>OX422216.1:459599837-460852457 GCA_949130495.1 Sambucus nigra | reverse complement strand
CACCTCACATGGGACCAATGTAACTCATAGGAACCGATCACATAATCATGTGATTATCGATTTGGGAATATGACAAAAAATTATAAATATCTAGACTTAGGATTAAAAACGTGCTGCTAGAGGGTGTAAACCTAGAACAACCCCCAAATTGCCCCGCAAGAGGTGCAAACACATCGTCTGGGACCAATGTAACTTATAGAAACTAACTGCATAATCACGGGATTGGAAGTTTGAGAATATGATGAAAATTTGAAAAATAATAAGACTTTGGCTTAAAAACATGTTGCTAGAGCAAGCAAAGCCAAAATTACCCCAAAATAGTCCTGTAAGGGGCACAAACACGCCGGTAGAGAGGGAGAATTCAAAATAAACCCTAGAGGACCCCATAAGCGGCATGACACACTCGCACGGGAGTAATGTAACAAGTAGGATCTGACCGCGTAGTCACGGGACTCACGATTTTAGAATATGAAAAAAAAATTCAAATACCTAGACTTAGGGTTAAAAACATGCCACTAGAGTGTGAGAATCCTAAATAACCCTGAACGGCCTTGTAAGAGGCATGAACACCTCACACAGGACCAATGTAACTTGTAAGAACAAATCACGTAGTCACGAAACTACATATTTGATAATATGACGAAAAATTGCAAATATCTAGACTTAAATTTAAAAACATGTCGCTAGAGTGGGAAATTCAAAATATCCCATAAATGGCCCCGTAAGAGTCATAAACACCTCACACGGGACCAATGTAACTCTTTGGAATTGACCACAACATCACGGCATTTCTCGTTTGAGAATATGACAAAAATGTGATACTATCTAGACTTATGCTTAAAAATGTGCCTTTAGAGAGAGAGAACCCAAAACCGACCCCTAACGGCCCCGTAAAAAGCACCAACATGGGTCCAATGTAACTTATAGCAAGTCATCACGTAGTCACTAGACTCCCAATTTCAGAATATGATGAGAATTCGTGAATATTAAGAATTATGCATAAAAAAATGTGTTTGGAGGGAAAAAACACAAAACAACCATGAAAGGACTTTGTTAGAGGAACTAACCCCTCAGACGATTCCCTATTTGACGATATGATGAAAATTTTAAAATATTTAGACGTAGGCCTAAAAACATACCAACAACCTTGAAATGGCCCCTTAGAAGCATGGACACATCACATAGGAGAAAACTCAAAACTCATAACATAGGACCAAAATATGTCACTAGAAGGAGAAAACTCAAAACATTTAACCAAACGGGACTCCCTTTTTGAGAATATGACAAAAATATGCCGCTAGAAGCAGAACACTCAAAACATTCAACCAAACAATCCCATTTAGGGGCTCGAGCACCTCACATGGGACCAATGTAATTCCTTGGAACTGACTGCATAGTCACGAGAGTACCGATTTGAGAATATGACAAAAAATTACAAATATATACACCAAGGCATAAAAACATAACGCTAGAGGTCGAAAACTCAAAACACCCCCAAACTATCTCGTTAGAGGCACAAACACCTCACACAGGACCAATGTAACTCTTAGGAACTGGTCGTCTAGTCCTGGGATTTATGATTTGAGAATATGATGAAAATTTGCAAATATTTAGACTTATGCTTAAAAACATGCCGTTAAAGAGTGAAAACTCAAAACCGCCACCATATGACCCGTAAGAGACATGGACACCTTCCATGGGACCAATCAAACTCATTGGAACTGATCACATATCACGGGACTCTTGATTTCAGCATATGATGAAAATTTTCAAGAACCTATACTTAGGCTTAAAAACATACCTTTAGAGGGAGAAAACCCAAAATAGTCCCCAAACTGCCCCGTATGGGGCATGAACACCTTGCACAAGACCTATGTGACTCATAAAAACTGACCTCATACTCACGGGACTCCCAGTTTTAAAATATGATAAAAAATTTCAATTATCAAGAGTTAGGCTTATAAACATACCATTAAAGGGAAAAAATCGAAAAGAGCCCCTAAACGACCTCATTAAAGGCACGAACACTGGAATGGGACCAAAATAACTCGTAGGAACTGTCCGCGTAGTCACGAGATTCCTTATTTGAGAATATGACAAAAAATTGCAAATATCTAGACTTAGGTTTAAAAATATGCCGCTAGAGGGTGAAAACCAAAACCATCATGACACGACCCTATAAGAGTCAAAAACACATCTCACATGACCTATGCCACTCGTAGGAACTAATCGCGTAGTCATGGTACTCCCATTTTAAAAACTTGACTAAGATTTTAAAATATCCAGAATAAGGCTGAAAACATGCCGTTGAAGGAGCAAAACCAAAAAGAGAACCAAAATGACCCGGTAAGAGGCACTAATAGCTCGCATGGGATGAATGTAACTCGTAGGAATTGTCCGCATAGCCACGAGACTCTCGATTTGAGAATATGGTGAGAATTTGCAAATATCTGTAGTTAGGCTTAAAAAATTCCTCTGGAGGGAGAAAACAAAACAAACCCCCAAACGGCCCCGTAAGAGGCACGAACACATCGCATGAGACTAATGTAACTCATAGTAACTCACCACGTAATCACGAGATTCCTATTTTGAGAATATATTGAAAATTTTCAAATATCCGGACTTAGATTTAAAAACATTCCGCTAGAGGGTGAAAACCCAAAATAGTCCCCAAACAACCCTGTAAGAGGCACGGACAACTCCCACGGGACCAAAATAACTTGTGAAAATAAACCGCCTAGAAACTCAATTTCCCGTTTTAGAATATGGTGAAAATTTGAAAATATCAAGACTTAGGCTTACAATTATGCAGTTAGAGAGAGAAAATCAATAAACAACCTCCAAACGCCCCCGTAAGAGGCGCAGACACTTTGTATGGGACCAATGTAACATGTATTTATTGACCATATAGTCACAAGACTACTGGTTTGTTAATATGATGATAATTTGAAAATATCTAGACTTAGTCTTAGAAATATGTCGCTAGAGGGGGAAATACAAAACAACCTAAAAACTGGCCCATAAGAGGAATAAACACCTCGCATGAGACTAATGTAACTCAAAAACTTACCACGTAGTCAAGGGACTCTCGGTTTGAGAATATGATGATAATTTGATAATATATAGTTATAGGATAAAAACATGTCGCTAGATGGTGAAAACCCAAAACCGTCACCACAGGCCCTGTGAGAGGCATGAACACCTCACATGGAATCAACGTAACTCATTGGTACTAACTATGTAGTTACTCTTGGAGCGACCCCTATAATGTAACTCGTCAATCTGGAAAGAAAAGTTAGGGAGGCAGACTGGCATCGAAGACGTCTTGATGAGTTGTCGCTCTTAGACGAAGAAGACCAAAGGCTTTATATCATATACAAGGATGCCATCGCCGAATGGCACGATCATTCAATAAGAGAGTCAATGACCATGGTGTTTGAGAAGGGAATTTAGTCCTTCAAAAAATTGTATGGCGCATTTGGGACCCCAGAGGGAAATTCAAGCCCAATTGGAGCGACCCCTACATTGTGAAGAAGATCATATCCAGTGGTGTTGATATGCTCACCGACCTCGATGGGGGAAGAGATGGACCGTCCAGTCAACTTGGACCATCTCAAGATATTCTACCCTTAATCTTGATGTGCTATGACTCTTCTCATCCCTCTTCTATTCTAAAAAAAAATAAAAAATAAAAATAAAATTTTTATTTCCCTCTACTAAGAACTATGTGGGGCCCAGTTATCTAAAAAACCTTTTTACTTTAAAAAATGAAGCAATTTTTTTTCGAAACCCCCAGAGGTATGTAGGTAGATCAAACACTTCACATGAGCACGTCCCCCTTCTTTTTCACAAAATGCTATTATTTTCTTATCTCCGAGAGAGAGAGAGAGTTCATTTCTATCATTTACATGAACAAATGGATTATGTATGCCTTAGCGATTGGTATAGATAATTCAAATGCAAAATCTTATCAAGAGGCACAACAATATAATTAAAATTTTCTTTATATCTTTAATGAAAAATTCTGGTACAATAATATCAGGGTAGGGAGTTAAACAACTTCCCCTACCAACCTAACCTTATTTTCCTAAATACAATATAAAACAAAGCCAAACTACTCCTTAACCACTTTCAGAAGGAAAACAACCAAATACATAACCAAACGCAACATTATACTAAAAGCTTCACAAAATAAAACTCAATAGGGATCCAACCTCGAGCTGCAAGAAGAAAGATCCCCATCATCATTTAAATCTTGGGGTCCCTAAACTTTCCCTTCTTGGATGGAATACCAAAGGCCCTCCATGGAATGTTGAGCCTGAACCAACCTACGGAAAACCACAACACCTTCCTCCATGGTGTCAAACATGGTAAACCACCATTGCTCGATCTCCTCGACCATCATTTTAGCCACTACCCTGCTCCACATCCACTTCATGTAATCCCTAGAAACATACCAGAGTCAACAAATAAATTGGGAAGGACAAGTTAACGACAAACGATTCTTCCATTAAGAGCCCAACCGCATGTGCAAACATTATGTCAAATCCTCCACAGGAAAGAAATCTAGTGTCCGAGGTGGAATAAGATACTCCAATCCAAATTGATGCAGGAGCTTCTAGGGAATGTAAAAAGAGGTCGTCCGGAGGCTAACCAACCAAACATAATGGTATTCCCCCAGTTCTAGAATGGGATGCAACTCTCACCACCAAGGCACTGACCAATGCAAACCTCGACCCTCATGTTCCAAAAACTAGTTCTCCTAGCTCTTAATTTTCAGGGATAAGATGATAAAGTAGAAAGTAAAGAAATTTGGCACAACTATCGAGGGATATCTAGGAGAGACCGCCGAATGAAATCTCTCTGATAACCATATGAACAACATAACTAGGCTGTCTCTGAGAAAGTCAGAATGTCCTTCATGCCTAGTATCTAGACCATTCAAGGTCTCCACCAATATCACCGCTGCAGTATTATGATGGTACGACATCCATGAAGTGATGGATGCAATAATAATTTTGAATTTAAGCCAAGGATAAGGGATCTGACATAGCTCGCATCACCAACATCCTACAAATGCATGTATACAACACAACCAGGAGATAAATCATTCCTCCCATAACCAATGACCGAGACACCGAGAGTGAAATATGGAGAAGTCCTGCTAACATCTCCTGAGGAGATCGAGAGAATTAAGGTATGGCTATCGTAACACTGGGATTTACCCCCATCATGGCAGAGAACTCTTCATAAGTCGGATAGACTTTGTCGAAGACAAAGAGAAAGACACAGTCCTTGGGGTACTAGAATTGGATGTCACCTTATCTGACGTACCCAAACTCATGAACCATTAACCTTCATAGCTGTGCATTCCCCTAGGTCACCCCCATGTGTTGGATGGCTGTCCTACCAGGGATAGAAGGTCACTTACAAGATCCCCAATGAAAAATCAATATCTAAAAAAGGACATAAAAAAATTGGTCTCAAGAGAAAGGAAGAATTTACCTGATCAACACTGTCCCTTCACCTGCCCAAGGTAGTCCAAAAGACCGTACCACTACCATTTGGAACCGCCTACACCCTACTGGTGAGCACCTTCTTGAAATTTTGTACAAAAATTCCTAAAAAAATACCAAAAAATCTCAAAATTTCCTAAAATTACCCAATCAATTTTAGAACCTTTTTCACTAAGATTTTTTTTCCAAACCTCTTAATTAATACCACATTTTCTCCCATAATTATGTCCATAGGGGAATTCCTTAATCTAATCGGATATCTCCCTAGCCATGTCTCTAAGGAACACCAGTTAAATCTAAAATTTCCCCAGCATGGCTGCACCCAATCTTCAGATTAATATCTTTTCCCAGTAGACCCCAAACTTTCCCAAGAAAACTATACCCCATAACTTTTACTAAACCCTTCAAAATTGTCTTTGACTTTCAAAATTGGTTGCTCCCACTTAAAGCCCTCAGAACTGATTTTGACCTTCAGAATTCATCGCTTCAACTTAATCCCTTAGAATTATCTTCAGCCTTTAGATTTAGTCACCCCTACTTAAGCCCTCAAAATTGGCTTCGATCGTCAGAATTGGTCACTCCCATCTTAAGCCCTCGAAATTGGTTTTGACCCTAAGAATTAGTCACTTCTTTTTAACGACCTTAAAATTGGCTTCAGACCTCAGAATCGGTCATTCCCATCTTAAGACCTTATAATTGGCTTCGACCCTCGAAATTGGTTGCTCCTGTATTAAGCCCTCAGAATTGGCTTCAACCCTCAGAATTGGTCATCCCTACTTAAGCCCTCAGAATTGGCTTCGACCTTCATAATTGGTCACTCCTACTTAAGACATCAGAATTGGGTTTGACCCTCAAAATTGATCGCCCCTCAGAAATGGCTTCAACCCTCAGAATTGGTCGCTCCCATCTTAAGCCGTCAGAATTGGTCATGCAAATATGAAGCCCTTAGAATTATCTTTGACCCTCAGAATTAGCTTCAACCCTCAGAATTGGCTTTCGGCCGTCAGAATTAGCCTCTCCCATATTAAAGCCTGAGAATTAGTTTTGACCATCAGTATTGGTCTCTCCCTACCTTAGGTCCTCAGAATAAACCTCGTCCCACTAATTTTTCCATCCCTAGCATTACCTTAGGTCCCTATAATTGACTTCGTCCCTCTAAATCGGTCATCCTCGACCCTCAAGTTTACAGAATCGACCGCTTTTCTAAAGATCATATGGAGTCTATTCGACAACTTTCACTTATTCTAAGCTCATCCGCCAAGGGGCTATATAGATGCCAAATTCTATGACCGCCTATGTCACTCCTGAGGTCCCTAAAACCTCCCCATATCATTACAAACGCTAGGTCATACTCCGAGTATCGATCTAGAGGCCATTGGGCGCTCCAGGCCCCGTTTGACTCAATTAACTCTATCATTAGAGTGAAAACTTAATGAAACTTTTAAGGGATTTAAATCCCATTTCCAACGGTCCATCATGTGCACAAATTGGCATAACGGTTCAGATGAACCGACCATTATATTACCGTAAAGGAATCCAATTTGATAATATGACAAAAAATTCCAAATATATAAAATTAGGCTTAAAAAATCCAGCAAGAGGACGAAAACAAAAAATGGCCCTCTAAGAGGCACGAACACCTCTCACTAGACCAATGTAACTCGTAGAAATTCATCGTTTAGTCATAGGAGTTTTAATTTAAAAAATATGACAAAAATTTACAAATATCTATAGTTAGGCTTAAAACATGACGTTAGAGGGAGAAAATCCAAAACAACTCGTAAACGGCATCGTGAGAAACACACACACCTCGCAAGGGACCAATGTAACTCATAGGAACAAACCGCATAATCATGGGACTCACAATTTAAGAATTTGTTTTTTTGAAAATAAACTAAGGCATTAAAACATGCAGCTAGAGGGCAAAAAAAAATCAAGTAGCCCCGTTAGAGGCGCTTACACCACACGTGGGACCAATGTTACTCGTAAGAACTGACTTGGTAGTGACGGGACTCCTGGTTTGGTAATATGATACAAAATTAGAAATTTCTTGACATAGGCTTAAAATCATGCGGTTAGAGGGAAAAAACATAAAACAAGACCTAAATAACCTCGTAAGAGGAACACACACCACGCACGGGGACCTATGTAACTCGTTGGAACTAACTACATAATTAAGGGACTCCTAGTTTGAGAATATGATGAAAATTTGCAAATATTTAGACTTAAGCTTAAAAATTTGTTACTAGAGGTCAAAAACTCAAAGCGGCCTCGTTAGAGGCGCGAACATCTTGCACGGGACCAATATAACTCGTAGGAACCGACTGCATTGTCATTGGAATCTTAGTTTGAGAATATGATGAAAATTGGTAAATATCTAGAAGATCTAAAAAATAGGATGAGTGAGGGCGAAAACCCAAATTAGCCCTCAAATGGCGTCATAGGATGCACGAACAACTCACACAAGACCAATGTAACTCTAAGGAACTTATTGCATAGTGACGGGACTCTCGGTATAAGAATATGATATAAATTTGAAAATATCTACAGTTAGGAATAAAAATATACCGCTAGAGGGTGAAGACAAAAAACATCCCCAAAACAGGCCCAATAGAGGCACGAACATCTAGCACCAGACCAAGGTAACTCGTAGGAGTTGATCGCATAGTCATGGAACTCGTGTTTGAGAATATGGTTTTTTTGAAAATATCTAGACTTAGGCTTAAAAACATGGTACTATTGGGAGAAAACCCTAGATATATCCATAAGAAGCACAAACACCTCATATGGGACCAATGTAACTCGTAGTAATTAATTGCATAGTCACGGGATTTGCGATTTGAGAATATGACAAAAATGTGCAAATATCTAGATTTAGACTTAAAAACATGCCACTTGTGGGAAAAAACTCAAAACAACCCCCAAACAACCCTGTAAGAATCACGAACACCTCGCACGGGACGGATGTAACTCGTGAGAACTGACCTCGTAGTCACGGGGCTCCCGATTTGAGAATACAACAAAAACATACAAATATATAAACTTAGGGTTAAAATATGCTGCTAGAGGGCCTCCAAACAACCCTGTTAGAGGCAAGAATACCAAATGCGATATCATTGTAACTAGTCACGGGACTCGTTATTTGAGAATATTATGAAAATTTGCAAATATTTTGAGTCAGGCTTGAAATATTTTGACTTAGTCGCAAATTTTTTCTGCCTATTTTGACTTCGGCTTAAAAACATGCCGCTAGAGGGTGAAAACAAAAAAATCCCTTATAAGGCCCCAGAAGAGGCTTGAACACCTCACACAAGACTAATTTTACTTGTTGGAACTAATCGCATCATCAAGACATTTCTGGTTTGAGAACATGATGAAAAATTATAAAAATATGGAGTTAGGATTAAACACATGCCGCAAGAAGGAGAGAACCCAAAACATCGCCCAAACGGCCCCATAAGAGGCACAGACACCTCCCATGGAACCAATGTAACCCATAGGGACTGAGCTCGCAGTCATGGGACACTCAATTTGAGAAAATTATTAAAATTTACAAATAACTATACTTAGGATAAAAACGTGCCTCTAGAGGGCTTAAACTAGAAACACCTCCCAAATGGTTCTATAAGAGGAATGAACACCTCAAATGGGATGGAAGTAACTCGTATCAACTGATTGCTTAGTCACGGGAGTCACACTTTGAAACTATGACAAAAAATTTCAAATATTAATACTTATGACTAAAAGTATGAAGCTACAGGGAAAATACCCAAAACATCCCCCAAATTGATTTGTGAGAGAAATGAACATCTAGCACGGGACCAATGTAACTCGTTGGAATTGACGCGTAGTCACGGGACTCCTGATTTAAGAATATGATGAAAAATTTAAAATATCTAGACTTTATCTTTAAGACAGGCCGCTAGAGCGTGAAAACATAAAACGACCCCCAAACAACCCCGTTAGAGGGGTGGACACCTTGCATGGAACAAATATAACTCGTTGGAACTTACCGTGTAGTTCTAGGACTCGTAATTTGAAAATGTGATGAAAAATTGTAAATATTTAGACTTAGGCTTAAAAACATCTAGGTAGAGGGAAAAAACTGAAAACAAACCCGTAAGAGGAATTCACACCTCGCAGGAGACCAATGAAAGTTGTAGGAACTCACTATGTAGAAACGAGTTTGCTAAAATCTAGACTTAGGCTTCAAAACATGCTACTAGATGGAGAAAACACACAACAACTCTCAAATGGCCCCTTAAGAGGCACGAACACATCGCATGGGACCAATATAACTCCTAGGAACTGGCTGCGTAACCACGAGACTCTCGGTTTGAAAATATGATGAAAATTTGCAAATATTTAGACTTAGGTTTAAAAACATGATGTTAGAGGGAGAAAACCCAAAATAGCCCCAAAATAACCCCATAAGCTTCAAGGATACCTCGCATGAGACTAATGTAATTTATAAAAATTGACTGCATGGTCATGAGACTTCGATTTGAGAATTTGATAAAAAAAATCAAATGCTTAGAATTAATCTTAAAAACATGCCACTATAGGGCAAAAACCCAAAACATCTCCCACACGACCCCGTAAGAGGCTTGAACACCTCGCACAGTACTAATGTAACTCTTAAGAACTAGTCGTATAGTAATATGAATCCCAGTGTGAGAGTATGATGAAAAATTTACAAATATCATGACTTATGCTTAAAAATATGTCGCTACAGGTTGAAAACTCAAAACAACCCCAAACGGCCACGTTAGAGGCTATGTGAGTTGTAGAAACTGATCGCAAAGTCATATGACTCCTTTTTTGAGAATATGATGAAATTTGTCAAATATCTAGACTTAGGCATAAAAATAACCCGCTAGAGGGTAAAACCCAAAACATACCCTAAACGTCCCCTAAAAAGGGACGAACACTTCGCACAGAACTAATGTTACTAATAGGAACTGCCCCCGTTATCACGGGACTCCCAGTTTGAGAATATGATAAAAAAAATTTCAAATATATAGACTTAAGCTTAGAAACATGCTGCTAGAGGGTGAAAACCCAAAACATCCCGAAACGACTTTTTAAGAGGCATGAACATCTCGCACAGGACCAATGTTACTCATTGGAAAAAACCGCATAGTCACGGGACTCTCGATTTGAGAATATGATGAAAATTTGCAAAAATCTAGACATAGGCTTAAAAACATGCAACTAGATGGCGACAACCCAAAATAACCCTCAAATGGCCCTATAATAGGCACACACACACCCCTCGCACAGGACCCAAGTAATTTGTTGGAATTTACTACGTAATGAAGGGACCCCCGATTTGAGAATATGGTTGAAATTCATAAATATCAAGACTTAGGCATAAAAACATACCGCTAGAGGGAGAAAATCGAAAAGAGCCCACAAACAGCCCCCTAAGAGGCACGTACAACTTGCATTGGACCATTGTCACTCTTAGGAATTCACCGTGTAGTCACGTGAGTCCCTATTTGAAAACATGACTGAAAATTTGCAAATAACTAAACTTAGGCTTCAAAACGTATCAATAAAGGGGGAAAACCTAAAACATCCCCCAAACAGCTCTGTTAGAGGAATGAACATCTCGCATTAGACTAATGTAACTCTTAGGAACTAACCACATAGTTAGGGGACTTTCAGATTGAAAATATGATGAAGATTTATAAATACCTACACTTAGGCTTAAAAACATGTCGCTAGAGGGCGAAGATGCAAAACATAAACAACCCCATTAGAGGAACAAACACCTCACACGAGATGAATGTCACTCGTAGGAACTGATCTCATAATCACAGGACTATCTATTTGACAATATGATGAAGATTTTGAAATATCTAAACTTAGACTTAAAAACATGCTGTCAGAGAGAGAAAAATAAAAAATGGTCCCCAAACGTCCCCTCAAGAGGCATGGACACCTATCACGAGACCAATGTAACTCGCTTGAATGCACTACATAGTCACAGGACACTCAGTTTGAGAATATGATAAACATTTATAAATATCTGGACTTAAGCTTAAAAATAAGCAATAAAGCGACGGGAACTAAAACTACCCCAAAATAGGAATGCACACCTCTCACGAGATCAATGTAACTCTTAGGAACTGACCGCGTAGTCACGGGACACCCAATTTGTGAAAATGATGAAAATTTTCAAATATCTAGATTTATGCTTAGAAACATGGAGCTAGAGGGCGAAAAACAAAAGCATATTCCAACGACCCCAAAAAAGGTATATGCACCTCGCACGGGACTAATGTAACACATATCAACTAACTGCATTATCACGACACTCCCAATTTGAGATTATGATGAAAAATTATAAATATATAGATTTAGGATTAAAAACATGCCACTGGAGGGAGAGAACCCAAAATATCCCCCAAATGGCTCCGTAAGAGGCATGAACACCTCGCACAGGACCAATGTAACTTGTAAGTCAAATTTCCAGTTGAGTCAATTCGTTGTGTTGGCTTAATTTCAGACAAAACTCATTGCGACCTAGGATATATGTTTATACCTATCAAGCCTATGACATTTAAAGAGTTGAAGACGATGTGACCAACAAAAAGTGTAGATATCATTACTGGTTTCAAGTGCCTTATTTCTTATCATCAACATTGTCTCATTTTCCAATATCTCCTAAGGTATTAATGCATTAATATATATATAGTAGCTTGGAAAATTAATTTGGTGTTCCTTTTATAAATTTTTTTTGCCAAAAACTTTGTATTTTTTCTCAGAAAATCATTTTAGGACTTTCCATAAAAGTTTTTGAACTTCAAAATTATTTTAGGATTTTCTTATAAGTCGTTCGAACGAAACTAGGATCTCGTTCGAACAAATATCTAACGAGGTTCAAATGACATTTTTCAAAAATACTTTTTATTCTCATTCAAAGTTAGTTCAAATGTATTCGTTCGAATGAGGTCTATCTAACGAGATTTTGGCCTGTTTTCTTTCTGAATTCTCGTTCAAACAGTGTCGTTCGAACAACCTGGGCGGGAAAATTTCTTCCAGTTTTTTAGTTTTATTTCCCACTACTCCCACTTTGTACAACAGTTTTTAACCATTTTAGGGATGCTTTTTCCATCAGACTTTTGGAGAGTTTTTCCTAGACCTTGAGAGCAAATCTTCATCTTCAAAAATGCCCATTTTTATGTGTTGAGTTTTCATGAATTAATTTCTTCCCAGAATACATGTTTACACCCATAGTTTTAGTTTAATCCAAGTTCCTATTGATATATCTTTGCTTGGAGATCGTTTGGCACCGAGTTCTTCTCTACCCATCAAAGGATAAAGTTTGGGTTCCTTCTCGACCCCCAAAGGGAGATTGTTTTGCTGTGGTGTTCTCATACGGTGAAAGGCACCGTGTGTGGGTTGATGGCCGCTATGCCCCATCGGTCAATTCTAAGATTCTGTTGGACTCCGGAGTTATTGACTAGAGGAGGTTGAATAATGAAGGAGCATTAGCGTCAAGTCTTGAAGGCAGTCGACTCAAGGAAGTAAGTCCCTTGTCGTGTCTTTTGTAAAAATACCATACACAGTGGACTTATAGGCAGGGTCATCCGAGGTTTTTCCCATTGGGGGTTTTCCACATACATCGCTGCGTAGTGTGATTGTGTTTATTTTATCTTGCAAACTCACATAGATGCATGATTACGTATAATCAAGATAAAATCTGATTTAATCAACATTAGTTTAATTTGGTGCTAATTTAGTTTGGATTAAATTAAATTAATTCAAGTTGGAATTAATTAATTTAACTAATATTCTTGCTTGATTTGTTTAACTTGAATTGAATTAGAATTTTATTTTAGTGGAAATTTAAAATGTGTGGTTAGTTTAATTTCACTTTAATTTTAATTTTCAAAGAAAATAATATTTGTCCTTTTAGTTGTTAAATTTTAAAAGAAATATAAAATTTGGTATATCATTAAACCATATCATAATTTGAATTTTAAAATTTGGGGGAATTCACTCCAACAAGTGGTATCAAAGCAGGAGAGCTAAATTATTGCGTTAAGATCCTCAATTTTTGTTTGGTTTAAAAAATGGAAAATTCACCTTTTTCAAAATTCCCTATTTTTAATGGTTCCAATTACGCGTATTGGAAAGCGCATATGAAATCGGCACTTAAGTCCTTAGATGAGAGGGTTTGGAAATCTGTAGTTAATGGGTTGTCTCCATCTACGTGTATAGTTGAAAATGAGCGTGTACTTAAACCCATAGAGAGATGGAGTGAGAATGAACTTAAATTCAAAATTTAATTCTCTTGGTTTGAAAGCCCTCTTTAGTCCTGTTACACCCGATGAGTTCCACCGGATTATGACGTGTGAAACGTCTAAGGAGGCTTGGGATATACTCCACCTCACCCATAAGGGAACGAGTATCGTGAAAGCTTTAAAACACCAAAACCTCACCACTCAATTAGAGATCACTAAAATGCTAGAAAGTGAGACTGTTGATGAATTCTATGCTAGACTTTCGTACATTGTTAATTCATCTTTTAATTTGGGAGAAAAGATAATCGACAATCGTGTAGTAAAGAAAATTTTGAGGCCCTTACCTGATAGGTTTATTCCAAAAGTGACTATTTTTAATTCTTTACCCACTTTAGTCTCTACGAAACTTGAAAAGCACGTAGGTTACTTACAAACCTATGAACTTGACATGCTTACCTCCAAGCAAGAGAATAAGAAAGATAAGGAATTGCTTTAAAAGCCCAGAACGAGGAAAAATAAGTTTTGAATGATGAGAGGGACATCGGTTTTGATGAGATGGCCATATTTTCTAGGAAGTTTAGAAAATTTCTTAAGTTTAATAAAGACAATCTTAAAAAGGATTTTAAGAAATTTGATAAATCTAATCATTATAAAGCCGAGAGAATCCCTAGAAATCATAATGAAGACAATAAAAGGAACGATTCGAATAGATGTTATGATTTTGAGGATTATGGCCATATGACAACAAAGTGTCCAACTAAACTAAGGAATGAGGGAAAGTATCCAATTTCATATAATTCCACCCTGAGTGATAGTGAAAAGGAAGAGGGACCCTATTCCCCCATTGAGAGCAACTCTACCCGCATTCATTGCAAGTCATGTGAGCATTGATATTGAATCTTCCTATGAAGATATTCATTTAAATGACACTTTCAAGGAAATTGTTTGTGAATACCAAAAATTTAATGGTAATGATAGTGTATAAGTAATTGAGAGTGAGAATGAAGAAAAGGTTTATATGAATTAACTTCAAGTAGCTTTTCAAGACTTGTATGCCGCATCGATGAACATAAAAAGGGAAAACTTGAAGTTAGAAGCTTGTTTGAGAGAACATGCTAAGGTTAATAATGAGATTGCTTTAGAGGAATACCTAAGGACACGTGAGAGAGATCTTCGTGAGAAGCTTGAGTATGTAGAAGGTGAGATAGATAGACTTAGAGGTTTAATGGAGGCTATGAAGAAAGATGTTCTTGGTTTTGAAGAGACTAAGTGTTTGCTTGAATCACGTATTTTAGAGTTGGAAGAAAAGTTGAGGGACTCAAGTCGAGTCAAATTTGCTTTGGAATGTAGGTATGAAAAATTAGATAAAGTACTTGGAGCCGGTCAAACTGTAACAGTCGGAAGCGTAAGGTGATGGTTCAATAAAATAAACAAAATTAAAATTACACCAAGTGAAGTAAAAATAATCAATTAATATATTCACTTAAACCGATTCATTAATCCAAGTCTTAGAATTTGACTGAGTCATATTTATCAATATTAGCAAAGTTAGGCGAAACCAAGTTTTAGCAAATCACTTGAATTAAACAACATTACCCAATATTCAATTTAAGTCCAAATTAAAGTGATTGTGATAAATTAAACCAAATTTTATCTTGAAATTATTCTAAGCATGCATTCTAAATTATTGTGCAAGATAAAATAAATCAATCACACTACGCCGCGATGTACGAGGAAAAACCCAAGACGGGAAAAAAACCTCGGACGGCCCTAGCCACAAATCCACTAGATACGGAATTACAAGTACAAGACAGATAGACTTACAATGACTGACTCGATCCCTCTCAAGCCTCGACGCTTCTTCTTGTAGACACCTCTTCATAGCGGATAACCTTGGAACACCACCGCGGTCTCGGAATCCACATATAGGACTTTATATGGTCACCGTCACCCGTACACGAAGCCTTTCTCCGTGTGGGTAAAACAACATAGAAACACTCCTTCTTTCTTTGTGGGTGGTGGAAGCAAAACCCAAAACTTCTCTTCTTCAATTCGGTAGAGAAAACTGATGCCAAAACTCCAAGCTATTGATATGTTTATAGGTGAACTTGGATAAACATTATGGGTGTAAAACTAGAGTGATAACTAAATTTCTCTTTGAAAACCTCACTCAAAACATGAATATTTTCCTAAACAATTTTTGCTCTCAAACTCTCTCTAAGAGATAAACTAGGATGAAAAAGTTAAGTTGGAAACTGTGATTCCCATCCTTCATAAAGTCTGAAAAAATCAGTTAAGAAACAAGTGGGAAAGTGGGCCAAAAACTGCCAAAAACTGTTCCCGCCTAGCAGTTCGTTCGAACGACATTTCGTTCGAACGAACTCTCATTCGAATGAGACTTCTAACGACGCACCAGTATGGACTTCGTTAGAATCTCGTTAGAAACCTCGTTAGAACGAACAATCTCGTTTGAACGACATTTCGAACGACGGACCGGTTTAGACTCGTTGGCAAACTCATTCGAACGAAACCTGGTTCGAACGAAAAACTCGTTCGAACGACATTTCGAACGACTTCCAGAATTTTTATAAAATTCGATTTTGGCCCAGAAACTTTGTATACTTTATTTTAAAGTTCTAATTAAATTTTTCTAAAAGTAAAACACAGTTTTTATTAAACCTAACACCCAACAAACTTTTTTCCAAGCTCCTATATATATATATATAAAATTTCATTCATACCTTGGGAGCATGGAACAATAGTTGATGACGTAGAAATGAGGAACGCAAACCGGCATATTTGATGAAGCTTTATACTCTTTGCCGCTACGTCTTCAACAAACACTTCATAGGCTTGAGAGTATTACAATGACATACTATCCTATGAATAAATGTTTTTGTCCGGAATTGAGCCAAAACTATATATGGACTCAATTGGAAATTTGTGTCCTTACAAATCTCCCCCTTTGGCTATTCCGGGACAAAAACCAAAACAAAAATCCTAAAGGGCCGGCAAGCTCACTAGACACAAAAACATAACCCACCCAAACTTGACTCAACCCAAGGATCAAACGCTTTGCCATCGAAAGATACCGCTTTAAAATAATTCCTGCACACTTAAGCAAACTCATCAAATGGATATGGAATATGAAAGTATTAAATGCAATTAATTAATTACTCCCCCTAAATTAATTCTCCCCTTTATCAAACACATGACCTACTTAGAAAGACGTCTCCCCCTAAGATAAATCTCCCCCAAACTAAGATACAATAATAATAGAATTAGATACCATTTCTCCCCCTTTTTGTTCAGGAATAGGCAAAGGATAAAGAACTAACAAACATAAAAGCATGTTGAAACTTAAAGTGTTAAGACATGAAAGCATATGGGCAATAAAAGCATAGACAAATACAAAACAAATATCATATATATATATATATAAACTAGAAATATATCAATGAAGCACTTGCATATATATATAGATATAAACACACACATGACACAAAATACAATAAGTTTGCACACTCGTATGGCAAAAATGTGTCATATGGAAACGAAAGTGTTGATGGTGTGAACTAGCAACAAATAAATTTAGACCCAAACACTTAATAAATATTCACGGAGTTCTCATTTGATTGCAAACTTTATCACATTTAAATATAACCTCATGTGACAATATAAAGATTGAACTCAATGAACAAACATACACAATGCATACAAGCCTAGCATGATGATGATTCTACAAACCAAATAGAGTCATGACATTTAAATGCAACTAGGATAAACGGACATTGTGCAAACCGTTGATATACCACCCAATTCTCCCTCAATAAGCATATATATTCTTTTACTTTTGAATGAATATATCAAACAAACATAGGCCTTGGCAATTGTTTTCTTTTTAATGCCATATATTCAGTTTTTAGGCATTTGGATCACGTATTTCTTTTAGATCCAATAAACGGTGGCTTACTATCGCAAATGATTTAATTCATCCTTTCGGAGCCCTTCCCCATGCACATTTTATTTATCATGTTTTCATTTTCACACAAATCTCACATGCAACGGATTTTGACATGCACTAGTCCTCCTAGGTCATAGATATGTAGATGACTAAATTGATAGGAGAACACCTCAAAAAGCTCAAATATAACATGTGACATTAAGATTTCAAAAGAGCTCGTGCATGTGTGAATAAAGGCATATAGAAATAGAATCCATTTAAACAATACAAAATCCAACTACTCCATAAAATGTGGTAAAGAACATTTTAAGGATTGAAAATCTAAACCAAAAGTTCTAGCCACGTGGGAGCGTAAAAGATGGTATTCATACACAAATATATGCCACATAAAGTGTGTCAAACCAAAATACACACAAAATAAAATCTTTTTTAGTTTTGAAATTTTCTGCCAAAAATAAAAATATATACTCAAAAGACAAACAAAAATCATTTGTATTTTTCATTAAGCTCAAATGAAATAAATAAAACACAAATGATAAACAAAAATCTTTTTATATTATTCAATTAATTCAAACACAAAATATAATACAAAAAGATAAACAAGTCATGATTTCTAGCATGTGAAAAGAAATAAGGCAATGACTAGAAAGTGACTAAACAAGCATACATTTAGCATGTGAATATAGCATGAAGTACAAACGCTAAAGTATGGACACACTAACACATTCATCCTTTAGATTTAGCAAGGGAGGAAGCATGTGAAAGTAAATGAGAATCAAAAACCCTATTTTGCAATGCAACCAAGTCGTATTTCCTAACCCAAATTAATGAAGAATGACTATCTTGGGGTGTTGGAACGTTAACTTCCGTGGTTACTTTACTATGGGATTTTCTAGGAATTCGTTTAAGATCAAAACAAAATTTCCTAAGATGACCTTTTAGACCACAATGAGTACAAGCAAAAACATGTCGAAAAGATTTACTTAAGTAGTGATCTTTAAGTGTATTCCTAGTAGATTATCCTAAAACATTGGTCTTGGCTTTATGAGTAGATTCATTACAAGTGTTGAAGCCTAAACCACAAGTGTCATTTTTAATTTGGACCGTTCTTAACATTTTATCTAGTTTTTCCGAACGACACTGCAAATCAAATTTGACATTACTAGAATCTTTTAATTTATTTTCCAATTCTAAAATGTTAGATTCTAGTAAAACATTTCGCTCTTCAAAAGCAAGAAGCTCCTTTTTCAAGGATTCCATTAAACCCCTAAGGCTATCTCTTTCGCCTTCTACATATTCAAGCTTCTCTTGAAGAGTCCTCTCACGCGTCCTAAGGTCTTCTATTAAATCATTTTCATCAATGACCTCGACACACTCTCTTAAACAAGCTTCTAACTTCAAATTAGCTCTTTTCAATTTAATAGATTCTTTATAAAGTTCTTGAAAAGCATTTTGAAGTTCACTCACATTAACCTCTTCTTCATTTTCACTCTCTCTTTCTTCTCCACTCTCACTATCATCAAAAACAAGAGAATCATGTACAATGACCTTGGAAGTGGCATGTGCTATCGTTTCATCAATCGATGAGTTCTCACTATCACTCACATAACTAGCCATAAAAGCCACAAAATTTTTCTTAATGGGGAAATCGGGCTTCTCTTCCTTATCACTATCACTAAGGGTCGTATTATATGAAATGGGTCACTTATCCTCTTTCCTTAGTTTAGTGGGGCACTCATAAGCCCTATGGCCATAACCTTCACAACCGAAACACTTATTAGACTCGTCCCTATCTAAATTTCCATTACTAGGTTTAGGGATCTTCTCGGATTTAGAAATATTCTTGCCTTTGTCATGCTTAGAAGATTCAAATTTCTTAAAATCATTTTTAAATTTATCTTTGTTAATTTTAAGAAATTTTCTAAATTTGCGAGCAAATAGAGCCATGTCTTTCGAGTCGCAATCACTATCGCTCTCTACTACTTGTTTGACCTCTTTTCGGGCTTTTAAAGCAACGCCCTTTTCGATTTTATTTTCAGTTTTAGAGGGAAACATATCCAGTTCATAGGTTTGTAAATCACCTACAAGCTCTTCTAATTTCGTAGAGGCTAAAGTGGGTAAAGAATTTAACACGGTCACCTTTGGAATAAATCTATCAGGTAGGGACCTTAAAATTTTCTTTACAACACGATCGTCAGGTATTTTCTCTCCCAAGTTAAAAGATGAATTAACAATATCAGAAAGTCTAGCATAAAATTCATCAAAAGTTTCTTTTTCATTCATTTTGATAGTTTCAAATTGAGTGGTGAGGTTTTGGAGTTTTGAAGCTTTAACGACACTAGTTCCTTCATGAGTTAATTGTAAAATATCCCAAGCTTCTTTAGCGGTTTCACACGTCATAATACGTCGAAATTCATCCGGTGTGACAGCGCTAAATAAGGAATTTAAACCACAGGAATTGAAATTAGCAAGTTTAAACTCATTTTCAGTCCATCTATCAGCGGGTTTGATAACACGTTCATTTTCAACTAAATAAGTTGGTGGGGACCACCCGTTAACAATAGACATCCAAACTCTTTCGTCGATAGATTTTAGTGCCGATTTCATTCACGCTTTCCAATACGTGTAGTTTGA
Source organism: Sambucus nigra (assembly GCA_949130495.1). Taxonomy (NCBI): domain Eukaryota; kingdom Viridiplantae; phylum Streptophyta; class Magnoliopsida; order Dipsacales; family Adoxaceae; genus Sambucus; species Sambucus nigra. The sequence goes on along the minus strand of OX422216.1, from coordinate 460,832,088 downwards.
ACCATCAAAATAGGAAATTTTGAAAATGGGGAAAATTCCATTTTAGCCAAAAATTTAAAGGATCTTAACAAAATAATTTATCGTTTTTGGCTCTGATACCAATTTGTAACAGTCGGAAGAGTAAGGCGATGGTTCAATAAAATAAACAAAATTAAAATTACAACAAGTGAAGTAAAAATAATCAATTAATATATTCACTTAAACTGATTCATTAATCCAAGTCCTAGAATTTGACTAAGTCATATTTATCAATATTATCAAAGTTAGGCGAAACCAAGTTTTAGCAAATCACTTGAATTAAACAACATTACCCAATATTCAATTTAAGTCCAAATTAAAGCGAGTGTGATAAATTAAACCAAATTTTATCTTGAAATTATTCTAAGCATGCATTCTAAATTATTATGCAAGATAAAATAAACCAATCACACTACGCCGCGATATACGAGGAAAAAACCCAAGACGGGAAAAAAACCTCGGACGGCCCTAGCCACAAATCCACTAGATACGGAATTACAAGTACAAGACAGATAGACTTACAACGACTGACGCGATCCCTCTCAAGCCTCGACGCTTATTCTTGTAGACAGCTCTTCCTAGCGGATAACCTTGGAACACCACCGCGGTCTCGGAATCCACAGATAGGACTTTATATGGTCACCGTCACCCGTACACGAAGCCTTTCTTCGTGTGGGTAAAACAACATAGAAACACTCCTTCTTTCTTTATGGGTGGTGGAAGCAAAACCCAAAACTTCTCTTCTTCAATGCGGTAGAGAAAACCGGTGCCAAAACTCCAAGCTATTAATATGTATATAGGTGAACTTGGATAAACATTATGGGTGTAAAACTAGAGTGATAACTAAATTTCTCTTTGAAAACCTCACTCAAAACATGAACATTTTCCTAAACAATTTTTGCTCTCAAACTCTCTCTAAGAGATAAACTAGGATGGAAAAGTTAAGTTGGAAAATGTGATTCCCGTCCTTCGTAAAGTCTGAAAAAATCAGTTAAGAAACAAGTGGGAAAGTGGGTTAAAAACTGCCAAAAACTGTTCCCGCCTAGCAGTTCGTTCGAATGACATTTCGTTCGAACGAACTCTCGTTCGAACGAGACTTCTAACGACGCACCAGTATGGACTTCGTTAGAATCTCGTTAGAAACCTCGTTAGAACAAACAATCTCGTTCAAATGACATTTCGAACGACGGACCAGTTTAGACTCGTTGGCAAACTCGTTCGAACGACATTTCGAACGACTTCCAGAATTTTTATAAAATTCGATTTTGGCCCAGAAACTTTATATACTTTATTTTAAAGTTCTAATTAAATTTTTCTGAAAGTAAAACACAGTTTTTATTAAACCTAACAGCCAACAAACTTTTTTTCCAAGCTCCTATATATATATATATATAATTGCATTCATACCTTGGGAGCATGGAACCATAGTTGATGACGTAGAAATGAGGCACGCAAACCGGCATATTTGATGAAGCTTTATACTCTTTGCCGCTACGTCTTCAACAAACACTTAATAGGCTTGAGAGTATTACAATGACATACTATCCTATGAATAAATGTTTTTGTCCGGAATTGAGCCAAAACTATATATGGACTCAATTGAAAATTTGTGTCCTTACACAAACTAAAAATGACTTTTGTGGTATTGGCTTCTATACTCAAAATGATTCAACTAATAAAGCAAAAACCATAAGTTTGTGACAATGTGCTAGGAACACTTTCAAAGGTCAACCCTTAAGTACTACTTTTCACTGAGTCTATACATGATCACATTGTGGTCGAAAAGGTCATCTTAGGAATTTTTGTTTTGGTCTTAAGAGGGTTCCTAGGAAGTCCAATGGTAGATTCACCAAAATTCCCAAATCCCGAGTGCGTCACCCTTGAGTAGTTTGGGTTAGGGATCCGATTTGATGGCTTTACAAGATAGGATATTATATTCGGATATGCTTGCACATGATACCTCCCTTTCTAAATTTAAAGGGTGAATTTGTTAGCTTTGTTTACATACACTATCTTATGTGCATCATGATATATTCTAACCAGTTGTATTTTTGTCTGTCATTTTTTAATCTTTGCGTCACCATAAAAAATTGTGCTAGAATATGATATGTGTATCTTTCGTATTTTATTTCATTTTGTTGGGTCTCATTGAAAAATACAAAATGACTTTTGTTTTATTTTGAGTTAATTTTTTTGCTTGGTTAAAAGTATAAAAAAACTCAAAAAGATTTTTTTTTGTGTATTTTAGTTTTATACATTTTATGCGACATATACTTGTGTTTAAATCCAATATCATATCCGCTTCCATGTGGCTAAAACTTTTGATTAAGATTTTCAATCCTTAAAGTGTTCTTTATCATGCTTGCATGGAGTATATTAACTTTGACTTGCTTAATGGATTCTCTTTTTATATGCCTCGATTCACACATGCACGAGCTCATTTGAAATTTAACTTCACATGTATATTTGAGCTAAGTGAGATGTTCTCCTATTAATTTAGTCATCTCCCGTGTTTCTATGACTATGGAGGAATTGTGCATGTAAGAACCATTTCCCAAATTTAAAAAAATAATAGAAAAATATTTATCTGGTGTAGTTGTTTATCAATGGAATCGGCTTACGAAATACAAAATTACTGTAATACCCTGTATTTTTGGCAATATTTATTTTGGGATTAATTAATTAAATGAGAAATAATTGGGAATTAATCCGGATAAAATACTAGCGAGATGTGAGTTGGTATTTGACTATATTGAGTATATATGATTATTTATGAATATTGAATTATGAAATTGTCGTGAGATTGGTATACGACAATTTGGACATTTTATTGGGACGCGGGTGATAGTTGCGTCAGCATATAATTATTTTATTTATAAAAGTGAATTTAAATTCTATTAACCGTATGGTCATTTTGAGTGCTCCAACGCGTCCGGAAGGGTCGAGATAGTCAGAAAATACTAGCCGGGGGTTTAGTTTGGGTCCCGGGGTATTTTTAGGCCATACCGGCAACATAAAGGGTATTTTGGTAATTTTGTATTTTTGGAAATTAAAAGTGACGAAAATTAGTAAATTATATCTGATGTGGATTTGACCCACTAGGCCACTAATCAACCCATGTTAACCCAATAGGTTACGTAGGTTATTAGAATTAGGTTTCTAATCACTTTCCAAAAGAAAACCCTAGCCACCTTTGGAGAAGAAGGCTTGTAGAGAGAGAGAGAGAAGGAATTCTGCAGAAAAGCTTCATCAAATCAACACCAAATTCAGAGACACTCGAGGCAAGTGGTTTAATTTACATTATATGCAGTAAAATGTTTCTTCCATGTTAGAAATCTTGATAATCATTCTTATTTGAGAGATAAAGGAAAACCCATGAAATTGGAGTTGTTAGTTTAATGGTGGATGTAGGTTTGCATGTAGAGACGTTATTGGAAGATTTAATTAAGAGAATTACAAATTTATGTGTTATAAACACGGATTAAATTCTGGGAATTGATGATGATAAATTCTAGGGTTTATGTTCTTGAAAAATTGGGGAAAAGAGTAGAGACTTGTGATTTGATGATGTTTAGGATGTGTAAATTCCTTAAAAGATGTTAGTATATGACCTTAGTATGTTTTAGGATGATTGGAGACCTTAAAATATTAATTGGACGAATTTTGGTTGAGATTTGAGGGTAGAAAATTGGTGAAAAACGAGATAGGAAATTCTGGGCTTGAAACTGGCCACTCGTTACAAGACCTACCCAGGTCGTTCGAACGAGCTCGTTCGAACGAGCTTCTAACGAGTTGACAGTCTGGGTTCTAACGAGAGTGATGTTCGTTCGAAGTTTTCGTTCGAACGAGATCTCGTTAGAAGACCAAGTTCGTTCGAACAGCCTCGTTCGAACGAGACTTCCCAAAATAGTAAAATCCCAAAATAGCCCTCAAATGACCCTATAAGAGGCACAAACACCTCGAATGTGACCGATATAACTCTTAATAATGAACTGCATTGTCACGAGACTCTGATTTGGTAATATGGAAAAAAAATTCCCATATCCAGACTTAGGTTTTAAAAACATGCCACGAGAGGGTGAAAACCCAAATAGTCCCTAAACGACCTCGTAAGAGATACGAACACCTTGCATAGGAATAATATAACTCGTAAGGACTGATAGCGTAGTCATGGGACTCCCGGTTTGAGAATATGGAAAAAAATTTAAAATATCAAAACTTATGCTTAAAAACATTCCACTAAAAAGAGAAAACCCCCAAAATTCCCTAAACGTCTCCGTAAGAGTCATGAAAATCTTTCACGGGATCAATGTTACTCGTAGGAACAAACCACATAGTCACGGGAGTCCTGATTTGAGAATATGATGAAATTTTTTGAATATCTTGACTCGGTTTTAAAAACATGCAACTAAATGGCTAAAACCCAAAACATACCTGAAATGGCCCCGTAATAGGCACGCACACCTCTCGCGGGACACATGTAATTATTAGGAACTAACTACGTAGTCACGGGACTCCCAGTGTGATAAAATGATAAAAAATTGTAAATTTCAAGACTTAGGCTTAAAAACCTGCCACTACAGGGAAAAAATCGAAATCAACCACCAAATTCAACTGCAAGAGGCACGAACGCCTTACACTGGACTAATGTAACTCATAGGAACTCACCATGTAGTCACAGGACTCCCGATTTAATATTATGATGAAATTTAAAAATATGTAGACTTAGGCTTAAAAACATTCCGCTAGACAGAGAAAACGAAAAACATCCCTAAAATGGATATATAAGAGGCACAAACACCTCGCATGGGACAATTGTAACTCGTAAGAACAAACCGTGTAGTCAAGGTACTACTGGTCTAAAATATGATAAAAAGTTTCAAATATCTAGCCTTAAGTTTTAAAACATGCCTCTATAGGGCGAAAACATTAAACAACCCCCAAATGGCCCCGTGAGAGACACACACACCTCGCATGGGAAGAATGTAACTCATTGGAACTGAACGCGTGGTCACGAGACTCTTGATTTTAGAATATGATGAAAATTTGAAAATATCTAGATTTAGTCATAAAAACATGCCGCTGGAGGGAAAAAATCCAAAATGGGCCCTAACGGCCTTGTGAGAGGCACTAACACCTCGAAGAGGTATAACTCGTAGGAATGGATAAAGTAGATATGGGACTCCCGATTCGAGATTGTGATGAATATTTTAAAGTATCTAAATCTAGGATTAATAAAATGCCATTAAAAGGAGAACCCAAAATGACCCCGTTAGAGGCATGCAAACCTCGCAAGGGACAAATGTAAATAATTGGAACTAACCATGTAGTATTGAGACTCTCGATTTGAGAATATGATGAAAATTTAAAAATATTCACGCTTAGGATTCAAAACATGCCACTAGAGTGAGAAACCCAAACCACCCCCAAATGGCCCCGTTAGAGGCACAAACATCTCGCAAGGGACTAATACCATTTCTAGGAACTGATTGTATAGTCACATCACTTTTGATTTGATAATATGATGAAAATTTGCAAATATTTAGACTTCAATTTAAAAACATGCCACTAGAGGGAAAAACTAAAAATGTCCCTCAAATGACCTTGTAAGAGGCACGGGCACCTCGCATGGGACCGATGTAACTCATAAGAACCGACTGTATAGTTACGAGACTCCGATTTAGGAATACAAAAAAATATGAAAATATCTAGACTTAGGTTTAAAAGACAGGCCACTAGAGGGTGAAAACCCAAAATAGCGCCCTAACGGCCTCGTAAGAGACACAAACACCTCGAACGGGAACAATGTAACTTGCAAAAACTGACTACGTAGTCATGGCACTCTTAATTTGAGAATATGATTTTTTTTGAAAATATCAAGACATAGGATTTAAAACATTCCGCTAGAAGGGAAAATAGTAAAACATCCCCCAAATGGTTCCGTAAGAGTCACTAACATCTCGTACATGACCAATTTTATTCGTAGGAACAAAAACATGTAGTCACGGAACTCCCTACTTGAGAATATGTTAAATTTTTTTGAATATCCTGACTTAATTGTAAAAACATGCAGCTAGATGGCAAAAACCTAAAACATATAAAAAATGTCCTCGTAATGGGCACGCCATTTCGCATGGGACACATGTAATTTGTAGGAACTATCTGTGTAGTCATGATACTTACAGTTTGAGAATATGCCAAAAATTTATAAATATCAAGGCTTAAGCTTAAAAACCGGCCACTATAGGGTGAAAACCAAAAATATCCCCCAAATTGAACCATAAGAGGCACGAACGCCTCACACATGACCAATGCAACTCCAGAAACTATCTATGTAGTCACGGGACTCCTGATTTGAGAATATGATGAAAATTTAAACATATATAGAATTAGACTTTAAAACATGCCTCTAGAGGGAGAAAACCAAAGGCATCTGCCAAATGGATAGGTAAAAGGAACAAACACCTCGAATGGGACCATTGTAACTCGTAGGAAAAAACAGCGTATTCACGGTACTCCTAGTCTAAAATATGACAAAAATTTGCAAATATATAGTCTTAGGCCTAAAAACATTCCGCTAGAGATAGAAATGATTAAACAACCCCCAAACGGCTCCGTGAGAGACACACACACCTTACAGAAGAATGTAACTCATTGGAACTGACCGCACAGTCATCGGACTCTCGGTTTGATAATATCATAAAAATTTGCTAATATCTAGACTTAGCCATGAAAACATGTCACCATAGGGAGAAAATCCAAAATGGACCTTAAACTGCCTCGTTAGAGTCACAAAAACCTTACAAGGGTGTAACTCATAGGAACAGATAAAGTAGTCACGAGACTCCTAATTTGATAATGTGGAATTTTTTAAAAATATCTACACTTAGGCTTATAAAAATGCCACTAGAGGGAGATTTCAAAATAACCCCGTAAGAGGCACACACACCTTTCACGGGGCCAATGTAAATCATTGGAGCCGACCATGTAGTTACGAGACTCTCGATTTGAGAATATGATGAAAATTTGTAAATATTTACACTTAGGATTCAAAACATGCCGCTAGAGGGAGAAAACTCAAACCGGCCACCAAATGGCCCCACTAGAGGCACACAGATCTCACAATGGACTAATATAACTCGTAAGAACTGACTGTGCCCTCACGAGACTTTTGATTTGGGAATATGATAAAAATTTGCAAAAATCTATCCTTGGGTTTAAAACATTCCACTAGTGGGCAAAAATAAAAATACCACTCAGATAACCCTGTAAGAGGCACATACACCTCGCACAAGAACAATGCAACTCATAAGAACAAATTTCATAGTCACGAGACTCTGATTTAGGAATATGATTTCTTTGTGCAAATATCTAGAATTAGGTTTTAAAAACATTCCGCTAGAGGATGAAAAAGTAAAAATAGCAACTAAACCGTCTTGTAAGAGACACGGACACCTCGCACGGGAATAATGTAACTTGTAAGGATTATTGCGTAACCATAGGACTCCCGATTACAGAATATGACAAATGTTTTAAAATATCAAGACTTAGTCTTAAAAACATGCCACTCGGGGGAAAAAACCCCAAATATCCACTAAACGTCTCCATAAGAGCCATGAACATCTCGCATGGGACCAATGTTATTAGTAGGAACAACCACGTAATCATGGGACTTCCAATTTGAGAAAATGATGATTTTTTTAATATCTTGACTTAGTTTTAAAAGGCATGTATCTAGATGGAGAAAACTCAAAACATAAGAGAAATGGCTGCATAATAGGCAGACACACCTCGCATGAGAAAATAATAAACAACCCCTAACGGCCCTGGGAGAGCCACGCACACCTTACATAGGAAGAATGTAACTCATTGGAAATGATCGCGAAGTCACGGGACTCTTTGTTGGAGAATATGATGAAAATTTCAAATATCTAGAATTAGCCTTTAAAATAAGTCACTAGAGGACGAAAACCCAAAATGGGTCCCAAACATCCTCGTTAGAGGCACAAACACCTTACAGGGGTGTAACTCGTAGGAATGGATAAAGTAGTCACGAGACTCCCAATTTGAGAATGTGGTGAAAATGTTAAAATATCTACACTTAGGCTTATAAAAATTCCACTAGGTAGAAGCCAAAATAACCCCGTAAGAGGCACGCACACCTTGCACGGGGCCAATGTAAATCATTAGAGCTGACCGTGTAGTCACGAGACTCTCGATTTAAGAATACGATAAAAATTCGCAAATATTTACACTTAGGATTCAAAGCATGCTGCTAGAGGGAGAAAACCATGCCACCCCCAAATGACCCTATTATAGGCACATACATCTCATGAGGGACAAATATAACTTGTAGGAACTGACTGTGCCATCACGAGACTTCTGATTTGAGAATATGATGAAAATTTGCAAATATCTAGACTTCGGATAAAAAACATGCCACTGGAGGGAAAGATCCCAAAATAGCCCTCAAATGACCCTATAAGAGGTACATACACCTCGCACGGGACCGATGTAACTCGTAGGAACTGAATGGATAGTCATAAGACACCGATTTAGGAATATAATTTTTTTTCAAATACCGGTACTTAGGTTTTAAAAACATGCTGCTGGATGGTGAAAATAAAAAATAACCCCCAAACGGCCTCGTAAAAGACACGAACACCTTGTACAGGAACAATGTAACTCCTAAGGATTGACTGCATAGTCATGAGACTCTTTATTTGATAATATGAAAAAAATTTAAAACATAAAGGCTTAGGCTTAAAAACAAGCCACTAGAGAGAGGAAACCCAAAACATCCCCCAATGGCTCCGTATGAGTTGTGAACATCTCGAACGGGACCAATGTTACTCATAGGAACAAACCAAGTAGTCACGGGACTCTAGATTTGAGAATATGATGCAAAATTTCAAATTTCTTAACTTAGATTTAAAAATGTGCATCTAGATGGTGAAAACCCAAAACATTCCCCAAACGACACTATTAGAGGAACAAGAACATTACACTAAACTAATGTAACTAGTAGGACATCACCATGTAATCACAGTTCTCATGCTTTAAGGATATGTTTAAAATTTGTAAATAGCTAGAGTTAGTGTTAAAAACATTTTACTACAGGGAGAAATGCCAAAACAACCTTCAAACGGTCTCATGAGAGGCACAAACACCTCCTATGGGACTAATATAACTCGTAGGAACTCATTGCATTATCACGGGACTCCTGGTTTGAGAATATGATTTTTTTTGCAGATATCTATAGTTAGGCTTAAAAACATGCCACTAGAGGAAAAAAACCCAAAACATCCCACAAACAGCCCCGTAAAAGGTATGGATAACTCGAATGTGACAATCTAATTCATAGGAACTAATAGCATAGTAATGAGACTCCCAAATTGAGAATATGAAGAAAATTTTCAAATATCTAGATTTGAGATTCAAAAGATGTTGCTAGAGGACAAAAGCACAAAATGACCCCATAAGAGGCACAAACACCTCACACTGGATCAATTTAACTCGGTAGAACTCACTTTGTAATCACGTGAGTCTTAGATTGGGAATTTGATGAAAATTTATAAATATTAAACTTAGGCTCAAAAATAGGATGGTAGAGGGAGAAATCCCAAAAAAAACCCAAATGCCCCCTTGAACGGGACGCACACCTGGAAATGGACCAATGTTACTCGAAGGAACTGATCGCGTAGTCACGGGACTCATAGTTTGAGAGTATGATTTTTTTTCAAATATCCGGACTAAGGCTTAAAAACATGTAACTAAAGGGAAAAAACCAAAAACAACCCCCAAGTAAGAGGCATGGATACCCCACACGAGACCAATGATACACATGGGAACTGACCATGTAGTAATTGGAGTCCTGATTTGGTAATATGATGAAAATTTACAAATATCTAGACTTAGTATTAAAGGTATAGATATTTTGTTGATGGCCTTATTTTTTTGAATTTGTTAATTGTTAGTCCTATGCCATTTTATCTTTTCCTCTATGTCCCAAAATAGTTAATATGTCTTTGCATTATTGGTAAATTTCTCTTCAATTAGTAAAATGACACTGGTAATTTTCAAAAGTAGTACCTCTAACTAATTATAAAATGACATGGGAGTGGACTCAAAAAAATATTAAGTATATAGGACTTGAAACCAAAGATCCCTTAAAAATATGCTTTTAGAGGGTAAAAATCCAAAACATCCCCCAAATGGACCCATAAGAGTCACAACGCCTCGAATGGACCAACATAACTCACAATAACTTATCACATATTCAAGAAACTCCCATTTTGTTAATATGATGGAAATTTGTAAATACATAGACATAGGCAAAAAAATGTGCTGTTGGAGGGTGAAAACCCAAAATGAGCCACAAAACATCCCTTTAAGAGGCACGCACACCTCACACAGGATAAAGGTAACTCGTTGGAACTCATCGCGTAGTCACAACACTCTCTATTGTAGAATATGATGAATTTTTTAAATATCTAGACTAAGGCTTAAAAACATGCCACTAACGGGGAAAACCTAAACTACCTCGAAAGAGGCACGCACACCTCGCATAAGACTAATCTAACTCATAGGAACTGGCCACATAGTCATGGGACTCCCAATTTTAGAAAATTATGAAAATTTTTAAATATCTAGACTAATGATTAAAATAATATACTTAGAGGGAGAAAATAATAAACATCCCCAAATGGCCCCGAAATAGGCACAAACACCTCACACATGAATAATATAACTCGTAGGAACCGATCTCATTATCGCGGCACTCCCGATTTGAGAATATAATAAAAAACTACAAATATCTAGAGTTAGGATTAAAAACATGCCACTAGAGGAAAATAACCCAAAATAACCCCAAAATTGCTTTGTAAGAGGTGAACACCTCGTAATGGACCAATGAAACTCGTAGGAACTAACCTTGTAGTCATGAGACTCCTAATTTTAGAATATGATGAAAATTGAAAAATATCTAGAATTAGGGTTAAGAACATGCTGCTAGAGGGAAAAAACCTAAGACATCCGCAAATGGAAATATAAGAGGCATAAACACCTCAAATTGGACCATTATAAGTCGTAGGAACTAACCACGTAGTTAGAGGACTCCAAGTTTAAAAACATGATAAAAATATAAAGACTTAGTCTTACAAACATGCCACTAGAAGGAAAAAACATTAAACAACCCCCAAACGGCCCCGTGAGATGCACATACCCCTCGCACCAGACCAATGTAACTTGTTAGAACTGAACGTTTAGTCAAGGGACTCTTGGAATTAGAATATGATGAAAATTTGCGAATATCCATACTTAGTCTTAAAAAAATGTCGCTAAAGGGAGAAAACCAACAATGACCCCCCAAATAGCCTTATTAGAGGCACAAATGCCTCTCACGGGACTAATATAACTTGTAGAAACCAACGACATAGTCACAGGACATCCGATAATAAAATGTGTTGAAAATTTGCAAATATCAAAACCACCCCGTAAGAGGCGTTCGCACATTGCACGGGACTAATGTAAATCTTTGGAGCTAATCATGTAGTCACGAGACTCTCGATTTGAGAGTATGATGAAAATTTTGTAATATCTAAACTTTGGCTTCATAACATGTTGCTATAGGGAGAACGCACATAGCACCTCCCTAATGACCCATTAGATGTATGAACACCCCGCACGGGACCAATACAACTCGTAGGAATTGACTGCACAGTCGCGAGACTTCTAGTTTGAGAATATGACGAAAATTTGCAAATATCTAGATTTAGGTTTGAAAACATACTATTAGAGGGAAGAAACACAAAATAGTCCCCAAACGGCTCTTTGAGAGGAACAAACACCTCGCACAGGCCAATGTAACTCTCAAAAAATTACTTCATAGTCACATGAAACCAATTTGAGACTATGATTTTTTTGCAAATACCTAGACTTAGGCTTAAATGCATGCCACTAGAGTGCGAAAATAAAAAATGCCCCCCAAAAACATTGTTAGAGGGAGGAAAACCTCGCAGTGGACCAATTTAACTCGTAGGAACTCACCGCGTAGTCAAAGTTCTCTCCGTTTGAGAATATGATGAAATTTGCAAATATCTAGACTTAGGCTCAAAAACATGCCGCTAGAGGGTGAAAGTCCAAATTAGCCTCCAAACGACCCTGTGAGAGGCGCAAACTCCTAGTCCGGGAATAATATAACTCGTAGGAACTCATCGCATAGACACAAAACTCAGGGTTTGAGAATATAATGAAAATTTGCAAAAATCTAGACTTAGTCTTAAAACATGGCAATAGTGGGTGAAAGCACAAAACATCGCCCAAACAGTCTCGTAAGATGCACGAACAACTGAAATAGAACAATGTAATCGGTCGGAACTTACCATGTAGTCATGCAACTCCCAGTTTGAGAATATGGCTAAAATTTCAAAATATATAGACTTGGTCTTAAAAATATTCCTCTAGAAGACGAAAACCCAAAATAACCCCTTAAGAGGCACGAAAACCTCGCATTGGACCAATGTTACTCATAAGAACTTATCGCGTAATCACAGGAGTCTTGTTTTGATGGTGAAAATTTGTAAATATCTAGACTTAGGATTAAAAACACGATGCTAGATTGCAAAAAACCAAAATAACCCCCAAACGACCCCTTGAGAGGCCCACACACCTCGTAAGGGATCGGTGTAACTCGTAGGAACTGATCGCATAGTCATAGGGTTTAGTGTTTGAAAATACAACAATAATTTTCAAATATTTAGACTAAGGATTAAAAACATGAAGTTATAGGGATAAATCCAAGATCATACACCAAATGGCCCCGTAAGAGGTACATACACCTCACATGAGACGAATGTTACTAGCAGGAACTGATTGCATAGTCATAGGACTGTCGATATGGTATTATGATGATAATTTGCAAAAATTTAGAATTGGGGTTAAAAATATTCCTCTAGATGGTTAAAAACAAAAACATAGCCCAAACGAAATGATAGGAGTCACCAACACCTCGAATGGGACCAATGTAACTCATAGGAACTTATCACTTAGTCAAGGTAATCTTGATTTGTAAGTATAACAAAAATTTTCAAATATCTAGACACAGGCTGAAAAGCATGTTGTTAAGGGGAAAAAACCGAAAATAAGCACCAAATGATCCCGTAAGGGGCACGCACACCTTGCACAGTGGAAATGTAACTGGTTGGAATAGACCGCATAGTTACGGGACTCTCTATTTGAGATTTTGATGAAAATTTATAATTATTTTTATTTTTGGATTAAAAATATGTTGCTAGAGGGCGAAAACCCAAAATGGCTCTGTAAGAGGCATAAACACCTCACACGGGACAAATATAACTCGTAGGAACTGATCGGCTTGTCATGGGACTCCCTATTTGAGAATATGCTAAATTTTTAAAAAATATAAATACTTAGGCTAAAAAATGCCTTTAGAGGACAAAAACCCGAAATCTCCCCCAAATGGACCAGTTAAAGGCATGAAAAATGCGCAGGGGACCAATGTAATTCATAGGAACTGATCGACTATGGACTCCTGAATTAAGAATATGCTAAAAATTTAAAGCATATAGACGTTGGTTTAGAAACATGCAGCTGGAGGGTGAAAATCCAAAACTGCCCGTAAAAGGCATGCAAACCTTGCACAGGAACAATGCAACTCATAGGAACTGATCGCATTGTTAAGAGACCCCCACTTTGAGAATATGGGTAAAAATTGCAAATTATCAAAACTTGTGATTAGAAACATGCCGCTTGAGGGAGAAAAACTAAAACAATCCACAAACGACCCTGTTAAAGGCACAAACACCACGCATGAGGCCAATGTGACTCGTAGGAACTAACCCCATGGTCATGGGACTACCAGTTTGAGAATATGATGAAAAATTGCAAATATCTAGTCCAAGGATTAGAAACATGCCGCTAAAGGGAAAAAACCCAAAATAGACCCCAAATGGCCCCGTGAGAGGCACAAAAACCTTCAACGGGTTTAAAGTAACTCGTAGGAACTGACCGCTTAGTCACGAGACTCACAATTTGAGAATATGATGAAAATTTTCAAATATCGAGACTTAGGTTTAAAAACATGTACTTAGAGCGCGAACATTCAAAACCATCCTCAAACGGCCCCGTAAGAGGCATGAACACCTAGCACTGACCAATTTTTCTATTGCAATTGATTGCGTAGTTATAAGACTCCAGATTTGAGAATATGATAAAAACTTACAATTATTTAGACTTAAGCTTAAAAACATGCCTCTAGAGGGCAAAACCCCAAAATATCAACCAAATGGCGTCGTAAGAGTCACGATCAGCTCTCACGGGACCAATGTAACTCGTAGAAATTGATCACATAGTCATGGACTCCTAATTTCAAAATGTGATGAATATTTGTAAAAAACTAAACTTTAGCTTATAAACATGCTGCTATAGGATGACGAAAATAGCCCCAAAACGGCCTTTTAAGAAGCATGAACACCTCACACGAGGCCAATGTAAATCCTAATTCGTATATTTACACCTTGGCTTAAAAAGTTGTTGCTTAAGGGTGAAAAACAAAAACTATTTCCAAACGACCCCGAAAGAGGCACAAACACCATGTACGGAACCATTGTAACTTATAAGAACTCATTATGCAGTCACAGGACTTTGAATTTGAGAATATCAAGAGCATTTGAAAATATATTTACTTGAGTTGAAAACGCATCATTGGAGGGGGAAAACTAAGAACTTCCCCCAAATGGCTCTATAACAGGCATGGACACCCCGTACGAGACCAATGTAAGTCGTAGGAACTCATCGCGTTGTCACGTGGCCCTCCGTTTGAGAATATGATGAAAATTTATAAATATCTTGACTTTGATAAAAAAAATTCCTAGAGGGAGAAAACCCAAAATGGCCCCCAAACGACCAAGCACATTGCGAACGGTACCAATGTAACTTACAGGAACTAATTGCATAGTCATGAGACACTTGTTTTGATAATTTGAAGAAAATTTGCAAATATCAAGACTTAGGATTAAAAACATGCCACTAGAGGGCTAAAACAAAAAACCCCACAAACTTACCCATAAGAGGCATAAACCCCTGGTACGAGACAAATGTAACTCGTAGAAACTGATCACGTAGTCACGGGACTCATTTTTTTAGAATATAATGAAAATTTTCAAATATTGAAACTTAGTCTTAAAACTAGTGCTAGACGGGAAAACCCAAAACAACACTCAAATAACCTTGTAAGAGGCATGCACACCTCGCACAAGACCACTATAACTTCTACGAACTGAACGCATAGTCACAGGACTCCGAATTTAAGAATACGATGGAAATTTACATAAATCTAAACTTAGGCTTCAAAACATGCCGCTAGAGGGCGAAAAGCCAAATTCGTCCCCCCAAATAGCCCCCGTAAGAGGCACGGACACCTCGTACTGGACAAATTTAACTTGTAAAAACTAATTGCATTGTCACAACACTTATGATTTAAGAATACGACAAAAAATTGAAATATTTAGACTTAGGATTAAAAACATGCATCTAGAGGGCGAAAATAAAAAATGGCCCACACACGGCCCTGGAAGAGGGACGAACACGTCACTTAGGACCAATGTAATTCCAAGTAACTAACCGCATAGTCATGAGACTCCTAATTTGATAATACGATGAAAATTTGAAAATATCTAGACTTAGTCTTTAAAACATGCCTCTAGAAGGAGAAAAGTAAAAATAGCCCCGAAATGGCCCCATAAGAAGCACGGACATCTTAAGCAGGACGAATGTAACTCGTTGGAACTCGCCACATAGTCACGGGACTCCCTATTTGAATATATAATAAAAATGTGAAAAATAACTGGACTTAAGCTTAGAAATATGCTGCTAGAGAGAGAAAACCTAAAACACCCCCCATACTGCCCGTGAGGGGTGCACACACCTCACACGGAACCAATGTAACTCGTAGAATTGATCGCGTGGTCATGAGACTTATGGACTAAGAATATGATGAAAATTTATAAATATCTAAACTTAGGCTTAAAAACATATTGTTAAATGCTGAAAACACAAATTGGCCCCCTAAACGGCCCCGTTAGAGGCACGAACACCTCCTAAGGGATAAATATAACTCATAGGAACTGACCACGTAGTCAAGAGACTCTCTATTTGAGACTTAGGCTTCAAAACATGCCTCAATAGGGAGAAAACTCAAAACAACCCCGTAAGAGGCATGCACATCGCGCATGGGACCAATGTAACTCGTAGGAACTGATCGCTTAGTCATGGGACTCCCGTTTGAGAATATGATGAAAATTTTAAAATATCTATACTTATAATTAAAAACATTACACTAGAGGGAGAAAATGTAAAATACCCCAAAATGCCCTCGGAAGAGTCACAAACACCTTGAACAGGGCCAATGTAATGCGTAGGAACTAACTACGTTGTCACGGGACTCCCTCTTTGAGAATATGAGGGAAAATTGCAAAATATAGATTTGGGATTAAAAACTTGTTGCTTGACAGTGAATACCCTAGATAACCCCCAAACGACCTCGTTAAAGACACGAACACCTCACACAGGACCAATATAAGTTGTAAGAACTGACATTGTAGGCACGGGACTTCCTATTTGATAATATGATGAAAATTTGTAAAAATATAGATGTAGGAATAAA
Organism: Sambucus nigra; assembly: GCA_949130495.1. NCBI lineage: Eukaryota > Viridiplantae > Streptophyta > Magnoliopsida > Dipsacales > Adoxaceae > Sambucus > Sambucus nigra. The sequence goes on along the minus strand of OX422216.1, from coordinate 460,815,386 downwards.
AACATACCACTAGAAGGAAAAAAATCAAAAATAACCAAACGCCCCTATAAGAGGCACAAACACCTCCCACGGGACCAATGGAACTTGTAGGAACTGACCACATAGTAATGACACTCCCGATTTGGGAATATGATGAAAATGTCAAAATATCTGGACTTAGGCATAAAATCGTGCTAGTAAAGGCCAAAAACCCAAAATAGCCTTGCAACGGCCCCGTGAGAGGCATGAAAACCTCGTACGAGACAAATGTAAGAGGTAGGAACTAACAACGTAGTCACAAGACTCCCGATATGAGAATATGAAAAAAATTTGCAAATATCTAGACCTAGAGTTAAAAATATTCCACTATAGGGAGAATACCAAAAACAATCCCCAAACGGCCCCGTTAGAATCACAGATATCTCACACATGATCAATGTAACACGTGGGAACTGAAGGCATAATCATCGGACACTCGATTTGAGAATATGACAAAAAAGTGCAAATATCAAGACTTAGACTTAAAAACATGCCGCTAAAGGGAAAAAATAAAAAGAAACACAAATGGGATCATAAGAGGCACAAATACCTCGCATGAGACCAATATCACACGTAGGCACTGTTCGCGTAATCCCGAGACTCCCAGTTTGAGAATGTGATAAAAATTTGAAAATATATATACTTAGGATTAAAAACATGCCGCTGAGGATGAAAGCCCAAAACATCCATGAAATAGCCTTGTAAGAGGCAGGAACACCTCACACAAAACCAATGTAATTCGTATGAACTGGCTGGTTAGTTATGAGAGTCTCAATTTCAAAATATGACAAAAATTTGCAAAAATATTAACTTAGGCTTAAAAACATGATGCTAGAGGGCAAAAACCAAAAATAGCCCCTAAAAACTGCATTAAGCGGCACACACACCTCACACAGGACAAATATAATGCATAAGAATTGATAGCGGTGTTACATGACTCCCGATTTGAGAATATGAAGAAAATTTGCAAATATGTTGACTTAGGCTTCAAACATTCCGGTAGAGAGAAAAAACCCAAAATATCCCCACAACATGCATTCATACCTCAGACGAGACCAATGTAACTCCTAGGAATTGGTCGTGTAGTCACGAGACTCTCGATTTGAGAATATGAGATTAATTTGTAAATATCTAGACTTAAGCTTAAACACATGTTGTTAGTGAGTGAAAACCAAAAATAACTCTCAAACGGTCTTGTAAGAGGTATGCACACCTTTCAAGGGACCCATATAAGTGGTTGTAACTCATCGTGTAGTAATGAGACTCTTGGTTTTAGAATATGACAAATATATGCATAAATCTTGACTTAGTCTTAAAAATAAGCTGCTAGAGTGCAAAAACCTAAAACACCCCCGTTAGAGACATAAACACCTTACACGGAACAAATATAACTCAAAGGAGATGACCGCGTCGTAATTGAACTCTCGATTTGAGAATATGATGAAAATTTGTAAATATCTACACTTAGGATTAAAAACATGTCGTTGGATGGTAAATCCTTAAAATAACCCCGTAAGAGGCATGCACACGTTGTATGGGACCAATGTAACTCATAGGAACTGACCGTGTAGTCACGAAATTCACTATTTAAGAATATTATGAAATTTGATAAATATCTATAATTAGCCTTAAAAACATACCGGCAGAGGGTAAAAAACCCAAATATCCACCAAACGGGCCCATAAAAGGTAGGAGCACATCCCATAGGACCAATGTAACTTATAGAAACTAACCGCATTGTGAAGGGACTCTCGATTTGAGAGTAAGACAAAAAATTACAATTATGTATACTGATGATTAAAAATAAGTCGCTAAAGGGAGAAAACCCAAAACATCTGCAAAACTGCCCTGTTAGAGGCACAAACATCTCTCACAGGACTCCTGATTACAAAATGTGAGGAAAATTTTAAATATCTCGTATATGTCTTAAAACATGCCACTAATGGTGTTAACCCCTAAATATCCCCAAAACGATCGCATAAGAGGAACATACATCTCACGCAAGACCAAAGTAACTCGTGGGATTTGACCACGTAGTCCTGAGACTCCCAATTTTTAGAATATGATAAAATTTTTGAAATATATAGACTTAGTAAAAAAGACATGCACTTAGAGAAAAAATTCTCAAAACAGATGACAAACTACTCGTAAGATAAAAAACACCTCGCATATAATAATTTTAAGTCATAGGAATTGATCGCGTAGTCACGCAATTCCATATTTTAAAATATGATGAAAATTTACAAATATCCAGACTAAGGCTTAAAAACATGCTGCTAGAGGGTGAAAACCCAAAGCATACACCAAACGGCCCCATTAGAGGCGTGGACACCTCACACGAGACAAATGTAACTCTTACGAACTGATCGTGTAGTTACGGGACTCCCGAGTTGAGAATGTGATGAGAGTTTGTAAATATCTAGATTGGGGATTAAAAACATTCCACTAGAGGATGAAAACCAGAAACAACCCCAAGTGGCATTGCAAGAGGCAGGAACACCTCGCGCGGGACTATGTAGCTCGTAGGAAGTGGTCACATAGTCATGAGACTTTCTGTTTGAGAATATGATGAAAATTTTAAAATATTTAGACTTAGACTTAAAAACATGACACTAAAGAGCGAACCCCAAAATAGGCATAAAAGGTCTCGTAGGTGGCACGAACACCTCACATGGGACCAATGTAACTCATAGGAATCGATAGCGTAGTCACGAGACTCTTCGTTTGAGCATATAATGAAAGTTTTAAAATATCTAGACCTAGGCTTAAAAACATGCACTTAGAGGGAAAAAACTGAATACAACCGGGAAACGACGCCGTAAGAGGCACGGACACCTCACAAAAAAATAATTTGTAGGAATTGATTGGGTAGTCATGGGACTTCCAATTTAAGAGTATTTTGAAAATTTTCAAATATATATACTTAAGCTTATAAACATGTCACTACAGGGTGAAAACAAAAAACAACGCCTAAATAACCCCTTTAGCGGCACGAACACCTCGCAGAGGACAAATATAACTTGTAGGAACTGACCACGTAGTCACGAGAATCCATATTTAAATACAATGAAAATTTGCAAATATCTACACATAGGATTAAAAACATGCTGCTAGAGAGGGAAACCCTAAACGGCCCCGTAAGAGGCATGAATAACTCGCACGAGACTAATATAACTCGTAGGAGCTGAGCGCATAGTCACGGCACTCCCAACTTGATACTGTGTTGAAAATTTGTAAATAAATTAACTTCGGCTTGTAAGAGGGTAGTCTATATTAGGTGGAGGCGTAACCTCTTTTGAGTATAATAATAAGTTAATCGGAGACACTCTTAATTAAATTACAAAGACACACAATCAGAACTTAGTGAAGATAAACCTAGTTTGAGCTCACAAATCAATCGTGTATAACTCAAAAAAATAATAATGAACTCAGAAGTAACTCATTTGGAGGGAGAGAGAAGTAAGCACCCTAGGTACACCCTGGCAGGTAACCAAAAACACCAACTCTCAAAGGTTTTCTGGTCAGCTATTAAAAGTTTCATAATAAATGACAATGGTGGTTGAGTAAAAGCTCTGGTTTTGCAATAACTCCTTTCTCTCTGATGATCAATCTCTCTTTAGAAATAACTTCTGAACTCTCAAAAGAATCTCCCTTTGCAGAGGTGGTTGGGGACCTTAAATAGACCTCACACCAGTACCAAGATAACTCAGTCATCAATTACTGTGAATGACATCCCTCATACTTTATGTCACAAACATTAAATGCCAAGACATGCCTTTTGAATAACCACTGTGTGTTAGGTGGTTGTTGTCACAGAGGTGGCTCACCAATTGTCTGACAGCCCCAGATACCACGGTGGTTTACTCAAGTATAGATTTTACATTGCCTAGCTATCTAGTGACATCACATAAAATAGATGTGATAATAAGTAGTGGGTTGTTTGGTTCACAACTTAACGCTCGATGGGACTCAAGGCTGCTCTACCCAAGGTTCCACGATCAAAGTCTTTTAGTGTTTTATGAGGTCTATCTTTGATGGTTAGGACAAGCCCCAACAGTGACTCACTTCTCAATCCTCCAAACCATGTCCCTCTGAAGTTCCCACAGTGAGGTCATTTGATAAAGCATGAAAGCTCTCCCAGGCCCTGCCAAGCCTGGTCTCTCGTGAATATCGTTTGACCTCACACTAAAAATCATTATAATAGTTACAACTCATGGTGAATATAAATAAAGAGATACAATAAGGCTAAGTAAGACAATAGAACTAAAAGATCATCTCTCTGGGCTGTCTTCTTCGTTGGAGATCCCTCTGGGCTGCCACGCTGACCTACCTCACTTGAGTTGTATCACTGCCTTAGTGAGCTGCATCACTTTGAACTGCAACACTGCCTTAATCCTTTGAGTCTATGGTGTTAGCTGGGGGAATTATCTCTAATCCCGAGATTATCTTCAAGCCCTCCTACATTTGCCTCTACGTAAAGAGATTTATTATGGGAACAAGAAATATCTGCATGAAAACTTCTCAATCTGATGAACCTTGGTGTCTCTATCTTCGTTACATCTTCTACCGTTATCACTGCAAGGAAAAAGTAAAATTCTCCCCGATGTACCTAAACTAAAGTGTTTCGTAATGTCGGTGATTGGCTAAGGGACATTGCCACATTTTCCTTTTGCTAAGCTTCAACCCTTATCTTTGCTTTCTTGGCTAATTGAAATTCTCCTGAAACACCTGCTGACTTTCTCAAATACCCATTTTTACTCTTGGGAAGTTAAATTATCCCGTTTGTGCTGTTGTGGAGTATAGTTGTAAAAAGTGAGTTTTTGGTTCGGACTGCCCCCATCGTTGAGACTTGTGTAATTCTCCCTTTTAAACTTCTTCCTAGGCAATTCTCCCTATTTGAAGGTGCTAGTTCGTTTGGGCTCTGCTGCGTCGTTGTTTCTTTATGTTCTAAAAAATTAGAAAAATTCTCCCCGGTGTATCTGAGTCGTAATTAAACAACGTCTGGACTTGTGGTGAGGGGAGATCGTAGCATTTTTAAAACCGCTGGGACAGCTTCTTCGTTGGGAGCTATTGAATATTTTTGACAAAGGAAAATTTTTGGTGCCACCAACTTGTCTTGGTAGAAACCCTTTTTATCCCCATGCGTCAATTCATTAATGATGTAATGCCGTCTTTTCAACTTCCAAGACGCTCCCCAAAATTCCATATGTCCACTTTCGATGATTATTGGCGCCTTGCAAGTGTTTGGTGGGAAACCCAAAAGATGTGTTGAAAGGATTCAAACGTCTATTTTTCAAAAACACATAACTATTTTCTTCTTCTTTTTCTTCTTCAACCTCCAGGCATACTTTAGAGAGAGAAAGTCTGTAAAAACTCCATTTTTCATCCAGATTTTCTTCGTCTCTTTTGTCTGTAATCACCTTTAACCTTTAGCTACTCCATTGTTAGTCATATGGTATCTCTTGAAAGCTTTCTATACCTCTATGTTGTTTGTAATGGCTTCTTCAAGCAACCGTGATGTGTCTGTCACCAACACTCCACCTGCCACCCCTACTGCCACCACTTCTACTACCGCCGTTACTGAGGGTGCCACCTCTTTGACTGTTGCTTGTCAAGAGCAACTGCATTTTTACCGTCAGTCCCCCATTTTTGACAAGGGTGATGATTTTTTTGGGTTTTGCAAGACTTGCGTTTTTAACGCCAATTGTGATGCCATGGTACTTTGTGATGAGGACGAAGATATTACTTATTGGAGCTTTCTACTCCAAAGGGTACTCTTTGATTTCTCCTTGAGCGAGGGGACTTCCCATGGTCCCATATTGACTTCGAAGGGTTTGGGGATCCTTCTACTCATTTTTCTACCTGGAACGCTCACATGCAGAGTTCCCACACTACCATCCTCACAAAAATTGGACTTCAATGGGCTAAGTGGTTCGGTGAGTTTACTCTATCAAAGAAAAATTCTTCTCTCCCCATCTTGGTGTCTCTCTGGAACGTTACCACTCACACTTTCATTGCTGCATGGGATGAGTTCACAGTAACATTGGAAGATGTTTGTTAACTTTTGGTCCTTGAGGACACAGTCCATAAGCCCTATTCTCATGAAGCTTTGGATGCCCAAGAGTTTGATGACCGTTCGGAGTTGGATCGTATGTGTCGGACATGCATAGGTTCTTCAAACAAATCCACCTTTACTCCCCTCATCAACTATTTATTTCGAGATCCTTCTAAGGATACTCTTCTGAATGAATGAAAGAAAGGTTATATGTTTTCCATGCTACTTCTTCGTGCTGTAATTATTTGAAGAAAATACAAACTTTGCAATCTTTCATCTCACTCAAGTTGCAACAAAATACATCTCTTCGTAAAAAGATTTATATATATTCATAACACAATAACTAGGTACAACGATGATCTAAAGTTAATTATTTGTACATGGTAGACTTTTAACCATTTATTGTTGATCTTAAATATTTTTTCTTCTTCCTGTTTAGAAATTAAGAAATAACCTGAATCATGAGCCTCCTTTACAATGAAAGGTCCCTCCCAATTTGTTACAAACTTAGGCAGATGAAGCCCCCTAATCTGCTTCACTAATGCCTTCAAAACAAGGTATCCCTCTACGAACTTCCTTGGTTTCACCAAGTTGTCATACACCTTAGAGAGCTATTTTATTTACATTTGAAAGTGCTGCATCGCATTATCTCTTTGTTCGTCCAATGTTTCTAACTACACATGTCTATTTTGAAGGAGCATGCTACTTCGTAAGGCATATCAGGCAGATGTAACTGCCAACTCTTTCGGGAGAATTGTTTCAGCTCCATATACAAGGGAGAATGGATTATATCATGTGGGCTTCCTTTTAGTTATTTGATAGTCCCACAATACATCTGGTATCTTATCATTCCATGATCCTGGGAAATCCTCCATCGCCTTGGCCAAAATGTTAACCAATATTTTTTTAGTCGCTTCTGCTTGACCATTTCCCTTTGGGTATGCCACCGTTGAAGTATGATGAATAATGGAGTACTTATTTGTGAGCATTATTACCTCTGAATTAACGAAAGGGGTTCCGTTATCAAAGAAAATAATCTTTGCAATATAAAAATGGAAAATTATTTATTCTCTAATGAAGTTTCTCACTACCCCTGATGTTTACCTTCTTAGTAGTATCACTTCAGCCCACTTTATAAAGAACTCCATTGCCACTAGTATTTAGATCTTCCCCCTTGAAGAAGGATGTATTGCCCCCACCAAGTCAAATAACCATGTGTGAAAAGGATAAGGCATTGTCAGGGAGTGTAGATCCACCAATGGTTCATGGATCATATTTCCATATAGTTATCAAGCCTTACATTTTCGAACGAACTCAGCAGACTCCTTCTTCATCATTGGCCAATAATACCCCAACGTCATCAGTTTTTTATACAACTTGTATCCTCCTATGTGAGCTGGATCTTGAGCTTATTTTAGGATGTTGGTTGCTTCTTCCTTTGTGATGCAATGCAATGGCCTGTTGAAGTATCCCCTTTGATAAAGCTTCCCCTTCCAAATGTAGAACCTTAAGGTCCTTTGCTTGAGTCCCATCGAATCAATCTTCTCTATTGGGACAACTCCATATTTAATGAAGTTAATATAGGGTTGCCTCCAGTCTGATTGAGCTTCAATGAAATGGAACTCAGCTGTATCAAAGAATAGTTGGCACTTATCACATTTCCATTGATCTCCACTACATTTTGCTTCATTCTAGGCCAGAAGTACCGCTCCCTTTGAATTATTCTATAAAGAGGTATCTCAGTTGTTTTGCAGTGCTCTTCATATGTTTTCTTTAACCTTCGATCTGCTTCTTCTGGGATGATGCATCGTGACATCCATCCTCATGCTTTTTTGAAATAAAGGTTTCCTTGATTTGTAAAGTGATGGTATATTTCCCTCAGCTATATCGCTCCTTCCCAAGGCTCCAATTGTTTTCTAATCTCTCCCCTCCAATTAAAGTTATCCTCCATCAGCAGAATTGACTGTACCACAATGGGACCTATTTTTCATTGAATCACGACTGTAGTTGTATCATCCCTCATGATCATTTTTTGAGTGATGTGGCATAGGTGCCTAGATGGCGGTTCATCATTGGAGGATGTCTCTTGATCTTGGTCTGATGGAACTATTTGATAAGCCTCTGAATGATTGTTCTGTAAGGTGCCAGACTGAGTTATTTCAACACATATTCTCCATTCACCTACTGAATCACCAAGTTCGAATCCCCTTTGATGAAAAGTGAACGAATCCCTCCTCAAAGGGCCTCCAGTAACCTCAGTACTAACACCTCATATTTTGATTCATTATTTGAATAAGGGAAGTCTAATTTGTAAGAAAGACAAATTTCTTCTGTTACACTTAAAAAAATAACCCCTGCTCCTCCTTTCTTTTCTGCTGAATATCCATCGAACTGCATCGTCCATTCTTCATCGTTTGCATTGGCCTACAAGTCATCTCCCATAATTCTCTCTTGTGGTGGCTGAGATATCCTAGTTGGAAAGATTGCTAACAGATCTGAATATTCGTGTCTCTTGATTGTGTGAGGGACCACACATTTCAAGTCATATTCTGAGAGAATGATGAACAATCCATATCTTATTACAATATGGATTGTAAAAGATAAAATATAATGCCTAAGTTTTTGTGCTACAAATACTAGGGCTAAATAATGCCTTTCCAAGCTACTATACCTGACCTATGGCCCGTGTATTATTGTACTAAGGTATTAGACTAGTCGTTCTTGCCCATTAACCTACTCTGCCAAAGGAGATCTAACGGATCTTGTGGTGGATAGGAGATACAACTTCAACAGTACTCCTGCTCTCTGAGGGACCATGGTCTGAGGTGAAACGAGTAACTTCTTAAGCCTGGTGAGAGATTCTTAGTGGACTTCCTCCCATTTGAACTTTGTGTTATTTCACAAAATCTGCATCAACATGTGTGTTATTTTGGCTAATTCAGGCACAAATCTCCCAAGGTAGGAAACTTTGTCGAGGAAACTCTTGAGCTCTTTCACCGTTCTTGGACCTGGCATATCTAAAATTGCTCGCTATTTTTCTTGGTCCATCTGTACTCCCTGTTGATCAACCACAAAACCTAGAAACTTTCCACTAGTTACCCCAAAGATGCATTTCAGTGGGTTCATCTTTATCTTATACTTCCTGCATCGAGCAAACACCTACCTCAAATCTCTCAGATGGGACTCCTCCTTCCTCAATTTGATGACCAAATCATCTACATAAAATTCCACAAATTTGGGAAAAAACTCATGGAAAATAGCCATCATTGTTCTTTGATAGGTAGACCCAGCGTTCTTGAGTCCAAACGGCATCACTTTGTACATGAAGTTTCTTAATGGGATTCTAAACACTGTCTTCTCTGCATCTATAGGGTCCATCTTGATCTGATTGTACCCTACATAGCCATCCAGGAAGCTATACATCTCATGACCAGCCGTTGCATCTATCAAGCTATCTATGGAGGGTAAAGGGAACTCATCTTTAGGGCAAGCCCTATTCAAGTCTCTGAAATCCATAAAGATCCTTATTTGATTTTTATATGTCTTTCCCACTGGGACAATGCTAGACAACTAGAGTGGGTGATGTATTGGTTTAATGAACCTTGCTACCAATAAGCGTTGTACCTCTTCCTTGATCGTCAAGTCCAACTCGGGCTTATAAGTCCTCATTGGTTGTATCACCAAAATTACTGAAGGCATCACATTTATCTTGTGGAATCTCACTTCCTCATCCAGTCCTTCCATCTTCATGTACTTCCACATAAGAACATCTACAAACTCCTGAATCAACACAACTAAGGCCTCTCATTTCTCCTTACTGAGATCCTTTGAGATGAAAATAGGCCTTAGATCCTCCCCTTCTTTCACCAGGTTCAACTGATCTAACTCTTATTCCCGTTGCTTTGGTTAATCTTCCATGTAGTCAGGTTCTTCGGTGACATTTTCCATAAACTCTTGTATGTTAGAGTTGTCTATCACCATATATTGCCCCCGTTGATCCACCAGAATACAATCATATATCGAGTCAGCCTCTTCATCAATTTTTACCATAGCTCATTTGGCTTCCCATTCACACTATTATAACCGCTAAACCACATTTCCTTCTTCGGTAATAACCTTCTTGCACTGTCTACTAGTAGTTTTAACTGCCTTCCTCTTCTTCTCTCTAGAAGCCTCAATAACTCTTTCTCCTAAAAATTAACTCAGCATACTTTATTATTTAACGTCCTGCTCCGTTGGATCCATTCTTGGCCTCATATTATCTTTGAACCACTTTGAGATTTTTAGGGACGAGGGACCACCTGATGGGCTTCTTCTGCTATCACTGTTTTGCTACTTGTAACTTCATTATTCTGCCCATTCATATGCCCCATACTTTCTCTGATCGAGGGAACCCATGATCCCTCCATTCTTCTTGTTAGGACTCTAAAATCCTCCTTTAATTCCATGTAAATTGTCATATCCACCAAGTGAGCTTCTTAAATAGCGAAGGGCCTCTTCGTAGCTCGTAGAGTGATCTCGGTTCCCTTGATATTTGCCTTGGCGCATTGGTGATATGTCGAGGGAACTAGCCCTTGGTTGTGCATCCACACTCTTCCTATCAGCAAATGGTAAGATGTTGCAAGGTCTATCACATGGAACTTAATGTGGTAACTCAGATTTCCCATTATAATCCCAACATTGACATAACCAATGCATTTGGAAGACTGGTTGTCATAACCTGAAATTGCCAAAGGCATGGGAACCAATATTTCTTCGGGGATGTTAGCTGCGTGGAAAGAACTGATTGGCATGATGTTAATGGATGCTCCCCCATCCATAAGAGCCCTCATAAAGCTAACTCTGTTGATGCTGGTGGTCACATATAACTATCGATTGTGAGGAAATCTCATGGCCCTATCTGCATTGCTGAACGTTATTTTTGACAAGAATTTCTTCACCATCCTGGCCACGGGTCCCTTCCATCTCAGCAAGGGACTGCATTTTTCCTCGTAATATCCAGGATTGCTTGGGTTATCTCCAACCTACTTTCTTTTGGCATTCCCACCTGGTCGAAGAACCTGTTAAACTTTGGTGACCGGGTAACTGCACAATACTCTAATCTTTGATTTGTTTCTACCCCTTCAACATTATATATGTCCTCCATATCTCTCACACTTACTTCGTCATAGGCTACTACCATATTAGCCATTACTTTAGTACACTCCTCCAAAGCTTCTTCGAACCCCCTGCTTTGTTGTCAACTCTTTCACTTCTCTTTATGCCTCATCGTTATATGCCACCACTAGATTGGCCACATGTGCTGGGAGTGAGTTGTTATTAATATTTTGCAAAGGGATTTGTAATGTCCCTGCCTTTACATGGTTATCAATGATTCTCCTTAGCATGAAATAACTTTTAGTCGGATGTTGGATCTTGCGCTGGATCTGACAATACTTGGGATCCGCTCTGGTCATCGCATCTGGTTCCATGGCGGGGAGTCCCTTAGTTTCATACACCGTTCCTCCTTGAACCATGGAATTATAACAGTCGACAACCTCCTGTACTGTACAAGGTAACGATGGTGGGTCCTACCTATCTCTTCTAAACATTCTCTTGTTATCCTTCCTTGACTATTTGCCTCCTTCATCAATGTATCCTACCTGTGGGGGCTGTCCACGGGCTGCAACGGGTGCCCCGGGCTATCTGAACATCATTGGTACCACAATGGGGTTCGAACAAACTACCAATGATATGTTCCTTGCTGCCTTTAGAAATGCCGCAACAGTCCCTTCACGGGTTTCATTAATCAGGTGATAGATGTAATGTGGGAGCAAACCCTCAGCACATAGTTGTAATAGCTTGGACTGTTTGGCTTCTTCTATCATGTCGAGGGACCTATCCTTGAACCTTGGAATGTAATCCACCACATCCTTTCCCCGTTGTTGCCTCTCCTTTCCCAACTGTGGTAACATAAACTCATCTTGTGCCAGAAATAACTTTAGGATGAATAACACATGCATCTCCTCCCACGTTGAAACAATTTTGGGAGCCAAATAAGATTACCATGTATAAGCTTTATTGGTTAATGATTTTTAAAGCTCTCTCAGTCAGAGCTTCTTATTATTGCAGTGAGCCTCTAGATATTTAAGAAAGCGTTTGACATGGTCCTTCGAGTTTTCACCCTTTCCTATGTACTTTTTGAAGATAGGAGGAATATAATATTTTGGGTAAGGGTCATTGTTATAATCCTGAGGGTAAGGTGTCCAAAAGTTATCATACATCGAAGCTACCTCGCTAGCAGATTTTAAGGAAGCTTGCATGAACTTTAGCATCTCCTTCTGTATCTATTTTCTCATCTCCTCTATAGCTTGTATCGTTAAAGGAATGGCCAGATGGACCATATGCATGACACCCGTTGTGCCTGGAGTAACCATTGTGGTTGGAATGCTTGTCACTCCAGGGGTGTAATAAGTTAATAAGTTACCAGAGACACTCTTAATTAAATTAATCGGAGACACTCTTAATTAAATTACAAAGACACACAATCACAACTTAGTGAAGATAAACCCAGTTTGATCTCACAAATCTCTCGTGTATAACTCAAAAAAATAATAATGAACTTAGAAGTAACTCATTTGGAGGGAGAGATAAGTAAGCACCATAGGTACACCCTGGCAGGCAGCTAAAAACACCAACTCTCAAAGGTTTTCTGGTCAACAATTAAAAGCTTCGTAATAAATGACAACGGGGGTTGAGTAAAAGATCTGGTTTTGCAATAACTCCTTTCTATCTGATGATTAATCTCTTTTTAGAAATAACTTCTGAACTTTCAAAAGGATATCCCTTCCTCAGAGGGGGTTGGGGACCTTAAATAGTCCCCACACCAGTCCCAAGATAACTCAGTCGTTAATTACTGTAAAAGACATCCCTCATAGTTTATGTCACAAACATTAAATGCCAAGACATTCCTTTTGCTTAACCGCTATGTGTCAGGTGGCTATCATCACAGAGGTGGCTCACCAACTGTCTGGCATCCAGATGGCTAGTGACATCAGATAAAGTAAATGTGACATTAAGTAGAGGGTTGTTCGGTTCATAACTCAATGCCTGATGGGACTCAAGGCTGCTCCGCCCAAGGTTCCACGGTAAAAGTATTTTGGTGTTTTACCAGGTGATCTAAGATGGTTAGGACAAGCCCCAATGGTGCCTCACTTATCAATACTCCAAACCAGGTCCCTCTGAAGTTCCCACGGCGAGGTCATTCGATAGAGTATGAAAGCTCTCCCAGGCCCTGCCAAGATTGGTCTCTCGCGAGTACCGTTTGACCTCATACTAAAAATCATTATAATCGTTACAACTCATGGTAAATAAAACTAAAGAGATACAATAAGGTTAAATAAGGTAATAGCACTAAAAGATCAGCTCTCTTGTAAGTACGTAAATTTCCAATTGAGTTCCTATATTTTTTTTACTTAATTCTGTGAACAAAACTGTGTTTGTAATATGTCATAGGGTGATTTTTATTTTGTCACGATCCCACTCGGTCTATGATGTATTGAAGAAAATTAAAGACGTTGCCGCAAATCTTCAAAGAATTAAATCATGTCGATGTTTAATTGGTGCAAGTTTAAACGTCTTCAAAGTTAATTGCATTCCGAGATCACTCAGGTATGAAATGCGTATAATTAATGGTGCTCGAAATTGTTTTTATAAAAGATAAGGATGCATTTTTATAAAGAAAAATGTTTTATAATGTTTTTAAAAGTGTTTTAAAGGTTTACACTATGTTTTATTTTGATATACTCGAAATAGAGTTTGACTTATTTGGATCTCCTTTAAAAGAGACGTTTTGAACTAAAAGTCAAAAAGTGAAACTGACACGTCAGCTTGTTCAAACGACATAAGGATCTCACCCGTTTTATGTTTTTAAAATTGGTTTAAAAAAGGAGAGTGATGATAGAGTCCTCATTTTAGAAAAAGAGTTAGAGGATTTAAAAAATTCTAAAGTTTGTGCCATTGAGGAAAATAATTCGATTAATGATTTTGTGGAACGAGAAAAGGGTCTTCGGGATAAGTTTGCTCACATTAAGGGGGAGCGAGAAAACCTTCTAGGGGTAATTGAAAATTTAAAGAAGGAGTCCCGAAAGTTTGAGGTGTCTAATCATTTTCTTGAGTCGAAAGTTTTGAAGTAAAAGAATGATTTAAATGACTCGAGTAGGGATGGTAGCGACTTATCTTGTTATAGTGGTTCCATTGTAAAAGCCAAAACCATAGTTTGTTTTAGAGCGACAACCACATCCGAGGGTATTAGAAAAGGTCAACCTTAAGGTCCCGTTCCTCGTCGTGTTTTCACATGTTCGCATTGTGGTAGGAAAGGTCACCATAAGAGTTTTTGTTTTGATCTTAGAAAAGACCCTAGGAAGACTAAACGTAGTGTCCCATTGGTTCCCAAAACCCGTTTTGTTAGGTATACTCCTGTTTGGGTTAGGAAATCCGTTTTGGAGATGCTAAATGCTTCATTGGTTGATTCTCACATGCATGCACATGATTTATCTCTTGCTATTTCTTATGGATAGTAGCTTGCATGTTTTGTCATACGCTAGCCCTTGCACTATGTTTATAATTTGCTAGCGTTATGACATGTTTATCTCTTTGTATTTTATTTTTCACTTGTTTGAGTCTTATTTGAAAAATACAAAAAGATTTTATTTTTGAGAAAACCTTTTAAAAAGCTAAAAAGATTTTAGGTTTTTGTTTTTGAGTTTACATGTTCTATGTGGCATATTGGTGTGCTTGGTCACCCCCCCCCCCCCCCCCATCGTTTCATTATCCATGTGTCTAGGAGATTTGGTCATTATTATCGATGCTTAGAATGATCTTAACCATTGTTTATATGGGGTTGTTTCGAAGTTGATATGAATTTTGATTAGACTTTGTATAGATGCCAACATTGCACACATGCACGAGTTTATATAGATGTTTGACTTATATTGCATATTTGAATTTGGTGAGGCGTTCTTATCTCAACCTTGTCATCTATGCATAAATAGACTTAAGGAGAAGTGTGCATGTAAGAACCGTTTACCGTGAGAATTTGAATTGAAAAAATGATGAGTGATTCACGGGAAAGGGCTGCGAGTGTTCAAAATTAACTCATCGTGAAAACCACCATTTAAAAGAGCCCAAAAGAAAATGCAATATGCTATGAAAAGGGCCAAATTTTTTTAGTTCATTCCAAAGAAAATATGATATTATTGAGGGAGTTTGGATGGATTAAAAATTTAAACCAGTTTGCACAACTAATCCTAATGTTGAAATATTGCAATTTGATGCTATTGTTTATAGAATCGTCAAAATTCTGGATTTTTGTGCATGTAGTATGTTTAGTTCATTAAGCTCACACTTTTATTGTCATATGGCTATGATAAAGTTTGACAATTTATCGCTATCAATTAGAGCTTCTTGATCATTTTGATGTGTTGGAATTGTGTCTCATTTGTTTTAGTTTCACACTTATACATTCCATATCCATGTTTGAGCACATCGGTTTATGAGTTTTTGCGTTTTGTGCTAAAAGCCTATTGTGTTAATAATGTTTTGCTGCTGTCAGACCCTTTCTGAAATTTTTTTATGGAAATTTTTTCACTGGGCAATATTTTATAATATTTTTGGGAATCAGGGAATTTTTGTCAGGTTGCGCAAAGTCATTCAAACAACATATCCATCTCGCGCGAACGACAACTGTACTTCGTTCGAGCGACATCCTCAACTCGTTTGAGAGATGTCCTTAGCTCGTTCGAACGACAGGCTGATTTGTTGGCTTCTAATTGTTTGCAGTCCACTGGTTTAAATTGATATATTTTTAGTACCACTAGATGTGCTTCTGGACTGACTGGTTTATATACAGGTTTATTTGTTCTAAATTATTTTTTGCATATGAGTCCGTTTATCACATTGGATTAGATTGCTATATTTTTTTTGTGTGATTCCTTGGTTTACTAGCTACTGATTTGTCTTTGACCTGATCATATTTAGCTAGTTATTTCATGATTATCTAGCGATTTCACATTGATTCAAATTGGTTTATATTGTCATGCTAGGTATTTCAAATTGGTTTATTTTTCACCGGATTGTCTATTCTAGACAAAAAGGGGGAGAGATGTATGTGATGTAGGGGGAGATTTGTGCATGCTTTGATTTATTTATGTTTATAAATTTGCATCCCAAATTGGTAGTACACATTGGTATCATTTTGTTGTCGGTATCAGTTGCTCAAACTGTTAATAAAATGATTTTTTAGAGATTATTCATATTGATATCTATTATTGTTTGGTATTATTTGGATAAATATATTGGCTACATTTGTTCCTCCATACTTCACTGGGTATTTTTTTGTCTGTTTCATGTGTGTAGGTATGCTTCAGCGATTCTAGATTTCAAGTCTACATCACATTCAGACAGTTCATGCTTGTCGGTGCTACATATACTAGTCCATGTCCAGTATTTTTGTTTTGGGGTTTATGGGATTGGATTTAGGAGTCATAAGGCTTGACGACCCGGTTAGGCATTTCACTGGTTTAGTTTTGTCTCAGAATAGTTAAAGGGGGATATTTGTAAGAACATAAATTTCCAATTGAGTCCATGTATTATTTTAACTTAATTCCGTTAACAAAACTGTGTTGGTAATATGTCATAGGAAGATTTTTATTTTGTCATGATCCCACTCGGTCTATGACTTATTGAAGAAAATTGAAGACGTTGCAAAAAAGCTTCAAAGAATCAAATCATACTGATGTTTAATTGGTGCAAGTTTAATCGTCTTTAAAGTTAATTGCATTCCGAGATCACTCAGGTATGATTGCGTATAATTAATGGTGCTCAAAATTGTTTTCATAAAAGATAAGGATGTATTTTTATAAAGAAAAATATTTTATAATGTTTTTAAAAGTGTTTTAAAGGTTTAGACTACGTTTTATTCTAATATACTCGAAATAGAGTTTGACTTATTTGGATCTCCTTTAAAAGAGACGTTTTGAACTAAAAGTCAAAAAGTCAAACTGACACGTCAGCTTATTCAAACGACATAAGCATCTCGCTCGAACGAGATGCCTATGTCGCACGTACAACGTGGAATTGTCGTTCAAACGACACGTTTTTTGAGACAACACTAAATTCTTATTTAAAGCACGTCTCTATCAGAGTTTCGTAAGTGTGCATTCTGGGAAACACTATACGAACCAGAAACTTGTTTGCACATGTTTTCTAAGGTTTACAAAGCATAAACACATCCTCAGAAGTTTGAAAAAATCTGAGATATCATTTGTATATGTTTAAGTGATCTTACTGCACCAAAGTTATTTGTTCTACACATTGAATATCAAAGGGTTTTGCGGTGAAGAAAAGAGAAGGACTTCTTGTTCGACATCGTAGATGAATAAAAGGCAATCGGTGGACACCGAGACATACGTGGACGCGTGTGTTATGGTTATGTATCGTGGAAGACGGAATTTCTGCATGGGCACTATTGAAGAACGATTAAAGATCAGAAGGAGCGTCAAGACCCATGGGGATCGAGTCATTGAGTAAGGCTAATCTTTCTTTGTAAAATCATTTTTCATTGTGATTGTCTGTCTTGGGCCTTCCAAGGTTATTTTCCCGTTTTTGATTTTTTCTTTGTACATCCGGCGTTGTGAGTATTTTTTACTTTATTTTACTTGATTTAATCACTAGATGCATGTTTAGTATTAATCAAGATAAAATTGGTTTAAAGTAAGAATTGGGTTTTCACAACTTGGTTTGGTGTATAATTAAAAGTTGGATAATTTTTGGAGAAAATTTGATTTTATTTAAAACACACATATTGGTCACTCTTCATCTCTTGGCTGGCTTTTTCGTTGTAGATCCCTCTCGGGTGCCACGCTAACCTACCTCACTTGAGCTACATCACTGCTTTAATGAGTTGGATCCCTTTGAACTGTATCGCTTCCTTAATAATTTGAGTCTGTTGTGTTATCTGGGGTAATTAACTCTAATTCCGAGATTATCTTCAAACCCCCCTACAAGGCTTAAATATATTCCATTAGAAGGTGAGAATACAAAACAACCACCAAACGTTCTCGTAAAAGGCTCAAACTCCCCACACAGGACCAATGTAACTCGTAGGACTTGATGCATTGTCCCGGGACTTCCCATTTGAGAATGTGATAAAAATTGCAAATATCTAGACTTAGGATTAAGAAACATTCCCTTAGAGGACAAAAACCCAGAACAACCCCCAAACAGCCCTATAAGAGGCATAAACACCTTATTCGGGACAAATGTAACTCGTAGGAGCTGACGAGTAAGTCACGAGACTTTTGGTTTGGAAATATGATGAAAACTTTCAAATTCCTATATTTAGGCTTAAAAACATTCTACTAAAGAGAGAAAATCCAAAATAGGGCTGAAACAACCCTGTAAGAGGCATGAACACCTCAGACGGGACCAACATAACTCATAGGAACATACCGCATAGTCACCGAACTCTCAGTTTGAGAATGTGATGAAACTTACAAAAATATCTAGACTTAGGTTTAGAAACACGTCGATAGAGGGGAAAAATAAAAACAACCCCATTAGAGAGATAAACACCTCGTATGAGACAATTTTAACTTGTAAGAACTCATTACATAGTTATACGATCTTTGATTTGACAATATGATGAAAATTTACAAATAACTAGACTTAAGCTTAAAAATACGTCGCTAGATAGAGAAAACCCAAAACAACCCCCAAAAAACCCAGTTAGATGCACGCACACCTCGCACGGGACCAATGTAAGTCATACGAACTGATCACATAGTTATTATAATCAAGGTTTGAGAATATGATGAACATTTCTAGACTCAGGATTAAAAACATGCCACTAGAGAGCGAAAAGCAAAAACAACCCCTAAATGGATCCGTAAGAGTCACAAACACCTCGCATAGACCAGTGTAACTTTTAGGAAATGATCACGTAGTCATGAGACTCCAAGTTTGAGAGTATGATGAAATTTTGTAAGTAACTCGACTTAGGCTTAAAAAAATATCGTTGGAGGGTGAAAATATAAAATGGACCCTAAACGGCCCCATAAGAGGCATGCTTACCTCACACGGGACCAATTCAACTTATAGGAACTAAGTGCATGGTCACGAGAACCTCGATTTGAGAATTTCATGACATTTTATGAAATATCTAGACTTAGGCCTAAAAACATGGCTTTAGAGGCCGAAAATAAAACAATATCCCCCAAACTGCCCCGTAAAAAGCACAAAAACCTCGTACGAGACCAATGAAGCTCGTAGGAACTGATGATGTAGTCATGAGACTATAAATTTCCGAATAAGTTGAAAATTTTTGAATCTTTAGGCTAGGCTTGAAAATAATCTTTTCGAGGGCGAAAATCGAAAACACGCCCTAATAACCTGTAACAGGAACGAACACCTCATATGAGACCACTGTAACTCGTAGGATCTTACCTTGCAGTAATCGAACATTTAGATTGATAATATGATTAAAATTTGTAAATATCTAAACATAGGCGTAAATATATGCTGCTAGAGGGTGAAAATCCAAATTGTACCCCAAACGGCCCCATAAGAGGTACGAAACTAATGTAAATGATAGAAACTGACCTCGTTATCATGGCACTTTCGGTTTGAGAATACGATAAAGAACTACACATTTCTAGCCTTTGGATTAAAAAAATGCCGCTATAGGGAGAAAATCCAAAATAGCCAACAAACAGCCCGACCGGAGGCACAAACACGTCTGTAAGGACATAAATTTCCAATTGATTTCCTATATTGTTTTGACTTAATTCCGTGAACAAAATTGTGTTTGTAATATGTCATAGGGAGATTTCTATTTTGTCTTGATCCCACTTGGTCCATGGCGTATTGAAGAAAATTGAATACATTGTGGAAAAGATTCAGAGAATTTATCATGCCAAAGTTTAATTGGTGCAAGTTTAATCGTCTTCAAAGTTAATTGCATTCCGAGATCACTCAGGTATGAATGCGTATAATTAATAGTGCTAGGAATTGTTTTTATAAAAGATAAGGATGTATTTTTATAAAGAAAATTGTTTTAATTATTTACACTACATTTTATTCTGATATACTCGAAATAGAGTTTGACTTATTTGGATCTCCTTTAAAAGAGAAGTTTTGAACTAAAAGTAAAAAAGTCAAACTGCCATCTCAGATCGTTCAAATGACATATGGATCTCGATCGAACGAGATGCCTAAGTCGCGCAAAAGTCTTGGCATTGTCGTTCGAACGAAACATTTTTTGAAGGGGGCACTAAATTGTTATTTAAAGCGTGTTTCTATCAGAGTTTCGTAAGTGTGCATTCTGAAAAATAGTATTCAAATCAGAGACTTGTTTGCACATGTTTTTCTAAGGTATCAAAGCTTAAACACTTCCTTACAAGTTTTCAAAGATCCTAGATATCATTCTTATATGTTTAAGTGATCTTTCTGGACCAAAGTTATTTGTTCTACACATGGAAAATCAAAAGTTTTTGCGGTGAAGAAAATAAAAGGACTTCTTGTTCGACATCGTACACGAATCAAAGCCAATCGGTGGACACCGAGACATACGTGGACGCATGTGTTGTGGACAGATATCGTGGAAGAAGGAATTTCTGTGTGGGCACTATTGAATAATGGTTGAAGATCAGAAGGAGCTTCAAGACCCATGGGGATTGAGTAATTGAGTAAGGATAGTCTGTCTTTATAAAAACATTATTCATGGTGATTGTCTGGCTTGGGCCATTCGAGGTTTTTTTCCCATTTTTTTTCGTACATCCAGCGCTGTGAGTATTCTTTACTTTATTTTACTTTATTTAATCACTAGATGCATGTTTGGGATTAATAAAGATAAGATCGATTTATAGTAAGAATTCGGTTTTCACAACTTGGTATGGTGCATAATTAAAAGTTGGATAATTTTTCGAAGAAAAATTGGTTTTGTTTAAAACACACATATTGGGCACTCTTTAACGTCTCTTGGGACCAATGTAATTTAGAGGAATGAATCATGTAGTATTGAGACTCCCGATTTGAGAATATGACGAAAATTTACAAATTTCCAGACTTAAGAAAAAACATGCCCCTAGAGGGCAAAGACCCATAACATCCACCAAATGGGCACATAAGAGGCACAATCATCTCGAAAGAACCAATACAACACATAGGAACTCCCAGAAATGTCATGAGACTCCCGATTTGACAACCTGATAATAATTCACAAATATTTGGAATTAGGCTTAAAAACATGTCCTTAGAGGGAGAAAACTCAAAACATCCACTAAGCGGCCCCGTAAATGCCATGCACATGCCGTACGAAATCAGTGTAACTTTTTGGTACTGACTGCAAAGTCATGAGACTCCTAGTTTGAGAATATGACTAATAATTATAAATATATGGACTTAAGATTAAAAACACTTCGCTAGATGAAAAAAACAAAATATGCCCCCCAAACGGCCCCATCAAAGGCACAAACACCTCACACGGGCCCAATATAAATTGTAGGAACTGACAATATACTCACGAGAATCCCTGTTTAAAAATAGGATGAAAATTTTCAATTATATTAACTTAGTCTTAAAGACATGATGCTAGAGGGAGAAAACTCAAAACAAAGGCATGCACACCTCCCAGGGGACCAATGTAACTCTTAGGAACTGACTCCATAGTCATGGGCATTTCGGTTTCAGAATATGATCAAAATTTTTGAAAATCTTGACACTGTCTTAGAAACATACCTCCTAAGGACAAAACCAAAAACATCCCCTAAACTGCACCATAAGAGGCACAAACACCTCGTACGTGACCAATGTAACTCGTTAGAACTGATCACATAGTCACATGACTCCCGATTTCAGAATATGATGCAAATCTTCAAATCTTTAGACTTAAGCTTAAAACATGCACTTAGAGGGAGAAAACTAATAACATACCATAAATGGCCCCATAGGAGGCACGTACACCTCACACGGAATAATTTTAACTCGTAGGAACTATCGTGTATTCATTTGACTACCGTTTTGAGAATATGATGAAAATTTATAAATATTTAAACTTGGGCATAAAAATATGCCGTTAGAGGGAGAAAACAAAAAACATCCCCAAATGCCCCCAAAATAGGCATGAACTCCAAGCACGGGACCAATGTAAGTTGTAGAAACTAATCGCATTATACCGGTACTCCCGATTTGAGAATATGACAAAAAGTTACAAATATCTAGACTTAAGGGTTAAAAAACATGCCGTAAGAGGACGAAAACCCAAAGCAACCCCCAAACGGCCTTATAAGAGGCAAAAACAAATTGCTTGTAACTATTGCAACTCGTACAAAGTGATCAGTCATGGGACTATAGGCTAGAGAATGTGATGAAAATTTGCAAATATACAGACTTAGGCTTAAAAACAAGCCGTTAAAGGGGAAAAAATGTAAAATAGACCCAAAATATCCCGATGAGAGGCACGAATACCGCACATGGGACTAGTGTAACTCATAGTAACATACTGCATTTTCATAGGAATCTTGGTTTGATATATGATGAAAATTTTCAAATATCTTGACTTAGGCTTAAAAATATGATGCTAGAGGGTGAAAACCCAAAGCAGCCCTAATAAGGTATGCACTCGCTTTTAATAAAGCTCTAATACCAATTTGTAAAATGCCGTGTGCGATACTAATTCAAATGAATTTGCAAATTTCCAAATCTAGTTGTCTAATTGGATGTCTAAATTTTCTCCAAACAAACACCAATTTTATTCAGCCCCTAAACATGCATCTACGTGTCAAATCATATAAATAAATTAAATCATGCGATGATTAAGCTGACAAGCACATATATTAAGAAAAACCTCGTTTCAGGTAAAAACCTTTTTATTTCCACTATAATTTGTAAAAGTCGGTTTACATGGATTATAATGAAAATACAATTGACATACAAAATACTCGCAGGTGTCGGTTCATCGTCGTCAGCACAGAAACACCGCGACACTCCTTATGACATGAAGTCTATCAACCCAGTACCTCTCGCAAGTGGCACCTATTGTCAGCCCAGTACCTTCCAAAGCACCTAGTGTAGCAACATAAACTCCCAGCAAATATGTCTTGGGTTCCATAAAATAACTCACACAAAAGTTATTGGGATTTGTGAATTGTAAAACAAAAGCTTTGAACCCTTTAAATTGTTAGAGAAGAAAACAAACACTAAAAATGTATTCTATTAACAACTATGTTTCTCCACCCCAAAAATAAGTAGTCTAACACCCAATATATATCAAAATTAAGGCGGTGACGTGCCAAAATAAATGACCTGTTATTTGAATGAGAAACGTCGTTGTTCGAGTGAGATGCGTTCTCGTTTGAACGACAGTGGCACTGATGCAAAAAAAACTTCAGTCTTTGAAAGAAGTTGGAAACCTCAAAAGGAAAAACTTTTTACGGGATCAGAAAACTTTTATATAAAAAATCTTTCATAAGAAAATGTTTTTATAAAATCCATTTATAAAAAATTCATAAAATATCCCAACACTTTTAATATGAAATGTAAATGGAAATTAAACATAATTTTACTAAAATTTATCTTGATGGGCATGAATGTTTAAGTCTTCTTGAAATTTGGATCCGTCTTTTGTAGATTTTAGGTTCCTCAATTCTTTGATGACTTGTAGTGGTATACGACATAATTAATTATGACGGAGAATATCCTTACAAATCTCCCCATATGTTTATCCCGGTACAAAATAAAAAAATCTGAATTATCAACTTAAAATGACCTATACAAATCTACCCTCCAAAAAACAAAAGTGGAAAGATAAAATGACAGGTCTTCAAAATTTGCTTCAAGAATCATCTTTTCAAAACTTCAAGTTTTCTCACCAGGGTGTGCAATCTAAAAATCTCCAATTGTACTTACACACATAAAACAAGGAAAATACCTCGCGGCATATCTAGTTTGAAATGATATAAGAATAAACAGGAAAGTATAATAAATTCTATTCCATACTTAAACTCCCCTATAAAGTCATAATTTGTTCGAAATAGACAAGGAAAATAATAAAACAAATAAATCAAATCGGGGTGTCACAGTAAACCAAGGCAAACGAACTATTTTTTATTTTTCATATTTTTCATAGAAAAATGCAAAAAATGATGTTACGAAATTCTCATACCATGAATTTATACTAAGATAACCAAATCATAAAAACGAAATGAATGGGTGTGAATAGATTCGATAGAAAAATTGACTCAATCATGACATGTGTGCATGATGCATAAGTGTACTCCTAACGAATGAACATCAAAATAGTCCTTAGGTGTAAAATTTTTGAATTTAGATGGCATCGCCTTAATAATATCAACAAATCAATGTATAAATGATTTCCACACCAATAACGTCCAAAACTATGTAATGTTTTTTCATGACTTTCAAGGACGTGCAAAATGTTTTTAAATTCCAACCAAAATCCCTCATTAAAAGATAATGCTTTTCATTTTTCTTATGAGGTGATGAAACTAAACCTATTGGCCCATTTTTGGCATATATTTTTATTGCCTTTCAATTTTTTTAGGCTCTTTTAAACCTCATTGGACCTCGGATAATTTCCAATTCCTCACTTTTTAGGTCCATTGAAATGGTGTCTTTATCCTAAACGAAAAATTAAATACATTTTGCAAACCTTTTCCATTTTTTAAAAATAAATCACACAAACTCACAAACGGTATATAACATGCACAAAATTTTTTCAAGTTTATCACGTTTGGTTCGTTGTATAGAAATTATTGAGATGGAGATACTCAACCAACATGTGATAGACAAGCACAAAAGTAAAAGAAATCCCTGCATGTGTGCAATAAAGGACAAATGAGTCAGACATGTAGGTAGAAACACTATATATCATCTTAAAGACTCAAAACTTTATAAAGAACGTGAATGATACAACATATTGTTTCGAAACACTATCAAATAGTCACATGGATATGGAATGAAATTGTGACTCGGTCATCCTAAGTGTCCATTCATATATGGTGTAAAGAAAATACAAAACTCTTTTTGGATTTTTCAAAAATTTTCTTAAAAAAAATGAAAATCGTTTTGTATTTTTTTAACACTATTCAGAATCAACCCAACAGTACCAAATAATATAGCAATATGAACCAGGAGACTACAAATAGAAGAGACAAAATTCTACAGGGGTCGCTCGAACAAAATCCCTGTTCGTTCAAACGATATAGCATCTCGTGAGAAGCCTTCGCACGAGATCAGAAATCGCTCGAATAAAAACTTATCTCGTTTGAACAAGAAACGCAAATTTCCACTGATTCTATAGAATGTTAAATAGTATTGCCCAGTGCAAAATGTCAAAAAATAGATACTTGAAAGGGGCTGACAGATCCAAAACAGTGGTAAAACAGTATCTAAAACTGTTAAAATAATGTAAACTACAACAAATTGAGTCATCACACTAGTAAGAGTATATCATGGAGAGCAAATATCATATGATAAATATCAATAAAATCAACCAAAAGATCTCACATGGGGTGGATCACGTGAAAGAAAATGAGATTCAGGAACAAGTAAACCATAAGCCTCTAAATTCGATTTCCTAACCCAAACAGATTTGTAATGACAAGTGGCAGTTTGAGGAATCAAATTTATTCTTTTATTAACCTTCCTAGGCCCTTTTAAAAGCTTGTAACAGAAATGCCTAAGATGACCATGCTTACTGCAATGTGTGCAAGTGTAAACTGGGCGATGAATGTTACCTAAAGGTGGTTCTCTGCTTAAATTACTAGGTGGGTCTCTCCTCAAATTTCTAGGTGCCTCTTGCACGATGTTCCTAGGTGGATCTCTCTTAATAACCATAGGTGACTCTCTCCTAACAACCCTATGAGGCTCTCTCACATGTGTGGAGTTGGCTTTGGGAATGAGTGAGATAATCTCATCGAAGACTATAGCACCCCTATCCTCCTTAATTTGGACAGTCCTTAAAATTTTATCTAACTTTTCTTATCAAGACTCCAAATCAAAATTTACCTTGCTTGATTCTCGTAAATTATTCTCAAACTCACCTATCCTCGACTCGAGTAAACGTCTAGAATCATCAAACTCTAAAAGTTCCTTTTTCATAGTCTCCATCAACCCGCTAAGACTATCTCTCTCACCCTCGACGTATTGAAGCTTCTCTCTCAAAATTTTCTCACGTGCCCTAAGATCTTCAACTGAAACATCATTATCTTTTATGGCACGTTCTTTCAATTGAGATTTTAATTTCAAATTTTCTTTCTTTATTTTCAAAGATTCAACATAAAGTTCATTGAAAGTAGTTTGCAAGTTACGCTCATCTACACTTCCATTCTCACTCTCATCACCCTCACTATCATCACTAATCACACGGGTGGGAAGCTTTCGCGTAGAAGAATAAAAATTTCTTCTTTCGAATCATTATCTCTAAGGTTAGAAATATGAGATGTCGATTTTTTCAATTGCTTTCATAAATTTATGGGACACTCATCTATCGTGTCACCAACACCCTCACAGTACGAACACCTCTCCGAATCATTTTGAACAAAAGATATAAAATAAGAGTTCGTGTGAGTTTTCCAATTAGACTTTTCAAAAAGTTGACATAGAAATCATCAACAACACCAAAAGTCTTTTTTAAGAAAAACATAATTTTTTGAAAGACTAAGATCAAACGTAATACATTAGCATAACCCGCTCTGATACCAGTTTGATAAGGTATGCACTTACTTTTAATAATTATCTGATACCAATTTGTAAAATGCCATGTGCGATACTGATTCAAATGGATTCGCAAAGTTCTAAATCAACTTATTTAATTGGATGTCTAAATTTTCTCAAACCAAACACCAATTTTATTCATCCCATAAACATGCATTACGTGTCAAATCAAATCAATAAATTAAATCCTACGATGATTAAGTTGATAAACATATATTTTAAGAAAAAACCCTTCCGGGTAAAACCATGTTTTTCCACTATAATTTGTAAAAGTCAGTTTACACTTATTTTATTTAAAGTACAATTGACATACGAAATACCAGCAGGTGTCGGTTCGTCGTCGTTAGCCCAGGAACACCGTAGCACTCCCTGTGACACGCACTCTATCAATCCAGTACCTCCCACAAGTGGCACCTATTATCAGCCCAATACCTTCCAAGGCACCTAGTGTAGTAATATAAACTGCCAGGAAATATGTCTTGGGATCCATAAAAAAAATCACACAAAAGTAATTGGGATTAGTAAATTGTAAAACAAAAGCTTTGAACCCTTTAAATTACTGGAAAAGAAAACAATTACTAAAAAATGTATTCTGTTAAAAACAGTGTTTCTTCACCCCAAAAAGAAGTAGTTTGACACCCAATATATAGCAAAATTCAGGCGATGATGTGTTAAACTAAATAACGTCAGTCGAACGACAGACGTCATTGTTTGAGCGAGATAGCATCTCGTTCGAACGAGATGCATCGTTGTTTGAACGACAGCGGCGCTGATCCAAAAAAAACTTCAGTCTTTGAGAGAAGTTGGAAACCTCAAAAGGCAAAACTGTTTATGGGATCAGAAAACTTTTATATAAAAAATCTTTATAAGAAAATGTTTTTATAAAAAATTCATAAAATATCTCAACACATTTAATATGAAATGTAAATGGAACTCAAACATAATTTTACCAAAATTTATCTTGTTGGGCATGAATGTTTAAGTATACTTGAAAGTTCAATCCATTTTTTGTAGATATT
The DNA here is from genome assembly GCA_949130495.1 of Sambucus nigra. Classification (NCBI taxonomy): domain Eukaryota; kingdom Viridiplantae; phylum Streptophyta; class Magnoliopsida; order Dipsacales; family Adoxaceae; genus Sambucus; species Sambucus nigra. The sequence goes on along the minus strand of OX422216.1, from coordinate 460,787,522 downwards.
AGCTTCCTCAATTCTTTAATGACTGGTAGCGGTATACGACATAATTAATTGTGACGGTCAATGTCCTTACAGCCTCGTAAGAGGCACGCACAACTCGCAAGGGACAAATGTGACTCGTAGGAGCTAACAGCATAAACACGGGACTCCCTACGTAGGAATTTGATAAATAAATTAAAATACCTAGACTTAGCATTAAAACATGCCACTAGAGGTCGTAAACCAAAATAGCCCCCAAAGGGCCCCGTTAGAAGCACAAACCCCTTGTACGAGACCAATGTAACTTGTAAAAATTGATCACCTAATCACATTACACCTGATTTTATAATATAATGAAAATTTTCAAATATTTGGGCTTAGGCTTAAAATCATGCAATTAGAGGGCAGAAACTCAAAATAACTTGCAAATGGCGCCGTAAGAGGCACAAAAACCTCGCATGGAACAATTTTAACTTGTAAGAACTTACTATATAGTCACGGGACTCCTAGGTTTAAAAATATGATGAACAATTTCAAATATATAAATATAATCTTATAACATGCTACTAGAGATAAAATAAAAATATCCCCCCAATGGCCCCGTAATGGGCATGAACTCCTCGCACGGGACGAATGTAACTCATAGGAACTGATTGCATTATTGCGAGGCTCCTCGTTTGAGAATTTGACAAACAATTCCAAATATATAGACTTGGGATTAGAAAAATACTGCTAGAGGACGAATACCCAAAATAACCCCCAAAAGGCCTTATAAAAAGGAACGAACACCTTGCTCGGGACCAATGTAACTCGTAGGAACTGAACGGATAGTCACGAGACTCCTGGTTTGAGAATATGATTAAAATTTTAAAATATCTATACTTAGGATTAAAAACATGCCACAAAGGGGAGAAATCCCAAAATAGCCTTGAAACGACATCGTAAAAGCATGAATACCTCGCACGAGACCAAAAAAAACTCGTAGGAATAGGCTGCATCGTCACTGGACTCTGGGTTTGATAATGTGAGGAAAATTTGCAAATATCAAGACTTAAGTTTAAACCCTCAAATGGCTCCGTAAGTGTCACACACACCTCATATAAATCTAATGTAACTTGTTAGAACTGACCGCATAGTCACGAGACTCATGGTTTGAGAATATGATGAAAATTTATAAATATCTAGACTTAGTATTAAAAACATGTCGTTAGATGGTGAAAAACCAAAGATGACCCCCAAAACGGCCTCGTTAAAGGAATAAATACCTCACACAAGACCAATACAAATTGTAGCAACTGACCGCACAATCACGGAACTCTCGGTTTGAGATTATGATGAAAATTTGAAAATATCTAGACTTAGGCTTAAAAACATGTCGCTAGATGGAAAAAAAATAAAATACGCCCCCAAATGGCCCCGTCAGAGGCACGAACACCTCTCACGGGACCAAAATAAATTGTAGGAATTAATCGTGTAGTCCCGGGACTCCCGATTTAAGAATAGGATGAAAATTTTCAAATATCTATACTTAGGCTTAAAGATATGATGCTAGAGGGAGAAAACCCAAAATAACCCCACAAGAGGCATGTACACCTGGAAAGGGACCAATATAACTCATAGGAACTGACTACAAAGTCATGGGAGTTTCGATTTCAGAATATGATGAAATTTTTTCAAAAATCTAGGCATAGGCTTAGAAACATACCGACCGAGGATGAAACCAAAAACATCCACCAAACTACACCGTAAGAGACACAAACACCTCGTACGTGCCCAATGTAACCCGTTAGAACCGATCACATAGTCACAGGACTCCCCATTTCAGAATATGATGAAAATCTTCAAATAATTAGACTTAGGCTTAAAACATGCACTTAGATGGTGAAAACTAACAACATACCATAAATGGACCCATAAGAGTCATGAACACCGCACACGAAATGATTTTAACTCGTAGGAACTACTGTGTATTCATGCTACTATCGTTTTGAGAATATGATGAAAATTTGTAAATATTTAAACTTCGGCATAAAAACATGCCACTAGAGGGAGAAAACTGAAAACATCCCCAAATGGCCCCATATTAGGCACGAACTCCAAGCACGGGACCAATATAACTTGTAAAAATTGATCGCATTGTATCGAGACTCCCATTTTGAGAATATCACAAAATGTTTCAAATATCTAGACTTAAGGGTTAAAAAACATCATGCTGGAGGATGAAACCCCAAATGGCCTTGTATGAGGCATAGAAAAATTGCTCGTAACTAATGTAACTCGTACAAAGTGATCACGTAGTCACGGGACTAGCAGTTAGAGAATGTGTTGAAAATTTGCAAATATCTAGACTTGAGCAAAAAAAACATGACACTAAAGGGAAAAAATGTAAAATAGACCCAAAATATACCAGTGAGAGGCACGAAAACCTCGCATGGGACCAGTGTAACTCATAGGAACCTAATTCATTGTCATAGTAATCATTGTTTTATATGTGGTGAAAATGTTCAAATATCTTAACTTAGGCTTAAAAATATGATACTAGAGGGTGAAAACCCAAAACATCCCCGTAAAAGGCACACACAACTTACACATGACAAATGTGACTCGTAGGAACTAACACCATAAACACGGGACTCCCTATTTAGTAATTTGATAAATGAATTCAAATACCTAGATTTTTCCTTAAAAACATGCCACTAGAGGCTGAAAACCAAAATAGCCCCCAAACTGCCCCGATAGAGGCAAAAATGCCTCATACGGGACCAATGTAACTTGTGTAAACTAATCACCTAATCATTTATATCGAATTTTAGAATATAATGAAAATTTTAAAATATTTGGGATTAGGCTTAAAAGCATGCAGTTAGAGACCTCGCACGAGACAAATGTAATTCGTTGTAACTGATCGGATTATTAGGGGGGCTCCCCATTTGAGAATATGAAATTTTTTTGCAAATATATAGCCTTAGGATTAAAAACATACTGCTAGAGGAAAAAAATCCAAAATAACCCCCATAAGGCCTTATAAGAGGCACGAACACCTTGCTCGGGACCAATGTGTAACTCATAGGAATTAAACGCATAGTCACAAGACTCCTGGTTTGAGAATATGATCAAAATTTTGCTAATATCTATAATTAGGATTAAAAACATGACACAAAGGGGAGAAAATGCAAAATAGCCTCAAAACGATCCCATAAAAAGGCACGAATACCTAACACGAGACCAATGTAACTCGTTGGAACATGACGCATAGTCACCGGACTCTCGGTTTGACAATGTCATGAAAATTTAGAAATATCGAGACTTAGGTTTAAAAACATTTGATTAGATAAAGATAACCCAAAATAAATCCCAAACGACCCATAAGTGGAACATACACCTCATACAAAACTAATGTAACTTATTACTACTGACCACATAGTCACGAGACTCATGGTTTGAGAATATGATGAAAATTTATAAATATCTAGACTTAGTCTTAAAAATATGTCGCTAGATGGTAAAAACCAGAGACAACCCCAAAAAGACCCCGTTAGAGGAACAAATACCTCACACGAGACCAATACAAATCATAGGAATTGACCGCACAAATCACTCGATTTGAGAATATGATGAAGATTTGAAAATATCTAGACTTAGGCTTAAAAGCATGGTGCTAGAGGGGGAAAATAAAAAACCACTCCGTACGAGGCATCCACACCTCATAGAGACCCATGTGACTCATAGGGACTGATCGCGTAGTCACGGGATACTCAGTTTTATATTATGATGAAAATTTTAAAAAATTAGACTTAGGCTTTAAAAACATACCGCTAGAGGGTGAAAACCTAAAACATCCCACAAGCGTACCCAAGAGGGGCACAAACACCTCTCATAAGACCAATGTAACTTATAGGAACAAATCGAATTGTCACGAGACTCCTAATTTGTAAATATAAGGAAGAATTAAAAACATCTAGACTTCGGATTAGAAACATGTTGTCAGAGGTCGAATACCCAAGACAACCCCAAAATGACCTTGTCAAAGGAATGATCACCTTGCACGGGATGGATTTAACTTGTAAGATTTCATCGCGTAGTCATGAGACTTTTTATTTGACAATATGGAAAAAAAATTCATATATAGACATTGGCTTAAAAATAAATTGCTGGTGGGAAAAAAATCCAAAATGGCATCATGAGAGGCACGAACACCTCGCATAAGACCAGTGTAGCTCGTAGGCACTGACCGCATAGTAATGGTACTCCGAGTTTGAGAATATGGTAAAAAATGCCAAATAATAAGAGTTGGTCTTAAAAACATGATGCTAAAGGGAAACCCCCCAAAATAGCCTCGAAACGTCCCTGTTAGCAGCATGGACAACTTGCATGGGATCAATGTAACTCATAAGAACTGATCGAGTTGTCACAAGATCTCCCATTTGAGAATGTGACAGAAATTTGCAAATATGTAGACTTAGGCAGAAAAACATGCCCTTATAGGAAAACCCCCAAATAACACCTAAACGACCCTATTAGAGGCATGAACACCTTGTTTGGGACCAATGTAACTCTTCGAAACTGAAGACATAGTCAAGGGAGTCTTGGTATTAGAATATGAAAAAAGGAAAATATCTAGACTTATGCTTAAAAACATTATGCTATAATGGTGAAAACCCAAAACATCCCCCAAATTGCCCCGTATGAGGCACGAACACCTAAAACGAGGCAAATATAACTCATAGGAACTAATCGCTTAGTCATGGAACTCCCCATTTGATAATGTGAAAAAAATTAGAAATATATAGATGAAGTACCCTATATGGTTGGGTTATTAGGAGTATGTACCATATAAGTCTTTCATCTTCTTTTAATATTAAGAAAAAATATTTTTAGTTGCTTTGAGCTCCTCTAAATGGTACTCCACAGTTCAAGATTGCTGACTACATCAAATGGCATCCCTAAAATCACTTCCTTATCCATTTTGGGTTCCAAAGGTATAAGAAATCTACATAGTAGGACACACTGAACCATATGCATCCTATGTGTTTAAAATATTTTTTTGGGTTTTTAAAATTTATGAAAATACTTTTTTTGAAATTATTTGGCATTTAAAATCAATTTTTATCATTTAAATATACATTTTTGACAATTTATTTAAAACCTTTGGGAAGGAAATTTGAATTTCCGTTAATACAAAGCCTCTTAATAAATGTGCGTGTCTGTGTGACACGTGTGTGCTAGCTGTCTTCACATTATTCATTGCTTGTGTGTTTTCTAACTCTCACAAACACAAGACACACACTACACCATTGGATCTAATTGCATAATTTGTTTTTGGTTATACTTGAGAGATCTGTGTGCCATCTATTTTAACTAATCATGTGTTGTTACTTATATAAACTTTCAATAAAAATCGGACACCAAAGAAGGACTTAAGTAATATTTAGTGTCACGAATATGGTAACGCGGGTCATTCTTCCAAAAGATGCAAATCCATGATTAGGACTAGCCTAAAGGCCCATGCGTGTAAGACATGGGTGAACTCTAGTGACTGAGATGATGAAGAGTTTGAGTCATCAAAAATACATGAATCATACATGTCCTTTTATGCTAAAATTGTGTATTCTGGAGATAAGGCATGCTTACCTCTTAATGATATTATTGATTATATACATACTGTCCGTGTGAATGATCTATTAAATGTTAATTTTATTAACACTTGTGATGAGTCTAGACTTTGTGTGAGTCAAATTTAAAATCATTGTGTTGAATTGAATGTGTGTGTGTGTTCCAAACCTGAAAATGAGTCATTAGGAAACAACATACACACTTCACTTAGTGAGCCCAATGATGATGACTTACCCGTTATTCAAGAATTTTATTATAAGACTCTTAAGAAGTGTTCTAAACTTGAGAAACTGGCTAAACACTTGACCTTACGTATTGAGAGATTAAGTATCATTGTTAGGAAAGACGCATTATACTAGTAAATGCATGGCTCATTAGATTAAAACTAAAAGCTTTGTTTTTTAAATCATTGAACTTTCTATGGAAAATTCTACTTTAGAAAAATGATACAAGTCTCCTTGGTAGAACCGGAAGAATCCAAAAAAAAAGTCTCAACTATTTTCAAGAAATGCCATCATTTTAAGACTAAAGTGAAAGCATGTGACAAAAATAATCAGCTCTAGCAAAATAAACTCAGAAAATAAAACTGGCCTACGATTTGACAAAAAACCTAAAGGAATGAAGGCTATCATTCAAAATGGTTCCAAAACTTTATTTTTCTGGAATTTTACCAAATACACCAAGTCAAAAATTGACGAATCTCGTAAAATGTATTGAGAAAAATAGTCTCACAAGACACTAAGACTGTGTGTCATCCTGAGCTGAAGCCTAATAATCAAACTATGCCTAATGATAAAGCGATGTATGTTTGCCCCCTGTTAGAGAATTTGGGAAAAACTCAAAAAAATATTGTAGTTAAACCTCACTTTCACGGTCCATCTAAACCTATTTTAAAGGGTTATAAGAATAAGTTAATCCAATCTCACATGTAAACTATTGCTATTGTGAGGTTTGTGGTTATCGTCTTTATATCTTAGTTTGAAGAGACGTAATACTTATGTTTTCCCAGACAAACTAATAAAAACTCTAACTTTAGAAAGAAAAGGAAGAGCTTTCGCACTAAAACAAAGTCAGTAAGGAGGACCCACCAAACCTTTTCTAAATCAAAGACCCAAAATCATATTAAAACCACGGCCATTTGGGTTTAAAAAAGATGACTTGTTACATGTGCAAAGTTTTTATAACCGCCTTTAAGGTTGAACACACCTCTATTGCATGGTACATTGATTATAATTTTTTAAAAAACATATACAAGGACCAGAGTAAACTAACAAACAAGACGAACTTCTTAGGGGGTAATGTCCTGTTTGGCGATGAAGTCTCATCCGAGATCATTGCTAAAGGAACACTACAAGAAGATGGATTTCCTATCCTTAATGAAAAACTATTAGTTAAAGGATTAGAAGCCAATATGATAAGTATATATCAATTTTGTGATTCTGATCACATAGTTACCTTTTCCAAAATCGAATTCCAAATTTTGAAAAAAAATGGTAACTGTACTCCTACGGGAAACAAACTCTAGATAACTGCTATACAGTTATGCCACATAATGATTATTGTAAGTTAACAGGAGTAGATGACTATGATTTGTGGCATAATAGACTAGGTCATACTAATTTTGATAACCTATGTAGATTGAGCTTCTAAGAGTTTGTTAGATGTTTACCCAAAATAAAAACTTTTAGAAATATTATATGTGGTCCAAGCCAAGTGGGAAATATAAATAAATCACCTCATAAGAAGAAGGACATAATGACTTTAAGACCTCTAGAACTTTTCCACTTGGACTTTATGTGTCCATCCCGTACTGTGAACCTTTGTGGCAACAATTACATTCTTATCATTCTGGATGTCTTTACAGTGTATACTTGCGTATTTTTTATGAAAAAATAAAGCAGACACATTTCGAGAATTTTTAAAGATCCTTTTGAAAATAGATTATGAAAAGGATACCCAAGTATCACATTATAAAAGTGATATAGGTGTAGAATTAAAGGAGAATGAATTAGTATAATATTATATTGACAGTGGATATCACCATGAGTTTAGTGCTCCTAAAACTCCACAGTAAAATGGTATTGCTGAGAGAAAAAATTGAACAATCCAAGATATAGCTAGGGTCATATTTCACGCTAAACTATTGCCAAAATACTTTCCGGTTAAGGCAGTGCAGACAACTTATCGCATTATTAATCGTGTATATCTTAGGAACAATTCCAATGAGACTTCATATGAACAATGGTACAACAAAAATCGAAATTTGAAATATTTTAGAACCTTCAAGAGTGTTTCTTATGTCTGCAAAGATAGATAACACCTTTCAAAATTTGACACCCGAGGTGATAAAGGAATTTTTATGGGATAGTCTAAAAATAGTAGATCTTACCATGTCTATAACTTACATAACAAATTTCTAATGGCATCTATAAATATATTTGTTAATGACTTTGCTACTAGGAGTGACATTACCGGGCCAATTATTATGCATGAGTCAGGATTTTTAAAAAATAGACTCTCCTCAAATAACTGACCCATTACTTACTGAAGTCCCTACGGTACCAACTTGGGGTTCTAAAGACCATACCCTAGATAAGGTAGTCGATAACCTAAAGGAGCCTATGAGAACATGATCAAAACTTCTAAATGTGGATAACTTTGCATGCTCTATTTCTTAAATGTAAATAAAGAATTTAAATGATGCCACCAATGACTCTTATCAAATTTATGCTATGAAAGAAGAATTAGATCATTTTAAGAGTCATGATCTTTGGAATCTTATCACATGGACATAAATGAAAAGTTTATCGGTACCCATTGGATTTACAAAAATAAAATGAATGACTCTGGGTAATTATTATAAACAAGGAAAAACTGGTAGGGTAGGGATATTCTCAAGTAGATGAAATAGACTTTTATGAGACTTTTGCCCTGGTAACAAGGATGGAGTTGGTTCGTCTCCTCCATACATTAGCGTGTCACTTATAATTCAAACATTTTCAAATGGATGTTAAATCTGCCTTTTTTAATAGTATTCTGACAGATAAAGCATATGTATAACAACTAGAAGGCTTTATTAACCCGTCCTACAAGAACCATGTCTTCCAATTGAAGAAGGATTTATGTGGCTTAAATCAAGACCCGGGGTCTCATAAGAATGACTTTCGACCTTTTTAGTCAATAAAGGGTTTAAGTGTGGTGACAAGGACCAGACATTGATTGTCTATAAAATAAAAAAGGAGGTTTTGATTTAACAAATTTGTGTTGATGACATTGTTTTTGCTTCGACTTCACCCTCACAAGTTGATGATTTTTCAAAAATAATGCAAAAGGGGTTCCAAATGTCAATCATAGAGGAGTTACAATATTTTGTAGGTTTTCCAGTTAAAAAATTCAGTGATGATCTCTTTACTTCTTAAACCAAATATGTGAATGAGTCGATTGAGAAATTTGGCTTAGTAAATGCTAAGATTGCATGCACTATCATGAGCTCACCATCTAAGATATATAAAGATGAAACTGGGAAAATATTTAGCCAACTTTGTGTAGATGCATGATAGGCAGTTTATTATATCCAACTCATCTAGACTAGATATTATGTACGTCGTTTGTGTTTTCTCACGTTATCAATGTGCACCTAAAGAATCTTACTTATTATGTGTAAAACAGATAATTAATTATGTCACGGGCACATTAAAGTATGGTATTTGGTACACAAAGGACAAATCTACTTCACTACTCAGCTACACTGATGCTCACTATGTGGGGTGTTTGAACAACAGTAAGAGCACTTTTGGTGCCTATTACAATATAATAAACAACTTTTTAGGTTGGATGAGCGAGAAAAAAATTTGTATGTCTTTATCTACTGTTGAATATGAGTATATAACTGTTGGTAGCTGGTGTGCTCAAGTATTATGGATCAAAAAAATATTGTGTGATTGTGGTATTAATGAGAATCGATTAACTTTATTATGTGATAATTAAAGTGCTATAAATATCTCTAACAATCTTGTACTCGCACCAATCATATCAAGCTAGGCATAATTTTAGGCCTGAAATGGCCAAATTTAAAGAACTCATAATTGAATATTTGCAAACTTAAAAACTACTAGATGATCTGGTTACCAAGATCTTGGACAATATTAGATTTCAATCTTTAGAAAAATCCTTATGTATGATTATTCTTTATTAGTTTTCTACTAGAATTAGTCATATCCTCATGTTTATATCTTTTTTATAATTTGTCTCTGAGAATCTAGTTAACGGTCATTTAAAAAATGATAAAAGATGAGCCCTTAATCGATTTTACATTGGAGACACCTAATATGACTTCTTTATATGAGTTAATTGGTATCTTATTATATTATGTACTCCCTCTTAAAAATGACCTATTGTCTATCTGAGACAAAAGGAGGGAAAAGGATTGAGTCCATCCCGGGACTATCTATAAGATTTGAATTTATAAATTCTACTAATATACTATCTTGAGTATTTCTGTTACAGTCATAGAACTGCATTCATTGCAGATGTTAGGGTAGTGGTCTATATTCTAGTCTAGTTATGTAAATTATTTTTTCTTAATCTTATTTTCGGTTCTAGGAAAGGTTGGGTAGTTGAACTTTATTTAGGTTTAGGAATTTCTTTTTCTACCTACGAGTACCCTTTATGTAATCAAAGGGATTTTGTCTCCAATATCCATGGGGGGATTTTGAAACACCCTATGTGGTTGACTTATTAGGACTTTGTATCATATATGCCTTTCATCTAGTTTGGATATTAAGATAAACTATTTTTAATAACCTTGAGGTCTTCCAAATGGTACTCCATAGTTCAAGATTGGTCACTAGTTCAAGAGGCATCCCTGAAATTCATTCCCTATTCATTTTGGGTTCCAAATATATAAAAAAATCCACACTGTAGGACACACTGCACCGTATGCATCATACATGTTTAAAATATTTTTCTGGATTTTAAAAAAAAAATTAAATAATTTTTTGAAATAAACATTTCTAACATTTAAAATCATTTTTTATCATTTAAATCAACATATCTAACAATTGATTTAAAACCTCTTGGGAGAAAAATCGAACTTCTATTTATAGGAAATCTCTTAAGTAATGGGCGTGAGTTTGTTTGTGAGATGTGAGTGCTAGTTTTCTTCAAATGATTCATTGGTTGTATGTTTTCTTACACTCACAAGCACAAAACACACACTATAAGGTTGGATCTAATCTCATTAATGGTTGTTGATTATACTTGAGCGCTCCGTGTACCATCCGTTTTAACTAATCATCTATTTTTACCTATGACCGACTAAAAACTATTAAGCGTACCTTTGACGCTTCATTTGTGACCCCTAGATTTCGGTCTATCTTATTCAATCAATCTCAACTGTTCATCTAAATGTCAGTTTCCTGAATTTTCTATCCCTCCTATTTAAACCCTATTCATCTCAAAATTTCAAGAATTTTATCTTTTTTAGAGAGAAAAGAAACAGATAGAGTATATGTTAGAGAGATGGGATAGTTTAGAGAGAGAACGAAGTGAAAATATTTTTGTTTAAAACACAGAGTGCAAATCATTTACAAATGTTTTTCTCTTAAAACATTTTTGAATACCAGAGTGTATATAATCATCAAATCGTTTAGGTTTATAAAAAATGAGAGTTGAGATTTTGAGAGTACAAGTTAAGATCCTATCCAAACTTCTAGAGATCTTTTTCTCCTCTAAACCAACCCTCATAGTAGTTACGGACTTGATTTTTTTACATAAAATCAAGTATTTAACATACGTGATGGATTTCATGCACTTTTACATTAGATATACTTTTATATCATTTATAGTTTTCTTTGTAAAAAGCCTTTGTTTGTTGTATTTCTTTACATATTTCAAAATAAGAATAGATCCAAAAACATTCTAGCTCTGAAACTTTAAATATTAGAAAAAACTTTTGATATTAAAAACTAGTTTGTTTTAAAACTGATTTTATGATTTGTGAAATCCATTTTTGTGTTAATAGAGTTTTTAGATCAAATTTTTAAAAGATCGTACCAGATCTAATTTTCTTGAAGTGTCTGCTATTAGAATTTTTAAATCTGAGCATTTAGAAAATGTGTGTAATTTATCGGACTGGTTGCATTCAGTGTGTGCGCATTCGTTCATGATCATATTGGTTTTAGATCACATGACCTTCCCTATCACTAACATCATTGTTAGTAAAGTGTGGTCTATTTTTTTTGGGAAATAAATTTGTGACTCGATGTAAGGACAAGCTAAGGAGTGGAGGTTTCAAATGCCGTTGGATTAGAGAGAAGTATCTAAGGAGGTGGAGCTCTGGCATTTAGGTTTATTTTTCATTCATATTTTTAACCTATTTTCTATGCATGTAATTTTTAACCTTGATTCCATTTTAGTCAATTTTTGTTTTCATGTGAAGAGGTCACCGTGGATGTTTCCCCAGCCTTTGGAGTTTCACCATGTCAAAAATTCGTGTGTAAAATTTCTATGAATGCTTCTCAACTCTTGCATTCTATCTCCTGATGAATAAGGTTAATTGGGTTATCTAAAACCATTTAAATTATGTTAGCAGGAATATGATATGATCCGTTTTATAAGATCTCAGTGGTTTTAAACATCTTGTGTGAAATCATCTTAAAACAAAAATCTTAATTGTATCACATCGTCTCAATCAATCCTTTACCCTTGTTATAAGTCTTAATTGAGTTATTTCACTTGACTTAGGATTAAAAACATGAGGCCAGAGGATGAAAACCCAAAACCACAACGAAATGGCTTTATAAGAGTCACTAACACCTCTTATGGGACCAATGTAACTTGTCAAAACTTACTAGGTAGTCAAAGGACTCCTAGTTTGAGAATTTGAAAAAAATTTGCAAAATGTCTAGACTTAGACCATAAACATGCTGCTAGAGGGAGAAAACTCAAAACATCAAGCAGACGGTCCCATAAGAGGAACGCACACCTCGCACGAGATTAATACGACTCGTAGGAATTGATCGCATAGTTACGGGACTCCCTATTTGAGAATACGACAAAAATTTACAATACCTTGACTTAGTCTTTAAAACATGTCGTTGGAGGAAAAAAAACCCAAAACAAGCCCATAAGACGAATGCCCACCTCACACGGGACTAATGTAACTCGTAGGAACTGATCGCATAATTACGAATCTCCCGATTTGGGAATATGAGAAAATTTTACAAATATCTAGACTTATGGTTAAACCCATGCCTCTGGAGGACGACAACCCAAAACGTCTATGAAATAGCCTTGTAAGAGGCATGGAAAACTCGCAAGTAACTAGTGTAACTCGATGGAACTAACCACTTAATAAAGGGACTCCCTGTTTTAGAATGTGCTAAAAATTTCTAATATCTAGACCTGTGCATAAAAACATGCCGTTAGAGGGGGGAACATAAAAAACTCTCTAATGGCCAGTTAAGAGGCATGTAAACATTGCACCGGACCAACATGACTTGTTGGAACACATCGCTTAGTCACGAGACTCTCCATTTGAGAATATGACAAAAAATTGCAAATATGTTGACTTAGGCTTCAAAACTTTTCACTAAGTGGAGAAAACCAAAAATGGCTTTGTTAGAGGCACGAACGCCTCATAAGGAGCCAATATAAATAATAGAAATTGACTGCATCATGATGGGACTCTTGATTTTACAATATGATGAAAATTGGAAAATATCTGGACCGATGCATAAAAACATGTTGTTAGAGGGTGGAAACCCAAAATAACCCCCAAACAATCCCGTGAGAGGCACGACCACCTGGCACGGGACCATTGTAACTTGTAAGAACTAATTGGGTAGTCACGGGACTCTCGATTTAAGAATATGATGAAAATTTGTAAATATCTATACTTAAGCTTAAAAACATGCTGCTAGAGGGTGAAAACATAAAATCACACCCGATATGGCTCCATAAGAGGCATGAAGTCCTTGCACGGGACCAATGTATCTCATAGGACTTGATGCATTGTCTCGGGTATTCCCATTTTAAGATGCGACAAAAATGACAAATATCTAAACTTATGAATAAAAACATACTACTAGATGGCAAAAATCCAAAATATCCCCTAAACGGCCCCGAAAGTGTTGTGAACACCTCTTGCTAAACCAATGTAACTCATAGGAACTGACCACATTGTCGTGAGACTCCCAATTTGAGAAACTGACAAAAAATGATAAATATCTAGACTTAAGATTAGAAACATGCTGCTAGAAGGAGAAAACCCAAAATAACCCCCAAACGGCCTCGTTGGAGGCACTAACACCTCGCACGTGACAAATGTGTAGGAACTAAATATATAGTCATGGGAATACCGATCTAAGAATGTGAGGAAAATTAGAAAATATATATACATAGGTTTAAAACTTACCACTCAAGGGAGAAAATCCGAAAGAGTTGCCAAACAGCCCCATTAGAGGCACGAGCACCTCACATAGGACTAATTGTAAGGACACAAATTTCCAATTGAGTCCATATATAGTTTTGGCTCAATTCCGGACAAAAACATTTATTCATAGGATAGTATTTATTGTAATATTCTCAAGCCTATGAAGTGTATGTTGAAGACGTAGCGGCAAAGAACCTAAAGCTTCATCAAAATGCCGGTTTATGTGCCTCGTTTGTACGTCATCAACTAAGGTTCCATGCTCCCAAGGTATGAATGTAATTATATTGATATAGGAGTTTGGAACAATTTGTATTGGGAGTTAGGTTAATAAAAACTGCATTTTATTTTCAGAAAGAATCAATTAGAAACTTTAAAAATAAGTATATAAAAGTTTATAAAAGTTTCTGGGCCAAAATCGCATTTTATAAACTTTCTGGATGTTCGTTAGAGATTTCGTTCGAACGAGTTTTGTCGTTCGAACCAGGTTCGTTCGAACGAGTTTTGCCAACGACCCTAACTGGACAGTCGTTCGATATGTCGTTCGATATGTCGTTCGAACGAGTTTTCGTTCTAACGAGATATCTAACGAGATTCTAACGAGCCCAGGCTGGTCGCTCGTTAGAAGTCTCGTTCGAACGAGAGTCAAGTTCGTTCGAACGAGACGTCAGGCGGGAACGGTTTTGAGCAGTTTTTGGCAGTTTTTTTCCCCACTTCTCCACTTGGTTTTCAACCAACTTTTTCATACTTTATTATGTGCGGGAAACACATTTTCCTAGATAACTTTTCCATCCTAATACATCTCCTAGAGAGAGTTTGAGAGATCATTCCAAAAGGGAAAATGTTCATGTTTTAAGTGTTCTTCAACTTAAAGAAAAATTTTTAAACACTTAGTTTACACCCATTGTTGTTTATTCCAAGTTCCATATATAGATATCAATTTCTTGGAGATTGTTTTGGCACCGGTTTTTCTCTACACCGAATTGAAGAGAAGTTCGTTTCATTTCTACCCATTTGGAGAAAGGCTCCATGTTGGGATGACGGTGTGCCTAATTGTCCCATCGGTGTAGTCCGAGACCACGGTGGAGCTCCGTTGGTTATCCGCTAATTGGAGGTTGATACAAGAAGGAGCATCACGACTTGAGAGGGTTCGAGTTTAGGAAGTAAGTCTTTTGTCTTGTATTTTGTAATACCGTTTTTAGTGGATTTGAGGCTAGGGCCATCCCGAGGTTTTTTTCCGTTAGTGGGTTTTTCCTCGTACATCGCGGTGTTGTGTGACTGTTGATTTTATCTTGCTCTATATCACTTAGAACGCATGCTTTAGGAAGATAAAATTTGGTTTTACAATCACACTCATTTAATTTGGGACTTAAATTAAATATTGGGTAAAATTGGTTTATTCAAGTCACTTGCTAAAATTGGTTTCGCCTAACTTTGAATAATTGTTAATTATGACTTAGGCAAATTCTAGGACTTGAATTATATTGTTGTTTTAAGTTGTTTCTCTAGATATTAAAACCCGGCCTTGTTGTTTTGTTGAACCATCACTTGTATTCAACGCTTCCGCATTCATTGATTAAAAAGGGAAATTATATATTTTAATTTGTGATAAATTAATCACCGGGGATCCAACTCCATGAGTTTTCAAATTGGTATCAGAGCCAAAAACGATAAATTATTTCGTTAAAGATCCTTTAATTTTTGGCTAAAATGGATTTTTCCCCATTTCCAAAATTTCCTATTTTTGATGGTTCAAACTACGCGTATTGGAAAGCGCGAATGAAATCGGCACTTAAATCTATCGATGAACGTGTTTGGATGTCTGTTGTTAACGGTTGGACTCCACCAACACATTTAATTGAAAATGAACAAGTTCCCAAACCCTTCGATAGATGGACCGAAAATGAGTTTAAGCTTGCTAATTTTAATTCCCGTGGTTTAAATGCTTTATTTAGCGCTGTCACACCGGATGAATTCCGACGCATTATGACGTGTGAGACCGCTAAAGAAGCTTGGGATATTTTACAATTAACTCATGAAGGAACGAGTGTCGTTAAAGCTTCAAAACTCCAAAACCTCACCACTCAATTTGAAACTATCAAAATGGATGAAAAAGAAACTTTTGATAAATTTTATGCTAGAGTTTCTGATATTGTTAATTCATCCTTTAACTTGGGAGAGAAAATACCTGACGAACGTGTAGTAAAGAAAATTTTAAGGTCCCTACCCGATAGATTTATTCCAAAGGTGATCGTTTTAAATTCTTTACCCACTTTAGCCTCTACGAAATTAGAAGAGCTTGTAGGTGATTTACAAACCTATGAACTGGATATTTTTTCCTCTAAAAATGAAAAGAAAATCGAAAAGGGCGTTGCTTTAAAAGCCCGAAAATAGGTCAAACAAGTAGTAGAGAGCGATAGTGATAGTGACTCGGAAGATATGGCTTTATTTGCTCGTAAATTTAGAAAATTTCTTAAATTCAACAAAGATAAATATAAAAATGATTTTAAGAAATTTGAATCTTCTAAACATGATAAAAATGAGAAGATTTCTAAAGCCGATAAGATCCCTAAACCTAGTAATGAAAATGTTGATAGGGACGAGTCTAATAAATGTTTTGGTTGTGAAGGTTATGGCCATAGGGCGTATGAGTGCCCCACTAAACTAAGGAAAGATGGTAAGCGACCTATTTCATATAATGCAACCCTTAGTGATAGTGATAAGGAAGAAAAGCCCGATTCTCCAACTAAGAAAAATTTTATTGCTTTTATGGCTAGACATGTGAGTGATAATGAGAACTCATCGAATGACGAAATTATAGCACATGCCACTTCCAAGGTCATTGTACATGATTCTCTTATTTTTGATGATAGTGAGAGTGAAGAAGAGAGAGAGAGTGAAAATGAAGATGAGGTTGATATGAGTGAACTTCAAAATGCTTTTCATGAATTATATAAAGAATCTATTAAATTGAAAAGAGCTAATTTGAAGTTAGAAGCGAGTTTAAGAGAGAGTGTCAAGGTCATTGATGAAAGTGCCTTAATAGAAGACCTTAAGACTCATGAGAGGACTCTTCAAGAGAAGCTTAACTATGTAGAAGGCGAGAGAGATAGCCTTAGGGGTTTAATGGAATCCTTGAAAAAAGAGCTTCTTGCTTTTGAAGAGCGAAATGTTTTACTAGAATCTAAAATTTTGGATTTGGAAAATAAATTAAAAGATTCTAGTAATGTCAAATTTGATTTGGAGCGTCGTTCTGAAAAACTAGATAAAATGTTAGGAACGGTCCAAATTAAAAATGACACTTTTGGTTTAGGCTTCAATTCTTGTAATGATTTTAACCCTAAAGTCAAAACCAATGTTTTAGGAGAATCTTCTAGGAATGCATTTAATGATCACTCCTTAGATAAATCTTTTCGACATATTCTTACTTGTACACTTTGTGGTCGACAAGGTCATCTTAGAAAATTTTGTTTAGATCTTAAACGTATTCCTAGAAAATCCCATAGTAAAGTAACCACGATAGCTAACGTTCCTACACCCCAAGATAGTAATTCTTCATTAATTTGGGTTAGGAAATCCGACTTGGTTGCCTTACAAAATAGGGATTTTGATTCTCATTTACTTACACATGTTTCCTACCTTGCTAAATCTAAAGGATGAATGTGTTAGTGTTTGCATACTTTAGCTTTTGTACTTCATGCTATATTCATATGCTAAATGTATGCATGTTTAGTCATTTTCTAGTCATTGCCTTAATTCATATCACATGCTAGAAATTATGACTTGTTTATCTTTTTGTATTATATTTTGTGTTTGAATCGACTGCATAATATAAAAAGATTTTTGTTTATCATTTGTGTTTTATTTATTTCATTTAAGCTTAATGAAAAATACAAATGATTTTTATTTAGTCTTTTGAGTATATATCTTTATTTTTGATTAAAAATGTTAAAAACTCAAAAAGATTTTGTTTTGTGTGTATTTTAGTTTGACACACTTTAAGTGGCATATACTTGTCTTTGAATCCCATCTTTTACGCTCCCACGTGGCTAGAACTTTTGGTTTAGATTTTCAATCCTTAAAATGTTCTTTACCATGTTTTATATGGAGTAGTTGGATTTTGTATTGTTTAAATGGATTCTATTTCTATATGCCTCTATTCACACGTGCACGAGCTCTTTTGAAATCTTAATGTCACATGTTATATTTGAGCTTTTTGAGGTGTTCTCCTATCAATCTAGTCATTTACATATCTATGACCTAGGAGGACTAGTGCATGTCAAAATCCGTTGCATGTGAGATTTGTGTGAAAAATGAAAACATGATAAATTAATATATGCACGGGGAAGGGCTCCGAAAGGATGAATTAAATCCTTTGCGATAGTAAGCCACCGTTGATTGGATCTAAAAGAAATACGTGATCCAAAGGCCTAAAAACAGAATATTTGGCATTTAAAAGAAAGCAATTGCCAAGGCCTATGTTTGTTTGATATATTCATTCACAAACAAAAGAATATATATGCTCATTGAGGGAGTATTGGATGGTATATCAACGGTTTGCACAATGTCCGTTTATCCTAGTTGTCTTTAATGTCATGACTCTATTTGGTTTGTAGAATCATCATCATGCTAGGCTTGTATGCATTGTGTATATTTGTTCATTGAGTTCAATCTTTATATTGTCACATGAGGTTATATTTAACTGTGATGAAGTTTGCAATCAAATGAGAACTCCGTGAACGTTTCTTAAGTGTTTGGGTCTAAATTTAACTGTTGCTAGTTCACACCCCTACACTTCCGTTTCCATATGACACATTTTTGCCATACGAGTGTGCAAACTTATTGTATTTTGTGTCATGTGTGTGTTTATATCTATATATATATATACAAGTGCTCTATTGGTATATTTAAAGTATATATATATATATATATATATATATGATATTTGTTTGTCTTTGCCTTGTTTTTATTGCCCATATGCTGTCATGTCTTTTATTTAAGCTTTCTCATGCTGTTTATTAGTTCTTTATCCTTTGCCTATTCCCGAACAAAAAGGGGGAGAATGATGATAGGGGGAGAAATGGTATCTAATCCTATTATTATCGTATCTTCGTTTGGGGGAGATTTATCTTAGGGGGAGACGTCTTTCTAAGTAGGTCATGTGTTTAAAGGGAGAATTAATTTAGGGGGAGTATTTAATTCATTGCATTTAATACTTTTGATATTCCCTATGCATTTGATGAGTTTGCTTAAGTGTGTAGGAATTATTCTAAAGCGGCATCTTTCTATGGCAAAGCGTTTGATCCTTGGGTTGAGTCAAGATTGGGCGGGTTATGTTTTGAGTCTAGTAGAGCTTGACGGCCCTTTAGGATTTTTGTTTGGTTTTTGTCCCGGAATAGCCAAAGGGGGAGATTTGTAAGGACACAAATTTCCAATTGAGTCCATATATAGTTTTGGCTCAATTCCGGACAAAAACATTTATTCATAGGATAGTATTTATTGTAATATTCTCAAGCCTATGAAGTGTATGTTGAAGACGTAGCGGCAAAGAACTTAAAGCTTCATCAAAATGTCGGTTTATGTGCCTCGTTTGTACGTCATCAACTAAGGTTCCATGCTCCCAAGGTATGAATGTAATTATATTGATATAGGAGTTTGGAACAATTTGTATTGGGAGTTAGGTTAATAAAAACTGCATTTTATTTTCAGAAAGAATCAATTAGAAACTTTAAAAATAAGTATATAAAAGTTTATAAAAGTTTCTGGGCCAAAATCGCATTTTATAAACTTTTAGGATGTTCGTTAGAAATGTCGTTCGAACGAGTTTTTTTCGTTCGAACCAGATTTCGTTCGAACGAGTTTTGTCGTTCGAACCAGGTTCGTTCGAACGAGTTTTGCCAACGACCCTAACTGGACAGTCGTTCGATATGTCGTTCGATATGTCGTTCGAACGAGTTTTCGTTCTAACGAGATATCTAACGAGATTCTAACGAGCCCAGGTTGGTCGCTCGTTAGAAGTCTCGTTCGAACGAGAGTCAAGTTCGTTCGAACGAGACGTCAGGCGGGAACGGTTTTGAGCAGTTTTTGGCAGTTTTTTTCCCCACTTCTCCACTTGGTTTTCAACCAACTTTTTCATACTTTATTATGTGCGGGAAACACATTTTCCTAGATAACTTTTCCATCCTAATACATCTCCTAGAGAGAGTTTGAGAGATCATTCCAAAAGGGAAAATGTTCATGTTTTAAGTGTTCTTCAACTTAAAGAAAAATCTTTAAACACTTAGTTTACACCCATTGTTGTTTATTCCAAGTTCCATATATAGATATCAATTTCTTGGAGATTGTTTTGGCACCGGTTTTTCTCTACACCGAATTGAAGAGAAGTTCGTTTCATTTCTACCCATTTGGAGAAAGGCTCCATGTTGGGATGACGGTGTGCCTAATTGTCCCATCGGTGTAGTCCGAGACCACGGTGGAGCTCCGTTGGTTATCCGCTAATTGGAGGTTGATACAAGAAGGAGCATCACGACTTGAGAGGGTTCGAGTTTAGGAAGTAAGTCTTTTGTCTTGTATTTTGTAATACCGTTATTAGTGGATTTGAGGCTAGGGCCGTCCCGAGGTTTTTTCCCGTTAGTGGGTTTTTCCTCGTACATCGCGGTGTTGTGTGACTGTTGATTTTATCTTGCTCTATATCACTTAGAACGCATGCTTTAGGAAGATAAAATTTGGTTTTACAATCACACTCATTTAATTTGGGACTTAAATTAAATATTGGGTAAAATTGGTTTATTCAAGTCACTTGCTAAAATTGGTTTCGCCTAACTTTGAATAATTGTTAATTATGACTTAGGCAAATTCTAGGACTTGAATTATCTTGTTGTTTTAAGTTGTTTCTCTAGATATTAAAACCCGGCCTTGTTGTTTTGTTGAACCATCACTTGTATTCAATGCTTCCGCATTCATTGATTAAAAAGGGAAATTATATATTTTAATTTGTGATAAATTAATCACCGGGGATCCAACTCCACGAGTTTTCACTAATGTAACTCGTAAGAACTAGCCGCATTATCACGGGACTCTCGATTTGAGAATATGATGAAAATTTTCAAATATCTAGGATTAGCCTAAAAAAATT
Organism: Sambucus nigra; assembly: GCA_949130495.1. Classification (NCBI taxonomy): domain Eukaryota; kingdom Viridiplantae; phylum Streptophyta; class Magnoliopsida; order Dipsacales; family Adoxaceae; genus Sambucus; species Sambucus nigra. The sequence goes on along the minus strand of OX422216.1, from coordinate 460,766,367 downwards.
ATGCTAAAAGGAAAATAACTCAAAATATTCTCGAAATGGCCCCGTGAGAGGCACGAATATCTCACACGGGACCAATGTAACTCGTAAGTACTAACTACATACTCACGGGACCCCCAATTTTAGAATTTGTTGAAAATATTCAAATATCTAGACTTAGGCTTTAAAACATTCCCTTAGATGGTGAAAACCCAAAACAACACACAAATGGCCCCATAAGAGCCATGAACACCTCACATGAGACCAATTAAACTCGTAGGAACTGATTGCATTGGCCTGGGACTCCTAATTATTGAATATGATGAAAATTTATAAATATTTAGACTTGGTCTTAGAAGCACACTGTTAGGGAACGAAAATGAAAAATAGTCCCTAAACGGTCCCATAAGAGGCATAAACACCTCACACAGGACCAATGTAACTCGTAGGAACTATTATCTTAGTTACGGGAGTCCCGATTTGAGAATGTGGTGAAAATTTCAAATATCTAAACTTAGGATTGAAAACATGTCTCAAGAGGATGAAAACCCAAACAACACCTGAAGGGCCTTGTGAGAGTCACAAACATCTCACACGGGACAAGTATAACTCGTAGGAATTGACCACGTAGTCACGGAACTCCCAGTTTGAAAGTACAACAAAAGAATTAAAATATTTAGAATTAGGCTTAAAAATATGGCGCTAGAGGGACAAAACCCAAAATAACTCCCAAAAGGTCCCGTGAGAGGAACTCATACCTCGCATGGCAATAATGAAACTCATTGGAACTGACAACGTAGTTACCAGTTTGAAAATATCATAAAAATTGCAAATATATAAAGTTAGGAATGAAAACATGCTGCTATCGTGCAAAAATCCAAAATAGTGACTGATCCTATAGGTGGCACTCAAACCTCAAAATAGACCAATATAACTCGTAAGAACTGATCGCATATTCATGAGACTCCAAGCTTGATAATAAGATGAAAATTTGCAAATATCTAGACTTAGTCTTAAAACACACTGCTAGAGTGCCAAAACCTAAAACATCCCCCAAACAACACCGTTAGAGGCGCGACCACCTCGTACGAGACCAAAGTAATCATAGGAACTGATCGCATCGTTACGGGACTCCCGATTTGAGAATATAACAAAAAAATTAAATACCTAGACTTATTCTCAAAAACAAGTCGCTAGCGACAAATAACGAAAAATAGCCCCCGAATGGCCCCATTAGAGTCACACACACCTCCTACAGGAACAATGTAACAGATAAAAACTGACCGCATTGTCATGAGACTCCGAGGTTCAGAATACGATTAAAATTTGTAAATATCTGGACTTAGGCTTAAAAATAAGCCTCTGAAGGGCGAAAACACAAAAACATCCCCCAAACGGCCCCATAAGAGGCACGAACACCTCACACAGGGCCAATGTAACTCGTAGGAACTGATCACATAGTTACGGGGCTCCAAGTTTGGGAATCTGTTAGAAATTGGCAAATACCTAGATTAAATCTTAAAAATATGGCGCTTGACAGAGAAAACCCATAATAACCCCGTAAGAGGCAGCCACTCATCGCACGGGTCCAATTTAACTCGAAAGAATTAATCGCATATTGATGGGACTCCTGTTTTTAGAATAAGGTGAAAATTTACAAATATCTAAACTTAGGCTTAAAACATGCCACTAGAGGGAGAAACCCTAAACGAGAACCCAAATGGACTGATTAGAGGCACACAAACATATCACCGAACCAATGTAACTCCTAAGAACTCATTACATAGTCACGGGGAACTCGGTTTGAGAACATCATAAAAATTTGCAAATATCAAGAATTAGGATTAAAAATATGCCTATAGGGAGAGAAAACCCAAAACATCCCCTTAACGGACCTGTAAAAGACACAAACACCTCGCACGGGGACCAATTTTGCTCGTTGAATTTGAACGCGTAGTAATGGGACTTTCAGTTTGAGAATTTGTGGAATATTTGAAAATATTTGTACTAAGACTTAAAAATATGCTCCAAGAGGGACAAAACCCAAAACACTCGACAAAAATCCCTTTAAGAGGTACTAAGACATTGTATGACATAAATGTAACTCATAGGAACTCATCGTATAGTCACGAGACCAATGCAACTCATAGAAATTGATCGCGAAGTCACGAAACTCCAAGTTTGAGAATATAACAAAAATTTGCAAATATCTAGACTTATGTTTAAAAACATGCAATTGAAAAACAACACCCAAACGGTCATGTAAGATGCACGCGCACCTTGCACGTGAACAATGTAGCACGTAGGAGCTAATCGCATACTCATGACACTCCTGATTTGAAAATAAGATGAATTTTTTTAAATAACTAGACTTAGGCTTAAAAAATACCATTAGAGGGAGAAATACCAAAATATCCCCCCAAAAGGCCCCTTAAGAGGTACGAACACCTCGCATATGACCAATTTAACTCACAGGAACTGATCGCGTTATCACGTGACTCCTTATTTCAGAATATGATCAAAAATTGCAAATGTATAAACTTAGGATTAAAACATGCCTCTAGAGGGTTAAAATGAAAAACCACCCCCAAATGTCCTTGTTAGAGGCACGCCCCTTGTACGAGACCGATGTAACTCTTAGCTACTGTTCGCATAGTCACCAGACACTCGGTTTGAGAATATGATAAAAATTTGCAAATATATAGCTGTGGGATTAAAAACATTGTGTTATAGGGAGAAAACCAAAAACAATTGCCAACCTACCCCATAAGAGGCAGGAACAACTCACATGGGAGAAATGTAACTCGTAGGAACTGAGTGCATAGTCACAGGAACAACTCAAATGTCTAATCTTATGCTTAAAATAGGCTAGTTAAAAGGGGAACACCCAAAATAGACCCGAAATGGCCCAATAAGAGGCACATACACCCTACATTGAAACAATACAACTTTTATATTTTGACCTCTTAGTCACGGGACTGCTGATGTGAGAATATGATGAAAAATTTCAAATATTTGGACATAGGATTAAAAATATGCCCCTGGAGGGCGAAACACCAAGAAAAACCCAAAAACAGTCCCGTAAGAGGCAAGAACACTTCACACTTACAAATTTCTGGACTTAGTCTTAAAAACATGCCTCTAAAGGGAGAAAATATAAAATAGCCATCCAATGGCCACAAAAGAGGCACGAACACCTCGCACGTGACCAGTTTGACTCATAGGATTAGATCTCATAGTCTCGGGACTCTCGATTTTAGAATTTTAGTAAAGTTTGTAAATATGTAGACTAAGACTTAAAAACATGCCGCTAGAGGGCAAAAATCAGAACTACCTCCCAATGGGCTTGCAAGTGGCACCGACACCTTGCATGGGAGTAACGTAAATCATAGGAACTAATCGCATAGTCATGGAACTCTTGGTTTGAGAACATGATAACATTTTTTAAATAACTAGACATTATCCTAAAAACATGTTGCGATAGGGGGAAATCCAAAACAACTACCAAATGGCCCTGTAAGATGCAAGCACACCTCGCAGTGGATAACGAAACTCTAACAAAATAATTGTGTAATTATGAGACTCCTTGTTTGAGAATATGAAGAAAATTTAGAAATATCGAGACAGGCTTAAAAACATGCCGCTGGACGGAAAAAATCTAAAAGATCCTAAAATGGTCCCATTAGAGGCACGTAAACCTCGTATCGGACAAATATAACTTGTAGGAACTAACCATGTAATCACAGGACTCCTAGTTTGATATTATGATGAAAATATATAAATTTTTAAACTAAGTCTTAAAGCCTTCTAGTAGAGTGCGAAAGCCCAAAATATCCCCCCAAATGGCCCTGTCAGAGGTACGAACACCTAGCGTGAGACCAATGTAACTCATAGGAACAGATCGCGTTGTCACGGGACTCTTAATTTAAGAATATGATGAAAATTTGTAAATATCTAGACTTACACTTCAAAACATGACACTAGAGGGAGAAAACCCTAAACAACCCCATAAGACGCACACACTCGTCACACGGGATCAATATAACTCATAAGAACAAGCTGCATAATGATGGGACTCCTAGTTTGAGAATATGACAAGAATTTGTAAATATTTAAACTTAGGCCTAGAAACATGCCACGAGAGGGGAAAACCTAAAAGAGACCCCAAATGGCCCCATTAGAGGCATGAAGACCTTGAACCAAACCATTGTAACTCATAGGAACTAATCGTAAAGTCACGAGACTCTCGATTTGAGAACATGATGAAAATTTGAAAATATTGAGACTTAGGCTTAAAAAGATGCCTCTAGAGGGAGAAAACTTAAAACAACACCTTAAAGGCCTTGTAAGAGGCACGAAACACCTTACACGGGACAAATGTTACTCAGAGGATCTGAACACGTAGTAATGGGACTTTCGAATTGATAATATGATGAAAATTGAAAAATATCAAGACTAGGACTAAACAACATGCTACTAGAGGGTGAAACCCAAAAAGGCCCTCAAAAAATCCCGTGAGCGAAACAAATACCTCGCATGGGGCTAATGTAACTCGTAGGAAATCATCGCGAAGTCGTAAAACTCCTGATTAGAGAATACGATGAGAATTTTTAAGTATCGATACTTAAGCTTAAAACCATGCCCCTAGATGATGAAAACCCAAAACAACCCCCCAAAAAGCCCCGTAAAAGGCACGAACACTTTGTACAGTACCAATATAACTTATAGGATCTCATCACATAGGCAAAGGACTCTCGATTTTAAAATATGTTGAAAACTTGCAAATATCTAAACTTTGGCTTAAAAACATGGCATTAAAGGGAGAAAACCCAAAACAACCTCCAAACAACCCCGTATGAGGCACGAACACCTCGTAAAGGACTACTGTAACTTGTAGGAAATGAACGCATAGTCGCGGGACAACTGATTCAAAAATATGATAAAATTTTTAAATATTTATATGTAGGCTTAAAAACATGACACTAGAGAGCGAAAGCCAAAAAAACAAATCCCTCTGTCAGAGGCAGTAACACCTCACACAGGATAATGTAACACGTAGGAATTGACTGTGTAGTCACAAAACACCCGATTTGAGAATAAAACAAAAATAACTCCCAAAGGGTCCCATAAGAGGCGAACACACCTCTCCCAGGACCAATGCAACTCGTAGGAACTGACCAAGTAGTTATGGAACTCCTGGTTTGAAAATATGATTAAATTTTGTAAATATATAAACTTAGTATTATAAACATGTCCTTAGAGGGCGAAAACCCTAAACATCCCCATAAGAGGCATGCTCACCACGCACGAGACCAATGTAACTCCTAGGAACTGACTTAATAGTCATAGGATTCCATATTTGAACATCTAACGGATTTTTTTAAGTATCTAGACATCTTTTAAAAATAAGTCGCTAGAGGGCGAAAACCCAAATTATCCCCCCAAATGCCCAAATGCCCCAAAAGAGCTATGAACAACTCACACAGGACCAATGTAACTCTTCGGAACTGACCGCATTATCACGGGACTACCGATTTGATAATATGATGAAAAATTATAAATATCCAGACTTAGGATTAAAAACATGTTGCTCGAGGGAAAAAACCCAAAACCTCCCACAGACGACCTCGTTAGAGGCACAAACCCCTCGCACAGGACAAATGTAACTCAGAGGTATTGATCGCGTAGTCACGGGAATCCCGATTTGAAAATAGGATGAATATTTGCAAATATATAGCCATAAAAACATAGCGCTAGAGGGTGAAAACATAAAATAACCACCAAACATTCCCATAAGTGGCACGAACACCTCACGCGGGAACAATTTAACTCGTAGAAACTGACTGCGTCGTCATGGGACTCCCAGTTTAAGGATATGATGAAAATTTTCAAATATCTAAGCTTAGGCCGAAAACATACCACTTAATGGAAATAACCCAAAATAGCCCCAAAACGCCCCCTAAAGCGTAAGAACACCTCTCACCACATTTTCACGGGACTCCCAATTTGAGAGTATGATTAAAATTTTCAAATATCGAAACAAAGGATTAAAAGCATATCCCTAGAGGGCGAAAACCTAAAACAAACCCCAAATTTCCTCGTAAGAGGCACGAACACCTCGCATGAGACTAATTGAACTCGTGGTCAATTATGGGGCTCCTGATTTGTGAATATGACTAAATTAACAAATATCTAGATGCATGCTTATAAACATGTTGCTAGAGCTCAAAAACATAAATAACCCCCAGATGGTCCCGTAAGAGGCAAGAACACCTCGTAGATGACCAATTTAACTCGTAGGAACTAATCGCATAGTTATGGGACTCCCAGATTGATTTTAATCTGAAAATTTGTAAATACCTAGACTAAGGCTTAAAAACATACTGTTAGAGTGCAAGAACGCAAAACAACTCCCAAACGACCACATAAGAGGCACGTACAACTCGCACAAGACAATATAACTCGTACAAACTGATCGCATAGTTACGGGACTCTCGATAGGAGAATATAAAGAAATTTTTTAAATATTTAGAAAGGCTTAAAAACCTGCTGCTAGATGGTGCACCCTAAAAGTGCCCCAAATGATATGGTGACAAGCACTGAAACCTCTCACCAGAAAAATGTAACTTGTAGGAATTGACAACGTAGTCCCGACACTCCCGGATTGATAATATGATGAGAATTTTCAAATATCTAGAATTAGGCATAAAAATACTGCTAGAGTTCGAAACCTAAGACATCCCCTAAATGGCCCTGTTAGAGGTACGACCACCTTGCACAGGACCAATATAACTCATATGATCTCACCTCGTAGTAAGAGGACTCTCAATTTTAAAATAAGACAAATAATTGTAAATATCTAGACTTAATCTTACAAACATGGTGGTAGAGGCTGAAACCCCAAAGTAGTCCCCAATAGCCTCGTAAGAGGCATTCATACCTCCTATAGGACTTGTGTAACACTTAAAAATTTACTGTATAATCATGAGACTCCCCGTATTGAGAAGATGATAAAAATTTGCAAATATCTAGTCTTAGTCTTAAAATATGCCTTTAGCGGGCAAAAACCTCAAACATGTCCCAAATGGCCTCGTAAGAGGCACGAACAACTCACATGGGACCAATGTAACTCGTAGGGTATGATCGCATAGTCAAGTGACTCCCGATTTTAGAATATGACGAAAAATTGTAAATATCTAGAATTATATTCAAAAACACGCCCCTAGAGGTTGAAAACCCAAAATAGCACCCAAACGACCCCGCGAAAGGTAAGTACACCTCCCAATAACCCATGTAACAGGTAGAAATCGTGTAGTCACATAACTCATGATTTGACAATATCTGTCGTACCTAGGATAAAAAAACATGCCACGAGAGGGAGAAAACCCAAAACATCTCCCAGATGGACCCATAAGAGACACGAACACCTCGTACGGGGCTAGTCTAACTTGTAGTAATTGATCGCATATTCATGGGACTCCTGGTTTGAGAATATGATGAAATTTTGCAAATATCTTGACTTAGGTTTAAAAACATGCCGTTAAAGGCCGAAAACCCAAAATAACTCCCAAATGACCCATTACAAATAAGAAGACCCTGCACATGACTAATATAACTTGTAGTAGTTGATCGCATGGTTATGGGACTCCCGGTTTGAATATATGAAAAATATGTAAATTTTTAGACTTAGGCTTAAAACATGCCGCTAGAAGGAGAAATCCCTAAACAAATCACAAGCGGCCCCATAAGTGCCACATACACCTCGCACGGGACCATTATAGCTTGTAAAAATAGATCGCGTACTAGCAACACTCTTAGCTTGAGAACATGATGAATATTTTTAAATATCTAAACTTAGGCTTAAAAATAAGCTGCTAGAAGGAAAAAACCTAAAAGAGTCTCCGACGGCCTTGTTAGACGCATGCCAACCTTGCGTCGAACCAGTGTAACTCATAGGAACTCATCACATAGTCACGGGACTCTCGTTTGAGAACATGATGAAACTATGAAAATATCTAAACTTAGGCTTAAACATATTCTTTTAGAGGGAGAAAACACAAAATATCCCCTTAATAGCCTTGTTAGAGGCAGGTACAGCTTGCATGGGACCAATGTTACTCATAGAATAAGAACGAGTGGTAACATGACTTTCATTTTGATAATATGATGAAAATTTGAAAATATCTAGACTAAGGTTTAAAAACTTATCGCTAGATTGTGAAAACCCAAAATAACCCCCAAACGGGCTCGTACGAGGCATAAATAGATCGAGCGGGACCAATGTAACTCGTAGGAAGTGATCTCATAGTCACATGACTACCGATTTTGAGAATGTGACAAAATCTTACAAATATTTAGACTGAAGCTTAAAAATGGGCTGCAAGAGGTAAAAACCCAAAACATCCCCCAAACAATCCTATAAGTAGAACCAATGCTTCACACGTGACTACAATAACTCGTAGGCACTGACAAATAATCACGGGACTCCCAATTTGTAAACATGATAAAAAAATTCAAATATATAGCTTTACGCTTAAAACATGCCGCTAGAGGGCAAAGACCCAGAAGAACCCCAAATGGCTCCATAAGAGGGACACACACCTTGCACGAGAGCAATGTAACTTGTAGGAACTGACTTCATAGTCACTAGACTCTTGATTTGAAATATGATGGAATGTTGCAAATATTTAGACTTAGGTTTAAAAACATGTCGCAAGAGGGGTAAAACCTAAAACATCCCTAAACGGCCCTGGAAGAGCCAAAAACACATCACATGAGACAAATGTAACTTGTAGGAAGGGATCACGTATTCGTGGGACTCTTGGTATGATAATATGATGAAAATTAATAAATATCTATAATTAAGCTTAAAAACATGCCGCTAGAGGGAAAAAATCGAGAACATCCCTCAAATGACCTCGTAAGAGGCACGAAGACCTCAAACGGGAACAATGTTACTTGTAGGAACTGATTGCATAGTTATGGGACTTCTGATTTGAGAGTATGACAAAAATTTTCAAATATCTAGACTTTAGCTTAAAAACATGTTGTTAGAGGGTTAAACCCCAAAACATCCCCTAAAAATCCCCATAAGAGGTACGGACACCTCACACGAGACCAATGGAATGCATAGGAACTGATCGCGTAGTCATGTGACTCCCCATTTGATAATGATAAACAATAAAAAATATATAGCTTAGTGTTAAGAACATGTCTCTAGAGGGAGAAATCCCAAAAAAAACCCCAAAACGACCCCATAAGAGCCACACACCTCGCATAGGACCAGTGTAACATGTATTAACTGACCTAGTACTCATAGGATTTCAAGTTTGAGAATATGATGATAACTTTTTAATATCTGGACATAGGCTTAAAATGTGCCGCAAGAGTGTGAAAACCTAAAAGACCCCTATAATGTCGCCATCAAAGGCACAAACACCTCATATGACACCAATGTAACTCCTACAAACTCATATTGCGAATGTGGAAAGAATTTTCAAAAACCTAAACGGAGGCTGAAAAACATGATCCCAGAGGGAATTAACCTAAAACAGCCCCCCAAAAGGCCAAGTTAGAGGTACAAACACCTCGCACGAGGCCAACATAACTCATAGGAACTAACCGCACAGTCATGAGACTCCCAGTTTGAGAGTATGATTAAACCTTGCAAATATCTAGACTTAGGCTTCAAAACATGTCGCTAGAGTACGAAAAGCCAAAACATCCCCCCAAAAGGGCCCATAAGAGGCACGAAAACCTCGCATGAGGTAAATATAACTTGCAGGAACAGACCGGGTAGTCACGAGAATTCAGGTGTAAGAATATGATGAAAATTTATAAAATCTAGACTTAGGCTTAAAACATGCCGATATGGGGAGAAAACCTAAAACATTCACTAAACGGCCCCTTTAGAGGTGCTAACACCTCTTATAGGACTAATATAACTCGTAGGAACTAATTCTGTAGTCACAAGACTCTCGTTTTGACAATACGATGAAAATTTACAAATATATAATCTTAGGATTCAAAATGCGTGCCTATCGGGTGAAAACCCAAAATAGACCCAAACAACCCTCGTAAGAGGACCAAACACTAGCACTAGAGAAATGTAACTCGTAGGAACTGACAATGTAGTTACGACACTCCCCATTTGAGAATATGATGAAAATTTGCAAATATCTCGACTTAGGCTTAAAAAGATTTTGCTCGAGAGGGAGAAAACCCAAAATTTGCAAATCGTTAGAGGCATGAACACCTCGCGCAGGACCAATGTAATCGTAAGAATTCACCCCATAGTCACAGGACTCCCTGTTTGGAAATATGATAAAAAAATGATAAATATATAGACTTAGTCTTAAAAACATGTTGCTAGAGGGAGAAAACCCAAAATAGCACTCCAAACGGCCCCGTAAGAGACAAACACACCTCGCACGGGACTAAGGTAAGGCATAGGACAGACCGTTTAGTCATGGGATTCCACATTTTAGAATATGACAAAATTTGTAAATATATGGACATAGGTTTAAAAACATGTCGTTGGGGGGGGGGGGGGGGAACCATAAAGAGGCCCATACTTGTTATATTAGAGCCATAAACACCTCGTACAGGACCAATGTAACTCCTAGGAACTCATAGCATAGTCACGAGACTCCTAGTTCGAGAATATGATGAAAAATTCCAAATATCTAGATTTAAGCTTAAAATATGCCTCTAGAGGGAGAAAACCCAAAACTTGCCCCAAACGACCCTGTTAGAGGCATGAACACCTTACACGGGACCAATTTAACTCGTATGAATGGACTGCATAGTCACTAGACTCCCGATTTGAGAATATTACGATAATTTGCCAATATCTAGACTAAGGCTGAAAAACAAGCCGCTAGAGGGTAAAAAACCCAAAACAGGCGCTAAATGGGCATGTAAAATGCATGGACACCTCGCACGGGTCCAATCTAACTTGTAGGAAGTGACTGAATAGTCACGAGAATTCCTATTTGAGAGTACGATAAAAATTTGTAAACATCTAGACTTTGCCTTAAAAACATGCCGCTAGAGGGTAAAAATAAAAAACGTCCACCCAAAAGTCCCAATAATAGGTACAAACACCTTGCACGAGATACATATAACTCGTAGAAACTAACCTTTCAGTCACGGGACTTTGGGTTTGAGACTATGATGAAGATTATTAGGCATAAAAACGTGCTACTACACAAAAAACCCAAAATAGTCCCCAAATAACTATGTTAGTCGGACAAACACCTCGAACGGGAGCAATTTAACTCATAAGAACTCATCGCGTAGTCTTGGGACTATCGATTTGAGAATATGATGAAAATTTGCAAAAATCTAAAGTTAAGATTAAAAACATAAATCTTGAGGCTGACCCCCCACCATAAATAACCCCGTAAGTGGAACGAGCACCTTGCTTTGGACCAATGTAACTCGTAGGAATGGATCAATTAGTCACGAGACTCTTGATTTGAGAATATGATGAAAATAAGAAAATATGAATATATAGGCTTAACAACATACCGCTAAAGGGAGAAAATCCAAATCATTCGACAAACTGTCCTCTAAAATGCATGAACCTCTGAAATGCATGTAACTTGTAGGAATAGATCACATAGTCACAGGACTCTCAATTTTTGAATATGAACAAAAACAATTAATATCTAGGCTTAGGCTTAAAAACATATCGCCAAAGGGGAAAGCCCAAATATTATTGAAACGACCCCGTTTAACGTGCGAACACCTCACACAGGACCAATGTAACTTATGGGAACTGACTGCATAGTAAAGGGACTCCCGAGTTAATAATACGTCGAACATTATCAAATATTTATACTTAATCCTAAAAAATCCCCTTAGAGGGTGAAAACCCTAAACAGTCTAGAAACGGCCCCATAAGAAACATGAACACCTCACACGGAACCAATTTAACTCATAGGAACTAATCGTGTAGTTACTTGACTCCCGACTTAAGAATATGATGAAAATTTATAATTATGTAGACTTAGGCATAAAAACATGCCGTTAGAGGGAGAAAAGACAAAATATCCCCCAAACGACCCCGTAAGGAGCACAAACGCATTGCATGGGACCAATGTAACTCATACAAAATTACCTTGTAGTCACGAGGCTCCTGATTTGAGAATATTATGAGAATTTGTAAATATTTAGATTAAGGCTGAAATAACTTACTTCTAGGGGCAAAAACACAATAGAACCCCTAAATGACCTCGTAATATAAGGGGACACATCGCACAAGCAAAATGTAACACGTAGGAACTGATAGCGTAGTAATGAGATTCTCGGATTGAGATTATAATGAAATTTTTTAGATATATAGAATTTGGCTTAAAAATATGCCGCTAGAGGGAAGAAATCCAAACCATCCCCAAAAAGACCCCAAAAGAGGCACGAACACCTCACATGGGATAAATGTAACTCGTATAAACTAACCGCATAGTCATAGGACTCTAAATTTAAAAATATGAAGAAAATTTGCAAATATCTGGACTTAGGCATAAGAACATGTTGCGATAAGGAAAAAACCCAAATCAGTTCTCAAACGGACCCGTTAGAGGCACAAACACATCATACGGCCCGATTCAACTCGTTGGAACTCATCTTGTAGTCATGGGACTCTCAGTTTTAGAATACGATGAAAATTTGCAAATATCTAAAAATAGGATTAAATACATGCTGCTAGAGGGAGAAAACCCAAACAAACCCCAAACAACCTTATAAGAGGCACGAGCACCTCGTTCATGACTGATATAACTCATAGGAGCTGACCGAATTATCACGGGACTTTCGATTTGGGAATATGATAAGTTTTTGAAAATATATAGCTTTAGTCTTAAAGACATGACGTTGGAGGGAGAAAACATATAACAACCCCAAAAATTGCCCCGTAAGAAGCACGCACACCTGTCACGAGACAACTGTAACTCTTAGGAAAAGATCGCATAGTCATGAGACTCAGAGTTTGAGAATATGAGAAAAAATTTGAAATATATAAACTTAGGCTTAAAAACATGCCGTTAGAGGATGAAAACCCAAAGCAACCCTTAAATGGCCCCATAAGAGGCAAGCAAACCTCGCAAGGGACTAATTTAACTCATTGGAACTCAACACTTAGTCACATGAATACAAAAAAAATTGCAAATATCTAAACTTAGGGTTAAAAACATGTCGTTAAAAGGGGAAACCCAAAATTGGCCCCATTTAAGGCAGAAACACCTTTCACAAAATAAAAATAACTCATAGGAACTCATCGTGTAGTCACGGGTCTCTCAATTTTAGAATATGAGAAAAAATTTGAAATATCTAAATTTAGGATTAAAATCATGCTGCTAGAGGGTGAAAACTTAAAAAAAAGCCCAAACAAACCAATAAGAGGCACAAGCACCTCGTACAGAACTAGTGTATTTAGAGAGAACTAACCGTGTAATCAAGGGACTCTCGATGTCAGAATATGATAAAAAATTGTAAATATCTAGATTTAGGCCTTAAAACTCTGAGGAATGCACACCTCGCACGGGACCAAAGTAATTCGTAGGGATATACCATCTATACACTAGACTTCTAGCTTGAGAATATGAGGAAAATTTGAAATATCTAGACTTAGGCTTAAAAACATGTCGTTAGTGGGTGAAAACCCAAAACAACTCTCAAATGGCCCCGTAAGAGGCACGCACTCCTCGCAAGGGACCAACTTATCTCATTAGAACTCAATGCGTAGTCATGTGAATATGACAAAAAAATGCAAATATTTAGACTTAGGTTTAAAAACATGTTGTTAGAGGGGTAACCCTAAAACATACTCATTTAAGGCACGAACACCTCTTATGGAACTAATATAACTCGTAGGAACTGACCGCATCGTCCAGGGACTCTAGGTTTGAGAATATGATAAAAATTTGCAAATATCTTGACTTAGGCTTTAAAACATGCCATTAGAGGGAGAAAACCCAAAACAACTCTATAAGAGGTATGCACACCTTGCAGGGGATGAATGGTACACGTAGGAACTGACCACGTATACATCAGACTCCCGATTTGAGAACGTGATGAAAAATTTCAAATATCTAGAACTGGTCTTAAAAATATGCCACTAAAAGGAAAAAACTTTAAAATATCCACTAAAAAGCCCGAAAGAGGCACGAATACCTCGCGTAGGAAAATTATAACTCATAGGAACTAAACACATTGTAATGGGATGACTCATTTGAGAATAGAGGAAAGTTTTGAAATATTTTGATTTAGGATTAAAAACATGCAACTAGAGGGAGAATACCCGAAACAACCCCCAAACGACCCCATTAGAGGCACGAACACCTCGAACGGGACCAATGTAACTCTTAATAAATTGCCTCATAGGCGCGAGACCTCTAGTTTGAGAATATCCTAAAAATTTACAAATACCTAGACTTTGGCTCAAAAACATTCCATTAGATGGTGAAAACCCAAAATAGCCCCAGACGGCCCTGTAAGACGAAAAACTCCTCGTATGCGACTAATGTAACTCGTAGGAACTGAATGCATACTCACTGGACTCCCGATTTTTTAATATGGACAGAATTTTAAAATATCAAGATTTAGGCTTAAAAACATACCGCTAAAAGGCAAAAACCCAAATAGTCTTAAAATGGCCTTGTTAGAGGCACGAACGCCTTGCACAGGACCAATGTAATTCATAAGAACTGAACTCACAGTCACAGGACTCCCAGTTTAAGAACATGCAAAAAAAATTAAATTTCTAGACATTGCTTAAAACATGCCATTAGAGGGAAAAAAACCAAAACAACCTTCAAATGATCTCGTAAGATACACTAACACCTCCAATGGGGCCAATTTCACTCGAAGGAACTAATCCTATAGTTCTGGAACTTCTGATTTAAGAATACGATGAAAATTTATAAATATCTAGACTAAGGTTTACAATCATTTCTCTAGAGGGATAAAACCAAAAATATCCCCAAAATAACCCCGTAAGAAGCACGGACACCTTACATGGGACTAATGTAACTTATCGGAACTTACCGCGTATTCACAGGACTCCCAACTTGAGAACGTGAAAAATATTTGTAAATTATAGACTTAGGATTAAAAACATGTCTGTAGAGGATGAAAACCTAATACAAACACCGAATAACCTTGTAAGAGGCACGAACACCTTGCACGAGACCAATGTAACTTGTAGAAGCTGACCATATAGTTACGAGACTCTCGGTTTGAAAATCCAAAAAAAATTATCAAACATGAAGGCTTAGGCCTAAAAATATGACTCTAGAGGGCGAAAACCAACAACTGCACCTGAACGATCCCGTAAGAGGCATGGACATCTCGTATGGGACCAATTGAACCCATAGGAACTGATCGTTTAGTTATGGGGCTCCTTGTTTGCGAATATGATGAAAATTTGCAAATACCTAAATTTAAGCTTAAAAACATGCTGCTAGTGGGAGAAAACCCAAAATAACCCCCAAACGTCCCCATTAGAGGCATGACCCCTCGCACGGGACCAATGTAACTTATACGAACAGATCACATAGTCACAGGACTCCAGGTTTAAAAATATGATGACAATTTTCAAATATATAAATGTAGGCTTATAACACACTGCTAGAGGGAGAAAATCTAAAACATCTGCCAATCTGCCTTGTAAGTGGCTCAAAAACCTCGCACGAGACAAATGTAACTCATAGGAACTAATCACATATTCACGGGACTCTCAATTTGAGAATATGACAAAAAAATTAAAATATATAGTCTTAGGATTAAAAACATTTCCTTAAAGGGTGGAAACCCAAAATATCCCCGAAATGGCCCCATAAGAAGCACAAACACCTAGCATGGGACCGATGTAACTTATAAGAACTCATTGCATAGTACAAGACTCCTGATTTGAAAATGTGACAAAAAATTTCAAATATATAGACATGTTTAAACACTCGACCATAGACGGCAAAAATCCAAAATAGCTCCCAAATGGACCCGTAAGAGGTACGAACACCTCACACGGTACCATTTTGACTCGTAGGGAACTGATCACATAGTCACATGACTCCCGAGTTGAGAATATGATCGAAATTTACAAATATCTGGATTTAGGCTTCAAAACATTTCGCCACGGGGTAAAAACCAAAAACAACCCCCAGATTGTCCCGTAAGAGGCCCGAACACCACTAAGGGGCTACTATAACTCGTAGAAACTGAACACATAATCAATGGACTCTTGATTTAAGAGTATGATCAAAATTTTCAAATATTTTGATTTAGTCTTAAAAATAAGCTGCTAAAGAGCGTAAACAAAAATAACCCCTAAATGGCCTCGTTAGAGGCAAGAACACCTCGCACGAGACCAATTTAACTCATATGAATGGATTGCATAGTCACGAGACTCCTATCTTTAGAATATTAAGAACTTTTTTTAACACCTAGACTATGCCTTAAAAACGTGCCGCTTAAAGGAAAAACCCCAAAACAATGCCCAAATGGCAATGTAAGAGTTACGAAAATCTTGAACAGGACCATTATAACTCATAGCAATCGCTAGACTCTTGATTTGAGAATATAACAAAAATTTGCAAATATAAATACTTTGGCCTAAAAACATGCCATTAAAGGTTGAAAACTGAAAACATCCATCAAATCGGCCCGTTAGAGGCCAGCACGCCTCGCACGGGACAATGTAATTTGGAGAAACCGGTCGCTTAGTTATAGGACTTCTAGTTTGAGAATATGAAGAAAATTTGTAAATATCTAAAAAAGTTTAAAAATATGCCACCAGGGGGTGAAAGCCCAAAATAAGCTCCGAATAGCTCCGTAAGAGGCAAGCAAACCTTGCACCAGACCAATGTAACTCGTAAGAATTGACCAATAGTCACGGGACTCTCGATTTGAGAATGTGATAAAAATGATAAAATATCTAGATTTAGGATTAAAAATGTGACACTAAAGGATGAAAACTCAATATAATGCTCAAACCCTTGTAAGGGGCTCAAACAACCTTGTAAGGATCTCACACTACTCCTGATTTCAGAATAGGATGAATTTTTTTGAATATCTAGGCTTAGGCTTAATAATATGCTTCTAAAGGGTCAAATCGCAAAATACCCAGAAACGGCCCCAGAAGAGGCCTGAACACCTCAATAGGACCAATGTAACTTGTAGGAAATCAGTGCAAAGTCACAGGACTCTCAATTTGAGAATAAGATGAAAATTTTCAAATATGTAGACATAAGCTTAAAAACATGCCCATAGAGGGTGAAAACCCAAATCCACCACCAAACGACCCTGAAAGAGGCACACACATCTGACACCTGACGAATTTAACTCGTAGGAATAGATATAATTGTCACAAGACCCCCGATTTATGAATACGGTGAAAATTTACAAATATCTAGACATAAGCTTAAAAATAAGTCACAAGAGGGGGAAAACCAAAAATGACCCCAAAATTTCTCCGCGTGAGGCACAGGCACCTCAAATAGGACCAATTTAACTCGTCATAATGGATTGTGTAGTCACAAGATTCCCCGTAAGAGGCACGTACACCTCCCATGGGACAATATGAGCTCGTAAAAACTGACCACGTGGCTATGGGACTCCCAATTTGAGAATATGAAGAAAATTTGTAAATATCTAAAAAGGCCTAAAAATATGCCGCTAGATGACACAAACCCAAAAGAACTATAAAATGTCCCCTTAAAAGGAACGCAAATCCTACACCAGACCAATGTGGAACTGATCGTATTGTCACGGGGCTCTCGGTTTGATATTGTGAATAAAAATTTCAAATATATAGACTTAGGATTAGAAACATATTGCTTGAGGACAAAAATATAATACAGCCCCCAAATAGCTTTATAAGTGGCTCAAATACCTCGTATGGGACCAATGTAACTCGTAGGAGCAGACCTCATATTCATGGAACTCTCGGTTTGAGAATATGACAAAAAAAATTCAAATATCTAGGCGTAGGCTTAAAAACATGTCGCTAAACGGAGAAAATTCAAAATAGCCTCGAAACATACTCGTAAAAGGCATGAACACATCACACTAGACCAATGTAACATATAAGAACTCATCACATAATCACAGGACTCTCCTTTTGTGAATATGATGAAATTTTTTAAATATGTAGAAATACACTGAACAGTGTGCCAGTAGAGGGGGAAAAACCCAAATGGCCCTGAAAGAGCCACAAACACCACGAACAATAGAAATTTAACTCGTAGGAACTAATCTCATAGTCACGGGACTCCAGATTGAGAATATGATAAAAATTTACAAATATCTATATTAAGGCTTAAAAACATGCCACAAAATGGCAAAAACCTAAAATAGCCCCCAAACGGCCTCACAAGAGGCACAATCACATAGTCACGGGACTCCTGGTTGGAGAATATTATGAAACTTTATAAATATCAAGACTATGGCTAAAAACATGACTCTGGTGGGAAAATCACAAAACAATCCCCAAACAAACTTGTAAGAGGCAATAACACCTCAAACAGGACCAATGTTACTCATAGGAACTAATTGCATACTCAAGGGACTCTTAGTTTGAGAATACGACAAAAATGGCAAATATCTAGACTCTGGCCAAAAACAGCCATTAGAGGAGAAAACATAAAAGAGGGAAAAAATAACCCCTTAAGAGGCATGCACAACTCACATGAGACTCCTTGTTTGAGAATATAAAGAAAATTTATAAATATCTAGAGAGGCTTAAAACATGCCGCTAGAGGGAAAAAACCCAAAAGAGTCCCCAAACAGCCCCGTATGAGGCGCGTAATGCTCACACCGAACCAATGTGACTCTTAGAAACTGACCGCGTAGTTACGGGACTCTCGGTTTGATAATATGATTAAAATTTGCAAATATGTTGACCTAGACCTGAAAAATGCTGTTAGATGGTGAAAACCTCAAATATCCCCCAAACGACATTGTAAGAGGTACGAACACCTCGCATGGGGCCAATGTAAGTCGTAGGAACTGATCGCCTAGTTAGGGGACTCTTAATTTGAGAATATAACAATTTTTTTTTAAATATATAGACTTAGACTTCAAAAACATGGCCCTAGAGCCTCAAAATAAAAAATAGCCCCTAAACGCCCCCATGAGAGGCACGTACACCTCCCATGGGACCAATGCAACACGTATAAAGTAATCGCATAGTTGCGCGACTCCAAGTTTGATATTAATATTAAAATTTCCAATACCAATACTTAGTCTTAAAAACAGCCCTCTAGAGGATGAAAACCCAAAACATCTACCTAATGTCCTCGTAATAGGCACGAATAACTCGCATGGGACCAATGTAACTAGTAGGAACATACTGCTTAGTCACGGTACTCCAAGTTTTAGAATTTGATGAAAATTTGCAAAAATCACGATTTGGGATTAAAGACATGCCACTAGAGGGTGAAAACCTAAAATAACCCCCCCATCGGCCCCGTTAGAGGCACGCACACCTCGCATATGACCAATGTAACTCATAGGAACTAATCATGTAGTCAAGTGTCTCTTGGTTTAAAAAATTAACAAAAATTGCAAATTCCTAAGCTTCACTTAAAAACATTCCGCTAGAGGGCGAAAACCCAAAACAACCCCATAAGAGGCACGCACGCCTCATATGGGACCAATGTAACTCATAGGAACTAATTGCATAGTTATGGGTATCCTGGTTTGAGAATATGATCAAAATTTTTTGAGTACCTAGACTTAGGCTTAAAATCATACTACTAGAGGGCTAAAACACGAAACGTCCCCAAACGGCTCGATAAGAGGCACGATGACCTTGCCTGGGACCTATGTTACCCCTAATATTAAAAGCATAGTAACAAGACTTTCGGTTTGAGAATATGATTAAAATTTGAAAATATCTAGACTAGGACTTAAAATCAAGTCGCTAGAGGGCAAAAACCTGAAACAACCCCTGAATGGTACTATAAGAGAAACAAACACCTCGCACGGGACCAATGTAACTTGTAAGAACTCATCGCGTAGTCATATGGCTTAAGATATCCCTTAGTGGGGGAAAATCCAAAACAACACCGAAATAGCTTCAAAAGAGGCACAAGCACCTCGTACCGTACACATGTAACTCGTAGAAACTCATCGCGTAGTCACATGACTCCTGATTTTAGAATATGATGAAAACTTACAAATATCTAGACTTATTCTTTAAAACATTCCTCTAGATATTGAAGCCAAAAATAACCACTAAACTGCCCCGTAAGAGGAACGAACACCTCGTACGAGACTATTCTAACTCATAAGAATTGAACGCGTAGTCACAAGACTCTCGATTTCAGAATTTGATGAAAATTTGCAAATATATAAATTTCGACTAAAACCCTTTCCACTAGAGAGCAAAAACCAAAAAATGGCACCTAAACAGCCCCGTTAGAGGCACACAAACCTCGCACGAGACCATTGTAACTCGTAGGAATTGACCACATAGTCACGTGACTCCTGGTTTGAGAATATTACAAAAATTTGTAAAATCTAGACTTCGACTTAAAAATATGGCACTAAAGTGTGAAAACACAAAACCACCCCCGAACGGCTTCGTAAGAGGCACACACACTGTGCACGGGACCAATCTAATGTGTAGGAATTAATCACGTAGTCACAGGGACTCTCAATTTGGGAATATAAGGAAAATTTGCAAATATCTAGACTTAGGGTTGAAAACATACCATATGAGGTCATAAATCTAAAGCACACCACAGATGGCCTCATTAGAGGCACGAACACCTCGAACGAGACCAATGTAACTGTAATACTCTGCCCTATAAATTAGGTATTTAATGTTATTGGATGTGTTTTGTCCAAAGGAAAATTTGGGAAATAAATAATCCAAGCGTAACACGTCAAGTAATACATAAGGTGACGTATTACATAAATAATTTAACAGAGAAAAAATCAACGATGCATGTGTCTCCTGAATGCATATTAAATCTCTAATAGTAGTAGTTAGGACATTCGTTAAGTTTGTGGGAAAAATATCAAGGAATGGATGTGACATGGATAAGGTTAATTGGACGCAACATTTAAATGGTACGAAAGCAAAGTATCGCAATATGGATTAAATGAGAAAGTTTTACATTTCATGGTTCACATGAGTTTTATTTTGAGTTTTACATTTCATGAGTCTGGGTACAAATTTTTTGACAGTGCACGATGTCGTAAAAGTTCAGTATTGAGCGAGTTTTTTTAGAAAAAACAATAAGTCAAAAAATATTCCGACCATATATTTAGACTCATAAAAATATAAGGAATATTACCCTGGGAAGAAAAATTGAAAAAAATATATTTTGCGCGGCCGTCCCAATTCTTGCGCACCTTGTATAGGACATTTAGAGAGACCAAGTGACGATTCTAAATATGATTTTTAGCCAAAAAAATGAAAGGAGTATGAATATCAAGTTAAACGTTTATAAAAAAAATAGAGGGACAAAGTGACGCAAATCAGCATTTTGTGGCTGTTTAAGGTAGTTTTCAAATGGGTTTTTGGGGTCACATGTTGGTGCATTTCATTGTCACTTTACTGCCTTGGTTTGCAGGTGTTAGTAACCGTTTTAAACATTTCTTACACACCACCACATGTTATTTGGATCATAAGTTTAAGGCATCCCAAAATATCATATAAGAGAGAGAGAGGTGAGTGCATAGGGTCCATCATTCAATTCTCATCAGATTTATCATCACTCTCTCTCCCCTTGAAATCCCTTCAACCAATAGACATTCCCAAAAATTCATAGCTACCGTTGAGACACCCAAAACCACCATGAAACCACCTTTTTATAGCAAAAAAAAACACCTTATTTCAGCATGTGTAGCCATAGGAAGGATGTTGGGTTGTTAGAGATGTTATTCTTGGAGGTCGGTTGAGGTTTATTTGTAAGAAAAAATTTCATATCGATTCAATTTGTAGTGTTGTATTAATTATGGATAAAGAAATTTAAGTCGTAGGATATATTGTTGTACCTAAAGACTATGACGTTTGAAAAGTTGAAGACGAAGCGGCCAACCAAATGTTGAGATATCAATGTCGCTTTCAAGTGACTTGTTTCTCATCATTAACATTGTCTCATTTTTCAAAGTCTCCAAAGTTTAAATGCATTACTATATATATAGGAGCCTGGAAAATTATTTGGGTGTTATTTTTTAGAAACTTTTTATCGTAAACGGATTTTTCGTTTTATTAGAAAATCATTTTAGAACTTTTCATAAAAGTTTTTGGGCTTTAAAAATAAATTTAAGGATTTTCTGTAAAGTCATTCGAACGAACCTCGAATCTCGTTCAAATGAAATTTCTAGGTCATTCGAACGAACTTCTAACGGCATTGTGCAAGTTTTATCTGTTTTCTCATTGGAAAGTCATTGGAACGAAGTCGTTCGAATGAGAATCAAACGAACTTCTAACGAGTTTTGGCATTTCAACAATGAATTCTCATTCGATGTTTCGTTGGTATGCTCATTCAAACATTGCCATTCGAACGGCATTGGAAAGTCGTTCGAACAAACCTTCGCCAGTTTGATAGTTTTTGTCTAGAAACTTCCCCACTCACCCATTATCCCACTAACTTTTTACCACATAAAATTAGTGCGGGAACAACTTTTTAGAATAGACTTTTTGCATCCTTTGAGATCTCTTGAGAGAAAAAATACTTCTAACAAAAAGTCCCATTTCCATGTGTTAATTCGTGGATTAAGTTCAACCAAAATACATGTTTACACCCATGTTTGTTTAAATCCAGGTTTTGTGTGTGTGTGTGTCTATATATATATATATATATATATATATATATATATATATATATATATCTTTTCTTGGAGATTGTTTGGCACCGGGTTTCTTCTTTACCCAGTGAGGAGATAGTTTGGGTTCCTTCTCTATCCCCGAAAGGAGAATGTTTATGCTTTAGAGTACTCATACAATGAAAGTAGCCATGTGTGGGTTGATGGTAGTTGTTCCCCATTGGAGGATTCCAAGATTCTAGTGGACTCCGGAGTTGTCGATAAGGCAAAGGTGGATGCAAGAAGAAGAGTCGAGGCTTAAAGGGAGTCAAGTCACGTGTTGTAAGTCTTTTTTCTTCTATTTATAAAACCATACTTAGTGTACTTGTAGGTAGGGACATCCGAGGTTTTTCCCATTGTGGGTTTTCCTCATACATTGCGGTTTAGGGTGCTTGTGATTTATTTTTATCTTGAAAAATTCTCACTTAGATGCATGTGTAGGTTAATAAGATAATTTTCTTTTTTAAAATCACAACTCATGTTTAATTTGGTACTAATTCACATTTGGGTTAAGTTTAATTTAATTTAATTCAAGTCAGCATTAATTTAAGTAGATAATATTCATGCATGGTTGTTTAACTTGAATTGAATTAGAATTTTGTTTAAGTGGAAATTAAATATGTGTGTTTAGTTTAATTTCACTTTAAGTTTAATTTTTGGAAGAAAATAATATTTGAGCTTTTATTTGGTAAATTTAAAAGAAATATAAAATTTGGTATATCATTGAAATATCTCACAATTTGAGTCTAAAATTTAGGGACATTCGCTCCATCAAGTGGTATCAGAGAAAGAGAGCTAAATTATTGTGTTAAGATCCTCAATTTTTATTTGGTTTAAAAATGGAAAATTCGCCTTTTTAAAAATTCCTTATTTTTTATGGTTCCAATTACGCGTATTGGAAAGCACGTATGAAATCAGCACTTATGTCCTTAGATGAGAGGGTTTGGAAATCCGTAGTTAATGGGTGGTCTCCACTAACGTGTCTAGTTGAAAATCAACATGTACCTAAACACGTAGAAAGATGGAGTGAGAATGAACTTAAATAAGCTAATTTTAATTCCCATGGTTTGAATGCCCTCTTTAGTGCGATTACACCCAATGAGTTCTATCAGATTATGATGTGGGAAACTTCTAAGGAGGATTGGGATATACTCTAACTCACCATTAAGGGAAGAAGTGTCTTGAAACCTTCGAAACTCCAGGACCTCACCACTCAATTTGTAACCATTAAAATGCTAGAATGTGAGACTTTTGATGAATTCTTTCCTAGACTTTCAGACATTTTTAATTCATCTTTTAATTTGGGAGAACACATACCAGACAACCGTGTAGTAAAGAAAATTTTGAGGTCTTTACCCGGTAGGTTTATTCCAAAAGTGACCGTTTTAAATTCTTTACCCACTTTAGCCTCTACGAAACTTGAAGATCTCGTATTTGACTTACAGACCTATGAACTTGTCATGTTTACCTCCAAGGATTAGAAGAATAAATATAAGGGAATTTCTTTGAAAGCCTGAAAGTAGGAAAAACAAGTTTCGAATTATGAGAGTGACATCGACTCCAAGGATATGGCTGTGTTTGCTAGTAAGTTTAGAAAATTTCTTAAGTTTAATAATTAAAATCTTAAAAACATTTAAAGAAATTTGATAAGTCTAAGTACAATAATGCGGAAAAATTTCCTACAAAGCATAATGAAGATCTTAATAGGGACGAGTCAAATAGATTTTATGGGTTTTAAGGTTATGGCGATGGGACAAGAAAGTGTCCCACTAAACTAAGGAGGGAGGGCAAGAGACAAATTTAATGCAATGCCACCCTTAGTGATAGTGACAAGGAAGATGGACCCGATTCCCCCATTGAGCACAAATTTATCGCGTTCATGGGAAGTTATGTGAGCATTGATAATTAATCTTCCTATGAAGATATTCCTTTACATGACACTTTTGAGTCCATTATTTGTGAATCCCCAAAGTTTGATGGTATAGAGAGTGGTTGAAAGTGACAGTGAAAATAAGAAGAGGTTGATGAAAGTGAACTTTAAGTGGCCTTTCGTGAGCTATATGAGAAATCTATTAAAATGAAGAGTACTAACTTGAAGTTAGAAGATTATTTTAGAGAACGTGCCAAAGAAAATAATGATAGTGTTTTAGTAGAAGATATTAGGGAACGTGAGAGATCTCTTCGAGAGAAGCTTGAGTATGTAGAAGGTTAGAGAGATAGCCTTAGAGGTGTAATGGAGGTCATGAAGAAATATCTTCTTGTGTTTTAATAGAGTAGGTGTTTCGTTAAGTCACGTATTCTAGAGTAGAAAGAAAATTTGAGAGACTCAAGTTGAGTCAAATTTGATTTGGAATGTAGGTCTAAAAAATTAGATAAAATGCTTGAAATCGTCCAAATTAAAAATGACTTGTGTGGCATTGGCTTCGATACTCAAAATGATTCATCTAATAAAGACAAAATAATAAGTTTGAAAGAATATACTAGGAACACTTTCAAGGGTCAATTCTTAGGTACTACCTTTCACCGGGTATTTACATGCTCACATTATGGTCGAAAAGGCCATCTTAGAAAGTTTTGTTTTGGTTTTAAAAAGGTTCCTAAGAAGTATAATGGTAGTGTCATAAAAATTCCCAAATCCCAAGAGTGTCACGCTTCACTAGTTTGGGTTAGGAGATCCGATTTGGTGGTTTTACAAGATATGATTTTTTATTCTCATTTGCTTGCACATAATACCTCCTTTGCTAAATCTAAAGGTTGAATGTGTTACCTTTGTTTATATTAACTAGTTTTTGTGCTTCATGATAGATTTTTGCTAGTTGTACATTTGTTCATCATTTTCTAGTCTTTACTTCATCATATATGTCTTGCTAGAATTATTACTTGTCTATATTTTGTATTTAGCTTTATTTATTATGTCTTAGTCGAAAAATAGAAAAATATTTTTTTTTGTTTTGTCTTTTGGGTTATCTTTGTGTTTGGTTAAAACATTTGAAAAAATCAAAAAGATTTTTTATTTTAGCCTTACACATTTTTTATGGCATATACTTGTGTTTGAATATAATATCATATCCGCTTCCATGTGGCTAGAAATTTTGATTAATATTTTTCGATCCTTAAAGTGTTCTTTATCATTCGTGCATGGAGTAGTTTGACTTTGACATTCTTAATGGATTATTTTTTTATATGCCTAGATTTACACATGCACGAGCTCGCTTGAAATTTAACTTCACATGTATATTTAAGCTAAGTGAGATGTTCGTGTAGCAACCCTCGCTTTTGAGGTTCTATTTTATATTTAATTTTCTAGATATAGTAATTAGATATCAATTGTTGATATGTGGAGTAGGTATTAATTTAAGAAAGATAAGTTAATATCTACTATGATGTTGCATATTTACCATATGTAGAGGTGAATTTTGCTATGTTATGTTTTATTATGTCATAAGAATTTAACATGACATTGGGCTTAAAATGAAACCGGAACCTAAAATGAATTATAAAATTTCCAAATGATAATTTGGAGGGTGCCATTAGTTCCGGGAGGTTCGAGATAGTCAAATTGTGTGCTATATTGTATTTCTAGTTTTCGGGCACTTTTGACTAGTTGTGGTTTATATGAGTAGATGTGTATTATTTTACCGCATGTTAATCACTTAAGTTGTAATTTTAAGCCTAAGCCACGATTTATGTCTTCAACTAAGTTACTATTCCCTTAATTAAATTGGTAAACCTAGAGAAAGAGAGAAGAAGAAGAAACCTAAGGAGAGAAAGAGAGATTGAAGCTTGGGTGTTGATCTTGCCTACAATCCTCATAAAATCTGAAGTTACAACCTTGAGGCAAGTTATCTACTTGCTATTTTATGATTTAAGTAGAGTAATTTTCATTGATAGTTATGGTTAAGTATGGTTTATGGAAGTTAGGGTTTTTGTTTGATTTATGGGCTTTAGATCTTTGGAAGTTAAATTGATATGGTTTGGAGGTAAATTATGGTTGGATGATGTATTTATGATCAGTTGGTAGCATTGAAGGATAGGGATTTGAGTTGGTTGAAGTTGGGTGGAATTTGGAGTCAAAGACTCCATAAATAAAACTTGAAATTTCTGCAGAACCGAATCGATTCAGCCTGGATGAATCGATTCGGTGAGAGACAGTTTCCAAGACTGGGTAGTTCGAATCGGTTCGGCTCGTCCGAATTGATTCGGCATTATGCAGAAACTCACTTTTCTCGGCCGAATCGATTCAGCTATTCCGAATCAATTCGCCTTTAAAAACCCAAATCGATTCGAAGAGCCTATTTTCCTTTAATTTTCGTTTTAAATTTTACCCCCTTTCTTTAGGATTATGACCTGGGACCCTTCTTGTAAGAAGTAAAACTAGGATTTTAGAGTTCTAGTTGAGTTTGGTCGTTACCCTATAGTTGAATGGGATCACTCGGGGTTAATTCAGGGGTACTTAAAGTGATGCTTAGGTATCACTTCACTTTTGGGAAATTAGTGAAAGTTAGATTTCTAAGACCATATGTGGAGATGTTGGAAACCCTTTTTGAGGTGTATGAAACCTCGGGATTTGTTAGACTTTGGGGGACTGTTTGGAGAATACTTCGGGACTTAAATATATGATGAAATTGAATAAGAAATATTCAAAGATAAATGTTTCAAGTAAAATGAAACACATGAGATTCATGGTAATGAAAATGAGATTAAATTGGTAATTGTTAAATTACTTAAACACACCTCTCTAAATGCTATCATAAGGGAAGCTCGATCATGAGGTGATGTCCCTTGACTATTGAATGTAGGCTGACTATAGTCCTCGGCCATATGCGGGGTTTGTGTGTATTTTTCTGTGCTAGTGAGGTAATTCCAGGTGTGGTTATGACTCACTCGCAGGTATATGGCCACTTCTTGACGTGTGTTAGGTGCCCAGGTTGTCTTGTATAGATAGGCCCTGGAAGATGATAGTCATTTAGGGGCGCGCCCAGTGGGGAAACTCGGAGGGGCGGTCTTAGAAACGTTATATGTATAAGAATATAACCTTTCTAACTCAAGTGGGACTTGCGTTATGTAAATTTCCATAAGATATGAGATGGTAATTATATTCCTGTTAACGAATGGAAAACTAAAAGATATGATGGAAACTATATTCCTACTAAGGAATGGAAAATGATAAGATATGAGAAGAAATGCGATTTAATTTAATTTATCTCGCCTAATTTTATAATTGTTAGAAACTTATATAATTGAATCACCACATTTTATGATTCGGTTGTTATATTTTCATTCACATTATTTTATGATTCATTGTCCATATCTATCATGTTTCTTACTCTACTGGGAATCATATATAAATCGGGCCCTGGCCCGTTCATTTTCCATGTTGTGCATGTTGTTGTATCCGCTCAGGTGCTCCTCCGCAAGGGCACCCGTTATGAATTTCCCACTCCTATGCTTTTGACGAGCTATATGACCTTGCGGATTATTACAGGATGTTTGTTAGACGCCCTCATCTTTGGAATCTAGTTATGATCGGGTCTTTCATTCGGGCTAGTGGCCCCTTTTGTACTTGTTAATGAATGTAGTATGTAATATATTGAATTGTGGAAACACTGTGAATGTAACTGTGGACCGACAGATTATTCGGTTCTTTTATTGTATGTTGATTTGGTATTTATCTATATGTTCCTTTGAAATTCCACTTTCATCAGACTTGGGTTGTTTAATTTATTTCTTAACTCTTAATTAAACTAAAAATTTTGACAACCTACTTTCTCATTTTTGGAGTGGTTAACCTGTATACCTATTTTATTGTTATGATGCTGAGGATGATATCCATCCATGATCCCGTTATGTCGAGGTATTGGGCTGGCCACCCCTTATTTCAGAATGCGGGTTGTCACAGTTCGCTTATCCATTTAGTTGTCTACATCTTGCTATGACTATGTAGGATTTGTGCATGTAAGAACCGTTTCCCGAATTTATAAAAAATAGAAAAATATTTATCCGGTGTTGTTGTCGTAGTTGTTTATCAATGGAATCGGGTTACGAAAGACAAAATTACTTTGCATGAAAACCCACCATTGAAAGCAGGCCTAAAAATGTGGAATTAAAAAAAAATACCCAAGGCCTTCATTGTTTAGTTGGTATGTTCATAAAGAAAAGAAAAAGAAAAAAAAATTAATGAGGAAGTTTGGTTGGATAAATCAACGGGTTTGCATAACGGCTTTGTATCCTAGTTAAGAAATTTTTTCATGACTCTATTGGTTTATATAATCATCGATATTCTAGGCTTGTGTGCATCGTGTATGTTTGTTCATTGAGTTCATTTTATATTGTCCCATGAAGCTATATTTAAGTTCGATAAAGTTTTGCAATCAAATGAGAACTTCGTGAACATGTTTAGGTGATTGGGTCTATATTCCTTTAGTCTCTAGTTCACACCCATTTACTTCCATTTACCACATGTATTTAGACAACTTTTCGCCATATGAGTGTGAAAAGCTTAATGTATTTTGTGTCGTGTGTGGTTTTTATACCTATGTATATGTGTGTGTGCGTTATTGGTATCATTTATATATATATATATATATATATATATATATATATATATATATATATATATATATATATATATATATATATATATATATATAATATTTCATTGTTTTTGAGTCTTTGCCTTACTAGTTAGTCCATGTATGTTTTGAATTCAAAATTGGTATCTATCCTGTTATTAATTGTGTGTGATATCCCATTCTTATGTTTAGTACTTTTTAGTGGTATCTTTTGTCACAACAACATATGTGATATTTATTAATCTTTGTATGGATTAGTTGGACTTCATTGTTACCATATGATTTAATGATCTTATCACTTTATGCATCATTGAGTGTTTAACTTGTTTTTCCTTATTCATATTCGTTGTTTAGTTTATGGAGAGTATTTGTTTAAATTGGAGGAGAAATAAGTTATTTTATTTTTAACCTTTGTCTATTCCAGAACAAAAAGGGGGAGAAATGGTATCTAAACCTAGGGGTGGAAATTCGGGTTAGTCGTATCATTTTCGAGTCTCGTTGATTTCGATTTGAGTATAAGTTTAGGTAGTCTGAAATCTATACAAAATAATCATGTCATGTTTGGGTCATTTCTTGTTATTATCGTAAACGAGTTATCGTATAAAAAATTTCCATCCCTATCTAAACCTTTAGTTTATGAGATCTAACTTAGGATGAGAGCGTTATTTTCTTAACCGGATCATGTTAGATATAGGGGGGAATTACTTAATGGGAGAATTTAGTTTTCGCATTTCATCTTTTGATATTCCCTATACGTTTAATGGTTTGTTTAAGTGTGCAGGATTTTATCTTTAGCGACATTAATTAAAGTGGCAAAGCATTTACTATGAGTCGAGTCACGTGTGTGATTTTTTTTTAATGGATTTTTTTAAAAATTTTGGGTGGTATTGTGTCTTGGCCTGCTTGATGGCCCATATTATTTTTTGTTTGGTTTTGTCTCTGAATAGCCAAAGGGGAGATTTTTAAGGTTAAATTTACAATCGAGTCAATTTTTAGTGTTGGCTTAATTCTGGACGAAACAATTTGAGTCGTAGGATAGATTGTTGTACCTAAAGCCTTTGACGTTTGAACAGTTGAAGACGAAGTAGCTAAGAAAAAGTGTAGATATCATTGCCGATTTCAAGTGCCTTTTTTCTCGTCATCAATATTGTCTCATTTTCCAAAGTCTCCAAAGGTATGAATGCATTAATATATATAGGATATTGGAAAATTATTTGGGTGATGTTTTTATAAACTTTTATCATCTACAACTTTTTATTTTTTTAGAAAATCATTTTAGAACTTTTCATAAAAGTTTTTGGGCTTAAAAAGAAATTTAAGAATTTTCTGTGAAGTTGTTCAAACGAACCCCGAATATCATTCGAACGAAATTCCCAGGTTGTTCGCACGAACTTCTAATGACATTGTGCAATTTATCTGTTTTATTGCTAGAAAGTCATTAGAACGAAGTCGTTCGAACGAAAATCAAACGGACTTTTAAGGAGTTTTGGCATTTCAACTCTGAATTCTCATTCGATGTTTCTTTAGTAATATCATTCGAACATTGTCATTCGAACAACATTGGAAAGTCGTTTGAACGACCCTTCGTCAGCTTAACATTTTTTGTTTAAAAACTTCCCCATACACCTACTATCCCACTAAATTTTTACCAAATAAAATTAGTGCGGGAACAAATTTTTAGAAGAGACGTCTTGCATCCTTTGAGAGATTTTGAGAGAGAAAATACTTCTACAAAAAGTCCCATTTCCATGTTTTATTTTTTCATGGATTAAGTTCAACCAAAACACATGTCTACACATATGTTTGTTTAAACCCAAGTTTCATATATATATCTTTGCTTTGAGAATTTTTTGCCATTGGGTTTCTTCTCTACCCATTCGGGAGATAGTTTGGGTTCCTTCTCTAGCCCCAAAAGAGGATTGTTTGTGCTATGGCGTACTCATACAGTGAAAGGCACCATGTGAGGGTTTATGGTAGCTATGACCCATTGGTGGATTCTAATATTCTAGTGGAATCTGGAGTTGTCGACTAGGAGGAGGTGGATGCAAGAAGAAGCGTCGAGACTTGAAGGGAGTCAATTCGTGTGTTGTAAGTCTTTTATCTTGTATTTTTAAAACTATACTTAGTGGACTTGTAGGAAGGTCCATCTGTGGTTTTTCCCATTGCGGGTTTTCCTTGTATATCACAGATTTTGATTTATTTTTATCTTGGAAAATTCTCACTTAGATGCATGCGTAGGTTAATAAGATAAAAATTGATTTAATCACAACTCGTGTTTAATTTGGTTGTAATTAACATTTGGGTTAAGTTTAATTTAATTTAATTCAAGTTGGCATTATTTTAATTAGATAATATTCATGCTTGATTGTTTAACTTGAATTGAATTAGAATTTTTTTAAGTGGAAATAAAAAATGCGTGTTTAGTTCAATTTCACTTTAAGTTTAATTTTTGGAAGAAAATAATATTTGAACTTTTATTTGTTAAATTTAAAAGAAATACAAAATTCGGTATATCGTTGAACCATCTCATAGTTTGAGTTTAAAATTTGGGGGCATTCGCTCCATCATTAGAGAAGCTTGAAGATGAATTTTTAAAAAGAACAAGGACTAGTTCATGGATATTGAAGTTTCATTTGGGATATTGAAGAGTGTGATATTGTGACACCCTTTAGGTCCACCTTTGGAGGAGTGGGAGTCACCCGCCTTCCCTATCATTTTTGAAAACCAATTTGAGGTGGGAAATACTTATCTCTTACTAAGTTAAGTTAATAATGATATTAGTATGGGTATTTTGCATCTTGTTGATATGAATTGTGTAGAAATAGCCATGAATTGTGTAGAAATAGCCATCCATGATTAAGGATTAAATTGTAGTTGATTGCAATATATATTTTAGAAGAAAAATGGAATTTTCTATCTTTGAAATGGTTCTTGTAGTAAACCTATGTTTAGCTTGATTTTTTTACATATTTAGAGATTAAAATATGTTGATTAAAGTTTTAAATGTCCTAATAGACTTATTAGTACGATTCTTACTATATTGTATGAAAATTGGCACTTAAAATGAAGGATTCAATGGGTTTTAAAAATAAATAATTTTATGTCCACTATTCACAACCATTTTATGAAATAAAAATATTTTAAACTCATGTTTTAAGGTGAACCAATGATTTCTTTGATGTGAAGAACACTTGGCATGTATATGCCCTTTTTATGAGATTAATACAACGATTTTAATGTTGATGAATCATTATGAAATAAAAAAATGGAGTTTTTTTTAAAAAGTGTACTATTAATTTGTTAAACTAAGTTTTGGGGTTAAAAGTGTCAATCTGTGAAAGTGTAGTCTTCTTGCAAACTTTGGGTGAAAATCAAAATAATGAAAGTGTGGAAGACTAAATGTGAATAAAATGACTAAGTATGGATCTTTATGCAAAAAGTTATAATTAAAGTGTGTAGCACTAAGTTTAAAATGCAAAGTGTCAAACGTGTAAATGTTGACTAAAAAGGGTTTATAGGGTTAAAAGTCACAAATAAAGTGTGTCAAATTTAATATGTGAAAAGTATGATTATATATTAATGGGAGGGATGTGTAAAAATGTGATTTTTGACAAAGGGAAGTTAAAAAAAGTGTCATAGTGACTAAAATGCCTACATATTAAGTTTTAAGCTTAAAAAAGGTATTTTTGTAAATAACACTTGAAAACAAAAGTGAAGTTACGTATTTTGATATAAATTGGATAAATTGGCAATTTACTTAAAGTGTAACATTTTCAAGAAACAAAAATGTTAAAGAGTACTTTAACACGTATATAGAAAGAATGAAATGAGTCCTTAAACGGAAATTATTTTCGGTGGAAAAATCAATGCATGCATGGAAAAAACTTTAATGGTGTGTAATGATTTTTCCTAAATGAATAATGGGAAAACGAACGGTTAATCCCAAGGCTTTGGCTTTGGACAAAAAAAGTCAAATTAATCTGGGCAATTTGAAAAATGTCGAACACAATGGCAAGATATTAATATAGGATGATGTCTTGTTAAATAATTAAGCTGGGTTATGCTATCCCCTAGTGGCAAAAGACCACAAACCAACTACAGTTTACTCAGTGCTAAGTGTCGAGAGGTGAAATTCTGTGAACCCGTGGATGTGCATGCGTTGTGATATGTGTGTGTGTTGGAAGAATCCCAAAAGATAATTCTAAGAAATAAGTTGAATATTCATGAAAGAGGCATAAATGAATGGTATTAATTCATTGATTTATTAATGCAAAAAAATAACACACTAAATGTTTAATGCTCATGTGGTAACATGGGGCGGTTAAATAAGGTGAGTTAATGATATTAAGAAACCTAATGAAGTTTGAAATATAATAAACACAAGCGTGTGTTATATAAGGCTTTCAAAGGAAAATTAGTATTTTTCTAAACACAATGTGTGTGGGCATTTAATGGAAGTCCTATGAATAGGTTAAGTAGCTCTGTCGCGAGTTAATAAACATTGAGTCAATTAATGTTTGGAAGTAAATGTAAGGTTTTGTCCTAATAAATGTCATTTGTTTCACGGTGTGAGTTAACGGGAAGAAATATGCTCGTTTTATGCATAATAATACAACGTGTATATTGAGTAAAAATAAGGAAGTATACTGGAGGAAATAACATTTTTGAAATAAAACGGTTCAATACATTGGTACATGTTTTTTGAAAGCTCTATACGTATTTTCACATGCATTTAGTGTAGCTTGTGAGTAATTCTTTCTATCGTTGGTTTCTACACTGCATTTGCACAGTTCCCACAGAGTATTCAGCTCACTCCCTCCTTTTGCTACGACAAGTTGCATGCAGTTTCATATTTTGAGGGCGTTATATAGGTAAGTATTTTACATTAGTAGCTTTGTTTACTTGGCCATGGGGCATTTCCCTTGGGTCATAGCACATAGTGACCATAAATCGTACTTGCATGCTTATGAGTGTAACATTAAATATCAACAAAACTAGATTAGAAACATTATTTAGGTTGTTATTGTAACTCATAAGAACTTTTCGCATAGTCAGGGGACTCCTGATTGGAAAATAAGATGAATATTTTTATATATCTAGAATTGGGCTTAAAATCATGCCGCTAGAGGTCGAATACCCAAAACAGTTCCCAAAGGCCCCATAAGCGACAGAAACACATCCCACGGGACCAGTGTAAGATGTAGAAATTGACCACGTAGTCATGGGACTATAGGTTAGAGATTATGATAAAAAATTTCAAATATTTTATGTTAGGCTTAAAAATATGTTGCTAGAGGGCGAAAATACAAAACATTCTCCAAACGGCCCCGTTAGAGGCACAAACACCTCGCATAGGACAATTTTAACTCATAATAACGGATCGGGCTGTCACAGGACTCCCGATTTGATAATATGATTAAAAGTTGAAAATATCATGGCTCAGTCTTAAAAACATGCCGCTAGAGGGAGAAAACTTAATATAACCCCCAAGTGGCCCCGTTAAAGGCAGGAACTCCTTGCACCCGACAAGTGTAACTCGAAGGGACTAATCACGTAGTCATAGGAGTCTATATTTTCAAATTATGAGACTTGGGCTTAAAAATATGCTATTAGAAGACAAAAAATTCAAAATAACCCAAAAAACGACCCCATAAAAGGCATGCCGACCTCACACGGGACCAATGTAACTCGTAGTAACTAACCGTATAATGGCGAGACTCCTAGTTTAATAGTATGATGAAAATTTTGTAATCTCAAGACTTAGGCCTAAAATATTGTTGCTACAGGGAAAAAAAACCAAAACATCTCCCAAACGGCCCTGTAAAAGGAACAAACACCTTGCACGGGGTCCATGTTACTCATAGGATCTGAATTCATACAAACATGAGTTTTTGTTTGATAATATGATGAAAATTTGAACATATTTGGACTAAGACGTAAAAAAATTTCACTAAATGGTGAATACCCAAAACATATCCCAAATGGAACCATTATGGGTACAAATAATTCGTACGGGACCAATGTATCTCGTAAGAACTCATCGTATAATAATATGACTCCTAGTTTGAGAATATAATAAAAAATTTCAAATATCTAGACCTAGACATAAAAACATTCCCCTGGAGGGAGAAAAAACAAAATAACCCTCAAACAACTCCATAAGGGGTACGAACACCTTAACTATACCAATGCAACTCATTGGAACTCATCGCATTTTCAGGGGACTTCTGATTTTCGGATAAGAGGAAAACATGAAAATATCTACACTTAGGTTTAAAACCATTCAGGGAGAGGGAGAAAATCCACAACAACCCCAAAGAAGTCTCGTAAGAGAAGAAAAAACCATTCACGGGACTACTATAACTCATAACAACTGAATGCCTAGTCACACACCCCAAACGACCCTATTAGAGGAATGGACACCTCGTTCATGACCAGTCTAACTCATAGGAAATGATCGCGTTGTCACGGGAGTCAAGGTCTGGTAATATGATGATAATTTATAAATATCTTGACTTCGGATTAAAAACATGCAGCAAGAGGGTGAAAACTAAAAATAGCCCCTAAACGGCCCCAAAAAGGGCACGCACACCTCGCACGGGATCAATGTAACTCGTAGGAATACACTGCTTACTGACATGATTCCTTATTTTATCGTATGATGAAAAATTACATATAAATAAATTTATATTTAAAAACATGCCACCGGAGGCCGACAACTTTAAAGAGCCCCCAAATGGGCCCGTTAGAGGAACACAAACCTCGTACCGAACAAATGTAACTCGTAGGAACTTTTCACTTAGTCATGGTACCCTTGTTTAAAATGATGAAATTTTCAAATATCTAGACTTAGGCTTAAAACCATGTTGCTAAAGGTCGAAAAACCTAAAAAAATCCCCCCAAATGGCCCTACAAGAGGCATGAACACCTCGCACAGAACAAATGTTACTCTATGGATCAGAACGCACAGTAACTGGACTTTTGGCTTAATATTATGATAAAAATTTAAAAATAACTAGATTAATACTTAAAAACATGCTTCTATTGGGTGAAAACCTCAAATAGCCCCAAAGTGGACCCATAAGAGGAACAAATACCTCACATGGGACAATTGAAGTCGAAGGAACTCATCCCATAGTCACAGGAATTCTGATTTGAGAATATCATACAAATTTAAAAATATATAGAATTAGGCATAAAAACATGCCCCAGAGTGAAAAAAATCCTAAACAACCCCAAATAGCCCCATAGGAGTCACAAACACATCGTACGATAATAATGTAACTCATAGGAACTCATCACGTAGTCACAGGAATCCTGATTTTATTATATGATGAAAATTTGCAAATATCTAGACTTAGGCTTAAAAACATGCAGCCAGGGGGAAAAAACCCAAAACAACTGCCAAACGCCCCTGTAAGTGGGACGAAAACCTTGCACGGGACAACTATAATCTGTAGGAATTGAATGCATAGTCACCGGACTTTTGATTTAACACTGTGATGAAAAATTGAAAATATCTAGAATTCAGCATAAAAACATGTCACTAGAGAATGAAAACAAAAAATGTCCTCGTTATAGGCATGGACAACTCGCACAAGACCAATGTAACTCGTAGGAACTCACCGTGTAGTTAAGGGAACCTCGAGTTGTGAATATGATGAAAATTTGTAAATATTAAGACAGAGTCTTAAAACCACGTTGTTAGAGGATGAAAGCCCAAAAAATCCCACAAACTACTCTATAAGAGGCCCACACGCCTTGTAAGAAACCAATGTAACTCAAAGGATGTAACCGTGAAGTTACGGGACTTCAAGTTTGAGAAGATGATGAAAATTTACAAATATCTAGATTTAGGCTTCAAAACACGCCACTAAAGGTTGAAAACCGAGAAAATCCCCAAACGTCCTCGTAAAAGGCACGAACACCTCCAACGAGAACAATGTAACTTTTAGGAACTCATCACGTAGTCACGGGACTATCGGTTTGAGAATACTACAAAAATTTGTAAATATTTAGACTTAATCTTAAAGGAATGCCGCTAATGGGAGAAACCCAAAATAACACCAAAATGGCCCACTATGAGGCAGGAAAAATCTCACACGGGGCCAATGTAACTCGTAGGAACTAATCGCGTAGTCATGGGACTACTTGTTTGAGAATATGACAAAAAAATTCAAATATCAAGTATTAGCCTTAAAAGCATACCGCTAGAGGGACAAACCCAAAAAAGGCCCCAAACTGCCCCTTAAGATGGACACAAACCTCACACGGGGTCGATGTTACTCATATGATCTGAATTCATACAAACATGACTTTTGATATGATGAAAATTTGAAAATATTTAGAATAAGACGTAAAAGCATGTCGCTAAATGGTGAACACCCAAAACATATCCCAAATGGACCCATTATGGGCACAAATAATTCGTGCGGGACCAATTTAACTCGTAAGAACTCATCGTATAATAATATAACTCCTAGTTTGAGAATATAATGAAAATTTTCAAATATATAGACCTAGGCATAAAAGCATTCCCCTAGAGGGAGAAAACACAAAATAACCCTCAAACAACTCCATAAGGGGGTACGAACACCTAGTACTATACCAATGCAACTCATTAGAACTCATCGCGTAGTCAGGGGACTCCTGATTGTCGGATAAGAGGAAAACATGAAAATCTGTACACTTAAGCTTAAAACCATTTAGCGAGAGGGAGAAAATCCACAACAACCCCCAAGAAGTCTCGTAAGAGAGTCAAAAACCATTCATGGGACGACTATAACTGATAACAACTGAATACCTAGTCACGACCCACAAACGACCCTATTAGAGGCATGAACACCTCGTATAAGACCAATCTAACTAATAGGAACTGACCGCGTTGTCACGGGAGTCAAAGTCTGGGAATATGATGATAATTTATAAATATCTTGACTTCGAATTAAAAACAAGCAGCAAGAGGGTGAAAACCAAAAATAGCCCCTAAACGGCCTCAAAAGAGGCATGCACACCTCGCACAGGATGAATGTAACTCGTAGGAATATGCCTCTTACTGACAAGACTCCAGGTTTGATAATATGATGAAAAATGGCATATAACTAAATTTAGATTTAAAAACATGCCACCAGAGGCCAACAACTTTAAGGATCCCCAAAATGGCCCCATCAGAGGAACACAAACCTCGTACCGAACAAATGTAACTCATAGGAACTTTTCACTTAGTCACGGTACTCTTATTTAAAATGATGAAATTTTCAAATATCTAGACTTGGGCTTAAAGACATGCCGCTAAAGGTCGAAAAAACTAAAATATCCCCCAAATGGCCCTATAAGAGGCACGAACACCTCGCACAGGACAAATGTTACTCTTTGGATCAGAATGCTTAGTAACTGGACTTTTGGCTTGATATTATTATAAAAATTTGAAAACTACTAGACTAATACTTAATAACATGCTTCTATAGGGGGAAAACCCCAAATAGCCCCAAAGTGGTCTCGTAAGAGGAACAAATATCTCGCATGGGACAATTGAACTCGAAGGAACTCATCCCATAGTCACAGGAATTCTGATTTGAGAGTATCATAAAATTTGAAAATATAAAGAATTAGGCATAAAAACATGGCCCGGATTGAAAAAAGTCCTAAACAACCCCAAATAGCCCCCATAAGAGTCACAAACACCTCGTACGGTAATAATGTAACTCATAGGAACTCATCGCGTAGTCACGGGACTCCTGATTTTATTATATGATGAAAATTTGCAAATATCTAGACTTAGGCTTAAAAATATGCCGCCAGGGGGCAAAAACCCAAAACAACTGCCAAACATCCCTGTAAGTGGGACAAACACCTTGCACGGGACAACTATAACTTGTAGGAATTGAATGCATAGTCACCGGACTTTCGATTTAACATTGTGATGAAAAATTGAAAATAGCTAGAATTCGGCATAAAAACATGTCACTAGAGAGTGAAAACGAAAAATGCCCTTGTTACAAGCATGGACAACTCGCACAAAACCAATGTAACTCGTAGGAATCAACCGTGTAGTTAAGGGACCCCCGAGTTGAGAATATGATAAAAATTTGTAAATATTAAGACAGAGCCTTAAAAACACGCTGTTAGAGGATGAAAGCCCAAAAAATCCCACAAGCTACTCTGTAAGAGGCACACACGCCTTGCAAGAGACCAATGTAACTTGTAGGATATAAACGTGAAGTAACGGGACTTCAATTTTGAGAAGATGATTAAATTTTTTAAATATCTAGATTTAGGCTTAAAAATATGCCGCTAAAGGTCAAAAACCTAGAAAATCCCCAAACATCATCGTAAAAGGCACGAACACCTCCCACGAGAACAATGCAACTTGTAGGAACTCATCGCGTAGTCATGGGACTCTCGGTTCGAGAAAACAACCAAAATTTGCAAATATGTACACTTAAGCTTAAAGGAATGCCGGTAAAGGGAGAAACCCAAAATAACCCCAAAATGGCCCACTACGAGGCACGAAAACCTCACACGGGACCAATGTAACTCGTAGGAACTAGTCGCGTAGTCATGGGACTACTTATTTGAGAATAGGTCAAAAAATTTAAAATATCAAGTCTTAGCCTTAAAAGCACGCCTCTAGAGGGACAAACCCAAAAAAATTCCCCAAGATGCCCCTTAAGATGGACACAAACCTCCTACGAGTCCATTGTAACTCGTAGGAACTGACCCCTTAGTCATTGGACTCCGGGTTTGAGAACATGACAAACAAATGTAAGTATCTAGACTTAGGCTTAAAAACATGCCTTAAGGATGAAAACCTAAAATAGCACCCAAACGGCCCCGTTAGAGTTACAAACACCTTGTGCGGTACTAATGAATCTCTTAGGAAGTCATTGTACAATCACGAGACTCCCAATTTGAGAGTATGATGAAAATTTCAAAATATCTATAGTTAGGGTTAAAAATATGCCTCTAGAGGGCAAAAAACAAAAACATCCCCCAAACAGTTCCGTAAGTGGCACAAACTCCACATATGGGACCAATGTAACTGATACGAACTGATGGCGTAGCCACTGGACTCTTAGTTTGAAAATTTGATGAGAATTTGAAAATATCCAGACTAAGCCTAAAAACATACAGCTAGATGATAATAACTAAAAACTACTGCTAAAGGGACTCGTTAAAGGCATGAACACCTCGCATGGGACCCATGTAACTCGTAGGAATTGACCTCATAGTCATGAGATTCCTAGTTTAGGAATAGGATAAAAAATTTCAAACATTTAGATTTAGGCTTAAAAACATGACACTAGAGGACAAAGACACAAAATATCCCTCAAAAGGCAGCCCAAGAGGCATAAACACATATTATGTGATAAATGTACCTTGTTTGAATAGACTACATAGTCATGTGACTCTGGATTTAAGAATATAATGAAAATTTGTTAATATTTGGACTTAGGCTTAAAAACATGCTGCAAGAAGGAAAAAGCCCAAAATAGTTCCCGAATGCCCATGTTAAAGGCACAAACACCTCGTACGAGACCATTATAACTCGTACAAATTGATCATATAGTAATGAGACTCCTGGTTTAATAATATGATGACAATGTGTAAATATATGGATTTCACTTAAAAATAAGCCTCTAAAGGGAGAAAACCCAAAATAGCCCTTGAACGGCTCCAAGAGAGGCACACACACGTCGCACGGGACCAATGTAACTCATATGAAGAGATCACATAGTCACGGGACTTTTGATTTATGAATGTGATGAAAACTTGCAAATATGTCAACATAGGCTTAAAAACATGTGGGTATAGGGATAATTCCCAAAACATCTCACAAACAGCTCTGAAAGAGGTACAAACACCTCGCACATGAATAATATAACTTGTAGGTACCGCCCGCGTTGTCATGGGACAGTCAGTTTGAGAATGTGATAAAATTGCAAATATGTATACTTATGATTTAAAACATAACGCTAGAGGGAGAAAACCCAAAAAACTCAAATATCCACATAAGAGGCACGAACACCTTGCACGCATCAATGTAACTTATAGGAACTTATCGGATAGTCACGGGACACCCGATTTGAAATTATTATGAAAATTCAAAGATTATAGACATATGCTAAAAACATACCGCTAGAGGGTGAAAAACCAAACAACAACCACCGAAGGACCCCGTAAGAGCCATCACCTCGTAAGAGGCCAATGTAATTCATAGGAACTGACTACGTCATAAATGGACTCCTAGATTGAGAATATAGCAAAATTTTTTAAATATCTAGATGTAGGCTTAAAAACATATTGCTAAAGGGAGAAACTCCAAACTAGCCTCTAAACCACCACGTAAGAGGCACAAACACCTTGCAAGAGTATGAAACTTGTAGGAACTGATCGTGTAGTCAAGGGGCATCCGATTTGATAATTTGATGTAAATCTATAAATTTATAGACTTAGGCTTAAAAACATGCCCGCAAGAGGTTGAAAATTTCAAACAACCACCAAGCAGCATCGTTAGAGGCACTATCATGTCCTATGGTACCAATGTAACTTATAGGAACTGGTGGCCTAGGAACGAAACTCCCAGTTTGATAATATGACAAAAATTTGCAAATATCTAGCCATATGCATAAAAATGTCTCTAGCGTATGAAAAAACAAAATAGCACCTAGATTGCCCCATGAGAGGAATCTTCATCTGCCACGGGACAATGTAACACATAAAAACTAACCAAATTGTCACAAGACTCCCATTTTGAGTATATGATGAAAATTTGCAAATATTTATGCTTAGTCTTAAAAACATGCCATTAGAGTTAAAAATCCAAAACATCTCCCAACAGTCCCGTAAGATGCATGAAAACCTCCCACGAGACCAGTTTAAGTTATTGGACCTTATCGCGTAGTCATGGTACTCTAGGTTTGAAAATATGATAAAAACATTCTTGCAAATATATAGACTTAGGCTTAAAAACACTCCGCTAAAGGAAGAAAACCCAAAATAACCCCCAAACAGCCCTGTTAGAAGCACAAGTGCCTCGCACAGGACCAATGTAAGTCATAAGACTAAACTTGTAGTCACGAGACTCCTAGTTTGAGAATCTAATAAAACATTGAAAATACTTATACTTAGGCATAAAAACATTATGCTAGAGTGCAAAACCCCAAAACATCCCCCAAAAGGCCACTCGCACACCCCGCATGCGACTAATATAACTCACAAGAACTGATTGCGTAATCATATGACTCCTAGATTGACATTATGATGAGAATTCGTAAATATCTAAACTTATGCTTAAAAATATTCCGTTAGATGGAGAAAACCTAAAAGAGGACCAAACGGGCCCTTTGTAGGCATGAAAACCACGCACATAATTAATGGAACTCATAGAAACCCACCACGTAGTGACGATAATCTCGGTTTGAGAACATGAAGAAAATTTCAAAATATCTAGACTTAGGCATAGTAACAGGACTTTCAATATTAGAATATTATGAATATTTAAAATATCTAGCCTAAAACTTCAAAACATGCTACTGGAGAAAAAAAATCCAAAACAACCACTGAACTGTTTCGTGAGAGGTAAAAATACCTCGCACGAGGATAATGTAACTCGTGGGAACTCATCGCATAGTCACATGGATCCTGTTTTGAGAATATGATAACAAATCTCAAATATTTATACATAACTTTAAAAACATGCCCTTAGAGGGAGAAAACCCAAAACAACAACCAAACACTCCCAAAAGAGGCACAAACACATCGTACGGTACTAATGTAACTCGTACAAACTCATTATGTAGTCACGAGAATCCTAATTTTAGAATATGATGGAAAAAAAAAATATCTAGACTTATTCTTAAAAGCATACCACTAGAGGGTGAAAACCCAAAACAACTCCAAAACAACCTTGTAAGAGACACGGACACCTCGCATGGGACTACTCCAACTCATAAGATTTGAATGCATAGTCAAGGGACTCCCAATTTGCAAATATGATGAAAATTTGTAAATATCAAGGGTTAGACTAAAAAACATGCCACAAGATAAGGCAATCAGAAAATGACCCCCAAACGGCCCTATTAGAGGCACACACGCCTCACAGGGGACCATTGTAACTTGTAGGAAGTGACCACGTCGTCATGAGACTCAATTTTATAACATTATAAAAATTTGTAAATATCTAGTCTTCAAATTAAAAATATGTTGCGAGAGGGTGAAAACCAAACACAACTTTCAAATGACCCCGGAAGAGGCACACACCGCGTACGGGACCAATCTAATGCATAAGAACTAATCGCATAGTCACGGGACTCTCGATTTGGGAATATAATGAAAATTTGAAAATATCTAGACTTGAGGTTAAAAACATGCCACAAGAGGGAGAAAACCTAAAACATACCCCAAGCGGCCCTTTAAGAGGTACAAAAACATCGCACGAGGCCAATGTAACTCGTAGGAATTGATCGCATAGTCACGAGTCTCTCGATTTAAGAATATGATGAAATTTTTTTAAATATTTGGACTTGGTCTAAAAACTAAGGGGGCAGTGACTAAAAACCCAAAATTGCTTCCAAAAGCCCCGTAAGCTGCACGTACACCTCTCACGGGACCAATGTAAGATGTAGAAACTGATCATGTATTCACGAGACTTTCGATTTTAGATTAAGTTAAAGGAGTAT
Organism: Sambucus nigra; assembly: GCA_949130495.1. NCBI lineage: Eukaryota > Viridiplantae > Streptophyta > Magnoliopsida > Dipsacales > Adoxaceae > Sambucus > Sambucus nigra. The sequence continues at coordinate 460,722,317 of OX422216.1, read as the reverse complement.
TATTTTGTCTAGGGGAAGCCTCTTCCATCTCATGTTCTCAAACTCAACACGGATGGTAGTTCAATTCTTAATCCATGTTTTTGTGGAGGTGGTGGTATCTTGAGAAATTGTAATAGTGATGTATTATTGGAATACAGTAATTTCTTTGGTGATATATCCAACATTAAAGTAGAAGAATTGGCTATTTTAGAAGGTCTAAAATACAATGGGGACTTAAAGGAAAATGAGATCATTGTAGAATCTAATTCGAAGATTATTACTGATATCATGAATAAGGAGTTGCATTGTCCTTGGAAAATCAGAGATATAGTAGAAAATATTCAGACAGTGTGTGGAGATTTCATCATTTCCTTCGTTCATGTGTATAGAGAAGGCAATCAACCTGCTGATTTTTTGCCCAATTTGGGTAGTCATGCTTAGCTCTTTCTTTGGTCTCTTCATATGGATTTTTTTCCCTTTTACCCTTAGAGGAACTGTAAAGGTGGACAAATGGTGCCTCCCTGCTGTTAGAATTTCAAAATTATAACAATAGATATTCTTTAGTACTCTTTCAATCATATAGATTTTTCTTGTAAGGGCTTTAAGTTATAAAAGGCCTTCTTTATTTCTTTTAAATTTCGCTCTTGATTGATAGCCTCCTAATTAGGGCTTTTCTGATCTTTGGTTATTAATAACACGAGTGGGGGTTAAATCCTTCTTAAAAAAATATATCATGACTTAGGCTTAAAAATATGCTTATAGAGGGTGAAATCCCAAAACATCCCCCAAACGGCCCCATTAGAGCCAGAAATACCTCGTATAGGATAATTGTAACTCACGAGAACATATCGTGTAGTCACGGGACTACTATAACTCGTAGTAACTAAACGCATAGTCACATGATTCATGGTTTGATAATATGACAAAAAAATGAAAATATCGAAACTTAGGCTTACAAACATGCCACTAGAGAGAGAAAATCAAAAAGACCCCTAAATGGCCCTATTAAAGGCACACACACCTCACACATGACCAATGTAATTCGTATAATTTGATCGCCCTATCATGGGAATCCAAATTGGATAATATGATGATAATTTATAAACATCTTGACTTCGACTTCAAAACATGCTGCTAGAGGGTGGAAACCCAAAACAGTCCCCAAACGGCCGTGCAAGAGTCACGAACACCTCGTATGAGACTAATGCAATTCGTTGGAACAGATTGCTTACTGACGGGACTCCTGATTTGATAATATGAAGAAAAATTGTAAATATAAAAACACAAGCTTAAAAAATGCAACTTAAGGGTGAAAACCTTAAAGAGCCCAAAATGGCCTCGCTAGGGGCACACAAATTTCGTACCGAACCAATGTAACTCGTAGGAACTTTTGGCATAGTCACGAGAATCTCGGTTTGAGAACACAATAAAAATTTGCTAATATCTAGATATAGGCATATACACATTGCATGGGATAATTGTTACTCGCTCGATCGAAACGCAGAGTAATGAGACTTTCAATTTGATTATATGATGAATATTTGAAAATATCTAGACCAGGACCTAAAAACATGCTGCTAAAGGGAAATAACCCCAAATAGCCTAAAAATGCCCCATAAGAGAAATAAATACCTCGCACGGGATAATGTAACTCGAAGGAACTCATCCCGTAGTCACAAGACTCCCGTACTGATAATATGACAAAAATTTGAAAATATATAGACTTAAGCATAAAAACATGTCACTAAAGTGAGAAAACCCTAAACAACTCATAAATAGCCATGTGAGAGACACAAACGTCTCATACCAATGTAACTTACAGGAACTCATTGTATAATCACAGAAATTCCGATTTTAGAATATGATGAAAACATGCAAATGTCGACACTTAGGCTTAAAAAACATGTCGCTAGAGGGAAAAAGCTAAAACAACTGCCAAACATCCCCATTAGAGGGATGAGCACCTTACACAGGGCTACTGTAACTCGTAAGAACTAAATTCGTAGTCATGGGACACCCAGATTGATAAAATGATAAAAAAATTCAAATATGTGGACTTCGAGTTAAAAATATCTGGCTAGAGAGCGAAAACCAAAAACACCCCAAATAGCCCCATTAAGACACGAGCACCCCGCATGAGACACTTGTAACTCGTAGGAACTGACCGCGTAGTCACAGGACTTTCGGGTTGAGGATATGACAAACATTTATAAATATCTAGACTTAGGCCTCAAAACATGTCATTAGTGGGTGAAAGCCCAAAAAATACCCTAAACGACGCCGTGAGAGGAACACAAAACTCGCATTATAGCAATGTAACTCGTAGGATCCCACCATGTAGTCATGGGACTCCCGATTTGAGAATATGATGAAAGTTTTTAAATATCTATATTTATGCTTAAAAATATGTCACAAAAGGGAGAAAACCTAAAACATCCCCCAAATGTCCTCGTAAAAGATAAGAACACCTCGCACGATAACAATGTAACTCGTAAGAACTGATCGCATAGTCATAAGACTACTGATTTGAGAGTATGATGAAAATTCGTAAATGTGTAGACTATGATTAAACGCATGATGCTAAATGGAAAAAACCGAAGACAATCCCCAAACGACCCTGTATGAGGCACGAACACCTCATATGGGATCAATGCAACTCGTTGGAACTAATCTCGTAGTCATGGAACTCTCAGTTTGATTTTGAAATATCGGAATTAGCCTTAAAAACATTCCTCCAGAAGGCAAAATCTAAAAATAGACCCCAAACTTCCCCTAAAGAGGCATAAAATCCTTGAACGGGACCAACGTAACTCGTAGGAACTGACCTCCAAGTCATGGGACTCCGGGTTTAAGAATATGACAAAAATTGGTCAATGTCTAGACTTAGGTTTAAAAAGATTCCGCTAGAGAACAAAAACCTAAAAGGGCCCCCAAATAGCTCCGTTAGGCGAACAAACACCTCGTGTGGGAACAATATATCTCATAGGAACTCATCACGTAGTCACCGGACTCCCAGTTTGATAATATGATGAAAATTTTAAATATCTATAGTTAGACTTAAAAATATGTCGTAAGCTTGCAAAAACCCAAAACATCTCCCAATCAGTCTCGTGAGAGGCAAGAATAACTCATATGGGAGAAATGTAACTTGTACGAACTAACCGCGTAGTCACGGGACTCTTGATTTAAAAATATGACGAGAATTTGTAAATATCAAGACCAAGGATAAAAATATGGAACTTGAGGGAAGCAACCCAAAACAAACCCTAAATGGATTCGTCAGAGGCATGAACACCTCGAACGGGACCAATGTAAGTCGAAGGAACTGATCGCGTAGTCACAGAACTCCCAGTTTAGGAATATAACAAAAAAATTCAAATGTCTAGACTAAGGATTAAAATCATTCTTCTAGAGGACGAAAGCCCAGAACATCCCCCAAAAGGCTCCATAAGAGGCACACACACAAATTATGGGATAAGAGTAACTTGTAAGATTTGACCGCGTAACCATGGGACTCCGGTTTAAGAATCTAACAAAAAAAATTAAATATCTAGACTTAGGTTTAAAAACATGCCACATTAAGGAACAAAACAAAATAGTAAACAATTGCCCCCATTAGAGGCATAAACACCTTTTACATGACAATTATAACTCATAGGAACTTATTCCACAGTCACGGGACTCACGATTTGATAATATGATGAAAATTTATAAATATATAGATTTGCCTTAAAACATTCCCCTAGAGGGCGAAGACCCAAAACAACCCCAAATGGATCCATAAGGGGCACACACACATCACACGAGAGCAATGTAACTCGTAGGAATAGCTGGAATAGTCATGGAACTTTCGATTTAAGAATATGATGAAAACTTGAAAATATATCGACTTAGTCTTAAAGGCATATTGCTACAGGGTGAAAACCCAAAACATCCCCCAAATGACTCTGAAAGAGGCATGAACACCTCGCCCTGGGTCAATATAACAGGTAAGAACTGACCATGTTATCATGGGACTCTCAGTTTGCAAATGAGAAAAAATATAACAAAAATCTAAAGTTATGCTTTAAAACATACTGCTAAAGGCAGAAAACCAAAAACAATCCCCAAACAGCGCCATAAGAGGCACGGGCACCTCGCACGTGATCAATGTAACTCGTAGGAATTCACTGCGTAGTCATGGGACACTTGGTTTGAAAAAGTGAAGAGAACTTCAATTATATAGATGCACACCAAAAATAATTCCACGAAAAGGTGAAAACCCAAAATAACAACCACTAAATGGCCTTAAGAGAGGCACAAACACCACTCACGGGACTAATCTAACTCATAGGAACTTATCGTGTAGTAAAGGGACTCTCGATTTGAGAAGCTGATGAAAACTTTCAAGTATCTCTATTGTGGCCAAAAACATGCAACTAAAGGGTGAAACCCAAAAATGGCCCTGAAATAGCCATGTGAGAGGCATGAACACCTCACATGAAACAAATCTAACTCGTGAGAATAGACTACGCAATCACAGTGCTTCCGGTAGAATTTGACAAAAAAATGCAAATATCTTTAGTTAGACTTAAAAACATGTAGCACGAGGGTAAAAACCTAAAACAATCACCAAACGACATTGTCACCTTGAACAGAACCAATCTAACTCATAGGAACTGAAAACATAGTCACATAACTCCCAGTTTGAGAATATGACAAAAAATTCCAAATTTCTAGATATAATCTTGAAAACATGCCGCTAGAGGGAGATAACCCAAAACATGCCTTAAAGGGCCCCATTAGAGGCACAAACACCTTGCACGGTACTAGTGTAAATAGTTGGAACTAATTGAGTTGTCACGGGACTCCCGATTTAAGAATATGATTTTTTTCGCATATATCTAGACTTAGCCTTAAAAACATGCCGCTATAGGGAGAAAACCCAAAACAACCCCGTAAGAGGCATGTACACCTCACACGAAACCAATGTAACTCGTACTAACTAATAGCACAGTCATGGGACACCTATCATTTTGAATATACATATAAATTACAAATACCTAGACCCAGGCTTAAAAACATTCATCTAGAGGTTAAAAACCCCATAACAGCCCACAAATGGTCCTGTTAGAGGCACGAACACCTTATTGACTACGTAGACACGGGGATCCACGTTTGTGAATATGAAGAAAATTTTAAATCGCTTCAAAACATACAACTAGAGGGAAAAAATCCAAAATAGTTGCCAAATAGCCCCGTAGAGGCACACACATCTCGCACGGGACCAATGTAACTCGTAGGAACTGACTGCACAGTCAGGAGACTCTAAATTTAGGAATATGATGAAAATGTTCAAATATCTAATCTTAGGCTTAAAAACATGCCACTAAAGGTAAACACCATAAATATCCCCTAAATGGAACAGTAAGAGGCATGGACACCTTGTTTGTGGCTAATATAACTCGTAAGAACTGATCGCGTAGTCGTGATTCTCTCGATTTGGGAATATGAAGAAAATTTCCATATATACAAACATCCTATTAGAGGGTGAAAACCTCAAACAGTCTGCCAATGGCCCCATAAGAGGCACGAACGCCTCGCACGGGACCAATTTAGCTCCTAGGAATTTATCGCATAGTCACGTGACTCTCGATCGGAGAATATGATGAAAATATACCAATATCTAGACTTAGGCTTAAAAACATGTTGCTATAGGTAAAAAAGTCATAATAACCCCAAATAGCCCCGTAAGAGGCACGGACACCTCGCACGGGACCAATGTACCTCGTAGGAACTGATTTCGTAGTCAAAGGACTCTCAGTTCTAGAATGTGAAAAAAATTCATAAATATCTAGACTAAGGATTAAAAATATCCCACAAGAGGACAAAAACCAAAAACAACACCCACATGGCCTTATAAGAGAGACGAACACATCACATAAGACAGTGTAACTTATCGAAACTATTCGTGTTTTAATTTGAGAATATGACAAAAATTTGCGTATATATTGACTTATGCTTAAAAAATCCCACTAGAGAAGAAAACCCAAAATAGCCACCAAATGATCATGTAAAAAGCACACACACCTTGCACGTTGCCAATGTAAACTCGTGGGAACTTACCACGTAGTTACGAGACTCTTAGTTTGTGAATATTATGAAATATTTGCAAATATCTAAAATTACGCTTGAAAACATGCCACTGGAGGGGAAACCCAAAATAATCGCCAAAAAACACCAAAGTCCTTATAAGAGGCACGAACACCTCTCAAGGGATCAACGTAACCTGTAGGATCTAATCGTGGAGTCTCGGGACTCTTTGTTTGAGAATATGATAAAAAATTCAAATATCTATATTTAGACCAAAATATAGTCCGATAGAGGGAAAAAAACAAAACAGCCACCAAATGGACCCATAAGAGGCACGCACACCTCGCATGTGATAATGTAACTCGTCGAAGCTGACCATGTAGTTACGATACTTAAGGTTTAATAATATCAAGAATTTTTTTAAATATGTAGGCTTAGCCTTAGAAAATGCTGTTGGAGGGCAAAAACCTAAAACATCTCCACAAACGCCCTCGAAAATAGTACTAACACCTCGCACAGGGCGAGTGTAACTCATAAGAACTAACCACATTGTAGGGGGACTCCCGATTTGAGAATATGAAGAAATTTTTTTAAATATCAAGACTTACGATTAAAAACATTCCGCTAGAGGAAAAACACAAAAAATAACCCACAAACACCCCGAACAAGTCAAATGTAACTTATCAGAACTAGCCATATAATCATGGGGTTCTTGGTTTGTGACTTTGATGAAAATTTAAAAATATATAGATGTGTGCTTGAAAACATACTACTAAAGGGAGGAACAACAAAACAACTGCCAAATGTCCCCATATAAGGTACAAACACCTTACACGGGACCAACAAAACTCATATAAACTAATCACAAAATCACGGGACCAACAAAACTCATATAAACTAATCACAAAATCACGGGACTCTCGATTTGAGAATAAAAGAAAATTTTTGAATCTCTAGGCTTAGGCTTGAAAATATGTCACTAAAGTACTGAAACCCAAAGTACCCCAAAACATCATGGTAAGAGGCACGAACCCCTCGTATGCAACTAATGTAACTTGTTGGAACAGACAACCTAGTCTTGGGACTCCTAGTGTCAGAATATGATGAAAATTTTGAAATATCTAAACTTAATATTAAAAACATCCCATTAAAGGGTGAAAACCTAAAACAACATGCAAATGGCCTTGTAATAGGAAAGAACACCTCACACGGTACCAATACAACTCATTGGAATTGATTGCGTATTCATGGGATAACCGAGTTGAGAATATGAAGAAAGTTTACAAATATATTGACTTAGGGTTAAAACATGCCACTAGAGGGCGAAAATAAAAAATAAAACCCAAACGGCCCCGTAAGAGACACGAACATTGCACGAGACCAATGTAACTCATAATAACAGGTTTAAGAATGTGAATTTTTTTTGCTAATACCTAGACTTAGGATTAAAAACATTTCACTAGAGAAACAAAACCCAAAACAACCCCCAAACGGCCTTAGAATAGGCGTGAACACCTCGCACGGGTCCAATGTAACTTCTATAACTTGATCACGCAGTCACAAAACTCCTAATTCGAGAATGTGATTTGTTTTGCAAGAATCTAGATTTAGGCTTAAAAAAATGTCGTAAGAGGGGAAAAATGTCAATGGGTTTTTCATGTTAAAATCGCCTCTACCGAAACCCGACCCGTTAAGCCTTTCGAGTGTACCGTGTTGTGTCTTATTGGGTTCATGTCATGTTTGAATCGTGTCTAAGTCATGCCTTGATGAGTCATATCGAGTATTTACACTAAATGGCTAACCCAAACCTAATTCGTTAAGTTATAGAGTATAGTGGGTCCACCCATTAAGCACTTTAATTTGTTAAGGCTTCATCCAAACCCACTAAAAAGTCGTGTGGGTCGTGTCTTGTTATGAGGTCGTGTGATAATTTGCCACCCTCCAAAAATCCAAAGCATCCCCCAAACGGTCCAATAAGAGGCACACACAGCTCGCACGGGACCAATGTAACTCCTAGGAACTGACTATGCTATATGAGACTTCATATTTGAGTATATGACTTAGGATTGAAAACATGCCGCTAGAAGGAAAAAACCTAAAATAACGCCTAAATGTTATAGTTAAAGGCACGAACAGCTGGCACGAGTCTAATGTAACAAATAGGAACTGACTGCGTAGTTACGAGACTATCGATTAGAGAATATGATGAAATTTTTTTAAACATATAGACGTAGGCATAAGAACATACTACTAGAGGGCGATAACCCATCCTCCCAACGCCCATGTTAGAGGCCTGAACACCTCGCAAGGTACAATGTAACTTATAAAAATTTACCGCGTTGTTACGGGACTCCCGATTTCAAAATATGATGAAAATTTACAAATATATAGACATTGACTTAAAACATGCCCCTAGATGGTGAAAATACGAAACAACCCACTAACGACCCAATAAGAGGTAGGAACACCTTACACATGACCAATTTAACTCGTAGCAACTAATCGCTAGTCACATAAATATAAATTTTAGACTATGATGCAAATTTATAAATATTTAGACTTAGGATTAAAAACATGCTAGTAAAGGGCGACTAAATGGTGTCGTAAAAGTCACGAACCACTGATATATTACCAATGTAATTCGTAGGAACTGACTGAATAGTCATAGGGCTCCTAGTTTGAGAACATGTCAAAAAATTTCAAATATCTAGGTTGTTTGTTAAAAAAATTCCCTTAGCAAGCGAAATCCCAAAATAGTCAGCAAACAAACTCGTAATAGGCACGAACACCTCGTAAGGGACCAATTTAACTCATATGAATTGATCGTGTAGTTGCCAGAGTCCCCATTTAAGAGTATGATGAAAATTTATAAACATCTAGACCTAAAAACTTGCCACTTGAGGGAGAAAACTCAAAACAACCATTAAATGGCCCCGTAAGGGCATGCACACCTTGAACGATACAATGTAACTTGTAGAAATTAACCACGTAGTTACGGGACTCCTAGTTTGAGAATATGAAGAAAATTTGTAAATATCTACACAAAGAGAAAAACATGTCGTGAGATTGTGAAACCCCAAAAGAGCCCCCAAATGGCCCAGTAAGAGGCACGCAAACCTCGCATCGGACTATTATAACTCATAAGAAGTGATCGCGTAGTCAGGAAACTCCCGATATGATAAGTTGATGAAAATTTGCAAATATCTACACTTAGGCTAAAAAAATTCTATTAGAGTGTGAAAACCTAAAACATCTTTGAAACAGCCTAGGAAGAGTTACGAAAACCTCGAACAATACCAATGTAAGTGGTAGGAATGGACCACATTATCATGGGACTCCGATTTGAGAATATGATAAAAATTGCAAATATCAAGACTTGGGATTAAAAATAAATCGCTAAAGGGAGAAAACCTAAAAAAAATTTAAAAACCCTTTACGGGCAAGAACACCTCGCATGGGACTAATGTATCTCATAAGAACTCACCGCGTAGTTATGGGACTCTCGATTTGAGAATATGATGGAAATTTGCAAATATATAGAAGTATGCTTGAAAACATACAGCTAAAAGATGAAGCCCCAAAGTAGCGGTCAAACAGACCCTTAAGAGGAAAGAACACCTCACACAGGACTAGTGTAACTCGTAGGAACTAAACATGTACTCACGAGACTCCTAGTTTGAGAATATGAGAAAAATATCCAAATATCTATGATTAGGTGTAAAAACATGTCTCTAAAGGGAAAAAATTCAAAATTTTGCCAAAAAGGGTCCATTAGAGGCACAAACACCTCACACGAGACCAATATAACTCATAAGAACTGATCACGTAGTCACGAAACTCTCCGTTTGAGAATATGCTAAAAATATCAAAATATCTTCACTTAGGATTAAAAAATCGGCTTAGAGGGTGAAAACCCAAAACAACGCACTAACAGCCCCATAAGAGTCACAAACACATCGCTTTAACTCATAGGGACTAACCACAAAGTCACGTGACTCCCGATTTATGAATATGAAAAACATTTAGAAATATCTAGACATAGGCTTAAATACATGTCTCTAGAGGAGAAACCCCAAAACCACCCCCAATTGGCCCCATAGAAGGCATGAACACCTCACACGGTACCAATGTAACTTGTAGGATCTGTTCGCATAGTCACGAGACTCTCGTATTGAAAATGTGCTAAAAATTTGCAAACACCTAGCCCTAGGATTAAAAAAATTCATCTAGATGACAAAAAATCAAAACAATCCCAAATGTCCTTGTAAGAGCAACGAACACCTCGCACTGGACTAATGTAACTATTAGGAACTTACTGCATAATCATGGGTTTCCTGGTTTCAGAATATGATGAAAATTTTCAAATATCGAAATATAGGCTTAAAAGCATGCCCCTGGAGGATGAAAACCAAGAAAGACCATAAAAAACCCCATAATAGGCACAAACACCTCACATGGAACCAATTTAACTCATAGAAATTAACCTTATAGTCACCAGAATGTCGATATTAGAATATGACTAAAATATTTAAATATCTAGTGCTAGGCTTGAAACATGCCGTTAAAAGGTGAAAACCCAAAACAGCTCCCAAACAGTCTTGTAAGAGGCATGAACACCATGCCTAGGTCCAATTTAACTCGTACGGACGGATCATGTAGTCACAGGACTCTCGATTTGACAAATATTATGAAATTTTATAAACATTTGGATGGGACCAACTACCTTGCAAGAGGAACAAACATATCGTACGGGACCAACGTATCCCGGAGGAGCTAAACACATAGTAACATGACTCTTTGTTTGATAATATGATAAAATAAATTCAAATATCTAGACTTTGGCCTAAAAACATGTCGCTAGAAAGAGAAAAACCAAAACTGCCACTAAATGGCCCCATGAGAGGTACGCACACCTCGCATGGGACAACGTAACTCGTAGAAACCGATCGTGTAGATATACGACTCTAGATTTAAGAAAATGAAGAGAATTTGTAAATATATAGACTTAGTCTTAAAAATTCTGCTATATGACGAAAACTTTAAATATTTCCCAAACAGCCCCAAAAATAGTATAACCACCTTGCACAGGGCCAATGTAACTCATATGAAATAACCACGTTGTCATGAGATTCACGATTTGAGAATATGATGAAACATTCCAAAATTAATACTTACGATTAAAAAAATCTACTAGATGCGGACACCCAAAAAAAACCAAACAACACTGTTATAGGCACGAATAACTCGAATAGGACTAATGTAACTTATCAAAACTGACCATGTATACATGAGACTCTTAGTTTGTGAAAATGATGAAAATTTTGAAATATGTAGACGAATGCTTAAAAACATACTGCTAAAGGGCGAAACCCAAAAATAACTTCCAAATGGCCCTGAATGAGGCATAAACTTCTTGTAAGGGACCAATGTAACATGTAGGAACTAACCGCATAATCATGTTACTCTCGGTTTGAGAATATATAAAAAATTAAATTCTCTCGACTTCTCTTTAAAAAAATGTCATTATTGGAAAAACCCCAAAATACCCCAAAATGGCTTAGTAAGAGGAACAAACACGTCGGACAGGACCAATGTAACTCGTGGCAAATAACCACGTAGTCACATGAATACTAGTTTGAGAATATGATGAAAATTTTAGAATATATAGACATGGGATTAAAATTTCCCCTTAGAGGGCAAAAACCTAAAACAACAAGCAAACGGCCCCGTAATAGGCACGCACACCTTGCACGAGAGTAATTTATGTCATAGGAAATGATTGTGTAGTTACGGGATTCTCATTTTGAGAATGTTATGAAAAATTGAAAATAACTAAACTTAGGATTAAAATCATCCCACAAGAGGAACACAACCAAAAATAACTCCCAAACGGCCTTGTAAGAAGCACGGACACCTCGTACAGGACCAATGTAACTTGTAGGAACTGATTGCGTAGTCATAGGACTCCCGATTTGGTAATATGAAATATTTTTTCAAGAATCCATACTTAGGATTAAAAACATCTTGCTAAAGGGAGAAAACCCAAACCAACCTCTAAACGGTCGTGTAAGAGGCACACACATCTCGCACGAGACCAATGTAACTCGAAGGAACTGATCGCACTAAACGGGACCATTGTAACTCCTAGGAACTAACCATGTAGTCAGAGGACTATAAATTTTAGAATATGATGAAAATTTTAATATATATATAACCTAAAACATCTACCAAACGATCACATAAGAAACATGAACACCTCACAAGGGACCAATGTAACTTATAGAAACTCACCCCATTATTATGAGACTCTTGATTTGAGAATATGATGAATATTTTCAAATATATAGAAATAGGCTTAAGAACATTTATCTGGATGATGAAAATCCAAAACATCTCACAAACGACCCTTTAAGAGGCATAAACACCTCACACATGACTACTTTAACTCGAAGGTACTAATCGCATAGTCATGGGACTCCCGATTTGAGACTATGCTTAAAATTTACAAATATCTAGACTTAGGCTTAAAAACATGCCTTCAAGGGAAAAAATGCCAAACAAACCCCTAAGGATCTCGTAAGAGGCACGAACATCTCATACAGCACCAATGTAACTTGTAGGAACCAGAAGCATAGTAACGAGACTCCTGGTTTGAGAACATGTAAAAAAAATTAAATATCTATACTTTGTCTTAAAAACAAGCCCTTAGCGAGAAAAAACCCAAAACATCCCACAAATTTCCCTGTAAGAGGCATGAACACCTCGCACATAACTAATTCAACTCATATGAACTGATCGTTTAGTCACTAGACTCCCCATTTAAGAATATGATAAAAATTTACCAATATACTTAACCCTAAAAACTTTCCGCTTGAGGGGGAAAACTCAAAGCAATGACCAAACGGCCCTATAAGAGGCATGCACACCTTGAACGGGACAATATAACTCTTACAAACTGACCGTGTAGTTATAGGACTCCCAATTTAAAAATGTGAAGAAAATTTGTAAATATCTATATAAATTTGAAAACATATCATTAGACGGTGAAAACCCTAAAGATATCCCCAACGGCCCAATCAGAGGCACAAAAACCTCACATCGGGAAATTGTAACTCGTAGGAACTAACCACGTAGTTACGGGACTCTCGGTTTGAAAATTTGCAAATATCTACACTTGTGCTTAAAAAATTTCGCTAGAGGGCAAAAACCTAAAACATCCCCGAAATGGCCCTATAAGAGGCCTGAATACCTTACACGGGACCAATGTAATTAATAGGAAATGATCGCGCACTAATGTGGATCTCGATTTGAGAATATAATGAATTTTTTTAAATTTCTTGACATATGTTTACAAACACACCGCTAGAGGCTAAAAACAAAAAATAGACCCTAAACCTCCGTAAAAGGCACGCACACCTTCCACAGGACCATTAAAACATGTAAGAAAATATCGCGTAGTCATGGGACTCCTAGTTTGGTAATATGATGAAAATTATATATATATATATATATATATATATATATACTTAGGCTTAATATCATGCTTCTAGAGGGAGAAAAGAAAAAATATCCCTCAATAGACTTCGTAAGAGGCACGAAAACCTCGCAATGGAACAATGTAATTCATAGGAATTAATCGCATAGTCCTAGGACTCACGGTTTGAGAATATGATGAAAAGTTTACCAATATTTGGTCTTAGTCCTAAAAATATACCTCTAAAGGGATAAAAGCAAAAATATCCCCCAAATGACCCCATTAAAGGTATGAACATCTCGCACGAGACCAATATAACTCAACGAAACTGACTTCCTAGTTATGGGACTCCTGGTTTGAGAATATAATTTTTTTTCAAATAGCTAGACTTAGGCATAAAAACATGCCCCCAAATGGCACCGTAAGAAGCATCCACACCTCGCATGAGAAAATGTAACCCATAGGAACTAATTTTATAGTGACGGGACTCCTGGTTTGACAATCTGATGAAAATTTGTAAATATTTAAACTTAGTATTAAAAACATGCTTTCGGAGGGACAAAACCTAAAAGAACCACGAAATGGCCCCGTTAAAGGCACGTAAATCTCAGATCAAACTAATATAACTTGAAGGAACTCATCATGTAGTCAGTGGAATATCGGTCTGATAATATGATGAATATTTACAAATATCCAAACATAAGATTAAAACATGTCGCTAAAGGTCAAAAACCTAATTCAACCTCCAAACTGCCCTATAACAGGCAGGAACACCTCGCATGAGACCAATGCTAGTCGCAGAATCTAAATGCGTAATAACGGGACTTTCAGTATGAGAATGCAATGAAAGTTCAAAAATATCTATACTAACATGTAAAAACATGCCTCTAGAAGGAAAATACCCTAAGTGGCCCCTTAAGAGGCACAAACACCTCACAGGAGGCCAATGTAACTCATAAGAACTCATTGCGTACTCACAAAACTCTTGGTTTGAAAATATGATGAAAATTTGCAAATACCTATACTTAGGCTTAAAAATATGCACTTAGAGAGAAAACTCAAAGCAACCCCCACATAGCCTGAGAGAAACAAACACCTCGTACGGTACTAATGTAACTCGTAGGAACTTATCATGTTGTTACGGTACTCTCGATATTAAAATATGATGACAACTTGCAAGTATCTACACTTAGGCTTAAAAAGACGGTGTTAGTGGGCGAAACCCAAAAATAACCCCCAAACAACCCCATCAAAGGCACGAATACCTCGCACTAGACTACTATTACTCGTAGGAACTCAATGTGTTGTCAAGGGACTCCTAATTTGATACTATGATGAAAATTTGCAAATATCTAAACTAAATCTTAAAAGAATGCCTCTAGAGAGAGAAAACTAAAATTGGTCTTGAAACAGCCTTTCTAGAGGAAGGAACACCTCACATGGGACCAATGTAACTCATAGGAACTGATCGTATAGTCATGGGCCTGTTGATTGGAATATATGATGAAAATTTTAAAATATCTAGACTTTGGTTTATAAACACGCCACTGGAGGGCGAAAGCACAAAATAGCCCCTAAACGACCATGTAAGGGTCATACACAACTCACACAAGACCAATGAAACTCATAGGAACTCATCACGTCATCACGAGACTCCCAACCTAAGAATATGATGAAAAATAGAAAATATCTAGGCTTACGATTAAACCCATGACAAAATAGGTAAAAAACCTACAACATCCCCAAATGGCCCTGTAAGAGGCCCGACACCCCACACAAGACCAATGCAACTCTTTGGAACTAATTGTGTAGTCACGGGACTCTCTATTTGAGAATATAATGAAAATTAATAAATATCTAGACTTAGGCTTAAAAATTTTATGCTAGAGGGCAAAAATTGAAAACATCTCTCGAACGACGCCGTAAGAGGTGCGAACACGTCGCACGGGACCAATGTAACTCGTAGGATCTCATCGCGTAGTCACAGGAATTCCCATTTAAGAATACGATAATGAATTTAATATCTAGGATTAGGCTTAAAATAATGCCGCTAAAGGGCCAAAACCCAAAATTACCCCCAAATGGCTCCGTAGGAGGCACAAACACCTCACACGGGACTAATGTAATTCATAGGAATTGACCTCATACTCATGAGACTCTTGGTTTGAGAATATGATAAAAATTTGAAAATATGTAGACATAGTCTTAGAAACATGCTAGTAGAGGGATAAAAATGAAAACAACCCCCAAATGACCTCATAATAGGCATATACAACTCGTAGGAGACCAATGTAACTTGTAGGAATTAAACGCTAAGTTTTGGGGCTCTAGGTTTAAGAATATGATGAAAATTTATAAATATCTTGACCTAATCATAAAAACATGCCATTAGGGTCAAAACCCTTAAAGATCCCCAAACAGCCTCATAAGAGGCATGAACACCTCGTACGAGACAAATCTAACTCTTAGGAACTCATCGCGTAGTCAAGAGACTCCTGGATTAAGAATAAGATAAAAACTTCCAAAATTTCTAGACTTAGGCTTAAAAATATACCGCTAGAGGGAGAAAACCCAAAACATTCCCCAAGCAGCCCCACGAGCAGCACGAACACCTCGCATAAGACCAATTTAACTCATTACAACTAATCGCGTATTCACAGGACTCTCAGTTTGAGAATATGATAAGAATTTACAAATATCTACACTAAGAATGAATAACATGCCGCTAGAGGGTGAAAACGTAAAATAACATCTAAATTGCCTCGTAAGAGGCACAAACACCTCACACGACACCAATGTAACTCATAAAAATTAAGTGCGTTGTCACGAGACTCCCTTATTGATAATATGATGATAGTTTGAAAATATAAAGACTTATGTTTAAAAATATGTTGTTAGGGAACAAAAAAACAAAATGGTCCCTTAAGAGGAACGAACACCTCACACGGACCAATGTAACTCGTAGGAACTTATCACATAGTCATCGGACTCCCGATTTGACAATATGATGCAAATTTTTAAATATTTGGACTTAGGCTGCACGAACACCTCACATGGGACAAATGTAACTAGTATCAATTGACCTCAAAGTGATGAGATTCATGGTTTGAGAATATAATGAAAAATTTCAAATATCTTGACTTAGGCTTTAAAACATGATGCTAGAGGGTGAAAATCGAAAATAACCCCCTAGAAATCCTCTATTATGTGTAGACACCTCTCACAAAACCAACGTAACTTGATGGAACTAAACACTTAGTTATGTATCCGTGTTTAGAATAGGGTACTTAGGCTTAAAAACATACCACTAGAGGGCGAAAACATAAAAGAGCCGCCTAACGGCCTCGTAAGAGGCGCAAACATCGCGTACGGGGAAAATATAACTCTTAGAAACTCTTCAAGTGGTCACGGGACTCCTAATTGAGAATATGATAAAAATTTCTAAATACATAGACTTAGGCTTGAAAATATTCAGCTAGTGGAAGAAAACCCAAAATATCCCCCAAACAATCCTATTAGAGACACAAACACCTTACATGGGACCAATATAACTTGTACGAACTGCTCGCATAGTAATGGGACTCTCGATTTAAAAAATGTGATGAGAATTTACAAATATCTAGACTAAGGCTAAAAAATATGTCGTTAAAGGGGAAAAACACAAAATAACCCCTAAATTGCCTCGTAAGAGGCACAAACACCTCAAACGGAACCAACATAACTTGTTGGAATGGACTGATTGGTCATGAGACTGCTGATTTTATAAAATGATGATTATTTTAAAATATCTTGTCTTAGGCTTAAAAATATGCCATTAGAGAGAAAAAACCCAAAACGGACCAATAAGAGGCACGAACACCTTTCATGGGACCAATATAATGCTTAGGAACTCATCGCATAGTCACCGAACTCACAGTTTGAGAATATGATGAAAATTTTCAACATCTAGACTTAGGTTGAAAATTCTACAGCTAAAGGGCTAAAACCCGAACAACCCCCAAAAGGCCCTTTAAGAGGCACGGACACCTTAGGGGACAAATGTAGCACGTACGAACTGACCTCAAAGTCACGAGACTCTTGATTTGCGGATATGATAAAAAAAAATATCTAGATCGATTAAAAAACATGCTACTAGAGAGAAAAAATCCAAAACATCCCATAAACAACCCCGTTAAAGGTAGGAACACCTCGCATAGGACAAATGTAACTCGTGCGAATTTCCCTCGTAGTCACAGGACTCTCGATTTGAAAATATGATGAGAATTTACAAATATCGAGACTACGGCTGAAAAATATGTCGCCAGAGGGCAAAAACACAGAATAATGCCTGAACGACCTCATTTCACACTGGACCGACAAATCTCGTAGGAGCTAATCGCCTAGTTACAAGACTACCAATTTTATACCCACCAAACGACCCCATAAAAGGCACAAACACTTCACACATGACCAATGTAACTCATAGGAGCAGACATCATAGTCATGAGGCTCCTGGTTCGAGAATATGATAAAAAAATTCAAATATTTGGACTTAGTCTTAAAAACATGCCGCTAAAGGGAAAAAATGAAAATAGCCCCCAAAGCGTCCCCGCAATAGGCCCACACACTCGTACGGGACCAACATAACTCATAGGAATTGAACTCTTAGTTATGGGAGTCTAGGTTTGGGAATATGGAGAAAATTTGGAAATATCTAGACTTAGGCTTAAAAACATGCCATTAGAGGAAAAAAACCTAAAAGAGCCCCCAAACGGCCTAGTAAGAGGCACAAACACCTCGTATGTGACATGAGTATATCTTAGGAACTCATCACGTAGTCACGGGACTCTTGGTTAGAGAATGTGGTGAAACTTTCCATATACTAGACTTAGGCTTAAAAATATGCTGCTAAAGGTAGAAAACCCAAAAGATCCCCCAAACGGATTGTAAAAGGCAAAAAACCTTGCATAACACCAATGTAACTCATACAAACTAATCGCTTAGTCATGGGATTCTCGATTTCATAATATGATGAGAATTTAAAAATATATATACTAAGGCTGAAAAACATGCCCCTGGAGGGAAAAAACATAAAATAACCCCTAAACGGACTCATAAGAGGCATAGACACCTTACACGGGAGCAATGTAACTCGTAGGATCTGACCTCGTAGTCACTAGACTGCCAATTTTAAAATAAGGTGATAATTTTAAAATATCTAGACTTGGGATTAAAAATATGCGGTTAGATAGCAAAAACCCAAAATGACCGCATAAGAGGCACAAACACTTCATACGAGACCAATGTAACCCGTAAGAACTCATCGCTTATTTACGGGACTCCCAGTTTTGGAATACGATGAATTTTTTAAAATATCAAGACTTAGAATTAAAAGAATGATGCTAAAGGGAGAAAACCCACAATAAACCCCAAATAGCCCATCAGAGGCACGAACACCTAACACGGGACTAATGTAACTCGTGGGAACTTACCTCATAGTCACGAGACTACTGGTTTGAGAATATGATAAAAAGATTCAAATAACTAGACTTAAGGTTACAAGCATGCTGCTAGAGGATAAAAAATGAAAATAACCCCAAAATGGCCCAGTAATAGGCACACACACACACCTCGTATGGGACAAATATAATTCATAGGAATTGAATGCTTAGTTATAGGACTCCAAGTTTGAGAATACGACAGAAAAATTTTAATATCTAGACTTAGGTTAAAACCATGCCGCTAGAGGTGAAAAACCAGAAAGAGCCCCTAAATGGCCCATAAGAGGCACAAGCACCTCATATGTGACACATGTAAATCTTAGGAACTCATCGTGTAGTCATGAGACTCCCGATTCGATAATATGATTAAAATTTCCAAATATTTAGACTTAAGCTTAAAAATATGTCGCTAAAGGTTGAAAACTCAAAAGATCCCCCAATTGCCACGTAAAAGGCACGAACACTTGCATAGGAACAATGTAACTCTTATGAACTGATCGCATAGTAACGGGACTCTCGGTTTGATAATATGATGAGAATTTAAAAATATCTAAACTAAAGCTGAAAAACAAGCCGCTGGAGGGGGAAAATGCAAAATACCCCTAAATGGCCTCATAAGAGGCACATGCACCTTGCACGGGAGCAAAGTAACTCGTAGGAACTAATCGCGTAGTCACGAGACTGTCAATCTTATAATATGATGATAATTTAAAAATATCTAGACCTGGGGTTAAAAATATGTTATTAGCTAAAAAACGAAAACGCCTGTGTATGAGACCAATGTAACTCATAAGAACTCATATCTTAGTCACGGGACTACCGATTTTGGAATATGATGAAAATTTTTAAATATCAAGACTTAGGCTTAAAAGAATTCCTCTAAATGGAGAAAACCCAAAACCCCAAACGTCCATGTCAAGGGCACAGACACCTCACATGGGACTACTGTAACTCATAGGAACATACCTCATAATCACGAGACTCCAGGTTGGAGAATATGATAAAAAAATTCAAATAACTAGACTTAGTGCTACAAACATGCTGCTAGAGGTTGAAAAATGAAAACAACCCCCAAACGGTCCCATTATAGGCATACACACCTCGCACATGACCAACGAAAGTCTTAAGAACTGAACACTTAGGTATGGGACTCCGGCTTTGAGAATATGAGAAAAATTTGTAAATATCTTGATATAGTCTTAAAAATATGCCGCTAGAGGGAAAAAAATAAAAAGAGCCCACAAATGGCCCCTTGAGAGGCACAAACACCTTGTACATGACAAATGATACGCTTTAGAACCCGTCGCGTAGTCACGGGACTCCGAGTTTGAGAATATGATAAAAATTTATAAATATCTAAATAGTCTTACAAATATTCCATAAAATGTAGAAAACCCAAAACATCCCCCAAACACCCCGTAAGAGGCACGGACACCTCGCATAGGATATATGTAACTCGTACGAACTGATGGCATAGTCATGGGACTCACGATTTGAGAATATGAAGAGAATTTACAAATATCTAGACTCATATTAACAAACATGTCGCTAGTGGGAAAAAACTCAAAATAGCCTCTAAATGGCCTCGTGAGAGGCACGAAAAGCTGGCACCAAAATAATGTAACTCGCAGGAACTTATCTCATAGTCATGGGAATATCGGTATGAAAATGTGATGAAAATATGATGATATTTAGTCTTTGTCTTAAAAACATGCCTGTAGAGATCAAAAACAAAAAATAATTCCCAAACGTCCCCATTAGAGGCACGAACACCTCGCACGGTGATGATACCAAAAATGGTAACTCTAGGTCACGATGATAATGAGCACAAACAGGTATTACAATCGCAGAAAACAAGCAATATAATAGTAAAAAAGAGAATAAGATGAGGCAGGGAGGGATTAAGTACCAGAATTAAGTGGTTCAGCCAAATTATGGCCTACGTCCACTATGGAGTGTGTGTAATCCACTAAAATAATGCTATAATGCTCTAGTTGAAAAATGATTCTTTGGAGGCCTATTGTAAGAGGGTCGACATCAAGTAGTTTTTCTCTGCTCCATGCTAACCTCGAGCAAATGGCCAAATATTGGTGAATAACAGAACCATATTGGATGAAGAAATTCGAAGACTATAAGGGTCGGTGGATGGAGGAAGTGCATGTTTTCCCATGGGCCTAAAGGATAATAAAGATAAATCCTATATGAGAAACCCCCTTCATGCTAGCCTATGTCTTAGAGGCAGTGACCCCGATAGAAATTGGTTTATTAAGCCATAGAGTTCATAACTATGACCCAAAATAAAATGTTGAAGAGAGGAGGTTGGATCTAGACCTCATTGAAGAGAGGAAAGAAGACGCAAAAATTAGGCAAGAAGTCAATCAACAAAGAAATACCAAATTTTACAACAAAATAATGAAGGCCCGGCCATTACCCGTATGAGACTTGGTTTTGAAGAATGCTTGGAAAAATCTGAATAAAATTCATCCTAATTGGCATGATCCCTACAGGGTAACAAAAGAGGTAGTTCCTGGAACATATCGACTCGAGAATTTGGAGGGAGATCCATTCTCCAATTCTTGGAATGTCGATCATCTAAGAAGTATGATCAAGTTATTGAATAATTAACCAAGTTAATGATTTAGCGACCTCCCAACTTGGTGAATGAATTTTCTTTAATCATTTTTAATGCTTAATTGAGACATTGTCCAACGATGGGGGGGAAATAAAGTTATGTGTTCGCGTTCATTCAAGGAAAAAGTAAAAAAAAGCTCAAGTACAAGGAAACACTTCAACATTCATTCAAATAAAAATGCAATTTAATACAAAACATTGGCAAAAGATCAATTGTTACGAAAAAGAATTAACTACAAAGAGAAAGGGTATCAATCACAGGTGACCACCCTATATAGTCAGCTCAATGATGGTGACCGATCTTCCAATACGTTACCCGACTTGAGTCTACTCAGCAGTACTAGTTTACCCTATGGAACCTCTATCGACTTGAGTCTCCCCAGCTGTTACATCAGTTTTGGCATCGTTTGGGACCTCGGCCATAATCTCATGTCCATCGACTGATGTCAGATATTCAACATATTCCAAAGCTGAGGCCACAAAGGGATCTTCTATATCAGGAGCTTATAGCTCTAAACTGATGGATAAGATGACTTCAAAAAATTTTATGGCCACCCATCGAAAGACCGTCTAAGACACTTTTAAAAATAATCCATGCCTAAGCTAAGGAACTTATCTTACGCCTTGTAATCTTTGATGGACTCATATTTGATCCTCTGAATAACTTCAGATGAAAGTCCCTCGTCCTTAGCCTTCTGGATGGTTGCAACAAGGTGTGTGGCTTGATTGGCAACTTGATATTTTAGAGTATTCATATCTCTTTCCTTATTCTTCAACTCATTAGCATGACATAAATTGAGCTGAGTCAGTGTCATTTTATACTCCTCTCGGTGCTAACTGTGCCTTTTCTTCAGGTCGGCCAAATATTTGATGGTCTGCTCACCTTCTTGGAATTTTGGTATATTCTTAAAATAAGATGAGAAAAAAAATTAAATGATATAAAATTAAAATATAAGACAAGTACGATACATGTACTTGATGATGAAAGACGAAGCCTATGGTCTTTAAGGGAGGCATATTCCCCAAGAATTCATAATCTACCTTGGAAGGGAAAACAAGCGGACCAACTTTTGACCTTCGAACATATGGGATAATCAAGTCAGGACAGGACTGCAGTTGAGTTAGGTTGGCTACCAAAAATAATTTAAAGGAATCTCCAGAGGAGGAACCAGGCCCATATGAACTCAGTATGGCCTGGGGAGGTGGATTCACCATCTGCCTCGTCTGGTTGTGTCGATGAATGTCACTAGGCATAGCTGATGCATTTTTCTTTTGTCCGACCTCATGGTTGGTCGACCTTCCAGCAATAGACTTTATGAGTGGTTTATTACCTCCATTTTTCAAAACATTTTTCAATTTAGGGGTTGTCATATTCCACAATGTCATTTGAGATGTGTGTAGGATAATCTGCAAAGAAAAACAAAAATTATCATCTGTAGAAAATAGAGACAAGAGAAGACTTAGGAAAAGAAAAGTTCAATAACTCACATAGCTCGTCTAGGGGGTCAACCCCCAAGCAGGTTTCTTCAGAAAGTCATGAGTCATAATATCCTCAAATTTAGGAAGGGCACCTTCCTTCCCTTGGCTCTTCAAATATTTGACCATCTCCCATTCGGTAACACTAAGGTTGAAATCAAGTTTGGCTGACATGGATGGGTTCGCCCAGTCATAGGGAACTATTGACTCTTTTTTAGATGGTTCGAGATCGAATGAAAATTCCTAGGCCATGAAAAGGAAATAAAAATCAGCTTTCAGAAACGGTTGGATTTTTTGGAGACCTGAGTGATTTTCTTATCAGGTTTTCTCCCCCATGTCATAATCACTAGGTTAAGTTCTTGAGGACAAGATGTTTTAGAAAGATTTGAATATTTTGACTGAAGGTTCATCCATTTACTTATTAATTCATAGGGAGACATTATCGAGTATTATTCTCCACGAATTCGATGCTAGTTAAGATGGAGCGAGTCCCAAACTAGAGAAAATGGCCCTAATGATCGAATGAATAGGAAAGAAAAAGACGACCTTGAAAATATGTTCATTAATAGTGACTTCACCCTCTCGGATGCCATATAGTGTATTGTCCTCCTCGGGGACATGCATGACAATGTCAGATTTGACATCGTACAAATGTATCCAAAATAGCAAGTTAGGTTATCGCACAGTGGATTGAAAGGTCTCGGTATTAGAAAAATTTAGTGGTTCCTTAGCTTATGGGTCCTCATCCTTAGTAGGAGATCCAATAGCTCGATGCCTGTATGGAAACCTCTCTTGAAACTCACTCTCAATCGTGGCTCTAAGATAAATGGTTATTGGACAAACACCAACGCTCACTCTCGGCTCAGCATGGTCTAAGATGACTTGAACCGAATAATCATCCTCACTAGAAGACCCATCATCCACAATTTGGACAGAAGATTCATCTTGACTAGAGGACTCTGTTTGGATGGAAGATGAAGTCCGAGACGAGTTCTCGACTGCCATAGACCCTACATGAGAAACCTTATGTGTATGATACAGATTCAAATAGATGAACAAATTCCAATTACAAACTTATTTAATTAGTGTCAATTTATAAATCAAACCAATTCATCCCTTAAACTCAAATAACAACGTGTGTGCAAGTGTCAAACCATCATAAATAAAGTATGCGACACAAAAAGTTCAGGAAAAATCCCTTCAGGGCAAAACCTTTTTATTTCACTAAAATTGAAAATTGCAACCTACACGGTTACAATGAAATATAGTTTGACACTCGAATACCCACATGTGTCGATCGATGTCATCAACAATAAGTCCACACTCAGCGAACCTACATGAACCGCAGTACAGTCTTCAACCCAGGAACTCCTCAACACTCCCTAATGACACGCAATCATAAAACTATGTCAAGACTCACTCCACAATATCACGCAGCCCTCGGTTGTAGAGATATACCCACAAAGTATTAACAATAGAAAACTATGTTTTGGGTTCCACAAAACAACTCACACAAAAGTAATTGGGATTACGAATTGCAAAAAAAAAAGTTATGAACCCTCAAATGGTTGGAGAATAGTATAAAAACGTATTCTTGTGAAAACCATTTTTTCTCCACAAGAAAATCAGTAGTCTGACACCCTATATATAATAAATTTTAAGGCAGTTACTCTTGGTGGGTGAAACTTTGTTGTTTGGATCCCGAGTCTGCTACTTGGTTTGTGTTTTTCTTCCCTCAATCTTTTCTACCATAGACGTTTAGGCTTATACTATGAGATATTCTTCTTACACTCTCTCTCTCTCTCTCTCTCTCTCTCTCTCTCTCTCTCTCTCTCTCTATATATATATATATATATATATATATATATATATATATATATATATATATATATATATATATATATATATATATATATATATGTCTTGTTACTGTGTTGTGTTTAAAATCTAAAATCAGTTGGTTTGTTTAAGAAACTTAAAATCAAAAGCTAGTTTGTGGTTGTGTTATAGATCTACTCTGCTTGTTTAGATCCGCGTGGATGAATTTTTTTTGTTGAAAATAAAACTTGCTTAGAACACTCTACTACTTGAGTTTAAACCGGATCTAATTATTGTTAAAAATTATGTACGTTGGTTTTTGTTTAAACTTCACTAAAAAGGACATGTTTTTTGTTTATGTTTATTTTCTCAGATTTGTTTTATTTCTAAATAGTTGAAATTTTTTTTTTATGTTTTTCTTATTAAACATAATCGGATCTAAGTGTGTAAAAAACCATATGTTATATTCTCTTTTGAGAGTGTGGCCATTACATATATTCCTATTTTATAATCATCTCAACTTTTATTATTCTTATTAACTAAACTAAAATAAAACCTTGTGTGTGTTTAATCTTCTTTTGTGAACATAATAATATTTTATGTTCTGATTAAAACAAATATTTTTATATTTCAATTTGTTGCACTTCACTGGTATCCATGTATTGGATGTTTACTTGGTGTGATTAGTTTTGTATTTTAGTTTGATTGTGGGGTTGTTTAACTTAATCTTTGTGTGTTGATTGTATTGATTAAGTCGATTCATTTAAACTTGTAACTTTGTAATCTATAACTAATCATTTGTAATAATGGACTTGGGTGTGTGAGTGGTTCTGGTACTAGGGTTTTCCATTTTGGTGGTTTCCTCGTGATCAAATACAGGGCTATATTCCTCTTTTTATCATCCTATTCTAAATCATTTTATTTGAGCAACATCATTGCAAATTTGTTTTTGTTTTTGTGTGTGTATAACAGATTCAATTATAGTTTTTAAACTGATTTTAAAAGAGTTAGAGTTTTATTTTTTAACTTAAAAATGTTAGGGTGCTGAGGTTATTACAGAAGAGGGTTTGTTGAATAGGGGTAGCAAGCTGGTTCATAGTTTGAGCCGAACTGATTCGAATTGATTGGTGAATCGGTTTGCAATCTGTGTGAACCGGTTTAGTTTTTTGAAAGCTCCAAGATTGGTGGTTTTTGTTAAGGCGTGATTTCTGTAGGGTTCTAATGGAAATTATAAACCCATAAGAATAAGTGATGTTTATTACCGTGATTTAGAAGGATTTAAAATTACCTAGGGATGAGTGGGTAATTAAAGTTAAGTTTAAAAAAGTGAGAAATAATTGGCAACTAATTTTAATAACGAATTAGGTGGGATGAATTCTTAAATATTTTATGTATGGGATGGGCATGTCCAAGTGTTTTAGAAAAGTGAAGTTACTTAACAAACTTAAGTCTGATATACGATGGTCCAGTTGGGTACGTCCGGGCATTTTAGCAGGGTGCTGCTTCTTTACTTATTTAATTGTGGAGGACTGAAATAAATTAAGAGTTGGGGAAGAGAGTTAGAATAAGTAGGCTAGTGCTTTAGTTGGTAGGCATGGATTAGTCGGATTTTTTGAATATGTATACGTGTATAGAGATAATATATGTAAGAATATGAATAATTTTTGTGTGTATGATATTCATGTAAAACCTACCCCGCAGTGCTACCAGCAGAGGTTGTGCGATGTGGGTGTTCTTCCCTGGTGAAACATAGCATCGTATATCATACTTAAATTTGTGATCGTTATTTGATCATTATTTGATACGAGATGATTAAGGTATGGTTGGGACTCACTATCAAAGGACTAGGATCGCCTCCAATATGTTTGTGATTTTACTGAGCCGATGTGAGAGTCTGACCGTCGATAATCAAGATGTAATGAGTATGCCCTGGATGATGATAGCATTGAAGAGAAAGGCATCTAATGAGTTAGCACTTTGGGGAAAGAATATAATTAGTTAGTACTCAGGGGATGGTATCCAATGAGTTAGTACTCGAGGGACAACATCTAATGAGTCAGTACTCAGGGGATACATCGATCGAGTTATTACATAAGGGATGATGATTATAGGTGACATACGTTTATTTGTTGTAGTATATCTTAACATATATATATATATATATATATATATATATATATATATATATATATATATATATATATTAGCGTTGTAATTATATATGGGCTTAATACTTTTAAGAATGAATGCTATATATAACTAGCTTAAAGTTATTAGAATGACAAATGATGAAATGATTAATTAAGCTAACGAGAGAAATATCTAAGAAATGAATGATAAACAATACTAAGTGTACATTGGTGTATTAGTTAGATTTTTAGCACAACTAGTTAGGCGGGGTAGTGCAACTAGGCAGGTTAAGATGTATGCGCTACGTGTGCACTATAGTTTAGAGGTGATGGGTATCTCATGGGAGTGCGACACTAGCTTAAATATGTAAAGTTTTACAACATATTTATTTACTGCATCTTAAATTTTTTGAAATATGTTAAAAAGTTTTGAGATCTAACCTATGTCAAATGTATTTTCCAAAAAAATTTAGCTGTTCAGCCAAAGGGACGCGATGAATGACTATTCTTTCGAGGGACACGAAGTTGCAGCTAATGTGTAATCTTGCAGGTTGCTGAGTAGCTGCTTAACTTATTGCATTCTATATTAAGTTATCTATTCTAGTATTGGTTGGGTGTGTTAACCCTTTCCATTAAAAGTTATTTATTTTAGAATTTTAGTCAGCTGGATTGGATACATTAAATATTTACCCAATGGTTTATTCGGGGACTTTATCTATTGAACCAGATGAGACTCCTATTTTGATTTATTAAAGGACTGATCAGATGTCATTGAAATGGGCGTGGTGTCACGAATATGACAAAAATTTTGTAAATGTATAGATTTAGGATTAAAAACATGCTGCTAGAGGGTGAAAACCTAAAAGAGTCCCAAAATGGCCCCATACGAGGCACAAATACCTCGTACGAGACAAATATAACTCTTAAGAACTCGCGGTCAATGGACTTCTGATTTGAGAATATGATAAAAAAATTTAAATACCTAGACTTAGGCTTCAAAAAATGTCGCTAAAAGGAGAAAGCCCAAAATGGCCTAGTAAGTGGCATGAACGCCTCGTATAAGACCAATGTAACTCGTATGAAGTGACCGCGTAGTCACAGGACTCCAAATTTGAAAATATGATAAGAATTTGCAAATATTTAGACTAAGTCTGAAAAAATGTCGCTAGAGGGAAAAACCTAAAAATACCCCCTAATGGCATTGTAAGTGGCAAGAAAACCTCAGACAGGAACAACGTAACTTATATGAACTGATCAAGTAGCCACGAAACTCCCAATTTTAGAATATGATGACAATTTGCCAATATTTATTACGTGTGTTAAAAACATGCCTCTAGAGGGAGAAAATAAAAAAAATGTACCCCAAATGGTTAGAGGCATGAGCACCTTGCACATGACCAATGTTACTAATCAGAACTGACCACTAAGTCACAGGAGTCCCGATTTGAGAATCTATTTTTTTTTTCAAATACTAGACTTTCGCTTAAAAACACGCCATTAAAGGGATAAAATCTAAAACAACCACCAAACATCCCCATAGGAGGCACGCACACCTCACACGGGACTAATGTAACTCATAGGAACTTACTGCACAATGATGGGACTTCTGGTTTCAAAATTTGATGAGAATTTGTAAATATCTAAACTTAGTCATAAAAACATGATGTTAGAGGGCAAAAACTAAAAAAAAAAGCCTTGAAACGACCCCATTAGAGGTACGCAAACCTCGCACCTAACCAAAGTAACTCCTAGAAGCTCATCATGTAGCCAAGGGGCTAATGGTTTTAGAATATGATGAAAATTTGTAAATAACTATACTTGGGCTTAAAAATATATCCCTAGAGAGAAAACCCCCAAAACAACCTCGAAATAGCATTATGAGAGCCACAAACACCTCATATGGTACAATTATAACTTGTGGGAGCTCGTCGCATAGTCCCAGTACTACGAATATTAAAATATGATGATAACTTGTAAATGTTTAAAAATAGGCTTAAAATCATAGTGCTAGTGGGCGAATCCCAAAACAACCCCCAAAAAGCCGTAAAAGGCATGAATACCTCTTACGGTGACTACTATTACTCGTAGGAACATAATGCATAGTCAAGGGACTCCCGATTTGAGAATACAATGAAAAATTTCAAATATCTAGACTAGAGATTAAAAATATGCTGCTAGAGAGACAAACCAAAAATGGCCATGAAAGGGACCTGCTTGAGGCATGAGCACCTCACACGGGACCAATGTAACTCCTACGAAGTAACCACGTAGTCACGGGACACTCGATTTAAGAATATTATGTAAATTTGTAAATATCTAAACTTAGGCTTAAAAACATGCCCATAGAGGGTGAAAACAAAAAATAACTTCTAAACGGCCCTATAACGGGAACACAAAACTTGAACATGACCAACTTAAATCATAGGAACTGATCGCGTTGTCAGAGGACTCCCAGTTTTATAATATGATAAAAATTTGTGAATATCAAGAGTTAGTGTTAAAACCATGCCATAAGAGGTCAAAAACCTAAAACATTCCTGAAATGGCCTTGTTAAAGGCATAAACACCTCACACGAGAGCAATATAACTCATTGGAATTGATCGCATAGTCACGAGATTCTCGATTTGAGAATATGATGAAAATTTGTAAATATCTAGACTTAGTCTTCAAAACATGCCCCTAGCGGGAGAAAAATAAAAATATCCCTCGAACGACCAGGTAAGAGGTGTGAACACCTCACACGGGACCAATGTAACTTGTATGAATTGATCGCATAGTCACAAAACTTTCCATTTTAAAATATGATAATAATTTAAAAATATCTAAGATAAGCTTTAAAATATGTTGTTAGAGACAAAAAAACTCATATTGGGCTTGTAAGCGACGAGAACACCTCGCACGGGACTAATGTAACTCGTAGGAACTCATCGCGTAGTCACGGGAGTCTCGGTATGAGAATATGATAAAATTTTATAAATATCTAGACATAGGCTTAAAAGGATGCTATTAAAGGGTGAAAACCCAAAACAACCCCCAAATCGCCTAGTAAGAGGCACGAACACCTCACATGGGACTAATGTAAATCGTAGTAACTTACCTCTTTGTCACGAGGCTCCTGGTGCAAGAATATGGAAAAAATCCAAATATCTTTACTTAGTCTTAAAAATATTGTTCTAGCGGCAGAAACATAAAAATAACCCCTAAACGGGCTCGTAATAGGCGAACACGCCTCGTACGGAACCAGTGTAATTCGTAGGATCTGAACACTAGGTTACAAGGCTACGGGTTTGAGAATATAATGAAGATTTGTAAATATCTAGACTTAGGCTTAAAAACATGCCACTTGAGGAAAAAAATCTAAACAAGCCCCCAAACGGCCCCATAGGAGGCACAAACACCTAGTACAGGACAAATGTAACTATTAAAACTCATCTCATTGTCACGGGACTCCCAGTTTGAGAATATGATGAAAATTACCAAATATATAGACCTAGGGCTAAAAATATGCTGTAAGAGGGCAAAACCCCAAAATAACCCCTAAATGGTCTTGTAGGAGGCATAAACACCTTGCACGAAATAAATGAATTGATTGCATAGTGACGAGACTATCAATTTTATAATATGATGATAGTTTGACAATATGTAGACTTAGGCTAAAAAATATGCAGTTAGAGAAAAAAAACTCAAAACGTCCCCGTTAGCGGCTCGAACACCTCGCACGGGACCAATGTAACTCGTAGGAACTCATTACGTAGTCAAGAGAGTCCTAGTTTGAGAATATTCTAAAAAAACTTTAATATCTAGACTAAGGCTTATTACAACCCCAAAAATAACCCCCAATGCAGTCTCCAAAATGGCCCCATGAAAAAAATGAACACCTCACACGAGACAAATGTAACTCGTAGGAACTGACCTTATAATCAAGAGACTCTGGGTTTAAGAATATGAAAAAACTTTGCAAATATCTAGACTTAGTCTTAAAAACATGCCGATGAAGGGTGAAAACCAAAAAAAGCCCCCAAACGATAGCGTAATAGGCACACACACCTGCACAGGACCAATGTAACTCATAGGAACTAAGCGATTAGTTATGAGACGTTTGGGTTTTAGAATGTGACAAAAATTTATAAATATCTTGACTTAGGCGTAAAAAATGCCTCAAGAGGACAAAAACCAAAAAGAGTGTAAGGACATTTTGTCCAACATACTTGTATATGTCATTAGCCGTAACACCGTTGAAGAAATTCATGTCCACATCGTCATCAACGGAATCCGAGTATCGAATCAAGGAAGGAATCATAAATCCAGTCAGCCGGACCGGTCCGCCTCAATGAAAAAGGAATCGATCCGCTAACATCCCGGACCGGTCAGCCAAGAAATTAAAAGAACCGATCCGCTTCCAGACCGATCCGCCTCCCTACCGGACAGATCCGTCTTGCACATTGAAGCCAGTGAGCACCGAACCGAATGCGAACCGAATCAGCCTCAAATTAAAAGAACCGGTCTGCCATCGGACTGATCCGCCTAAGGCCCGGACCGGTCCGCCCTGGATAACCACGAACACATCGTGTGGAGATTTTTAGGGCAAATGAATTCTTATTTATACCACGATCGGGGAGTTGGTTTTCTTAAGACTTACACACGATTTTTTGAGTTCCATAACTCTTAAGTCTTCATGGTATTTGAGTCCATTGATTCATACCCATGATTCACACAACTTCCAAACCTATTGTGAATCAGTTCTGGTAACCCAAGAACACCATTGTTGCTGTTCAACCCTTGTGAAGTGGACCGCTTCTTCCTCTTCATTGCTGCCCTACTGGAAAGGGATATTCCAGCCGCGACTACAGAATCCGATACCCGAGGGTAATTCTTAGTTAAAAACTTGTATTTCAGTGTAATCCGATTGTAAGCCGTTTCTCTTACAAATTATAGTGATATACAAATGGTTTTGCCCCTGTGGGGTATTTTTCCTTAAACTTTGTGTGTTGAATAATTCTTGCATGATTTCATATTGTTTCAATCACAAGTAGTTGCATGTTTAGGGTTAATTTGGGTTAAAGGGAATTTATTATATTGTTTCCTTATTTGAACACAAGCGCCAACTCTTTCAAATTGGTATCAGAGCAGGTTACGCTAATCTATCGCGTATTCCTATTTTTCGCAAAATTTTTCTAAGATATCAATTTTCTAAAAAATTGATTTTTGAAAAAGTGCGTGTTCAAATGGAGAAGTCATATTATAAAATGCCTATTTTTGACGGGTCAAATTATGCTTATTGGAAAGCCCGTATGAGGTCGGCTTTAAAAGCCATTGATGAACGTGTATGGATTCTGGTTTAACGAGGGTGGACTCCTCCCACCGTGACTGTTGATAATGTGACCAACTTGAAACCTGACATTACTTGGTCTGATGAAGAAATTAAATGGTCATCTTTTAATTCTAAGGGTATAAGTGCTATTTCTGGGTCTGTCACACCTGATGAGTTCAAACGCATAATGACGTGTACCGCGTCAAAAGAGGCATGGGATGTTTTACAACCCACCCATGAAGGAACTAATGCTGTGAAAGAGTCTAAGTTACAAAACTTGACAACTCAATTTGAAACTATCACCATGCATGATTCTGAATGCTTTGATGAATTTTATGCTAGACTTTCTGACATTGTGAATACTAGTTTTAATCTTGGTGAACAAATTCCAAATGCTAGAGTTGTTAAAAAAATTCTTCGTTCTTTGCCTAAGCGTTTTATCCCTAAAGTCACTGTGCTAAATTCTATGGGTAATTTAAATACGCTAAAATTGGAAGAACTCGTAGGAGACTTGCAAACTTATGAAATTGATATGTTCCCTAAAAATGATAAATCTAAAGATAAGGGAATTGCACTTAAAGCCCAAGAGAGAAGGAGTGAGGGGTCAGCTAGAAAGAGAGTAGAGTCATCTAGAAAGAGAGAGACTGACACGTCGGATTCTAAGTGCGATTTTGACTTAGATGATTTGGCTCTTTTCGCAAAAAATTTCAAGAGGATTCTCAAATTTAAGAAAAATGGCAATTTTAAAGATAAAAAGAAATTTGAGAAAAATAAGTTTGAAAAGAAAAATGAAAAAGATTCCAAAAATCCTCCTCTGAAAGAAAGTGAGAGATGTTTTGAGTGCGACGGTAAGGGACACAGAGCGTTTGAGTGTGCCACTCGTCTGAATAGGGAAAAGGGTAAAGATGTCCTAAATGCTACCATTAGTGACGACAGTGAGGTCGAGTCGGTGGACTCGGGAGATGAGTCACCGCATGAGCGTAACTTCACCGCATTCATGGCTAGTCATGTGAATACTCCTAGTTCTCCTCACGACGATGAGGATGATGCTTCACAGGGACACCTCGACAATGAGAGCGAAGAAAGTGAGGGAGAGGAGGAAGGGAGTGAGGACGAGAGTAACCTTCAACGCGCCTACGCCGAGTTATATAATGAGTCTTTCAAAACTAAAAAACGTAACAAGGCGTTAGTTCTTAGGATCACCGCATTAGAAGAAGAGTTAGAAGAGACGAGAGAGAGAGAGTCCTCCACCTGCACTGCCATGAGAGAGAGAGAGTCTGCCTGGGTTAGTAAAGAAAATTTGCTTAGAGAGAGAGAGAGAAGTTTTGAGAAAGAGAAAGGGGACTTGATTAAGCAAGTGGCTAGTCTTACGAGTCAGCTCCATTCCTCCGTGGAGACTCGGAAGAAAATTGAAGCCCTTGTTGCCCAGCTGACTCATGATCTTGAGAAAGCACGGGAAGTCAAGGTACAAATCGAGGACAGATCTGGGAAGATGGGAAAGATGCTCCTCGGCCCCGCTTTAGGTTTTGGTGATCGTCAAGGAATTGGATATGATGGTGCCTCCACGTCCCAAATTTCACCTGGACCAGTTCCTGAGTTTACTACGACTCCTTATGGCCGTCATCAAAAACCAAGAAGGAGAGTTCGACCAAGAAAAGCAAACCAAGGTCCTCCTAATACTGTGCCCTTTTGCTCCCATTGCAAAAGAATTGGACACCTTAGGGAGTTTTGCTATAGATTTGGTCAGGCACGACGTACTTTTTCTCCTCCACATCATACTGATGAGTTTACTAGTCTGAGAGAGCAAGTTGAGTTTCTAGCCGCCACATCACAGAGTTTGATGGAGGAATTCCGACGAATGACCTCACCGTCAATAAATGCTTCCCGCATTCCGGCTAAAACCAACAACAACAACGGTAAACAAAAGGTTACCTATTCTTGGGTTCCTAAGAAAGAGAAAAAGGCCCATGTTGTTCATGTTGCTCTCAAAGCACATAATACCTCTCAGTGGTATTTTGACAGTGGATGCTCCAGACACATGATAGGTGATGTCTCCCTTTTTACTCAGATTGAGGATTATGATGATGGGAGAGTTACTTTTGGAGATGGGAGTAAATCTAGCATTGTAGGACGAGGTACTGTAGAGTTACCAGGACTTCCTAAGCTAGAAAATGTCTTGTACGTCAAAGGTTTAAAAGTAAACCTTATCAGCATCAGCCAGCTGTGCGACGATGACTTTGTAGTGAAGTTTGACCGGAAAGCTTGTAAGGTCTATAATCAAGCCGGTAAACTTTTAGTGCAAGGGGTGAGGACAGAGGATAACTGCTATGGGACTAAGCCCACATCCTCACTTGTTTGCAACAGCGCCACGATCACTTCTATGGATCTGTGGCATCTACGTCTAGGTCATGTCAACGTTAGAGACTTATCTCGTTTAGTCAAAAAGGACCTAGTACGTGGCTTACCATCTCTTGGAAAGCCAACTTCCATGATTTGTGGACCCTGTCAGTTGGGAAAGCAAATTCGTAGTCCGCATAGGAAGTTGCATTCCATTACCACCTCTCGTGTTCTGGAGTTGATTCACATGGATCTTATGGGTTCCACTCATACTGAGAGTCTAGATGGTAAGAGGTACATCCTCATGATGGTAGATGATTTCTCCAGGTACTCCATTGTAGGTTTTCTGAGAGAGAAATCCGATGCCGTAGATTTTTTAACGACCAAGTGCCGTGTCCTGCAAAATCAACACGGTGTCACTATTAATAGAATACGTAGTGACAACGGAACTGAATTCAAGGAAGCAAAGGTGGATTTGTAATGTGATAGCCTTGGGATCAAACATGAGTTTTTTGCTGTGAGAACTCCTCAGCAAAATGGGATTGTTGAGAGAAAGAATAGAACGATCCAAGAGATGGCTAGATCTATGCTTCTAGGTCATAAAGTTTCTAGGAGATTTTGGGCACAGGCAGTGTCTACTGCATGCCACACGGTGAATAGGGTTTATTTACGTCCACACACACTACCGACACCTTATGAGTTGTGGACCGGTAAGAAGCCCAACCTGTCATATTTCCGTGTTTTTGGGAGTAAATGCTACATCCTACGGGACAGAGAGAAATTAGGAAAGTTCGACTCCCGGAGCGACGAGGGAATATTTCTAGGATGTTCATCGAATAGTAGAGCATACCGGGTTTTTAACCTGAAGAGCTCTAGGGTTATGAAATCAATAAACGTTACCGTGCAAGATGACGAACCTTCGACGGTTATTGATCCTAACCTTCAGTGTGAGGATGAGGATTGTTCTGATAGTGATTTACCTGTTCCTCTCTCACACTCTGTGGACCCTACTCCTGAGTTAGGGGACACACCTGCTTGGGTTCGCAAGAGTCATTACCCTTCTGCCATTGTTGGTGATCCCACTCTAGGGGTCAAGACTCGTGCTCAGCTAGAGAACGTTGTTAGACATCTTTGCTACACGTCCAAAGTCGAGCCCAAGAACCATAAAGAAGCACTCAAGGATGAACACTGGATATCTGCTATGCAGGATGAATTGCTTCAGTTTAAAAAGAATAATGTCTGGGAATTAGTCCCCCGACCTAGTGAGACTAATGTGATAGGTACCCGGTGGATTTTTAAGAACAAAATGGATGAATATGGTACCATAATCAGAAATAAGGCTAGGTTGGTCGCTCAAGGCTACACACAGATAGAGGGTGTAGACTTTGGGGAGACATTTGCTCCTGTTGCGAGGCTTGAGTCCGTCCGTCTTCTGCTCGCCATCGCATGTCATCTGCGCTTCAAGGTATATCAGATGGATGTCAAGAGTGCCTTTCTGAATGGCATTCTACAGGAGGAGGTTTATGTGAAACAACCAAAAGGGTTTGAAGACCCTCAGCACCCTGAGCACGTCTACTATCTGAGGAAAGCCTTATATAGTTTGAAGCAAACACCCCATGCTTGGTACGAGAGGCTTACTTCCTATCTCTTAGCTCGTGGCTTCAAGAGAGGGGGAGTAGATATGACGTTGTTCGTCAGGAGAGATGATGGTGCTATTTTGGTTGCCCAGGTCTATGTGGACGACATAGTCTTTGGATCCACATGCTCCCAGCATGCTCACCACTTTGAGGAGGATATGAAAAGTGAGTTTGAGATGAGCATGGTTGGTGAGCTTACATTCTTCCTTGGTCTCCAGGTTCGTCAGCTAGAGGATGGGATGTTCATCTCCCAATCCAAGTATGCTAGAGACCTAGTGAATAAATTTGGTTTAGACTCCGCTAAGCATGCACGTACACCTATGAGTACCACTACCAAGCTTAGTAAGGACACTTTAGGCAAGGACGTAGAGCAAACCTTATATCGGAGCATGATAGGTAGTCTTCTCTACTTGACTGCTAGTCGTCCCGACATCGCCTTTAGTGTTGGAGTCTGTGCGCGATATCAGGCATCCCCAAAAGAGTCACATTTACTTGCTATAAAACGTATTATTAAATACGTGAGTGGGACTCTCTCATACGGGATTTGGTATTCCTTTGATACCGATGACCATCTGTCCGCCTATTCGGATGCCGATTGGGCTGCGGATGTAGATGGATGTAGGAGCACTTCTGGTGGGTGTTTCTATTTCGGTTCTGTTCTTGTCTCCTGGCTGAGCAAGAAGCAAAATTCCATCTCTTTGTCCACTGCGGAGGCTGAGTATATAGCCGTCGGGAGTTGTTGCACACAACTCTTGTGGATGAAGCAAATGCTGGAGGATTATGGGATATCACAGGACACCATGACCATTTCCTGTGATAACACGAGCGCGATACACATATCCCGCAATCCAGTTCAGCATTCGCGCACAAAACACATCAGGATACGTGAGCACTTTATACGCCAGTTAGTTGAAGAGAAAGTCATATCCCTGAGTTTTGTTCCTACCGACCGTCAGTTAGCCGATATTTTCATGAAACCTTTAGATTCCCTTAGATTTGAGAGTCTTAGGAAGTCTTTGGGGATTTGCACAGTTGACTGAGGGGTTGGTCTATGTCTAGAATAAGATACTTCTTCATGTTCATATCATATGCTTCCTATTACTAGTCTGTTTTATATGTACCATTGCTTAGTGTACAGCTTTGTTTTATTTTTTGCTTTTCATTATTCTTTGAAAAATACAAAAAGATATTCTTTTTAGAAAAATTTTTAGAAAAACACAAAAAGATTTTATTTTGATAAAACTTTTGAAAAATTCAAAAAGAGATTTGCCTTTTATGGATGAGCATTTAAGATAGCCAAGTCAACCTCATTCCATTTATCCATGTGACTGTTTTATAGAGATTTGAGAGGCTACATCATTTCATCCATGTGCTTTACATTGATTGGAGTCTTTGAGATGTATTTAGTGATATCTTCCTACATGTTTGACTCCTATTTCCTTTAATTCACACATGCAAGGCTATATTTGATTATTGCACTTGTCTATCACATATTGGCTTGAGTGTTTCTATCTCAATTCTGTCTATACAATGTACAATATGCGATCAAACTTGACAAGATTGGATTGCATGTAAAAACCGTTTCGGTGAGACTGTGTGATAATTTGCATAACGGGGAGGGGCTGCGAAAGTTGATTCTTATCCTTTGCGCAAAAGCCACCGTTAAAAAGGACCTAAAAATGGAGGAATTTTAATATCCGAGGTCCTAAGAGGTTAAAAGAGCCCAAAAAAAATTGATAAGGCAATAAAAAGCAATTCATGACAAATATGGGCCATTTAGGTTTCACCCAATTCTCCAAAGTTTGAGAATTTAGTATTACTCTATTCAAAATATAAATCTGAGGGAGTTTGGTTGGAGATTGAAAAACGGGTTTGCACTTCCTTGAAAGTCCTGAAAAAGCATGAAAATCATTTTGGACGTTCTTGGTGTAGAAATCACTTTGAGCTTTGATTTGTAGATTTGATATAGTCAATGTCTTATATTTCCAATCTTTTACACCAAAGGAAGCATTTGAGTTCATTCGTTAGGAATATCCAATATTCATCGTGCACATATGTCATGTTTGTATGCTTTGAATTTCCTATCGAATTTTGATCACACCTATTCTTTTACGCTATCACCGACTTGGTTGTTTTATGTTCATTCATGGTGTGCTTTTGTGCCTTGTGTCACCCCGATACTTGATTGCTTGATGTATTTCTCTCATTTGTCTATTTGGGGACATCATAAAAAGGGGGAGAATGAATTATCTGATTATGGGGGAGTTTTGAAATTCTGAGAATATCATTTTAAATTGATATATATATATATATATATATATATATATATATATATATATATATATATGTTTATCTCATTTCAAACTCGATACATCACTTGGTATTTGCTTTATCTCATGTGTGTAGGTACATCCTTGATAATCCCTTGATCCACACCCTGATGAGAAAAGCGTTGAGATTTCTGATCAGAAGATTTGCAGAACAAACGATGCAGCCTTTATCATTTGTACCTCTTTCAGTTTTGGGTTCATGGAAGGGTAGATTTGTATAGGCATTTTTTATTCTAGATAATTCAGATTTTTTATGTATGTTCCGGCATAGACATAGGGGGAGATTTGTAACGACATTTTGTCCAACATACTTGTATATGTCATTAGCCGTAAGCCGTAACACCGTTGAAGAAATTCATGTCCTCATTTTCATCAACGGAATCCGAGTATCGAATCAAGGAAGGAATCAGAAATCTAGTCAGCCGGACCGGTCCGCCTCAATGAAAAAGGAACCGATCTGCTAACATCCCGGACCGTTCCGCCAAGAAATTAAAAGAACCGATCCGCTTCCGGACCGATCCGCCTCCCTGCCGGACAGATCCGTCTTGCACATTGAAGCCAGTGAGCACCGAACCGAATGCGAACCGAATCAGCCTCAAATTAAAAGAACCGGTCTGCCATCGGATCGATCCGCCTAAGGCCCGGACCGGTCCACCCTTGATAACCACGAACACATCGTGTGGAGATTTTTAGGGCAAATGAATTCTTATTTATACCACGATCGGGGAGTTGGTTTTCTTAAGACTTACACACGATTTTCTGAGTTCCATAACTCTTAAGTCTTCATGGTATTTGAGTCCATTTATTCATACCCATGATTCACACAACTTCCAAACCTATTGTGAATCAATTCTGGTAACCCAAGAACACCATTGCTGTTGTTCAACCCTTGTGAAGTGGACCGCTTCTTCCTCTTCATTGCTGCCCTACTGGAAAGGGATATTCCAGCCGCGACTACAGAATTCGATACCCGAGGGTAATTCTTAGTCAAAAACTTGTATTTCAGTGTAATCCGATTGTAAGCCGTTTCTCTTACAAATTATAGTGATATACAAATGGTTTTGCCCCTGTGGGTGATTTTTCCTTAAACTTTGTGTGTTGAATAATTCTTGCATGATTTCATATTGTTTCAATCACACCTAGTTGCATGTTTAGGGTTAATTTGGGTTAAAAGGAATTTATTATATTGTTTCCTTATTTGAACACAAGCGCCAACTCTTTCAAAGAGGCCCCCAACGGCTCCGTAAGATGCATAAACAACTCGTATGGGACCAATGTAACTCCTATAAACTCATCGCATAGTCACGTGACTCTCGATTTGAGAATTTGATAAAAATGTCCACATATCAATAGTTAGGATTAGATATATGTCGCTACCGGGAGAAAACCAAAATCATCCTCGAAATAGACCCTTAAGAGGCATCAACACCTCGCATGGGACCAATGTAACTCATACAAATTGACCGTTTAGTCACGGGACTCTCGGCTTCAGAAAATGATGAGAATTAATAGATATATAGACTATAGCTAAAGAACATGCCACTAATTGGAATAACCCAAATTAACCTTAAATTGCCTCGTAAGATGCACGTACACCATGCACATGACCAATGTAACTCATATGAACTGATTGCATGGGCACGAGATTCCAGATTTGAGAATATGATGAAAATTTGCAAATATCTATATTTAGACTTTAAAATGTGCCATTAGAGAAAGAAAACACAAAATGCCCTTGTTAGAGGCAAGAACATCTCGCACGGGATCAATATAACTTGTAGGAACTCAACGCACAGTCACGGGACTCCCTATTAGAGAACATGATGAAAATTTCAAAATATCTAGACTTAGGCTAAAAAATGCCACTAGAAAGGGAAAAGCCAATATAGCCACCAGACGGCCTCGTAAGATGCAAGCGTACTTCGCATGGGATCAATTTAACTCGTGGCAACTAATCGCGTTGTCATGGGACTCACCGTTTGAGAATATGATAAAACTCTTGCAGCAAGAGGGTGAAAACCTTAATTATCCCCCAAACAACCCCATAAGAGGCAAGACCACTTCACACGAGACTAATGTAACTGGTAGGAACTAATCGCATAGTCATCGGACTCTCGTCTTGAAAATATGATGAAAATTTTTAAATATCTAGATGTAGGCTTAAAAATATGTCGTTAGAGATAAAAAAATCCAAAACATATCTGAAACGACCCCATAAGAGGAACGAACACCTCACAAGGGACCAGTGTAACTCGTAGTAAGTCATCGCCTAGTCACAGCACTCTCGGCTCGAGAATATAATGAATTTTTTTAAATATATAGACTTAGTATAAAAATTATATCTCTAGAGGGAGAAAACCCAAAAAAACACCGACATGGCCCCGTAAGAGGCACGACCACCTCACACGAGACCACTGTAACTCGTAGAAACTGAGGGCATAGTCATAGGACTCCCGGTTAAGAATATTACAAAAATTTGTAAATATCTACATTTTGGTTTAAAAACAAGAAAATAAAAAATAGGCCCTCAATAGCCTTATAATAGGCACACATCTAGCATGAGACGAATGTAACTTGTAGAAACTGACATCTTAGTCAAATGTAACTCGAAGGAACTTATCTCATAATCACGTGACTCTCAGTTTAAGAATATGATTATAATTTGCAAATATCTATATATGTGATTAAAAACATGCCGCTAGAGGGCGACAACCCAAGACATCCCCCAAATGGCCCCGTAAGAGGCACGTACACCTTGCACGAGATCAATGTTACTCTTAGGATCAGAATGCATAGTAACGGGAAATTCAATTTGTCAATATGTTAAAATTTGGAGAATATCTATAATAAGACATAAAAACATGTCACCAGTGGGGTAAAACCCCAAAACAACCCCTAAATGTTCTCGGAAGATGCACAAACACCTCACTTGGGACCAATGTAACTCATAAGAACTCATCGCGTTGTCATAGGACTCCTAGTTTAAGAATATGACGAAAATTTACAAATAACTACACTTAGGCTTAAAAACATGCCCGAGAGGGAGTAATC
Source organism: Sambucus nigra (assembly GCA_949130495.1). Classification (NCBI taxonomy): domain Eukaryota; kingdom Viridiplantae; phylum Streptophyta; class Magnoliopsida; order Dipsacales; family Adoxaceae; genus Sambucus; species Sambucus nigra. The sequence goes on along the minus strand of OX422216.1, from coordinate 460,680,591 downwards.
ACCAAATAGACCCGTATAAGCAACAAGAACCCCATACGATACAAATATAACTCATAGGAACGCATCTCTTAGTCATATGACTCTCGATTTTAAAATATGATGAAAACATAAAAATATCTAGACTTTGGCATAAAAACATGGTGATAGACGATGAAAACATAAAATATCACCAAAACATCCTCGTAAGAGACACAAACACATTGCTTGGGGCAACCGTTAGTCGTAAGAAGTGAACATGTAGTCAGAGTAATCCGTTTGAGAATATGATGAAATTTTTTAAATATATTGGTTGAAGTTTGTAAAATATGACGACGATGTGTGATACCGATTTAAATTAATTCGCCAGTTTCCAATTAAACCAAATTAATTCAGCCCCTAAACATGCAATTACGTGTGTGCGTGTGTCAAACCATAAATAAATAAAGCATGCGACGCAAATTTCTAGAAAAATCCCCGAAGAGCAAAACCTTTTATTTCTAGAACTCTGACAAGATTACAAGACCATTGACTTACATACCATCTTATTTTCGCCCACAAGAGTAGCGCACGGTGCCTTCGTCAAACCTTCAAGGTGACTGCTAGAAATCAGCAGTGGTTCACACACAGCTATACCAAAAGGTCACGCAGTCTAAAATCTTCACAAGGACTCCCTCCACAATAGCATGAAACTATCGGTTGCAGAGCTTTCCCCACAAAGAATGAACAAAAGCAAAGTGTGATCTTGAACACCAAAAAATTTCACCAAAGCATATGAGATTTTTGTGAATTGAAAACAAAAGGGATTAAAACCCTAAACGAAGAAGTCAAAAGGAATTCTGCAGATTCGCAGTTTTCTGTCTTTCAAAATGCTGGGACTTCTTAATGAAAATGAAACCATTTAATGACTATTATAGAAAATTGTGCCACCTCGGTCATTCGAACGAAAAGAATATCTTGCTCGAACAAGATGCGATGTCGTTTGAACGACATCGGACGACATCTTAATGTCGCTCGAATGAGATGGGCATCTCTCTTGAACGACCTGAGCGTCAAAATCGAGGGACTCTACAGGACTTAAAAATTACTCATTCTCAAATTTTGACAAAAAAAGTCCGCTCCAACACTTAGAAAATATTTTGTAAAAGTATCCCAAAGCTCTATGTGCACAGTTAAGGTATTTAAAACATAACCTTACCAAAGTAAACTTTGCGAAGGCTTTTTGATGAAGAACCTTGATATATTCGAATCCGTCTTGATGTAGATTTCTCTTGAACTTCTTTGACGGTTGTAATGGTATACGACATAATTAATTGTGACAGACATTTATAAAAATATGTCCTTACAAACCTCCCCCCATATCTATGCCGGAACATACATAAAAACAGCTGAATTATCATATACCAAAATGCCTATACAAATCTACCCTCCCATAAATCTCAAAACTGAAAAGTTACAAATTTGCAAGTTCTCAAAATTTTCTTCAAAATATCTTCATCAAATCTCAAAGATTTTCTCATCAGGGTGTGCAACATAATGATCTTTAATCTTTGTACCTATACGCATGAGATAAAGCAAAAACCTTCGTGATGTATCGAGTTTGAAATCATATAATAATAAATCATTAATAAATCAAATCTCCCCCATACTCCAAAAAAATCCCCCATAACATGATAATTCTTTCTCCCCCATTTTATGTTGTCCCGAAATAGACACATAATAAGAAAAAATCAAAACAAGGAGTGTCACGAAAAAATGCATAGCAAACATGAATCAAACTACACACATGCAAAGGAGTATCTCAAAAACATTCACACAATATTTTTTATTTTTAAAATTTTTCGTACGAAAATAAGATACCAAAAATCACACCATGGATTTAAACTCAAACAACCAAGTCATGGAAACAGAATGAATGGGTGTGAACACATCCGATAGGTAAATAAACTCAATCAATCATATGTGCACAATGAATATGTGTACCCCTAACTAATTAACATCAAACATATCCTTAGGTGTAAGAATTTTATACAAATCAACAACTCAAAGTCGAAGTGATTTCCACCCCAATAACGTCGAAACTATTTAATGCTTTTTTAGTAATTTTAAGGATGTGTAAGTCCGTTTTAAATTCCATCCAAAACTCCCTCATGCACATTTTTTTATAGGTAATCTAAATTCTCAAACATTGGAGAATTGGTGCAAAAACCTAATGGCCCCTTTTTGGCGTTAATTTCTTTTTATTGCCTTTAAATTTTTTCGGGCTCCTTTAAAACTCTTTGGACCTAGGATAATAAAATTCCTCAATTTTTTAGGTCCGATATAACGGTGCCTTAGTATTCACAAAGGTCAAATGTGAACCTTTCGCAACCCTTCCCCGTTTTCAAATAAAGCACACAAACTCATAAACGGTTCTTACATGCGCAACTTTTTATTAAGTTTTATCGCGCTTGGTTCGTTTTAAGGAAAGGATTGGAGTGAAAACACCCAACCGACATGTTATAAGACAAGCAAAATAATCAAACAAATATGTGCACGTATGCAATAAAGGAAATCACGAGTCAAACATGTAGTAAGTAACACTTAATTACATCTCAATGAATCCAAACATTATAAAGCACAAAGATGACATGATATATTGTCTCAAAACACTATCAAATAGTCACATCGATAAATGGAATGAAATTGTGACTTGGTTATCCTAAGTGTTAATCCATAAAAGGTGCAAACAAAATACAAAAATCTTTTTTTGATTTTTTCACAAATTTTATCAAAATAAAATCTTTTTGTATTTTGTAAAATTTTTCTAAAAAAAATGGAAAACATACAAAAATGATACATACTAGCAATAGGCAAATAATGTCATCATGGAACACATTCTATGCTACTAAACAAGTCAAACCTTAATCGTTAGGTGCAGAGGGGTTTTCCAAAGGTGGTGCCAACTTATGAAATACCTCAATCAAATTTTGTGAAGTTTTGACCAAAAACTTAACTTGCTCACCTAGATGTGGAAACTCTCACATGTAGTCTCCAGGAGCATGTAAAGTATCATGAGTGGGTGCATTTGTAGAAGAAACATGTGTAGTAGCAAAACGTGACACATAACCCAACTTAAAACAAAACTCCCTAAGGTGTACTCTCATTTTGCAATGGAAATAAACATATATAGTCCTAGGAACACAACTCTCAAAAACTGTAGGACGCCCTCTTTTAATAGGAATAGGATGCCTAGGTGGGTTAGGGTGAGACACGTGTGAGTCTAATACTAAAGTGGGAACCATCTTGGGTACTACTTAGGAAGTAGAAGCACCGTCATGACTTATTCCTAAACTCTCACCACTACCCAAAATAGGATTGAGAAACATCTTTCCAACCTTCTTAGATGCGTTCTTTAAAGGTACTTTGACCTCCCGGTCACGTTCGAGATCATTCTCGAGTTGGGATACATGTGTCGTCAGACTAGACACCATGTTGGTCAAATCACACTTCTCCCTTCCTACAGCAATCAACTGTTCATTCAGACTCACTTTCACTTTCACCTTCTCAAGTTGACTTGTTTTGGCCTCAAACTCACCCAAAATCTCAATCTCTCTCTCCAAATTTTTCACCTTGAGACTTAACTCTTTATTCAATTTTTTTGTCTTTAAAGTCTCAGCATACAAATATCTAAAAGAAATTTGGAGCTCACTTTCACACTAACCTTCACCCTCACTTGAAACACTCAAATCATCCTCCTCGGGGGTCTCACGAGAACTAGTCCCCCTCACCTCCATTTAAACTAGGTAACCCGACTAGCTAAAAATGCAACACACATACCGTGCTCTTTTTCATCACCCGGATCAAAAACCTCTATGTCGTTATCACTAAGTGTGGCAGTTATAGCCACTTTCTTTTTCTCTCTCCTAAGTCTAGTGGCACACTCATACGCCTTATGCCCTTTAACCCCACACTCAAAACACGTCAAACTTTCTAAATTTTCCTCACTCTCCTTTTCTTTTTCTCTCTCCTTATCTTTCTCACCGCTTTATTTGGCCTCTTTATTTTTCTCAAAAAAATCTCTTATTGGAAGAATTATTTTTTTTCATGTTAAGAAATTTCAAAAAAAAAATCGCAAACAAGGCCATATCATTAAAATCAAAACATTCCTTAGAATCGGACTCACAAACTTTTTCTTTCTTTTTCTTAAAATGAGTTTTTAAAGCAACGTCTTTATCCTTAGCCTTAATGGTTTGGGGAAACATGTCAATCTCATAGGTTTGAAGATCTCCTCAAGTTATTCCAACTTAAGTGATTTTAAATTTCCCAAAGAGTTCAAAACAATGACTTTAGGAATAAAGCATTTTGGGAGAGATCTCAAAATCTTTTTAACGACATGCGTGTTATCAATCAACCCGCCCAAATTAAAACTAGTGTTTACAATGTTCGACAAACGCGCAGAAAAATCATAAAAGCATTCAAACTTAGACGTGGTGATAGTCTCAAATTGAGTGGCCAAATTTTGTAATTTTGATCCTTTAACCGTGTTTGTACCCTCATGTGTCAATTTCAAAACATCCCATGGCTCTTTAGACGTGGTGCACATCATAATTCGGCGGAACTCGTCAGGAGTGACGGCTCCAGAAATAGCACTCAAACCACGTGAATTAAAATTATAAATTTTAAAATTATCTTCAGTTCAGGCCGACACGGGTTTTAAAGAGGTGATATTTTCAATGGTGACAGTGAGAGGATTCCATCCCTTTTCGCAAAGAGACCAAACACGCTCGTTAATAGCTTTTGAACTAGATTTCATGTGAGCTTTTCAATAGGAATAATTTTTCCCATAAAAAATAGGCACCTTATTAAATGAATGTTCCATTGGAAAAATTGCGATTTTTCACAAAACTAATTTTTCAAAAAAAAAATCAATATCACACGATTTTGCAAAAAAATAAGAATACGCAATAAATTAGCGTAACCCACTCTGATACCAATTTGTAAAATATGACGATGGTGTGTGATACCGATTTAAATTAATTCTCAAGTTTCCAATTAAACCTTATTTAATTAGAGTCTATTTTTAAATCAACATAATTCAGCCCCTAAACATGCAATTACGTGTGTGCGTGTGTCAAACCATTAATAAATAAAGCATACGACACAAATTTCAGAAAAAATACCCGAAGGTAAAAACCTTTTATTTCTAGAACTCTGACAAGTTTGCAAGAACATTAACTTACATACCATCTTCCTTTCGCCCACAAGAGTAATGCACGGTGCCTTCATCAAACCTTCAAAGTGATGACTAGAAATCAGCATTGGTTCACACGCAGCTATACCACAAGGACACCCAGTTCTAGACTCGCAGTCTAAAATCTTCACAAGGACTCACTACACAATAACACGCAGTTTTCAGTTACACAGCTCTCCCCACAAAGAATGAACAAAAGCAAAGTGTGTTCTTGAACACCAAAATAATTCACCAAAGCATATGGGATTTTTGTGAATTGAAAACAAAAGGGATGAAAACTCTAAAAGAAGAAGTCAAAAAGAATTCTGCAGATTCGCAGTGTTTTGTCTTTCAAAACGCTGGGACTTCTTAATGAAAACGAAACCATTTAAGGAGTATTTATAGAAAGTCGCACCGCCTCGGCCGTTAGCACGAAAAAAATATCTTGCTCAAACGAGATATGATGTCATTTGAAAGACATTGCACGATATCTCAATGTCGCTCGAACGAGATGGGGATCTCGCTTGAACGACCTGAGCATCAAAATCGAGGAATGCTACAGGACTTAGAAAATTACTCATTCTCAAATTTTGACCAAAAAAGTCCGCTCCAACACTTATAAAATATTTTGTAAAAGTATCCCAAAGCTCTAAGTGCAAAGTTAAGGTATTTAAAACATAACTTTACCAAAGTAAACTTTGCGGAGGCTTTTTGACGAAGAACCTTGATATATTCGGATCCGTGTTGATGTATATTGCTCTTGAACTTTTTTGACAGTTGTAACGGTATACGATATAATTAATTATCACGGACATTTTAAAAAAAATGTCTTTACAAAGTTAAAAAACATGTCGTTTGAGAGCAAAAACTAGAAACGATCGCCAATCGGCCCTATTAGAGGTATGAACATCTCACACGGGACCAATATAACTTGTAGGAACTGATGTGACACCCCACTTAAAATAATAATGGGTCTCCAACCCCATACTAAAATAATCAGGAATATCAAGTGGATCATTCTCATCATCTACAGACGATACTAAAACAAACACAGCTAAGTACCCATTACTACAAAAAGAGGGTGCCAAAATTTTTTTTTAAGCATACAAAGCAATAACCAACACACCACATAACAACTATTGAATATGAAAAAAGAACACACACATGCAATTAAAAAGAGAAGAGTACTAGAGTACAATCAAATATACAAAAAGAAAATACCCGAATAAGCTGTCGGGTCACAGATAATACCACAGTCCGAAGAAAAATAAATATAAACAGAATGCTACAACTATAACTCTTGCTTGTAAACCTGATATACAAACTGAATCCTAATCTAGATACACAAAAGATAGGAAATGTCTATATCAAAATCCCGCAACAGTCCGCTACTGCCATAGCTTCCTCGAATACACTGGATGGATAACATCAATGGCGTCCTTATGGAGGAAAACCTAAAATAATACAATATATATAGCAAGAGAAAAATATAAACAGGTCAGAGCTCGAGGTGTGAAAACATTTTAGCAAGTGCATTAAAATGCATAATAATTATAAATGCATTAGAACATGATAAAAGTGGAGTCGCACTCTCCAGAAAAATCCAACTCACCTCTCAACTAAAGCGTGCACCTAAACATATGTATATCATCCTCAAATATCTTCCCAACACTAACTAGGGGCAAAATAATCTAACCTACACCCCAAAATTTATACTCATTTAAACTTCCATCTAACATAACCATCAACTTCCAATCTTACCATAATCCCCAATTGTGCGCCACTTACTTAACATATAAATATACATATACATATTCTCTTACTACAATTTCTCATATTCTAGTTATTTACATAAATGAGTTAATAGCATCTAAATGCTAAGGACTAAACTTCTCCCAATTCTCAATATTGCACTGCGTTTCGTGCGTGGGACGTCTCGCAAGCGAAATCCAAATAAGAAACCCCCCCGATACATTACTCCTTGACAATATTGATTATCAAGATTCATTATGCCCTCAATGAATGGAGCATATAACCCCAATTACTTAATTAACATACATAATTAAACTATTCCCAACTCTCAATAGCGCAATGCGTTTCATGGATGGGACGTCTCGCAAAGCGAAATCCAAACATGGAACCCCCTGATACACTAATCCTTGACACTGTCGATTGTCGAGATATAGTAATATAATTCTGAGTACTAAGGACTAAATTTCTCCTCACTCCCAACATTGCACTTCATTTCATGCGTGGGACGTCTCGCAAGCGAAATCCAAACAAGGAATCCCCTAATACACTACTCCTTGACACTGTTGGTCGTTGAGGTCCATTATGCCCTCGGTACCCAACGTAATATATATACTCATATAATAATATATGTATCATATTCACTTTAATATACTCATCACGATTTAAGTCGGGATAAAATCTCCCAGAATGAGATTCAATCATTATTCTTATATCTCTTTACACTAGAGACGGATATATCACATCGCATAATCATATACAAATAATATACACACAAGTATAATAACCATCCTAGCAAGCTATAACTCGAGGATGAAGTTTCTCAATGCTATCATCTTCCGAGGAATCGCTCACATAGCATCCTAGGTACCAATGGTCAGAATCTCACACCGCCTTGGTATAAACAAAATCACAACGTATGGGAAGCGATCATAGTTCCTCCCCGAAAGTGAGACGAAACATACCCACCACGTCTCACCCCTAATAAAAGTTACACAATAATAATGGACGCTATTACATGGGGACTATACGCTCCCTACTCCTCAAGCCAGGGGCCACACCCACATCGCACAACTTCCCATGATAGCATGGAGGGGGTATGCCTCACATATATATATATATATATATATATATATATATATATATATATATATATATATATATATATATATATATATATATATATATATATATATATATATATATATATATCATACACACTAAATATACATATACTATCACATCATATAAATGCATACCATCACCCAAGGTATATAAATCACGCCATATAAGTATACATACTCTTTTTACGCTCGTATGCGTAAATGAAATAATTTCATTTATATAAATATATTTTACTCTCGATATACAAACCGTTTCTAACTCTCACACTTTCCCACTACATATACACGATATGATCCCTCACCTGAAATTTACTCATCCATTACTTCTATTTGTATGAATAATATCCCAATTCAATTAACGTTGAGGATATTCTCTACATCCATATGCACATCGATCAACATTCGTTATTCCCAATCCATATTATGGTTCAATCGATCATATGAACCTTTAACATTATCCCACTTTTGATTCAATTCAAATTTCCACATTGCTAAGTGCATCCTACCTCTGTCTTATAAACCCATAATTATCTCCAAATAGAAATGTCAATGATAGTGGGCTTCCCCACTAGTCGGTACGATAATCTCCAATCGATATTCACTCAGAATAAGTCAATATGACCTCAAGAATTTATCATAAGGGAAACTCCCTATAAGTTTCCAAAACATAATTCCCATAAGTTATATAAAGGTTCCCAATCGATAAACCCAAACGAAATGGGACGAAACTCGCTCTAGAAAAATATCACCCAAAATTTCCCTGTTTCTAAATCGATTCGGGCCCAATCCAAATCGATTCGGGCCAGCGAATCGATGCCCTCCAATGCGAATCGATTCGGTCCAAAAGACCTGGGCAACTATCCGAGGCCGAATTGATTAAAATTTGGGTCCTAATCTATTTGGTCACTCAAACCTGGAAAGGTGGAATATTCCGAATCGATTCGAAATGGGGGCCATATCGATTCGGCCTGTTCAGAAGCTACGAAAATGGCAATTTTTCTCAAAGGCCAAAAGTTCCCAAAATTCGTTTGTATCATCTTCTCACCATTTCTCTTCAACCCAAACATATATACAACATCAAAACTCATATATAACCCAACCCAACTAATTATATACCCTCAAATCCGTATACACACCTCAAATGCAAAATTTACCCAAAAATCTAGGTTTTACATATTTAACCTAAAATCCACAATTTTTATCCACATCTCGTGAAATAAAAAATGCACAAGAATTATTTATCAAGTTTAATCACTTGCCTCAGAGTTGTAGAGCTTGAATCTTCCTCAAAATCATGTAATAGCCGGAATCTCCAAGATTTTCTTCTTTCTCTCATTCCTTTCCTCTTCTCTCTCTCTCTCTCTCTCTCTCTCTCTCTCTCTCTAGGGCTTTCTCTTTCTCTCTAATGAGATTGGCTTCTCACGTAGGCTTAGTAAGACTTATCTCCAAAACACCCAACTTTAAATGATAATACACACTTTAAATGACTCGGTTACTCTAATTTGAGCCAAAGGAACTTAAAAATATTTTTAAACCTAAATAAGACCCAAGTAAAGTCATTTCGACTATCTTGACCATTCCGAAATCAACCGCACACCTAGAATCATCATTCGAATTACTTTCTAACATCCTCAAATTTTGACCTCCAATGCCAATTTAATTATTCTCCAATATTTATTTCTCACAAAAATAATTATTTCATCATCCCAAAAATCACGGGGTATTATAACTGACTGCTTAGGTACGAGACTCTCGGCTTGAGAATATGATGAAAATTTGTAAATATCTAGACTTAGTCTTAAAAACATGTCTCTAGGCGGTGAAAAACAAAAATAGCCTCCAAATAGGCCCGTTAGAGGCACACACACACTAGACACGAGACCGCTATAACTTGTTGGGATTGACCACATAGTCACGGGAATCATGTTTTGAGAATATGATGTAAATTTGCAAATATCTACACTTAAGCTTACAAACATTCCACAATGACCCCATAAGAGGCATGAACACCTCATACGAGACCAATGTAACTCGTAGAAATAGATCTCATAGTCCCAAGACTCTCAATTTGAGAATATGATGAAAGTTTGTAAATATATTTACTTAGACTTAAAAACATATTGCAAGAGGAAAAAACTAAAAACATCCCTCAAACAGCCCTATGACAGGCACGAAAATTTCGAATGGAACCAATGTAACTCGCAGGAACTGATCTCGTAGTCCTGGAACTCCTGGTTTGAGAATATGATGAAAATTTGTAAATATCTAAAGTTAGGCTTAAAAGCATGCTGCTAGAGGAAAAAAAAAAACTACCCCATTAGAGACACGAACACTTCACACGACCAATGTAATTCTGTTGATTGCATAGTGACGAGACTCTCGGTTTAAGAACATGATAAAAATTTGTTAATATCTATACTTAGGATTAAAAACATGCTGCTAAAGGGAAAAAAATAAGACAACCCTCAAACGGCCCTGTAGGAGGCACAGACACCTCGGACTGGACCAATGTTACTCGTAGGATCGGAGTGCCTAGTAACGAGACTTTTAGTTTGAGAATACGATGAATGTTTGAAAATATATACATTAAGACATAAAATCAAGCCTCTAGAGGGAGAAATCTAAAACAACCCTAAAGAGTCCCATAAGAGGCAAAACACCTTACACAGGACTAATGTAACTAGTAAGAATTAACTTCATAGTCATGGGACTCCCGATTTGATAATCTGGCAAGAACTTGCAAATATATATACTTAGGCTTATAAAAAGCCGCTAGAGGGAAAAAACCCAGAACATCACCCAAATGGTTCTGTTAAAGGCACAAATGCCTCGTATGGGACCAATGTTACTCGTAGGATTTGTATACATAGCAACGAGACTTTTGATTTGAGAATATGATGAAAAATTGAAAATATCTAGACTAAGACTTAAAAACATGCCGCTATAAGGCAAAAACCCAAACTAGCCCCTAAATAGCCCCACAAGAGCCACAAACACCTCCTATAAGACCAAAGTAACTCCAAGGAACTCATCGCGTAGTCACCGGACTCTTAATTTGAGAATATTGTGAAAATTTCCAAATATCTTGACTTAGGCTTAAAAATGTGCCGCTTGAGGGAGAAAACCCAAAATAGCCCAAAACGGCCTAGTTAGAGGCACGGACACCTGACAAGAGACCAATGTAACTTGTAGGAACTGACTCGTAATTGCAGGACTCTCGATTTGATAATAAGATGAAACTTTTCAAATTAATGTACTTAGCCTTAAAACATGCCACTAGAGTGTAAAAACCCAAAATAGTACCAAAATGGCTCCGTAAGATGCACGAACACCTTAAACAGGATCAATATACCTCGTAGAAACTCATTGAGTAGTCACAGGACTCCTGTTTGAGAATATGATGAAAATCTTAAAATATTTACACTTAGGCTAAAAAATTCCTCTAGTGGTGAAAACCCCAAACAATCCCCAAACGGTCCAGTAGGAGGCACGTACACCTTACATAGTACCAATATAACGTGTAGGAACTTACCGCGTGGCCATGGTACTCACGGTTTGAGAATATGATGTAATTTATAAATATCTAGACTTAGTCTAAAAAACATGCTGCTAGAGGGTGAAAACCCACAATAGCCCCCAAACGGCCTCGTAAGAGGCACCCACACATCGTACGAGACTAATGTAACTCATAGGAACTGACCATGTAGTTACGGGACTACCAATTTGAGAATACGAAGAAAATTTGCGAATATCTAGCTTAAGCTAAAAAACATGCTGATAGTGTGCGAAAAACAAAAACAATCATCCAAACGGTCCCGTAAGAGGCACGAACACCTCGCATGGGACCAATGAACTCTAAGGAACTGATCACGTGCTAATGGGACTACCGATTTGAGAATATGATGGAAGTTACTAACTATCTAGACTTAGGATTAAAAGAATGTCGTTAGAGTGAGAAAACCCAAAACATCTCTCAAATGGTCCCATAAGAGGCATGAGCAACTCACACGGGACCAATGTAACTCATAGCAACTGATTGCGTAGTCACGAGACTCCCGTTTTTGAAAATAGGAAAAAAATTAGGCTTCTAGATTTTGGCTTAAAATAATGCTATTAAAGGACACAAACCCAAAATAGTCCACAAACGGCCCCGTAAGAGGTGCACACACCTTGCACGGGACCAACGTAACTAGTAGGAACATATCGCATAGCTATGGGACTCTAAGTTTGAGAATATGATGATAATTTGTAAATATCTAGAATTAATATTAAAACATTCCTCTAGAGGGAGAAAACCTAAAAGAGCCCCCAAATGGCTCTATTAGAGTCACAAACACCTTGTATGGGACCAACGTAAATCCTAGGAACTCATCGCATAGTCACGGGACTCCTAGCTTGATAATATGATGAAATTTTCCAAATATTCATACTTGGGCTTAAAAATGTGATTCTTGAAGGTGAAAATCTAAAACAGCCCCCAAATGGCTCCGTTAGAGGCCCGAACACCTCGTACGTGACTAATGTAACTTGCAGGAACTAACTGCATAGTCGTGGGACTCTCGATTTTGGAATACGATGAAAAATTAAAAACATCTAGAATTAGGATTAAAAACATGTCGTTAGAGGGAGGAAATCCAAAAAAAATCCCCTAAACGACTCTATAAAAGGCAGGAACAGCCGCATGGAACTGATGTAACTCATAAAAACTCATCGCACAGTCATGGGACTCCTGATTTGTAAATATGAAGAAATTTTCAAAATATCTAGACTTAGGCTTAAAAATGTGCCACTTGTGGGAGAAAACCTAAAACAGCCTTTGAACGGCCTCATTAGAGGCACGAACACCTCTTAAGGGACCAATATAACTCGTAGCAACTGACCCTGTACTCGTGGGACTCTCGGACTGAGAATATGACGAAAATTTGCAAATACCACTACCTAGGCCTAAAAACATGCGGCTAGAGGACGAAACCAAAAATAGCACCCAAATGTCTCCTTAAGATGAACGAACACCTAAAACAGGACCAATATAACTCGTAGAAACACACCGCATATTCACGGGACTCCCAATTTGAAAACATGTTGAATATTTGCAAATTTCTTCACTTAAGATAAAAAAATGCCACTAGAGATGAAAACCCAAAACAATCCCTAAACGGTCTCATAAGAGGTACGAGCACCTCAGATAGGATTAATGTAGCTTGTAGGAATTAAAATCGTAGTCATGGGACTCTCGATTTTATAATATGATGAAAATTTGTAAATATTTGTACTTAGGCTCTAAAACAATTCACTAGAGGGTGAAAACTAAAAATCGCCCGCAAACGGCACACACCCCTTGCAAGGGACCAATGTAACGCATAGGAACTAACTGCGTAGTTACGAAACTCCTAGTTTGAGAATATGATGAAAATTTTCAAATATCTACAAATAGGCTTAAAAACATTCTACAAGAGGGCAAAAAACTAAAACATCACCCAAACGGCCTCGTGTGAGGCACAAACACCTCGCACGAGACCTGTGTAACTCGTAAGAACGTATCGCATAGTCCTAGGACAATCAATTTTAGAATATTATGAGGATTAATAAATATCTAGACTAAGAATTAAAAACACATTTTTAGTGGGCATAAATTGAAAACATTCTTCAATAGCCAGGTACGAGGCACAGACTCCTTACACGGGACCAATGTAACTCGTAGGAACTAATCGCATAGTCACGGGAATCCTGTTTTAAGAATATGATGAAAATTTGTAACTATCTATACTAAGGCGTAAAATCATTTCTCTATAGGGAAAAAACCCAAAAGGTCACCCAAACGACATTGTATGAAGCATGACCACCTCACACGAAACCGATGTAACTAGTAGGAACGGACTGCATAGTCACTGGACTCCCCATTTCAAAATATGATAAAAAACTTAAAATATTATATTTAGGTTTGAACACATGCCCTTAGGGGGAGAAAACCGAAAATAGCCACCAATTGGCCTCGAAAGAGGCACACATACCTCACACAGGATTAAAGTAACTCGTAGGAACTGGTTGCATAGTTATGGGACTTCGGGTTTGAGAATATGACGAAAATTTATAAATATCTAGACTTATTCTTAAAACATTCTTCTAGAGGGGGAAAACATAAAAAAAAAACCGTTAGAGGCGCAAATACCTCTCACGGGACCAATGTAAGTCCTAGGAACACTTCGCGTAGTCACGGGACTCGCGGTTTGTGAATACGATGAAAATTTTCCAAATATCTAGACTTAGGCTTTATATTGTGCCTCTTAAATGCAAAACCCAAAATAGCCCCTAAACGGGCCCATTAGAGGCATGAGTAGCTCGCACGGGACCAATGTAACTCGTAAGAACTGATTGTGGAGTCGCGGGACTATTAGTTTGAGAATATGATGCAAATTTTCCACTACCTAAACTTAAGAATAAGACAATATAACTTTTAAGAAGTCACCGCTTAGTCACGGCACTACCGATTTGATAATATGATAAAAAAATTTGCAAATATCTACACTTAGGCCAAAAAATACTGCTATAGGCAAAAATCCAAAACATACGTCAAACTGCCCCAATAGAGGTATGAACACATCACACGGTGTCAATATAGCTCGTAGGACCTCACTACATATTCACGGGACTCTTGATTTGAGAGTATGGAAAGAATTTTGAAATATCTATACTTTGGCTTCAAATCATGCTTGTAAAGGGCGAAAACCCAAAATTACCCCTAAACAACATCTTGAGAAGTAGGAACACCTCGTAGGGAACCAATGTCACCCATTGTAACTGATCACATAGTCATAGGACTCCCGATTTTAGAACATTATGGAAATTTATAAATATCAAGACTTAGGCCTAAAAACATGTTGTTACATGGCTCCGAAAGAGGCACGAACACCTTGCACGAGACTAATATAACTTATAGTAAGTGATTGCATTATCACGACACTATCGGTTTAAGAATGTAACAAAAAATGGGACTTAGGATTAAAAACATGCCGCTAGAGTGCGAAAACCAAATATAGCCCCCAAACAGCCTTGTTTGGGGCACGAACAACTTGCATGGGACCAATATAACTCATAAGAACTCACCACGTAGTCACGGGACTCTCGAATTGAGAATATGATAAAAAATTAAAATATCTACACTTAGGATAAGAAATTGCCGCTAGAGGCAAAAACCAAAAGCAACCTACAAACTGCCCCGTAAGAGGCATGAACATCTCGCATGGGATCAATGTAACTCATAGAAAATCATCGCGTATTCATGGGACTCTCGATTCCAATATTGAGACTTATGATTAAAAATATGATGCTAGAAGGACAAAACCAAGAATCGACCCCAAACGTCCCTATAAGAGGCACGAACACCTCGCATGGGACCAATGTCATCCATAGGAACTAATCATGTAGTAACAGGACAAATGGTTTGAGTATATGAAAAAAAAATCGCAAATGAATATACTTATGTAATACCCTATACTTTTATGATTATTTTATCTTTCCACGTGTACATGGACTTATTAATTTAATTAAGGAAATTAATATGGTTTCCGTAAATATTAATTAGCGTGTTAAGAATTAATATTTGTTTGATTAATATTTACTAGCATGTGATAAGTAAATATTTATGTGATTTATTACATGTTGTGTATGAGTGATAGAGAAAGTTTATTATTATATTTTGATATAGTGTTACCTCAACAGATCGAGATAATTTATGGGCGACGAGTGGGGTATGCATGTGTCAGTCTTGGTTCATGAGATGTTAGCATCATTGTAGTTGGGTGACTCTGATGACTTTTTTGAGTTCACCGATGATCCAGGAAGGAATGGAATATTTTATAGTAGGTACCCGAGGGTTTGGGGACTTTTTAGACATAATAGGACCTGTAGGAGGGTCATTTTACACATAGGGTTAAGTAGTAAAAAACTTAATTAGGGTAATTAAGAGGTCGGGAAGGTGGATGGCAGCCCACCTTTCAATATTTACACAATAAATAAAGAGAGAGTGAGTTTAGGAGAAGAGTGAAAGATGAAGAAAAGAAAAGAAAGCCTGGAGAAGAGAAAAAAGCAGACTCAACCCATTATCAAACCCATGGAGAACGTCGAATTCTAATACACTAAGGCAATTAGTTACTTTCTTTATTTCGCAAATTAAATATAGTTAATTACTTTCATGATTAGAAATATAAATATGAGATTTAAAGCATAAAAGATTGAAACTTGATTAATTGATGATGGATAAACCCTAAGTTGTTTTAAAGATGAATTTTCTTACAAAGTTTGAATCTTGAATTTGATATTCTTGGACCCATAATATGGTGTAAAAAGGTTTAAAAACATGCTCCTATACTTATATTGGGTTAGGGTATTGATTGGGTACTGTTTTTTAGCCTTTTTTGGGCATTAATGAAGGTTTTGGAGGCCTCATCTTCATCATTAGGCCGCTTTAGTTTCTGCCCAGAATCGAATCAATTTGATCCAGTGGCGAATCGATTTGGGTCATAAAATTTTAGAACTCTTCGTTACGAATGTGTGGCACCCAATTTCATTTTTTTTCTTTTTTTGAATTAGTTATGAATTTTCTACGGAAGGGTGTGAAATCTCTAGTTGGTGATTTTGGGATGGAATTTATTTTAGGCACAATTATGTTTAGAATGATTATAAAAACTTGTGGATGTATTCTCTTCATTAATATGAATTGATAGTTCATGAAATTGAGGTTCACGAAGCTTAGAAGTCATTAATGGATATTAGGAAACATGATTAGGGAATTTTGAAGAAGAAATCCGTATTGAAAATTTGTGAATCTGGGCTTATTGCCCGAAGTGAATCGATTCGGCCACCAAGAAAAATTTATTTGGCACGGTGCGAATCAATTCGTATCCAAGGGTGAATCGATTAAGCTTCTGGGTTAGGTCGCGGTTGCATCGTGAAAACGTTCAGGGGATTTTTATAAACTCAAGCGAGCATGTAACTGATCCTTAACGAAAAAGGTACCAAACTCAAAGAGAATTAGTAAAAAGTACCAAACTCCAAATCAGGTCAATATGAACATATTAAAAAAAACTTCGAATTTTTTTTCATATGTGAGTTTTTCTTAAAATCCTCTTATGCATGTTAAATACGACCTTAATCTGTTATCATTTAAAACATTAAAAATTAAGAGATTTATTATTTAATAATCAACGCATTAATACTATGACACACTATATAATTAACTCCAAAATATTGGGCTCATTAAGGGAGATTGCTAATTTTAATGAAGACAACCTTTATTACCGTAGGAACCACCCATGAGGAATGTATGTGCTTTTACTAGGTTAAATAAAAATAGAGATGATGAGACGAAATTATTCAAACATTTTGCGGAAGAAAAGTTTGTGGTAATTAAAGAGCGATGTATTATAATTAGAGAGGAGACTTGTGAGCACAAATTCAAACTAAATATAACAATCAGTGTGACTAAGAATGTAAGCATTTTATTTTCAAGATTCAAGCAAGAGCCAAGGAAGATGAAATTTCAAGGATTCAACATGATCATACCATCTCCGAGCCTTATGACATCATTAATAATTTTAGAAAAAAGTCCCTCTCAAACCCTATGTATCCAAAGATTTTGATAAAAAAAATCTGCCAATTTTCTTCTACTTTCCTAGAAAATTTTCCATAGAAGGTGTCACAAATTATACCTTCATACGAAAAGTATACTTCTGCGAGAGGCTTCCCTGTGACAACTGGTCTGATGTCTAAGGTTAATACTCATTTGAGTCGAGCAGTACACTACCCTCTGATAATCGAATGTCACTCTTTAAATTTTAAAAGTGTTTATCTATGAATTATTTTTTATGTTTCAACCTTTGGTCTGTTTTTAAAAATTAGTATAAACAATACCTTTAAATCATCCAAAAATTGCAAACAAATAAAATAATAAAAACAAATGACAATGCATTATCAAAAAAAAAATAACCTGACAAATTTTTTAAAACAAATAAATAAAACTATATTCGCCATTCGATAAATAAAAATAACGGCATCATCATACTGGTGTTATTTTGTTATCGTTGTGTTCTCAACATCCAACGCTTTCTACCGTTCTCAAGAATGGACTGTTTTTTGAGCTTCCAATACTCACATATATGTTCTTCCATGTTCAAATAGTCACGACTCATTATTTTTTCTTCTCCTTATTTCTATTGGCCACCAGTTCTGCTGCAAACAGTCATTCTTTTTTAATTGGATACTATTAATTTTAGATAAATCATGAACTACCTTATTTAAAGATCCCTAGCACTCAGTTCATTTAAGAAATCAACATGTGCATTTATGTTACGAAGTTGGACAAGTTGGTGTTGGATTTACTATCCATATTTCTCTTCTCTTTTGTGACCTTCTAATTACTTGTTCAACCTCCGAGTGGGTAAAGGTTGAAAGGCGTTCATCGCCCAACGAAACATCAACCATAGAGGGCACATTAGATTCCTTAGGAGGCGCAAATGATAGGCTATGCCCAGACACAGTTGACTAATAACTACTGGACGTTGACTTAGTCCTAGACTTTTTATTTGTATTGCATCGTGTGAAGAGCTCAACATTGCATTCTTAACTCTCCCTCAAATGATGATAAAATTTTATGAGCCTAAAAGTCTCTTAAGAGTGTGGTATGCATTGCCAATGCGGAGATACACTAATTAATATTAGGGAGCATGACGAAGCAGTCCTGTTTACATAAGATATTTCTTAATTACTCTCGTAAAAAATTCCCATTAGGTCTTATTACATGTATTTTCACAATTACTAAATATTACTATATTACATATTTACCACATATAGTAACTATTTACGATAAGTTTTGCGCAAGTTGCCCTGATAGTAAATATTTGCTACATGTTTTCTAATAGGGCCTATTAGAATAGAAAGATTCTCTAATTGGAAAAAATGGTCCAAAGAAAAAATCATGCCACCTATTTCACTATAAACTTAGTAAACAGGACCTATTGATAAAAAAATCGTTCATGTTATTTCCCATTTTTTTTATTATAGGTGAAAGAAAAATATCCTACCAAAAGGCATAAATAAAAAATTAAGCCTGAACTAGGCTAAAAATATACACAGAAAGTTACGAAATTTGCTGTGAGTAACAAATGGGTAGGGCCAAAATAAAAAAAAAAAGTGTGGGAAAAAGGTAACAAAACGACGTCGTTTTGGGCATTAGTATTGGAGCCTTGGGCGGAACATGATGTTCAGCTTAAGGTTCTTTGAATTTTAAGTTTCCACCCCAAATGATTTAACCTATTATGTTTCCCCCCAAATTTATTACCTCAACCTCCTATTTATAAAAAAAAAATATAAATGAAAATGAAGAAGATAGTTTGAACCTCCTGTTTATAAAAAAATAATAATAATAACCGTTGAATAAATAGCCGTTGAAAGTGTTTGAAATATTTGGAGTCAAAACAGAAATAGGGGAAAAGGGTAAAAGCTTGGGCGGAACACGATGTTCCGCTTAAGCATTTTTTTTATTTATTTTTATTTTTTATTATCCTTCGTTGCGCGGAACATGTTGCTCCGTTTTGTGTGTGGGTCTCACAAAAAATTAACTAGTGCAATTGTATCTTTGTTATTTTTTACACTATCGAAACTTATATTTGAACTTTTGCCTTACCCAGAACATACATATATACCGCATATATACACTTTTACACTACCAGTAAGGATTACTCTAACAAGTCATATAAATAGTGGATAAAAGCATAAAACCAATCACCAGCCTTTTCTTATCCGATAGGGTATTTGGCATGTTTCTTGAGGTAATATTTAATTTTTGGACATAAAGATTCATACCTGGGAGCCTTTGTTCATTTCATCATGAGATCATCGCTGCAAGGAAGCTCATGCTTTCCTATAGAGATGAATAATGACTTGGACACAAACTCTAAGCATAAAATGAACATAAAACTGAGTCAGGTCCACCGACAACGAGAAGGCCCATCATTGTAGTGAGGATATCGTCACAATGTTGAATCCTTAGTGAACTCCGTTGATGGAGTCACATAATTTTTTAAAGTTGTCCAATATACCCCATGCGACGAGGAGCACAATGAGAATGTAACGAGAAGACCACGAGCAACGATCCACTTTGACATGCGAGCGAATACTTATTCGAAAGGAGCGAAACCCTATCTCTCTTTAGTGAAATGGACAAAACTTCAAAGTATATGGTATATGGTATATGGTTTCAATGTAAGATTTATTCAAGAAGTATATAATATATGTAATAACAAATATTAAACACAAACATATAAGGTTTTATAAACAGATTGATCAATTTATGATATTCTAGCTAAGGTCAATACTATCCATCTCGGTTCTTTCCCTTCAAACTAACGAGTGATAAATTTATCTAAAAAATATGAAGCGCATTCATTCCTGAATTTTGATGAAGCTTTCTGGAGTTGAAAACACAAGGCTCAAAGTCATTTTAATAAATATAATCAAGACAATAAACCAAACTTAAGGCACATGAGTATGCATAAACTTCTGCAATCTCCCCTTTGTGACAAAGTGAGAGAATTTAATGTGATTAAACTAATAATAAAGCATTGGGCTAGAAAGAAAATGAGGTAACCAAAACATCACATAACCCAAATCGACAAAAAATGGAAATATAAGGATTACAAATATGGATATGCGATAGAGAGAAACTCTCTAACCAACTTTGATAAGGAAGAATATAAGAAAAATTATATCACTTGGCAAATATAAGAATTATGTTAGACATTTGTAATAAAGAATATATTATCTTAAAGGATAATTACATAATGAGATAACTAAATAAGAACATAGAAATAAAATATCATTTGTGAAAAAGAAAAAAAAGGAATTAACATCATTGAGAAATAAAATATGATGGAGTTCAATTAAAATTTTGAGTCATAAAACAAGGGAATCAACGATTTGACTCGAGATAAATCTTTAACAACCTTTTGATATCATTTTTTACTATAGCGTATTTTCTCTCAATAAGATATCTTTATTAAAACCTTTTAGTCTCATAACCATGGTGTTTCTCAATTTTAGACTGATTAAAATTCATGAGATGCTTTTATTTTTTAAAATTTTCTTTTGCATGTGATTACTTTTACTCAAATAAAGGTAGTTATCCCTTTCCTTAAATGGTAGCTATCACATTAGATAAAGTCGTAGCACTTTCCAAGCCATCTAATGATATATTATGTACATAATTAGCTTTTTCAACTTCTTCGTATTATGAATCAACCGACAAACACAAAATTTTAACACTTTGTAAAGGCCATAAAACTTTGGCATTCCTCATAAAGGGACATTTATTCAATAGAGTGAGGTGTAAAATGCAACAAGATAGTAACATGCATTACCAACAAAATTTATCCCAGTGTTTATTAGACTTAAAAGAAAATAAAACCAATATCATAAAGCACATACCACATTCCCAAATCTAAAGAAAATTAATCAAATAAGCCATTTTTATGAACAGGATATGCCATTGAGTACATAATCTAAATGGAATACAAATCATTGTATCACAAATATTTTAGAATTTTGAATGAAAATATATAAAATAAAAAACAAAAACATGTTTTAGGATTTACAAATATGCAAGAAGATAAAAATCATAAAAATGTTACAGTGCGATCATTGAACCAATTGAATATTCAATGAAGATATAAGATGTCAAGATTTAGAAAATCCAAGAGGTTTAATTAGAATAATTGGTAATTGATCCTCATGATACTTAACCCGAAGACATCAACTTTTTCTTCGATAAGATTGTAAATAAAATGATAACGAATGTGAATGTGTTTCATACGAGAAGGTTGAAATGTATTTCTGGATATAACAATGACACTAGTATTATAATAATGTATAGTTATGCAAGATTGATTACCCTTATAATCTCTCAAGATTTTCTCCATCGAAACAATTGTGTGCAACAACCACTCGACATAATGTACTTCGCTACGGTTGTATACAAATACACAAAACTATTATTCTTGGTGTGCCAAGAACCATATAATTTCCCTAATAGAAACATTCATTAGACGTAATATTCCTGCCTCCCACAAATATCACCCAATCGACCTCATAATAAGACGACAAATATGTATTAGTTTTAGGAGGATACCAAATACCAAAATGCGTTCGTCTTCTCACGTTCTTTGTGATACGCTTGACCCCATATAAGCGGAGATTCTTAGAGATTGATTGGAAATGACATGAAATAACAACATTAAAAGCTATATAGGGTCGACTAAATGTGAGGTATAACAAACCACCTGTTATGCTACGATACAATGTTTCATCCACATACTTTTCTTAGTATCTTACACAGTTTCACGGGAAACATTAGAGTGATTAGACCACCCAACGTCAAATTTTTTCACAATGTCCTTTGCATATTTGTATTATGAAATAAAGATTCTAAATCCATTTGACACACCTGGATACTTAGAAAGAAAACGAGTTCCCTAACCATGCTCATCTTAAATTCATTTTTTTTTATTAACAAATCATAATATTGAGGATATTATTCATTAATGGAAACAAACTCGTTATTTCCACATACCAATTTTGCCCCTAATAGTTACTAAATCATAAATAAATCTGAATACTGAAACAACTGAGGCATTTATTAATTCTCAAGTGTGTTACAACTGAAATCTATGAACAATACAAAAGTATTTCTCTTGCTAACTATGCTCCTTTTCTTCTAATATGACATTTCTTTGTATCTATGCATCAACTAATCTCTAAACTATTCATCATGGCCTATTGGTGCCTACGTAAAATAACTAAAAAAGAAGTAAGAAGCAAAACTTTGCCCAGTAGATAATTTTAGTTCTATAATAATGTACCATATCTAGGTTTGAAATGCTCAAAATATGAAACAATGTATGGAAATTTGTAGCAAAATGAAATATCAATAGAACTAAACAGGGGTATACTAACGTCTGTGATATATTAAAGAACTGTATGGTAATTATAACCGGATATGGTGTTTATCGAGTTATAAGTAAGGTTCAAACTATAATACAATAACCCATAAATTATCGCTTATGGGGGCTGCAAATGCGTAGACATACCATTATAATATCGCTCAAGGCATAAAAAGCACTTGAACAGGTAATCCTAATAATTGTGGAATAACCAAATAATTTGGTGCACTTAGCTAGAGTGACACTCATACGTAGAGAAAATATAACAACAAGGAACTGAACATCTTAATCCTTTGGGCCAATTACATTTATCGGGGGTTTACCTGGTCTAATCCCTGGATCATAAGGTATACAACTAAAGGTTTCACTGATAATAGTTATGAAATGGCAGGCTATGATGGAAATCAGATAATTGAAACAAAAGATTAATAACATGCAGGGTATACTAAAATATGGTAAAACAGTTTAAATCACTGTTCAATAATTTACAGGAGTGAACTACAATCTGGATAATTTACTGAAATCAAATAGGTTGTCAGGGTTGAGTTAGCTTAAGTTTAATCAGATAATAGATTGAATCAATATTCACCGTATAATTGAATTATAAAAAAGTTCATAAATGATAATACGAGTTCAAGGATATCACAGAGTGATATAACAAGAAGCAATGTCAAAGACATAAGTTCACTGTATAATAGTGATATAGAATCACCTACCGGTGTTTATGGGTTTTTAGTGTTGTTTACGAATTTTTCATTGTTGCATTCCAATTCATGTAGTTATTTGTCTTGAGAAGGGGTATATTGGTGTTTGGGAAGAACGGGTTTATGTTTGTAGTATTTGACGTCATTTGGTAAACACAAAAAAAACTAATGCTATGACAAGCATAATTACATGAATCACGTATATAATTATATATTAAGCTATTTAGTTTGTTTGACGAAATAAGTAATATTTGGAATTTATATGTCAACTCCATATTTGAATAAATCATTTTTTAGGAAAATATTATTTATATAAAATCAAGAGATTCAATTTTTCTAAATAAATTGAATTAACATCAATTTAATATTTTATTAAAATATTAATCGGGTCAAATAATTGGTTTAACTATTTTAACAAAATCACCAATTTATATGAACGTAAAAACCTGTTTCTGGGTATTATTATGATATATGATATTAAAATAATGTTAATTTCCAAAGTTATTAGTTTTAATCTGACACCGTGTTAGTGTTTACTATTCTCCATATGTGTCAACATTTGGTACGAGTAGTATAAAATTAATGTTCGTGAAACAATAAATATAAAATAAAGTCGAAAACTCCTTTCCTTAATTGGACAATCAACCAGTGGTCATGCCACTTCTAATATTAGTCAGCACAACAACAAATTATCCAATACCTACAGAATAATATTTTTAATAAAAATGGCTCATAATAGTGTCTCATCTGATAACAACATCATTTTGAGTCATTTGGTGTCGTAACTCGTTTTAAACGTACTTTTACCAGGAAAGTGACAATTTTATTAGAAAAATGACAACGAGTTCAAATATATTTAGAAAAATGTACGATTACTCGTACGTGTCGGGATTTCATGTTTACGACCATTTGTATACATAAATGAGTATAATTAATAAATAGGTATTTTTAGGAAAAAAATTAAAGTTAGGCAATACCCTAAAATTACAACAACTTGGATCAGTCCCGAGTCATAAACGACTCGGACAAAAGTTTAACAAAAATCCAACAGTAATTCTTCACAATTTCAATCCCGAACCTTCTTAAATTCTTATATATATATATATATATATATATATATATATGTGTGTGTGTGTGTGTGTGTGTGTGTGTGTGTGAGGAAATCAGTAGGAGGTAAAAAAATAGAACCCAAATGGGTTTTCTGGTCGTTGGTCGACCACAATCATGAAAATGGGTGGTGGTCGGCTCCAAACCGAACACACATTCACACACGTTCATACACTGATATACATATGGAATTTAGCAAAAAAAAAAAACTAACAATCCAATCTCAAAAATAAACTCTATGGTTGTCGCACACTACCATGGAAATGGGTAGTGATCGAAGTTAAGAATCACACACAGACATGCACAATTATAAACTTACATCCATATATACATCTACATCAATAGTAGATAAAAAAACGAAAATATACGAATAAGTATAGGATGGCGGCCTGGTCAGGTAAGGGGAAAAGGGACGGCGGTGAGGGGTAAGGGAGAGGGATCGGGTAAGGGGTTTTCATTTTAGGAGCAGAGGTTTTGTAGGGAGAGCGAGAGAGAGAGAGAGAGAGAGAGAGAGAGAGAGAGAGAGAGAGAGAGAGAGAGAGAGAATCGTGGTAATGAAAACCAATGGGGTGGGTTCTATTGTTTAGTTTCAGTACAGTCAGCATAGTATAATTACACAATTTAGTGTATTTGGTACTCGTTTATAATGTTTTGTAGGTATTAATTTTTATAATTTTTGAAATTCCATCCAACTATAAATTAGTATTGGGGTATGTAAGACATGTTTCTATATTTTTTTCACATCAAAAGTACTTTTGAATTACGCTAACTTATACACGCTTTAATTTGAATAATAATTTAAGATAACATGTTTTAAACTCTTTCTACTATCCATTTCATATGAAAAGTATTCTATGTCGAGCGAGAGAATAAACGTGTCGACCCTATTTTCATGTTACAGACAATACATACGAGTCACAAGTGGGGCGAAAATAATTAATGGTTTGTAAAAGGTCATTTTGACACATAAACAATTCAATTTAATTTAAAATAAAAATGAGGTTATTATAGTTATTTTCTACATGGACTTAAATACCACAATGTCGTTCCAATAAGCAATTGTTGATACAACATATTTAAAAGAAATTATTGTCCCAAGCATTGAAAAATTCGAATTCCATCTTTATAGTGATGATTTTATTTAATTTTTTCAAAATCATTCCACACTAAAGGGGTCTGTTTTTTACTTAAAGGCAAAGTTAGTGTACCACTTTGTGCAGGTGTAAAGGTGGGTGTGGGTGTAAACTCAGCTTTAGTTTGGGGTTGTGTCATAGTCCCAGTATCTGACATATTTTCTCCTTATACAAACTCAATCATTCTAATCTCAAATTATTTAGTTTATTTTTATTTTTATTTTACATTGAATGAAAATAAAATAAGAAAGAAAAAAGTCAAACCGACAACCAAAAAAATTGTCAAATTATAAAAAAACTAACCAAAAATGTAATCAATATTCACAAACTAGCTTGCTATTATTGAGTTAGGTTATAGCTTATACCAACTCATAGTAGATATTGATGCAATTTTTGTGTTGCAAATTAACATGTTGTATGCTCAGGGAAAATATTCAAAAAAATACTAGGTATTAGGGTAGAATTATTCAAACAAATATATTACTATATAAGATGAGAAGAAGAAATGCAGATTATTCAAACAAACATACAAACTGAAACCCTACAATGTTAAAAAAATGAAGTCCTAAAATATTTAACTCTAAATCAAAATCTTTGATGTCACCCTAAATTAATGAGATTTCAAAATATTACAACCCTAAAATCTCTAAATCAGGATATCAAACAATTAAATTCTCTAATTCAAAAATATAAGATTATAAGAAGAAAATAACTCACCGTTGAAAAACTTTGAGTCTTGAGAACCTTTAATGATATGGAATCATGGAGATAGAGAAATTGATCACGAGAGGAGATAACTTAGAAGAGATTTGGAAGCATGGTTGCATGGAGGAGGAAACTCAGACAAAAGGGTAAAAGGCATGTTATTTATCCAAAAGTTTGTCATTTTGGAGGAGAGGAGGAAAGGATGTTCGACTTTAAGGGTTTTGTAATATTCGTAGTTGAAATAAGATACCATAATATCAATTTAATCTCTCCTATAACGTATAAATTTCAGCATATTCAAAGAAGGATTAAACTACTCTAGAAAACCTACAAAATAGCTAAATTAACCAAGTATCCTTGAAGTTTTAATAATTCCAAATCAGACCCTGAATATTTCAAACTACCATAACTTGACTTATACTTAACCCCTAGACCCCAAATTTATATCAAATTGACCGTCTAAACTTCAACTAACAAAAATTACAATTTTAGCCAACACAACTTTTTAAAATTACAAATACACCCCTAAACATGACCAAAAATACACTTTTAAGGCTATATAAGTATATAATTTAACAAGGACTAAAATCCAACTATTTGACATTTACGAAAACAAACTATCCACCTCAGCCTCCACATAAGTAGATAAGTAGAAAAATCACATGTTTGAACTATGCAAACGTGTGAGGTTTAAGTAAACATTGATTTACACTTCAAAAATCTGGACAAAATCACCTCCCATTCGAACCAATCAGACCCGTTGCTCATATACAATAAAAAGCCCACGAGGCAAGCCATTAAAACTCACCTCTTTCGTGTACTTAAAAAAATAATTTTCTCTCAAATCAGGTAACATATCATTTTATGCATTACATTCAATCATTTCAATTCCAAATGAATTATGTGTTGCTATTATTATTATATCCATCAAAATAGTAGAAACTTTAGGTGTAAAACAACCCCTAGATGAAGAGATAGGAAAAACATGACATTAAAACATGCCAACAAGATTTAATTAATCAATAATTTTTTCTAATTCAGAAAACTCAAAACTTTGCATTCTCCTCACACAGACCACCTTAAGCCTTGAATTAAAACCAAACTCCTCCTTAAGAAACCATACCATGTTCAAAGGAATTGCTACCATACTCTTACAAGTTTCAAATGTTACGTCAAAATTTTTGAAAAATAAATAGTTATGGAATTCAATATATATTGCACCTCAATCCATAAGACTCATATAGTTGGATTCCTTATGAAATTTCTGTTGAGTTTGTTTTGAAATCGTCGGGAATAGTTTAGAAATGAAGGAGTTAACTCAGTTCAAAGATTTCAAACCCTAAAATAAAAAATCGAGAGGTTGAAGATGAACTATTTGACCAGAAATCTTAACCACAAGCGTGAAGGCGCATGGCTAATCAAAATTTCTGAATTTTTTTCCAATAGTTTCATTTTATTTTTCTGGTCAAAATGGTATAAGGTAAGGCAGTGTTTTTTCAGGCCTAGCTAGAGTTATGGAAAATGAAGATTTAAGTTTGAAATACTTTTCCTAAATTACAAATTAACCCCTTCTAACTTTTTCAACTTTTTTTTAATTTTAACCCCAAACTTTGTCTATAAGTACTTTGAAATATTTTAACTCAAAAAATCTTCTATACCAAAGTTCAAGTTATTTACAATTAAACCCCTAAAACTTTAAAATACACAATTTTTGGTAAAAAATGATAAAAAACAACCTCGATTCCAACAACACTTACTCACCCAAACATTTATATATTGATAATCAAGTACCGACTCCTCCCGATATCCTCTTTTGATCCGTAAGTAGTTTAAAACTACCGATCAAGTAGGTCATTTTACCCCTTTGATGTATATTTTGCCTAGTTGTTTAACTACAATTAATATCATTCTTTAATAGCCCTATTTGATTCCAAGTATATGTAGAATCTAACATACTCATATGTTATTATACCACTAATTGTTTCAATTTTTATCATTCGGATCAAGTTGAACCCTTCTCATTTAATAACTGATATCATAATAATTTATTTTAACGACTCAATTCACCTTGCACTTATGTGCATTATTATTTATTGTAAAAGCACTAGTAATAACTAGGGAGTTGATTGTCTTGTTATCCCACGTAATTTTTCTACTTGACTTATGGTCTCAAACGATCGAGAGTCGGAGTTTATCTACATACGTATAAGTTCCACTTAAATTGTGTGCCTAGCCAGTTATTATCCAAAGGTTTTTTATTATTATTATTTGATTTTACTAATGGCTTATTTAATGATATACCCTTTAGTGAGCTGGTAAGTACAGTATTATCAATTAAAGGATCCTTGATTGTCTTTAATGTTATTATGAGAAACATTTGCGCCTGCTACATTTGATATACCCTGAATTCTATATACACTCCACCTCTCATCAATACAAATATTTGTTATAAAATATGTAAAGTCTGCATAGAATATTTGTGCTAATTCCTTTTTCCTCCAAATGGTCGAGGAGAAAGATGATAGTATCTCTTCCCTTTTGACACACCCACCAATCACATGTATGCATATGTGACTTCTTGGGCGAAGACTAAGGTAGATGGAAGCAAGGAGTGGCACTTTTCTATTTTCTACTTTATAGTTCGGGTTGACCATAAATTGTAATTCACCCTTACAGTGGTAATACACTATATGTACCATATTAATAATTAATAAAGTTATGATTTTCGCCTTAACTTTAATTTATTGCTTTATATATACTCTTTTGTACATTCATACCAAAAAACAGGGTGTGACAAGTTAGTATCAGAGCATATTTTAATTTTTAAACACATCGTTGGGTTAACATTTTGTACGAGAAAGGTTTAAAAGATATTAGTTATTTTGTCTTTTCATATTTTATCACTATTATATAGAAAATTCATTTTGCAACATGGATACATAGGATTCGTTTCTAATTAGTGTGGACATTGAACCAATAAATCGTTGGGAGAATACAGTTAGAGAAGAGGCACTTGTAAGGCTCAGATAAATGATCTACACTGTAGATGAAGACTTGGAAGGTTCAAGTAGTGACATAAAGAAACTATTATTGACCAATCGAGTTTTAGGTGAAGTTCAAGTAATGAGGAAAGTATATAATTATGTTAATGATCCAGTCAAACTCCAAGAGGCCATAAATCTTGCTTTAGCCGATGTACCAATAACTCCACCACTATATCCTAAAGTGACATCCAATGGTGAACTTATTGTAAAAAACCTCGCTTTTGAGAACTTATTTTATATTAATTTACTGTGTGAAGTAATTATATAAAATGTTGGAAATGGAGTAAATATTAATTGAATGAGTTGAAAGATAATATTTACTAGATTGTTGCATATTTATTGTATGTGTAAGTAAATATCATCATGTTGCGTTTTATAGTGTCATATGATTTAAATGACATTTATGATTTAAATGAAACCGGAACTTGAAATGATTTATAAAATTATCAGATGCCAATTTAGAGGGCATAGTTAGTCCCGAAATGTGCGAGATAGTCAAAATAAGTGTCATATTGTGTTTTTGGGTTCCGGGCACTTTTTACTGGTTTTAACTTAAATGTGTAGTTGTGAATCATTTTAATGGGGTATTAACAAAAATTTAAGTTAGGAAATTAGACTAAAGCTACGATTTAGTCTTGCACCTCATTTATTTCTCTTAAGTGTGTATTTACTAGGCTAGAGAGAAAGAGAGAAGAAGAGAGTTGTGGAGAAAATAGGAGAACAGAGAGAGATTAAAGATTTGGGATTTGATCTTGCTTCCATCTTCCAACAATTTGAGATTTCAACCACAAGGAAAGCTTTATACTTGCTAATATGTGATTTAAGATGAGTAAATTGTGTGATAGTTGTGTATTTGAATTAAATGAACAAATATGGGTTTTATGGATTTTGTGGTGTTTTAGCCCTAATTATAGTTTGATTTGATGGTATTATGGAGTATAGTAGTTGATAATCATGTAGGATGGTTTTGGGTAGATTAATGGTGGTTGATGTGTGTAAAAATGGAGTAGAAATTGGTTTTGGGGAAAATCTAGGGTTCATAACCCGTAACCCATTCTTGGAAATTTCGCAAGGGCAAATCGATTCGGCCCTAGGGTGAATCGATTCGCTAAGGGGTCAGCTTACAGGTCTGGGGTTCCGAATCAATTCGGGTTAAGGCCGAATCGATTCGGCTGAAACAGAAAGTTGGGTTCTTCACCCGAATCAATTCGCTTTTGGGCGAATCGATTCGCTGCAGGGGGCGAATCGATTCGGAATCTTGTTGTTTTGAGTTATTTTTCTAACTCAATTTTCACCATTTTTTTTTAGGCTTAGGACTTAGGAACCTTCTTGTATGAAGTAAACTTAGAGTCCTAGATGAGTTAGTTCACTACCCTACATTAGAAATGGTTTAAATGGGGCTTATTCCGGGGGTGTACAAAGTCATGTTAGGGCATTCTTTTCCTTTTGTTAACTATTATGAGACTAGGATTTGTAAGGTCATATTGGGAGAATTTAGAAGCTCAATTGAGGTATGATAGTCCTAGGGGTTGATAATAACACCTCAAAATGTTTGGAGAATA
The DNA here is from genome assembly GCA_949130495.1 of Sambucus nigra. NCBI lineage: Eukaryota > Viridiplantae > Streptophyta > Magnoliopsida > Dipsacales > Adoxaceae > Sambucus > Sambucus nigra. The sequence goes on along the minus strand of OX422216.1, from coordinate 460,649,285 downwards.
AATTGAGAGCTTATTCATTCATTGGGGTTATAACGATAACATGAACTACGTATGGCTCCTGATAAAATGTGATGTAACTATTAAAATGGAAATGATATGGTAAATAATAATTTACCTAAACACACCTCTCTAAATGCTATCATAAGGGAAGTTCGCGCATGAGGTGAAGTCCCCGGGCTAGTGAGTGCAAGGTGAATATAGTCCTCGGCCATATGACCGGTTATTATGTATGTTGTATTTATTATTGCGACTGTGAGGTAATTTCGGGTGTGGTTATGACTCACTCGTAGGTATATGGCCACTTCCTAACATTGCGTTAGGATCCCAGGTTGTCTTGGTTGATAGGCCCTAGAAGATGATAGTCATTTAGGGGCGCGCACAGTGGAGAAACCCAGGCGGACAGTCTTAGAATCGTTATATGTATATGAATATAACTATTCTTATTCAAGTTGGACTTAATTTATGATAAATGCCATAAAGATCATATAATTGTGATTATGTTTCATAATGAGAAATGGAACAATGAAATGGAATGGAGTAAATGATGGATGCTTGTAATTAATGTTAATCATTCATATCCTCTTGCTTAATTGAATTAAACTTATGATCATTTAAATTGCCTTAGCTTTTGCTTTGAGATTGTATACGTAGATTCTTATTTATAGCTATCATAATTAACTGATCATAACTGTCATACATTTTATTCATCTGGTGATCATATACAACCGTGCCGTGACCCGTTCATATTTCTTGTTGTGCATGAACCTTATATTCGCTCAGGTGCTCCGTCGCAAGGACGCCCGTACTGACTTTCCTATTCCGGTATTTTTGGGGAGCCGTGATACTTTGCTGATATTATGGGATATGTTGTTATTGACGTCTTCATTTTTGTACACTAGTTATGATCGGAACTTTTTCTCGGGTGCGTGGACCAATCTTTTGTATTTGCTTATTGTAATGTATTATGTAACTTATTGATCTGGTGGATTATTGTTGTAAATTTTTGTAAAATAATGTTAACCGATGGAACATTCGGTTATTGTGTTATATATGTATTGTTCAGTTTTATTCTTGTTGTCTTCATCCACCTTATTTTTAAATTGGGTTGTTTAAATTATTACTTTAACTTATAAAAAAAAATTGGCAACCCGTTTTCCTGGAATATAGGGTGGTTATCCTGTATACTTATTGTATTATTGTGATGCTGAGAATGGTCCATCTATGATTCCCATTATTATTGGGGTATCGGGTTGGCCACCGCTTATTTCGGTGAGCGGGTTGTCACAGATGGTATCATAGCATCAGGTTCTAGAGTCTTTAGGATCTATGCGGACTTGTCACGTTCTACCATAGCGTTATTTGATATAGAGCTTAATGTTAGGACTACTTTGTTGCCTATGTTCACGATCTTCTGCAAAATAGATTAATCTAAATAGTATTCTAACTCTATTGTTTCTTTATCTCTCACCCCGCTAGAAGGAATAGAGTTGTAGGAGAGGAGGTAGGTCCTCCATCGCTATATCCAGGAACTATAAATGTTGATGAAGTAGCAAATATTGTGGCCTAAGTTGTCAACGTAATGATGACTGTCGTGTTTAAGCAATTACCACAAGCTCAACAGCAATGAGATCAGGAGGTAAAACCTCCTACGGGACCTTCTCCGTGGGAGAGAGTTAGATAATCCTTTTTAAAGGGCCATCCCCCATAATTTTAAGGAGGTTTCAATGTCATAGTAGCTAATCAGTGGAAAAAGGATACGCAGCGCCATCTGCGCATGATGGAGTGTAGTGAGGAGAGGAAATAAATCCTTACTACTTTAAAACTCGTTGGAGTTGTACTACATTGGTGGGAGTCGATGACTATGCCAGAGCAGAGAGACGCTGTGACCATCAATGATTTCAGGGTTCTATTTGATCGGAAGTACTTCCCTCCCGCAGTTCAAAGGGAGATGAAAAGAAAACTTCAAGATGTGGTGCAAGGAGAGCATTCAGTTGGGGAGTATGAAGAGGAATTCGCGCAGTTAGATAGTTTTGTACCTGATGAGGTGACTCCAGAGGAGAGGAGGATATCCAAATTTATTGGAGGTTTGTATTGGAGGATACGACAACATTTACTAGGTAATCAAGCTTTGTAGACTTTTGGACATGTGATGAATGCGGCATTACTCCATTGTCAGGAACATCGGTTGTATGTTCAAGGTAGTAAGGAGGCTTCAGTTTTGGGGCAAGCTGGGAAAACCGGAGGCAATGGAATAGGAGGAGGAGTATTTCCCTCATCCCAATCTTCGGGAAATAAATAAAAAGAAAGGGACCCCCAACAAGGGGACTTGTCTAAAAGTCAACATTTTAGTGGGTTTAATGTGGGTGGAAGTAATGTTAGGCATGGTCAAGGTGGACCGCAACAGCAACCAGTAGGTCAGGGTGGCAATGGAGGTAGAGGCCATTCGGGCCAAGGCTTCAGGCATTTTCGAAATAATCGGGGCTGAAACCAAGAAAATATGGTGGGTCGATGCTTTCAGTATGGAGAGTTGGGACATTACAAGAGGGCGTGTCCACAGTTGATTGGGGGACAGCTTCTTAGGGTCCCACAGTAGCCACAAGCTCAGTTATCTCCATAAGTACCTAACCCGGTTGTCCCTCCACAACAGGGATAACTACAGTATGGTCGTGTTTACCACATTCAGGATGCTATGCTTCCTCTGGCCCTCCAGCTATTGAGAGTAAGTTTCTCATTCATGTTCATATGGGTCGTGTATTATTTGATACGGGTGTGACCAACTTGTTTATCTCTAGAATCTTTGCTCAGTCTACAGAGTTGATTAAATCTGCAGAGAGTACCTTCACTAGTGTTGAGTCTTCTATGGGTGATGGTTCACTCATTTTCTTTGTTTGTAAACAAATAGGAATAAATCTTGGTAACTTGTGTTTTGAGGACGATTTAATCGTCCTTAATATGGTCGAGTATGATGTAATCCCGGGTATGGATTGGCTAGTGAAGTATCGTGTGATAGTTAATTGCTACGGGAAGAGTATAGTTTTTGCCATTCCGGGGCAAGAAATGTTTTTAGTGGCTATGCCTCGTTCGGAAGGAGGTTCTAGCACTTACTTGTATTGTATCGCGGAGGAGACTTCTCGGGATGTAGTCATTTCCTTAGATTCTATTCCAGTTGTTAGGGAATTTGAAGATATTTTTCGAGAAATACCGAGTTTGCCTCCTAGTAGGGAAATTAAATTTATAATTGATTTAGCTCGGGGAACGCGACCGATTGCGAGAGCTCCGTATCGTATGGCTCCTGTTGAGATGAGGGAGTTTAGATATCAGATTCAGAATTTGCTAGAGCAAGGGTTTATTAGGCAAGGCATGTCACCGTGGGGCGCTCCGATGTTATTTGTGAAGAAAAGGGACGGTTCTCTCTAGTTGTGTGTTGACTACAGAGAGTTGAATAAAGTCACCATCCATAACAAATACCCATTACCTCGAATTGATGATTTGTTTGATCAACTTAGGGGAGCGTTGTACTTCTATAAGATATATTTGAGGACGGGGTATCACCAGTTGCGGATACGAGAAAAGATGTGTCCAAAACCTCTTTCCTAACAAGATATGGGTCCTACGAATTTTTGGTTATGCCCTTTGGACTAATCAATGCCCTCGTCATGTTCATGGACCTTATGAACAGAGTGTTTCGAGACTTCCTATACCAGTTTGTTATCATGTTCATTGAAGACATTATGGTGTATTCTCAAACAGAAGCCGATCATGTTATTTATGGTTGGTCCTGCAAAGGTTGAGGGATCACCAATTGTATGCCAAGTTCGAGAAGTGTGGTTTTTGGTTGCAGGAGGTACAATTTCAGGGTCACATTGTGACAGCCCAGGGTATTTCGGTGGACCCAAGTAAAGTTGATGTTGTGAGGGAGTGGGGTCATCCCACTACACCTATCGAGATTCGTAGTTTTCTGGGTTTGGATGGTTACTACCGCCAGTTTATCAAGGGTTTTTCTTAAATTTCTAGCCCTTTGAAAAATTTAACCCAGAAAGGGGTGAGGTTTGTTTGGGATGATTCTTGTCAGTCGGCTTTTGATGAGCTCAAGGATAGGTTGACTTCTGCTCCAGTCCTTGCGTTACCAAGGCCAGGATTGGAATAATTAGTGTTTACCGACGCATCTCTACAAGGATTGGGAGGTGTACTACGACAAGAGCCACAGGCTATTGCTTATGCTTCTCGCAAGCTAAAGCCCCATGAAAAGAATTATCTGGTGTATGATTTGGAACTTGTCGCCGTTGTTTTTGCCTTGAAGATTTGGAGGCATTATCTCCTAGGGGAGAAATTTAGTCTTTTCACGGACCACAAATTGTTGCAATATTTGTTTTCCCAGAGAGACCTAAATATGCGACAACGCCGGTGGTTAGAGTTTGTGAAAGACAACCAACTCGACATCCACTATCACCCGGGTAAGGCGAATGTGGTGGCAGATGCTTTGAGTAAAAAGCCCGAGGGGGAGTTAGCGGAGGTATGGAAAGCCAAATGGAAGGAGCTTGGATGGGAGGATGCGGTTGCTAGGGCATTTATATCGGTGTTGACCGTTACGCCTACTATTGTGGCAAGGTTTATAGAAGCTCAAGGAAGGGATAAATGTTGTCAGGACCGTATATGCCAATTGTTGATCGAGGGAGCGGAATCCTACTCAATAAGTTCGGAGGGTGTATTATGTTTCCACGGGAGACTCATTATCCCGGACGAAGGGGATTTAAGATGGGCCGTGATGACAGAATCTCATGGGTCTAAATTTTCTGTGCATCCTGGTGGGGACAAGATGTACCAAGACATGCGCCGTCAGTATTGGTGGGAGGGCATGAAGCGAGATATTTCCAAGTTTGTTTCCCAATACTACTTGTCAATTGTTCAAGATATATCATCAAAGACCAACGGGTTTGTTACAACCATTGGAGATTCTGGTATGGAAGTGGGAGAGTATATCAATGGATTTTATCACGAGATTGCCAACATCGCAAAATGGTCATGATTCTATTTGGGTTATCGTTGATCATTTGACTAAGTCGGCACATTTCCTACCCATACGCACAGATTATAATACTTCTCGTTATACCCGGCTATTTATTACGGAGGTTGTTAGACTCCACGGGGTGCCAATAAATATAGTCTCCGACAGAGATAAGATATTTATTTCCCACTTTTGGCGAAGTTTCTAAGAAGCTATGGGCACCGAATTGAAATTGAGTACTTCTTATCACCCTCAAACAGATGGGCAGACAGAAAGAGTCAACCAAATGTTGGAGGATATGCTCCGAATGTGTTTGCTTGATTTCAAAGGTGGTTGGGAACAATATCTCCCTTTGGTCGAATTTGCTTATAATAATTCGTACCAATTTACTATTGGGATGGCACCCTATGAAGCTCTTTATGTCCGGCCTTGTAGATCGTCCTCTTGTTGGTTGGAGGTGGGGGATAATAAATTTCTTGGACCTGCAATGATCCAGGATACTTCTTCCAAGATTGAACTCATCCGGAATCGCATTCGAATAGCTCAAGATCGCCAAAATAGTTATGGCGTTGCGAATAGAAGTCGTGTAGAGTTGGAATTTGGAGATCAAGTCTTGGTGCGGGTATCGCCAATGAAAGGTATAAAGAATTTTGGGAAGAAAGGAAAGCTTACACCGCGCTATGTTGGACCTTTTACCGTTATTGCCAATGTAGGTCTAGTTGCGTATCAACTTGCCTTACCGTAATACTTACAATAACTCCATGATGTGTTTCATGTTTCCTCTTTGAAGAAGTATAAGAGGTGTGAAGGAGCCCTTTGGCATATTCCTTTGGAGGATATCGATTTGCAACCCGATATTACGTATGAAGAACAACAGGTTCCAATCTTAGAGCACGGAGAGCATAAATTGAGATCGCGAGTGGTGCCGTTGGTGCGAGTTCAATGGGGTCATCACGACGCCAAGGAATCAACGTGGGAACATGAGGACGATATGAGGGAAAAGTATCTGCATCTCTTCTTGCAAGGTACGCCTGAATTTTGAGGGCAAAATTCCCTCATAAGGGGGGAGTATGTAACAACCCTCGGTTTTGAGAACTTATTTTATATTAATTTACTGTGTGAAGTAATTATATAAAATGTTGAAAAATGGAGTAAATATTAATTGAATGAGTTAAAAGATAATATTTACTAGATTGTTGCATATTTACTGTATGTGTAAGTAAATATCACCACGTTGCGTTTTATAGTGTCATATGCTTTAAATGACATTTATGATTTAAATGAAATCGGAACTTGAAATAATTTATAAAATTGTCGGATGCCAATTTAGAGGGCATAGTTAGTCCCGAAATGTGCGAGATATTCAAAATAAGTGCCATATTGTGTTTTTGGGTTCCAGGCACTTTTGACTGGTTTTAACTTAAATGTGTAGTTATGAATCATTTTAATAGGGTATTTACAATTTAAGTTAGGAAATTAGACTAAATCTACGATTTAGTCTTGCACCTCATTTATTTCTTTTAAGTGTGTATTTACTAACCTAGAGAGAAAGATAGAAGAAGAGAGTTTTGGAGAAAAGAGGAGAAAAGACAGAGATTGAAGATTTGGGATTTGATCTTGTTTCCATATTCCAAGAATCTGAGATTTCAACCTCAAGGAAAGTTTTCTACTTGCTAATATGTGATTTAAGATGAGTAAATTGTGTGATTGTTGTGTATTTGAATTAAATGAACAAATATGGGTTTTATGGATTTTGTGTTGTTTTAGCCCTAATCATAGTTTGATTTGATGATATTGTGGAGTATAGTAGTTGATAATCATGTAGGATGGTTTTAGGTAGATTAATGGTGGTTGATGTGTGTAAAAATGGAGTAGAAATTGGTTTTGGGGAAAATCTAGGGTTCATAACCCGTAACCCATTCTTGGCAATTTCGCAGGGGCGGATCAATTCAGCCCTATGGCGAATCGATTCGCTAAGGGGTCATCTTACAGGTCTGGGGTCCCGAATTGATTTGGGTTAAGGTCGAATCGATTTGGCTGAAACAGAAAGTTGGGTTCTTCACCCGAATCGATTCGCTTTTGGGCGAATCGATTCGATGCAGGGGGCGAATCGATTCGTCCCTAAGGAAAATCGATTCGGAATCTTGCTATTTTGAGTTATTTCTCTAAATCAATTTTCACCCTTGTTCTTTAGGCTTGGGACTTAGGAACCTTCTTGTATGAAGTAAACTTAGAGTCCTAGAGTCCTAGATGAGTTAGTTCACTACCCTACATTAGAAATAGTTTAAATGGGACTTATTCCGGGGGTGTACATAGTGATGTTAGGGCATTCTTTTCCTTTAGTTAACTATTATGATACTAGGAGTTGTAAGGTCATATTGGGAGACTTTAGAAGCTCAATTGAGGTATGATAGTCCTGGGGTTTGATAATAACACCCTAAAATGTTTGGAGAATAAATTGAGAGTTTATTCATTCATTGAGGTTATAACGATAGCATGAATTACGTATGGCTCCGGATAAAATGTGATGTAACTATTAAAATGGAAATGATATGGTAAATAATAATTTCTCTAAACACACATCTCTAAATGCTATCATAAGGGAAGTTCGCGCATGAGGTGAAGTCCCCGGGCTAGTGAGTGCAGGGTGAATATAGTCCTCGGCCATATGATCGTTTATTATATATGTTGTATTTATTATTGCGACTGTGAGGTAATTCCGGGTGTGGTTATGACTCACTTGCATGTATATGTCCACTTCCCGATGTTGCGTTAGGATCCTATGTTATCTTGGTTGATAGATACTGGAAGATGATAGTCATTTAGGGGCGCGCACAGTGGGGAAACTCGGACGGACGGTCTTAGAATCGTTATATATATATGAATATAACTATTCTTATTCAAGTTGGACTAGATTTACGATAAATGACATAAAGAGCATATAGTGTGATTATGTTTCATAATGTGAAATGGAACAATGAAATGGAACGGAGTAAATGATGGAGGCTTTTAATTAATGTTAATCATTCATATCCTATTGCTTAATTGAATTAAACTTATGATCATTTAAATTTCCTTAGCTTATTCTTTGATATTGTATAGGTAGATTCTTATATATAGCTATCATAATTAACTGATCATAACTGTCTTACATTTTATTCATCTGGTGATCATATAAAATCGGGCCCTGACCCGTTCATATTTCTTGTTATGGATGAACCTTATATTCACTCAGGTGCTCCGCCGCAAGGACTCCCGTACTGACTTTCCTATTTTGGTGTTTTGGGGGAGTCGTGATACTTTGCGAATATTACGGGATATGATGTTATAGATGCGTTCATTTTTGTACTCTAGTTATGATCGGGACTTTTACTCGGGCGCGTGGCCTAATCTTTTGTATTTGCTTATTGTAATGTATTATGTAGCTTATTGATCTGGTGGATTATTGTTGTAACTTCATGTAAAAGACTGTTAACTGATGGAACATTCGGTTATTGTGTTATATATGTATTTTTCAGTTTTATTCTTGTTGTCTTCATCCACCTTCTTTTTAAATTGGGTTGTTTAAATTCTTACTTTAACTTATAAAACAAATTTTTGGCAACCCATTTTTCTGAAATATAGGGTGGTTATCCCATATAATTATTGTATTATTATGATGCTGAGAATGGTCCATCTATGATTCCCATTATTATTGGAGTATCGGGCTAGTCACCCCTGATTTTGGTGAGCAGGTTATCACACTTATAATTGGTGTATCTTTGGATACAAGTGACTCGATAGATGACGGTCCACCCGAACCCGATGACGACTTTAATATTCCAGATTTCGACTCTTCTGAGAATGATTTTACCGTTCTCGCTTGAGGAAAATCCAAAAATCAAGAAAAAAATCCCTCCTAATGTGATATAGCAAAATAGAGTACTATAAATAGTATGTCCTCCTAATATATTGGAGGTTGACTAACTTTTAACTATTGTAGAGTAAGTACTAGTGTGACATATGACTCTATTGTACCATAAAACTCTATATTTTTATAATATAGTAGGCTGGTGATACATTCCTAATTTATGTTCTTATTTATTATTGTTACCATTTTATTATATTTTAGGATGGTTTGTACTCGAATTCCCTCCACTGGAACTCAAACTGAATAGTCTCACACTAAAGGAATCATACAATGTCTTCAGAAATTAACATTTTTAGTCCGACAACAACAAATTCCTCGCCCTACTTCAGAAGAAATCTCATAAGAAATCTGTAGGATGAATGCCCATAAAGAATTTTTGAGACAATGACCTCCGACATTCCTTAGAAATCCAGGTTCCAGTCAATCTGTGAAATGGATGCATCAGATTATGAAAATTTTATAAGAGTAAGTATACCTGATAATCTTCGAATAACTCTAGCAGCTTATATGTTCGAAAGTGAAGCTAAATTTCGATGGCAATCGATGTAACACTAGAAGAATGTTGATAATTTTACTTAGTAGTTATTTGAAGAAATCTCCTTCAAAAAGTATTTTCCTAATGCTGAGCGAGATCAACGAACTCTAAATTTTTTAAAATTACAACAAGCAAACATGTTTGTAGCCCAGTATGAAACCAAATGTATAGAGCTATCTCATTTTTCCATTGAGCATGTGGACACTTAGATATTGAAATGCAAGAAGTTTGAAAGAGGACTATATCCGAGGATTAAGAATTATGTCGCTCCTTTACAAATTTGAGATTATTCTCAACTTTGTTTACGTTGCGAAAATTGTGGAACGAAATTCTTTCATCGTAGTATGATCTTCTCCCCCTACTAGAAACAATCGTGTGATTAGGTCTTTACCTCAATCTTGACCTCAACCCTATCCAAATTCACGTGGACAAGATTATTCCCAAATTCACCAAAACATTACCCGTTCATTGATTCGTTGTCATGAATGTCAAAAACTAGGACATATTTGGCCATAATGTCCTAAATTAAGATATCTTCTAATCCATCGTTAGTAAGATAATCCTTCATGAAATCCAAGTTCCCATCCTATCCAAAACCAATCTAATCCAAATCCTACTAAGAAAATTGTGCCAATTCCTAGTCATGGAATGAATTGGGCTATATTTCCTACACAAAACTCCCATGACTTGATAGAAGCTGCAATATTTTTTCATCATCTTCCTGCACCTATTTTATTTAATTCAGGTTTAACACATTCCTTTATCAATCTTAAACTAGCTAAATTATTACAATTACTACTTACATTTTTAACTATTACGTTGTATATTGAATTACCAACAAGTGAAATCAGACACCGACACAATGTTATAGAGATTGTAAAATTCAGCTTGGATTATTTACACCCTTTGTTAACCTGATAATCTTAGATAATTGTGGTTTCAATATTATTATCGGGATGGATGTTTTGTCAAGACATCATGATTATATTGATTATCATGCAAAGAAAATTTATTTTCGAACTGAAGAAAATGGTTCCTTTGTATTTGAAGGATTAGGTCCGTCTGAACCACCAAGCTTTCAAAATTAAAATTCTTCTTTAATTCCAAGAATTTTGGAACAATTCGAAGATGTTTTCCCAAAAGAATTATCAAGATTACCCTTTCTCAAGAAATAGAATTGAGCAGAAATCTGTATCTGCATACTCTTCTTATTTAGATACCTTTGTATCAAGTGTATCCTTTAGAACTTTGAGAACTCCGTACTCAATTAGATGATCTCCTTGAAAAAGGCTTTATTATCTTAAGATCATCTCATTGGGGAGCTTCTATATTATTTGTTAAGAAACAGGACGGAATCTTTAGATTATGCATAGATTATCGTAAGCTGAATTTAGTAACTATTAAGAATAAGTATCCTCTACATTGAATCGGAGATTTATGTGATCAACTTCTAGGAACGATGGTCTTTTCTAAAATAGACTTACGATCTAGTTACCATCAATTGCGATTCAGAGAAGATGATATTACAAAATTTTCTTTTTGAACACGTTATGGACATTTCTAGTTTACCATAATATCTTTTGGATTAACCAATACAGCCACATATTTTACGGATCTCATGCATAAAATCTATAGACCTTTTTTGGACCAATTTATTATTGTTTTCATTGATGATTTTCTTGTTTATTCCAAAAATCTAATAGAGCATGCCCAACATCTAGAAATAGTATTAGGCACTCTAAGAAACCAACGATTATATTCTAAGAAGAGAATGTATGATTTTTCAATGAAGGAAATAAGAATTATAGGTCATGTGATTTTTGAAAACGGAATCGAAGTCGATCCGACCAAAATTTTTGCCATTTGGAATAGAAAAATCCTACCAATATTATCGAGATAAAGAATTTTCTAAGATTAGCTTGATATTATCATCATGTTGTTAAATAATTTTCTCACATCTCTCTTCCCATCTTAAAAGTAATTAGGAAGGAAGTGCCATTTGCATGGACTGATGAATGAACTCAAGCATTCCAATTTTTGAAGGATAAATTAACTACTGCACCTATCCTCATTATTCCCTTTAGTAATGTAAGCTATGATGTATATACTGATGCCTTATTGATTGGTTTAAGACGTGTTTTAGTGCAAGATGATAATGTTATAGAGTATGGGTCAGGAAAATCAAAACTCATGAATCTAATTACCCTGTCCATGATCTTAAGTTAGCGGCTAAATTTGTTTCTTTGAAAATTTGGCGTTCTTACCTTTATGGTGATAATTTTTAAGTCTTTTCTGATCATAAGAGTTTGAAATGCATCTACACTCAAAAAGACTTAAATTTAAGACAATAATGCAAGATGGAATTTTCGAAAGATTATCAATTTACATTAAACTTGTGACACCCTGACTAATTAAATACCGGGTAGCTACTCCTTTATTAAATTAAATCAAAACGCCAAGTTGGCTCAGTTAATAGCATCACTGTCGAAAACATTTTATTATTATTACTAACCACCTAGTATTTAAAAAGTAAGTTGCCAAATTTTAATTTAAAGTCTGATTAACATGCAACAAGTGTAAAGAAGAATAATAACACCATTCACCATAGTAAAGTAAATAGAATGACCGTAACATGATATAAATAAATCTGGAGGTAAAACTCCTCATAACATAATCCCACAACTGAAGTAAAAATGAAATACTGGATACTAAATGAATACAAGCCAACGTCTTGAAACTGAAATGGAAATGTATCTAATAGAACTTGGGCAACATGCCCTACAACTGAGGAATAATGAATAAGGAATCCAAATGATATAAGCGTCTAAAAGCAAATCCCTGTAGCTTCCACAAGCAGCTACAGCTCGTCATCAGAATGAGAATCCTATGCATGGTGACCTTGTGGCTGGGCACCTAAAAAATGGTTTTACAAAAAGATAGATTTGAAAGCAAACGGGTCAGAGCCCGAATGTGGAGATATTTTAAAAACCTGGAAGTGCTTTAAAAACATTTAAAACAATATATGCAAAGTACATGTTAGGACGTGCTCTCACATGATATACTCACCTCTCTTCTACTGTGCACTCCTAACGTTCCTGTACCCATTCATATGTTAACTCATATCTATCTAAGAGTTTCTACACTAATACTTGGTTCACGTTTAATTTCCAACCTTAATAATTAAATAGAGAGTTCTACTTTAATTCTCGGATTCTCAATTATTAACAAAACCATTTATTGATAAAAGTCCCCTTTTTCTTTTCAAAACATTATCATAACTATACTCACAATTTAACATAGTAAATTCCTTCCCAATTAACCGTATATTAACGCATCATAAATATACAATACAAGCACCCAAAGGCTAAGCTGCGGTGCATACATACTCTGCTATCCATCCCGGTACATCACGTACATAAGGATCACGCATTCCAAATCTCTCGGGAATCGTTCAGATAACAACATCACAAATAGTGGAGGCGAACACAGTCACCATCACATGGGTCACGCACATACCTACGCTCCCATGATCAGCAGACTTATTAATATCACAATAAGTCCTTCTATGACCTATGTTCATCGAGGTAACCAATCTAAATCCGGGCAACACAAGGATAAGAAGGCCCTAAGCGAACATAAACCTCCCGTGATAGCAAGTATGGTAGGTATGTCATACACATAAAGTTATATACTAAGCATTCACACATCTTAGATATCTCAATATTAATAAGGGTATATTCTACATCATTATACCATTATTCCCAATTCATATATTTCAAGTATCCCGGTAATATATAAATTAAATAGTCGACACGTCTCACGTCGTAATTTCTTAAACTTGGCACCTATCTCAAATAGACTATTAAGTTCCCATAATTCCCACATATACATCTTCAAACCTAAGGTCTTTACTTCTGCCCCAAACCTTATTTCATCAAATTATTTGAATTTGTACTATTAACCCAAAGATTATCTCACATAACGAATTTCATTAATTTAGAATAATTCCTCAAAATTAAATTCCAATTAAAGTCCAATTTCATAATCATGCCTACTGGTCTTCCTTAAAATTTAGGGTAATCACAATGTCTACAATAATATTATCCAAGGGTTATCATCATTAAAATTCAATTAAGGGAAAATTTATTCATTCTGGGAAGGTCGATCGATCGACCTTTGCCTTCGATCGATCGATAGTGGTCGATCGATCGACTGATGAATGTCGATCGATCGATTGCACAGGTATGGTTACGGACTGCTTCGTTTTGCAGTTACAGTTTCGACCCAAAACTCCATTTTTAAGCATAAAACTCCAAGATAAGGTTACTCTAACATTATACTAACATCCTACAACAGTATTAACATTCTAAGTCCCATAATTCATCATTTAAAAGCTTAGTTTAGATCAAAACTACATCAAAATAATTTCCAGAATTCTTCCATTCAAGAACATCATCAAACTTCTTCTAATTCCACTTTTAGATCACCAAGGTTCTGTTTATAACATATAAATTCGTCCAGAATATACTACATGCAATTCCTACATAAATCATGGCCTTTAACTTTCAATTCATGGGTCTAATTCATCTCCAAAAATCAATTTCGAAAATTCCTAAACATGGGAACATATCTTGAATCAAAAGAGTTTAAATCACTTGCCTTAATTTATCTCAGAATTTGGTGTAATCTCTTGAAGTTAGGTTGTCCTCCCTCTGTTTTTCTGCAGAATTCTCTTCCCTCTCTCTCTCTCTCTCAAGCTCTTCTCAAGGTTTCCTTCTCTCTCTCTCTCAAGCTTTTTCCAAGGTTGAAGATAATGGAGTATGGAGGTGTGTAATGGTTTTTGGAAGTTGGAATGATATATCAACTTCTCCCGTAGCCCATAATGGCATATAGTGTGGTTAGTGGGTTGAGGAAATAGTCAGATTGTAATCTCTATTTTCGTCACTTTTTAATTCCCAAAAATGCAATTTACCAAAATACCCTTTTTGATGCCGGTATGGCCCACAAATACCCCGGGACCCAAACTAAACTTCCGGCTAGTGTTTTCTGACTATCTCGACCCTTCCAAACGCGTTGGCGCACTCAAAACGACCATACGGTTAATGGAACTAAAATTCACTCTTTATTTTAATAACAAAATACCATGACGTGGCGGTCACACGCGTCAAGCAAAATTTCCAAATTGTCGTATTTCAATTACGTGACAATTTCAATATTATCAATAATCATATAATGCCAAGTATACACATTATACTAAAATACTAACTCACATCTCGTTAATATTTTTATCCGGATTAATTTCCAACTAATAAACATTTAATTCAATTAATCCCCAAAATAAATACCACAGAAAAATACGGGGTATTACAAAACTACCATCCAAGAAAAGGATACGTGGTAGACGATGCTTTAAGTCATAATCCAATAGGAAGACACCATACTTTGATTTCCTACCATATTGTTTCTACAATAAAGCAGTATGATCTTCAATTGACACCCCCTTCTCAAAATTTTCCAACATCATTGCATATCCCGAATTAAGAGAAAAATTATTTGTCCAATAGTCCCAATACCCTTTTGTGCAATCCCTTGAAAATCACGACTTCTCATATGATAAGGAAATAGGCTTACGATTTAGAATTACATTGTATGTACCAGATGATTTATCACTTCGAGAATAAGTATTACAAGAATCCCATTGTTCTAAGTTTATGAGTCACCCCGGAAGCTCCAAAATGTACCATGCCCTAAAGAAGCAATATTGCTGGCCAGATATGAGAAATGATATTGAAACTTTTGAAAGGAAGTGCCATACTTGTCAACAAGTAAAGATATTACACCAGTATTCGGGTGGACTCCATTAAATATTACCAATTCCTAAGTGGAAATGGGATCATATTACAATGGATTTTGTATGTGGACTAACTCTTATGTCTCAAGGATATAATTCCATTTGGGTAATAGCAGGCTGACTTACCAAATCTACTCATTTTTTGCAAGTGAAAACCATCGATTCGTTTTCAAAATGAATAAACTCTACATTTATGAAATTATTCGATTACATGGAATTCCTTTATCCATGGTGTCAGGTAGAGATTCCCGATTTCTAGGCATGTTTTGGCAAGAACTTCAAATCGCAATGGGAACTAAACTTCATTTGAGTACCGTATTCCAGCCACAAGCGGATGGATAATCGGAATGTAAAATTCAAACATTAGAAGATATGTTATGATCTTGTACGTAATAATTAGAATGAACATTTACCCCTTGTTGAGTTTTCTTGTAACAAGAGTTATCAAGCGAGTATAAAATCTACCTCGTTTGAAGCTTTATATGGAAGACCTTGTTGTTTACCTACATATTGGATATAATTGGGAAGTAGTCAACAATTTGGTCCAAGATAATCTAAGAAACCACTGAGAAGACACAACAAATTCGAGAAAAATTGAAGACACCCCAAGATCGTCATAATAGTTATGCAGAACAGCTTCAGAATCCCTTAAAATTTTAAGTTAATGACCTAATATTTTTTAAAGTTTCTCCTCAAAAACGAATTTTATGCTTTGGAAGGAAAGGAAAATTAACCCCCAAATATATTGGACCTTTCGCTATTTCTAATCGTATTGGCCTTGTAGCCTACAAATTAGAATAACCAGTGGAATTATCCAACATTCACAATGTATTTCATCTATCCTAGTTACATCAGCATATTTTTTATCGCTCCCATATTATTGCATGGCAAGAAATTTTTGTTCAACCAAATCTTGAATTTGAAGTACACCCTATTCAAATTTTGGATCGCCAAGTGAAATATCTCACGAATAAGGAAACCCCCTCAGTCAAAGTACTTTGGGGAAATCAAAATCAGTAAGAAGCCACATGGGAACCAAAATAGGCAATAAAATACCAATATCCTGATTTCTTGCAAGGTAAATTCGGGGAAGAATTTTTTTTAGGTAGGTAGATTGTAATATCCATACTCGAATGACGATACCCTAATATCAATTTAATCCCTCCTAGAATGTATAAATTTAAGAATATTCAAAAGATGGATTAAAGTACTCTACAAAACCTAGAAAACAACTAAAAAACCCAAGTATCTATGAAGTTTTCAATAATTGTAAATAAGACCCTCAATATTTTAAACTACCATAACATGAATTATACTAAACTCCTAAACACTAACTTTATATCAAATTGAGCCTCTAGACTTCAACTAATAAAAATTTCAATTTTTGCCCCTACAACTTTATGAAATTACAAATATGTCCCTAAAATTTACCCAAAATGCACTTTTAAGGCTACGTAAGTATATACCTTAACAACCAAGGACTGAAATCCAACTATTTGACAATTACATAAAACCCTATATCCACCTCAGCCTCCAGATAAGCAGATAATGCAAAAAAATATATGTTTGAGCCATGCAAACATGTGTGGTTCAAGTAAACCGACATATCTACTTCCAAAACCTAGACAAAATCACTTCCCATTTCAATCAATCAGACACCCTGCTCATATACTATAAAAATCCCACTAGCTAAGCCATTAAAACCCACCTCTTTAGTGTATTCAAAAATTCAAATTTTCTCTCAAATCAGGTAACCTATAATTTTTTGCACTACATTCAATTCTTTCAATAGATTAAGAAATAGAAAAAATCCAACATTAAAGTTTGAGCTTTAATGGTAAACTTCGATATAATGCTTATAAATGAGGTTTGAAGCTATGAACTCATTGATTAGCACCTTAGGAACTCTAATACAATTATCAAAACCCATGAATTTTAACAACAAACTTCAACTGATCGAAACTGTTTTCTTCTTCAGAAAACTCAAAACTTCAAATTCTCCTCACACAAACCACCTTAATCCTTTAAATCAAAACAAAACTCCTCCTTAACATAGTATAAAACAAACCAGGTTAATAAGAATCAATGTCATACTCTTAAAATCTTCTAATGATATGTCAAAATTTCTTAAATACACACAGTTATGGAACTCAATATATACAACACCTCAATCCATAAAACTCATATATGTTGATTCGTTACGAAATTTTAGGTTGAGTTTGTTTAGAAATCATAAGGAATGGTTTAAAAAATGAATGAGATATCTCAGGTCAAGGATTTCAAAACCTAAAATCAAAAATTGAGAGGTTAAAGATGAACTATTTGACTAGAAACCTTGACCACGCGAGTGAGGACGCGCGGCCAATTAAAATTTTATGAATTTTTTTTCAATGTTTTTATTTTATTTTTTTGGTCAAAATGGTATAAGGTACGGAAGTGTTTGGTCAAGTCTAGCTAAATTTATGGAAATATGAGGTTTTAAGTTTGAAAACTTTTCCTAAGTTACAAATTGACCTCTCATGACTTTTTCCACTTATGAATTTTAATCCTAAACATTGTCTATAAGTACTTTAAAATATTTGAAGTCAAAAAGTATTCCACACCAAAGTTCAAATTTAACCCTAATCCTAAGATTTTAAAGTGCCATGTTATTTATAATTACACTTCTAAAAATTTAAAATACACAGTTTTTGGTATAAATTAACCAAAACCAACCTCAATTCCAATAATAATTATTCACCCAAACATTTATATACAAATAACAAAGTACCATCTCCTCCCGATATCCTCTTTTCATCTAGAAGCAATTCTTAACTACTGATCAAGTAGGTAATTTTACCTCTTTAATAGTAAATTTTGAGCTTGTTTTACTGTTTTTGATATCATTCTTTGATACCCCTATTTAATTCCAATTATGTGCAAAAATTATCATACTAATATGTTATTATTTCACTCATTGTTTTAATGATGATCATTCGGATCAAGTTGAACCCTTCTCAGCTTATAACTGATATCCCAACAATTCATTGTGACGATTTAGTACACCTTGACCTTTTGTGCATTATTATAAATTGTAAAATCATTAGTAATAGCTAAGTGTAGACTGTCATGTTATCCGACCAAAATTTTCTACTTGGCCTATGGTCCCAGATAATTGAGAGCCAGAGTTTAGCTACATACGTATGAGTGCCATTTTTTAATTATGTGCCTAGACATTTATTATCCAAAGGTTTTGGATTACTTATTATTTGGTTTTGATGACGGCTTATTTAATTTTATAACCCTTAGTGAGATAGTAAGTATGGTATTATCAGTTTAAAGATCCTCGATTTTCTTGAATGTGATTATGAGAAACATTTATGTCTGATTCATTTGATAAAGACTGAATTCTATTTACAATCCACCTCTCATTTATACATATATTTGTTATAAAATTGATAAAGTCTAGTTAGCATATTTGTGCTAATTACTTTTTCCTCCATATGGCCCAGGAGAAAGATGATAGTATGTCTACCCCTTTTGAGTATGTGACTGTTTGGGCTGTGACTAAGCCAGATGGGAGCAAGGAGTGGCATTTTTCTACTCTATACTTTATAGTATGAGTTAACGATAAAACGTAATCCCCCCACCCCCGACGGTGGTAATAAACTATGAGTACCATTTTAATAATAAATAACATTATGTTTACCGCCTTAACTTTAACTCATTGCTTTATATATACTCTCTTGTACATTCATACCAAAATTCAGGGTGTGACGGTTTTGTAGAGAGTAGAGAGAGACATAGACGGGAGTGTTAAAGGAATGGGTTGTGACTTACATATATATATATATATATATATATATATATATATATATATATATATATATATATATATATATATATATATATATGGGGGTGTAAGGGTTAGGTTCGGGTTTATTTAAACGTAATTCGAAACCTATGCAAGTGCTAAAAAAATTAGAACCCACCTATATTACTAAAAACGAGTTTTAAACCCTCCCAATTAGGGTAGGGATGAGACGAAAAGTCTACGGGCTTGTAAAATTTCCATCCATATATGCTCCAACACTATTGATATCCCAATAGACCATGCAACATTTTGACAACCATGCGGGTAACTCTCCTACAACATGTGGAATTTTGCAGATCATATGAATTATGTCGACTTTTAAGAAATTGTCACATGAATAAAAGAATGAAACTAACAAAATTCCAATTATATGCATTTTAAAAGTTTCTCATATTAATGAATGGGTGAGGTTAATTGAATTTCAACAATAAATTTTTTGAAAGCCTTCCTTATTTCTTATCGTATAATTTTTGTGACAAGTGTAATGCTGCAACATGGTATCCTATGGAAGAGGAGTTTTCGTGCAAGGTACTGCTTTTGCCAACGTAGAATAGAAAAATTGATGGCAAAGTAGCAATATTTTACAGAATTATTATAAAATCTATGACTGTGAAATTTTTTACATTTTCTAGATATGATAAATTGTCAGTTTGAGAAATATTCTTTTTAAATTTATATTTCCCCCACTTACCACTATTTTATTGTCAACTATTAGTATTAACCTATATTTATAATTTCATATTTAATCTCAATCCCGCTTTATGTTCACTCTCACACATTGTCCATACACTTACTTATTTTGTATTGTATATTTCTTACTAGGATAAATGAATTGTACGCAATTAAAGATTTTAATTTGAAGTACATACTAATTTGAATAGGGGCTCTTATATATTTAAGTACCATTTGGAAGACATTTTTTTACTTCATTCTTAGAAGTAGTACCTACTCCCCTTAGAATACATAAACTTTGCATAAAAGTACTACTAAGACTCATGCATTTTTGCACGCTACTTCATGTCAGCACTAAAGTTTGACAAAAATTTTGTTCGGTACCGAGGGGTCACTTCTTAATTTGTTTCCGATTATGTGGGGAGAAGTTAACCTAAGCGATGTGATACCCACCTTCCATTGGCCTAAAAACTTCGACGCATATCAAATGTTTCCCCATGCGTCGTACGTAATTTTCTCATTCACATACGTCGAGTATATCAAATTATCTCTCATACATACCTTCACCCTGAGGTATATCATGAGGAAATTAACGTGCACGCAAATATATCAAATGTCTTTTCCACGCATACCGATGAATGATTTCCCTTATAGGGAAGAGGTATATCTCGGAAGTCCAATACATAAACCTCTTATATGAGTTTACCCTAGAACACTCATTCTTTTTTTTTTCAGGGAAGAGGGAAATGACCCCCCCCCCCCCCTCCCCACATATTATTAAGGACACTCATTCCTAGTTTTTCAATTTCAATGCAAAACTCGACAAAAAATTCGGGCTTGTTTACTGCCCAAATTTTGCATTATTTTGCCCGTTTTAAAAAGGACCATGTCCATGAGTCTATAAACATGTCAAATCGTATATTGCATCGCGTACCCTATCCTAGACTTGGGTCTTATCCAGCATTTTACTCTCACCCTAGGCGAAAAATAATACAAGTGAAACCTAATAATAACAAGTACAGTGGGAAATTTTCCTTCCTCCCTTTTTCAAAAATAGCAAAAATATTTCCTTCCCTTTTCAAAAAAATATAAATACCAAAACAAAATTTTCTTCTCTTTTCAATAATACCAAAAATATTTCCCTCCCTCTTTTCAAAACACAAGAACTATTTTCTTCCTTTCTCAAAAACATACAAAAATAAATAACCCTTTACCACAAAAAAATAATAAATAAAATTGTTATTTCCCTCTCAGGTGTGATCGCATACCCTAGTTTGGTTGGGCTCCTTATTGCCTTAGATCTGCTATCAATCCACCCCAGAATTCCACACAGTCATCATCTTCTACTGAGATCGATAGAACCTACCACTGATTCCTTATGGATAAGACATATCAGAACAATAATGTCCAAGCCCATTTAACGGCGGTGCTTGCTCATCTCAACGCCAAGAATGACAGTAGATAGGCAGATGTATAAGTGATGCAGCAAATTAGGGGCCAAGAACTCGAGGTTCTCAAACCTAATCTTGTCTTTCCTCATGTCGTGGGTTCGAAAGAACCAAAACAGACATGGGGTCCAGAGGAGTATCGCCAATCTCCTCATTCCCCGCATGTCCCACCTATTAATGGGCTTCCACTAACTTAGTTATCGACATCGAATCTTACCAAGTTAGGGGCTAACTTGTTGATGCCTATTAATGTTGATCCTAAAGAAGGAGAATTGAACAAGGTTAAGGAAGACCTCATATTTCTATCTAAAGAGTTTTACAAAGTATCCAAAAACTACGTGGATTACACCCACACGTCTCCCTACCTGAAGGTTTGGTTTTGAGAAAAGTTAAAAATATTGGATGTCGAGATGTTTAGAGGTAGTATCTTCGTAACTATCATCAATATATTAGCCAATTTGGGGCCACTGAGGAGATAATGTCCTAGATGTTTCAACAAACTATTAAAGAAAATTCTCTTTGATGGTTCTTGTCATTAAAGGAATCCCGAATCTACATTTGGGAGGATGTGTCCTTGGAATTCATGACCCAATGCAAATACAATGAAGAGTTGGATGTGTCTTGTCGATACCTCAATATACTTAATTATAATCCCAGAGAGTCAATCATCAGCTTTATCAACAGGTGGAGAGAAAAGGAGGCTACCATGAAAAATTGACCTTTTGAGGTGGAACAAGTGAGTATTGTAAAAAAAAATTCTGCCCCACATCCAAACCTCAATGGGAATCCAATACTACCGACACTTTAGAGCCCTACGAGAGGCTGGAGTTAATATCGAAAAGAGTGTAAGAAATAAGAAAGTCGAGTCTAAGATGAAGAATCAAGTAGGGCAGTTCACTCCACAAATCATATAATACCACTATCTCAACCATCAATAAAATTTCTCAGCCTTCTATATCATGGGATCCATAAGATCATCCCGTTATAGTTATAAAGAAATACACTTAGATCCATTCTACCCTCTCGAAAGTATACCAATCTCTCATTTCAATAGACCTCATCAAGCCTTTGTACACTTGTCTATTGCCAAGTCCACTTTTAAGGAAATTTAAGAATGACGCTCGTTGTGATTTCCATCAGATCACTGAGCATACAATCAACCATTGTTTCCACCTAAAGAACGTCATTCAAAACCTTATAGACAAGGGGTTCGTCTCTCTTCTAGACAATACTAAACCCAATAGAACCCAAAACCATTTGCTAGCACACCAGGACGGTGTAAATGTTGTTGTCTACTTCCTAAAAATGGACCATGATATATCCCCTCTTTTCTATTACTGATATGAGTGTAAATGAGACCTCTTTTTATGAGGTTCTCACTAATATATTTTAAAAAATGTTTCCCATTACATGAATGAAGATTTTGAGTATCTTATTTTGCCTTATATTAATTGCATTTATTCTAATTAAACAATTGATGAAGATGATTTAATAAATAAAAAACTTTTAACTGATCTCAATAAGGAAGAAAAAAAACATAACCACATTCAAACTAATGATTATGATATTTTTGTTATTAATCTTAGCTCTAGTACCAATATGCGCAAGATTAGCATAAGGTTAACCCTCAACGAGCATGAGAGATCGCAATTTGAGGAACTCCTGAAAGAATTTGTAGACGCGTTCACATGGACCTACAATGACATGCCTGGAATTGACCGAGATATTGTGCAACACGAGATCCCTATTTACCCAGAGTGTAAGACTATTAAGTGAAAATTGAGAAACACCTGCCCCGAGTAGTCTCTCAAGGTCAAAGATGAAGTTATCAAACAATTGAATGTGAATTTTATTCTAGTCAATTATTTGACATGGATCTCCAATATTGTCCCAATGCCAAAGTCAGGTAGAAAATTCCGCATGTGCATCGACAACTAAGATGTGAAAAAAGCCTCCCCAAAAGATGAGTATCCTTTACCTAACATTGGCATGATCATTGATAACACTTTGATTCAACCCTTCAATTCATTCTTCGATGGTTTTAGCGAATACAATAAGATCAAGATGCATCCCGATCACCCAGAGAAGATTGATTTCACTACTCCTTGAGGTACATTTTGCTACGTCGTCATGCTTTTTCATCTAAAAAGTGTCAAGTATACTTACTAAAATAACAATTTTGCATGATATTATCCACAAATATGTCGAGGTTTACGTTGACGATTTCGTCAAGTCCAAAATGTGAGAGGGTCACACCCTTCCCTGAAAAAATCTTTGAACGACTGCAGTTGTTCCAGATGCGTATCAATCCATAAAAATGCATCTTTGGTATCACAAATGGCAACTCATTCGTTTTATGGTCAGTGAGAGAGGCATCGATGAAGACCCTACCAAACTCAAAGGCAACCTCAATATGTCACCTCCTCGGATAGAGAAAGAAGTTCATAATTTCTTGGGCAAACCCTAATATACCAATACATTCATCAGCCAACTCACGTCTATCAATGAACCCTTTTTTAAGATATTCTAAAAATACTTAACTAAAGTATGGAATGAGGCATGTCAAGAAGCCTTAAAAAAGATAAATAATTATTTCACTAGATCTTCGATGCTCATACCATCATAGCCCAATCTTCTCATATTTCTATATCTCATTGTCACGGATACCACATCAGGGTAGATGTAGCCTAATACATTGAGGAATCATGCAAAAAGAGAGTCATATACTATGCCAGTTAAAAATATGTAGTGTATGAAATAAACTACACTGCACTGGAGAAGGCTCGTGTTGCTTTAGTTTGGGTCACCTACATGCTTCGACACTACATGCTTGCATTCCCCATCAAGTAGGTATCTCTAATGTATCCCATGAAATATCTATTAGAAAAGCTTACCCTATCCAGCTGCATGGTCCGCTAGTTACAGTTGCTAGCTGAATTTGATATCTCATATATCGCACAAAAATCCATGAAGAGAAGAGTCATTTATTATTACATTCCCGACAATTCCATAGGGGAAGCAAATCTATGGAATTTTGGGTTTTCGGATGAGTATATTCTCTCTAGTTCTCATGAAGATCACTAGTGGAAAATGTTCTTTGAAGAGGCCTCTAATAAGAAAGGGTACGACATTAGGGTACCCCTAATTTCCCATATTGAATCTTCTACTCCCATGACCATTATACTAAAATTTCCTTCCACTAACAACATAATAGAATATGAAGCTTGCTTCATGAAGCCTCAAGTTTTCCCTTAAGAAAGGAATCTAATACCTCGATGTTTATAGAGACTCGACAATCATCATAGGATAAGTTCTTCGAAAATGGAAAGTCAAATATGAGAAGCTCCTTTATTTTCACGACCATCTCGAAGAATATTCCTCATAATTTAAAGATATCACCTTCCACTACCTTTCTCGCTCTAAAAATAACTTTGCTAAAGCATTGCCAACCTTGGCCTCCATGGTCGACTCGAAAGAATAACAATATCTACCAAATCACTATTACCACATCAAACTCACAATAGAGGAGTACTCAGAAAAAGTCGAGTTTTGGTATTACGACATTTAGTGCATCCTTAAAAATGGTTAATATCTCCAAAGGGCTGATAAGAAAGACCTTATAACTCTTCGCAAACTTACAGCTTAGTAAATTATCTATGACTAAGTGATTTTCAAAAGGAACTTTGATAGAACACATTTACAATGCAAGACAGGGGCCAACACTAAAGAAATGATGTAGAAAATCCAAAATAATGAAGGTAGATCCCACATGAACGGTCATATGGTTGCTAAGAAGATCATCCAGTAGGGATGCTAATGGACCACCTTGGTTTAAGAATGTGTTTCTTATGTCAGAATGTGCCTAAAATGCTAACAATTTGCTAACGTTCAGCATTTGTCTCCCCAAGAGTTGTACAACATGAATTCACTGTGGCCTTTTTAGCTTGTGCATTGACATCATCGGGAAAGTCACTCCCAAGGTATCCAATTAGCATGAATTCATTCTCGTAACATTGATTATTTTACCAAATGGTTTGAAGCTGAGTCATAGGCTATGGTGAACGCAAAGTAGCTAGGTTCATAAAAAAGATTATCATTTATCACTATAGGGTCCCACACGAGCTTGTATAAGATAACGAACTCCATTTGAAGGAAAAAGTAACTGAAGTAATCGAAGCGTACGAGATTAAGCGGCACAAATTACATGCATATTATCCCTATATACAAACCAATGGGTATATTGAGGCTGCTAATATAATCCTCAAGACCAATATCATTAAGATAACCGAACATGATCGTGACTGGGATGATTAAATCCTTTATGAACTCTGAGGCTATCGCACATATGTTAAAACACAAATTGGGGATACGCCCACTCCTTCTTATATGGCATGGAGGTGGTGCTGCCTATTAGACTTAAGATACCCTATCTAAAACACCAAATATTCAAGGAATGAAACTTAACCTCCACTTTATCAATTAAATGTGTTAATTATTCTAGTTTACTAATTTTCCAAATATTAATTTATTTTATCAATTGATTCTCATCATTTGACAAAACTAACTAATATAAAATTAGTTAATCCAATTTTAATCCCCACAACTCAAATGAATAATTGATTTAGAAAAATTATATAAATCACTCGCTAGAGTTGATTCATATAATAAATCATAAATCCAACAAAATTTTAATGTATGAGTACAATAAAATATAATATACTCTAATTAGTGGGTCATTCTATCTTTAGTTTGAATCCAAAAATTAAGAGTATATTAGATTTTAATCCTTTCTCAACGATAATTTACCATTTCTCAATTCATAAACTCATGTAGGAATAAAAAGAAAATTAACTAAATGAAACAAAGTAAATTAGACTGATTAATACATTCAAGTGAATATATGGGGATTCATTTCACTCCTTGAATGGAGTGATTAGCCCACCATAGTCATAATTCACTTAACAACACTCTAATAAAAATTACTAAATGAATTCAAAAGGATGGAGAGAAGAAATTCAAACCAAAATGGTGGAGAAAAGAAATTTCACTTTCATTAATTCCAAGCTTCTCTCAATTGTGTACAAACACTAACAAAATTGAAGTACAATTTAATTCTCCTCTCTACAATATTTTTTTCTCCATAATTTTCTCTATTTTTCTAGCCTAGTCTTTCTCTCTTTTCTAGCTCTCTCAAATCCTAATTTGTTATTTTGATTCCCCTTTCAAATGGAGTCTTTTATCTTCAATATATAGTAGGCATGGAGCTAGGGGTAAAAATGGGTGGATCAAAGTGCAATAGGGTTGTGAGGTGTGAGGATAAATGGTAGAGGGAATAAAAAAATCAGATTTGTTACAAGGGTATTTTTGGGTATTGGGTAAAAGAGGAGTAGTTGGGAGTGAAAAAGGGAAAAGGGGTTTAGTTTGGCACATGTGGGAATTTGTTTTGGTTTGGCTTTGGGTTTATGCAGGTGAAGAAAACGATTTTGGGAGAAACGGGTTTGGGGTTCGGAAAAGGAAAATGGGTTTGCCTAATGGTTGGTTGTTTGGGGCTTTCGTGGGTTGGAGATGTCGTGGTCGGGTATAGTATAACCGGAGGGAGATGGGTCGCGGGTAGCACCGCCGTCGTGGGAGCGGCTGAGAGGGTTGCCACCGGCAGGACGCCGGTGGGGCGACGTGGTCGAGTATGGGTCGATCTGGGTCGCGGTTTAGGTGAGGTGGCTGGCTGGATTGACAAGGGTCAGGTAGGCGGTTGCAATTTGGTGCGCCGTCGGGGTAGTTGACCGGCGCAGAGATGGTGGCTCACCGGCGGGATCCGAAATGGGGCAGGGGCAGTCGCCGACGAAGTTTATTCCGGGGAGATGGGTGTATCTCAGTTATGGGTTAGAGTTTGTTAATGGAGGTGAGAGGGCGAGGAGAGGGATTGTGTGTGGTAATTGGGAGGTTGAAGATGAGGGTGAGGGTGAGGGTGTTAAGGTGTGTGAGTGCGTATGGAAATGGGTTGAGGGTTATTGAGTGTGGGTGTGTGTAGGGAAGTAAGGTGTGGGTGAGGGAGAGTGTTTGGGTGGATGATAGTGTGTAGGGGAGTTGGGTGTGTGTGATTTTATGTGTGTGTTTAATTTAAACCCTAATAAAATAATAAAGACTCAACTAAACTTAATAAAACTAAAACTAAAAAAGTAAAATCTAACTAAAAATAAAAAAAAATAAAAACAGTAAAAATAAAAACAAAAATATTAAAACTTAAAAAAAATCCTAAGCTTATATCAAAACTAAAATAAAACAAAAGAAATAAAAACTTAAAATCTAAATGAAAATTAAAGTCCTAAAAAATATAAAATCTAATAAACTAAAAATAGACTACTAAAACTAATCTTAATAAAATAAGACTAAACTAAAAGGTAATAAAAATCAAAATAAAATAAAATTATATTAATAAAAATAAAATAGAAAAATATAAAATAAAACCTAGAAAATACTAAATAAATCTAAAATAAATCCTAAAAATTAAAATGACTCAAACTAAAAATCGAAAAAATAATAAAAAGGGACAAACAAAACACACACGGGGTTTGGGGTAGGTTTGGGCTAGGTTTAGGCTCGGATAAGGTTACGGGGTTGGTAATTAGCTCCATAAAATGCGCATTTGCCTTGATATATAGCTTTTGACACCGCAAACGGACATTTGACCTAGAAGATAAACATTTAAGCACATAAGACCCATATTGTCGAGAATTAGAAACTAAAGTACGTCTATTCGGGGTATAAAATGTACAGTTTTTGGTGCTTATCACACCACCCCCAAACAGAGCGTTGCTAGTCCTCGATCAATAAGATAGAGAGAAAGCGAAAGATAAGAAAACCAAAAGTGTACCACTTTCGTGGGCACTTGCGATTGCACTTAGCATGTGCAACAAGACTTTAAACCTATAGGTAGCCCTATAGGACGAGTTGTGTCTCATGAGGGTTTGCAGGGAATATACCCACAAAATTCTTATTTGCAAATATTTATTGAAAGGCCGTCAATCTCTTATTAGGTGAAGAATAATCGCACAATCCATCATATGAGAAATATTTTGAGACATACAAACTAGAATGTGTAAAAAGATTAAGCTAAGTAAATACTCACGGCACATCCTCCCTAGAACTCAACGTGTGTGGTGTGAATCAGTTAAAACAGGTCAAGTATCATAAGGGTAACTCCTAGATTGCCTTGTCGGAATCAACGCTTCAACTTAAAATCTCACGGATATCTCTCTCTCAAACGAATTCTCGAGATATGGATCTGTGTATCGCTCCTGTGTGTGAGAAGGAGAGTAAATGTAAGCAAGTTCAAACGTCTCACACACACATAAGAAAGAACAAACAATTAGAAAGAAAAATGATCTCATGAAAGAATGTTAATCACTTTAGTGAGAATGTCGAGTTATTCACCACGTCGACTTTCATTTGCCCGAACACCTAGGGAAAAACATGGATGATTGTGGGTGAGGGGAAAATGAGATGGGAAGGATATGATGATATGAGGTAGGATGGTGATATGATGGATGGATGGTGTATGATGGATGTGTGAAATGATGAATGTAAAATGGATGGAACTGCGATGTGAGAGAGTGTATAGCACTTTTAGGCACAAATGTCTTTATTTCAAAACCAACTACTAACTACAACCTCTCTTTCTTTTTTTTTCTCTCTCTCTCTCTCTCTCTTTTTTCTTTTTTTTTTCAATTTTTCTTTTTTTTCTTTATTTTTTTTTTCTATTTTTGCTATTTTTATGTTTTCTCTCTCTCTCTCTCTCTCTCTTTTGGTCAAACCAACTATGAAGTCATTTACATTTGAAATCACACTCTTTTTATCAATATGATGGATGATGTGTTAATGTGGTGGGGAATGTGTATGGATGATGAGGGGAATAAATGGGAGTATGGACGAATATAGGAATGTAATGGGGAGGATATATGGAAAAGTGGAAGGTGTATGGATGAAAATCTAGTATTCGCGATAAATTTCAAGACACGCGTTTATTACAACTCGAAAAAGATGTCATTCTCAGTGATCAAGACAAAAATGAAGAATAATGAGATCATACAACATTTTACGTGCGGACCCAAAGGAAGTTGAATCAACTTGTGACTCGGAGATTGCGTAAAACAAATTGAAAGGGTGAAAGGCACGAATCTCATAAGATAAAGTCTCCACTAGTGATCCTTAAGGTTCTCTTTAAGATTGTAATACTCCTCAACTCTAAACCGTATTGACATGATAAGTTCGCAAATTTTCGTTGAGTCTAGAAATTCATGGTGCAACATGCCTTGTTATGTATTACATAAGCTATATAAAAAAATTATTCTCTAGCTTGATTCCTAGACTTTAAAAGATGGATGATTGAAAATTCACATCAATGAGTGAGATGAAAGAAACTGCACGAAATTTTAAAAATAAGGTTTAAAAATTAAAAAAATTCAAAAGAGGCACGATTTTGATAAAATTCCCCACCCCTAAACAGAAAGGAACATCATCCTCGATGTTAAGTAAAATGATTTTTAAAATTGAGAGAATAAGGTAGGAAAGAGATTACAAGAATCAACCGCTAATGAAGTGGACGAATATCACTAATAATAAACCTGAATAAATCATAAGAAAAAAATGCGTACAAGTCTATAACATGGAAAGCATAGGGTGATGTGAAACACCACTCCCAAACAGGATGAGACTAGTATAAGAAATGCGGACTGCCTCCCGGTAGCGCTAAGTTTAATGTCCTCAACCAGAATGATGGAATCTCACCCTAAGAATAAGAACGAGGAAGGCTCGGCGTGGAAGAAAAATCGGGTGATGAAAATCACCCTTAAACAAGGCTGATCGGTCAGTCTTCATAAATGGGTCAACAAGGTCAATTTGTTCTATGTGAGTGGATCCTAGCTCCAAAAAGGTCTTCAAGCACTGACCATTGACCTGAAAGAGGCTACCATCATTGGGATTTTTCACACTGATGGCACCATAAGGAGTAACTGACTCAACAATGAAGGGTCCAGACCACCTGGTTTTCAATTTCCCGGGAAAAAGATGCAACTGAGAATTATACAACAAAACTTTTTTACCAGGGTGAAATTATTTGCGCATGATGCTTTAGGCATGGATCCACTTCATCATGTCCTTATACTTCTTGGACAAATCATAAGAATCATTTTTGATTTCCTCCAATTCATTAAGTTGCAGCTTCCTATGGACACCCGCCTCATCAATATCGAAATTAAGGATTTTGACGGCCCAATAATCATGATGTTCAATCTCGACAGGAAGGTGACAAGGCTTGCCGAAGACCAAACGATAAGGAGACATGCAAATTGGAGTCTTATAAGTAGTACGGTATGCCCACAAAGCTTCGTTCATGCGTAAATACCAATCTTTCCTATTAGGATTGACGGTTTTTTCAAGAATTTTCTTGATCTCACGGTTGGAGACCTCAACTTGACCACTTGTCTGTGGGTGGTAAGAGAGACCAACCTTGTGGGTAACACCATACTTTTTGACAAGGTGTTCAAAGACTCGATTACAAAAATGTTTACCCCCATCACTAATGATAGATTTAGCGGTTCCAAAATGCGTGAAGACATGCTCGTTTAGAAATTGGACCACAACTCGATGGTCATTGGTGCGACAGGCAATTGCTTCGATCCATTTAGAAACATAGTCAACAACAATTAGAATATACTGAAAAACCATGAGAGGAGGTAAATGGTCCCATGAAATTGATAGCCCACACATCAAAAATTTCAACAATGAGGATGGGTGTGAGAGGCATCATATGACGACGAGAGAGATGCCCAGACTGTTGACAATTGGAACAAGCCTGGAAATATTGATGGGCATTGCGAAAAAGGTTAGGCCAATAGAAATCACTTTACAAAAGTTTTACGGAAGTTTCCTTTGAGCCAAAGTGGCCTCCACAAGCACTATTGTGGCAGAAAGACAAAATACTGAGCTGTTCATATTCGGGAATACAACGACGAATGGCTTAATCGGGGCAATAGTTATCGAGAAACGGGTCATCCCAAGAGTAAAACTTCACATTCGCCATGAATTTGGAGCGATCCTGTTTCGACCAATGATTCGAAAGTTGATCGGTAACAAGAAAGTTAACAATATCAACGTACCAAGGCAAGGTGGATATGGAAAAAAGTAGTTAATCGGGAAATGACTCAGAAATTGGAACATGATCACAGTCAGACATGACCGTAATGCGAGAGAGATGGTCAGTAACAACATTTTCACAACCTTTATTATCGCGAATTTCAAGGTTAAACTCTTGGAGTACGAGAATCCATCGTATCAATCGTGGTTTGGCATCCTTCTTATGAAGAAGGTGCTTAAGAGCAGCATGGTCAGTATACACGATGATAGGGGAACGTATGAAATATGAGCGAAATTTATCGAGAGCAGACACAACCATTAACAACTCCTTTCAGTGGTCGTGTAATGAAGTTGAGCATCATGCAGGGTTTTGCTAGCACAAGAGATGACATGTGGGCGCTTGATTGATTTTAAATTAGTGATGGCTAGGGTAGCACACAAAGGATAAGTGATTGAGTCGGGTGATGAAATCCCTTCTCGTGATTGACCAGGCGTAGGTATTAGTCAATTTAATTCATCATTCCATTCAAAATTAAATGCAAGAATTAAATCACACAAGAGCACGGAGGACCACACAAGGTATGAACTCGCCAACAAGAGGGGGAGAGGGTATAAGAGATGTACCTCCCACGGTTTTTAGGCCGTGGGGTGCCGAAATTGTTGAGTCGACCGGGGGGAGAATACGTCAATCTCATTCGGCCCCCGAAGTCCTACTGACCCAAGGTAGAGGCTTATAAATCCTCGCCTTTGGACGCCCTCTCTCTACCTTGTCCGGTTTCCCTATCACGCTTTCTTTGATTATTACAAATTTTAAATGAAAATGAAATGGTGTCTTATGCACCGCAATACAAGCAACGTAATAAAATCCTAAATACAAACCTTCTAAAAAAATGGTACTAAAATTGAAAAAAAATGCAATACAAGTGAATCACAAAATATGGGAATCCTTTCAAGCACTTCAAGCTCCAAAGATTGGCAACGACGTCATTTGATGACTGACTTTTTGATTGTCGTTGTTGAAAGCCAAGTTAGTCAAAACCTTAAAATACCTATAAAATAATACAATCTCAAGTGTAGCGGTAAATAATAATGTCAATCCTAATCTAAGGTGTGAACATGCTAAACATGAGAGGATTATGAATATAATTCACTTGATCCCTTTTTTTTAATTTTGGGTTTTTCTAATTTTTTTTATGTTTTTCAAATATTAAAACAAGTACGTGAGGTGGGGTGAATTAATTCTAAACTAATATAAGAGATGAAATTAACAAACTAACTAGTGTGCCAAATAAGAGCTAAGTAATAAGAATTGAGATGAACTTAAATTTGAGAAATATTTAAGGAATGAATCTTAACCTCCACTTTATCAATTAAATGTGTTAATTATTCTAGTTTACTAATTTTCCAAATATTAATTTATTTTATCAATTGATTCTCATCATTTGACAAAACAAACTAATATAAAATTAGTTAATCCAATTTTCATCCTCACAACTCAAATGAATAATTGATTTAGAAAAATTATATAAATCACTCGCTAGAGTTGATTCATATAATAAATCATAAATCCAACAAAATTTTAATGTATGAGTATAATAAAATATAATATACTCTAATTAGTTGGTCATTCTATCTCTAGTTTGAATCCAAAAATTAAGAGTATATTAGATTTTAATCTTTTCTCAAGGATAGTTTACCATTTCTCAATGCATAAACTCATGTAGGAATGAAAAGAAAATTAACTAAATGAAACAAAGTAAACTAGATTAATTAATACATTCAATTTAATATATGGGGCTTCATTTCACCCCTTGAATGGAGTGATTAGCCAACCATAGTCATAATTCACTTAATAACACTCCAATAAAAATTACTAAATGAATTCAAAAGGAGGGAGAGAAGAAATTCAATCCAAAATGGGGGGGGGGGGGGGGGGGAAGAAATTGCACTTGCATTAAATCTAAGCTTCTCTCTATTATGTACAAACACCAACAAAATTGAAGTACAATTTAATTCTCCTCTCTAGAATATTTTTTTCTCTTTAATTTTCTCTATTTTTCTAGCCTAGTCTTTATCTCTCTTCTAGCTCTCTCAAACCCTAATTTGTTATTTTGATTCCCCTTTCAAATGGAGTCTTCTATCTTCAATATATAGTAGGCATGGAGCTTGGGGCAAAAATGGGTGGATCAAGGTGCAAGAGGTTGGTGAGGTGTGAGGATAAATGGTAGAGGGAATAAAAAAATTAGATTTGTTATAAGGGTATTTTTGGATATTGGGTAAAAGAGGAGTAGTTGGGGGTTAAAAAGGGAAAAGGGGTTTATTTTGGCACATGTGGGAATTTGTTTTGGTTTGGCTTTGGGTTTATCCAAGTGAAGAAAACGATTTCGGGAGAAATGGGTTTGGGGCTTGGAAAAGGAAAATGGGTTTGCCTACGGGTTGGTCGCGGGTAGGAGATGTCGTGGTCGAGTATGGTATAACCGACGGGAGATGGGTCGCGGGTGGCGCCACCGTCGTGGGAGCGGTTGAGAGGGTTGGCACCGGAAGGACGCCGGTGGGGTGACGTGATCGGGAATGGTCGATCAGGGTCGCGGTTCAGGTGAGGTGGCTGGCCAGATTGACAAGGGTCAGGTAGGCGGTGGCAAGGTGGTGTGTCGTCGGGGTTGTTGGCCGGCGCTGAGATGGTGGCTCACCGGCGGGATCGGAAATGGGGCAGGGGCAGTCGCCGACGAAGTTTATTCTGGGCAGATGGGTGTATCTGAGTTGTGGGTTAGAGTTTTGTTAATGGGGGTGAGAGGGTGAGGAGTGAGATTGTGTCTGGTAGTTGGGAGGTTGAAGATAAGGGTGAGGGTGTTAGGATGTGTGAGTGTGTATGGTAATTGGTTGAGGGTTATTGTGTGTGGGTGTGTGCAGGGAAGTAAGGTGTGGGTGAGGGAGAGTGTTTGGGTGTATTATAGTGTGTAGGGGAGTTGGGTGTGTGAGTTTATGTGTGTGTTTAATTTAGACCCTAATAAAATAATAAAGACTCAACTAAACTTAATAAAACTAAAACTAAAAAAGTAAAATCTAACTAAAAATAAAAAAAACTAAAAACAGTAAAAATAAAAACAAAAATATTAAAACTTAAAAAAAATCCTAAGCTTATATCAAAACTAAAATAAAACAAAAGAAATAAAAACTTAAAATCTAAATGAAAATTAAAGTCCTAAAAAATATAAAATCTAATAAACTAAAAATAAACTACTAAAACTAATCTTAATAAAATAAGACAAAACTAAAAGCTAATAAAAATCAAAATAAAATAAAATTATACTAATAAAAATAAAATAGATAATAAAACCTAGAAAATACTAAATAAATATAAAATAAATCCTAAAAATTAAAATGACTCAAACTAAAAATAAAAAAAATAATAAAAAGGGACAAACAAAACACACAAGGGGTTTGGGGTAGGTTTGGGCTAGGTTTAGGCTCGGATAAGGTTACGGGGTTGGTAATTAGCTCCATAAAACGCCCATTTACCTTGATATATAGCTTTTGACACCGCAAACGGACATTTGACCTACAAGATAAACATTTAAGCACATAAGACCCATATTGTCAAGAATTAGTTACTAAAATACGTCTATTCGGGGTATAAAATGTATATTTTTGGGTGCTTATCATATTTCCTCGTCAGAGCATGGGGATCGTGATGATTGGTGGACACCATTTCTATAGAGCAAATATTTTTTTTAAATGTGATAAATGTTAATTACACCAAAAAATATTATTAATTCCGTAACAAAACCACCCATACCCGGTAATGCAAGGGAAGCCATCGAAAAGGTACAACACATTGTGAATATTTTTGGCATTGGCCAATAAAATCCACCACGATGAACTTGCACTTTTAGATGAAATGAGATTTAAGGATTTATATCACATACAAGGATACCACCACCTCATCACCCAATCGTTCAACAAGAAGGTTAAAGACCATGATGTACGAGAAGGTGACCTCGCCTTACGGAGATAGTAGAGACCATCCAGGACCCAAGAAGTAAGTTCAAACACAATTGGAGGGAGCTATACCTCATAAAGAAGATTTTGTCGGGAGACGTTGCTTTGCTCGGAGACATTGACAAAGAAGAAATGGCTCATCCAGTTAACTTGAACCGTCTCGGGAAGTTTTACGCTTAAATCTGATTCTTGTCGCACTATGACCTTTCTCACTTCCCTTCTATTAAAAAATATTCTCTTCTCCCCTGGAAGAACTTCGTATGACCTAATCCTCTTAAAATAAATTTTCTCATAAATTTCAAATAGATCATTATCCCCATATAGCTTCGAGGCAACTTATAAAGTCATTTTGGGCATAGTCCTTCATCTTTTCTTCAAAAAATGATATTATTTTCTTCCACCAAGGGACTTGAATCCAACTCATCATTTCAAATTAACAAAGGATTATATATGCCTTAGCAATCGGTATAAATAGTTCAAATAATAATAAATTCTTCCAAAAGTCACAATAAGATATGATAAAATCATCATTTATTTATCTTAGTTTAAATAAACGCACCAATTACATGACGTAATATTCACAAGAAAAGTCCCTAAAACTTACGTAAAATTCCCATCCATATAATCCTATCAAATCCATAGCTAAACATAAACATTAAAACCTCACAAACTCTCTCTAATTACCCGAAGGCCTTGGCTCATCATCACCATTTCCTGAAGAACCCCAAAAATCCCAATCTTCAAGGAACCTACTTATGTGTTCCATGCAATGATAAGCCTTGATCAACTTGGATTAAACCACAATGCTCTCTTCCTTAGTTTTAGCTACCTCTGTCCAATCTCCCTAGCATAAACCTTCTTAATCAAATTCCCCCATAACCACTTCAAATAGTCCTCAGATATTACCCCAGACTCCCCAATATATTCCGATAGATAGGAAGACAATCGATGATGTTACCACATCTACCCAAGATCACCCTCATCAATTTAGCCAAGTCTTCCACCGAAAAGAAATTGATTATGCATGGAAGGACAATCTTTCGACTAACCCACTTGATATGAAAGCCGCTAAGGGAAGTAGAAAGAGGTTTGGTGAAGTATTACAAGCCGAATATACAAGTGTTCATCTAATTACATGACAATATGAAACTCGCCTCACTATGATATCGATCACCAAAGGTGTCTAGCCCCACGCTGCACGATCCAGGTAACCCAATTCCCCATAAAAGTGCCAAAACTCTCAAATTTCTATGCAAAGAAATTCAAGACACCATCCAGATGATACTCAGGAGGCATAACCAAATGAAGTCTCTATTTTTATGCCATGAATATCACTATAGGGCTACTATGCAAGAAGTTATCCCAACCTTCCTTCCAGTCATTAAGATCGTTTAACCTCTCCACCAATATATTAGTAGCAGGGTTACGGTGATAAGACATCTATACCACAATGGTGGCAACCTAGGGACCAGTGATCATATCTCATGTCATCAAAATCATCCTAGTAGTCAATCCTAAAGTTATGGCACCAACAAAGCCATTATCATTATACCCTAGATGATGCACAAAATTGAGAATTACCAGAAGGTTGATATTTCCCCCATGAATTAGCGGTCGGGCAGTAGAAGGAGATACATGCAGCAATTCACCCGACAACACCTAAGGCGAATGGGATAAGCCAGGCATATTTGCAAATAAACTTGGGTTGTCACCCAGTACGAGAAAAAAATCAGGGTTGGAGGGCACAGCTCATCCAGTCGAAAGAAGAATGTATGACCTTCAAGGCATCAGAACTGTAAAGTCACCTCCAAAAGATTCCAGTTAATTAGAAGGTTTTTCCACAAAGTTGTCAGGTTTAAATTGAATGCCTCATAATTGACGTTGTATTAGAACATGACCCCCAAACCCTCTGGATAAGTTTTAAAGGCTTTAATAATGGAATGTCCATCTTAGAGAGCAAAAAAGCTTTGAGGAATAAAGAAAGAAAGAAAGAAGTTGAAGTGCGGTTTAAAACTCCACCTAAAAGGCACGTTTTATACTTAAAATTACTTGCAAATGAAGAACTATTCCTAAATACCATGGGATGCAGAAAAAGGACAATCATGGATGAAAATAAACCATAATTATAGGAGTATGACGATATGTAGGTTCAAGGAATATGCTGATCAGCACACCCCCTCTTATGGGAAGATTCCCTTTTCTTTTTTTGCCTCCTTCATTTACAAATACGTCCTTCTTTAATTTAAATTTTTGCAACATGGGTTTCCCTGGAATTTCTTCTTAAGAAACAAATTCAAAAATACATATTTTAACTTTTTAAAATATCGTTCTTTACTTTTCATCATTAAATAAAATCCCCAGTGGAAAATCACAAGTGCTTGTAGACTAGGCCATTAATTTGAGTTAAACCAAAATCAAAATGCAACTATCTCTCTCTCTCTTTCTCTCTCTCTCTCTCTCTCTCTATATATATATATATATCATTGAATTTACATTTGTCGGGATGTAGCCCTGACTTTCCAACTTAATCCAATCAAGATCCACCTTCTTGATGATCTTGGTTCACATTCTTCCCACGATGATGAGCAAAGGACCCTCCGCTTCCAGAACAAGATCCCTCCTCATGATCATCAAGAGTCACCTATGGAGCCACACAAGATTAAATCACTTACCTCATGTAATCAACAATGAAATCCATCCAATGTCTGATGTCATGCAGTTAATATGCCAACATGCACACGACTTGGAAGAGAACATTCAAGAAAAAATAAATAATTCATTAATATACTAAAATGTCGTAATCCAATGGGGGAATCAAAAGATAAGGTCACACCTTTCTCTAAAAACTTCTCATAAGATGGAGGGAATCCATCTATTATTCCCTAAGGACAATGAGCCACTAATACCACGGGGCCTCCACCTGGATAGATGTGCGATAAATGAGTAAAGAACTGCTGGATGGAAATTTCCTCCCCCGCCATTGCATCGCTCCCCGATACCTGCACTAAAGAATCAACTGCACTACTAACAACTTTATTCTCTATCAATGGTGAAAAAACACCCTCCATGTCATATATGGATGGAGGCATCAGCCAAATGGTCAAGAAGTCTAGAAAATAGTACATTGTCTTTGTATCGGTGTAAAGTATCTAGGGATGAACTTCCATTGTCTCTACCCTTTCCTCATCTGGTAACTCCTTTACTTTCCTTATATAGGTAGGAGTTGTCGACGGTAGGACTGCCACCTCACCCTCCATCACCTACCTCACAACCCACTTTCCTAGGTACAAGATGTAAACAAACTCGTGCGCCAAAAACCTCCACATCTTCGCATGCACGCTTGTCACCCCCCGCTCTCCCAGAGGACAAACGACTAGGATATAACATTACATGACCCATAATAAAGTCAATCATTAACAAAATTCAGGAAAACATAAAAAATACACAAAAATAAAAAATAAAAGTAAAGAAAAGAAAATATAGTGTACTTTGAACACTCATAAGGGCATTCTGAACCAACCTCACATCCTTCTGGACTAAGAATTCCCATGCCACACTATTCGATATGCTCCACCAATTCATCCTTGGTAACTCCCCCACCTTACTCACCTTCAGAGTTACGAACCTCGTGTTCTACCCGATCACCTTTTAATACCATTTGTGTAAAATAAACTCGAGTTTCTTAATAAATAAAATCTCAGAAAATAAATCAATCAAGGAAAAAATGTAAAAAATAATAAAGCTACCTCCAAAAGGTACGCATTCCCCCCGAAAGTCTGTCTACATCACCGAATAAAAGAAAGCCAAATATATTTAATCAACTAATAAAATAAATAAAATGGGATTCATTTGAGAGTTAAAAACTCACATCGTAATATCGCATTTTATTCCTATTTTAAATGGTTATTATACTGTCATGTGCGGTAAGGCCCAAGCCTACAACATAAAAACACAATTTATGACTTTAACTAATCACACTCATATACCAACACCTGGATACATGCATATCTAAACTAACAAAAATCCTATATCCTTCATAAATGGTGTAAGAGGGTACTTTAGATTATAGATGGAGGCGTAACCCCTGTTTGAGTATGGTAATGATAATCTAATTTGGTCGCACCTCCGAATTAATGATAGGACATGCAAACACAGACCCTAATGGAGAGAAGCTAAGTTTGATCTCACAAAGCTCTCGTGTATAACTCAGTAAATAGTAATAAACTTTAGAAGTAACTTAGGTAGAGGGAGAGAGAAGTAAACACCCTAGATACACCTTGGTAGGCAGGTAGAAACACACCAAAAACCCTCAAGAATCTCTATGAAGTATTAAAAGATTCGTAATAAATAATAATAGTGAGTGAGTAAACCCTCTAGTTCGCAATCACTCTCTCTGATGTGTATTCTCTCTAGCACTAACTCCTGAACTCTCAAAAGATTCCCTCTCTCCTCAAAGGTGGTTGCGTTCCTTAAATAGCCCCCACGCCACCCCCGAGGAAACTCGGTCATTAAAGACTATGAAAGACATCCCTCACACTTTATTTCACAACATTAAATGCATGATGCACTAGTTTTCCCCACGTCATAAATATTAAATGCCAAGACATGCCTTTTGCCTGACCACTGTGCGTCAGGGGGCTGTTGTTGCAGAGGGGGCTCACTAACTACCTTACAGCCCCAAATACCACAGTGGTTTACTCAAGTGCAGGTCTGAGATTGTTTAGCTGGCTAGTGATATTACCTAAAGTAGATGTGACATTAAGTAGAGGGCTATTTGGTTCACAACTCAACACCCAATGGAACTCCAAGTTGCTCCGCCCGAGGTTCCACGATTAGGGTCCTTTGGTGTTTTTACCAGGTGTATCTAAGATGGTCAGGACAATCCCCAATGGTGTCTCACTTCTCAATCCTCCAAACCAGTTCCCTCTAAAGTTCCCACGGTGAGGTCATTCGATAGAGCATGAAAGCTCTCCCAGTCCCTGCCAAGCCTGGTCTCTCGCGAGTACCGTTTGACCTCACACTAAAACTCGTTATTAATCTCGTTACAACATAGTAACCGTTATAACTTACAATCAACATAAATATAAATACAATATGACTAATACAACAAGCTAAAGTATGAGTTTTTACGCCAAGCTGCCTCGCTGAGTTGCCACGCTTGAGCTGCCTCGGATGCTTAATCTCGAACACTATTGCCAATTAGGGAATTATCCCTAATCTCAGGATTACCTTCAAGCCCCTTCTACATTTGCCCCTTCGTGGAGACATTTGTTGAAACAAGAAATGTCTGCACGAAACCTCTCAATCCAATGAACCCTCTCTGCGTGAAAAATTATGTCTCCTCTATTCGTTAGAACTGTAGTGTTATAATCTCCTGGAAAAAGTAAAATTCTCCCCGATGTACCTGAGCCGAAGCGCCATGACTAATTAGGGCTTGGACGAAGGGACATCGTCACTTTTTCCTCATGCTTACTCTCAACTGTTCTAGCTTTATTATTTGAAATTCTCCCGAAAGGCCTACTAACCTTCCCGAATACTGGTTTGGACTCTTGGTAAGTGAAATTCAAGCCCCTTCTACGTTATTGGATATGTCTGACACCATTTTGGCGCCAAAACATAAACTTGGTTAGGAAGGCAACCCTTTCTATTCCCCAGACGTCACTTCGTATTCGATGTAGCGCTGTCTTTTCCACTGTCAAAAACACTTCCCGAAGTGCCACATGTGCCTTTGAAATGATTATAAGCGGTTTGGCACGTGCGGGGGGGGGGGGGGGGGGGAACTCAAACGACAAGTAAAAGGGTCTAAAAGTTTCAAACATCTCTCTATTTCAAACCTTTCTCTTCTTCTTCTTCTTCTTCTTTAATCTTTCATATTTCCTCAGAGAGAGATCTTTGTGCGAGCTATGTGCGACCTCCATTGTTACCTTCTTCTTTACTCAGTCTCCTCCTCCTCTCATCCTTTACTCCACCACCTGCGGTTGTGCACCTCCCTATTAATTTCCAACTCTTTTTTTGCCAGACATTTTCATACTTCCGTTGTCTGCAATGGCCTCTTCAAGCAATCCTTCCACTTTTGCGACCAGTGCTCCTCCTGCCGCCTCCATTGTCACCACCCCCCTACTGCTTCATTAACCGCTGCTCGTCAATAACAGTTGCGTTTCTACCACCGGTCCCCCATTTTTGGCGAAGGTGATAACTTTATTGGGTTTTGCAAGAGTTACATTTTTAGCGCCAAGTATGATGACATGACGCTTGGTGATGAAGATGAGGATACTGGTGAATGGGGCTATCTTCCTCCGGAGGGGACTCTCAGGTTTCGTCTTGAGAGAGGGGACTTCCCATGGCCCCACGTCAATTTTGAAAGTCCTGGAGGCTCTCCTGCTCATTTTGCTGCTTGGAATTCTCATATGCAGAGTTCCCACGCTAATATTCTAGCTAAGATTGGGCTACATCAAGCTAATTGGTTTGGTGAGTTCACCCTCTCCAAGAATAATGTTGCTCTTCCCGTTCTGGTATCTCGCTGGAATGTTACTACTCACACGTTCATCGTTGCATGGGGAGA
This sequence comes from Sambucus nigra, assembly GCA_949130495.1. NCBI lineage: Eukaryota > Viridiplantae > Streptophyta > Magnoliopsida > Dipsacales > Adoxaceae > Sambucus > Sambucus nigra. The sequence goes on along the minus strand of OX422216.1, from coordinate 460,607,319 downwards.
GTTTACAATAACGTTGGAGGACGTGTGCGAGCTCCTAGGCCTTGAGGCAACAGGTCATGAGCCCTATTACGATGGAGCTCTGGATTCCCAAGAAATCACTGACTGTTTGGAGATGGATCGTATATGGCGAAGGTGCATTGGTACTTCAAATAAAGCCACATTCACTCCCCTTATCAACCACTTCTTCAAGGACACTTCCGAAGGAGGTTCCTCCGAGGCTGCCCCTGGGCAAGGTACATCGCTAGAGCTTAGTGCCTATATCCTTGTCATTATTTCTCGCTTCTTTTTAACGGGAAAACCCAACGACTAGCCTCGAAGGGATCTCATCAACCTCTCTCTCATATTGGCCCGGGGTATCAAGCTTCCTCTGGATGCAATCGCCTTGGGGTCCCTCTACACATGGCTTGATAAGGCCCTTTTTGACATGGAATGATCTCTGGGTCGTTACAACCTAGCCAATTTTTCCAACTGCGTTCTCCTGACCGGTTTCCTTTATGTGCGCTTCCCGGCCGTAGCCACCAAGACTAACCGTCCTCCCTCGGGCAAAATAATCCTGCACCCTCGCTCATTTGTTTACCATATGAGGCAGAGCCAAAAGGATCTGACCTCCTTTATTGATGACTTTCCAAGTTTTGTAATGAGGCCCTATGGGGATGATATTTTCCTCTATACTTGCGATTTTTTCAAGCATGGGGCAAGAATGGTCCAGCCAACCACCATAGACCTCATTACCGAAGGCCCCTCATTGGCCGTTGTGCTTCCACCAAGTGAGCTTCCTCAATTACGAAGGGCCTTTTTGTAGCCCTAACAGTCACCTCTGTCCCCTTGATATTCTCCTTAGCGCATTGGTGGTACGTAGAAGGAACTAGCCCTTGGTCGTGCATCCATACCCTCCCGCAGATGATAGGAAGTTGTACTCTCTATTACCTAGAATTTTATATGGGAACTCAAATTCCCAATTACAATCCCCATATTAACATACCCAATGGATTTGGAGGATTGGTTATCTTACCCCGAAATTACCAAAGGCATGGGGACCAACCTTTCTTCTGGAATATTGGTTGCATGAAAGGAGTTAATTGGCATGATATTGATGGAAGCTCCCCCATACATGAGAGTCCTTGTAAAGCTAACTCTATTAACACTGGGAGTTACATACAATGGCCTATTGTGAGGGACCCTTACAGCCCTATCTGCATCGCTAAAGGTTACTTTCGACAGAAACCTCCTTACCAACCTGGCCATGGGTCCCTTCCATCTCAGCGAAGGGACCGCGTTCTTCCTCGAAATATCAAGTATTTCCTGGGTTATCTCCAACCTACTCTCCTGTGGAATCCCCACTTGGACCATAACGTTGTAACAGTTGATAGCTTCTTCCACTGTACAAGGCAATGGTGGTGGGTCTTCCCTGTCTCTTCCGAACTTCCTCTTATTATCCCTCTTCGATACTTTGCCCCTATCTTCCCCCTCGGTGTACCCTACCCATGGGGGCTGAGACCTCCCCCCCGTGGGTTGCATCGGCTACTTGAACATCATGGGCACAACCACCGGATTGGGTCGCACCACCAAAGAGATATTTCTCGCTGCTTTTAAGAACGCCGTGAAAGTCCCCTCGTGCGTCTCATTGATGAGATGGCAGATATACTCAGGAAGCAGCCCCTCAGCGCAGATCTGTAATAGTTTGGATTCTCTGGCCTCCTCCCTTACGTCGAGGGATCTTTCCCTGAACCTTCGAACCTAGGCCACCACTTCTTCCACAGGTCTTTGCTTATCCCTACCCAGTTAAGTCAAAGTAAACTCATCTTCCACCAGAAAGAACTTCTGAACAAACAACACGTGCATTTCTTCCCATGTAGAAACGCTGTTGGGAGCCAAATGGGAATACCAGGTATATGCTTTATCGGTCAAGGATTTAGAAAACTCCCTCAACCTAAGACTTTTATTGTTACAATGTGCCCCCAAATGTTCAACAAAGCGCTTAATATGCTCCTTCAGGTTCCCACCCTTTCCCGTGTATTTTTCAAAAATAGGAGGAATATAGTCCTTCGAATAGGGCTCATCGTTGTATTCCTGGGGATACGGTGTTCGAAAGCCATCAAAAACCGAAGCTACCTCGCCTACAGATTGCGAGGAAGCCTACATGAATTTCTGCATCTCCTTTCTCATCTCCTCCATGGGGGGTATTGTCGAAGAAACAAGTAACGGGGCCATGGGTTGAATGCTCGTTGGAGATGGAACGAACGTTACAGCTGGGGCCGTTGATACTCCTTCATCTCCTACTGCTGGATTCATAATGGAGGGTATGCTTGCCGGTACCCTCCCTGCGACACCTACACCTGGCGGGGCCGTTGGAGCTACCCCTGGTGTTACGAAGACATTAACCTCCAATCCTCACAGCATAGTTAAAGCTACCGGGGTTTGTAAAAACTTATAAAACTTACTCATGAGGAGCGCGACCTAACTCAGTCCTAACCCCACACTCGTGGGAGATTGTGCCGCCCCCAGAACACTTGTCATCGCCTGGACCAGCGGTACCTCTATTCGAGGAGCCCCATCCCTTATGGCATCTAGTTCTCTCGTAGCCTGTTCTTCATTATGCTAGATGTCATCGAAGTTGAGCCTTTGAGTAGCATTATCCTGCGCCATACTCCTTACTTAGAAGAATACCTCCCTAGCAGAGTCGCCAAATGTAAGAGGGTACTTTAGATTATTGATGGAGGCGTAACCCATGTTTGAGTATGGTAATGACAATATAATTTGTCCGCACCTCCGGATTAATGATAGGGCATGCAAACATAGACCCTAATGAAGAGAAGCTAAGTTTGATCTCATAAAGCTCTCATGTATAACTCGGGAAATAGTAATGAACTTTAGAAGTAACTTATCTAGAGGGAGAGAGAAGTAAGCACCCTAGGTACACCTTAGTAGGCAGGTAGAAACACACCAAAAAACCTCAAGAATCTCTGTCAAGTATTAAAAGCTTCGTAATAAATAACAATGGTGAGTGAGTAAACCCTCTGGTTCACAATAACTCTCTCTGATATGTATTCTCTCTAGTAATAACTCCTGAACTCTTAAAAGATTCCCCCTCTCCTAAAAGGTGGTTGGGGTCCTTAAATAGCCCCCACGCCACACCCGAGGCAACTCAGTCATTAAGGACTATGAAAGACATCCCTCACACTTTATGTCACAACATTAAATGCATGATGCACTAGTTGTCTCCACGTCACAAACATTAAATGCCAAGACATGCCTTTTGCCTGACCACTATGCGTCAGGGGGCTGTCGTTGCAGAGGTGGCTCACCAAATGCCTGACAGCCCCAAATACCACGGTGGTTTACTCAAGTGCAGGTCTGACATTATTTAGCTAGTTAGTGATATTACCTACAGTAGATGTGACATTAAGTAGAGGGCTGTTTGGTTCACAACTCAACACCCGATGGAACTCCAAGCTGCTCCGCCTAAGGTTCCACGGTTAGGATCCTTCGGTATTTTTACCAGGTGTATCTAAGATGGTTGGGACAAGCCCCAACGGTGCCTCACTTATCAATCCTCCAAACCAGGTCCCTCTAAAGTTCCTATGGTGAGGTCCTTCGATAGATCATGAAAGCTCTCCTAGGCCCTGCCAAGCCTGGTCTCTCGCGGGTACCGTTTGACCTCACACTAAAACTCATTATTAATCTCGTTACAACATTATAATTGTTATAACTTACAATGAACATAAACAGAAATACAATATGACTAATACAACAAGCTAAAGTATGAGTTGCCATGCTTGAGCTGCCTCGATTGTTTAATCTCGAACACTATTGCTAATTAGGGAATTATCCCTAATCTCAGGATACCTTCAAGCCCCTTCTATAAATGGTTCTCACCATAAAATCCCATTTATGTATATAAAATATATATATGGTAACATGTGAGGTGCACGGGTTATACGGGGGAGTGTGAAGGTTTTTATTGATCTCAGTTAAATTTGTCAAGCGAGTTTCATAATTTGAAAAATGATTCAAGAATTTTTATTTCAAATTATGTCATTAACGAGCTTTTACTATGTGATATTGATAAATTTTATGTTTTTAGTTTTTTTGTAATCACTTCTTCCACAACCCAATCACTATTAACAGCAAAATAATATTTCCTATATAATTCTCTCTCTCAAAGTCTCTCCATATCAATTTAATTCCATAAAATATGAATGCAAAAAGGGATGAATAATAGTTAATCATTGTTCAAATAAGTGAGCACAAACCTTTATATCCTTTTACACTCCGTAAAATAGAAAATTGAACTAAAAAAAGATAAGAATTAATATAGTACCATAGCCTCGCTCTGCACCCCTTACCTGAATGGATGTGTTTCTGAATAAGTCAACAAAATAATAATGCAACTAAATTAATAAAATCTAATTTTAAATTTAGCAGGAGAAACTAACATTTGTAAATATGAACTGAACTAAGATAGAAGCTTTAAACCATTTCCAAAGATGAAAATAGTAATGTAGTCCTGATAAAAAAAACAATGGATTAGATTTGAGATATTTTGAAGACTTGATATTTTACATTCATTGATTGACTACATCACCGTCATGATAAACACGTTGACATAGTCCCATTGAGTCTATAGACAATCCTATCAACAATAAATTTAATGACTAAAAAATCATCCTATATTAAGAATAAAACGAGACAAAGATAAACTGCTTGATACCTTTTGGGTTCTAAATTACCAAATGGTTGAACAACCAAAATAAGTAAAAGAAACATAAACACATTATAAAATATAAGTGCAAACATAGAAACGGTTTCATTAGAGTGAGGAAATTTTCTTACCAAGCAATGAAATTTCCATAGATTTCACTTGAGAATCCTGAAATAACATTTAATGGAAGATGAAGAAAAAGACAAAGAAAAAAGAACAAAAAGGAAAGAGGAGAAAGATTTTGGGAAATTACACAAAAAGAAAAAATATGAGAGGTGAGGTGAGGTGAGGTGGTGGATGGCTCGCGTGTGTAAGAGATTGAAGATGCAAGGTATTTGAGATAGCGATGAAGGAGATTGCTATTGGAAATCTTCTATGAAAAGAACAAAAAAATTAATTAATTTCTGCAAGGCACGTTCTGGGAACGTTGTCTTTTAGGAAAATTTTCTCCCAATCCGATTGAGAATGAACCACGAGTATACTATGGGGTTTGGTGATTATGCCTTTAGGATATAATGCAGTGTATGAACAATTATTTGATTCAATCTATGTACTGTTTGATCAAATTGAGAACACTCTGAATTTGATATCTCATAATGCCAAAGTGTAAAGAACGAAAATAGGAGAAATTATCAATTTTTAGTGTCTAAAACATAGTCCTGGAACACTTTTTATAGCCATTTCTGTGACTGTTCTTCAACAGTAACTACTCCTCATGCAGTGACTCAGTAGCCGTTGGATCGTTCCTGTTTGTAATAGTTTCGCTCTAACGGTTCAAAGTAGTACGAGTTCATCTAATGGCTCAGATCAAGTCATTTTGGATTTTAAACCTTTTGATCAGATCGTTTAATCACAGTCGCTGATCTGTTTGACTTTGTTAAAATTTTAGGCTCCCACTCTCCAAGCGATGATGCGCACGTGTGAAGTGTTAAGTGCACGTCAAAGCGTGCAATGCACCCTAAGTCACCCAACTGCCCTTTCGTGCTTACGCGTGTCCCTATTGGTGGTGCTTAAGCAGCATCACAATGTGTGCAATCATAGCCTCTTTGTGACACCCCGCCTAATTAAATACCGGGTGATCAGTCCTTTATTAAATTAAATCAGGGTTTACAAATTGGTTCGTTCTTAGCGTCAGTGTCGAAACCAAATTGATTACAAATCACCTATTAGTTAATTAAACTGGTGCTAAAATTTTATCCTTCATTAAAAAAAACATGCATAATTAATATATAATCAAACACCAGCATAAGATAGTTTAAACATCTCAAGAATATAAATAAATAAAGTATTACCGAATAAACCATCAGCTAAAACCAAACCGAGTAAAACTCCAATAAGGAAAAAAATACTATCTGAATAAGTAATGAAGGATAACATGCCAATACTAAAGTAGGAAAATCCTACACTAGATCAAAATGAGTAATGGAAGTGTCTAAGCAAAATCCTGCAACATCCATCTGTGTCGCAGCTATGTGTCCCTGGAATAGAATATCAAGTCTGACATCCCTGTGGTTGGACACCTAAACGGTTTTGAAAATATTTTTATAGCAAGAGTTAGTACGCAAAATTTTTTGAAAATATATAGCAAGCATTTATGATCATGCACTCTCTCTCTTGAGTTATCCTCACCTCTCATCGAAAGTGCACGCCTAACGTTCAATACTAAGCCAAACTAGCTATACTACCCGACCTAACTAGACTAAAGTATCCCATTTAAATCATCTACACTACAAAGTTTCGGTACTGCCCATACAATATATAATTTTATTAACACTACTCATATGTTAATTATTTATCGAGTCACAATCCTCGTATGTTATCTTTTCATATTTATTTAAGCCCCACTACTTAATTTACTCCTTAGATGTCCACTGTCTAACACTAAATCTTTAATTAAGTTTCTCCACTTAATTTACCTTTAGATGTATACACGTCATCTAATTTTCTAGTATCCCTCATAAGAGGATTATTCATAAGGTATATATTTCACTCACAATATATACTATAAGGATTATTGATCCGTCTAATCATCGACCCCGATTATCCTATCATTTACATTGGTTCGGATACCCCTCGACCCCAATCGTAAATGTTATACAAATGTATATTGTCCCGATTACTTCATCAACCCCAATATAATATCCAGATTTGGTCCGGAAAATCATCGACCCCAAATTCGAGTATAACGTATTGGTCCAGATAATCATTGACTCCAACACTAGGAAATACTTTAAGCATTCTCACCGCCTAAGTATTTATAGTAATAGGTATTCACTCCACCTATTAGTAATTTAGTAGGTATACACATGACCCAAATATTTACATTAGTAAGTAGTATATTTCTCTATAATACTTACAGTACATTTTGTTTTACGACTTATCCCACTATTGTATTCATGAGCATTCACACAAACTCTAAGGGTCTCGATCACCCCTTCTATTTATTTAAGTAGTAAATCATTATTTAATCTACTGGTCTACTTATCATTCCATCCGAAGTTGTCATAATTTACTTTATCTCCCCGATAGCTTGCGACATAACTATCCCGATTGATTCTTGTCTTAATTTTATCACTAAGACTAAAATACAAATTTCAATTAGGCCTACCGTAGTATAAATGATCTCCCCATAATCTCTTAATACGGTTCTAAGAATTTCCCCTATCATCGATTAGAAAAACTAGGTCAAAAATAGAAAGAACATAACTTTTTCGAATTTGTTTTGTAAACGAACCGAAGGCCGAACCGGTTTGTTTTTCTATAAACGAATCAATTCGATGTGTCCAGAGCCGGACCGATCCGGTGTCTGCCATTCGCCAACTTCGTTTGTTCATGAATTTTTCACCCATAATCCAGTACCAACTTACATTACTCTACACCAAAATCACAACTAAACATTCCTAACCATTTCTACATGCATCGGGAGGGTTTCTAACGTTTTAAACATATTAAATCATCACAGAATTCAACTAAGAACGAATCACAACCATGAAACTTCATCAATGCCCTAGTTTTGTGTTCTTCCCACATATCCAATCACAAGCTCAGATTTATTTCTTTTGAATTATCAAGTCTCCTCTGATTATTAATCCTCTACATATGTTAAATCATTCTACATGCAAATCTCTAACAAACCTACATCAAATCTATTATTTTCTCCAAGAACATAGGTTTAATCATGGTTGTCAACAAATCTCTACGCATGGGCATTATAACTTAATTTCCTTAAATACTTAAGGGTCTGATTTCATGCGTGTGGATGACGATTTGATGTTTCCCTCTTCAAATCTTCACTCCTTAGGTGCTTAGGATGCAAGAACTCTTTCAATCCTTCAAGAATCCCCCATCATATTTTGGGAATGATTCCTCTCTTCCCTCTAATGTCATCTTTAAGATTTTTGTGTTATGAACCCTAATCCTCACTTCTAATCGTCAGATATAAGGCTTTAATTTTCATAGGTTCTTTATCCTCTCTTTTTTTAAAATGACCAAATTACCCTCCAAAGGTGCCAGTTTGGTCCAAAATCTACCCGTTACTAAATTGACATCCTAAAGTATACTATATTGACTAGTTCAACCCTTCCAGAGTCATCCGTGGTCTCGAAATCATCATATGAGTCACTAAAAATATATTTCTCATTTCTCACCTCCAAATATTCTACACGCGACACTCGGTGAGATAAAATAGAATACGCACATATCTCTCTCTATGTCTTATAACACTAATCATTATTTATTTACTATTCACACTTAGTAAATATAATATCATAATATTAATCAGTATATAGCTCTTGATTAATATCTAACACTCACATTCATTATTAAGGCACATTAAATTACTTCACTCCTGTAATTCAAACAAAACGTATTTTCTCAATTAGTTCCCAAATTAATTAAATTATGAATACACAAAAATATGGGGTATTACATACTTCCCCCTTACAAAGGAATTTTGTACCACTCTCGTACGTCATCCTCCCGCTCCCATGTCGACTCATCAGTATTGTGGTGTCCCCATGATACGATGCAAATATTGCATATTTCACCCTTTATCCTACGCGTTATTAGCCCCCTCGGGTATTTTAATCCCTATAGTTATGCTCATTACCCAGACAACCTCGAATTTCTATATATACATGCTTTGCACGAGTTAATTCAGCTTTTGTAGGTGTTAGGATGCTTAGTATTAAGTTCAAACGCTTTTCGAAAAAGATTCATCGACTCTTGCAGCTTCGGGGGCATTTTAGTAATTTTAGTATTCAGATTTTGATCCCGAACTCTTCACGAAAGTTGAAGCCCTTTGATTTCTCTTCGCGGGTCCACTGACGGTGCATGATTCCGATGTATAATGAGGGAGTTATGGAATTTTTAGGTTGGTTTTAACTTAAAAAGCACACTCAAGTTCATTTCTTACGCCTTAAAAAGCACACTCAAATCCAAACCTCCCATCACCCCACTAAAAAATTTAATTGGTGATGGTTCATTGCTTACGCCTTACACATGCCTTTCGTTGTTGAAACAAAATTCATATCTTCCGGGAGGCATGTTTTCTTTGGAGGTTCCACCGTTGATCTTTCAAAGTCACATCCGATTTTGGGTGGATCCCCAACTATTTAGCCTTTTAGTGTATAGTTTGTTAGAAGTCCAAATTGTAGGTTGTAAATAGTTATCTTTTTATTCTTTCTTTTTTTAATTTTTTTCCTTTTTTTCTCTTTCCTTTTAATTTATTCTAGTGTAATTAGTTAACTTTTTATTATTTGTTTTTTCAATGCTCGGTACTAACTTGTTTTGTAGATTCATTTGAACTCATACTTATGGAGATCGCTCAAATTTTGGGTAATATCATTATTTTCCTCTCTTTGTGTTGCATTCTTAATGTGCATTGAGGACAATAGAACATTTAAGTTAGGGGGTGTGGGATATTCTATCCATTTCTTTGTTTTTTCCATGGATTTTTATCATATGTTAGTTACTAAGTATGCTTTCTTAGAAAAAAATTAAAAATATTCAAAAATATTTTTTTTGCCTTTTTCTCCTTTCTTAGGCATTTTGCCAATATGATTCTAATGATAAATTTCAATAATTGTTCGATACGATTGACAACCCAACAATTCATGTTCTCTATTTTAAAAGTTATTAGACTATAGTCCTCAAATCATTGATATTGTGAATAACTTCATGAATTAAAATTTATGCCTTGAGCACATGCGTTTTTCTTGTTATATTGATTTGGTTTAAGATTTTTATAACTCGGTAATCTTTTGTTGCATTGTATACACTTACACCGAGTAAGATTTATACCTTTTGTCATTTTTTAGTGTATACACTATTCATTCCTCATGGAAAATGTTGAATTCATTGATAATCTCACTATTCTTTCATTGATCGTTCATTATTTGAGTTTATATCTTGAAATGTATTACTTGAGCATGATTTTCAAAAATTGTTTTGACTCGAGAATTGGATAAACTTTATGAAATGATCATAGGAAATCTTTGTTATATCACCAATATCAGCCTTGACCTCACCTTTCATGTTTCCCTAGTCAACCGCTTTGAGCCTAAATAATAGCCTTTCATTTCATTACCCCAAATAACCTAACCAACTCCACATTGTAGTTATAAACCATACATATTACTTCCCATACCTTTGTTTGGAATGATATTTGGGATTGAATGATGTTGTGTAGTGTGATTGCAATTTAAGCATATGAAAAGAGTTAGAAAAGAAAAGAAAGAAGTGAAAAAGAAAAGAAAAGGCAAAATGCAAAAGAAAAGAAAAGAAAAAGTTAGAAAAAGAAGAAAAGAAAAAAGAAAGAGAAAGTTTGTATATGTTGTATACAGTGTTCAATATTCTTTGCTTACTCTCCAATTGTCATATTTAATGCTTGTTTGGAAATTATTTTTCCAATTTTAAAATTTCCCACAGTTTCCATGATCCCAAGTTTTTCATTCCGAACACTTTGAATCTGTTCATATATCCTTCATTTCGTACCCTAGCCTAGCCTACATTATAACCCTATAAAGTCCTACGTGATCTTAGAGTTATTTTAATTCAAAAGTTTAAATAGTTTTGATAATCTATGAAAAAGCATTTTGCCTCCTTTAATGATCGGTATCTTTCATTGAGATTACATTTTTTATGTTCCTATATAGCGTTCTTCATTAGTGACATGTGTGTGGACTAGTTTCCATTTACATTTACTCTTTATGCCCACATGTTATGTGTGTTACCTCCCTGTTTTGAGTGAATTCATTTGATAAGTGTAATGCCCGTGAGGATTGAATATATGAATGATTTTATGTTTATCCAGTTTATTTAAGTTTTTTCCTAATCATTATTTGCATGTGCTCCCCCCTCCCCTCCCACTTTTTCAAGTTTTAATTCTATGAGGTGCATTCAACATGTTATAACAACGGACTTTTGTGTGATTCACTCACTATGCTAATAACATGTTTGAAATATTTTTCATTGTTGTTGAGTTTGTTGCATGTTGGGTTGAGCATATTTTGAGGAAATCATATGATGTTCGTTGGTTTCATCCATGAAAACTCTCACGAGACACCACTCGTCCACTAGGGTAACCTCGGGTTTAATGGCTTATTGCACACGCTAAATGCAATCATTTGTCTGTGAAAGTGGACTTATCCTTTTTTGTCCCTATTTTATACTATCTCTTGTTCTTGTAGTTCTTGTTGTTTCATATTTCATTGCTAGGGACTAGCAATGTGTAAGTTAGGGGGTGTGATACGACACAAATATTACGTATTTCACCTATTATCCTAATTGTTATTAGCCCCCTCAGGTACCTTAATCTCTATATTTATGCATATTAACTAGACAAACTCAAATTTCTATATATACATGCTTTTCAGGGGTTAATTAAGCTTTTGAAGGTATTTGGATGCTTAGTATAACGTTCGAACGCTTTTCGGAAAAGTTTTTTCGACTTTTGCCATTTCAGGGGCATTTTAGTAATTTTAGCATTCATATTTTGATCCCTAAATCTTCATGGAAGTTGAAGCCCTTCGATTTCTCTTCACGTGGCGGCCAACGGTGCATGATTCCAATGTAAAATGAGGAAGCTATGGCATTTTTAAGATGGTTTTGACTTAAAAAGCACACTCAAATTCACATTCAAGGGCATTTCAATCATTTCATATTTATTTTTTTGGCCTAATGTCTCTTGGATGTTATAATACTCTGAGTTATCTTCGCATAGCCTATGACTGTGCCTAATTCCAAGTTATAACGAAGAAGTTACGACATTTTTTGTAAAGTTGGACAAAGTTGAGAATTCAGCACTGTGAGGTGCGAATCGATTCAGAGTTCACCGAATCGATTCGGGTATAAGTCCTCAAATTTCATTTTTTAAGTTGGTTTTTGGTGGGGTATACGTATGTAAACATTGTATTAAGTTTGGGAACTCATTTTTTCATCATTTTAGGTTTGTTTTAGGTTAGAAAATCATACTTTTGGGAATTTTTGTGGAGCTTCCCTCTCCTCATTTTGTGTTGGATTTTCACCCATTAATGTAAACTTTTTACTATTCATTATCTCCTACTTCCATTTTATGCCTTATTGCTTATGTATATTAAATTTTTTGTCTAGATAATTGTTGTAGTGTATTTATTTCTTATTTTATTTATTAATTAGTTGTTTATTTACTTTAACCATGCCTAGTGAGTAGTTTATTGGGTTTGGAGCGCGTGTCTGTCATTGATGGGCGTCGATCTCCGAAAATTAGTTTTTATAGAAAATTGGATTTAATTGAAACCTCGGGTGTTGAAGTCGGATTATTATGCATTTAACTTTCTTTGTCACCCAACGTTAGTGTTTATAGCGATAATCTGAATTTAATCCACATGTGACCATTTTTGATTAAATGTTTAATCTCGCAACTTTGGGTTAAATTTCTTATTATTTGATGTTTATGCTTAATTAAAAATGCTTGGTTAAATGTTTTTGAACCAAAATTTTAATTATCAGTTGTTTATCCTATGGCGGGGACGCAATCCCGACTCTCGTTTTATTAATTTTTGTTTTGGTGTTAACTTCTTAATTTTTTTCCTTTCCTTTCTTTTAAACTATATCACCTTTTTACAATTTTATTTTTGAAGTAGTAAAATAATTAAAATCTAAAATTCAATAAATCCCTGTGGATTCTCGATACCAGACTTACCGTTGTGCTTTCTTATCAAGTGTCGTTATAGTTTAGGTTTTTTGCATTAAGTCGCATAACCAAAAACAACGATTTGCATATTATACGATGCTCGGTTCGTGCTTGATCACCCCACTGAACTCGCACTAGTGTCACCACCTTGGAATGAAGTTTACGCTCACTACAGTATAAAATATCCACAGATCTCTGCTCATATGAGACATCTGGATGTAAGTCTATCTCCTCAATAGGAACGTGCCAAAAGTCTCTCTCGCTCCTCCTATAATTCTTCAGTGATGACACATAGAACACATCATGTATCTGCTGAAGGTGATCTGGAAGTCCCAGTCGGTATGCTACCGGTCCCACTCTCTCTACAATAGGAAATGATCCCATATATCTCGACGCTAACTTCCCTCTCTTGTCAAATATAATAATCCCCTTCATAGGAAATACTCGAACCAACACCTGGTCGCCAAGTTTTAATTCGACATGTCTCCTGTCGGCGTTGGCATAACTCTTTTTGTTGTCCCCCACCTCAAACCAACAAGCGAGCGAATGATAAGGCCACCCGTATAATGCCTCGAACGGTGCCATACCAATAGTGAATTGGTAAGAGTTGTTTTACGCAAACTCTACCAATGGGAGGCATCTCTCCCAGCCTCCCCCAAAATCCAAGATACACATCCTTAACATATCCTCAAGCATCTAGTTCACCCTCTCAGTCTGGCCTTCTGTCTGTTGGTGGTATGCCGTACTCAATCCTAAATCGGTACCCATAGTCTCCCAAAATCTCTACCAAAATTGCGACAGAAAATTTTTGTCTCTATCGGACACAATATTAATCAGGACCCCGTGCAGAATCTCTTAAATGAATAGCTGCGCATACTGCATCATATCATAATCCGTGCGAACTGGAAAGAAGTGAGCCCCCTTGATCAGCCGATCCACTATCACCCATATGGAATCGTGACCCGCTGCAACGTTGGTAGCCCCATAATAAAGTCCATCGATATGCTCTCCCACTTCCACATGGGAATCTCGAGTGGATGTAACATCCCCGAAGGCCTCTGATGGTAAACTTTCACAAGCTGATAAGTGACACATTTTGAGACAAACTCTTCAATGTCTCTCTTTATACCGGACCACCAGTATTGTCTCCTCATATCCTGGTACATCTTATCCCCACCGGGATGTATCATAAACCTAGAACCATGAGACTAAGTCATAACTTCCTATCTCAAATCATCATCCTCAAGCACTACAATTCTCCCATTCAAGCGCAGGTCTCCCTCTGTGCTGATTGAGTAAGACTCTACACCCTCAGCTAATAACTGTTATACTCAATCCTGACAGAACTGATCCTTTACCTGAGTCCTCACTACCCGCATAACGATCTCCAGAGTGATAGTCATAACAACCATGTACGCCCTAGCCACCTCATCTGCCTGTTGAAGCTCACTCCACTTCGCTTTTCAATCTTATGCGAACTCTCCATTTGGTCTTCGTCTCAACACTCCAGCTACTACATTAGCCTTACCATGATGATATTGTATATCAAACTGGTAGTCCTTCATGAATTTCAACCACCTCCTCTGCCTCATATTCAGATCCTTCTGCATGAAAAGATACTAAAGTGACTTATGATCCGTGAATAATGTAAACTGCTCGCCCAGTAGATAATGTCTCCGTATCCTCAATGAAAAAAATGATCGCTTCCAGTTCGAGGTCATGGGTGGGGTAATTCTTCTCGTGGGCTTCAACTTCCGAGATGCATAAGATATTGCCCTCTCCTTCTACTGCAAACACACCCCCAAGTCCCTGCAATGATGCGTCAGTGTAGACCCGATACTCCAATCCTACCCGGGGTAAGGCAAATACTGGTGTCGATGTCAATTGGTCCTTTATCTCATCAAAGGCTAACTAACAATAGTCACTCCATACAAATGGTACTCCCTTACAAGTCAAATTTGTCAAAGGACTATCAATCTTTGAAAACCCTTTGATGAAGCGACGGTAATATTCGGCCAACCCCAAAAAGCTGCGAATCTCGGTCGATGTCGTGTCGTTACCCCCACTCCGTTAATGCCTCTACCTTACTTGGCCAAGTAACTGTACCTCTTAAAGCCAAAACCCAAACTTGCTAAATTTGGCGTGTAACTGATGGTCCCGTAACGTCTGCAGAACCATACACAAGTGCTCAACGTGCTCCTCCTTCATACACGAGTACACCAGGATGCCATCGATGAATACTATCACAAACTGATCTAAACAATCCATGAATACTCGATTCATGTGATCCATGAATACCGAGGGTGCATTGGTGAGCCCAAACGGCATCACCCTAAACTCGTATGACCCGTATCGCGACAAGAAAGAGGTTTTGGGCACGTCGTCCTCTCGAATGTGAAACTAATGATAACCGAATCTCAAATCAATCTTTGAGAACTAATATTCACCTCTTAACTTATCAAACAAGTCGTTGATCCTAGGAAACGGATACTTATTTCGTATCGCCACCTTGTTCAGATCCTTGTAATCCACACACAAATAAAGCGAATCATCCCTCTTCTTTACAAGCAACACTGGATCACCCCAAGGTGATGTACTACACTGAATGAAACCCTACCCAAGAGCTGCTAAATCTGATCCCTCAGCTCTCGCATATCTAAAGCATCCATGCGGTACGGTGCCCTGGCAATCGATCTCGTCCCCAGTGCTAAGTCGATGATGAACTCTATTTCCCAATTCCTTGGTAGCCCAGGTATGTTCTGAAATAGATTATCAAATTCCCTCACTACTATAATTGAGTCCAAAGGTACTATAATCTCATGTGAGGTCTCATCTTCAATATAGTAACGGTAAGTGCTTCATCCTCCTTCAGGTAAAGGCATCGCCACTAGGAACATCTCCTGCCCTGTGATGGAGAACACTATAGTCCTCTCATAGCAATCTACCATCGCTCGATAACTCTCCAACCAATCCATGCCTATAATCACGTTGTACCCCTCCATGTCTAACACTAAGAGGTCCGTCGCTAAGCTTAGCCTCCTAATCACAATATTGACTACTTTACAAAATGAATGTACCAGTGAACCACTACCTATCGGCGACTCAACACACATAAGAAGACTGCTGGAAGTCTCAAATAAGCCACAGGCTCATGAAAATCTAGTCTTAATAAATGAATGAGATTCCCTAGTATCAAATAGAATCCAACCCTCAAACCTATGAATAGAAAACGCACCCTCTACTATCGATGATGCTTGAAGTGCTGGAGGTATCGGTATGTCTCGAACGTTGAACATATGCCCATAGTGCATCTAGCCCTACTGCTCCTGTTGTGCGACTGGTGCTGGTGCTAGAGCTATTAAAGCCTGCTTCCCCTGTCGGGCACCCTGATGTTGCGCTCCATTTTACTGGGGGAAAGCTCAACTCTTGTGAACTTGCTGGCCACATGTGAAGCACTGAACCTAGAATTATCTCTTCCCCTAGCCCTACTGTTGGCCCTGATGGCCTCCCCTGGTTCCCTTGGCCCTAGGGAAATTGCTGCTAGTGGGGACCCTACTTGCCCTGCCTATCTGATCGATGTCCACCGAATCTGAACCTCTTAGAATAATTCCCCTGCCAGTAGTTCTACCCCTGCATTACTACTATCTGTTACTAGGGTGGTGCCCCACTGCTACCTCTCCCCACAGATTTTCCCTACTGGCTAGGCTCAACTCTTTTGCTCCATTTAGCATAGAAACGATGATCCTCACAATGCACTAACGCGACATTGACGACACCGGTGTTATTCATTAGTGCAGGATTACCAATCAAATGATGTCTGATCCTCCATGCCAAACTATCCATGAATTTATCTTTCTTTCTTTCTTCGTTTCTTACCTCATCTGGCACAATGTTTTCCAGATGGGTAAACTCCTCCTCTTAGTCTTCCCTGACATACCTCCTCGATTTTTTTCCTCATCTCTCACTTGATGGCACGTAGGAAGTACTTGCTGTCAAACTGCACCCAAAACACAAAAATTGTCATCAATTATCTCTCGTCAGTGGTGGTCGTCGACTCCCACCACTACAGGACTACTCATGATAACCTGAAGGTAGATAACATCTGCCTGTGTACATCACTATAGTTCCAACATGCACAGATGGTGCTGGAGGTTCTTTTTCTATTTGAATGCTTCCACAACATCTGTACCTACCTGGAACTTGGGTCGATGGACCTTCTGGAATGTCTCTCGAATGCTATGCCAAGTAGGTTGCCTCTGCTGGGCCTACGGATCTAGTGATGTCGATTACTGGGCCTCAGGTTGAGGGAAGTGGGCTGCCATGGACCTCATGGCTCTCTCTACTGCCTGAGCCACTATCACTGCCACCTCAGTAATAGAAATCATCTCTAGTGGGGGTGGTGGAGGTACCACCTACTCCTGAGGGTCCTCCTTAACCTCGTCCCTGGCTGCTGCCCCCTTAACTCGCTCTCTCCTTGGCGGCATACTGAAATAAAATTAGATTTTATAAGTATACAGTTTATACAAATATCTAATAGCAGAAGTACGATATCAAAAGAACGCAAAGATAAAGCAACAGTCCTAACAATATGTGACACCCCGCCTAATTAAACATCGGGTGATCAGGCCTTTATTAAATTAAAACAGGTTTCTCAAATGGTTCATTCTTAGCATCACTGTCGAAAACTTTTTAATTACTAATCCCTTAAGTAAAATTAGACCGGTGCCAAATTTTATCTTTCTTAAAACAGATAAATCAACCATGTGGAACAAAGTACAAACAATCATGTACTATAATTCAACCAACAAAGTAACAGTACAACAGAACAAAAGTATTACCGAATAAACCATCGGCTAAAAATCCCAAACAATAATAGAATAACCACTAGTCTGAAACTAACATCTGAGACTAATACCGGACCCCAAGTCCATGCATAGAAGAGTGTGAGATCTTGTACTAGATCTGAATGAGAGATATCGTCTAGTCAAAATCCTGTAAGCATCCACTGTGCTACAGCTCCGAGTCTCTGGAATGGAATCATCATACATGGCATCCCTGTGGATGGACACCTAAAAGGTTTTGAAAATATTTTATAGCAAGAGTTAGTACTCAAAACATTTTGAAAATATTTAGCAAGCGTTTATCACAATATAAAATGCGGTTATTGATTACACATGTTAGGTTCTCGTACACTCTCTTGAGTTACTCATCCCTCATCTTTTGTGCACACCTAACGTTCTACACTTAGTTTATCTAGCCATACCTCCCAAGATAACTAAAACCAAAGTAGTCAACAGAACTTATCTGTACCCAAGTTCCAGTACCGCCCATACAGTACAACCGTTTCACTAACATCTCGCGTATGTTAATTAATTCTCAAGTAACATTTCATCTATGTTATTTTTCAAGACTTCCCATTTAGTTTCACTACTAAAATTACTACAATTCTCACAATTGTTGACTTCCCACTAATGAAATTAAGTTTCACTACTTAACTTACCAATTCAATATGTATCTTTAAATACATAATATGTATCAATCTACTAACACACGGAAGTAGGATATCATCAGGTATATATATTTCACACACAATATATACTAAATATCAGTCATTGCTATTTTGCCCTTTTTATACACGTAAAGGACTCTTGGTTCGGAATGATTCATCGACACCAAGTAAGAATTGGTTCGGAATGATACATCGACCCCAATTATTTATATACACAAATAAAGATCTCTTAGTTCCGAATGATTCATCGACCCCAAGTGAGAGTTGGTTTGGAATTATCCATCGACCCCAACTATTTTTAAAAATATTTATGCACATATTCTGGTTCGGGACTCTCTCATCGCGACACCAGTTCAAAGTTAGGTTCAGCGTTTCTCATCGACCCCAAACATATAATAACTTTATGTTAGTTCGGAATGTCTCATCGACCCTAACATAATTAATTTAGGTATAATCTCTCTACCTAAAAGATCACATAATTCAGTAGGTACACGCCCGACCTATTAATCATATACGTACGTAATATTTTAATCTCATATATCTATCGTACAATATTCGCTTTACGATTTATCTCATTAATCGTATTTATTTGAGTATTCACACAACTCTAAGGGTCCTAGTTACCCCTTACATATAATTTCAGTAGTTATTTCTTACCCTACTCGTTTATTACTTAAATTGAATTTACTTCGCCCCGTAACTCAATTTCCAAAATCCCCGATACTCTACTAAATCGGATTATTCTCCTCGGTCCGTAATCCAAGCCCTACACCCAATGGCCTTATCGGACCTCAACAATATACCTACTGGTCTTATTCTCACTCCCATATAAGTATAATGTAAATCCTAGAATACTCATTCATTCCCGAACTCAACGAAGAATTAAACACAAAATTTTCGGGAAACAGCTTGCGTCGATCGATCGACATAGTCGATCGATCGATAGTTCGAGATCGATCGATCGATCGAACAGGGACAGACGCAGTTTCCTTCTTCGTTAAGATTTTTCCTCCATTAACAAACCTTCAAACTCCATTATAGTCCACCAAACTTTGACCCAATGATCCTAACATATTTCCACATATACTAGGACAGTTTCTAACGTATCAAATACATCAAAACTCCAATTACTTTAAAGAAATAATGAATTAAAATCCAGAATTTCTTGAAACCCTAGTTATGGTGTTCTTCCCATATTATCATTCAAAATCCAGATTTTAATCCGAAAAATCATCAAGTCTAATCTGAATCTTAAACCTCTACATAAGGTAAATCATTCTACATGCGATTCCTATCCTAACATGTATAAATATCATCTTTCTCCAATCAAAATAATGATTTAAACAACACTATTCAAAAACCCTACACATGGGTACTATAACTTTATAATTTTTGCAATAAACAACTTGCCTTATGATTAGTAGGGTCTGATTTTGTGGTTGTGGTTGTGGTTGATGATTGATGATCTTCATCCTTCTTCCCCAACAAGTTGATGGTAAAAATCCCTTCGAATCCTTCCCAATTCTTCCTTTTGCCTTAGAAAGTTGTGCCTCTCTTCTCTCTAATGGTATTGGTGTTGTCATGGGTGTTCTAACCCTAATTCCTCTATCATACGGCTGGTATAAAACTCTCAATTTCGTGGGTCTCCATACCCTCTTATGTTAAAAGACCAAAACGCCCCCGAACGGTCTCGGTTTAGTCCAAAATTACCCCGGGACTCAACTAGTACCCCCGGGTATACTATTTTGACTAATTTGACCCTTCCGGACTCATCGGTGACCTCTAAATTATCATTTGAGTCACTTAAAAATATTACTCGTTCTCACCCCAACACGGTCTACACGCGTTAAGTAACTATTTACCACTCGCACTAATTAAATAAAATGAGGCAATCAATTAAATAGAATTATTTGGAATATTCATAAATACGGTATTACATACTTCCCCCCTTGCAAAGGAATTTCGTCCTCGAAATTTGGATAAGGATTGTATTAAGGCTAAGGACCTTAAGTATAATTGCATCCTCTAATACCCAATACTAAATCATAACATCCTAACGGTCGCCCCAAGTACATGCATTGCTTCATTATAAATTCTTATCGCACGTTACCCATGCTGCATATATCATAATTAAGTCTCACTACTTAATTTCTCATAGATTTTTTCAATCCAACGTTAATTCTTGAAATTAAGTTTCTCCCTACTTAATTTACCCATTTGATGTATATCTCTATATAACATCTAAGTGTCTACTATCACTCATAAGTAGAATATTATAAGGTATATATTTCACATACAATATATACTTTAAGGAAAATTGGTCCGGCAAAAATCATCGGCCCCAATAATCCTATCATTTACATTGGTCCGGGAATCCATCGACCCCAAGGTAAATGTAATGCACATGTCGGTTCAGACCTTCCGTCGATACCAATATTTGTCATCGATTTGGTTCGAAAAAATCATCGACCCCAAATCGATCCCTCGTGTATTGGTCCGGAACATCATCGACCCCAATACACAGATTAAGCACACTTACTATCGCACGTAAGTAGAAAAATCAATAGGTATATATATATTGTACACATAACATATACTATCAACACTTACTTTATAATCACCCCCCTTCTATAACACTTTTGGGGTCATTGGCTCGGAATTCCACCTCGATCACCAATAGTTATTAATTACTTGTCTCGGGATCACATCTCGAGCACCAATATATGTATATATATCTCATCGCACATGAGTAGACAATTTGTGAGCCATATATTTCACATTTCATATACCTTAAAATGCCACACTCCAATAGAATGTCCTCATATCACGCGTTAAGGACTAAAAGTTCGAAATGTCTCCTCAAACCACACCTCAAAGTACATGTATTGTTCATAATCGGTACCCACGAACCTAATCCTCATGTACAGTCCATATAGGCACTCACTCTACCTATAAATATGCTCTTATAGGCATACATGCAACCTATGAATTGATCAGTGAGCTTCTCCAAAATTCCACTATCATAAGGGCGTATCATCATTCTTTCTCTCTAACATTGAGTCGTAGGTAACCCAACGTACTCAAAATAAAACTTTATCTCTATTCCTTCCTGACCATCTCTCACAGGGTGCAATTTTAGTATTTCCTCCTGATTCACAATCATGTAGAGTGGCACCGTGCACTCTCCCTTTTCAACTACATACTAATCCATCCCGGTCACCCCATTTCGCTACCCCCAACGAAATGTTGGCTTAATTATGATGTTCACAACCCATCAATAATTTATAAGTCTGTCTCCTCATTCCATCATTGGAAATGTAGGTTCACTACCACATTCCGGTTGTTCATTTCGAGTCTATCTTGTCTATTAACTATAGGTGTATCTGGAGACAATCTCACTATGTCTCTCCTCAACATCACTTCCCACTTACGTCATCTTTCCTCAAGTGGTACTCTATTCCCCTTTCTCTCCGGGTTTTTTATACTTTACAATCCGTGCACTCTTCGTAATTGGAGCACTTTTTTGGGTTGGTTACTTTATAAGAATCAACATTTTAGTAACACGTAAGTTACTCACAACACTCAGTCAAGTAGCACCTTGCGCTACTTCTTCACCACAGTTAGGTCTCCCATATCAAGAGATAACCTTTGAACGGTTTCCCACCAACTTTCATCCCACAGGGTGTGCTGGATCTCTCAGCACATATAATCTTGGATCATCGTCTATCTCCCATAACGTTCAACCCATTTCATCAATACGACTTGTCTTCTAATTTCCCCACCGGTGTACAAAATAATTTTCCGCATCCCTCTATCTCGGATGTCTAAGGAATCCTATTGATTAGGGCGTCCATACACCCTTTTCTCCGGGTACATTTACAAAAACATTGCAAATGTCGCACCCGTAACATGCTTTTCTTCAACTCTAGCCTAGTCTACACGACGTGACCACAATCTTGTGGGTATTCTCAATACCCTATAGACCAAAAATCAAATCCTTGCCCACAAAGTCCCACTTATCCCTTCATGGTGAGGTAAGACTTTCAGTGTTTCTCCACAACACTACCGGCTCCACTGATGCCCTAGCATCTAACAATGTCTCTTCTTTTAACGTGTATAAAAATTCAGTCGTATTCCCTTTCACAACCGAACTTAAACAAGGGACTTCTCCCCATGTATTCTTACCGAGCATTATCGGAGCAACACATGGTCGATATGCTCAAATTCGATTCCTCGACAATATGTGCAACCATACTCCAATATTTCTAAAGGAGTCAAGTGGCACCGCGCTTATACTATCACTAAGTCTTTAGCACTAATTACAACGGCGAGCTCGATCTCTCCGCTCATCGGTCATACTACATGCCTTGACTCACATCTTTTAGGTTCCCACACACCGAAATCAATTACTATGAGATGTTCATAATCTCCGAAGTCTCTCACATATTGATGAATAATGACAACTCGACCCTTTTTCAGGTGAGGAATCGTCATATATTCCATTCACTCGAGGCTAAAACCCTTATACTTCCTTATCCATCGCTCTGGTGGTTCAGATGGTTTCCGGACATAACACGCTTGTCCTCTCCGGAATGCAAAACTTATTGGAGTTATTATTTCTTCAAATAACTTCAAGCTAAAATAAAATGAGTGGCCCTAGAATCCACACTAGACATCTTTTCAAAAATTCCTGACTCCAGGCCATACTGACCGGTTTGGGTACCCCTCCTCTCGGACTGGGTAGTCTCAATCCTGAATACTATCATCCTGGTTCCCTTAGTTCTGCTGACCAAGAGGAACGCACTATGAGACTTAACAACCCCAACTTAGAATATAATCATTAAATCCCCTAGTGGGTTTTCACCCATGGCTTGCACCAGCCCCTTTACATTCAGTCTTACTCTTTGACTAAATCCTTAAACTCCCTTAGCTCCGCCCACCTAGGAGCATTTACTTCAATGTTGTCAGAAGTACCATATTGTCTTCATAAACATAAGTCGTCCAATAAGAGTTTTACCAAAATTGCGAATTATAACTCGAGAGTCCATTCTTTCAAGGGCTATTTTTCCTTTATACCTATCTCATCGGTACAAGTTCACTTAAAAGGATAAATTTCTCTCTCACGATTGACCTCTACCAGGCTTTCACGTGAGGGGTTCAGATATTCCCATTCACTTCGCTTCTGAATCATCATTGGAGAACTTTGCGGTTAAACTATTTGTAAGGTTCCTCTATTTGTATACGGACCCTCGGTCTGAATGTAGTGACTGGTATCTCCGCCACGTTGCCTCTAAAAATTTACTCAAATTTTCACTTCTGAGTATTTCTACTCTATCCTAAACACCAAAACCACTGGACATACTACTTCCATTGGTTAACATATACAGTCGCCGTTTTATCACATTTTTACGGCTCGTTCTCATCAAATTTTTCTTCAGACCTACTCCCACTATCACTGCATTGGGCGGTCTGGACTAGCATCCCTCTTGCCGTCGTGACACTTGAAAAATGACTGCTATGCCTCAACAAACCTTGCAGCATTTACTTCCATTACACGCTAGGAGTGACCTCGACAACGGTCATCTCTCCTATGATTACCATATTTGAACACCCCAGGCTTCATGCTGAACTCCTCCCTCCTGCAGTCCTTCCAATGCCAATGCTAGTTCTACCGCCATGTTCGACGTATCATGCCCAATCGAACTCGTATATATAACACTACATTTACTAAATAGCAGGAGAACGTAAACTACGTACATAGAGGAGTACAATAATCCTAAGGTAAGGCTCTATATCAATCAAACGATACGCTGAAAACGTAGTAAGCTGTACAGATCCTATGGACACTAGAACCTGATGCTCTGATACCATCTGTGACACCCCACCTAATTAAACATCGGGTGATCATGCCTTTATTAAATTAAAACAGGTTTCTCAAATGGTTCATTCTTAGCATCACTATCGAAAACTTTTTAATTACTAATCCCTTAAGTAAAATTAGACCGGTGCCAAATTTTATCTTTCTTAAAACAGATAAATCAACCATGTGGAACAAAGTACAAACAATCATGTACTATAATTCAACCAACAAAGTAACAATACAACAGAACAAAAGTATTACCGAATAAACCATCGGCTAAAAATCCCAAACAACAATAGAATAACCACTAGTCTGAAACTAACATCTGAGACTATTACCGAACCCCGAGTCCATGCATAGAAGAGTGTGAGATCCTGTACTAGATCTGAATGAGAGATATCGTCTAGTCAAAATACTGTAAGCATCCACTGTGCTACAGCTCCGAGTCTCTGGAATGGAATCATCATACATGGCATCCCTGTGGCTGGACACCTAAAAGGTTTTGAAAATATTTTATAGCAAGAGTTAGTACTCAAAACATTTTGAAAATATTTAGCAAGCGTTTATCACAATATAAAATGAGGTTATTGATTACATATTTTAGGTTCTCGTACACTCTCTTGAGTTACTCACCCCTCATCTTTTGTGCACACCTAACATTCTACACTTAGTTTATCTAGCCATACCTCCCAAGCTAACTAAAACCAAAGTAGTCAACTGAACTTATCTGTACCCAAGTTCCAGTACCTCCCACACAGTACAACCGTTTCACTAACATCTCGCGTATGTTAATTAATTCTCAAGTAACATTTCATCTATGTTATTTTTCAAGACTTCCCATTTAGTTTCACTACTAAAATTACTACAATTCTCACAATTGTTGACTTCCCACTTATGAAATTAAGTTTCACTACTTAACTTACCAATTCAGTATGTATCTTTAAATACATAATATGTATCAATCTACTAACACACGGAAGTAGGATATCATCAGGTATATATATTTCACACACAATATATACTAAATATCAGTCATTGCTATTTTGCCCTTTTTATACACGTAAAGGACTCTTGGTTCGGAATGATTCATCGACCCCAAGTAAGAATTGGTTCGGAATGATACATCGACCCCAATTATTTATATACACAAATAAAGATCTCTTGGTTCGGAATGATTCATCGACCCCAAGTGAGAGTTGGTTTGGAATTATCCATCGACCCCAACTATTTTTAAAAATATATATGCACATATTCTGGTTCAGGACTCTCTCATCGCGACACCAATTCAAAGTTTGGTTCGGCATTTCTCATCGACCCCAAACATATAATAACTTTATGTTAGTTCGGAATGTCTCATCGACCCTAACATAATTAATTTAGGTATAATCTCTCTACCTAAAAGATCACATAATTCAGTAGGTACACGCCTGACCTATTAATCATATACGTACGTAATATTTTAATCTCATATATCTATCGTACAATATTCGCTTTACGATTTATCTCATTAATCGTATTTATTTGAGTATTCACACAAGTCTAAGGGTCCTAGTTACCCCTTACATATAATTTCAGTAGTTATTTCTTACCCTACTGGTCTATTACTTAAATTGAATTTACTTCGCCCCGTAACTCAATTTTCGAAATCCCCGATACTCTACTAAATCGGATTATTCTCCTCGGTCCGTAATCCAAGCCCTACACCCAATGGCCTTATCGGACCTCAACAATATACCTATTGGTCTTATTCTCACTCCCATATAAGTATAATGTAAATCCTAGAATACTCATTCATTCCCGAACTCACCGAAGAATTAAACACAAAATTTTCGAGAAACAGCTTGCGTCGATCGATCGATAGTTCGAGATCGATCGATCGATCGAACAGGGACAGACGCAGTTGTCTTCTTCGTTAAGATTTTTCCTCCATTAACAAACCTTCAAACTCCATTATAGTCCACCAAACTTTGACCCAATGATCCTAACATATTTCCACATATACTAGGACAGTTTCTAACGTATCAAATACATTAAAACTCCAATTACTTTAAAGAAATAATGAATTAAAATCCAGAACCTCTTGAAACCCTAGTTATGGTGTTCTTCCCATATTATAACTCAAAATCCAGATTTTAATCCGAAAAATCATCAAGTCTAATCTGAATCTTAAACCTCTACATAAGGTAAATCATTCTACATGCGATTCCTATCCCAACATGTATAAATATCATTTTTCTCCAATCAAAATAATGATTTAAACAACACTATTCAAAAACCCTACACATGGGTACTATAACTTTATAATTTTTGCAATAAACAACTTGCCTTATGATCAGTAGGGTCTGATTTCGTGGTTGTGGTTGATGATTGATGATCTTCATCCTTCAATCCTTCTTCCCCAACAAGTTGATGGTAAAAATCCCTTTGAATCCTTCCCAATTCTTCCTTTTGCCTTAGAAAGTTGTGCCTCTCTTCTCTCTAATTGTATTGGTGTTGTCATGGGTGTTCTAACCCTAATTCCTCTATCATACGGCTGATATAAAACTCTCAATTTCGTAGGTCTCCATACCCTCTTATGTTAAAAGACCAAAACGCCCCCGAACGGTCTCGGTTTAGTCCAAAATTACCCCGGGACTCAACTAGTACCCCCAGATATACTATTTTGACTAATTTGACCCTTCCGGACTCATCGGTGACCTCTAAATTATCATTTGAGTCACTTAAAAATATTACTCGTTCTCACCCCAACACGGTCTACACGCGTTAAGTAACTATTTACCACTCGCACTAAGTAAATAAAATGAGGCAATCAATTAAATAGAATTATTTGGAATATTCAGAAGTACGGGGTATTACACAATAGGGCTCTATAATAAAGTAACGATACACTGAAATCATAGTAAGCCGTACAGATCCTATGAACACTAGAACCTAATGCTCTGATACCATCTGTGACACCCCGCCTAATTAAATGCCAGGTGATCACACCTTTATTGGATTAAATCAGTATTTACAAAGTGGTTCATTCTTAGCATCACTGTCGAAACCAAATTTATTACTAATCACCTATTAGTTAATTAAAGCGGTGCCAAATTTTTATTTTTCATTAAACAAAAACAACATGTGTAACTAATATATAGTCAAACACCAACATAAGATAGTCTAAACATCTCAAGAATATAAATGAATAAAGTATTACCGAATAAACCATCGGCTAAAACCAAACTAAGTAAAACTCCAATAATGAAAACAAATACTATGTGAACTAAATCTGAATAAGTAATGAAGGGAACCATGTCCATACTAAAATCCTACACTAGATCAAAATGAGTAATGGAAGCGTCTAAGAAAATTCCTGCAACTTCCACCTTTGTCGCAGCACCATCTCCCTGGAACAAAATATCAAGTCTCGAGCCCTTGTAGTTGGACACCTAAAAGGTTTAGAAAATATTTTTATAGATAGAGATAATACTCAAAACATTTTGAAAATATTTACCAAGCATTTATCACAATAAAATTCAGCTATTAATTACACATGACCACGCACACTCTCTCTTGAGTTATCATCACCTCTCATCTAAAGTGCACGCCTAATGTTCTATACTTAGACCACCTAGCTATTCTACTCGATTTAACTATACTAAAGGATCCCACTGAACTCATCTACACTACTAAGTTCTCGTACCGCCCATACAATACATAATTTTATTAACACTACTCATATGTTAATTATTTATTGAGTCACAATCCTCGTATGTTATCTTCTCATATTTAATTAGCCCTCACTACTTAATTTATTCCTTAGATGTCCACTGTCTAAAACTAAATCTTAATTAAGTTTCTCCACTCAATTTACCTTTAGATGTATACATGTCATCTAATTTTCTATTATCCCTCTAAAGCGGATTATTCATAAGGTATGTATTTCACTCACAATATATAATATAAGGATTATTGGTCCGGTTAATCATCGACCCCAATTATCCTATCATTTACATTAGTTCCGATACCCCTTAACCCCAATTGTAAATGTTTTGCAAATATATATTGACCTGCTTACTTCATCGACCCCAATATAATATCTAGATGTGGTCTGGATAATCATCGACCCAAAGTTCGAGTATAACGTATTGGTCCGGATAATCATCGACCCTAATACTATGAAATACTTTAAGCATTCTCACCGTCTAAGTATTTAGAATAATTGGTATTCACTCCACCTATAAGTAATTTAGTAGGTATACACATTACCCAAACATTTACATTAGTACGTAGTATATTTATCTCGAATACTTACCATACATTTTGTTTTACGACTTATGGCACTATCGTATTCATGAGCATTCACACAAACTCTTAGGGTCCCGATCACCCCTTCTATTTATTTCATTAGTTTAATCATTGTTTACCCCACTGGTCTACTTATCATTCCATCTGAAGTTGTTGTAATTTATTATCTCTTTCCCCGATAACTTGCGACATAACTATCCCAATTGATTCCCATCTTAATTTTCTCACTAAGACTAAACTACAAATCCCAATTAGGCCTTCCGTAGTATAAATGATTTACCCATAATCCCTTAGTAAAGTTTTAAGAATTTCCACTATCATTGATTAGAAAAACTAGGTAAAAAACAGAAAGAATTGAAGTTTTCTGATTTTTTTTGTAAATGAACGGAAGGCCGAACTGGTTCATTTTTCTATAAATGAACCGATTCGATGTGTCCAGGTTTGGACCGGTCGGGTCTCTACAATTCACCATCTTTGTCTGTTCATGTAATCTTGCCCATAATCCAGTACCGACTTACATTACTCTACACCAAAGTCACAACTAAACATTCCTAACCATTTCTACATGCATTAGGAGGGTTTCCAACGTTTTAGACATATTAAATCATCACAGAATTCAACTAAGACGAATTGAAACCATGAAACTTCATCAATGCCCTACTTTTGTGTTCTTCCCACATATCCAATCAAGAACTCAGATTTATTTCTTATGAATGATCAAGTCTCCTCTGATTATTAATCCTCAACATATGTTAAATCATTCTACATGCAAATCATTAACCAACCTTCATCAAATCTATTCTTTTTCTCCAAGAACATAGGTTTAATCATGGTTATCAACAAATGTCTATGCATGGGCATTATAACTTTATTTAAATGTAATAAACTACTTTCCTTAAATACTGAAGGGTCTGATTTCATGGGTGTGGATGATGATTTGATGTTTCCCTCTTCAAATCTTCACTCCTTAGGTGCTTAGGATGCAAGAACTCTTTCAATCCTTCAAGAATCCTCCTTCGGCTTTTGGGAATAGTTCCTCTCTTCTGTCTATTGGCCTCTCTAAGCTTTTTGTGTTATGAACTCTAGCCTTCACTTCTAATCCTCAGATATAAGGCTCTAATTTTTCTAAGTCCTTTAACCTCTATTTTTAAAATGACCAAATTACCCTCCAAAGGTGTCGGTTTGGTCCAAAATCAACACATTACTCAATTGACATCCCCGAGATTCCTAAAATCACATCAGGTTCTCAAGATCTGTCATATCAAATTTTGATGGTAGAAACCTTTTGGTTTCTTCAACATATTTGAGACTTGACCTAAATATTAACATGTCATCCACATGTAAGCAAATAATAACACCGAATCCATTTTCAAATTTACTATATATACATTTGTCGACATCATTAACATTATATTCATGGGATATTACAATCTTATTAAACTTCTCATGCCATTGCATAGGAGCTTGTTTAAGTCCATATAGAGATTTTACTAGTTTACACACTTTCTTTTCTTGTCCATGCAAAACAAACCCTTCGGGTTGTTCCATATAAATTTCTTCTTCTGAACCACCATTTAAAAATGCAGTTTAAACATCCATTTGATGAATTATTAAATTATTAATAGAAGC
Organism: Sambucus nigra; assembly: GCA_949130495.1. NCBI lineage: Eukaryota > Viridiplantae > Streptophyta > Magnoliopsida > Dipsacales > Adoxaceae > Sambucus > Sambucus nigra. Next base: position 460,577,156 of record OX422216.1, on the reverse strand, counting down.
AAATGATATTAATATCCTAATGGAAGTGATTCGAGCAACAGGAGCATATGTATCAAAATAATCAATTCCATATTTTTTTGCTTATAGCCTTTAGTAACCAATCTTGCCTTAAATTTATCTATAGAACCGTGCGGATTTAATTTTCTTTTAAATATTGATTCTCACCAAATAGGTTTAGCTCTGGGGGTAGGTCGGAAATAACCCAATTCCGATTTGACAAAATTGAGTTCATTTCATCATTGATTGATTCTTTCCAAAAAAATAGCATCCTTAGATCTTATCGCTTCATGAAATATTATCGGTTCATCTTCTATATTAAGAAAAAAATTAGTTTTATTCTTAGTTTCAATTAAATCCCCCTCAACCAAATAAATAACAAAGTCGGGTCCATATGTTTTTTCAGTTCTTTGTCTATTACTCCTTTGTGGTTCAATGTTATCCGTTGTTTTTGAAGAAGATATTTGCTATGAAATTTCTTTTGAAGGTGAGGAGTCGGCATTTGGATTATTATTTTCTAAACCTTGATTCCAAGTACTAAACTTTTTTAGATGTTCAAATAATTTCGCATCTACCGACTCAATGATTTATTGAGTTTCAATATTTAAAAATCTATAAGTCGTACTGTTACTAGAGTATCCAATAAAAATACATTTGTAAGTCCTATTTCCTAATTTAGGTCTTTTCAGTTTGGGCTTTCTTACATAAGTAAGACATCACCAAACTTTAAGATGTCTAAGATTAGGCTTACGATTAAACCATAAATCATATGGTGTAATATACTTGTTTTTCAATGGAACTCTATTCAAAATATAGCATGCAAATAAAACCTCTTCTCCCCACATAGACAAAGGTAAACCAGAACTTATTAACATTGCATTTACCATTTCAACTAAAGTCCTATTTTTCTTTCTGTTGTTCCATTTTGTTGTGGCGTATAAGGCGTTGTAACTTGATGGATTATTCCATGAGTATTATAAAATTGCATAAACTCACTTGGGTAATATTCACAACCCCTATCAGATCGTAGGACTTTAATTTTCTGATTTTTTTGAGTTTCCACTTCTGCTTTAAAAATAAAAAACTTCTCAAAAACTTCATCTTTACTTTTAAGCAAATATGTATATGCATATTTAGAGTAATCATCAATAAAAGTTAAGAAGCATTTATTTCCACCACGAGTCATATTACTCTTCATATCACATACATCACTATGAATAAGATCAAGCATTTCAGATGTACTCTCAACAAATTTAAATGACTTTCTTGTTATCTTCGATTGAGCACAAATTTGACATTTAGCAAAGTTATCAAATTTACAATCCGAGATTAAATCGAGATTAATCATATTTTTAATACTTTTATAATTTACATGACCTAATCAACTATGGCATAAAGAAATAGACTCAATCATATAAACATAACTAATATAATTAATTACATTAACTTTGATCGTTCTGTTACAAGAGTACCCTTTTCTAATAAATTGGCCATTCTTGGATAATACAAACTTATTACACTCATACATAAGTTTGAAACCTCTCCTATTGAAAAGGTCCCCAGACATAATATTTTTACACATATCAGGTACATGAAGTACATCAATTAGGGTAAGAGTTTTTCTATAAGTTAATTTCAATTCCACTGTGCCTTTCTCAACTACATTGGTGCGAAGATTATTTGCCATCTTCACGTCTTTTCCATCAATTTCTTGATATGTTTTGAATAAAGAGCGATCTTTTCATATGTGGACCATTGCGCCGGTATCCATCCACCATCCACTTTCATTTTTAATTGAATTTGCTTCACATATAGTAACAATAAGATATTGAACATTGTTGGTTTCCTTTGACCCTTCTTTTTCCTTAAATGCCTTCTTTTTAAGACGACATTCTCAAGAACAATGGCCCGGTTTGTCACAAAAGAAAATTTTGCCTTTTTTTTTTCTTATTTTCGCCCTGGTTCTTGAATTTTGAATCATGATATGCTTTTAATTTTGAGTCTTTGGTATTCTTGGATTTTCGGTCCTCAACCATATTGGCTTTTGAATGATCCTCACTTTGTTCACCCTTTTTTTCTTGAATACAAGAATCATCTTCAATACAAAGGTGGTGAAGAAAGGATTCCACTGTGTACGTCTTTCCATCATGATTAATTTTCTTCTTAAAGTCGTTCCAAGAGGATGGATGTTTTAAAACAACTACACTTACATGAAATTCATCTTAAAGATTAATTACAGCGTCTTTAAGGTCACCAAAAATCTGCTAGAGTTCATGTGCTTGTGCAACGACATATTTATCATTACTCGTTCTAAAATTCATATAGTTTGAAATTAGAAACTTATGGTTACTTGCTTCCTCGTTTTGATATTTTTTCTCCAATTCCTTCCATAATTCCTTTGGCGGCGGAACCATTCAATGAGCGTTGTAAATAGTTTGAGATAAAGCAATGAGAATGTGTCCTTGACACATAAATTCATCTTCTTTCCTCTTCACACGCTTTTGCTTTATTTATTCGGTGTCTTCGGGTGGGGGCTCGAGAATTTGCTCAAGGTTGTCATCTATGCTATTTTAATTGATGTGAGGAAGAACATAACTTTCTATTGCCAACGGGTGAAATTTTTGCCATCAAACTGGTCGAGTCAGATTAAGTCTTGACTCATGACTTGAATAGATTGTGCCACTGTTCCTTCCATTTGAGTGGAGTAATAATAATTTTTTTTGCCTAAAACTGTTGGAAATCTTCAATGGAAATAACGAAAAAAAATTAATATTTGTAAGGCACGTTCTGGGAACGTTGTCTTTTAGGTAAAATCTCTCCCAATCCGATTGAGAATGAACCGCGAGTACACTATAGGGTTTTGTGATTCTGCCTTCAGGATACAACGCAGTGTATGAATAGTTATTTGATTCAAACTATGTATTGTTTGATCAAATCGAGAACACTCTGAATTTGTAATCTGATAAGGCTAAAGTATAGAGGATGGAGAGAGGAGAAATTAGAAATTTTCGGTGTCCAAAATAGAGTCCCAGAACTCTTTTTTATAGCCATTTATGTGACTGTTCTTCAACCATCACAATTTTTCATGTAGCGACTTAGCAGCCGTTGGATCTTACCTATTTGGAATAGCTTCGATCTAACGATTCAAATTAGTACGAGTTCATCTAATGTCTCAGATCAAGTCGCTTCCAAGAGATGATGTGCACGTGCAAAGTGCCAAATGCGCTTCAAAGCGTGAAATGCGCCCTAAGTCGCCCAATCGTCCTTTCGCGCGTCGTGTGTCGCGATTGGTGGTGCTTAAGCACCACTGCAATGCGTGGGATCATAGACTCTTATTTGACTATTCAACTAAAAATCTTAGTTGTCCTTTAGTTGATATACCACCACTCTTTGTAGTATTCTTCCAATGTGGGACTTGAGCACTTTACTAACTTTCACATTCATTTTCTCATGTTTCTTCCTTCTAAAATAAAACCCAAACAAAGTTTAGAAATAAAACATCAATAAACGTAATAAAATTAACAACTAAATATTAAAATTTATTATATTATATTATATAAAATGTTAGAAATTTATCCAACAGTCGTTGGAGAGTAGGTGTAACTTTTCAAAAATTACGAATGGCTAAAAGATGGTCGGGTATTTATAAGAGGGACAATACATGCATGGTCAGAATTTTGCTGGGTTCATGCGTGTGGGTGGTTAGTACTTAACCAGTTAGGAGTGATTGGAAATGGTGACATGTGTACTTTTTTATTTCTTATATATATAAGATGTAATCAGTTTTAATCTAGCATACTAACAAGTGGAGTTCTTCAACATTTTTCACATGAGAGATAACTTTCATATAATATTTGGAATATCAATATTCTTACATGAACTAATAACTTTCTTGACTCATTGTTTCCCAAATCCCGTTATTATATTATAAAATTTATGAATATATAATCATATTTCTTTCGACCCATATATGTAATGTTTCATATATGATTTTCTTTTTAATAAAAATCAAACACCACCCATAGTTACATATCTATAGATATTTCATAAAAGGGGAAATTTCAACGAGGTACAAAGACTCATATCCCATCATCCAACTATTTATAAAAGTGAGAATAGTGTAGATAAATGTCGGAGTAAACCAACCTTTTTCTAACCTACTGAACCAACCCTTTTCTCATTGTCATCATCTGATTTCTCATTTCTCACTTAATTTCATTTTCACTTATGTTTTCTCAGCAACTAATCAATGCACACGCGTACAAGCTCAAGTACATATTTTTTTTTCCTTTTCCATTTTCTCAGCAACTAAACAGTGCAAAGAGAGGACCCTTATTAAAAAGCAAAATTTATGACTATTGCTAATATATGAAGAAAAATAAAATCAACATGTTCGATATAAACAGAATATAATTAGACGACCCTTGTTGTAAAATATGAATGAAAATGGTAGAAGAGAGCTTTTGACTTTCATATGGAACTTTTGGGGTACTTACATTTGAACGAAATGAATAAAAAATTAAAAATCAAAATTAAAAGACAAACTCAAAAACAATCTCAACCAAACTCACACACCACGGGGATCTAAACATAGGCTTGAAGATGGTGGAGAAAAAAAAGGAGAAAAGAGCGAGGATACCAACATCTACAAAAGAAAATGAAAAATATCATTATCTCCAAATCCCATAAATATGAGGAATACCAAAAGCACCAAAACATGGCCCTGATAATGTAAACAAATCTCACACATAAATTCATTTCTTTTGCAAAATAAACTTGCAAACCTAATTTACCAGAAATAAAAAAAGATCCTAGAGTAGTAAAGATTAAGTCAGAATAATACACAATTCAAATGCTATTTGTAGCTTCCAAAATACATTTGAATGAACCCTGCAAAGTTGTATCTCCTACAGTACAATGATAATTGCAACTCCTATAGTAATACACCCCTAGCATTGTACTATACAATGCTAATAAAACTTCAAAGAACAAAAAACTTTGATAAATAGTCATCATAAATGAACCTATAGTAACAAAATACCAGAGAACTTATATTTATATGTTTGAAATAATTTTTAAGCTGCATAGACCATGTAATGCACCTTCTGTCTAAGGGCTTTGATGTCTCTTTGGCTCAAATCACCATCACCTGCCGAATATTTGGATTTCTCAAAAGATCTCTATAATATGTCAGTGACTATTGTAGGTGTACATGTTGAAAGCACAAACACTGAACATCTGCAAACAAAACGAAATAAAAGAACTCGTTGATTAAATTAAAATAAAGATGAAATCCAAAACAATGAACAAATAAATATCCCAAAAAAGAAATCTACAGAACAACATTAATTTTTTCAGATCTCAAAGAGAATAGAAACCTCTAGGCTCCAACACTAACCAAGTCATTCAAAAACTGAAAAAGAAAATTATAATTAAATCGAAACTAAAAATTAGTAAATCGAAATAAAAATTTAACCGCACTATATCCCTACTCAAAGGCCAATACTTCAATACGTCAAACCAAACCCTCAAGGAACATCAATCCCCCTAAAACATTATGAAAATACCTAAACATTAATAAACCTAGGGGGAATAGGAAATACCTTTAGTTCTTGGGTGGAGCTAACCCGGGTTGTTTAAAAAATAGAGATGGTCTAAGATGAACTTCCATCTTTGCAAAACGAAAATGAATGGTGGGCTTCAAATATTTAAGTAAAACACACAAAAAAGATGGCAGTGTTAAAGAATTAGGAACGTTAGTACTAAAATTAAATAGATAAGGTAATTGTAGAGAGAGACGGAGAGGGAGAGAGGGGGACTTCTTAGCTCTCTACTTCACGATGGTGAGTGATGTTAAATAGACCAATATCGTCTATTAGACTCCACCACTGCCTAAACCCAATAGGGTTGAACAGTCAGCAAGAAGAGAAAATAAATGGACTCGCCCATATTGGGGGAGACAAAAATGCGGATCTACAGAATTTGACACTTGTAGATGTCAAACATTGTCATAAAAAATGGACTCACACATTCTCTCTATGAGTGGAAAATGAGAGAAGATGATGAATGGTGTTACAAAAAAATAATGTTGGTGGCGTGCCCAGACAAATAGAAGATTGGTGGGGGAAATAGATAGAGTAGAAAGATAAGATAGAGAAATACCTTCATTAAAAATGGAGATAACCTCTGTAGATGGCGTGTTGGCAGGGATAGGAGTGGCGTATGACAACCTTTATAGCCTCCTTTAGATGCTCTAAGTGGAGTTTAGGATAACTGTTAAGACCCTAACAATTAACTTATACAAATGGTTCTCTATTTACACTTGACATGTGACTCTCCATTTCACTATAAGTTAGCTTATATAAAAGGGGCATATACCAAATAGTCCTTCGAATATTTTTTAATACTCATTTAGTTCAAGCTTTTTTATTTTGCCTCAAAAAGTCCTTTGCCACATCTTTTGAAGAGGGAGTGCCGCTGGCGCGGACCTCTAAAAATAAGAGAATATTGAGTGCTTGAGGGACTAAATGGGTTAAATTAAAAATATGTGTCCTTTTTAAAAAATATACATTTATAGTAGGGACTATTCAATAATTGACCCTATATAAAAATCTCCAAGATTTATATATATATATATATATATATATATAGAGAGAGAGAGAGAGAGAGAGAGAGAGAGAGAGACTAAAATGCATACACAAATTTCAAAATATATAATAACAATATTTTCTCCACCTCATGAGTCCAACCATGAAAGAGAAGTTTGAAGAAGAGGCAACCCCCCACATCCAAATGTGTCCTTAAAGGGGTTTCCCTCCGGTCAAAACTCTATGAAAACTTTATTTAAAACCCCCTCCAAACTCCTTTAAAATATAACTCAAGATCCATTAAATACTCCAATAACAAACACCCAACAAACTCCAAAAATTATGGAAACATAATCCTCATGGGTTTAGAGTTGTTCTTCCACAGAAATTGGGGGGGGGGGGGGGGGGGGGTATTAGTTTTAAAATGGTGGTTCAATGCTCTAAAACCCTAGCAAATGGTAGTTTATTTGTGAGTAATAGTGGTTTTATTTAATGGCATATTCTCCTACATGGGAGTTAAATTAAGGAATGAAGTTTTCATTTTATTTTTGTTCGAATTCTCCCTCTCACTTAGCCATACTCTATATAAGGTTGTTTTAGGGATATGTTTAGGGCATGGGTCAACACCAAATTTTATCCCATTTTCCACGTTTTGATCAGTTGTACCACGATCAAATTTCCTTATCTCAAGCCGCATCAGTGACCAAAATTGCTACCACCTCTGCTTCTAACACTAACACAACAACTCATAACATCGCAATCGTGGCTTTCCCCACTTCAGACTACATTGAGGCTGTCTCACAACCCATATCCCATTGGTCTTATTTTACTGCCTAAATATTAAAGTCACATACTTCACTTACTCTCAATTTCATTATTGCTTACTCAAATGAGTCTCAACTTTGTATCTTTATTTCTTTAAACATTTATTTCCCAGGTGTGATTTATTTAACACATTCACATTAATGAAACCATCAACATTATTACTAAAATCATATCATAAAAATAATTGAATACTTCCCTTTACTAAGAGCTTAGTTACTTATTGAGTTATTCACTGTACAATTTGAACTTTTAAACCAATTATACTTAAAATAATGATGTCATCATTATATTGGTACTATAAGGTGAATATAATATTTCAACATAGCCCTAATAATCTCATTAATTAGTCATATAAATGACATAATCACATCAATGTCATGATAATCATTCCATAGAGCGTTATTACAAATAAAGTCAGTATGATTTTCTCTCCAATATTTTTTTTTCCCTCCTTATGGAATTTCGTCCTCAAAAATATTTTGTTCATCCACAACCGTCGATGACTCTATGTCATTACTACCTTATTATTGTTTTCTCCTTGAGACCACATGTGATCATCAATAATCACAATTTTTGTGTAACCAATATAATCCTTGGAGTTTCTTGTTTCCCGGGTATCACTCATTGGAGTCATCATCCTCTTATGGTGTACTTGAATGCCCATTAGTGATCTTAATTAACTACCTGAAGAGAGATTTATGAGTTTGTTAAGACTTTTACAACTAGAGAGGATATATACCACTAGAAAAATTCGAAGGACTAGCGCTAGCACAAACTCAAAATCATAATTATTTCACGAATATTGATGCCTAATTCATTTTTGTGGAGTCACCTTTGTCACGAACCAACATATGATCTACTTATAACCTCATAATCTGGTTATTTTTTATGATCCAACAAAATCTTTCAAAATCTTATACTTAAAGCATCCGCGCCACTCGATGCCATAATTACCCTGAAGTCTTATAAGTTCCTTCCTTGGCCATACTTTTCCTTAGTACTATGATTATTACAATTTCATGAAATGACATAAATTTTAAAAAAATTAGTCACGTACATGTCCATTTTTATTTCATTTACAATTTTAATGTAACACATGACATCATCCAATGATTCTATTCACGATAGTTCCTTGAGATGAGTAGTGAAACGAAGCTGAAGTTCAATCTGATGACCACGTTATCATCCCATTGAGAAAAACCCCCTCAATGTCTCTGAACCAACCATTAAATTTTAAAATCATGTAACTATAAACTTAGTCATATTCTAAGACACATCAGGCCACACACAATGGCCCACTAGGCCTAAAACAATCAAATAGCACATGCAAAATGGTTTCAATTACCCACCAAATAACTCACACAAGGATTCTTATGAAACCATAAGTGAATGATCATATGGAAAACAATCTTAGTTACCATGATGCTTGGAAATTGGTATAAAAGATGTGCAGATTGACTCAGATTCTTCTTATGTGGTGAACTTGATTAAAAAGAATCGGAAACCTCCATAGACTCTGATTAATTGTGTCTTAGAGATCAAATACATTATTTTAAAAATCCACTTCTATATCAATCACTGCTTAAGGAAATCTAATATGGTGGCAGATGCTCTTGCTAATGTTGGTTCAAGATCCCACTCGATAGCCATATTCAAAAATATCCTCGATATTCCTCAATTCGCTAGAGGGGCTATCAAACTAAATAAGATTGGTTGTTTTTACTTGAGATATTCAATTTAAGTTTTATTTCTATATCTTGTAATGGGGTTATCATAAAGCCCCATATTTTCTGTTTTCCATGTTTTTCTTGTAAGGTTTCTTTGCCATTGGGAGAACCTTTTTCTCCTCATTAATAAAATTTTATTTATTTAAAAAAAAATCAGCCACACCCGGCCTAAAGAACACCAACATTGAGCCAAAACCATGTTGTTCCTAGACAACCATCGAGTAGTAATTCCAACTATATGAAGAAAGCAAAAGGCAACTAAAATGAAATGAAAAATCTGAACTTCCTATCCCAAAATTTAAGGAATTTACACACATAGACCACGATCTTTGTTTGACTAACTGTTGACCTACCTATTACATGTAACTAAAGATACTAGTAAATTTTCTCATTAGTAGTGGATCAACCCTAGCTTAATGTATCAACATAGAATGAAACTAAACAATGAAATCATTAACCTTATGCAATGAGACTAGGGTATTACAACTTGTTATGTAATAATGCTATATTTTCATCCATAAAGGTTATGCCTACCCTTTCGTTTATCCTGATGATCACAGTGTTCCACAAATAATCGTTGAGACGCTAACAACTTTCCTTAGAAGTCACACATAAAAAAAAATTAATCGCTCTAACATGATGCATCCCGACTTGAACCTTGGGGACAAAATAAGAGTAATCATGTCTAGACCATCATTTATCTCAGGACACTACCGACTCGTGTCTTAGAACATTGTTATTTGATAATTCTACCTCGTGGCATTCTCACCATACTATGGGTGTCGTTTGTGACACCCCGACTAATTAAATACCGTGTAGCTACTCCTTTATTAAATTAATACAAAATGTCAAGTTGGTCCAGTTAACAGCATCACTGTCAAAAACATTTTAATCATTACTAACCACCTAGTATTTAAAAGTAAGATGTCAAATTTTAAATTAAGTCTGATTAACATACAATAAAAGAGTTATGAAAGGATATCATAACCATACACCATAAAGTCTCAATAAAGTAACCAACAAATAATAATAAGTCCGGAGAAAAACTCCACACAACAATCCCACCACTGAAATAAATAAAACAGTATATCCTGAATTAATTACATTCCAACAATCTGAATAACTGAAATATGAAATGTCTCTAATAGAAATGGGCGACATGTCCTACAAATGATGAAAACTGAATAGAGTCAAGACAAAAGAAGCGTCTACTAGCAAGGCCCTGTAACTTCCACAAACAGCTACAACTCGTCACCTGAATGGAAATCCAATGCACGGTGTCCTTGTGGCTGGGCACCTAAAAAGGTTTTTACAAAAAAGTAAATTTGAAAGCAAATGGGTCAGAGCCCGAATGTGGAGAATATTTTAAAAACAGCAAGTGCTTTAATAACATTAAAACAATGAATGCAAAATACATGTTAGTACGCGCTCTCACATGAAATACTCACCTCTCGACTAATCGTGCACTCCTAACGTACAGTACCCATCAAAGTGGTATTTATATCTAACTAAACCGACATAAGTTCTAACCCATCTACTCGATTCACAATATGAATTCCCAATGTTACCACTTGAATAGATAGCTTTACTTAAACTCGGATTCTCAATTATTAGCATTACCATTTACTGGAGGTTATCCCCTTACTTATCTTCTCAAGGACTTACTATAAATTATTCTCATAATTAAACATGACAAGTCTGTTCATTTAACCGTATATCATTCACATCATAAATATACAATACAAGCACCCCGAGACTAAGCTGCGGTGCACACATACTCTGCTATCCATCCCAGTACCTCACGTACATAAGGATCACGCATTCCGAATCTCTCAGGAATCGTTCTCAGATAACAACAATCACAATCAATGGAGGCGAGCACAGTCACATCACATGGGTCACGCACATACCTACGCTCCCATGATCAGCAGACTTATTAACTTCCCAATAAGTCCTTCTCTAACCTATGTCCTCGAGGTACTAATCTATATACCCCCGTAGGCACACAAAGATTAGATGGTCCTAAGCGAACGCAAACCTCCCGTGATAGCAAGTATGGTAGGTATGTCATACACATAAAATCATATACATATACTAAGCATGCACACATCTTAGTAATTACCATAATTTATTAGTGGTATACTTCTCATTCTTATACCAACTTATAATTTTACACCTTTCATATGTTCGGTTCGTATGTATTTAAGTCATCAATTATTCTCACAACGTGATTAGTCACTTGCGTCCTAATCCACAAATATTATTTGGTTCCAATCACACTTCTATATTTTACTCCGCAATATATCCCGAATATCCATTAATACAAATATTTAAGCCGTCACTTGTTCTCACATCGTAATAGTCACTCACGTCCTAATCCACAATTATCATTTGATTCAAATCACACTTCTATGTTTTACTCCTCAATATATCCCAAATATCCCAACTATATCAAATAGTTAACAACGGAAGGTTATCTCTACAATTAAATATGGTTATGGGACACTAGAAATCAAATCAGGCCAAAAAGGCCAATCTGTCAACTCGTTAGAAGTCTCGTTCGAACGAGAGGTCGTTCGAACGAGAGTTCGTTCGAACGAAAGGGGCATCTAACGAACATCCAACTCGTTAGAAGGCAAACTGTCACCTCGTTAGAAGCTCATTCAAACGAGCTCGTTTGAACGACCTGGGCAGGTCTTCTAACGAGATGCCAGTTTCGAGCCCAGAATTTCCTATCTCGTTTTTCTCAATTTTCTTCACCTCTAATCTCATCTAAAAATTGTCCCAACAGTATGTTTAAGGTTTCTAATCATCACTAAACATTCGTGGGTCATAACTTAACATTTTTGTGGAGTCAAATCTCCCTAAACAACACCCAATTATCAAATCTCCCAATTTCCCCCAAAATCTTAAGAGTATGAACCCTAGAAGTTTCAAGTCATCAATTTTCCTTAATAAATCCGTTTTTGTATCATCAAAGTCGTATTTCTATTAGTATAATCACCCAATAACAATTCTACATGCAATCCCTATATCACAACCTGAATTTACAACTCCAATTTCATGGGCTTTTATAAATCTCCCAATACAATGCAATTATATAAATTTCTAAGCATGGAAGAAACATTCGCTTGAAATTAACGTAATTAAACCACTTGCCTTGGATTATTCTCTGAATTTGTTGTTGAATTGATGAAGGTTGCTCTCTCCTTTTCTCCCAAGGTTGAAGGTTAAAGATGGAGGTTGTGTTACTCTTTAAGGAACTTCTCCTAACCTCTCCTAAAACTCCCGTAGCCCTCTAATTAGTTTAGTGCTGGTAATGGGTTAGTGGGTTCCCAAATACCCTATTTTTAATTTCCAAAATTCGTTGGTCAAATTTCCCCAAATTCCAAAATTACCAAAATACCCTTTTAAGTTGCCGGTGTGTCCCAAAAATGCCCTGGGACCCAAACTAAACCCCCGGCTAGTGTTTTCTGACTATTTCGACCCTTCCGGACACGTTGGCGCACTCAAAATGACCATACGGTTGATAAAAATAAAATTCACTTTTTAATTTAAATAATTATCTTCCTAACGCGACTGTCACGCGCGTCCCAACAAAATTTCCAAATTGCCGTATTTCAGTCTCGCGGCAATTTTAATATTTTCAATATTCATATGCTGCCATATATACACATTATAATCAAATGCCAACTCACATCTCGTCAGTATTTTATCCGAATTAATTCTCAATTAATTCACATTTAATTTAATTAATCCCATAAATAAATATCCATTAAAAGCACGGGGTATTACATACTTCCCCCCTAATAACAGAATTTCGTCCCGAAATTCGGAAAAAATAAGGCATACCTGGAAAAATTCGGTACCCTCCAGTGTTCCAAACAAAATATAAAGAAAATCCCAATCCCTAAAGCCCTTGTTCACAACAAGCTTGTTTAACATACTTGATACCTTATCAGAATAATCTTCGATAAATGCACCTCACGTCGTGCTCTCATTAAACAACATTTGAATAAAAATAGCCTATACATCATTAGCCTCATTATTTTTATTAGTATTGTGAGTCCGCACCTCACTACTAACTCCCGCGTTTATCAAAACTCCAAACTCCCATCCTGGGATGAATCAATAACACATCTGACTACGCTTGTCCATTCCTTGAAATATCCCGACGTTGTGACTTTTACACAAGGGAAAACCACTTCAGCCTGTTGGTGTCACACAAACCTTTGTAAGCACCTTGTCCACCATAAATAGATACAAGTGCTTTTTCCCCAACTCTACCATTAGGTAATATCTCCTCCTCATGACTACAATATTCCTCACTAGTTATACCCGATTTGGAATTGAAAATATCGCAATGAATCCAAAATTTCTTTCATACAATCCATCAGTCATTAGTCACTTTGCGCCTGCACCTCGGGTTATAGGTGATACAACCCTCAGTTTGAATCGTTATTTCCCACTATTTATTGTCACCCCACCTAAATGTGGATTCCGGGGATTTCATCCCAGTTCTAAATAATACTTCGTCGAACCACGTACCGGCGTGTTCACTATCTAATAGTGTAAATCATTCAAGTATATAACAATTTGTCTCCTTCTGAACAACATGACTCACGTATTTGAAGGAATTTGTTACCCCTCAAGGAATTTACTAACTTGACTCTTCCATCCCTGGTATCATCGGTTGGATACAAAATTAATTGGTTAATCATCTAACACCCAATCGTTCTACTACTTACTACACCCCTTTAAATGCTGACTTTCTTGTAAATGTTCCTTCCCATTAAGTGATACTTAACGATCCTCTGCTTCTCTTGGCGTATGCCAAAGTTTCGAACCTTACACTTTCTCACCTCTTTGTGAAAATCCGAACTCCTTATACCTTATTAACATTCTCACTCTATTTACTTTTGAGTCACCCTCAACATTCGATTGACCGAAACTCTACTCCAAATTGCTCATAATAATTAAATATTTGCCTTCTCAAGAGATATCCCCTTATTAAATGGCTTTCCATTTCTTTTTCACTACATTCGGACGTGCTACACTGATTACATACGAGTATACTCATTAACACCTTCTTTTACGACGCTAAATCCTATAAGTAATCATTTCACCCAACTATATCCCTTCTTCTGACGATACTACTTTAGTCAACCAGAATATCTACAGCTTTTATAACCCATACATATGGCGTTACACATCATATACGCTATACGTATTCCAAACTCTTTATTGCTCTAGTATTTCCAACGTGGCCATACCACTTGGGCGTTCTAAATCACCTCGGAATTTGAAATCCTAAATACTTCTTAACCTCAATGCATCCTTCAACCTGCCGAAATAAAACCAAAATTTTCAGTACTTCTTCACCACACCACTGGCTCCACCGACCTTATATAGTAATTTTCCTAACTAACTATTTTCGTAATTATCGAGGGATTCCAAATTATGGACGAATGGTTAAATATCCCCCTACTACCAACCTTAAGCTAGGTTTCATGCGTGGGATGTCTCGCAAAGCGAAATCCAAACAAGGAACCCCCCCGATACACTACTACCTAACCTTGTCGATCATCGAGATTTATTAAGCCCTCAGTCCATAACACGTATCCCTGTGTTCCCGTCTCTTAACAACAAAGTTACATCTCCTTTCTCAATTTAACTTAAACAAGGAACTCTTTCCGAAAGACACTTTTTCTTGACATTGATGATAATCACATTCCATATACACTATGCAATTATACTCGGGGCTCTCAAAATCCCGTCCCCAGGTACACAACTATGAGTATAAACTCCCAGATCTCTAAGTGGCGATAAAATAATGCACTATACTAATTACGAAATCCCGAGTGTTAATTACAATAACCAGCTAAACCGTTTTGCTAACTAGTAAATAAATTACATACTAATCATATCATTTAAATCTCCGCGCATACTAGGATTAAGTATCCAAGACCATTATGCCTTTGAAATCACAACAATATTTATATATATATATATTCATATATACAATAGTACAATTTTGAGCCCGACCCTCTCACACATGGGGCCTCTCCAGAACCAAAACATTCTACCCCAAGGTAGTAACTTTGATAAACTTGTAATACCAGCACACTATCGGTACAATTATCTAAAAACACAATTTGGATAATATCATACTTGTATAATACAGCACTAAAACGAGTAATTTCAATCAATTAATCATGTACTGCTATCAATATACCCATTCATCCTATACGGATAATAATACAAGGAACCCCACACTATCAGCGAAGAATGTTCACATAAACAAAATTGCCAATACTCACTAAACTCAACTCTCAAGCAAAAGTGACAATAACAACAATAACCATTGTAGTAACCTGTTTATATCACAACCAACATGAAACATCATCTGAGGATATAACTCCTACTTCCATCCTGATAATCGTCCTGGCTGCTCTAATGGTTTCTGGTCTTAACACCTGTCCGTACCACACCAAATATTTTAATAACTGTCGCCCTTTCCAGGCTTAATACCTTTATCCCTACACTTGCATCGGGAAACATTTATAATGTACGGGTTTTTTTTCACTCCCACAAAGTACCTCTACACATACTCCACTTATTTTCGGTCACCCTGACCATGTTAAAGTGGTCCTTTCCTCGGACGTTGGTAGTCTCAGCTCTGAAGATTATCTCCATTGTTCCCTTAGATTGATGTACCTAAGGAACACACTACTAGTTTTCCACCTCTCTTACTGAAATTACCATCTCTCGGTAGTAATTCCGCTATCGAATTATTTTAACGATTTTTCCATTGGGTCTTCATCCTGGTGGTGTTTCTCCAACACCATTTTCCCAGTCTTATTCTATAAAAATTCTTTGATTTTTGTATCTCCCTACCCAAGGGAACATTTACCTCCAAATTTACACCACGCGATATTATTACTATCTGTATTTATCATCCAAGCAGAATTCCCCATAAGAGCTAACAATTCTTCTTGTATGTAGATTCTCCCGTTAACATCCTCTTCTCCATACCACCTTCTCCACCCGGTGTAAGGTTCGCTACAATATTAAATTTCTCCTCACAAGTTGACCCCTGTTTGGCCCCCTTATGTGAGTTCAGAATAACATTCGCCTTTCAACCTGAACATCTGATGAAGGAATTTATGGTCAAACCATACGTGTACACCCTCTCGACATCACATTCCACTTTTAAGTGGGTTGCTTGTTTCTCACCATTGAATCTCCGCTCTTACGAGTCAAAGAAAAATTTCTCTAAATTTTCACTCTCAAATGGGTCATATCCTGACATATGTCCAAGCCTTTGGATACATTGCGTTCGTTTGGCTAGCACATGCCGTCTTCGCCTTTCGAGTATTGCTACTGCTGGCTCTCTTCAATGTTACACCTAACTCTTTCTCTCCCATTCCAACCTTGTTGGATGTGTCTAATTTGACCCCATTCCTACTATAGCTGTACCCGGAAGTCTCAAGTCGCGCCTTAGCCTTCTATATCATCCAGGACTTTCGTGCCGTAATATCGGTGACTTCAACTACGGTCATCCCTCTTTAAATAAATCAATTAACCTCAATATATATTTGCCTCCTGCTGTTCACCCAACTGTCTTCGCCTGACGTACTACATTGTTCGGCACACGAATACACCCGATCGCAATACGATTCGCTATCATATACATCATAGCATGAGAACGAAATTATACTAAAGGAATCAACAATAATAAACATAGGGCTCTATATCAAAGAAAGTTACGCTGGAAGCATAATAGGCCGCACAGATCCTAAAGGACACTAGAACCTGATGCTCTGATACCACCTGTGACACCCCGACTAATTAAATACCGGGTAGCTACTCCTTTATTAAATTAATACAAAATGTCAAGTTGGTCCAGTTAACAGGATCACTGTCGAAAACATTTTAATCATTACTAACCACCTAGTATTTAAAAGTAAGATGTCAAATTTTAAATTAAGTCTGATTAACATACAATAAAAGAGTTATGAAAGGATATCATAACCATACACCATAAAGTCTCAATAAAGTAACCAACAAATAATAATAAGTCCGGAGGAAAACTCCTCACAACAATCCCACCACTGAAATAAATAAAACAGTATATCCTGAATTAATTACATTCCAACAATCTGAATAACTGAAATATGAAATGTCTCTAATAGAAATGGGCGACATGTCCTACAAATGATGAAAACTGAATAGAGTCAAGATAAGAGAAGCGTCTATTAGCAAGGACCTGTAACTTCCACAAACAGCTACAGCTCGTCACCTGAATGGAAATCCTATGCATGGTGTCCTTGTGGCTGGGCACCTAAAAAGGTTTTTACAAAAAAATAGATTTGAAAGCAAACGGGTCAGAGCCCGAATGTGGAGAATATTTTAAAAATAGCAAGTGCTTTAATAACATTAAAACAATGAATGGAAAATACATGTTAGGACGTGCTCTCACATGAAATACTCACCTCTCGACTAATCGTGCACTCCTAACGTACAATACCCATCTAAGTGGTATTTATATCTAACTAAACCGACATAAGTTCTAACCCATCTACTCGATTCACAATATGAATTCCCAATGTTACCACTTGAATAGATAGCTTTACTTAAACTCGGATTCTCAATTATTAGCATTACCATTTACTAGAGGTTATCCCCTTACTTATCTTCTCAAGGACTTACTATAAATTATTCTCATAATTAAACATGAAAAGTCTGTTCATGTAACCGTATATCATTCACATCATAAATATACAATACAAGCACCCCGAGACTAAGCTGCGGTGCACACATACTCTGCTATCCATCCCGGTACCTCACGTATATAAGGATCACGCATTCCAAATCTCTCAGGAATCGTTTTCAGATAACAACAATCACAATCAATGGAGGCGAACACAGTCACATCACATGGGTCATGCACATACATACGCTCCCATGATCAGCAGACTTATTAACTTCCCAATAAGTCCTTCTCTGACCTATGTCCTCGAGGTACCAATCTATATCCCCCCATAGGCACACAAAGATTAGATGGCCCTAAGCGAAGGCAAACCTCCCGTGATAGCAAGTATGGTAGGTATGTCATACACATAAAATCATATACATATACTAAGCATGCACACATCTTAGTAATTACCATAATTTATTAGTGGTATACTTCTCATTCTCATACCAACTTATAATTTTACACCTTTCATATGTTCGGTTCGTATGTATTTAAGTCATCAATTATTCTCACAACGTGATTAGTCACTTGCGTCCTAATCCACAAATATTATTTGGTTCCAATCACACTTCTATATTTTACTCCGCAATATATCCCGAATATCCATTAATACAAATATTTAAGCCGTCACTTGTTCTCACATCGTAATAGTCACTCACGTCCTAATCCACAATTATCATTTGATTCAAATCACACTTCTATGTTTTACTCCTCAATATATCCCAAATATCCCAACTATATCAAATAGTTAACAACGGAAGGTTATCTCTACAATTAAATATGGTTACGGGACACTAGAAATCAAATCAGGCCAAAAAGGCCAATCTGTCAACTCGTTAGAAGTCTCGTTCGAACGAGAGTTCGTTCGAACGAAAGGGGCATCTAATGAACATCCAACTCGTTAGAAGGCAAACTGTCACCTCGTTAGAAGCTCGTTCGAACGAGCTCGTTGGAACGACCTGGGCAGGTCTTCTAACGAGATGCCAGTTTCGAGCCCAGAATTTCCTATCTCGTTTTTCTCAATTTTCTTCAACTCTAATCTCATCTAAAAATCATCCCAACAGTATGTTTTAGGTTTCTAATCATCAATAAACATTCGTGGGTCATAACTTAACATTTTTGTGGAGTCAAATCTCCCTAAACAACACCCAATTATCAAATCTCCCAATTTCCCCCAAAATCTTAAGAGTATGAACCCTAGAAGTTTCAAGTCATCAATTTTCCTTAATAAATCCGTTTTTGTATCATCAAAGTCGTATTTCTATTAGTATAATCACCCAATAACAATTCTACATGCAATCCCTATATCACAACCTGAATTTACAACTCCAATTTCATGGGCTTTTATAAATCTCCCAATACAATGCAATTATATAAATTTCTAAGCATGGAAGAAACATTCGCTTGAAATTAACGTAATTAAACCACTTGCCTTGGATTATTCTCTGAATTTGGTGTTGAATTGATGAAGGTTGCTCTCTCCTTTTCTCCCAAGGTTGAAGGTTGAAGATGGAGGTTGTGCTACTCTTTTGGGAACTTCTCCTAACCTCTCCTAAAACTCCCGTAGCCCTCTAATTAGTTTAGTGCTGGTAATGGGTTAGTGGGTTCCCAAATACCCTATTTTTAATTCCCAAAATTCGTTGGTCAAATTTCCCCAAATTCCAAAATTACCAAAATACCCTTTTAAGTTGCCGGTGTGGCCCAAAAAATGCCCCGGGACCCAAACTAAACCCCCGGCTAGTGTTTTCTGACTCTTTCGACCCTTACGGACACGTTGGCGCACTCAAAATGACCATACAGTTGATAAAAATAAATTCACTTTTTAATTTAAATAATTACCTTCCTGACGCGACTATCACGCGCGTCCCAACAAAATTTCCAAATTGCCGTATTTCAGTCTCGCGACAATTTTAATATTTTCAATATTCATATACTGCCATATATACACATTATAATAAAATGCCAACTCACATCTCGTTAGTATTTTATCCTGATTAATTCTCAATTAATTCACATTTAATTTAATTAATCCCATAAATAAATATCCATTAAAAGTTCGGGGTATTACATCGTTGACACTATGCCAACTTCGATATGCTTCACAACTCCTAGGAAAACAGTCCTCATCTGGGTCATGTACTAATTTCACCAATTGGTGTCTATACACTTAGAAAGGTGTGATGTTCGATCCACATCTACATTTGACATCATGTCCCTGAATTCTCATGTCTAGCATGAGATCTACGTAGTGCCGACTCATTTCCATAGTTGAAACTATATTGTAATATTTTAACCTGCCCATGGTACGATGGCACTTGGCATATATATAGACCATGCTTGGATACAACTCCAGATGAACGATAGTGATAATACTTTCACCATCGTATGTTAACTTTCCAAGGAATCCACCATTCTTTAATATAAATCCCTCGTTATTAATCATTTATCTATGTAAAAATCCTACATGAAACCCAACAGATGATGCACAACTATTTCCACATAGTCAAATGACCCACATATTGTTGCCTCTGTTAATGCCGTCGACATTTACACAACATTTCCCATTAATGTGAACCTGTAATGAAGATTCATTGATGAAGATGGATAAGTAATATAACCTTTGATTTTTCTAAAGTATTATGGACATTAACAATGATTTATCCTATCAACGATGCTTACATTTCCTTGACTAAAAGACCAATATAAACTCATTTGAGTATAAATAGGAAGGAAAGTTTCTTCCAAATGATAAACCTTCAACTATGAGGCATTTCAATTCCAACTCAAGGCTTAACTTCCAATACTCCTCCTTTCATTGACGGTTCAGCCAATTAAGAGATTTTAGGTAGAGGAAAAGGTGAACATTGAAATATCACCCTCCCTACTTTAGGATGATGATAATTCACATGCCAAAGCTTACATGAGAGAAACTGCTTAAGACTTTCTTTCTTTAACTATCATTGGTCTTCAAGTACAATATATGTAATGTATTAAAGATGAGTTCCCTTTCAAAACTTATTGTGATGCAAGAATGCATCACCATGATTTGATACCCCCTTGGGCAACATAGCACCCTTCACTATGTACTAAGCACCCCTTTGGTAATTTTCTCGATGATCCTTACAATCCATCAACATTAACCCTCAATGCACACTTTTTACTACCACCTTTACTTATATGGGTCTTATTACCATGAGATGGTGAGAAAAATGTTGATGTTGATGCTTCCTAGACCTTTATATTATCTTTATACAGGCAGTGAGTGTCAAACTGAGGTACTTAATGATCCTTAGCAGTGGGTTACCCACACTTCTTCTACTCCACTCTAATAAAACTATATTGATTTCCCATGGTGATCATTATTAATACGTAATAGGCATATTACGAGTATATAGTTGAGGTATTTACTAAGACACAAGAAGGCCCCAAAACCACTAGTACAAATTGTGGGGTGCCAACTGATTTCCAAGAATTTTAATATTACTGCACATTTTCGGGGTGAAGACTTTCCAAGGTACTTGTCATTTTCCGAGAGGATGCCAATGGGACAATACAAGATCTAGTACTCAATATTCCATTAATAATGAAAAAAAATCTTCGATGATGTTGTAATCTTTAACACCAATGCCCCAGTCACATGCGCGCACAAACTGAATTCTTTAATCATCTTACAAGGTTGAGCCCCAAACACAACTTTGATGATCGAAAGATAATATCACGAATTACCTAATACACATCACTCCTAAAAGAATTTGAACCTAAACCTCTTACACCAATTTGCAAATCCCTGACCTGGATTTATAGGCCACCCGTGGTTAAACTCGATCCAGTTCAACTTCATTAGGTGTGGAGTGATGTGAAACTACCTAGATAATTTTTCTATTACACTTTAATTTATTAGATTAATCAAATATTCCATCAAGCCCATTTTCTAGGTATATAAGCATAATGATAATAAGTGTGGAACCCATTAGGCAACACCTTGGGGTTTAAGTAGTTAGATTTACTAGCATAATAAGTAAGAATCACTTACCTATAAATACTCTTGAAGGATCAAATATCGCTTAACCTTCTGTAACAAAGGAATATGATAAGCCAATGCCAAGTCGGGTTCCCAACAACAATTCAATATAGAAATAAACGATAAAAATGATGGGTGCTATATCATAGAGGGAATTTGAATCTAAATGAAATAACTAAACATTTTATGCATTAACCATGTCTTATTAAACAAAACATTTCCTTTAACTTAGGTTAAAATATATTAACCTTTATATTCTTTACGTTACTGTTTTATTGCGAACATGTTTCATTAACTCCCAAAACCGTATGATGAATTTATGAAAAGTCCCATTCCCAAGTTGTACTTTTTGAGTTCATCTAGCTTTCTTTTCAAATCACCAATTTTACATTAAAATTTCCATATATCTGGCATTTTTTGAAAATATAATTTCAACACGAGCCTGGTATATAAAAATAATTATTCAAGCTTATATGCCGACCTGGGATTATAACCGCTATAGTTCATTCGAACATCTAATTATAGTTATTTAATTTTTTATTTCTTTTTTGAACATATCTTAACCACCAAGTTGTTGTGTTGAACCTGGTCTTTTATTTGTTATGATTGTTAAGCAACTCGAAAGTTATCACGTATTTCCTTAAGCATTCATTTACTAGATTCTTTGATTAATTTTGTGCCATGGGATTAAAAAATTTTTTATTACATATTTAACTAGAAATTTCAATGTATACCATTTTGACACCCTTGATATCATATATGTTAACAATTATTATCCGTTTATCCTTTTCGATAACAAATTCCATTTCTTTTCCTTTATACCCCTTCTTATATATAGGTGTTAACTATATCCTATTTATATTTATGGGATCTCAATGTCTGCCACAAATGCCACAACCATTGTTTCCCTACAAGTGGTTTGGGGTCTAAGCCGAAGTCGCATCCTAGAACTCTAAGCCCTTCTTAACTTTTCTTGGTACTCATTTTTGAAAAATCTTTCAATTTTCATTAAGTTCATTTTCTTGTGGTCCACCTACCGTTTTAATTAAAATACTCAGCTTATCATCATTCTTATTACTTGTTCAATTACCTTTTTACTTTAAGACATATTTCTCCCGAAGGCCATTTAACGCAAGTTAATTACCAACATTTTAGTCACTTTAATCTTATGAGTTACATCTGGAACACATATTTAAGTTAAACTCTTATATTTCATTGATAGTCCTAAACTTCATCCACTTCAAGACTTCAACTAAAAAAATAAATCTTTATTTTATTGGCACACTCAAGACAATTTACAAGACTTTTGTGTTCAAGTTCAAAACTATATTCCAGGAGTCCCCTTTTTAACTGGGTTATAAATTTTATTTGAAAACCAAAAGTTCACAGTCTTTAAGGTTCATTTCAAAATTTATGCCAAGTTATCACTACACCAAAAGTAGGAATCTGACACGATTTAAAACCGTGCCAGATCAAATCTGGCATGATTTTGAACTATGCCAGAATTAGGTGTTCTAAAGTGGCCATTTTTTTACACGATTTAAAAGTGTGCCAGATTTTTCCAAACATGAACACTTCTGACACACCTTTATAAACTGTGCCAGAATTGTATATTTCTGGCATTCTTTCGGCACAGTTTTGAACTGTGCCAAATTTTTGGATCAAAGAAAAAAAATTAATTATAAAAAATATTACCGAAAAAAATCAGCAACATTTCCACTATTTTTCATACTTGTTTTACCAAAACAAAAATTCAATAATAATACAAAGTCCACATGAGAAAAATAGTACAACAACAATAAAAATAGCGTGCAATAGCATAAATACACATCCAGACAATAATCCCAATAAAAATTAATAACTCAAATTCAATTAATAGAAAATTAATCTTAATACATATGAAATTCATCTTGATACATATGAATTCATCTCAATACATGATGCAATTTGGAAAATCTATATCAAATACATATCAAATACAACAATCATTTTCAAATACATCAATTAAATGGTCATTGACTAGGCATGTGATTTGCATGAAGTTTATGGCGGTGGTGCCCACAAGGCTTTAGATTTACAAATCCCTAGAGATATTTTTCGAATGATTCAAATTTACTCTGAATCTGCATATGAAATTAAACAATGGATAAGATAATCATGAATGAAACTTAGTTGGGATCTCTACTACAAAACTCTAGAAATATAAATAATATTACTCAAATTTAAAAGAATGAAATGTTATGCATAATGATCCAAAAATATTTAGATGGGAATGAGAGGGAAATACCTGTCAAATATACAAATTTTGCTAGGTATTTACGTACATTAAATATACATTCCATGCCACCATCAATGACAACATCGTTAATGCCTAACTGGTTACTCTGTGTTGTAAACTTTGTTAGCGTGACCAAAGTAATCTATCCTTGTCAATGAAAAGTAAAAACCGACCGAAAGTAAACTTTTAAGTAAATTTATGTATATTTCAAAAAACACAAATGGAGAGGATATATACATTTACGAACTACAATACTCCAAAATTCTATGATGTCTAGCTCACTGCTTTGCTACACATCGATTCATAACTTCCCTGGTAGCAACAAGCAAAATTTGAAATCTATAAACTATAAAAACACTATAATACAAAACAATTGCGGGGTGATTATTGCCTCAATGAAAAAAAACCGTGTCATTATTTACCATATAGAAAGAAATGCATTAATTGTTTTAGTATAGAGTGACACCTTTCATCCTGGAAGCACAAACTTTGTTAAGCATTGTGGAGACAACTGTATTAATAAAAATGAAAAAAAAATGAGCTTATCAATGACATTTAACATTAAAACTGCAAAATTTAACCATGTACCATTATATAACAGTTAATATAACAATTATGTTAACTGTTATATAACCTATTTATATAATTTTTATATAACCAATTATATAACTCTCATATAACAGTTTATATAAACCGTTATATAATAGTCATGTTATATAATAGTTTATATAAAAACATATATAGTTAGTAGCTTTGGTAACTTTGTTTGCACGGACTCCATCGGACGGTAAATTTGGCTATTTGATCATTAAAACATTGATTCTTCGAAACACATAGACAAACATATATGCAATAGCTTACAAATGTCAATCAAGTTACTCCGTCTCCATTGTATCCACTAACTCCACCAATATCTCCTCTACCGCCAGCCATCTCGACCCACCCACCATATGCACCATCTGCACCAAATGTGCACATCCAAATTCTTCCAAGTTCCTAACAAATGAATATTGATTTTGAAGAAACCTAATTAAAATTGTGAATAATTTCATCCCAAAGAATTTGATACTCCAATCTAGAAAAATTGGCATAAACCACATTAAAAAAAAATAGTAGAAGCAAGCATTGGATGTTTTATTCTAAGAAGAACATTCTGATCACCATCTTTAAGAGTGATACAATCAACACCATATTTAGTTCGCAATATTGAGCTCTACATTTTGTTGTTTCTATTTATGCCAAACCGTGAGTTTTTTTTCCTATTATGTAGAGTAATACTCAAATCCTTAAAGAATAATTAAAGTTCTTAGATAATACTTGAGTTAACTCCCACCAAAAATGAAGATAATTAAAGTTCATGACAATAAATATGTCGTCGTGCCAAATGTCCCATGGATGCCTAAATCAAGTGCTAGAGGAAGACTAGAGGGTAACTCAACTCAGGAATAATATGGAAAACGAGAGAAGGGTGGATTAAATACATGTTAGTAGAGTTAATGAAAAGTCTTAAATGTTGAAATTATGAGATGAGGTACTAAATGTCCTAACCAAATTTTTTCTTTATGATCAACATAATTAAATTGAACATTAGAGTGATTTCTAAAAAGGGAGCCCTTAAGATACTTAAAAGACTTTCTAAATTAAAGAAACTTTTGTTATAGTTATTCTTAAACCTAAACTTAAAGCGTAAAAACTGGAGACTTTCAAAATTAAGTTGGTCGGTCATTTGGCCTTTGCTAATTTAAATAGAAAAATCTAGTGCTTTGTAAAGGATGAGAGCCCATATTTGCTTCATTTTTCCAAATTCAAAATTTTCATTTTTCTCTCCAAGTTTCCTCCTATGGCTATTTTACTTCAATTAGCATAC
Organism: Sambucus nigra; assembly: GCA_949130495.1. Classification (NCBI taxonomy): domain Eukaryota; kingdom Viridiplantae; phylum Streptophyta; class Magnoliopsida; order Dipsacales; family Adoxaceae; genus Sambucus; species Sambucus nigra. Next base: position 460,551,096 of record OX422216.1, on the reverse strand, counting down.
TAATAGGTTCCTAAGGCTTATTACTCCATATTGGAGATTAAATAACATAATTAACATACATAAGGAGTTTCAAATCCCAAAATTCCCAGCAATTATAATGGTTGTAATTCAAAGTTTCTAATGATAATTCACCTAGATTCAAGTCATATTTCAACATGATACATGGGGTGTAAATATATAAAATATGAGTCTTTCAATCATGGATTCAAACCCTCTACATATATATCAAGATTTTTCAACATAATCAGGCTTTATAGAGTGTGACTTCTAATCATTCAAATCAAATTTCTATCATCCTAATTTCTGGGTTAATTTGCCTAACATACGATTAGCCTTTCTAGAGGCATGAGATTAATTCCTATCCTTTTAATCATCAATTTCATCCTAAGAAAACCAAGAAATCATAAGTCATTTACTACGATGAATCAACCTCTACATTGAATACATTAATTAAGCAAGGAGATTCTTGTCGGGTTATGGTGATGGGTGATTGTTCATTGAATTCTTTGTTCTTCCTCCTCTTAGGTCTTTGTTACTTTACCTCTTGAGGTAGGGCTACTAGGGTTATTTTTTTATTAGTAGTGAGGAGTTATTACTCTTGCTCCTAATCTTATTGGGGCCCCGATTCCCGAGTTAGGCATATAACCCCATTTTGGACCCCCCAATGGGCCCGAATCCATACCCAAACTAGCCCAAAAGTCTCTCGACTTATATACATATGCCCCGGGATCATTTTTTAAATTCTAAAAAACTCCAACGGGTCCCTAATACCTCCCAAAACGTGTCCCAATTATTTTCATTTCACTTAGATATTTTTATTGTATTTAAATGCACCCATAAATTTATTAACGTGTGATTTATTTTTCATCGATGAACTCATTATTCCAAATTGAGTCTTCTATTTATATAATCATGAATAAATATTTATTTTCAATTTAAATCTTACACAATTAAATTTAAATCCCTCCAATTTAATTTATTTCCAAAATTAATAAAAAATTATTAAATTTATTTATGTCGCAATATTTTATTCTGAAAATACGGGGTATTACATGGGAATTGATATTTATAACATCGTTGGGATTGAGATCATCATTGGAGACCCTGTATATTTATTTAAATGTACTACTTTGTTTATTGTAAATTGTGTTGTAAAAGGACATTTGAGATTGAATTAAATTGAGATACATGATGCAGTCGATTTATTATTTATTCTTCCGCAAAATTATTTATGCATTTGAAAAATATTTATGTTAATGCTAATTTCATTTAATAAGACTTTAATTTATCAGTAGTTTTAGTAGCATCTCTCGGGGTGTTACAAAGTGGTATTAGAACATATGTTATTCGTATTCTTGGCATTGGAGTTCTTAGTTTATTACGTTATCACTAAGAGAAATTTTATTTATGTTGTCTCTTAGTTGGATGATGTCGAAATATCTTTGAATTTAAAGGAACAAAATTTTGGATGCATTTTGAGGACGAAATTCTTTTTATATGGGGGAGAATGTAATACATCGTTTCTTTGAGGCCTTATTTGAGAATATTATATAAGATTTTTGTAATAATTTTAAATAAAACACTTTTATTGATATTATATTTGAAAACAACGTATTTTTGTTTGAAATTGAATGAAACATTAAATTTAAATATAAATGATTTTTGAACATTTTAAAATGGTTTAAATATGACAGTAGAAAATTTTGAATTATTGGGCAATATAATAAAATGCGTTAGCTTAGGATCCAAGCTAGGTTTTGAGAGAGAGACTTTATAAGTAATATTATGGATGATTATAAGGAAAGGAGAATGAAAAAGAGAGGTCAAAACAAAATTTAAAGAGGCAAAAACGAGAGGAATAAAAATAGTTAGTTTGGAGCGTTTTGGATATTCTTTTTGAGTGTTTTTGGACGGGATTTAAGAAAAACTCAAAACATATACCTGACTCACGTTTTTGTGTAGAATCCAAATCTAAAGTCATGTTCGCAATTTAGAGATCTTTAGATGTGGTTTTACTGCATTTTGAAAATAGGACTTCAATTCAGTATTTTGACTCGCTTGGCGTAGTTTCCTTCTTTCGTTGTTAATTTAGTGTACTACACCTATTCAACTTTGATTGTATAGTTATATCCATGATATATGTTGCATTTATATGTATTAAAGGCTCATATACTATATTCGTTATTGCACCCATTTTGTTTGTGTTATTTCCATGTTGTGTAGTTTGGGTAATAAAACTAATTAGTTTTACGAGCATGTAGGGTCATAGAAATTGGGTAGAATACATGTACACTTGATTTGTGGGAATTGAACTTGAAATTTATTTGAATTAAGAGAATAATCTTATGATGATTATTATTATTGGAGAATGCATAGGCATTCCATCGACTACGATTTTGTTTATTATCCAAATACTTAGCCATGGAACTCGGTTAGTGAGTATGCTAAGATTTTATGGCTGTGAGGTCAATATTTGATGGCGGTTATGACATGTTATGATAGGTTGTGACTAAGTTATGCTATTTATTTTTAAGGGCCATTGGATATTTTCGAGGATAATTAACAAGATAGTTGATGGTAGTCCATACCATATTGTGGAAAGTGCAGCGGGAATTTTGATATGGAGTCTTGGGTTGTGTAGTTCCCATGGTGAGATCATAGATTATGATTATATTGTTGAAATTTTAGTTTAAGTGTTCTTATTTCACACACTCTTGTATATGATGCACAAACACACATGAGTATGTGTAGTTACACTTGGAGCATTTATATGAGCCACTGAGTTTTTCTCTCACCCCCGTAGCTTGTTGTATTTCAGGTTTGGTGCGAGATGATATTTATGGCATCGCTGGGATTGAGATCGTTGTTAGAAGTTATGACTATTTATTTAAATGTAAGGCTTTATTTATTATAAATTGTTTTGTGAAAGGACATTTGGGATTTAATAAAATTGAGATATATTATTCAATCGATTTATTATTTATTCTTTCATAAAAGTATTTTAAGGCATTAAAAAAATGTTCATATTAATGCTAATTTCTTTTAATAAGGCTTTAATTTATCTGTAGTTTTAGTAGCACCCCTTGGGGTGTTACACTTTCATATTTAACATAGGTGTTCATTGCATATGAATAAGCACATAAGTAACAAAAAAAATGATAACTACTCCCTATAAATTAAGTGTATTATTTTCCTTTATTTTTAAGGGCTTAATTACGTATTAGTGACTTGTAATGCACTATTATCGTTTTTATCTTTTTAAACCCACTAGTCCTTTTCTAAAGAACCTTTTGACTTAACCCCCATAAGATAATATCATATTTTAACTTCACTCCCTAAAAGTTATAAAATTATACATAATTCCCTAGATAGTAGACGACGTTAATCCTCCTTTAAGAAACATTCTAGCCTCTCTATAGCTCCCCCACTCATCGTCGATGACAAAAACCTCATATGGTCGGATCAACGTTCATATATTCAGATCCATCTGAAGGTAAATGAGGAAGAGATGAAAGAATTAGAATAGTGATTTAGGCTTCTCCATCATATGTATTTTTTAATGGATATTACATAAATATTTTGCAAAAAATAACAATTTTAAAAAAAATGGTTATGTAGAAGTTTTTTAGTAGTATACAATATAATACCAAAAAAAAAATTCTTAATTTAGTTGTTTATATAATTTCACTAATTTATTCAATAGATTCAATATTGAAAAACAACAAGTAATTTACAATTTTTGGGGGGGTTACTTAAAATAGATAAATCTTGAGTTACAAGTACTATAAAATTAAAAACAATAGTTTATATTTTTATTTTTTTTGTTGCAAACAAGTTGTGACTTGAATTTTTTTAATTTTTTGGAATAATGAATTATGATTTTTTTTGTTTTGAAATGCACATTAAGATTAAGCAACATTAGAATCACCCAATAATGAATTTATATATTTTAATTTTTTATTGAATAAATATTCTATATGGATATTATTTGATAGATCTTGAAGATTTATTTTCAAAAATACAAATTTTACAAAAAAAAATGTATATGTAAATATGAAGTTACGAATTTATTAAGTTTACAAATGAAAAAGAAAGATTTAGATGCTCCTTAATGGAAAGTTCACATTTAGAGGTTTGATTTGTCATTTGAGTATGTTGAGTTAGAGAATTAGGACTTAGCGGGTCAATACTTTTTAAAAGGAATAGTTGGAGTATATAACTCATAATTATGACATGTCATTAAGTCTCCATTTTTTTAATTTTTCCCAAACTAAGAAACGCATTTACATTTTTAAATATAGAATATAAATCTAAATGATATAACAAAGAAACCCATTTGAGTAATACTCAATAAAAAAATTACTCAAATGCATGTGTAGCATTTGAATATGTTCCTAATTTTTATGAATATAAATTAAGCATTTGATTTAATATTTTGAATTTCAAATAACCTAGAGGATTATTTACTTGGGAACATGGGAGTATTATATCACATACATGTGTGTGTAGATATGGGGAGAAAAAGAATACACATTGGGTTTAAAATTATTAGTTAAAAAAGAGTAATAAACATTTAAAGTTAACAATATCGTAGTGACAATGTCTCATACTTATATTTCTCCATCTCCTCACCTTCCTCAGCCATTCCAAGAAAATTCTATATTTCTTGTCTAGAAACCTGAGAGAGATATTTCTTTAATATATTCAAAACTTTGTACGCAATTTATTTCATAATTAAATAATAATAATCATATTTTTTTATTAGAATTGATCCCTTTACCTAAAAAATAATTTTAATGAAAACATTTAATAGTGATTATATTATTATTAAAATGTGATTATTTTATTCTTTTCCTATTTGTTTGGTCAACCCTCGTTTAGGTACAATTGACTTTTATTTCACTATATTAGTCCTATTTTTTAAAATACATAAAAGCAAAATGTCTTACATTTCCATTATAAACCACAACTCCTATATCTTACCCATCTACAATAACACACCATCACTTTTCAATTCTCCATCTCCAGCTCAATAGATCTCTCTCTCTCTCTCTCTCTCTCTCTCTCTCTCTCTCTCTCTCTCTCTCTCTTCCTCTTCGATTTTAATTTCGATATCTGATTTGATATATAAAAATGTGTGTGTGTGTGTGTGTGTGTGTGTTTGTATATGTGTGTGTTCTTTTGTGTATTTATGTATTCGCATGTGTGTATACGTATGGATATGTGTTCAAGTATATATATATATATGTGTGTGTGTGTGTGTGTGTGTGTGTGTGAGAGAGAGAGAGAGAGAGAGAGAGAGAGAGAGAGAGAGAAAGCGAGAGTGTGTGTTTGTAGGTGTTTTAGGTATATATGTATATGTGTGTTTTGCTGAGAGAAAAATAAAGGGACTATTGGTGTGTTGTGTATATAAAACCATTCTAAGTAGATAATTGTAACAACCCTCACGTTTGATAGCCTATTTTATATTTATTTACTATATGTAGTAATTAATTATAAAATGATGGGTGTTGAGTAAATATTAATTTAATATGAGAAATGTTAATATTTACTAAATTGTTGTACAGTTACCTTGTGTGAAGGTAGAAATATCCATGTGGTGATTTATGGTGTCATAAGATATAAAATGACATTTTGGTTTAATATGAAACCAGAAGTAAAATGAGTTATAAAATCTCCAAATGATAATTTGGAGGGTGTAGATAGTCCCGGTAGGTGCGAGACAGTCAAAATAAGTGCCATATTGTATTTTGGCATTTCGGGCACTATTGACTGGTTATAGCTTAAAAGTGTAGTCGCGTATTATTTTATCGCGTGTTAGTCACTTAAGTGGGATTTTTAGACTTAAGCTTCGTTTTATTTTCCCCAACCCGATTTCTACTCTTCCATTTTACAAATTGATCCATAGAGAGGAAGAGAGAGGAAGATAACATTGGAGAAAAAAAAAAAGATTGGAGCTTGGATTGTTGCCTCTACCAAATCAAATATGAATTTGCAAGATCAAGGCAAGTAACTTACTTGCTATTATATGATTTAAGTGGATTAATTAGCATGATTAGTTGTGGATTGTTATGATTTATTTTAGTTAGGGTTTTGTTAGATTATTTGGGTATTAACCCTTAGAAGTTGATTTGGATGATGAATGGTGTTGAAGATGGTAGTTGCATACATTTATAATGTATAAGTTGAAGTAATTGAGGTTGGTTTGGTTGGTTTTGGGTTTGGTAGAAATTTGGAGTTTAGAACTCCATAGCCAAAACTAGGAAAATTTGCAGAAACGAATCGATCCGGCATGGCCGAATCGATTTGCTTTCAGGCAGTTCCCAGGTTCGAGTCGACCGAATCGATTCGGTTTGACCGAATCGATTCGGCATTTATGCAGAATCCCCATTTTTCTGGCCGAATCGATTCGGAGACCCTGCATTTTTATTTTGTTTTCTTTTCAAATTTTGATCTTTTTCCTCAGGCTTAGGATCTAGGAACCTTCTTGAAAGAAGTAAACTTAGAGTCCAAGAGTATTAGTTGAGTTGGTCGCTACCCTAGACTAGAAATGGGTTCATCTGGGGTTTATTCCGGGGAGGTTTGAAGAAATGTTAAGGCATTTCTTCTTTTATTCAAACTTTTAGAAGTTAGGAAGTTAAATGCCCTAACTTGGAGACTTAGGGGCTTATCAAAGTTATATGAACTTTGGGGATTTGTAGGATCATAATGATCATTTGGAGATCTAGTTGGGACTGGAAATTTAGGAATATTAATGATAATATTCGGTGGGAATTAGGTTCGCATAAAATGAACCCAAATGATTTAAAGATGATAGGTTCCACTAAAATGAACCCAAGCTATGTTAATGATGATTGGTTCAAATAAAATGAACCTGGTTGTTTAATTATGATTGGTTCGAATAAAAAGAACCAAACACATGGATATTGGAAATGGAATTTGGTAATGGTAAATTGAAACGTAAATGAGATAAAATATGGTAAATGTTAATGTACTTAAACACACCTCTCTAAATGACATCACAAGGGAAGTTCGCGTTCTTGGTGATGCCCCCTGGATAATGAATGCAGGGAGGATATAGTCCTAGGCCATATGCGGGGGTTTTATATGTTTTTCTGCGCTGGTTAGGGGATTTTGGGTGTGGTCCTGACTTTCCCGTAGGCATATGGTCGCTTCCCGACGTTGCGTTATGATCCCAGGTTGTCTTTTATAGATAGGCCCTGGAAGATGATGGTCATTTAGGGGCGCGCCCAGTGGGAAAACTCGGAGGGGCGGTCTTAGAATCGTTATATGTATATGAATATAACTTTTCTGCATCAAGTGGGACTTGATGGTTATTTGCCATAAAGAGCATGGATACGTGCCATGAAGAGCACGAGAAATGAGATTAATGAGATATGTGCCATAAAGAGCACTTGATACAAATGGTATTCCTATTAAGGAATGGACAGACAATTTGGTAAGATAATTAACTATGGAAGTTAATAAATGAAAGGAAATTATATCTTCTTGATTTAAACCAAATAAATGGTTTTATTCCTATTAAGGAATGTAAGAAGGATATGGTAATTGGATTAATGAGCAAAGGTTTTAAATTTAAGTTATTTACTTTTCTTTCTTTTATGTAAATGACATTTCATTACGTAATTAGTTAAATTATCTTAAATTGTAATGTAAATAACATGTCATTGTCATATTATCATCCTTATCATTCATGCATAATTGTTCGTTTCTATCATGCTTTTTATTTATTCTGGTGATCATATAGAACCCGGCCCTGACCGATTTACTTTCCTTGTTGCATATATGATTGTATCCGCTCAGGTGCTCCACCGCAAGGACACCCGTTTTGATGCTCCCATTCCTTTGCTTTCGACGAGCTGTAAGATTTTGCGGGTTATTACAGGACCTCGAATTAGACGTTTTCTTCTTGTTATTCTAGATATGATCGGGTCTTTTACCTCGGGCGTGTGGCCCAAACATTTGTAATTGATTAATGAATGTATTACGTAAGATATTAAATTGTTGTACTTCGTTGTTTGTTGCCGTGGATCGACAACTTATTCGGTCCTTTTGTATACATTCGTCTTAGTCGTATTATATTCTTGTGGAATTCCACTTGCTTATCAGAATGGGTTGTATTAATTTAAATTTCTTAACTTCATTTTAAAATTTTACACTTTTTGGCAACCCGTTTCCTGATTTATTGGGTGGTTTTCCCGTATATTTAGTTTATTTCTGTTGATGCTGAGGATGATATCCATCCATGATTCCTGTAACGTTTGAGTATCGAGCTGGCCACCCCTTATCTCGGATTGCGGGTTGTCACAATAATGTAGATATTTACTCCACAATTAAAGAGTTAATATTTACAATATAATGTATTTATTTACTAATAAAAAGAACATAGAGCATGGAATGATAATGATTAAATGAATGAGCTGAATAGCACGTTCGTTGGAAGTGATTGTATTTTGTGATAGTAAATATTTATACTCAAGTAATATTTAACTTTAAGTTAGTTTCTATAGTGATAATTAATAATTAGTCTCATAGTAAAAATTTACAGTGATTTATTTCTTCTCATAATGATCTCCTTCCCCTTTCTTTCTTTTTTTATAATTTTTTTTGGTATCCATGTAAATAATTACATTTAAAAAAATATTTACTATAAGTTTTGTTTCACTTGTTTTTTCTTTTCCTTTTTTCTTGTGAAAGTATATGTTTACTCTTTGATTACATATTTATATAAAGTTTTATTCATTGTCTTCTTCTTTTTATTCTTCTTATTCTTCTTCTTCTACTCCTCCTCTTCCTCACTTTTAAGCTTTTTTAGTAAATATTAACTATGGTGGAGATATAGCAAGGGTGGTGGGAAAGTAGTGGTGGTGGGATGCCCATCTCGAGAAATCTTCGAGGGGAAGGGGGCGGAGGATTCCTTGAAGTATAGCGGTCTCGCACCCTTTTCGGGGCCCTTTGGCTGTCGTCGATGTGGGTTAAATGCAAAGAGAAGGAGTAGCCAACCTATTTTGCATAAAATAGGCAAAATAATATGTCGCGGCTTCAAGAGAGCGGCATCAAGGACAAACTGATTCATACGAAACCAATAGATCGAGGGTTCGAGGGCTAATTTACGGAATAGAAAGGTGTTAGGCACCCATCCCTCCCTTTCGGTCTCTCATGGGCTAGTGTTATTGTTTTTCTTTATTTCTTTGTGAAGTGTGTGCGTATGTATATATAATGGATATCAGGATCATTCAACTCATACCGTGGGAAAGGGAGAGTGAGGTCATACATAGGAATGTTCCCAAAATAATATATATAGTAAATATGATTTCTGCATTTATCACGATATTAATCGTTATTATGAAACGATAATACGTGTTAGATGAAAAGCAAAGAGGCATACTGTGTAATGCAAGAATGTGATATTGTGGAAATGGGGGATTTTAGGGAAATTGGGGAATTTGTGAAATTGAGAAAATCAGAAAACTAGAATTTGGGAAGTTGAAAAATTGGAAAATTGGACTCGAGTATCGACTTTTAATCCGAAACACCTCCGTAGCCTATAAATGCATCAAAGTCAACGTAGTTCGAATGTGGCATGGGGGTGGATTTTATCCCGTATATCCAAACGGTGTGGAAAATGTGTTTTTGGTTTTGAAAAAGTGTGATGGATAATTCCGTTCTGAATTTTTGGGCGTAACCCTCTTTTTGTTTGTTTTGTTTTTTTTATAGAAAATAAAATATGTGCAATATAATAAAAAATTTAGATATTAATGTTTATGAGCTAAAGTAGTAACTAGATTATGAATCTAATGAACTTTATGCAAAAATAAGGAATTTAAAGAGAGAGGGAAGGAATTGGACCTTCTTTGAAGCTTGATCTTTGATCTTGGATGAAATCCCTTGAATGTGATATAAGTGTTGGATGAGAGAGAATATCATTTTTCCAAATTGGGTATGAAAAGGATGGGAATGTAAGCTTGAATGGAACTTCACATGGGGATCTTCATTGATTTTGAGAGAATGTTACTGAGATCACTGATGATAATTGATCTTTGATGTCGGTGTCTGGTAGCGAGGTCATGCCCTACTTTTATAGGTTCAGGGGGTTGCCGACCGACATAGCCCTTGTCCTACCAATCTATAGGTGAAACTAGACACACTACCGATAGACAAGGATCTAAACCTGCCAATTGGCCGTCTCGTTCCGATTTTCTTGGAAAAATGGTCGTAGAATGTAATTTGTTGATCTGAATCGTGCGCGGGGTATACCATTAGAAAGGTAATTCTGATACCTTTAAGAGTCCTTTGGATTACCCCTGAGTTCGGGAGTTGATTTTGGGTCAAATGTGGCACGAAAGCACACGTCAATCTTTTCAACAGGAGATTGTCGGACAAAAACCGACCGTGCGTCCATATGGTAAGTCAGAATCACACACGGGGTGGATTATTTGAAATTTTATAAGATTTACTTCGGCATTCCAAAGAGTTTCGCTCAGTTCGAATAATTAACCTTGGTAAACGGGGGCCTAAAAGCGCCTGGTGATCTGTCGAACTAAAATCGATCATTCGTCCATACCATAGGTTAGAATCGCGCATGGGGAGGACCATTAGAAAGGGTATTCAATGCCCTTCGAATATTCATTCAGTCTCGTTTGAGCTGAAGAGTGGACTCAGGTCAAACGGAACCCGGGAGTGAACAGTGTAAGGACATAAATTTCCAATCGAGTCTTAATGTAGTGTTGGATCAATTCCGAACAAAAACATTTGAGTTATACGATAGTATTGAGTGAGTATCCGCTAAGACTATGACATTTTTAGTTTATATTGAATACGTAGCGGTCCGTATTTCAAAGTGAAGATATCATTTGCCGTCTTTCAGTGCCTCATTTATACATCATCAATATCACCGTATTCAACTGTCTCCAAAGGTATGAATGCAATTCTATATATATGTAGAAGACTTGGAATATGTTCAATGGGTGTAGTTTTTATCTAATTTTGAATTTTAGAATTCCCAGGCTTAAAGAAAAATATTCAATTCTGGGATTTCATTATAATAACCCGCGTAATTTTTGGGCTATTTTAATTAATTTAGGAAAATGGAGGAAAATAAAGTTTTTGATAAAATTATTTTTATTGCTCAAACTTGTTGGTTATTATTTTTAAAGGCGAGAATTTCAAACGGTTTCGAAATCGAAGTTAAAACGGATTTTAAAATGATTTTTAAATGTTTTTAACTTTTGAAATTCTTAGTCGACGAACATTAAGTAATTTTCAAGAGTTGTTTTGACTTCCAACTCTTCATTTCTTTTCCTTATTTAAAGGAGTCTTTTGGATTCCAACTCTTTATTTCTTTGCATTATTTAAAGAAGTCATGGGCAACTCTTTTAACCTACTTTTGGCACAATTTTTGGCAGCAAATATATTTTATACTCCTCTTCTTTTTATATATACTTTGGCCCTTGAGATTTGTGAGATCCAACCTTAGATTAAAGGTGTTCTTAGGAATATTTTGTTGGAGGTTCTTGGAGGAGCTTTTGTAGATCTTTTGTATTGATCTTGAGGATGTGATCATTGGTTTCTCATCATGGTTTGAGGTATGGGATTTTACACAATATGCTCCTTAAATCTCGCGAGTGTCATTCTCTTTGAATTCTTGTTAATTGAACTCATATTTGAATTGATAAATTCATTGAAATATGGAAAATAATTGTTGAAATTATTTTGATTCATGTGGTATCATTATATTGTTGATGAGCACGTTGTCATGAGATTTTAGTATGGCACGGATGTTGAGCACCCGCAAAAAATTCTTGCTTCCCGGGCTATGTCTTGATAAAGCATATGCGAATGGGGTGAGGCCTGGTGACCCATTGATGTGTTGTTGAGAAATTATATTGATAAATGCTTTGAGATTTGCATTTTGATTTGAATATTCGTACTCGTGTTGTTACGCCTTATTACTAATATATTTGTTGAGCATCTTTCCTATCGTATTGTGTACTTTCCCATATTTTCTTTTAGTGGCAGGTTAGCGCGGATTTTTGGGCGCTATGGAGATTGATTTTAGCGAGGATTGTTTAGGAAAGATTTTTATTATTTTGATGTATAGAGCGTTGGAGATTTGTATTTTATTTTTGAGTTAGATGTTGTATTTAATTCGAGAGATTTGTTGTATTTATTTGAAGAGATTTGAGATTAGTGGTTTCCTCTCTTGTTGTTGTGGGATTTAGATGCTCTATACCTCGTCACTTGTGGATTTGGATTTATTTTATCGCATTAGTGCTCCGTTCTCTCTCCCTGGGCGGGCGGGGTGTTACATTCATTCAAAATTGTCGTTTGAACGAGAATGTTGTTCGAACGAGTTTTTGCCAGCGAGTTCCCATTTGAGCACTGGACTATCATTCTAAATGTCGTTCGAATGAGAATTCGAAGCGTTTACTAACGAGTTTTGCAAATCTTACACTGGACTATCGTTAGATGGGTCATACGAACGAAATATCGTTCAAACGAAAATGTCGTTCGAACGGGATTTCGACGGGAACAGTTTTTGGGCACTTTCCCACTACTTTGTCCCACTATTTTTTGACAGATTTTAAAACCACCTTCGGGACAGACATTTCCTAAGAGACTTTTGAAACATCTTTGAGAGATTTTTGAGAAAAAATATTTCGAAACAAAATTCCTAGTTTTCATGTGTCAAATTCAAATAAAAAATTCTCTCATACACATGTGTTTACACCCATAATTTGTTTAGTTTAGAATTCCAAGTATTTCTTCATATATATAATATTTTCTTGGAGTTTGGTTTTGGTACCATTGGTTCATCTCTACCATAAAAAAGAGAAGTTTGGGTTTACTTCTACTTCCCACAAAGAAGAAGACATTGGTTTGCATGCTGCAGTGTTCCCACTCGAAGAAAAGATTCACGTGAGGGCGAGGGTGACCAAGAGCCCCATCGAAGGAGTTCGAGGTTGTGGAGGAGTCCATGGTTATCCACTAGGCAGAGGTGGTTACAAGAAGGAGCGTCAAGGCTTGGAAGGAGTCAAGTTGTTGGTGTAAGTCTTACTGTCTTATAATGTTTAATTCCGTACTTAGTGGATTTGTTAGGCCAGGGCCGTCTGAGGTTTTTGCCCGATTTGGGTTTTCCTCGTACATCGCCGCGTTGTAGGATTGTGAATTTCTTTTATCTTTTGAAACAATCACCTAGAACACATGCTTAGAGTAAAAAGATAAAAATTGGGTTTAATTCGCAATCTTGTTTAAAATGGTGCATGTTTATTTATTTGGGTAAATTTAGTTTAAGTTAATTTAAATTTAGTTGGCACTAAATTAATTGGATAATATTCTTGCCTTGTTTGTTCAAACTTGATAATTTAATTAATTTGGTTTGAGTGAATTTAAAGTTTGTGGGTTTACTTAAATTCACTTTATTGTGTTTAATTTTAATTTGTTTTGAAATTTAAATTTTTTGTTTAATTTAATTTTTCATCTTTTAAAGATAAGAAAATCTTAAATACATTTTGGAAAATTAAATTTTCTTAGTAACCCTCTATATTCCGCAATTATAGGAAATTAAAGTGAAAGATTTTAAAAATTGGGGGACCTACGTTTCCAACAAGTGGTATTAGAGCTGGAGCGACAATTACTTTGTTAAGGTCCTTTTAAATTATTTTTGTTAAAAATGGATTTTTTCCCATTTTTAAAATTTCCTATTTTCGATGGTTCTAATTACGCATATTGTAAAGCTCGTATGCGTTCGGCACTTAGGGCTATAGACGAGAGGGTTTGGCTTTCGGTTGTTAATGGGTGGTCCCCACCGACTATGCTTATAGAAAATGAGCGTGTCCCCAAACCGTTGAGCGTTGGAGTGTGAAGAGCTAAAACTTGCAAATGTCAATTCCCGAGGTTTAAATGCCTTGTTTAGTGCGATCAAACCGGATGAATTCCGATGTATCATGACGTGTGAAAATGATAAGGAAGCTTGGGATATCCCACAACTCACTCATAAGGGAACAAGTGTCATAAAAGCTTCCAAACTCTAAAACCTCACCACTCAATTTGAAACCATCAAAATGGATGAAAAAGAAACATTTCTTAGGTCCCTACTCGATAGGTTTATCCCTAAAGTGACCGTTTTAAATTCTTTACCCACCTTACACTCTACCAAACTTGAGGAACTAGTAGGTGATTTGCAAACTTATGAACTAGATATGTTCCCCTCCAAAAATGAAAAGAAAATTGAGAAGGGCGTCGCTTTGAAAGCTCGGAGGAAAATCAAGTTGTGGATGACGAGAGTGATAGTGAGTCGAAAGATATGGCTATGTTTGCTAGGAAGTGTCATAAATTTCTTAAATTTAACAAAGATAAATTTAAAAATGATTTTAAGAAATTTGAAAATTTTAAGCATGACAAAGTCGAAAACATCCCTAAAACTTTTAATGAAAATTTAAATAGGGACGAGTCAAATAGGTGCTACGGTTGTGAGGGTTATGTCCATAGGGCGAGAGAGTGACCCACTAAACTAAGGAGAGAAGGAAAAAAATCTATTTCCTACAATGGAACCCTTAGTGATAGTGAAAAGGAAGAGGGACTCGATTCCCCCATTGAGCGCAACTTTACCACGTTCATAGCTTGTCATGTGAGTGATAGTGAGAAATTGTCTGACGATGACATCTCAAATCATGACACCTCCAAGGCCTTTATTTGTGAAGATAAAAAGGATGATGGTAGTGAGAGTGGAGTATAGAGAGAGTGAAAGTGAAAATGAGGTTGATGTGAGTGAACTTCAATTTGCATTTCAATAATTATATGTCGAATATATGAAATTAAAAAGGGAAAATTTGAAGTTAGAAGCGAGTTTAAAGGAGCGTACCAAGGTTGTCGATGAGAGTGCGTTAGTTGATGACCTTAGCACACGAGAGAGAGCTCTTCGAGGGAATCTTGATTATGTAGAAGGCGAGAGAGATAGCCTTAAGGGCTTAATGGAATCCTTGAAAAAGGAGCGTCTCGCATTTGAAGAGCGTAATGTTTTCTTAGAGTCTCACGTTTTAGATTTAGAAAATAAATTAAAAGACTCTAGTAAAGTCAAATTTGATTTGGAGTGTCGCTCGGAGAAATTAGATAAAATATTAGGAGCAGTCCAAATTAAAAATGACACGTGTGGTTTAGGCTTCGATACTTGTAATGAGTCAACTCGTAAAGCCAAAACCAATGTTTTAGGAGAATCCTCTAAGAACAATGTTAAAGATTATTTCTTAGGTAAATCTTTTCACCGAGTCTTTAGGTGTTCACATTATGGTTTAAAAGGTCATCTTAGGAAGTTTCGTTTTGATCTTAAACGAGGTCCTAGAAAATCCCAACGTAAGGCAACCGAGGTAGATAAGATTCCTATATCCCTAGATCGTCATTCATCATTAGTTTGGGTTAGTATATCCGACATGGTAGCTTTACAAGATAGGATTTTTTATTCTCATTTACTTTCACACGATACCTCCCCTGCTAAATCCAAAGGTTGAATGTGATTGTTGTTTACATACTCTAGCTTTTTGTGCTTCATATCATATATCCTTGCTAGTTTTATACATGTTTAGTCATTTTCTAGTCATTGCTTTATCACATATCTCATGCAAGAAATTATGACTTGTTTATCTTTTGTATTGTACTTCTTTTATTTTAGTTTTCCTTAAATGAAAAATACAAAAAGATTTTAATTTATCATTTGTGTTTTATATTATGAGTTATTTAGGCTTAGTGAAAAATACAAATGATTTTTGTTTGTTTTTTGAGTTAATATTTTTATGTTTAGCTAAAATTTTGAAAAACTCAAAAAGATTTTATTTTTGTGTGTATTTTGGTTTATAGACCTTTTGTGGCATATGTTTGTGTTTGAATCCTCATTTCGCTTCCATGTGGCTAGAACCTTCGGTTAAAATTTTTAAATCCTTAAAATCTTCTTCGTCATGGTTACATGGAGTAGTTTAAGTTTAACTTACTTAATGGATTCACTTTTATATGCCTTTTCACACATATGCACGAGCTTTTTGAACCTTAACCCCACATGTTATATTTAAGCTTTGTGAGATGTTCTTTGATCAATTTTATCATCTACATACTTATGACTATGGGGGATTTGTGCATTTTATATCGTTTCCTGAATTTAAATAAGAAAATAGAAATACATTTATCCGGTGAAGTTTTTTTATCAACGGGGAAGGGCTACGAAAGGTACACTAAGACCTTTGCGATTAAGCCACTGTTCGAAACATATAGGCCTTAAAAAGTGTGGCAATTGATAAAAGTAGCCACGACCAAGGTTTAAAAAAATGTGGCATTCAAAATAAAAATATGCCAAGACTTATGTTATTTGTTGATATTCTCATCATTGTAAAAAGAAATATTATTATCTATGAAGAAATAAGGATTGATATATCAACGGTTTGAACAATGATGCCTAGTTATGCCTTTTAATGTCATGACTTTATTTGTTTGTAGAATCATAAAAGTTATAGTCTTGTATACATTGTGTTTGTTTGTTCATGAGTTCAATTTATATTGTGACTTAAGGCTAAATTCTAGTTTAAAAGGTTTTGCAATCAAATAGAACTCCGTGAACATGTTTAAGTGATTGGGTTTTAATTCTTTGGTATCTAGTTCACGTCCCTTCACCTCCGTTTCTGTATGACACATTTATGTCGTAAGAGTGTGGAAAACTTATATTATCTTATTATGTGTCATATGTGTGTTTATATATATATATGTGTGTGTGCTTGTGTATAATTTGTCTCTAGTGTGAATACATATATATGATATTTAGTTTGTTTTTAAAGCTTTTGCCATTTTAGCTAGTCCATTTATGATTTCATTCATAATTGGTATCTATTGTGTTTCGTATTTTAGTTTGATATCTCATGCTTAGTTTCTTATTTTTTTCAAATTGATATCATTTTATCGCATCATAGTTGGTATAATTATTTGGATTAGTTATTATTTATTGTTTAATGTGTTCCTTAAGGATCCTATTTCCTTAAGCATCATCATGTTTTACTTATTTTCCCATATATATATATCCCTTATGTAGTTTTAAGGGGAGAAATAAGTAATTAATTAATTAATTCTTAACCTTTATCTATTCCTGAACAAAACGAGGGAGAATGATATGGGAGAAATGGTATATAATCCTATTGTAATCGTATCTTACTTTAGGAGATCTATCTTAGGGGGAGAGCGTTATCTTATTAGGTTCATCATTATTTGATAAAGGGAAAAATTATCTTGGGGGAGTATTTATTTTAATTTCGTTTAATATTTTGATATTCCCTATGCGTTTAATATTTTTCTTAAGTGTGCAGGAATTTTATTTAGCGGCAACCTTATTTTGGAAAAGCTATTAATCCTTGGGTCTTGAGTCAAGTTTTCTATTTTTGGGTGGGATGTTTTTTAGTCTAGTAGAGCTTGATGGCCCTTTAGGATTTTGCTTTGGTTTTTGTCCCGGAATAGCCAAAGGGGGAGATTTGTAAGGATAAAAATTTCCAATCAAGTCTTAATGTTGTGTTGGCTCAATTCCGGACAAAAACATTTGAGTCATAGGATAGTATTGAGTGAGTATCCTCCAAGCTTATGACGTTTGCAGTTTATGTTGAAGACGTAGCACCTTGTATTTCAAAGTGAAGATATCATTTGCCATTTTTCAGTGCCTCGTTTATACGTCATCAACATCACCATATTTCATTGTCTCCAAAGGTATGAATGCAATTCTATATATATGTCGGAGACTGGGAATATGTTTAATGGGTGTAATTTTTATTTAATTTTGAATTTCAGAATTCTCGGGCTTAAATAGAAATATTCAATTATGGGATTTCGTTCAAAATTGTCGTTCGAACCAGAATTTCGTTGGAACAAGTTTTTGCCAACGAGTTCCCATTTGAGTACTGGACTATCGTTCAAAATGTGGTTCGAACGAGAAATTCATTCGAACGAGAATTCGAACAAGTTTTGTAAATATAACACTGAACTATCGTTAGATGGGTCGTTCAAAGGAAAATGTCGTTCGAACAAGATTTCGGCAGGAACAGTTTTTGGCAATTTTGGGCACTTTTCCACTACTTTGCCCCATTCTTTTTTGATAGATTTTAAAACCAACTCCGGGACAAACTTTTCCTAAGAGACTTTTGTAACATCTTTGAGAGATTTTTGAGAGCAAATATTGCCAAACAAAAGTGCCAGTTTTCATGTGTCAAATTTAAATAAAAAATTCTCTCATACACATGTGTTTACACCCATAATTTGTTTAGTTTAGAATTCCAACTATTTCTTCATATATATAATATTTGCTTGGAGTTTGGATTTGTCACAATTGGTTAATCTCTACCATAAAAAGGAGAAGTTTGGGTTTACTTATACTTCCCATAAATAAGAAGACACTGGTTTGCATGCTGTGGTGTTCCCACTCGAAGAAAAGCTTCATGTGCGGGTAGCGGTGACCAAGAGCCCCATCGGAGGAGTCTGAGACTGTGGAGGAGTCCATAGTTATCCACTAGGCAGCGGTGGTTACAAGAAGGAGCATCAATGGCTTGTACAGAGTCAAGTTGTTGGTGTAAGTCTTACTGTCTTGTAATTTGTAATTCCGTACTTAGTGGATTTGTTAGGCCAGGGCCGTCTGAAGTTTTTTCCGATTTGGGTTTTCCTCGTACATCGCCGTGTTGTGGGATTGTGAATTTATTTTATCTTTTGCAAAAATAACCTAGAACGCATGCTTAGGGTAAAAAGATAAAAATTGGGTTTAATTCGCAATCTTGTTTAAAATGGTGCATGTTTAATTATTTGGGTAATTTTTATTTAAGTTAATTTAAATCTAGTTGGCACGAAATTCATTGTCTAATATTCTTGCCTTGTTCGTTCTAACTTGATAATTAAATTAATTTGGTTTGAGTGAATTTAAAGTGTGTGTGTGTGTGTGTGTTTACTTTAATTAACTTTATTGTGTTTAATTTTAATTTGTTTTTAAACTTAAAATTTGTCTTAATTTAAATAAATTTTGGAAAATTAAATTAAATAAATTTTGGAAAAGAAAATTAATTAAATTTTGGAAAGTCAAATTTTGTTAATAACCATCTATATTCCGCACTTATAGGAAATTAAATTGAAAGATATTAAAAATTGGGGGTCCTACGTTTCCAACACACAGTGGCCTCCGGATCGATTTTTGGGGAAAAACTGATTGTTCGTCCAAATGATTATGTCGTTCCGTGCATGGGGCAGACCATTGGAATTGGGATTTAGTTCCATTTTGAAATTCAAAGAGCTTTCGCTCTGACAATGAAGTCAAGTAGGGTCAAGTAGGGGCCCGGGAGCGCTCGATGGCCTTTACATCGATACTCGGAGTGCGGCCTATAGTTTGTAGTGAGATGAAGAGGTTATAGGGACCTATGGAGAGACTTAGGGGTCCTAGAATGTGGTTTCTACAGAGCCCCTTAATAGGTGAACTTGGAACAAGTGAAAGCCGTCGAATAGATACCACATTGTGGTTTTTGGAAAGAGGTCGACCATGTGTACCTAAAGGATGAGGGTAATCGGTTCATAGGGTCGAGGTCGATTCTGAGGACCTAAGGGGTTGCTGGGGATGACCGATTCTGAGGACCTAAGAGGAGGTGATGACTGAGTTCAAAGGTAGGGAGTGACCAATTCTGCGGGTTGAGGTCAATCCTAAGAACCTAAGTTATAGCAACCAATTCTGCGGGCTTAAGATATGGGTGACATATTCCGCGGGTCGAAGCCAATTCTAAGGGCTTAATATAGGGTGGCAGGTGAAAGATAATTCTGAGGGTTTAAGTAGAAGCCACCAATTTTGCGGGCTTAAGATACAGACAACCAATTCTGCGAATCAAAGCCAACTATGTGAGCTTAAGTAGAAGCAACCAATCCTCAAGGTCGAATCCAATTATGTGGGATTAAGTAGGAGCGACCAATTCTGCGGTCGAAGCCAATTCTATAGGTTAAAGCCAATTTCGTGGGCTTAAGTAGCAGTGACCAATTCTACTGGTCGAAGCTAATTCTGAGGGCTTAAGATAGGGGTGACCAATTTTGCGGGTAGAACCCAATTCTGTGGGCTTAAGTAATGGCGACCAATTCCGCGTGTCAAAGCCAATTATGCGGGCTTAAGTAGGAGTGACCAATTCTGTGGGTCGAAGCCAATTCTGAGTGCATAAAATATGAGCGACAAATTCTGCCGGCTTAAGTAGAAGCGACCGATTCTGTGGGTCGAAGCCTATTATGTGGGCAAGTAAAAGCGACCGATTCTATGTGTCGAAGACAATTCTAAGGGCTTAAGTAAGGGTAATGAATTATGCGGGTCAAATCCAATTCTGGGGGCTTAAGTAGGATCCACCAATTCTACGGTTCGAAGGAAATTCCATGAGCTTAAGTAGAAGTGACCAACTCTCTGGGCCGAAACCATTTATGCGGGATTAAATTTCTTGGGGAAATTTGGATACTCGACTGGGGATATGAATCTTGTAGTTCTGCTAGGTATTTGGGAAAGTATTTGATCTTAGGTTCCACTAGAGAAGAGGGAATAGTCAAAGGGTTTGGATGTTTTTTAGCCGATAAATTTTTTAGTTTTGTGATGTCCTTTGGAGACGTTACCGGGGAGACATTAAATAAATTTTGGGAATTCTCCTGGGGGAGATAATAGTTTTTCCATGGAAATGAGTGTGGTAAAAATCTTTTTCTTGGTGGACAAGGTTCTTAAATCCATTTGGGAATTTTAGGAATTTTGTGGGGCATTTTTGGGATTTTCTGGATTTTTTTTGGTTTTTTCTACGAAATTTTAAGGTGGGTGACGATCGGCATAGAGAGAGGAGTGTCAAACGGAAGTTTCATGGTCTTTTGGGGTACCTCGAGATGGTGGAGGGGCAGTGCCAATCGGTGGGTGGTAGGGAGATGCCGATCGACATGCCCCTTAGCCTCCTATAAAAAGGGGGCGAGTTCTCCTCATTTTTCCCAGCTTTCCAACTTGCCTTCTTCAGAAATTACCTTCTGTAAATACTTGTTAACATAAAAAATGGTCGATTTCTCATGTAGCACAACACACATGGCATGGCTCAATGCTGACGATTGGGCAGGATTGGAATGGAGGGATAGGGTGCCCCTTGCATTGGGCAATGAGAACTCTTCTGACTCATTCGAGCCAGTGGGAGATGATCAGAATATTTTGTGAGAGCCTTCGCATCATCATTCTTCTAAGGTGGTGAACCCTGGAGGCTATGTAAGTATTAATGATTTTTGGTATTCTCTCCTTTTTTTTACCTAGATTTCCTTATTTCTTGAACTTGAAAAATGTTTTTCTTTTTCTTTACTCTTTTGATAGTCTGATGTTGACTATGCATGCCCGAGGGACGATGGGGCTTAAGGATGTTGAGGAGAATCCTCCATCTATGGTGCATTGGATGGTGTCATAAACCGATTTAGGTAGATTGGCATCTGCTCTGGATGATATGCCTCGATCTATGGTCGTTCTCTGTGCTCTAAAAGGAGGTGGTAGGACACCACCCACACCTTTCATTTTGGATTTGGGGAGATTATGATGACTCCCATAGACGTGTAGCAGCTGCTGGGGCTGGGTTGCGAGGGGGTGCATATTGAGGTGGATAGGACAATGAGGGTGACGCCAGAGGCGGTGACTGCGACATTGGGTGATGTGGAGAGGGTAGTCCCTGGGGACTCTCTTCGTTTACCTCTTTTTAAGGAGTTATTACCGCGGAGGAGGATTGATGAGAGTGATGGGTGGCAGGTGCGGCAGATGGCTCGTCTATTCATTTTGTTGGTGCTCGGAGGTTTTTTGGTGGCGACAAGTGGTGACGTCGTGCACTTGTGGTTTTTGCCATTTTTAAGGGTGTTTTTGGACATCCATCGTTATGACTGGGGAAGCTTATCCTTGTCTACCCTTTGTTATTCTCTTGATTCATTCAGCTGGTGTTGTCGATAAACTTTTACCGGAGCCACATATCTTATTGAGGTATTCTTCATTTTCGCATTTTCCTTTAAGCATTTGCATTTTTCCTTTATGCGTTATATTCTTGATTTCTTAATTACTAACTTTTTGCAGAAGTGGTTCTATGAGGTGATTGGGTTTGACACCTAATTGATAGATTTGAAGAATGAGTCTATTGGGGACTTCTGACGGATGTACTAGTGGTAGAAGTCCAACCGTTAGTCGAAGAAGTCTCCTTCTCGGAAGATAGTATGTTAGGTCTTGAATGGCCTGATGAGTGAGCGGGTAAGTCCCCTTTTTTTTCTTGAGACTGTCTTTCCCTTGATGGTCTTTTCTTGATATTGATCTTTGGTTCTTACTGGGAATTTTCAGGTGACCTTTTATCCATGGGGGACGACTATCTAGCATACGGGGGTGACTGGGGGATATGCACATATGCGGCTTCTGCTGGCGCATGAGTTTGTCTACTCTTGGTATCTCGGGGAGAGAGTAGTTTGATAGAATGTGGAGGATGAGGTTATGGTTCCACTGATAAAGCTCCCAGTGTATATGAGGAAAGTGCGGGAGATGTCAGACGATGCACGGGTAGCGACAACGATGGGTGAGCCTTACTCATCATATACCGACACGGCGGTGATATATGATTATATGGACTTTTTGTCCAGATGGTTGATGCCAACCAGCATATATGATGTGGTGCCTCTCCCTCGTATAGGTTCGAGTGTCTGGTGGATTCATCCCACAGTGCAGGCGGTGCGACGACGACGACTACGGAGGCACCCTTTGTACAGTTGTTCTCACCCGGTTACAACATCTGTCGAGATGATGAAGGGTTAGTGCATATGCTACACCGTCCTAATGCGATTGACCAGGAAGATTGGGCTTGAAAAAGGAGGTCCTTCGACCTGAAGCTTACTTTTTCTCTCTTTATCTTTTGATTTCTTAATTTCTTCCGTTGCCTCAGACTAACTAATTTGTTCTTTTCTGTTTTTTTTTGCAGCACATCTGGGTCTCCATCACTTGATTGAGGGATATTAGGTATTGGATATCTTCGGCGAATGCCCATATTTGGGATGTGATTTCAGTTCCTTCTTGTTTGGTGCCATTTGCCTCATCTGAGGAAGGGTTTGCCTTGGGGAGTGGTGTCACGTCATCTCACCATAAAGGAAAGAGAGAGCACCGCAAGGAAGGACGATCCTAGAGAGAGATAGAGAGAGAAGCAGAAGAGAGAGAAATAAAAGAGAGAGAGAGAGAGAGAAAGAGAGAGAGAGAGAGAGAGAGAGAGAGAATATGACTATGAGAGAGAAAAAGTAGGTGAGTTCGGGATGCGTCCCATTGTATTTCCTTATTTTTCTTGGAAAACTGATGTAACATAACAAATATCTAGGCAAATGAAATGAATTTTTTTTGTTAATTAATTTGGTTTTCAGTGATTAATGCACATGCTCGTATTACTTTGCTGCTGAGACTGTGAAAAGAATTAAAATGATTAGAAAAAGGCTTTATTTGAAATGGGATCACTCAAAAAAAGGAAATTCGGAATTCCCTTAGAATAAAAATTAATTTTATTTAATTTTTTGGTTTTGACAAAAAAGGAAAAAGGGGATTTTCACAAATATAGGGGTTTTCCCATCGCATGACCCCTGTCCTGCCTATCGGCATGTCAGTCCATTCCCATCAATCAAGGACTTTGATTGTACTTCCTTAAATTGCTTGGTACTTGGTGGGGTAAGTTTTCCTTTGATTTTTGCAGGGTTTCTTATCTTTGCTTGAGAGTTTTCAAGTATAAATTGGGGTGTGTATGGAGATTTTCTTCACACTTCCACATTCATTTTCCTTTACATCCTTCTTTCCTCACTTTCTTCTACTTTTACGATATGGATCTCCCTGGTAGTGTTGAGTTTGCAAACTATCTCGAAACTATGGAAGCAATGTGTTCCTACAACATTGACTACAACGCTTTCCACATGCGGCGAGTCTCTTTGTGACGCAACCATCCCATAGAGTGGAATATACGGATGGCATCCGTGAAATTTTGGTACCCCGATGACCATGTCTTTCGCTTTGGGTTGGAATAAATATGTTCGACCTATGAAGAGTTTTCTACCATGTTGGGTATAAATCCTGGTATTGTCACGACTATGCCTGAGTTTTTCTCATCCCCTAGGGAGCTATTGGTGGGACTTCACCACATTTCACATTCGGCAGTAGGGTCGTTGGTCATAGGAGGAATGATTTATCTTACTGCAGTGCTACATTCTATGAATTTGCAGGATGTCGGTGATGCTGGTCATATTAGGGGAGTCATTTTGGACCTAGTTTCAAAACTGTTGTTAGTAACTACGGAAGTACTGGTGGACCCCCCAACTTGCAGCTATTGTTTCTTAGATGCTTTACCATCACAATTATGTGGCGGTGATACTGGCAAAGACTTTGAATGGTCTGGATTCCTGGTGGGAAGGTTGTTCCGACTTTCGAAGGGTAGTCCTGTAATGCTATTCATGTGGCTTTCAGAGAGGTTTCGCATAGTGATCCCACCTGAGCATCCTTTGCCTATGGCTCCAAACGTCTTCTCACGCTATTTCATCAGTGTAGGTCTGGACATCGAGGCCTAGGAAAACTGGTTCGTGGAGCATGGGGCTCGAGGCTTGCATTGGTGAGTGCCTTGGTGGGGGGAGCAGCTTCCTATTCTAAAACTTGGCGAGTACTAAAATGTCTGATAAGTAGGCCTCTGGCAGACCTCTTTATACTTTCCTTGGCGGCTGCTGTTCCAATTTGGTTGGGAACAAATCGTGCCATCACAGACACTAGACTTCTTTCCTGTCGAGGATTCGATAGAGCATATGCGCTTGCGGTTTGGCTCCTTGTGGGAGAATCTTCATCCATCGACCCATCCTTCCCAATATGTTAGTAGAGTTTGGCACGTCTCAGTGGACTACATGAAGTGGTTGTGGAAAAAGGTAGTGGCAAAGATGCTGGCTGTGGAGACTAGGCAAAGGTGGTTTTCTATATATGACACCATGGAAGGAGATGTTATTATTTTCCCCAAGTTAGTCCAGGATTCTCGCTCTATTGAGCATCTGTGCCACTCCATTCAGGCAAAGGGAAGTTTGGGGACCCCACGATGTGGCTGATGATGGGGTTGGTTCCTGTGGAAGCTGCGAGTAGAATTTTGTGAAGGTTTTTGCATGGTTTTTGGTTCTGTTTGTTGTTATTATGTGGGAATAATTGGAGGGTTATTTTTATGAGTATTGGGGTTTGTTTTTATTTTTTGTTTTTAGGACGGTCGAAGTAGGCTGACAAGGGAAGTCGTTTGACTCCCTATGTCGATGTAATCTTACCAAAATTTATAATAATGAAATAAAAGAGTTTTTGATCATCTAGTTGTGCCATTTGATGAGTTTTGCATTTTGAATTATCTATACTGATCGCTCAGGCATACATAATCCTTTTGTTCATGTATATGTTAAAATGAACTGCCCTTTTCGCGGGTAAGAAAAGAATAGCATTTTGTGAAAAAGAAGGGGGTCGTGCTCATATAAAGCGAATGAGCTGCCTATGTAGCTCTGTGTGTTTTGAAAAAAAATTAAATTAATTTTTGAAAGCAAAATGATTTTTAGAGGATCATGATTCATGTAGTTCTAGGTAGAGGGAAATGAAGACTTTATTATTATTATATTTTTAGAATAGAAGGGAGTTGAGAAGAGTTGTAGCACGCTGAGATTTTGGACGAGGGGTAGAATTTCTTGAGATAGTCCAGGTTAAATGGACGCACCATTTATTCTCCATCAAGGTCGGTGAGCATAGCGGCGCAGCCGGACAGGATCTGCTTCACAATATAGGGGCTGCTCCAATTGGGCTTGAATTTCCCTCTGGCGCCCCAGATGGGCTCTACTATTTCTTTTGAGGGCAAAGTCCCCTTCTCCGACACCACAATCCTTGACTCTCTTATTGAATGATCATGATATACGACGATGGTACCCTTGTATGTGATATAGAGCTTTCAGTCTCCTTTCATCCATGAGGGATAGCTTATCGAGATGGCTTTGGTGCCAGTCTTCCTCGTTAACTTTTCTTTCAAGAATGATGCGTGGTGAAGGGATTTCTAGCTCCATGAGTAGGACTGCTTCCATGCCATAGACTAGAGAGTAAGGGGTAGACCCAGTAGGGGTTCTAACTGAAGTGCGATATCCCCAGAGGGCGTAAGGGATCATGTCGGCCCAATCTCGACAATTATCAATCATTTTACCAATGATGGTTTGAGGTTCTTTTTGGCTTCTTTGACTACTATATTGGTTTGGGGTTTGTATGAAGAAGATTTGTGTCCCTGAATTCCATATTTGTCGACCACTTCTATAACTTCTACCCTAAAGTGTAACCCGTTGTCAGACACCCGCTTGTATAGGACCCCTTATTCTTTTTCTTGATGAAATTGGCCACTTTCTTGGCATTCAAGACAGCGTATTACTCGGCTTTGATCCATTTAGTGAAGTAGTTAATGGAGACTAGGATGAACTCATCCCCGTTGGATGCTTCTGGTGTAACTTTCCCTATGATGTTGATGCCCCATATGGAGAATGCCCAGAGAGAAGTCATATTTTACGATTCCTGCAAAGGCAGGAGTTGTAGGTTAGAAAATTGATGGAATTTGAGGCATCTTTGAACATAGGCTGTGTAATCCTGAACCATGGTACTCCAATATTTACTTTGTCAAATGATCTTCTTCACGAGTACATGGCTATTAATGTGGGGTCCGCACTCCTGACTATGGATTTTATGCATCATTTCTTCAATGTTAGCCCCTACAATGCAGTGCAAATGGGTTCCATTGAAGTTTCTCTTGAATACACTACACCAAAAATGCTAATCTTCCACGCTGTGGCAAGGAGATTCTGGCACGGTTTTAAGCTGTGCCAAATTCTGGCACGGTTTAATGACAATCTGGGACACTTTAAAACAGTACCAAAATTTGGCACTGCTTTAAAGTGTGCCAAAATTGAGTACACTTCACTAAAATATAAATAACCAAAAAAAAATTTATCCCCCTTAATTTTTTAGCCTCCCGCTCTCTCCCTCTCTCGATCGCTCAGCCCCCGCTCTCTCTCTCTCTCTCTCTCCCTCTCACACGCTCAACAAATTCTCCAGCCTCCACCATCGTCGCCGACTTTCGCCATCCTCCACCATCGTCGCCGACCTTATGACCATCCTCCACCATCGTCGCCGACCTTCGAAATGGTCTTAGCATTTGGTTTATGGTTAAAAACGATTTTGCCTTGTGGGAGATGGGTTTATCTTTTGTTTAACTTGGTCTTGCACAGGTGAGGAATCGATTGGCTGAAATGGGGGCAGGAGATGTCCGGGGGGTTCGGGTATGGGTGGTTCCGTGTTGTGGAGATGGAGTCGTGGATGGAGCAGAGAAGGGTACAAACCGGGTAGGTTCGAAAAGCAATAGGGTCAAATCCGGCAACCGGAGCAAGGGTGGATGGCGCCAGAGACAAGGGCTGCCCAGTTTGGGACACGCCGGCGATAGAGGAGGGTAGCAGCGATGGCGAGTTTGGGACTCGTCGGGTCTAGCCAGCCCAGGTAAATCCTCCCATTTTTTTATTAATATATATATGTACACATTGCAGATATTATGAGATTGCTAAGGTTTTAAAAATATTGCTGAGATTAGTGTCGTTTTACCCCTTCTAATATTTGTATAAATGTGAATATTGATTTATAGTAATTATTAGTATAAATGGCACAGCTATTTTACCCCTTTTAGTATCACAGTGTTGTTTTACCTCTTTTTTTTTAGATAATTAAATGCCATTAAGAAACCTCGCAAAGGGTGCGAACCTATATACAGGGAATATACAACGCGTCTAACATTAGTATAAATGTTGTTTTACCTCCATTAATATTAGTATAAATGTTGTTATTAGTTTGTAGTATTTATTTTTTAGGCATGAGGTAAGGAAAAACAAAAGTGTACCTGAGCGGCAGTTGTGTGTGAATGAGTTGAGAAGAGCTTAATAATACAAGTTGTGCTAAATCCATGCTCAGGCAGCCCTATTGCCGCTCTGAGGCCGGCACCACCTGCACCTACCACCACCGCATCGTACGTATGATCTACTATAGTATATGATGACCCTCCAACAATCTCTTACATTTTATTCAAATAATCAAATGTTTAATCAATAACAGGTTCTTAAATGAAATGACATAAGATCAGAAGATGATTTAGACATACAGATTCGGAAGAGAAGAGTCTAGGTTTGACGGAGATGGATCTCTTTGAACGAATGCTAAGGCCATGAGCAACGGACCTCCGTAGCAACCCTCACACAACCCACAAACCTTAATAAGGTATTACGAAACACTAATATCTGATTTATTATTTGTGTTGAAAGATCGATATTCACGGATCTGAGTTAGTGTACCTATATAGGTTATTTTGACATTTATTTGCTTTATTTGCAGTTACCAATCTTATGCACCCTTTTTTGCACTTCAAAAGCCTAACAATGGTGCCCGGGGTTCTAGAGATACTAATATTCCATTTTATCTTTTAGTTTTTGCCCCATGATAAGTAATTTCTAACTAATTTGACATGTATTTTATTCTTTCACTTGTTATTAACCTACAAGATGTTCTGTAATTTAACATGTATTTTGTTGGGACAATATTATGTTATGCATACTAGACGGACAGTAAAAAACATTCCCAAGTATGCTCCATCACAGTTCTACATTGCAATGTGTTTCCTCGGATCAAGGAGAAAAAGATAATGTCCCTAAAACCTTTTGTTGAATGCCTTCGGTAAGTCTAAGGATGTTATTCAGAATGTTATGTTTTCAATTTAGTACATTTTTTAAAAGTTCAATTTTGTGTTAGTTTTTTAATCTATTTTTCATCTCATGGCTTGAAATCATCGTAACTGCAATTGTATATCATAATGTGCCCATACATTTTTCAGACTCTTAGCTCTGGAGTGGAAATGAGAGAAGGAATAAGGTTTGTAGTTACACTACTAAAGATGGTAGTTTGGTCTTCTGTAAGTTGTTTCTTAAATAATCCCACAATATGATTAATAACGTCTTGATTATTCTCCCAAGTATTACCCTCTTCATCTTTAATGGAGTGAATCCTAAGCTTTTAGTGCTTGGTTTTAACACTAGCCTGGCCATTACCAAACTTACCTCATCTCTGTTGTTACATCAAGTTTATATTGTCCCCTATAGCCTGGCCATTACCAAACTTACCTCATCTTTGGTTTGGTTTATTTGTATTTCAATATGAGTTGAAATTGATAGATTATGTATATGAATTGACTTCTACTATGAATCGTTCATAACCCCTTGAATATATGCGTAAATATTTAGAGAATGGGATCAAATTGATTAAGATTGAATTTTTAGGGTTCTTGATACAGAATTGGGTTTTATCATTAAATCTTGAATTAATATTGTGTTTTTGATGTTTTAAGCATGTTTAAATCATAGTTACTTTATTTAGATGCTATACCAATTTAAGTAAGATCCTACTTCTATGGTAACATTATAGTTCATGCTTATAGACTTTATGACCGTCTTATTTATTTTGTACACTCGCAATTATTTAGTATAATGAATAGGACCCATGGTGAGGACAATACTCAATATTTCACAATAGGACTCGGAATAAATCGACAAATCGATAGGACCCACATCGAACACATGTGATTGGTTTGTGGCCTTTATCAATTACTTACTCATTTTCACTAATTCTTCATGTATGCCAAAATTGAAAAACTGGTAAATAAAACAAAAAACCAAGAACATTTCACAAGTCAGAAAATTAAGTCACATGTTGTAAAATGACTACTTTCCCTACATAATGGTTAATATATCTTTTTAAAATATAATTTTGGTATTGCAGGACCTCTTTGTGTCGGGACTGATACAACATCAGCACACTGGTGAAAGCCAAAGCGGAACTCGAAGAAGTGATTGGAAAAGGGAAGATCTCAAGTTGTTTGCACAAATACGCAAGGATCAAGAACGAGGGAGCTTATTCGGAGGATCTCAAGTTGCGAATAAATTTGGTAAGTATTTTATATTGATGATAGAAGATTTTATAATGTAGTGCACCTTTACCAAAGTAAATTCTTCATTTAATTGTGTGCACGCGTGTGTGTTGTGTAAGATGTGTGTGTTAAGGCCTTAATAAGTGGTTGACATGGAGGAAGGGGCTATATGGATTTATATACTATTTTTAGATGTTAAATCGGTGGAAGGGATTTATTGGTTGTTTAGCTGCGGCTTTTGTGCTTGTTGTTGTTGTTGGGCTTATGTTAATATTAAAATAAGTTGGATTTCATGAATAAACAAAGGAAACTCTGTCGAAATTTTATGAAATAAGTAAGTGTTCTAAATTGATTAAGGCTAGCATACAACATTTGAAAATTGAACATTGGTGAATGAAAACGTAAAACAACTAATAAACATACCAGAATGAGACACGCGAAGTCCCGAACACCTCGCACGAGACCAATGTAACTTGTAGGAACTGACCGCGTAGTCCCGGATCTCTCGGTTTGTGAGTATGACGATAATTTGCAAAAATCAGCACTTAAACTTAAAAACAAGCCGTTAAAGGGTGAAAACCCAAACCACCCCCCAAACCACCCCGTAGGGGGCACGAACACCTCGCACGGGACCAATGTAACTTGTAGGAACTGACCGCGTAGTCCCGGGTCTCCCGGTTTGTGAATATGACGATAATTTGCAAAAATCACACTTTGTTAAAAACAAGCCGTCAAAGGGTGAAAACCCAAACCACCCCCCAAACGACCCCATAGGAGGCACGAACACCTCGCACGGGACCAATGTAACTTGTAGGAACAGACCGCGTAGTCCCGGGACTCCCGGTTTGAGAATATGACGATAATTTGCAAAAATCACACTTAGAGTTGAAAACAGGCCGTTAAGGGGTGAAACCCGAACCAGCCCCCAAACGACCCCGTAGGAGGCACGAACACCTCGTAGGGGACCAATGTAACTCGTAGGAACTGAACGCGCAGTCCCTGGACTCCCGGTATGAGAGTATGATGATAATTTGTAAAAATCACACTTAGACTTGAAAACAAGCCGTTAAGGAGTGAAAACCCGAAGCAGCCCCCAAACGACCCCGTAGGAGGCACAAACACCTCGCATGGGACCAATGTAACTTGTAGGAACTGACCGCATAGTCCCGAGACTCCCGGTTTGAGAATATGATGATAATTTGCAAAAAATCACACTTAGAGTTGAAAACAGGCCGTTAAGGGGTGAAAACCCGAACCAGCCCCCAAACGACCCCGTAGGAGGCACGAACACCTCGCACGGGACCAATGTAACTTGTAGGAACTGACCGCGTAGTCCCGGGACTCCCGGTTTGAGAATATGATGATAATTTGCAAAAATCACACTTAGAGTTGAAAACAGGCCGTTAAGGGGTGAAAACCCGAACCAGCCCCCAAACGACCCCGTAGGAGGCACGAACACCTCGCACGGGACCAATGTAACTCGTAGTAACTGACCGCGTAGTCTCGGGATTCCCGGTATGAGAGTATGACGATAATTTAAGGGGTGAAAACCCAAACCAGCCCCCAAACGACCCCGTAGGAGGTACGAACACCTCGCACGGGACCAATGTAACTCGTAGGAACTGACCGCGTAGTCTCGGGACTCCCGGTATGAGAGTATGACGATAATTTAAAAAAATCACACTAAGAGTTGAAAACAGGCCGTTAAGGGGTGAAAACCCGAACCAGCACCCAAACGACCCCGTAGGAGGCACGCACACCTCGCACGGGACCAATGTAACTCGTAGGAACTGACCGCGTAGTCTCGGGACTCCCGATATGAGAGTATGACGATAATTTGCAGAAATCACACTTAGACTTGAAAACAGGCCGTTAAGGGGTGAAAACCCGAACCATCCCCCAAACGACCCCGTAGGAGGCACGAACACCTCGCACGGGACCAATGTAACATGTAGGAACTGACCGCGTAGTCCCGGGACTCCCGGTTTGAGAATATGATGATAATTTACAAAAATCACACTTAGAGTTGAAAACAGGCCGTTAAGGGGTGAAAACCCGAACTAGCCCCCAAACGACCCCGTAGGAGGCACGAACACCTCGCACGGGACCAATGTAACTCGTAGGAACTGACCGCGTAGTCTCGGGACTCTCGGTTTGAGAGTATGACAATAATTTGCAAAAATCAACACTTAAACTTAAAAACAAGCCGTTAAAGGGTGAAAACCCAAACCACCCCCCAAACGATCCCGTAGGGGGCACGAACACCTCGCACGGGACCAATGTAACTTGTAGGAACTGACCGCGTAGTCCTGGATCACCCGGTTTCTGAATAGGACGATAATTGGCAAAAATCACACTTAAACTTAAAAGCATGCCGTTAAAGGGTGAAAACCCAAACCATCCCCCAAACGACCCCGTAGGAGGCACGAACACCTGGCACGGGACCAATGTAACTTGTAGGAACTGACCGCGTAGTCCCGGGTCTCCCGGTTTGTGAGTATGACGTAAATTTGCAAAAATCAGCACTTAAACTTAAAAACAAGCCGTTAATGGGTGACAACCCAAACCACCCCCCAAACGACCCTGTAAGGGGCACGAACACCTCGCACGGGACCAATGTAACTTGTAGGAACTAACCGCGTAGTCCCGGATCTCCCGGTTTCTGAATAGGACGATAATTTGCAAAAATCACACTTAGTTAAAAACATGCCGTCAAAGGGTGAATACCCAAACCAACCCCCAAACGACCCCGTAGGAGGCACGAACACCTCGCACGGGACCAATGTAACTTGTAGGAACTGATCGCGTAGTCCCGGCCGGGTCTCTTGGTTTGAGAGTATGACGATAATTTGCAAAAATCAACACTTAAACTTAAAAACAAGCCGTTAAAGGGTGAAAACCCAAACCACCCCCGAAACGATCCCGTAGGGGGCACGAACACCTCGCACGGGACCAATGTAACTTGTAGGAACTGACCGCGTAGTCCCGGGTCTCCCGATTTGTGAGTATGACGTTAATTTCCATTCATATATGTAATTTTTTTGTTTTGAGTATTTTTTTTTTGTAAATTAGTGGGTTACTAATATCGTATCTTTTTTGTATTCTATTCTTTTTGCAGGATAACAGTTTATCGTTGGCTCTTATTCGCTTGAAACACACAAAGAACTCAATGGTTTACAACAAGGGGTTTATTAATGAATCCATTTTTTTGTGTCATGACCGTACGGTCTCTTGTTGTTTTATTATTGACTTTTATGGCCATGAGGGCTTTTGTAAGTTAATTGTTATATTTTGTGGCCGTGCGGGCTTTATGTTGGCAGATTTTGTATTAACAGGTTTTGGAATGTCCAGAAAATAGAGGAAACTCTGCCCAATTTTTTTTTGGCATGCGAGCAGTTAAAGACTTGTAATATTTTGATGTTTGTATGTACATTAGTTTATTAATAACGTGCAATATTATTAATTTGTGAATTTTGTGCTTTCAAATATATTTTTTTTAAATTAAAAAAAATTGGCACAGTTCAAAACCGTGGCAAAAGTGTATGATATTTTGGCACGGTTTTAAACTGTGCTAATTTTTTTTTTAAATTATGCTGAATTTGGCACAGTTAAAAACCGTGCCAAAAGTGTGCCAGAAATATCAAATTCTGGCACGGTTTAAAAGTGTGCCAGAAGTGTTCCTATTATGCTGAATCTGGCACAGTTAAAAACTGTGCCAAAAGTGTGCCAGAAATATCAAATTCTGGCACGGTTTAAAAGTGTGCCAGAAGTGTGCCTGTTTGACTGATTCTGGCACACTTTTAAACCGTGCCAAAAGTGTGCCAGAAATATCAAATTCTGGCATGGTTTAAAAGTGTGCCAGAAGTGTTCCTGTTTGACTGATTCTGGCACACTTTTAAACCGTGCCAGAAAAAAATTCCCATTTTGGAACACCTGATTCTGGCACAGTTCAAAACCGTGCCAGATTTGATCTGGCACGGTTTTGAACTGTTCCAGAATCCTGTTTTTGGTGTAGTGAATAGTGCTTGATCACACATAATATACTGGGCATCCAATCTGCGAAGAGATGCTCGGTCTTTCTTGTCAGAACCTTGGGGATACCTACCATGATTGTGGAGGCGCCAAATATCATAGTACCAGTAGTTTATTATCTTGGGATCTTCCTATGTGATGAGCTCAATGTGTTTCTTTTGGATAAGGAAACAGGCAATGGTTATTCCTTTGGGTATGTCAATCATGGAGGCTAAGGTAGCAAGGTCATCGATTAGGTTATTCTTCGCTCAGGGTAGGTAGTGGAAGGTGATTTCTTAGAATTATGAAACTAGCTCTTCTAAGTGGTCATGAAAGGGTAAGAGTTTCTTGTCCTTGACTTTCCATCTTCTGAGCACTTGACCGATGATGAGGGTCGAATACCCATAGACATCGAGGTATTAAATTCCTTTCTTAAAGGAAACTTTGAGGCCTAACTTGCATGACACACCCTTTTTATTATCATCGCCGTCAAAGAACGTTTTCCATCAAAGATCTTCTTGGGATGTATAGAGGATATTCTCATCTAGGAATTCAAAAATCCAGACATTAGCTTCTTCCATAGGGTATTCAGTAAGGTAATCAGAGATGGATCTTCCTTTTATGAATTTCTGTGTAACATATATGATATCAAACTCGTCTATAAGCATCAACCAACGGGACATTAGGCTAGAAAAATTAGTTAAATCGAGAAAGTACTTGATAGGATCCATTCGGGATACAAGTTTGATGGGAAAGGAGAGCATGTAGTGCCGTAGCTTTTGGTTAACCTAGATAAGAGCATCACATGCTTTCTCTAAGGCTGTGTAGTTAACTTTTTAACTGGCCAACTTGCGAGTAGCATAGTAGATGGATCTCTCTTTGCGGGGTTTTTCAAGGTATTGGGATAGTAAATCCCCAGCTGTAGTATATGTTATGGTTAGGTATATGAGTAAGGGAAGACCAGGCTGTGAAGGCATGAGTACCGGAGGATAGGTTAGGTATTTGTTAATTTAGTCAAAGGCATCTTTACAAGCTTTTTCCAGACCTTGGTTGAATTCTTTCAAAGGATTTGAAGATGGGTTCACAAATTGAATTTAACTGGATGATGAATAGAATGATGTAGTGTAACCTGAGGAATCCACGGACTTCCTTCTCCGTTTGGGGTGGTGGCATGATGAGTATGGATTTCAACTTTGTAGGATATGCTTCGATCCCTTTCTCACTAACCATGAATCCTAAGAGTTATCCTTTGGTAACGTCTGATATGACAAATATAATAGCTTATCGCGGAAGGAGTGTAAGGGGCATGTGCCGAAGACTTTCCACCTAGGCCTATCACTTACCGGCTGTAGACTTACCTTTTATATGCCTCACTTGCCTACTACCTCAACCTATCATACATAGGGTACGACCATTACTTCCTATAGGGTGCATCCCCTACTTGCTACAGGGTGCGACCCCAGCCTGATCATATCAACTTGGCTGCAGCCCCTTTCATCCACTAGTAATACAACATCTACATCTATAAATAGAGGTCCACACCTCGAGATAGAAGGGGATTTCCATTCCTCATCCGGTTTTGGGTTCATTTCCTACATCATTATCAATCTTGGAGCTGATTACTCTCTACTTGACTAAGCATAGCTCGGGGGCTACTGGCACGAGCATCGCAACCACCATCCCAAAGCCACCGAAATCATCATAGTCATATATAATATTCTATTCTCATGCATGTATGCATCTTTAGGCCTAATTACTATGTACCAAACAACATACATAGTGAGAGTGTGGCAACAAAGTGTGCGTAGGCTGATTATTATAGCCGAACAACTCTATATCTTGTCTTTTATCTCTATTTACTTTCTCTATTTGCTTATTATGCACTTTATACTTGGCTTACTGGTACGAGAATGACAAGTGGATTATTTCTCGTATCTTCACCAAACAGCCTATATAATGAGAGTGTGGCACTAACGTGGACATAGGCTGATTATTATAGCCGAACCACTCTATATCTTGTATTTTATCTATCTTTACTTGCATTGTTTGCTTATTATGCATTTTATACTTGACTTGTTGGTATGAGAACGATACGTGGACAATTGCTCGTATCATCAAGTTGGCCCCGTCTGTGGGAAATCAGGTATTCAATCTTGTTTCTCTATGTTTTGAGTTCTCAAACACCTTATTTTATTCATGGGTATCCTTTGGAGCATCATCTCATGAATATGTTTTGATTATTGAACTTTATTTTATATTTACACCCTTAAGTGGGTATTTCGTATATTCAGAGTTGCTCTTGGGTTTCCATTTTACGACCTTAGATCTATTTTACATACCCTGTGATATTGCCTCACCTAGATAGTAATGGAAAGCTTGATGGGCTTTAGCCCGTGAAGGTGGATGATTAGGTAAGAGTTATATTTACTTATTTTTTCTGTTCTTGACCTTTTATCTGGGATTTGTCATTAAAATTGTTCCATTTTGTGCACTAAGATGTTATTTTTTACTGAATAAACCTTAGTAGGTGTGCTCTCCATGTGTTTTGGGAGAAAAACTCAGTCTCTGGGCTTCAATTATGGGAATAATTCCTTCACTGTCTAGATAGGGTGTGACTTGGTAGCTCAACTACCCTTCTTGCCATGGCCTCTACTAGTGCAGTTGGATCACAAAAGTTTAAAAGCATCGAGCGGACTCGGGCTTAACCTGGGAGAGTTCCATTGTTCAAAGGGCCACGGCAATACACTTATGTGCCTCACTGGCCGCGGTCCCATTAGTAAATACCATGCAGCAGTGCAAGTGCTGCATCCTAACTTTCTACTCTGTTTCATCCTATATTTCTGTGATCACTCACTTATGTTAGTTTTGTCTTAGATTATATATTTTTTAAAGGCTAACAATGCAGAAAATGGAAGGAGAATCCAGTCGGAGCACAGAAGTCAAAGATGAGATTGTGCAATTGTACAATCACCTCAACAATCTCTACGACATTCATGCTTCACTCCCAACCCATATTAACTATTTGACCCAGAGATTCCTCATGCAAGAGGCTGCAACCTCCCCAAATATGGGTACGGCACCCAGGAGTACTTTTGCAATAATCAGTGTCGTGGCTCCATAAGATCCATCTACAGAAGCAGCATGCAAGAACCTGAAAAGGAAAGTGGAGAAGGCAGAAAGGTTCTTTGGGTCCTACACCCCATTAGGCTTCCAGATTGAGGAAATCTTCGAATTCATCAAGGAAGATAAGATTCTAAAATGGCCAGAGAAACTGAGGGTTCCACTCCACAAGGGACAAAGCCAAGTGGTGCAAATTACACCAGGACCACAACCACAACACTAAAAATGATATGTCCTGAAAGATGAGATTGAAGGGGTCATAAGACAGGGAATGCTGCAACACTTCCTCAAGGATGCCTAAGGGATGCAGCCTAACCTGACAGGTTGCATCCCCCTTTTTTAAGCCCACCATTATATTTCCTCTGTTTATGTCATTAGTGAAAACTCTTTTGAATAGCTACATGTTAACTTTATATTGTCCTCCTAACAAATTCATGAATATATGAATAGATATATGAAATTAAGTTCACTTTATAGTTCCATACTTTGATTTCTCGATTCCATTAAATGTTATCTTATAAAAGACATTTTTTGTCTTCAAAAGATTCCGAATGGAGATAACATATTATATCAGGAATAATTATATTGAATGGGATCGCAATGTCCGCCATGACGCCAAGATGTACGATGGAGTACGATAATTAGAAAAGGGCGAAAGCAACTATCGGAAGCAGCTCTCAAAATTGGCTTACAACACCACTCATAGTGCAAGAACATATTCTTATATACGCAAGGCCAACTATCTCTCGATATACTTCTGTCAGCATCATTAGCCAGGTGGGTGACCAATGCCCGTTACATTAGCCACGGAGGAGACCAATGCCCGTTACATTAGGCACGGGGGCGACGAATGCCCATTACATTAGCTGTGGGTGGTTTAATAACATAACCTAGCCCGAGGAGGCTTGATAGTATCCCGTATATCAGTTGTGGGTGGATTAATAATATAACCCAGCTCGGGGAGGCTTGATAGTTTCCCGTATATTAGCTGTGGGTGGCTTAATAACATAACCCATAGCATCCTGTATATTAGTTGTGGGTGGCTTAATAACATAACCTAACCTAGGAAGGCTTTATATATATCCAAACACAGCTTGGGGAAGCTTCATAATACCTAGCCCGGGGTGGGCTAAAAATAACCCAATCAACTAAATGAAAGCCATGTAAGGCAGTTAAAGTGACTAAAGGATGTTGAGCGATTGTCATCATGAAGCATACTAAATCTACAGAAAGAGGATGTCCTAAGCCCAGCATGTTGTCATCAATTTGTCGTCAACGTGGCTACAGCCATCAAAGGGTCATTCATTTAGAAGATGCAGCAAATCATGAATTGCTAAAAGGACGCCGCTGGGTTGCAAACCAGCCGCAACCCCTGAAATACAAGAGTTGGAAAAATGTAAAAACTGATTATTGTTAAGCCGCATCCCTAAAGCTATTTCTTGTTGGCATCGGGGCTTGGGGGATTATAGGCATATATGGAGTGAAAATTTGAAGCCTGTAAAGGAAAAATACAAGATGTGAAAATTCTGAGGCAAAGCATAACTAGCCGCAGCCTTTTTGGAGAACATTTATATATTGTTATCGCGGCCTTATGCGCATTGCAGTCACTATAGAAGTTTTACAAAGCTCGTTCAATTAAGTAATTAAACATCAAAGCAAACAGTGAAGGATGTGATCTCTCTTAAAAAATAGTGATACATTCAAATAGGAAGGAGTATTTAAAAAACATCTATGAAACTTTTAATGTAGTGGAGAAATAAGGCATGCATATAAAGGGAAGAAAATATTGATTTCCAGAACAAGCCGCAGCCTTGATGATAAGATTCATATCAGTTTAAAAGGGTAGCAGCCCTATATATTAAAAAAGGGATCAAAGGCTAAAAACTTAGAAAGAAATTGAAGTATTAAAGTTATACAGATAATAGGTCATAGCCTTGATTAAAAGTTCCAAAGGGACGCAACCTTATATATATCAACAAAAAATCAATTTAAAAAGGGGACGCAGCCCAATGGAAAACTTCATAAAATTCGCATGGTATTATTACTTTACCATCCGCAGCAACGACGAAACCCTCTATAGTGGGGGGCTCACCAGTGTGAAGAATTGTAAGGGCAAGTATTTTTACATTTCTGACGAAGGGTCGGAAATCCACCTGGATGAGACTGAGAGATAGAAAACCTTTAGGATGCAATGATAATGGGGGCATCCCTCCAAACTTGGTAATTAAGGTTGCAGCCTTTTAAATTATGGTCGAAGACACATTTATGTGGGTTAAGTCACATCGGGTACTATCGTAGTCACTTGAAGAACTTCCGAAGAGAGAGAGTAAGACTATCCCTAATGTTGGACTTGATAATCATGTTGTCTACATAGACTTCAACTTCTTTGTGTATCAGGTCATGCAAAAATGGTTGTGGCAGCCCTCTAGTAAGTAGCCCCTGCATTTTTTATACTAAATGGCATGATAATGTAGCAAAAGGTTCCCC
Organism: Sambucus nigra; assembly: GCA_949130495.1. NCBI lineage: Eukaryota > Viridiplantae > Streptophyta > Magnoliopsida > Dipsacales > Adoxaceae > Sambucus > Sambucus nigra. The sequence goes on along the minus strand of OX422216.1, from coordinate 460,511,425 downwards.
AAAGAGTGATGAATACGGTTTTCTCTTGGTGATCGGGGTGCATCTTGATCTTGTTATCTCCATCAAACCCATCAACGAATGACTTGAGAGCGTGACTAGATGTATTGTCTATAATCATGTCAATATTAAGTAGCGGGTAATCGTACTTTGGATAGGCCTTGTTCAAGTCTCGATAGTTGACATGCTAAATTTCCCTCCTGATTTCAGCACGGGTATGATATTGGCTAGACATATGGGATATTAGATCACACTCATGAAGACCACGTTCAGTTGTTAGACTAATTCTTCTTTAACTTTGAGTGACCATTCAGTACGGAGCTTTCGTTGTTCTTGTTTGACTGGTTTGCATTTTGGGAGAGTTGGAATCTCATGATGAGCTATCTCAGGGTCAATGCTGGGCATGTCGTCGTAGGACCACTCAAAGACATCCACAAATTATTTCAGTAATTCTTCGAGTTGCGAGCGCCCATGCTCATCAAGGGTGGCCCCTATCCTAATCTCGCGCAGTTGGCTACTAGAACTGATATTTTTAACAACAGTTTCATCTTCATTAACTTGAACGCGATTATATTGTTTGTTATTAACCTTATTTAGATTAGTTAAGAATTGTTCATTTGCAAAATCATCATCATCAAGCATTCGATTAGGATCAAGACAATTAATGTAAGGCACAAAAAGATACTAAAAATCTTCATTTATTTCATTCATAGGAAAAATATCATTAAGATCCTCATCAAAGGAGGTATAGATTACATCAGAGTAAGGAGGAACAAGTAGGGAAGAAGAAAGGGGATAAACATCAGGGTTAGGTTGAATATCAGCATGTGACATAGGTGTAGCATGACAATTAAGGAGAGGTGCATCAACAACATTGATGTGGCAGGACGGATCCGATGATGTATCTACTGAGTGGATTATGCAAAATATTAGCCCAGTGTCTTTAAATTGAAAGAATCCTCGGAGTCACTCTCCTCAGAATCTTCGGTATCCTCAGTGAGCGGTTGTACACGATGCTGGGAACTCTTGACCCATGGGTAGCTATCCTGAAAGAAGATCCCCATTCCTAGTTGCATATTTTTATCTGCATGGTCTTACCATGGTTCAGGGAAGCCGCAGAAGGGGAAATCCTCACCCGCTCCGATGAATCTTCCATTTAGGGAATCTCTCAAAACAGTTTTGGTGCATTCTAACCTCCTTTTCAGTCGAGGTTGGCTTCTCATTCTGAGTTTTTCTATTGACGGTTGATAGCCCAATCGACAGGGAGGAGAAGCCTTCTTCAACACAATAGGTTCAAGTATCCTTTATTATCTTTTCCCTAGCCCCAGTCTGGGCATTAAGTCCATATTTTTGAACATTTGGATTACATTGACTTTTCCATGAGGGTTATTGATTCGTATCAAATATTGCATATTTTCGCCTGTTATCTTTATGCATTCTAGCGCTTTTACTATCCTAAATGCCTATATATATGCTCATTAACTAGACAACCTTGGATTTGGATAGATACATGTTTTGCAGGGGTTAATTGTGCTTTTGTAGGTATTGGAACGCTAAAAGTGAGGATCCGTTGCATTTCGAAGAAGTTTCATCACTGGATGTTACTTCAAGGGCATTTTAGTCAATTCACATTTCTTATTCTTCTCATATAAATTCCACGAATGCGTAGTTCATTGAGTTAGCAACGCGTAGTCATAAACGGTGCGTCGTTTGGAGTTCGAACGAAGAAGATATGCCTGATTCCGTAATGAAACGTTTCTTCCTTCTGATGACCAAATGCAGCCTGAAAACAGAGTACCGGTCGACCGCGTCCCTGGGACCGGTCGACCGCGGTTTGGAATTTTACCGTGGGAAGGAGACAATGCACTTTGGCTTAAGGTACCGGTCGACCGCGCCCCTGTGATCGGTCGACCGGTAGTGCCAGATATTTTGGGCTCTTTCCTTCTTCTTTCCTTTTTCTTTTACTTTTTCCCACTTACTATAAATACACTTTTTTGTTGTAAATATTAGATATACTTAGTTAGAATAGATGGTAGAGAGTGGTAGTTAGTGTTTTGGGGTTTTGAAGAGTTTGGCTTTGATTCTTCTCGGTTTGACACCCGATTGGGTTGTAAGTTACACTATTCATCATCCCTATCATTTAATATAAGTTGTATTTCTATTAATTCTTGCTTTCTAGTGTAATTTCCATGCTTTCCTAGTTTGTTTACATGCTTTGATTTACTTGATTTCTAGTATAGTTTTATCGCGTTTATTTCCCGCTTTCCATTTACCGCGTTTTAACATGCTTTCTAGGTAATTTAAATTAGGTTGTGTTTGAATGGAACTCACTCAAGTTGACGCGTTGCTTTGCTTTGATGATGGAGTTTACGGGTCTATTTCGGGTGCGTTGTCCTAATTATTATGCCTATGAGATTTGACGGGGCATATCATGTATGTCCCGTGCTTACGACCTTTCGCGCGTAATTTTCGGGATATTTGTTGACGCCAAAATATTATTAGACTTTTATGATGATTTAGGGCGTAACAACCCTTGATTTAATTAACTGTCGAAACGAGATACATTTGTAATAACTCGTCGACCCATGTAACCATGTTATACTAATTAACTCAAGTGAGGGATATTCGACGCAACCTATAGTTTTACTCGCTTTCATAATCTAGTTTCAATACCTTGCCTAGATTAACATTTCCCATTATGCATATTTTTTCCTTTTAGTTTGTAATCATATTTTACACTTTTATTTCGAAATATTAAATCACTTGAATTCTAGCAACTTGTCTCTGTGGATTTTCGATACCCGACTTACCGCTATACTCACCCGTTGAGTGTAGTCGTAGTTTAGGTTTTTATTTAGTTCAGGTGAGCCGAATTCAAAATGACCGGTGCGTAGGTGACTCTCGCGCCACGGCGAAACCCTGTCTCTATCAAATGGCGCCGTTGCCGGGGACTAGTTTGCTTTAGACTTTATTTGATTTAGTATATCATAGTATTTTCTTTCTATTTGTATTATTTGCTAATATTTTGCAGGACTTCCACATTTGAGCACTTAGAAACGATCGAATTCTTTCCGCGCGCCCTTATTTTGTGGAATCCTCCATTCGAGCCATTTTTGGGGTAAGCATATCGTATTCCAATTCTTTTGGTAATCCTTGTTATAATTCTCAAAATTCTAGGCCTATGACTTTCGATGAATACTTAGCATCCCAAAGTAAAACAAATTCAAATGTTACTTTGGGAGAGTATAACAAAAGTCAAAACTTAGGCTATTGGAATTTTGATGATGATGATAATGATTTTTGGCCTTTACCTCCTTATAATAGGAATTTTGAAACGAATTCGAATATTTTTCAAAACTCCTATAATGATGAGTTTTCGTTTAAGTCCGATGGTAATTTTCAAAGTTCCCATTCTCATGTATCCGCACCTAGACCTATGACATTTGGTGCGGGCTTGCGTATGTATGAAAATGATAAACTTGAAAATCGTTATCGGGAAGAAAATCATTCGTACGAACATGAGTTGGATTTATTATTTGAGTCCGACGACGATTTTGCTTTCGAGACTTTCGAAGTCGAAGAATGTTTTGAACTAAATGAGGTACTTTTGCCTACTTTGGAACAAACCATTCTAGACTTTGCCCATTGCGTAATAGATATTGAAAGCGAGGATGAAAATGATGTAATATCTATTTGCAATGAAATGATTTCTTCTTTGGCCCCCAAAGAAGAACATTTCATTGAAAATAATATTATTTCATTCAAAACTCAAACATCATGCGATGATGATTCATCTCATGAGTTTGAATTTCATTCATCCCCATTTTCATTCTCTATTACCCCACCGGAACAAGTACCCGATGATTCGGTTTCAAACTTTAATGTTTTAAACCCTATCGCCGATGAGGAGTACTTGCTCGAGTCGCCCTCCACGATCGCATCTTTGACTTGGTGTGCGCCGCCTCCCATTCCAACTTCAAAATCATTGGGAGGATATTCGGCTTTTCTCGGTCCCCACTTATTTTTGTCACGCATGCAATCCAAACCCCCCATCGTCCCTCCAAAACTTTTAATTGACGATGGTTCATTTCTTTCGCCTTACTCATGTCTTCCGTTGTTAAAACGGAATTCATATTTTTCGGAAGGCATGCTTGTACGTGAGGGTACACCGATTATCCTCCAAAGTCAAATCGTTTTTACGGTGGACCCTCAACTATTTAGACTTCTAGTGTATAGTTAGTGTGAAGTCTAAATAGTAGGTTGTATATAGTTAGCTTTTTATTCTTTCTTTCTTTTTATATTTCTTCTTTTTAATTTAGTCTAGTGTAATTAGTTAACTTTTCGTTATATGTTTTTGCTATGCTCAGTACTAACTTGTTTTGTAGATTCTTTGGACTTGTTCTTATGGGGATCGCTCCACTTTTGGGTAATATCGCTCTTTTCCCCTTTTTGACTTGGTTCTTAATTTACATTGAGGACAATGTCAAGTTTTAAGTTAGGGGGTGTGGGATATTCTATCCATTTTTTGCTCACATGTTAGTTACTTAGTATGCTTTTCTTACAAAAATTCAAAATTTTCAAAAAGATTTTCTTTCTTTTTTCTCCTTTTTTGGGCATTTTGCCTTTGTTTCCAATGATAAATTTTAATAATTGCCCGATCCAATTGACAAATCAATGATGCATGTTCTCGATTTTAGAAGTTATTAGACGTTAGTCCTAAATCATTGATATTATGAATAACTTCATGAATTAAACTTTAATCCCATGAGCACATGCACTTTTATTGTTCTATTGATTTGGTTTAAGATTTTTATAACTCGGTATTCTTTTGTTGCTTTGTATATACTTACACCGAGTAAGCTTTGTACCTTTCTTCGTTTGTGAGTCTATACACTATTCTTTTCTCATTGAAAACGTTGAATTCGTTGGTAATCTCACTAATATTTCATTTGACCGTTCATTAATTGAGTTCATACTTGAAATGTGTTACTTGATCATGATTTTCATATATTGTTTTGATTCGAGAATTGCGTAAACTTTGTGAAATGATCATAGGCACTCTTTATTATATCACCCATATTAGCCTTGACCTCACCCTTATATGTTTACCCTCGTTACCCCCTTTGACCATAAATATAGCCTTTCGTTTCATAACCCCATTCCCATAACCAACTCTAAATTGGAGTTTTAGCCCATATATACACCTTCCACACCTTTGTTTGGAATGCCAGAGTTTGATAAGTAAAGAAAAGAAAGTAGTGAAAAAAGTGAAGAAAAAGAGAAAGCAAAAAGAAAAAGAAAACAAAAGAGAACATGAGAAAAAGAAGAAAAGAAAAAGAAAGAGAAGTTTGTATATGTTGTATATAGTTCAATAAGCTTTGATTTCTCACCCCGATGATATATATAATGCCGTTTTGGAACTTGTTTTTCAATTTTGATATTTCCCGCATTTTCCCATTTTCCCATTTTCCCGAGTTTTCATCCCGAACACTTTGAATCCGTACATACACTCCTTTCATTTCGTACCCTAGCCATACCTGCATTATAACCCTATTAAAGTCCTATGTGATCTTAGGTTAATGTAATTCAAAATTTGAAATAGTTTTGATAATCTGTGAAAAGGCATTTCACCTCTTTTAGTGTGCTGTATCTTTCATTGAGATTATAATTTTTCAGTTTATATATAGCGTTCTTCATTTGTGACATGTGTGAGGCCTAGTTTCCATTTACATTTACTCCTTATGCCCGCATGTCCCATGTGTTACCTCCCTATTTCGAGTGAATTCGCTTGATGAGCGTAATGCCCATGAGGATTGAGTATATGCTTGCTTTAATGTTTATCCGGTTTATATAAGTTTTTGCCAAATCACACTTTGCATGTGCTCACTCCCCCTCCCACATTTTAAGGTTTCAATTCTATGAGGTGCATTCTATAATGTTAATGATTTGGACTTTTGTTTGAATTCATTCAATTTGTTAATAATGCGTATGAAATATTTTTGGCCATTGTTGGGCTTGTCGCATGTTGGGTTGGGCATATTTTGAGGAAACCATGTGATGTTTGTGGGTATCATCCCTGAAAACCCTCATGAGACCACACTCGTCCACTAGGGTAACCTAGGGGTTTAACGGCTTATTGCATATGCTAAATGCAATCGTGCTCCCTATGAAAGTGGCATTTGTAATTTGATGCATATATATGTCTTGTACCGCCCTCTGTGGTCTGGTTTTCTTTGTTTCATTACTAGGGACTAGCAATGTTTAAGTTAGGGGGTGCAATTCGTATCAAATATTGCATATTTCCGCCCATTATCTTTATGCATTCTAGCGCTTTTACTATCTTAAATGCCTATATTTATGCTCATTAACTAGACAACCTTGGATTTAGATAGATACATGTTTTGCAGGGGTTAATTGTGCTTTTGTAGGTATTGGAACGCTAAAAGTGAGGATCCGTTGTATTTCGGAGAAGTTCTGTCCTTGGATGCTAATTTAAGGACATTTTAGTCAATTCACATTTCTTATTCATCTCATGGAAATTCCACGGATGCGTAGTTCGTTGAGTTAACATCCCATGCCCATAAACGGTGCGTTGTTTGGAGTTCGGATGAAGAAGATATGCCTGATTCCGTATTGAAACTTTTCTTCCTTATGATGACCAAATGCAGCCTGAAAACAGAGTACCGGTCGATCGCGTCCCTGGGACCGGTCGATCGCGTCCATGGGACCGGTCGTCGATCGATAATGCCAGATATTTTGGGATCTTTCCTTCTTCTTTCCTTTTTCTTTTACTTTTTCCCTCTTACTATAAATACCCCTTTTGTTGTAAATATCAGATATACTTAGTTAGAATAGATGGTAGAGAGTGGTAGTTAGGGTTTTGGGGATTTGAAGAGTTTAGCTTTGATTCTTCTCGGTTTGATAAGTTACACTATTCATCGCCCCTACCATTTAATATAAGTTGTATTTGTATTAATTCTTGCTTTCTAGTGTAATTTCCATGCTTTCCTAGTTTGTTTACATGCTTTGATTTACTTGCTTTCTAGTATAGTTTTATCGCGTTTATTTCCCTCTTTCCATTTACCGTATTTTTAACATGCTTTCTAGGTAATTTAAATTAGGTTGTGTTTGAATGGAACTCACTCGGGTTGACATGTTTCTTTGCTTTGGTGATGGGGTTTATGGGTCTATTTCGGGTGCGTTTTCCTAGTTATTACGCCTAGGAGATTTGATGGGGCATATCATGTATGTCCCGTGCTTACGACCTTTTGCGCGAAATTTTTGGGGTATTTGTTGACGCCAAAATCTTATTAGGCTTTTATGATGATTTAGGGCATAACAACCCTTGATTTAATTAACTGTCGAAACGAGATACATTTGTAATAACTCGTCGACCCATGTAACCATTTTATACTAATTAACTCGACTGAGGGATATTCGACGCAACCTATAGTTTTACTCGCTTTCATAATCTAGTTTCAATACCTTGCCTAGATTAACATTTCCCATTATGAATATTTTTTCCTTTTAGTTTGTAATCATCTTTTACACTTTTATTTCGGAATATTAAATCACTTGAATTCTAGCAACTCGTCTCTGTGGATTTTCGATACCCGACTTACCACTATACTCACCCGTTGAGTGTAGTCGTAGTTTAGGTTTTTATATAGTTCAGGTGAGACGAATTTAAAACGACCGGCGCGTAGGTGACTCTCGCGCCGCGGCAAAACCCTGTCTCTATCAGTTATATTCTAGACAAACCCTATTTTTGAAATTGTCCCCTAATGGGAGTAGAAGTGGTTCAGAACAGAAACCTGACAGAAGCATATCATTTGTCCCATATTGTATCTCTACTACTATATTATTGGTGCTTGCATTCTCGATATTGTCATCATCACCCATGATGGTGTTGATCTTCCCATTGGCAAAGAATTTTAATTTCTAATGAAGGGAATATGATACTCCCTTGATGCTATTGAGCCAAGATCATCCAAGAAGCAGATTAAAACAGGTGAGATTTCGATGACCTGGAATTCAATAATCGGATTTATAGGGCCATCCACTATTACAAGATTTATAGATCCCATTTCCTATCGGCGGGTATTATTATAGGAATGTACCATAGTAGAGGTTGGAACAAGGTCGCTCACTTTCAATATCAAACAATTGAGGGTCTTTTACGGGCAAACATTTAGAGTTGATCCATTATCGATAAGAGAAAGTGGGACATTTTTTCTTATGACTTCGACAGAGATGTTGAGAGCATAATTGGGGTTTCATCCCATCTTGGGTATTTTTTCTTCGGAGAAGGAGAGCATTCTTGTAGAGGTCAGGGATCCAACTAGATTCACTTCTTCTTTTGGCATAGTTAGTGAGGAACTGTGGGCCCTATGAGTAGCTTGATCAAGGAATTTCGGTGTAGATGAGAAGACATAAAAGTCCTCATAGTTTGTTGTTATCTTGGGATTTCTTTAACAGATTGAGGATCTTACTCTCCTTGAGGGTCATTTCTGGCATAGGAAGATTCTCGACACCCTTTCCTTTGTCGCTTGTGATGGTTGTAGGTTTGGGATTTGGTAATATCTTTCTGACCTCGTCATGTGGTTCATAGAAGGAGGGAATAACAAAAATAATGTTTCTTCATCGATATCAGGTTGTTCATCCACCTTGTTGATCTCTCCTAGAAACCCCTTGAATGATATCATCCTGTATATGTTCACTATCGGACTAACCTTTTCTAAATCATAGAAATTGTCCTCCTATTCTGTGGAAACGATATCATCTTTCCATGCAAAGTCAATGCACTCCACAACATTAACGGCCTCTTTGTATAATTCTTCCCATTTGGTAGGGAGGTGTAGAAGTGAAGGGATTAGGTGCCCTTATAATTTTAAAGCATCGAGCAGCTCGGACACACTAAAAATATCACCAATCTATCGGGACAAATTTTCCATGATCTAGACCATATCATCTAGACTGATTTTATCGGTTGGTACCACCCAATTTTCTAACTCTCGAGCCCATTTTTGGTCTTCTAAGAACAACATATTGAATCTCTCACAGTCGACGGTCATCTGGGGGGGGGGGGGGAATTTCAGCCCAAACTATAGGAGTTGGTTCATTACTTCTGATAATTCCATATCTTTTACCACCAGAACGGGTGCGAACAGTGACGCATGCTCTTGTAAGGAGTGATAGATCCTAATCAGAGAAGATGGTAGGGTGTAGGAGAAAATATGGGCACGTTTAGAGAGGTTTAGGAGAGTGTATGGGTATGATCGGTGACTCTCTTGGTATGATCTGGGTAGATGGGTCAAATTATGAGTTTTATGCTAGGAAAATGACATTTTTATCATTCGGGAGTGGATTATGGGTAGTGTTTGGTTTATGATTGGCTGGTGGGGTTATGAAACCCCAGCCAATTAGGCCTTGGATCACATTTCGTAGGTGGAAGCACTAGTTAGTGGTATGGACGTCAGTTTGGTGAAAGTCACAATGGGCATCTGACTTGAAATTTTTAGGAAGTGGGTTTGGTAATGGACGATGGTCCAAGGGCTTGATAAGATTTTGGCTCAAGAGGGCCTGGTAAACTTTAAAGAGGGGAGTGTAAAGCTCGATGTATTACTTTCGGACTCAGTTAGAGCGTTTTCCTGGTGCTTATGAAGTGGCAAGCTGGGAAATGGTTTTGATGGTGGAAACTGCGGCATTGGCAGGTTTTTCACACTTTTTAGGAGTGAACTGTCCAGATGTTTTCTTAGGTTCAACTTCTATTTTGGTAAGACCTTCTTTGATCTCCACTCCTACTTATTATAGGGCTCATAAATGAGTAAAATATTGTCCTCCCATCACTGCTCAAACATGGGGTAGGAAGTTCTTTTTCACTACATTGACCCGTTCTTCTTGGGTAGGACGATTAGCCATGGTAGCTAATTTTTTTCTCCGTCTCAGTATGAAGTTACTGACTGATTCCCCAGGGTTTTTCTTAAGTAGCTCTAAATCACGGCGGGTAACCTGGACTCTTCGAGAGATAAGAACCAATTAAGAGAGCTATCCTTCAAGGTCTGTTAGAACATTTGGGCCATTCTTTCCTCGGAGGCCCCTAGGAGAGTCATGGCTCGGTGATAACTATGGAGATGAACAATTGGAGGTCCACTACCCTTGAATTTCTTGATGTTGGCCATCTTGAAATTTTCTGGTAACCTAGCTTTAGTATATGGAGGCATGTGCGTGTAGTCCATGTAATTTCCAGAGAGTCCGACTTGGTCAAAATTCTTGGTCAACATCTTGAAGTCTTCCTTGACTTTGTTTAGTTCTTCCTCCTTCAAATCAATGGTTATGGGTAAGTTAGCCCCTGGCTGGGCAAGTATAGGTGTAGGGAGTTGGGCTGGCAGCGTCCATTAGTAGGAGGAGAACGTGGAGTATGTTGGTATTCCTCGATAACCCAAATAGGCTCGGGTGCAGGAGGTACCATAGCATGAGGGAAGAGGACCTTGGGCTCTTCGGGAGCCGGGACCTGATTTTGTTCATCTTATGAACATTGGTTTAAAGATTGATAATCTTAGCAGTGAGCTGACCTAGGACTGTCAACAAATCCGATTGTACATTCGGCACTTGATTCACATTCTCTATGGGACGCGGATGAATCTCGAACTCAAAGGAAGTAAGGGGACTGACGAAGCTTTAGGGAAGTTCGAGTGAAGACCGAAGCCAATAGGGAGACAAGTCAAGGTGTGCAATTGACTTTAGAAGGAGAAATAATTGATATTTAGTTTTAGAAAAGCGGAATTCATATTTTTGACATTTTTGGAAAAAATGAGGGCAAAATGTTTTTTTTTTGTAAATGGAAGGAAATATTTTTGGTAAAAGAGGAAAACTATTTTTGGATACTTTATGGAAAAGGAAATAAGGAAAATCGAGAGACGTGCCTCAGCATGATTGTTATGTTTATTAGGTTCTCACTTATTAGGTTTACCTAAATGCAAAAAGAGAAATATTGGACGGGACTCGAGCCTGGATAAAATTGGCTTTGAAAAATATGTAAAAACTATGGTCGGACTTGTTACCAGGCTCGTGGGAAGGGTCCCGTTTTAAAAGTCACGCAAAAATTTGGGCGACATGCCGACCCAGAATTTCAGCTGAGTTTCGGGTTGAAATAAAAAAACTAAATATGTGTGTCCTAGGTTTGACACCTATATACGGGTATGCAGTTATTGGGTTAATTGGAAGGTTTCCTCCCTTTGGCATGACTTCCACGATATATGCCTTTCTTTTGAGGGCAATCGGTACTTGTGGACAAGCCATTTGATATACCTGAGTGCACGTGAATTTTCTCACTATATACCTCGTGGAAACAGTACATGTGAGAGAGAATTCGATATACTCGACATACGTGAATGAGTTCCCTGCGATACCTCCTGTCATGACTTTAGTCAAGCGGTACAATGCGGGGGGAACCATTCAATATATGTCAAAGGTACTTGTCCAATGGAAGGTGCGAGTCATATCGCTTAGGCTAACTATGACTTGCCGGACTAGCACCCATCACAAAGTGACTCCCCAATTACGGGACAAAATTTGGTCAATAGCAATGCTCTTTGGTGATGTTATGTGTATCATGCATGATTATTTATTAGTATCTTATGGAGAGAGTATCTTTATTGATGAGCATCACACTAAGAAGGTGGGTGATGTACAAGAAATAAATCAATACTAAGCATGGATATATGAGAGTGAGTGGTGTGTGATTAACTACAAATGAGTGTGTGGTAGTGAACCTAAGCATGGATTAACTACAACTGGTATGTGATAAGTGCAAGTGATCATGGATATATACAAGTGGAGGTGTATGCTAGTGACACCTAAGCATGGATTTCTGAGTGGTGTATGTGATCCTAGGTGCACGTGGTGTGAAATGTACACGAAGAATATCTACAAGTGTGTGAGTAGTGGCATAAGCATGAGGTGTGTATGTATAGGAAATAAGGAGAGAAAAAGGGAATATAAAAATGGGTTTATACCCACACAAGAAAAAAAAACACCCATGTAAGCATAGTCTAGCCCTCTTATGAAAAATTATCCCCAGCGGAGTCACCACTATGGCCATCCCAAGAAATCTTCGAGGGGAAGGGGAATGGAGGATCCCTCGAAGGATAGCGGTCTCGTGCCCTTTTCGGGGCGCTTCGACCGTCTTCGATGTGGGTTAAATGTAAAGAGATGGAGTCCCCAACCTATTTTGCACAAAACCGATAAAAGAATATGTTGCCACTTCGAGAGAGTGGCATCAAGGAGAAAATGATGCATATGAAACCAATAAATCGAAGGTTCAAGGGCTAAGTTACGGAATTATAAGGTGTTAGGTACCCATCCCACCCTTTCGGTCTCTCATGGGCTAGTGTTATTGTTTTCCTTTATTTCTTCGTGAAGTGTGTGCGTGTGTATATATAATGGAGATATACCATGGGAAAGGTAGAGTGAGGTCGTCCATAGGATTGTTCCCAAAATAATATATATAGAAAATATGATTTGTGCGTTTATTGCGATATTAATCATTATTATGAAACGATAATACGTGTTGGATGAAAAAAAACAAGCATATTATGTAATGTAAGAATATGATAAATGTGGAAATGGGGGATTTTAGGAAAATTGGGTAATTTGTGAAATTGAGAAAATTTGAAAAATAGAATTTCGGAAGTTGAAAAATTGAAAAATTGGACTCGAGTCTCGGGTTTTAGTCCTAAATGCCTACGTAGACTATAAAGGCATCAAAGTCCACGTAGTTAGAATGCGGCATGGGGGTGGGGTTTATCCCATAGATCCGAACGGAGTTTTACTATAGACGTGTGTGTGTGGAAAATGTGTTTTGGGTTTTGAAAAGTGTGATGGATAATTCTGTTCGGAACTTATGGGCATAACCCTCTTTTTGTTTGTTTTGGAGTTTTTTTATAGAAAATAAAGTATGTGCAATATACTAAAAAAAGTAGATATTAATGTGAATGAACTAAAGTAGGAACTAGATTATGAATCTAATGAAATTTATGCAAAAACAAGGAATTTAAAGAGAGGGGGGAGGAATTGGACCTTCTTTGAAGCTTGATCTTTGATATTGGATGATCTCCCTTGAATGTGAGATGAGTGTTGGATGAGAGAGAATATGATTTTTCCAAATTGGGTATGAAAAGGATGGGAATGTAAGATTGAATGGAACTTCACATGGGGAACTTCAAATATCTTGACAGAATGTTGCTGATATCACTTATGCTGATGGATTTATGGTGTTGGTATTTGGTAGTGAGGTCAGGTACTCATTTTATAGGGTCAGGGGGTGCCGATCGGCACAACCCTTATCGATCCAATCGGTAGGTGACCCAAGACACACTGTCGATAGGCAAGGATCTAGACTTGCCAATTTGTAGTCTCGTGTAGATTTTCCTGGAAAAATGGTCATAGAACGTAATTCGTTCATCTGAATCATACAAAGGGCATACCTTTAGAAAGGTAATTCAGATACCTTTAAGAGTCATTTGGTCTACCCCCGAGTTTGGGAGTTCAATTTAGGTCAAATGTGGCTCAGAAGCGAACGTCGATCTTTTGGACGAGAGATCTTCGAACGAAAATGGATCGTTCATCCGTATGGTAAGGCAGAATCATGCACAGATCAAACCATTGGAAAGGATAAGAGATTTCATTCGACATTGCAAAGAGTTTCACTCAGTTCGGATAGTTGATATTGGTCAATCGGGGCCCAGAAGTTCCTGGTGACCTATTAGAGTAAAATGGATCATTCGTTCGTACCATAGGTTAGAATTATGCATGGGTGGATCGTTAGAAAGGAAATCTATTTCCCTTTATATATTCATTCAGTCTCGTTTGAGCTGAAGAATTGACTTAGGTCAAACAGTGCCTGGGAGTTCCCGATGGCCTCCGGATTAGTTTTTTAGGGAAACTGATCATTCGTCCGAATGGTTATGCCGTTTTGGGCACGAGGCAGACCTTTGGAAAGGGGTTTCAGTTCCCTTCAAATATTCAAAGAGCTTTCACTCTGATGATGTAGTCTATTGGGTTAAGTCCGGGCCTAGGAGCACCCGATGGCCTTTAGATCGGTACTCGAAGTGCGACCTATGGTTTATAGTGAGATGAAGATGTGTTGGGGACCTAAGGAGAGACTTAGGGGGTCCTGGAATATGGTGTCTACAGGTGGTGTTAGAGATATTATGATTGTTAGTGATGCTAGTAAGAGTATTCGGCGGATATGGTGGCTGTGTCAATAAGTGGGGGTGATGGCCCCGGAACAGTAGTGGTAGTGGTCGAAACATTGGTAGTTGTTTTAAGGTTAAGTTGTTTTTTAAATATTGAGTGTATTTTAGTCATAGATAATTCTTAATTCAAACAAATAGGACTTATTTAATATTTTACTAGTCAATGAGACTTACATACATGGATGTCATATAAAAAAAATCTAAGTATACAAGCGGAGTGAAGAAAATACGTATGTACAACTAACATGAAGTATGGAGCATATACAAGGCAAGATGATATATACAAGGTGTGATACATATAAATATACACAAGTTAGAGAGAAATATGAGATGGAAAAAAATTATATGCTTCTAAGTGTAGATCATTGTTCCAAAGATTTTCCAATCAAAATTTCCTTGAACCTAAAAATACACTAAAAATATGCTTGGGGTAAGTAAGGGTATCAATCCACCTTTCATGTGTGAAGAACAAAATATGTGAAGACAACTGTAGAATCATTTTCAAATTATTATTTTTTTATGAATTTTCAAGGGATTATTAATTAACTAACTATGCTAATTTATAAGTTACCAACTAAGATGTAAAATGTAATAAGAGAAAATCATATAAGCAAAATTGTGCGAACAAGTAAACTAACTAAACTGGACTCATGAGGGCTTCAATTCATCCCTTCAATGGGAGATTATCCCTCCATAATCATCATCCAAGATATTGACTAAACAAATGAAAGTATGCAAGGATTAAAATAAGAGTAACTAAAGAGGAATAGATTAACTCATTTTAGCCTTTTAATTCGAATGAAATCTGCAATTACAATCTAACATTCTCTCAATTACAATCACTCCCTAATATATTTTTTTTTCGAAAAATAAAAAAATTAAAAGAAACTATTTACAATATATACAATGGATGAATTCATAATGGATTCTTAAATAATGAGAGAGATTTTCTAAAAATTACAAATACTCTCATTATAAAATTGTACATTAGAATTCATCCAAAGAAATAAATTCTACACCATCTCTTTATGTTGAGATATTTTCTAAAAATACATATAGTCTCCATAAAGGAATGGAGAATAATTTACTTCCAATAGATATAAATTCAACCACATCACTATATATTGAGATATTTGCTAAAAATGCAAATACTCTCTATAGAGGGATGGAGAAGAATTACCCAAAGTTTTAAAACTTAAATGGAGATCCTTCTCAAATGCCACCAAGTCTTCAATTTATAGGTGGATTGAGGCAAGGGGTATAATTAGAATTGAATGGAAATGTAATGAGGCTTAAATGGGTGTTGAATATTGAGTAAGGGTAATTTTGGGAATGCAAACAAGTGCATATGGGGAGAGGGGTTGAAGGGTATTTTAGGAACTGCAGTAATACAACATTTAACACATGTGAGTTTATTTAATGATTGTTTTGTGTTTGTATATAATCGTTTATATGAGGGAGGTTATTGGGTTGATGGGTAATGGGATGCCAAGGTCGGATGAAGGGGTAATGTAGGTGGGTTTGGAAGAGATGGAAGCTTGTTGGGTTAGGGTTTTACTGGAGGTGGACCTTTTGGAGGGAGCTTGTTTCAGATTAGTGGTGCAGGAAGGTTCGATCGAGTTCGAATCAGAAGTACAGGTCATCGGGTTGTCGAAGGTGGGCTCGATTAGCTTTGAGTCAGAGGGTTTAGGTTTAGGAGTTGGGTTGGATGGAATGGGGTCACCAGAAATGGGTATCAGGTCGCAGATTTTTTATGCGATACTCCAATTTTAGCTCTCGGTAGGAGCTATGGACAGGTAGTCGACGTTTGGTGTCGTCGGAGTTAGGAGTGGTTTTGGGTCAAAGGTCGTTGACAGTTTCGGGTTTGGGATGTAAGGATGATAATGTGGGGATGTTTTGGTGGTTTAAAGGATTGAGTTATGAAGGTATAAGGTTGGTTTAGAGATTCGTTCTGTAATGGAAGGAGGAGAGAGAAGAAGTATATGGGAGAAGATGATGAATAATACTGAGAGAGAAAAGGATACAAATTTGATTTGATTTTGAATTAGTGTTTGACATGTGAATTTTGAGAGGGTATTGTATGTGTAGGGTGTATGGGAATAAGGTGTAGGTTAGGGGGTGAGTTAGGGGTATGGGTATGTATGAAAATAGTGTGTGTGTGTGTGTAGATACTTTATTATATAAAATAGAAAATATATATTCAACACACATAATAAAAATATAAAAAACATAAACACACACATATAAAATATAAAAAGACTCATAATAAAATAAAATATAAAATATAAAACAAAGAACACTAAAAAAATTATTAATAACACATACCTAAATATATACAATAACTCACATGATGACACACACGATATAATATTTACAGAAAATAATAACATACTGAAAATAAAGATCCTACGATAAAAATAAAATAAAAAGAGCTAAAAATGACACAACCTATATATATATATAAGAAATAATACCACCCACACGGTGAACAATTATAGGACATGTTAGGGATGGATTGGGCTTAATTTGGAATAGGTTTAGGCTACGGGACATGGGTTTAGGATCATTTAATCGCATCATTCTAATATTTGATGTACTTGACTATTGATTAATAGCAATTGCCTCGAATTAAGATTTTTGAAACCGCAAATGCTTATTGACCTACAAAATAAACAAATACCAACATAAATCCAATTTTATCAAGAACTAACAATTAAAAATCGTTTATTTGAACACTTTTGGGTTCTTATCAATACGTGCAAAGTGAGAATGACATGGAAATATGTGTAGGTGAGGAAAAAATGGAGATATGTTCAAGTGAGAATAATGTGGAAGTGTTTACAAGTGAGAATAATGTGGAAGTGTGTGAAAGTGAAGAGAAATAAGTAAGTGCAGTAAAATATAATAAGTATATACAAGTGGTTAAAGCATGAAGCATGTGATCGAAAAGGTGGCATATACATGTGATGAGAAAAGGGGCATGATGGTGAGAAGAATATACATGGATAAGTATGACATAAGCAAGGCATATATAAAACATGTGAGCATGAGCATAAAAAGGAAGAATATAAAAGTGGAGATACATGCACACATGTCGAAAAATAGGGAAAAGGAGAAAAAGAAAATAACGGCCATGTAAAATAAAATCTAGTCCTCTAAAAATAAAGTTCCCCAGCAGATTCGCCACTGTGGTCACCCGAGATTCGATGAGGGTTCGCCTCTAAAAGAGATTACGTAAGGGGGTCAAGGAATAAAATTCTCTTTTCTCCACTCATGATATTCAAGGGATCCCATGGACAAAAATTGGTCATCGTCAAGGGGTGAAAATATAGAAAATAGAGTTGCCAGCCTATTTTGCTAAAAACAAGCAAAAGATGTAGTCATCCCCGAATAAACGGCATAAAAAAAAACTGATGCATATGAAACGAAATATATCATGTGTCCGAGAAATAAGTAACAGAGTGGGAAGTTGTTAGGGACCCCTTCCACCCATTTGGTCTCCCATGGCCAATAATAGTATTCTTTTTTTTTCTTTAAGATGCAATTTGTGTTTATTATGTGTTCGGAGTGAAATAGGTAAGAAATAAAATCATCATACCCACATCATGAAAAAAGAGGGGATGAGTGATTCTGAGGAGTATAAATGAAAGGAAAGAAAATAATATAAAATATAAAAGAAATGTGAGCGGCACACCGGATCACAATCCATCGCAAAGAATGGAATACACATATTTGGCGGGGCCGCTAAAACTATAATAATAAGAATATTCTAATTTTTATGCAATACATTGGATCATAATCAATTAAGAGGTGATGGATATGCATGTCTGACGGGAGTACGAAAATGAAAGAGAATTAAAATATAAAAATATGAATATATATTATAATGTGAGCAACACACCGAATCATGATTCACAGTGAGTGAGTGAATATTCACATCCGACGAGGTTGCTAAGAACATATAAACTATGATATATATATATATATATATATATATATATATATATATATATATATATATATATATATATATGTGTGTGTGTGTGTGTGTGTGTGTGTGCGCACATATGGTACTAATAAGAGTGAGAATGAATAAACAGAGAAAAATAAAAAAATAGGACTCGAATCCCGAGGAAGACTTGGGATGCCTATATAGTAGGAAATGGCATCAAAGTTCACGTAGTTTGAAAGAACATAAGGTTGGTATTTAACCCATTAACCAAAAACTAGAATTTCCTTTTTTTGGTTCGTTTAAAAACATGCACAAGTGAGGTAATTGTAGAAAAAATGGAAGGAACGTTCTAATTTGTGCTTTGAGGATCAAATGTTATTTTTTTTATTCTTTTGAGTTTATGAAAGATGTTTGGTGAATATATAAATAGAAAAGTGTGATTAAGGTGAGTAAATGGAAATTAAATGTAAACAATATACTAATAGGTGAAAGTGAATAGTAATACTAATATAACAAGTTTGAATGAATAGGATTTAGACCTTCTATGAAACTTGAATTTTGACTTTGATGGTCATGTAGGATGATTTTGGTAGTGGTGTAATGGTGGTAAGGTGAGGAAAGATAGGTGAGGTGTATAGGTGATGTATGGAATGTGGGAATAATGCTTTGAAAGGGATGTGTAAAAGACTATCCAATTATTTCGAGGCAAAGATTTATTGGAATCTAGAAAGGGGGTCCATTTAAATAGGGTCATGAACTCCTTTAAATAGAGATTTTTAGGTTTGGGGGATTTATCGATTGGCATACCCCCTAACTTGGGAGACAAATAAAGTAACCCTATGCCGATAGGCATAGGGAGGGGTGCCTACAGGCAGTCCAAAATAATCTATTTCAGAAAATGAACATAAAATGCAAACTATAAATCAAAATCATGCATTATGGGGACCGCTGGAATGAAGATTTGGAGCTCTTCAAAATTTCATTAGAAAACTCTCGGGACCAAGAGTTGATCAACGTAAATCTGATCTCAAATGTTACCGGTGACCTATAAATTAGGATTTAGCAAAAATGTTAAATAAATACTAACTGTAAGGAGGATTCACGCATGGTGTGGACTGTTATAAAGGTTATTGGGATCCCTATTAAAGTTCATTTAGGTACCCTTGGATTCGAGAGTTTGCCAAAGTCAAACATAGCTCAGAAGGGTCTAGTGGTCTCTAGATTAGGATTCCTTGTCGTCTCTCAATTAGGGTTCCAGAGGAAAAAAGGCAAGTAAATACAAATCGTAAGACATATTCACGCACGATATGGACTGTTTAAAATGGTATTTATAGTCCTATAAAAGTTCATTTAGTTTCCCTTGTTTTCTTGAGTTGACCGGAGTCAAAAAGATATCATAAGCATCCAGTGATCTATCGATTATGGTTTTATAAGAAAAAATGAAAGCAAATGTGAACCGTAAGGAAGATTCGTGCACGGTATGGACCATTAGAAAGGGTATTCGAAGAATTATGAAAGTTTATTCAATTACCCTTGCTTTCGAGTGTTGACTGGAGTCAAACAAAGCTAAAAAAATCTGATTATCTCTAGATTACATTTTTTTATGGAGGATCAGGGTCTGAGAGTTGAAGGGACTAATCTTGAGACTTATGAAGGTGCACGAGGGTACTGAGTTGATGGTACTAGAATTTGGTGTCTATAGATAAATTGACATACAACATCATTATATAAAAGGGAACATTAAGTTGTTACTTTTTAGGATACTTAATTTATATATATGATAATTAACTTCAAAAAGCATGGCACCTATGTTTGACGTCCTATAATTCTTAATCCAAAATTTTGTAAACCATTAAAATTCATTTAAATATAGTTACTTTACATGTGGTTTATATTTTTTATGTTCAACAATATTAACTTTGATTATGTGAATGGACATAATACACAATTAATTTAACATTCACATACATGAGTCTAACATTCACAATTTAAAATTATAGCTTGTGTTTGGTTTCTAATGCAACCTAAAAATGTAAATTAGAGTCAAAATAGAATCATGCATATACTATTGACACGTAGGAATTATAACATGTATTTAGAATCTAATCCATCACAAACATGAATAATAGTATTAAAATTGAATCATATGTATACTATCCACATATGCGTTATAGCTTATGTTTGGCCTCTAATCTAACTTAAAACTACGAATGGTTACAGTACGCTTTTTTACTGTATCATACCATTTTGGCCTGAAAAATTATGCTTTTCGTCTACTACTTTTCATTATCGGAAATTTGTATTATCGAAAACTTAGTGGTTTGTTTTCATTTCCATATATAGAAAATTGATTTACCAAACTTACTGTACCAAATTTAAATCCTGTATTTACCACTCAAAATAGATATTTAATATACTCCAAATACAAATTTTATATTATTTAGTTAAATTAGTATCTTTGGTTAGATTCCCTGATCACATAGGTTAATATCAAAAGGGGGTGGTATTTTTTATTTTTAGATAATACATAAGTTTTTTAAGTTAAGAACACTTGCTTACTAATATTTTTTGTCTCTAAGATGACTTCTTTTATTTCTTATGTGAGTAATTTGGGTCTACACCTAGGTTATTGGATATCTTATATGTACGAATTATAGTATTTATAGTCTCTCTCTCTCTCTCTCTCTATATATATATATATATATATATATATATATATATATATATATATATATATATATATATATATATGTCTGTTTGTGTATTTGAAAATTGAAAATACATGAAAATAATGAATGAAATTAAAAAATTAGAAAAATCAAAGAAAACTGAAACTAAAATTCTAAGAAAGTAGAACTTCCTGAAAATCCTAAAAAGACAAAATACCCAACGGTTTGGTATTGGTAAGAGTTTTTGAAAAATTAAAAATTGAAACTATCAAAATCAAATGTACCGAACAAAATTTCTTTGATATTGTTATGCCAAATACCGTCCAAATCGGTCAATAAACACCCCTACTTAAACATAAATATTAGTATTAAAACTAAATCATACATCTAATATCCACGCATATTAATTATAGCATATGCTTGGCATCAAATGTAACTTGAACATATATATTAATAGTAAAATTGAGTCATACATATAATATCCACATATATGAATTATAGCGTGCGTTTAGCATCATATCCAACCTAAATATGAATATTAATATTAAAACTGAATCATATATTTAATATCCACACATATGAAATATAGCTTGCGTTTGACATTTAATACAATCGCAACATGAGTATTAGTATCAAAACTAGACCATAATTTTCACACACACGAATTACATCTTGTGTTCGGCATCTAATACAATTTTAACTTGTGTTTGGAATATAATACAACTTTAACATGAATATTAGACTAAGCCTCAACATAAAAAATAGCTTTTGTGGTGCAAATATACAATAGAGTGAGGAAAATCGTAATTTTTGCCAAAACAAAAACATTTTAGTTGGAACTAAATGGATGAAGAAAATCACTCTTGCATCTCAAAATAATTGACAGAATACAAAAATCAATTTTCTAGAGTGAGATATTGACATTAACATTATTACTAAAAATGACAAAAATGCATTTTTTAGGGCCAAATTGATGTCAAATCGCCAAAATAAGGTGGTCTTCGTTTTATACAATGGGATTTGTTTATTTCAACACTTACAAGCGACCATGTGAGTTATATAAAATTTTAAGCAAGTCACTACACCAAAAATAGCAATTTGTCACACCCTGATATTAAAAATCTGGCACTGTTTAAAACTGTGTCAGATTTTGGCACGGTTTAATAGTAATTTGGCACACTTTAAAACAGTGCCAAAATTTGGCATTGTTTTAAAGTGTGCCAAAATTGAGTACACTTACTAGAATATACAATACCTCCCAAAAGAACATTACACTCCTCATGGTGCCAAGACCTCTCTCTCTTTTGTTCCCGCTCACGGTTCCCGCTCACTCTGTTTTCGCTAGGGCTCACTGTTACGGTGGTCAGAGCTCACTCTCTCTCTCTCTCTCTCTCTCTAGTTCGGTGGTCGGCGGTCATTATCTCTCTCTAGGTCGGCGGTTAATCTATTTCTCTAGGTCGACGGTCGGAATCTCTATCTCTACAGCCGACGCTCTCTCTCTGGCCCACTCTTTCATACTCCGGTCACTGCATTGTTCTCTCACTCTACTCATCCCAATCAGGTAATTGTTTAAAGCATCTGCATTTTTTTAACCTAAGTTAGGTGTAATATTTGATCCTAGAGTTTATGATATGCGTGATTTGATTCGTATTTTCTTTTTAGGATTTTATATATACATTTTTAAATATTTATTGTTTTTTTTAATGTGTGAAGTTTTGGTGCAAATTGAATGTTGATAATGAAAAAAAAAGCATTGGTTTTTAGATGGACCTTGGAATTTTTTAGTGGTAAATTATGTTTTTATGTTCTTACCCTTTTATTTAAAATGCATATTTGATCTGATTCGTATAGGCTACGGAGTTTTAAGAAAATTTAAGTGATAAATATTCAATAATAATATAAAAATAACAATTTGAAAAGTAGACACCCCACTAATTAAATGGATAAATGAGATTATGTGTTGAAAATTTAAGAAAAAGAGAAAAAAACTATTTAAATAGTAAGTAGACATTAATACTAAACATTGAATAATGATGTTACACATGTAGAAAAACCTTAGACCTGTTCAAGAGGTCTCACTATGACTGTGGTGAGAACTCTTGAATTGTCCCATTTTTGGACAGTTTGGAAATGCAAAAGTTTGTATTGTACATAATGTTTATGCATGTCCTATTTTGAAAAATTTGGTGGCATCTCTTTATGTTCTTTGGGTGCATACTAGATTGATGTAGTGTTTTGTGTTTTCTTGGTTGAAAAACTTAAGTAACACATGAACACTCCCAATTTGAGTTGCGTACTTGAAGAACTGTAGGGAGATGCTGGAAAATTTTTCCAGATTAGGACATGGCATGAGACATTATGAACAATACAAAATATGCATTTTCGAATGGGATAGGACCCTTACCCTAATGAGGAGATGGAGGAAATATAGGAGCTCAAATATATACATCTTGACACTTGAATAAACTTAAATATATTTACAGTAAGCGTTTATATTATAATGTGTGTTCTTTTAGCTTATAAGAATGTCGTCGGGAATCAACAAAGAGTGGATAAATGAGAAAAATATTGAGACCGATACATATAGAGATGGGGTGTTACAGTTTTTACATTATGTTCATAGTAATAGTTCTAATGCTAAATATTCATGTCTGTGCAGAAGTTGTCGAAATGGGAAAGGACATGTTGTTATAGATGATATATTCATTCATTTAATGACATATGGTATGGATATGAACTATACCTTATGGCATTTTCATGGTGAGACATTAGTGGTTGATCAAGTCCAACTTGATCAAGTCCAACCACCACCGTAATCTGTGACACTGACAGAACACGCTGATGTGCACAATATTCCAATTTTGAATGCTCTTGTGAATGATGCTTGTGAGATTTTTATGGGTGAAGCGGAACCTAGTGAACCTAATTGTGTAGGAAATGATGAAGCCCCCCCAACTTTTGAGGTTCCCAATGGTTCGTACACACATAAATACAAAGGCAATAAGTATGATTGTTTACATCAACTCGCACAGGAGCCATTGCACCCAGCTACTGGTTCTTTGCGTCATACCACAATCTCTGCTCTTATAAAGTTGAATGATTTGAAAACACAATTCAATTTATCGGATGGTGCTACAGGTGGGATTCTTAGATTGTTAAATGAACTACTTTCTGGAGAGAACAACTTGACAACTAGTTATACAAAAATGAAAAACACCGTTGGAGATCTCGGTATGGATTATATTAAATATGACATTTGCATTAACAACTGTATGATATTTTGAAAACAGCATGAAAAATCTACTAGATGTATAAAATGTGGTTCTTTACGCTACAAGTTTACTTGTCTAGATGAGGACAGGGTAGAAATTTATAATACTAATGGAAAAAAAAGTACTATATGGTTCCTACGAAGGTAATGCGACATTTCCCTCTAATCCCTAGGATAAAACAGTTGTATACCATAAAATGGATAGCAGAGAAAATGACTTGGCACTCTCGTGCAAGCTCTTGTATGGAATTATTGCGTCATCCCTGAGATTCAGCAGAATGGGTAAATTCAAACATTATGCGGAGAGATTTTGCAAAAGATCCGCGGAATATTTGACTTGCAATAGCAACTAATGGTTTCAGCCCGAATAACATGTTTGGTCGTAAGTATAGTTGTTGGCCAGTGATAATTCAACCTCTCAGCCCTCCTCCATCAATGTGCATGAAAAGTGAGTTTTCAATGTTGTGTGTATTAATTCCCGGACCAAAGTCACCTTCAAGTAATATTGATGTCTTCATCCAACCGTTGGTCGATGAGTTAAAGATCTTATAGTCTAGAGTTGAGGCTTGGGATGCATACAAAAATGAGAAATTTCAGTTAAAAGCCATGTTGATGTGGGGTATATATGATTTTCTAGCTTATGGGATGTTAGCAGGTTGTTCAACTCAAGGTTACAATGGGTGTCCTGTTTGTTCTACAAATACATCTTCTCAATATCTTCCTAAGTCAACGAAATGTTGTTACCAACGATCTCGTATGTTCCTTCCTAAAGACCATCCTTACAGGTTTGACACATTAAAGCAAACATTTAATGGTAAAATAGAGGATTCTATGGCTCCAAGAAAATTAACAAGTGTAGAAGTTGAGAAGATAGTGTCACTTATAGCTCGAGAAGGTGTTCAAAGAGAGGGAGAGGGAGAAAAAAATGGCAGGCAAAGGGAAAGGGAAAGGGAAAGTGGAAGGGGAAGGAGGATGTCGCAATGGAAGACGATGATTATCCGTGTGAGGGTGATGATGAGAATCTAGCGGGTACCGAGGGTTTTTCAAGGAGGTCAATTTTCTTTGACTTAGAGTACTGGAAGGATCATGATATTAGACATAATTTAGATGTTATGCATGCTGAAAAGAATGTCACAAAGACACTTTTAGGTACAATACTCTCGGTGAAAGGTTCATCAAATAAAGATACGGTCAAAGCCCGTGAAGACTTGAAAATTCATTTGAATCTTAAAAGGAAATTATGGATGAAAGATGTTGAACGAAGTAAAAAAAGGCTTACGCCAAAGGAACCTTTCGCATTAGGAAAGGAAGAGAAATAAGGCTTTGTTTGTACACTAAGAACATTAAAGTTACCGATTGTATTTTCATCAAATTTGAGAAACAATGTTAACCTTGATCCACCTGGATTTACCAATCTCAAGTCCCACGATTATCACGTCATTATGCAACGGTTGCTTCCTGCGTTGCTTATGCATTCATTTTCGGATGATAAGCCTTTGTTTAAAGTATACAACAGATAAGAATATTCTTTAATGTGTTGTGTGCCAAAGTGATATTTAGGGAACATCTTTTGAAGGTTAAAAACGCATTAGTAGAGGAACTTTCTGTCTTTGAAATTTATTTTCCACCTGCCTTTTTTATGGTGATAATTCACCTCATGCACCATTTAGCCGATGAAGCTTTGACAGCTGGGCCACCAAGATATCGGGAAATGTGGTTGTTTGAGAGAGAAATGGGAAGATATAAAAAGTGGTCACGAAACAAGAGGTATATAGAAGGGAACATTGCTAATGCATATTTGTTACATGATATGCCATGGAGTACATATCGAAAAGAGGTGAAGGAACTAATAAGAGGAATCTTGAGAATTTTCTTGATGATGAGTTTGATGACTCGGAATGCCAATGACCATTGGGTAAAAGTAAAGAATTGATCTTAAATAATGTACAATATGAGCAAGTGCTAAGATGGGTTTTATCTCAATGCGATGGTGTTGATGAATGGATAAGGTGCACACTTAGTTCTATGTTAATTCATATTAATTGATTGTAATGTGATATTTCTTCATTTTGAAACTAATTTCTTGTAGAAAATTTGTGGTAACTGAGACTCAATCGAGGCATAGAATTGATGATTTCATCCCTTGGATAAGGAACTAGGAAAGTATTTATTTATACATGTATTTTTTTATCAACCGTAATTATTTTTAATGAAACTCTAAAAAATTATCAATTCCTTACAGGCCTCAAGATTTAATGATACGGGAATTTTCTATATGCCGATGGTCCGCTCCATAGGGTTACCAGTTATGAGAAATTTCAATGCAATGGGTAGACCTTTTGTACTTCTGGACATGAAAAGAATCATAACTTTCAGAGTAGTGGTGTATCCACTAAGGCCTTTAATAAGAACGGGATTATGACAACCTTTTATGGAGTTATTAGACAAATACTCGACCTCAATTATATTGAGTTCGCACATACTATCTTTTATTATGATTGGGTGGATGTTGATGATAAGAATGCTTGCAAAGTTGAACCCACCTCAAAATTGGTGATGGTGAATCTTAGTAAGCTCATGAGTAAAAATACCATTCACAATGATCCGTTCATCCTTGCATCTCAAGCCAGTTAAGTATTTTATGGTCAAGATGTAAAGCTGAAGGGGTGGTCAGTTGTTTTACACCCTCCCAAGAGACTAAAAAAATAAATAGATTCAATTGATATTGACCATACGATGTATGACTCCATTCTCGAGGAAAATGATAAATTGTTGGAGCTTTTGGATACGGATCTCTAGTGCAATGATTTAGTTCTGAACCTGTTTTGGAATATGCAATTCCGTTTGTTGTTGTTATTGTAAACATTTAATAGTCTATTGTTGTTTGAACATTTAATAATGTTTGAACTTGTAATTATATGTTTACTGATGTTTGAACATGTAATATACTGGTGTCTATTTGAACATGTAATCTTCTTTATAGTGCTATTAGAACATGTAATATTCTTGTAAATGTTTATTCTGATTATTTTAGTGTCCAATAGTCACTTTTTTCCAGATAAATGTCTCATATGGATGATACTTCGCAACCGTCAATAAATAGGGAGACACCTATATCAACCTCCCATTTTAAGGTTGCTTCGGGTGCTTCAAGAGTAGGTGATGACTCTTCCACTAAGAAATTAAAATTTAATGAGCACAGCCTTCCAGTTGGTGAACACTCGTATACACTCTCAACCAGGTTAGGAGACTTAGCAAGGACACATGTTCCCATTTCTTATACGAGTTGGAAACAAGTGGATGTGCGATATAAGAACTCAGTTTGGTCATCATTAATGGTATACTATTCCTTTCAATTCCAAAGAATGTAAATTCAATTATGTGATGTTTTAATTTTATTTCTTCGTATATTGTAGAAAGAGTTCCCGTATGTGTGCAAAAGTCAGAAGAAATTTTTTATGAAAAAAGCGAACGATGCTTGGAAAAAGTTCAAGTCAAAGCTAAGGGTTATTTTGAAGGATGGTGATATTGGAAAGTGGAAGGAGAAAGTGGCACAAAATGTCACATCTGAGGACTGGGAGGTGTTTTGCAATAATGAAGCTTTAGAGGTTAAAAAAACTTTGAGAAGAAAGACCAAAAAGACTAAACAAAATTGTGTGAGAAAGACAACTCATAACACTGGTTGTCATGGTTATGCCCGAGCTTTAGAGAATTGGAGAAAGGAGCATGGGCGTGCACCCACTCATGCTGAATTGTGGTTGGCAACTCATATAATCAAAGGAGGTAGTTATGCCCCTCATGATAAAATATTTGCGGTAATTTAAATTTTTTAATGTTCATTTTGTCTAAAAAAAGTATCATATCATCGAACCTAATGTTAATATATTTTTGTACAGGACCAAATTCAACTTCTTCTGGATGTATACAAAGCGAGTGGTCAGGAGGAGACCTTGGATGTCGGGCCTATTTTTGAGGTTTTCGAAAAAGATACACAAGGACGTGTTCGTTGTGTTGGGTCCACAATTTTGAGAACCGTTATATTAGGGTCGGCATTTTCTAGAAAAATGCTTGAGGAGGTGAAAGAGGACACCGAAAATTGGAAGGATCATGTTGATCACCTTAGGAGTGACATAGAGGGGATAAAGTCCTCATTATCAGAATTCATTTCTGACTTCAAAATCGAGAAATTTTCAAGTGTTGGACACAACGTTCAGGAGTTACCTACTTTAGGCACTGGAACTCCTTTGTGTTCTCTTTCCTCCCCTACATTCGAGGTTCCAAATTTCACATCTCTAATTGAATGAAAAATACTATCCCACACACGTCAACTTTTTGGTTATGGGAGGAAAACGCAATCAGGATCCATCTCGACCGTTCAGTTCCATACGTTGAGAAAGAATGAAGTGCGAGTTTTACTCGATGACATCAAAGTGCCCGAGTATCCAGTTTAGGATGGAAAACAAGCTCATTGCTAGAAGTTGGAAGATGTTGGTAAAAATGGAATTATGTATTGGCTCGATGACCTTTGTCCTCCCATTGGTGACACCGACGAATGACCTTTGTCCTCCCATTGGTGACACCGACGACCTACGCCACCTTGCTTCGAAGTACTTCCCTCTAAGGTACAAATCTGCAAAATATCTACTTATATTCCGAATTTATGCTTCTATAATCCTACTCCACCACCTACTGAATTGAGTTATGTTGTTTCTGTTTATAGTGTCAAGGGATTTCTTATTATTCCAATTTTAATATCATTTATTTATTGCCGAATGAAACTGATCATGACCCCCACATACTGAATTAGTCAATTCAATTGAGTTATGTTGTTGCTTATTTATTTGGCACTCATGCATTTAGTCATCAACAGTTGTACAGATCACAAGTGTAGTTTGAACTGCACTTGCAAGCATGTCCTCCTTCTTCCACAGAGCTCATCTCGGACCCCTCAATGTACATCTTCAGTTGTCGTGTATTTATTACCATATATAATTTGTATCAAATTTGTAGCCATCGTTAATTTCTTTTGTTTCTTTTGAACAATAGTAAATGGAATTATAACTACTGAACTTATTGAGAAAAATGTTTTTCATTATACTAGAAACTAGGAAAACCATTTGTTCTCTGTCGAATTTATATGTCTTACTTCCTAATTTGTTCAGTTATCTTTATGCTGGAACTACTGGCATGGAACATCTAGAACCAATTAGTCTTGCAACCAATTGTTTGAATCAAAATTTTATTTGATGCACAAAGTGAATATTTTAATGAAGGAAAAGCGTTGTAGCTAAAACAACTTTAGTTATTGCCAAGCTGCTTCAGTTATGCACTTATGTACAACTAGCTTCAACGTGTAAACATGGAGGCGACCAGTTGTTATAAATAACAACTGTTATATATAACATGTGTTATATATAACAAATGTTATATATAACAGAGCTGTTATTTATAACACTTGTTATCTATAACACCTGTTATAATAGCTGTTATATATAATAACTGTTATATAATGGGAGATCGAGGGATAAGGTGTAGGTGTGTAATTAAGGAAAATTTCAAATCTCAGGGAAAAGGGGCACTTGATATGTAATTAAGTTAGTTAAAGCAAATCAAAGGCTTAAGTGAGGGACTTATTCACCCGAGTTCAATAGCAAAATATTTTTGTTGTTTTCTAACTATAGGAAGCAATTTCATGTCGTTGTTACTCGGGGTAAGTTGAATGAAATGGAGGACCAACGAATCAATCAGCCCCCAAACAACCCTATAAGAGGCACGAACACCTCGTACGGGACCAATGTAACTCGTACGAATTGATCGTATAGTCCCAGGTCTCCCGACTTGAAAATATGATGATAATTTCAAAATACATAGATTAGGCTTAAAAACAAGCCGTTTGAGGGTAAAAACCCAAGCCAGTCCCCAAATGGCCCCGTAAGAGGCACGAACACCTTGCACGGGACTAATGTAACTTGTACAAACTGACCGCTTAGTCTCGGGTCTCCCCATTTGAGAATATGATTATAATTTCAAAAGACGTAGATTAGGCTTGAAAACCAGCCGTTTGAGGGTGAAAACCCAAACCATCCCCCAAACGGCCCCGTAAGAGGCACGAATACCTTGTACTGGACCAATGTAACTTATATGAATTGACGTGTAGTCCTGAGTCTCCCGATTTGAGAATATGATGATAACTTCAAAATACGTAGATTAGGCTTGAAAACAAGCTGTTTGAGGGTGAAAACCCAAATCAGTCCCCAAATGGCCCCGTAAGAGGCACGAACACCTTGCGCGGGACCAGTGTAACTAGTACAAACTGATCGCGTAGTCCCGAGTCTCCCAGTTTGAAAATATGATGAGAATTTCAAAATACATAGATAGTCTTGAAACACAAGCCGTTTGAGGGTGAAAACCCAAACCAGCCCCCAAACGGCCCCGTAAGAGGCACAAACACCTCGCACGAGACTAATGTAACTCATACAAACTAACCGCGTAGTCTCGGGTCTCCCGGTTTGAGAATATGATGATAATTTCAAAATAGGTAGATTAGGCTTGAAAATAAGTCGTTTGAGGGTGAAAACCCAAATCATCCCCCCAACGGCCCTGTAAGAGGCATGAGCACATCGTACGGGACAAATATAACTTGTACAAACTAACTGTGTAGTCCCGAGTCTCCTAGTTTGAGAATATGATGATAATTTCAAAATACGTAGATTAGGCTTGAAAACAAGCCATTTGAGAATGAAAACCCAAACCATCCCCCAAACGGCCTCGTAAGAGGCACGAACACCTCGCATGGGACTAATGCAACTTGTATGAACGGACCGCTTAGTCCTGGGTCTTTCGATTTGAGAATATGAAGATAATTTCAAAATACATAGATTAGGATTGAAAACAAGTTGTTTGAGGGTGAAAACCCAAAGAATCCCCCAAACGGCCATGTAAGAAGCACTAACACCTCGTACGGGACCAATGTAACTCGTAGGAACTGATCAAGTAGTCATAACTTGCGTAAGATTTTCAATTTTAGAATATAATAATAATTGAAACTCCTATATGTATTTTATTAGCTTGAGTGATCTTTCTTTATAAATTACTTGGTTACTAATATCGTCTCTTTTTTGTATCCTATTTTTTTTGCAGGATAACATTTTATCGTTAGCATTTATTCACGTGGAACACACAGAAAACTCAATGGTTTATAACAAGGGGTTTATTCATGATTCTATTTTTTTGTGTTATGACCGTGCGGGCTTTTGTGGTTTTATTGTTAACTTTTATGGCCGTGCAGCTTTTGTAAGTTTATTGTTATATTTTGTAGCCGCGCGGGCTTTATGTTACGCAAGTTTTATATTAGTAGGTTTTAGAATGTCCAGAAAATAGAGGAAACTCTGCCCAATTTTTTTTGGTCTGTGAACTAATAAAGACTTATAATATTTTGAAGTTTGTATGTACATTAGTTTATCAACAACGTGCAAGATTTGCAATTTGTGAATTTTCTTGTTTTCAAATAATTATTTTTTTTCTTTATATAAAAAATCTGGCACAGTTCAAAACCATGCCAAACATGTATCAAATTTTGGCACGATTTTTAACTGTGCCAAAAGTTTTTCAAACTATGCTTAATCTGGCACAGTTCAAAACTGTACCAAAAGTGTGCCAGAAATATCAAATTCTGGCACAGTTTAAAAGTGTGCCAGAAGTGTTCCTGTTTGGTCAAATCTGGCACACTTTTAAACCGTGCCAGGAAAAAATGGCTATTTTGGAACACTTGATTCTGGCACAGTTCAAAACCGTTCCAGATTTGATTTGGCACACTTTTAAACCGTGACAGATTCCTATTTTTGGTGTAGTGAGTTTAGAATTTTAATTCCAGTCCATGCGTATTGCCGATATATGAAAGAAATCGTTGACAACATCACTAAAAGTCCTAAGCATGCATAATTGTTCTAAGCAAATTTAATTACATAAATAAATGTCACAAAAAGCATCGCTAAAATACCCAGGCATATATATTCAATTTTTTTATTTAGATTTCATCATAGGAAAACATCTATAAAGCAAAATCATGAATATTAATTACGAATTCAATAATTTGGCAAAACTTTGGTATGCAATTATTCTTAATAAAGTGATCTTTGACCTTTATGTTTTTAAGAAATATGACCTTAATCCAATACTATGATCCAATTTGGTCCATAAATCTCCTTTAAATCATGACAATAATTCCTCAAGCATAACCTTCATCGCTTCAATAAAAAAATAATAGTTTAGAAGCTTTCAAATTCTCCCTCTTGCCATATAACTTTAGCCTTTTGGTTTAGATGTAGATTATTTATGAAATAGAATTGACTATATATTGCGAGAGGGAGGATCTAATTTCCTAGTTAGGTAGGAGTTCTACTGAAGCACCCTATATCTTTGACTTACTTAAGTCTATACTATATAGGTGCTCATCTAGTTTGGAAATTGTGACAAAATTTGAGTCCCATCCCTAGTTACCAAAGAAACTTAGACTCTTTATTTAATTCCTCTATAAGTTCTTAAAGGTAGCTCACCAACACCACACACTAGGATTGCATACATACATCATATCATGCTATATTTAGTTATGTGTGAGTTAATCCCTTAAAATTAATTTTCTACTATTTTTGGGAAATTTTTAAATTATTTCTAAGATTTTAAAATGATTTTTAGAAATTAAATAAGTTGGCTTAAAAACCTTTGGGGCTAGTTTATAATTTTTTTTAACAAATAAAATCTAGTTGGGTAGAAATCGAAAGCGCTTGAGAATATTATGGGTACAATTTGTATTTCTAACAATTCTAAAATACACGTTTTTTTATTTCATCTCAGCCTTACACGTGTTGCTTATATAACATCCAGATTTGTGTTTTTTCCCTCTTATATACTTAAGCTTCTCTGTGAAACATTGGATCTATTCTAATCAATGATCTTCATATGTTTTCTGTTAATCCCCGTGTTTATTTTTGAACCAATAAAATTTGTTTTACAAGCGGTGGGTTGATAGCCCTTAGATTAACTTCGATTTAATCCTGATCATTCTTTTTCCCTCGATGTTCCAAATACTTCTTCTCTTAGTATATAAGGAGACTTCGTCTCATATTTTGAAACTTTTGTTACTCTAACCTCTGAGAGAAAATAAAGAGTGTGTGTGTGTGTGTGTGCGTGTGTGTGTGTTTGTGAGAGAGAGAGAGAGAGAGAGAGAGAGAGAGAGAGAGAGAAGATTTTTTTTACAAACCCTAACTCAAACTTCAACCAAATCCAAACCAGAAAAACTATTTCTGAGTGTTTTTAATTCAAGATTTGTGAAGTTTCTTCCTCTACTATCTTATATCTCTTTACAAACTTAATCACGTTGATTAAGTCTCTATTTCTTTGAATAGAAATTTGAGATTTGATTTCTATTACACATATGAGTTAGTTATTTGCTAGATCTGACTTCTTATTTCGAGAAATCTATTTTTGTTGGTTGTTTTCAACATAAATGGTGTTTTCAAATCCTAAACCAACAAAACCCTTTCTTATTTCAACGTACTCAAACTTTCAGACTTAGATATAGTTTGGGATCTTGATTGGGGATTTCACTTTCAAAATTATTTCACGTTTTGTGAAATAAGTTAATGTTTTCAAATAAAGAAAGTGTATATGATCTTGTCTAGTTTGTATAGAAAGATTCCCTCTTGATCTGCTGTTATTTGAAAGATCCAAAGTCTTATTTATTTGACTAAGTTGATTTTAGAAACCCTTGCATCATGAGAGATCTGTTTGTAATTTGATACTCATATTGTCTATAATTAAGTGTGTGTGAGTTGCATGCATGAGTTTAAAGCTCTACACCACATACACCTTCATACTACTACACTGAAAAGTATTGGTGTTGAGATATTGTACTTTTAGAGTCGACATAAAGCTAAAAGGAGTAAAGTTATGATGTTGGGAGAACATCAGCAATATCAGAACCTTAGGAGAAGTCAGAAAATTCCAGAGGAGTTGGTATATTTATGAACTTAGTTTAGGTTTGATTGTGTGCCTTGATTGTTATATAGCTTGTAATATATTGCTCATTTATAGTGGACTTTTTACTTTTGTGATATAGAGGTCACCGTGGATGTTTCCCCAATTGGGTGAGGTTTTACAACGTTAAAATTTCTTGTGTACACTTCCTCTTCCTCTTATCCCTTTCTTAAGGCCGTGTTGGTTTATTTTGTTTAAGTTTTATTTTTCAAAACTAGTAAACCTATAACTGAAATTACTCGTTCATACTAGTTTACACATCTTGTGTTTAAATTTTGTTTTAAGAAAAGAGTTTCTTCAACAAACTGTTCGGAGCCATTTAGATAGTTTAATCTTGTATTAAACAACTTAAGTGGTAATTTTTCATCTACCACCCATCATCACATTAGAGTTTAATTATGAAACTAACCCACAATCACTATCTTTGAAAATCTGACGACTTATCCAAATGAATCTGTATCTAATTTAAATTCTTATGTTGGCCACATTAAGTTGGACATTAATATTTAATTAATTAATTAATTAGTGTTGAATTTAACTTAATTTAAAATTAAATTAATTAATAAATAAATCCCACGTCATAAAGATCTCTCAGTTTGCACAAATGGATTTACCCAAATCTGTTACCGTCTTATTAAGTTATTAGACTATACCATTATAAATAACATTGACATGAACAATCAATTAAATGAATTATATTATACCCATTGTGGATCCTTCAAACTGTGTCACAATGGGGAGAACATCTGATAAAAGAGGGAGGGAATCCTTTACCTCTCCCTCAAACTTATAAGAGAGCTAACAGATCTACTATGGAGGGGGATAGGAGCCCAAACGTGGAACTTTTGGACGTTTAGATTGTAAATGTATGGCATTCCCATGTCTCAGATATATGTGAAATAATTTACCTTATGGGAAATTTTAAATATGGAACTCTTCCACGGTTGAAGCTAGGTTGGTTTTGGTTGCCCATACCATTAGGACTAAAATGGTAATAATTTCAAATATTTCCTAAATATTCCAGCCTTGACCCTAAAGTTTAACTTCATCTTTATAAACTTATCAATTCACGTTCAAAATACTTATATAATGTCTTCTTCGTCCCCTCCCGTAAGACTATCAAATTTAAGTGAAGTTGATGAAATTGCATTTTGTCATTCATATTGAAAATATTCCATTGATGAAAAGATAGGAACTAACCAAAGAGGGGGAATGATGTTGGAAAAAATCCAACACGAGTTCAATAATATTGAAGGTGTGTTGCATCACTAATCAATAAAAGTTCAGCACGGTAAGTGGCAATTAATTAACCGTGATTGTAGTTGTACGCATAAAAAATGGCTCGTGCATTCGGTGCAACAAGGGAGAGTTGGACATAACACACTCAATGGGTATTCATTTATAACTATTTGTTTTGAACTTGATTAATATATAAATTTCACTTTAGTATATGTATATTTGTAATATATACATCAATATAATTATCTTACTTTATAAAATTACATTTGTTCAGATATAGCGTGCTTGTGAAGACTTTAAAAAGGAGTCATAAATATTATTGTGCTAATTTCTATGAAATTTTGAAAGATGCGAAAAGAATTCGTTTAGTAAACACATCAAATCAGTTCATGGATAAATATTGAAGCCCATCAACAGGTTGCAACGATATTAATTTAGCTAAAGTCTTTAAAGAGATGCATTCCCCACTACTATGAATTAGGGCGGAAGTCTGAAAAAAAAGAAAGCTAAACATAAGGCCATATAAAGTAGTCTACAAGCTCATACCGTACTTATTTATAATGCTGGTAAATTTATCGACTCGTACAATTAAAACTCAACAGTATCAAAATAGAGCCAAGATGATCTAAATACAAAGTTGAATGAGATAATTATAATAAGAAAACAAGACTTACAGTCACAAATTCAAAGGGATGAGAATGCTATAATTTCCATGGATACCTCACACTTCTCTCCAATTCAATTACAACTTCATGAAATGCAAATAAATCAGATACTCGCAAGGATACATGCAAAAAGTTTACAGAACTCACCATTTGGAGGCAATTAATGGTTTATTTATATTTTTGGTTATTTTATTATGTTTTCTTAATTTTTTTGTTGTATTTATATTTGTTATATTCATTACATTTTTCTATGTCATAATTTGTATGAAATTTAATTATCTTTTATTTGTGTTTTCATATATAGCATACGATTGTCCAAATTTATGAGTAGGTAGCTTTATAATTATGTGATATGACCTTACCCTGAAAATAAATCTAAATTATTGAGTAGGTAGATTTATAATTATGTGATATGGCCATACCATGAGAATAAATCCAGATTATTGATTAAATAGCTTTATAATTATGTGATATGACCATATCGCGAGAATAAATACAGATTATAGAGTAAGTAGCTATATAATTATATGACATAATTATACCCTAAGAATAAATCCAAATTTTTAAGTAGGGACCGTAATAATTTATCAGCCAATTGTGGTCTTACGGTTTGTCTATACATTGAGTTTGTGTTCATTTCATTTTGCAATGCATGAAAAATAGATGAAGGCACCACTTATATGGGATAAAAATGTCATCTATAGGTTATATTCTCCCAACCAATTCTAGAAAGACTAATGTAATACCCTTTCTTTCGAATTTACCATACCAAAACCTAATCCACGTCCAAAGAGGTAGTCTGGAAAAGGAAAAAAATGAGTTTTCGAAAGTACCACAACGAATGTTAAATCCCATAATTTACTACGACCTTGTTGGCAAGCCATGGCCACGTGAGAAGAGGGTTTTTATTAACAAACTTATTCATATGATCCTTGCCTTCTTTACTAATGATCATGTTATATTATTCTGCCAATCTATAGGAGATCATACCATTCCATAATCTTATCTATAATGGCCTCGCCTATTTAATCAACGATGTGATCTTGAAGTGTATTACCGATGGCATGATGTACTAATTCCACATGCTAGGTCTACAAATTATTATAAAGGCAAGACTCAAGAAAATCCAAAGGTCACACTACTGAAACGTGAGATTGAACAAATAATCCATCATATATATCAGGTTCATCACAAGATACATTTAAAAAAAGGATCGTGATGATCCATTATACATCTCAGACTCTGACCTACCAAACTATGAGGATGATGATATGAACCATGATTTCAAGAGTTACTTACTTGGGTGTCTCATAGGGAGGAATGTCGCATAATGTTTTAGCATGTGTAAGCCTACTTAATGTCTATTTTTATTTCTCATTTATTCTTGTTGTTTGCATCCACTCTCAATGTATCTTGTTATAATTTTATGAACCAATAATATATATTTGCTATGTTTCCGTCGATATTATGCAATATTCATATTAAAAAGAAACGGTATTATTATGACACACACATAAAAACTTGATAACATGGAAACATCCAAACTCTAGACACCTGACAAGCAGAACATCACAATTGCAATGTAATATGGAAAAAAATTACTAGAACATAACAACCGAAATGTAAGGTGCTTTATCGGGATACTCGTAAAGCTCTGCAGTTGCATGAAAACTCCAAGCGTGTTCCATAAGGTCGTATGTGAGTTGATTGTGTTGTTCCTTATTATACATCCACCCTCCCAAGCTTGGTACTAATACGCTTTTGCTAGACTAGCTTTAGTGATTGGTGCCATTGGAGTTGTAATATCAAACTCAATGCACCAATTAGGATCCCTTTATTCATCCTCAAGTGTAATGATATGAAAAATTATACACGCATTCATAATAACTTATAGATCTTTGTGTTACCCTAACCTCGCGGGGTTCTTTATAAAATTGATCTTTGGTTGCAGTATTCCAAATGCGCATTCAACATCTCTTTACGTGAACCCTGTTGAAATTTGCCAACCACACTTTATTTTTTAGTTGATGGTCGTTTAAAACTCTTAACACTTGTTGCTAATAGTGGGTATATACCATCTACGAGGTAGTATCCCATGCCATAAGTGTTCCTATTTATTTCATACTGGATTAGGGTTATGTATCCTACTAATAAATCTTTGAAAACTGTTGATTTTGATAAAACATTTAGGTCGTCACCCGCACATGGCAGGATAAAGAAAGAATTCCAAATCCATGTATCATAAGAAGCAACTGCCTCAAGGAATATAGTGGCACCTGCTACATGACCACTATATTTTCCTTTCCACTTATGAGGGCAATTATGCCATTGCCAATGCATGCAATCAATGATTCCTAAAATTCTTGGAAATCCCTTTTTTGCATTTTTTCGTTCTCATGCATGTAACATCACCTACAATAGGTGATCTGAAATATTCTTTAAAGAAACATTAAACAATTTCATATTCAAACCTCTTTATAGCCTTAACAAAATGAAGTTGATTCTCCAATTTGTATATATTCATGTGTTATGCCAATCGCATAACCATAGGCCAACATGTGCATTGCCACGTAACATTTTGGAAGACAACATCTTTTATTCAACAGCTTCCATGTGCATTGCCCTTTGCGACCTAGGGAATCCCATTTTTTTATCAAAGTAATATTCCTTTTATTCAATAGCTTCCATTATTCACATAAACAATGGGTGATAATGGCGAATCAACGACGAAATTATACTGAGTATGCACCGTATTTTCAGTGAAGCAATCCTACCATATACGACTGTGACCAACCTCTCTATCCTTTTTTACAACCTTCCTTTATGAAATTTCTCTAGTATTTTTTAAAACTTCGAATATGGAAATGTATTTTTTTTTTATTGCATATGTAAACCAACACTTTGACCATGTGCTTGGACACATTAGTTAGTTATTGAAACTCCGGCTATTATATATTTATCAAGAATATCTTTCGACATTTTAGAAGAGTTGAAGAGTTAAAGACTTAATGAAAATTTTGGTGATTGTATTAAATATTACCTAAGGATTGAAGAGATTTTTAAATGCAAAAACAACATCCTTACCCTTTATATTTTTTTCATTCTATAGTTGTGAAACTATTTCCCTATTACATACTTGATTTGACAATTTCCAAAAGGGAAACTGTTTCCCTTCTACAACTATCATTTACAAATTAGGTAGTTGCAAAACTATTTCCCGTCTGCAATGACTATTTTGAATTTTGGAAGCTATGAAACTATTTCCCTGCTACATAATTGATTTGACATTTCCCAGAAGTGGAAATATTTTCCTTCTACAACTATTAACATAACTTAGGTAGTTGGAAAACTATTTCCCATCTACAACTACTATTTGAATTTTGGCAGCTGTGAAACTATTTCCCTGTTGCATAATTTATTTGACATTTCCCATAAGTGGATATGTTTCCTTTTTGACACTTTCTAGAAGTGGAAATGTTTCCCTTCTGTATTATTAATTTAACATTTTTCGAAAGTGGAAATGTTTCCCCTCTACATCTGTTATTTAGAAATTAGGAAGTAGTTTAAGTATTTCCCTTCTACGTATTAGGTATTTTCCTTATGTTTATAAATAATCCCTTGTAAGTGTTGTTTAAATAACTAAACATGACATCTCCTA
Organism: Sambucus nigra; assembly: GCA_949130495.1. Lineage (NCBI taxonomy): Eukaryota > Viridiplantae > Streptophyta > Magnoliopsida > Dipsacales > Adoxaceae > Sambucus > Sambucus nigra. The sequence continues at coordinate 460,471,681 of OX422216.1, read as the reverse complement.
TATATGGCCATAAATTTTACCAAGACCGTGGTCTCAATATTTTGTATAGGGGGAAACGACTTTTTAGTAACGAGGCTATTGACACATCTCAAATATCTGAACAACCTTGCAGTAATATTTTTATACAGAGATAGTCCTTATTGGTCAAGATGATGTAAAACCAACTTTGTAAGAGGTTTAAGGCGGCCAAAAAAATATGACGAGCGATGTGATCTTGAGGTGTTATGTGGATATTATCAAATACATGTACCTAGAGGTCGTGTTGCATAAATTGTCATTATATCAGCAAATGATGACATGGATGACACAATTGATTTACATGATGAAGAAAATGGAGTAATTGCTACAATGATACCACAATGCCCAATTAACAAAATTAGGATCGGGCAATGTAAGGAAAAAGTTATTGGAAATATATTATAACAGGACTTAATAATCTAATTCTCATCTATCAGACTTTACACATTTTGAACATGATATGTTTAATTATATGGACCCATGAGGTTATGGGAATGACTACAAACATGTAGTTGAAAATTATAATACATTGTATAGCGACCAAGTTAAGAATAAATCTTACATCCCACAAAGTCTCATTTGAAATGGTAAGCCAAAATGCTGTACATCACACATAGCAAAGTTACGTTTAACCCATGAGTACTATTAAGTTGTACTAGTAGGTTAGCCTTTGCTTCATATGATTTAGTTTCCGTATGCAATATAATAAACTGTATGCTTGTTTATTTGTATTTTTATTGGTTAAAGGTCTAGGACGTTTATTTTACTATCTCATCTATTTCCATTATTTAGAAAAAAATCATGAAATTTTTAAAAACAAGTTATATTTATTTAAAATATAAAAAATTCACATTATTAAGTGGTAAATGAAGTAAAAAATTGGTTATCGACATAAAAAACTGATAAGTAAAAAATGATAATTTTGTTGCCTTCCTAAAAGATTAGTACGAGCAATTGGCTTTACTTGCATTGTCGTTAATATCATAAACAAGCCATCAGAATGCATGGTATAAATTTTGTTGCACATTGTCTTACACTATGGATTGCGGACACAAAACCTTTCCCGTGAATCTTCCTCACCAATGACCAACTTGAAAGTTTCTTCGTCCCAGCCAAAAACTCCAATAGATATAGTTGTCTCGTACAAGTCAAAGTGAAGTTTATGTGTGTACCAACGTGCACACATCTTATTTATTGTATATCCTCGAGTTGTATATGGGGCGCCAGCCAACGTTGCTCAACCATCACAAAAGTGCTCACTATAACGCAATATGTCAGAGGAGGTGATGTGGTTTAGAAGTTAAAAGTCTATATTTATAACCCATGACAAGGAATCCATCCTGAAGTGCTTAATAAATGAGATGCAATGCAGACCTTGGACTTATTTATAATGTTCAGTTTCGTAAGTGCTATTTAGTCCGTGAATAAATGTGTGACTACACCATATTTTAATAATAATGCTAACATATTTCAACAATAATGCTACAATGTGTCAATACGTATGATTTTATGCAAGACCATTGAAACAACTATTTATGTGAACAAGTACAAAATATCCTTTAACCAGCACATCAAATATTTTTTACATATAATAATATCAATAGCGAAACTCTCGAGGAGATGGAAAAATACCAGGAATTCACTAATTTCCTACGTCGCCTGAATTGTGTGGGTCCAAAATATATGATGATAAAGGAATATCACGTGGCATAAAGTCATCTCGTAGGTGAGGAGTAGGATAAAAAGGTTCAGATGAGCTTCTACTATGACCATGTTGTTAACTAATTTCCATAATATGTTTTCTTTCTCTCTCAATAAAATGTTCTTGAACATGTATCCAATAATCCTCGCATTCAAGGAACATAGTTATCCAATCCTCCTTTGTGTATGAATCAACGAGAGGTGCAGAACTACGTTGACTTGGCCTCACTATTTCAACAACTCTTGTACTGCCAAAATAATTAACCTATTCAATTCCCACCTTAAAAAAACTAATCTTTGAGATGATTCTATGGGATATTATGTTTCACAAATCACGTTGCCTGGTATCGACGACGGTGCGGTAGGAATTCAAAGGTCCCGAGACACTATAGTCGTAAATCCCACCCGTCATTGACAAGAATCCAATAATTATTCCACTCTCCTTTGTTAGCATTTATTATATTAATATAAAAAAGCTCCTAGTTTCTTTGATGGTTAAAGTAGTGTGAACGTTGCAAATACGACACTGGGTATAGTGGGGTTGACGGGATGGATGTACTACCCATCAATTGTCTATTACATATATCACCCAAATACCATCTACCTTCCAATTTTGGATCTCATATAATATATCGCTGTACTTATTGGTCCCAAGATGTTTGTAACCAAAAAAGGTCATTTTGTGCAAGCCCGACAAATGCCTGCCAAGTAATAGCCTTCGGCAATCGAATCTCTAGTTGATCTTGCACCGATGCTTATTTGAAACTTATTTTCCCCACAATAATCTCCCATTGATCTATAACCTAACAGGTCATTCTAGTCCATGAGTCTACTGCTTCAAAAGCACAAAGGGGAGAAACAGTGTGTCAGTAATCGTATGCCCAAAACTACAAATTAAAAATTATTCATCAGTACACAATTATTCATAAATACAAATATAATACAACTAGTATAATATACAAATAAATTTAGTACCTCCAAGAGTTTACACAAACAATTGAGTTGTTTCACATCTACACGACTCGCTACATTTAAAGCGTAAAATACCCTAGAAAAAATAGTCGATCCCGATATTTTTTTTAAATAGTTGACCCAGTCTAGTAAAATTGTTGTATACGCATTTGGGAAGGATAATGTTAATAGAACAAACATCATAAATACCATTGATATTTTTAGATTAATTACTGGATGAGTTTTCCTTGTATTCCACCATTCTTATAAATATTTTTTAACAAAAATGGTGACTATATTTCTCCCAGTAATTTGATAATGATCAATATTGAGAAAATAAGTTTCGAGTAGCGTTTCAACGATTTTAATAGATTTCGCAGGAAATGGAGACAACGCGGGTTCCGCGCTTTTTGTAATTCCCTATAACATATAAATTAGTTCCTTTAGACATGTTGTAATTCCAATTGTAATGTATCATGTACTAGGAAGAAATAATTTAACTAAATATTTACGTACCTATTAAATGAACAAAATCAAATGGAGTTATCCCAACCCCAACATACAAAAATTGAAATGTATGTATCACGGGCAACTATCTGGATGTTAGGGATTCCACTAATTTATTGTTTCAATTAGAAAAACCTTAAGAGAAAAGGCTAGACTATCTGTAAGTATAAATGTAGTTTTTAACTCCCTCGAGACCTTAAAATTGTGAATATATTTTCCATGGGCTATGAATACTAGCACATATGTTTATAAAATCTTGGTTTTGTGTCGCTGCCATTGTGACAATATCGTTACTGAGATGTCGTTTGTCCAATAACCGCCATCGATGGAGATATACTATATCTCTTTGCGGTAACGGAGGGTGCCGATTGTCGGGAATGAGTTTGCTTTTTTATTCGTGAATTTCCTTTTGAATCTTATAATCACTGCCATTTGAAGAAAAAAGACTCACTCAAAATTGTTAAATATTGGAAATATTGCCATACATTAAAAGTTGCAAGGGATATAGAGAATAATGGCTGGGTGACGTTGTGTTTGAATTTGGATTGAGTATTAAATTTTTTGGGGTAAAAGTGTAATGTGAGGAAAGACTTATATAAGGGGTATCCAACGATAATAAACAAGTAGAAAGAAACGGTCACAAATGGTTATTTTTTGCTCGTTTAGTGGAAATAAAGTCTGGATGTAGAAATAATTCACATTTGGATCAAACGTGGAAAAGTTTCACGTTTAAGAATTGAAACTAGAAGTTTTTACACGTTGACCACATTTATACTGATTGCCCACTGTGAACCAGCCTCATATCCCACACGTTAATCCTATAAACTAAATGTGTTTTTCCACCGTCCATTGTGGACGGCCTTAGTCTAACCGTTAACAGGGATTACCAAAAACAAAAGGAAAAAAGGAAAAAAAAAAGAAAGAAAAAAAAAAGTATTATGTCATTATTACTAACACATTAAGAAATATTTAATTATAAATTATGAATTCAAGTTAAATTAACTTTATTATGAACAGTATGTCATTTTTTTCCTTATTCACAAAACCTTGCATCCAACTGATAGATTGTAACAACATTTATAAACTTCTATTTAATATTTAAGACGTATGAATATTTGTTACATGAAAAAATATCAATAGTTAACTGTTTTGATCAAACAAGAAATGTTTAAAGCAAAGGTATCACAATTCAGGAGTAATTAATGATATTTAATAGGCATTATTATGGACCAGTTCATTTATTGGGTCAAATATACATAAAATTTCATTGATTTTTTTTATACCACTAAGACCTTTTTCGTTATAGATCATATATATTTCGATAAATGTACCACACACTCATATCCATATCAAACCCACTTACCTTCTCTCTCAAAATAAACATATAACAACTATCTTTCTCTAGCAGCCCCACCCTCGCCCTACCTCACTTGAGACTCGCCGAAATAGTCCACCGAAGAAGCTCATTGAAGATCGTCGGACATCCTTGCAGGAATGTTCTCTCTCTCTCTCTCTCTCTCTCTCTCTCTCTCTCTCTCTCTCTCTCTCTCCTTGTTTTTTCTTTCTTTGTCTATTTCTTTCTTCTTTTTGGTCCGCGTCAATGACACTATAGCCGAAGCTTGAGAATAAGCTTTTTCACTGGAAAAAATGGAGTTATCTAGGAAAATGTAGGTTTTACAGAAATAGTTTCATAAAAAATATCGAATATGAGTGTTGTTTGATAGATTTTGACGAGTAAATTCTAAATATTTAAATTTGTGAAATTTTAGATTGATAGATTTTAACTTTTGAACTTTTAAAGATTTCCTGATTTTTTACGTGAAAACGAGGTAGCTAATGCTAAAGATATTTTAGGAATATTTTTATCATTTTAATGCAATGAGTTAATCAAATAAGACATTTGCCACTATTGATCATGGTAAATTATTTCTTGTATCATTGACCAAGTCACGTCAACATGACCTGATACCAATAACTCAATTCAATAAACTACAAAGACCGTGACTAATTTTTCAAAAAAAAACGTGACAATCTTCGTACTTTTTTTTTCATCTATAATAAATTGTTCGAACTTTATATTGTCGAGAAAAGTTAGTCCTTCATTGGTTAGCTGTCGTACACCACTATATTATGAGCACCAATCACGTATAGAGGCATCTTATGTTTATGAGATTTCCATTGTCCGCCCTGCTTTCACACAAGAAAGCAATGAGGCCAAAAATGTGTGGAAGGTTGGGAGGAAGACACATGGCTAATCTTATTCTGTCTCTCACACACCATTCAATTCAAAGTAACATGGCCCATTAGTTCACTGGAGGCGCTGTCACATTCTTTTTTTTTTTTTTTTTTTTTGATAAGGTATTTTTCATACCATAAAGTGTCCGAATCAATTTACGCACACCTCGATTAATTTTCGTCTCGCGATTTGTGATTTCCACAGGCCAAATATCGCAGTCACTTTCAATCAGGTAAGGAACACACAAAAACTCTCTTCCGTATGTGAACGCAAAATTTAGATTAAATTTTTTATATGCTTGTTCACAGAGCCGGCCCTGGGCAAGTGCCAGATGGGCAACTGCACAGGGCCCAAATTTCAAATGCTTGATGTACTGTAGAATGCAGGGCCATATATTCCACAATTAGCTCACGGATTAGGGCCCATTGTAGTTTGATCCGTCTTATATTTCATTTTTCAATTTTGAGAATTGAACCTCACATGTCTACTCACTGCACAACTACAATTAATTGTTTTTTCTAACGCAATCTCCCTCTGTTAACACTTCTTTTCTATAGCTTTTTTATGTGAGTAGTTTTTTAACAAAAGTAACAGACATGTTAAGATAAATGGAAAGTCTGTTGTTAAACATATTCAGTTATAGTGATAATTGAAAATTACCATGTACATGAGATTTCAATATCACTACAAAGGATAGATAGATGAATGAAAAAAAATAATAAAAATGTTTAAGATCATCATAATAAAGAGAAATGACCAAGGGAGTATTATTAGAGGAATAAAAAATAATTTCTCACTGTGAAGTATCTGGAAAAAATAAATGACATTTCGTTAAAACAAAATATATAGTCATGAGATATAATTTAATACATTATTTTGCAACCATGACACTAATATAAGTTAATTTTTTTTTAGTATTATTTAAGTCAATTAAAAGGAGACACATTTTTTGTTTCGCATAGAACCTTCCAAATCTCAGGACCGGCCTGCTTGTTCATTCTTATGTTGCATGACTAAACTTCAAATTTCAACACACAACAAATACTGTCTTCACTATGTGAACGCAACACTTAAAACTCATTATTACGCTGTATGTGTAAACTTTGAATTTGCGATTGCACGTTCTTGAAAGATTATCTTAAAAGCACCGCCAATTGACTCTGGCAAACCACGTGTTTTGTTACTAATAAAATAGTGCTAATTAGTCAACGCTAATACGTAGAACTATGGAGCTTAAAGTTGTAGGTAGAGTGAATGCTACTTCAAAAAATATGCGTGAAAATATTTTTTACACCATATTAAGTGATTGTACTTCGTGTGTGCGTTCTCTATGTATAAAATTTTAATTCACTTGTACAAGGTTTACATAGAATTTAATTCTGTTGACCTTCTTTAGTAAAATATCACACACATTTTAGGTTCTTGATATTTTATACAACTTCTGCTTATTCCTCTTTCAAACTTCAATTAATATTTTAGAATTTTCAACAAGTTTTGTCGAAGTGATGGCCAAAACGTGCTTGGCCACAAAAATTCCATATCGGTCAACTGAATGTGCACCTCCATCCGACTACAAAATTTCTCATAGAATTTTCTTACCATGAGATAATATTTTATGCTCAATGTGCAAGGGGGAAAAATAGTCCCATGAAAACTTGAGGTTGGTTAATGAGGTATATATATTTTTTATGCTCACTACATTAAATACGGAAAATTATCAAACTGCCCGAGTCACGGTCCTGGACCGTGACAATTTAAAGGGTGATCATCTTGGGTCCAAATCTGTGATCAATCCATCACCAACTGATGGTGTACGTCACCCCTAGATGGGGTCACAGACTGGGTCATGGTATGAGATAAAATGTTTAGAAGCGGTGAATTTTAATCACATCCTATAATTAGATGTGCTTACACTTGATGAATTATGCTTATGTTAAGTCATTTGATAGTTAATGCTTATGTTTGACATTTAATAGTTATGAGTGATACTTATAAGGGAATACGGATTTTTATCCATCTAAAAAAGATTTAAAATATTTAATTTGATCTTCAACATTTTCATCTTTCGAAATTTGCACGATGAGAGTTGGTACAATTTTGAGTTATAAAAGGAAATTTTGAGCTAGTCTAATTAATCATAATCTAGTAAAATGGTAAACAGATCCGAAATTCTAGTAATCTCTCCATATTAGTTACGTACTTTGCAATTTTTTTTTTATTATTTATTCTTACATTATTGCTTCTCTTCATCATATTTCGACACCCATATTCGTCTAGTTGAAAAGTTGATAGTTTATACAAATTGATCAAATCCTAGTTGGTTCGCCTGCACTTATACTAGTTATACTATAATAGTCCGTACATTTGGAGTAATTATAAACTTAACAAATAAGAAGAGATGAAGAGGTGTGTATATGTTTAACTTATGGAGAACTAGCTGATAATTGGATATGTGAACGCTAAAATCAGTTGTTTGGAAATCATAATCCATATCAATTTTGCGTGCCAGTTTTATTAATGTTGAAGGATTCAGACTACCTCAAACTCAGTACTATTATTTTCATAATCATTTGATACCTTGCATATTAGTTTTCACTATCTAGGAGATCGGTCCTACCAACAACTAGCCGGACATATTGTGCTCCCGGATATTTCACTACTAGCCATGAAAGTTGACAGTATTTCATCTCCAGATACTCTAATGATTATGAAATTTTATATTATTATTAGTAACATGATTGTTGGAGATAAGGGTATGAACTTAGAGTTATGCACATAAAATAATAGGTAAGATTATATGTATAATCATGTGCCCCATATATAAATTTTTGACCTCATTCCATTTGAAAAATATACTCTGTGTCTTGTTATCCATAAGGTCATTTCGACATATTAAAATCGCACTACATTTTCTTCGGATAAGATTCGACTTCTCAACCCGGCATCAACTTGATGACATATTGATATTACCACTTAGTTGATGTATTTGGACTTTTTAAAATACTTTACAACTTTATCACATTTAAATTAACATTTTCTTCAAATAAAAAATTCATTTGAGTGTGCACGTGTTGGGTCGTTTTTTTATGTTAGGTGATACACATATGCAAGTATTTTATCCATATAAAAAATATATTTCTAAAGTTCTTTGCATAAATATATAATATGAATGTTTTGCCTAAGGTTGTTCAAACTTTCATAATGTTATATTGTCGTAAATCAAAGTATGGGGACTTTCATTGATAACTTGCCTTAGGGAAATAAGGCTTCTCTCAATAGAAGGCCTGAGTTTTTTGGTCGTGTGATCAAACATAAGTTTCCCCCCGAATGTGTTATTTTCCCCGCGACTTCATTCGTTGACACCTTACGTTGGCGAAGTGGTTATTTAATAAAAAAAAAACTGATTCGCTGCCCAAAACTAATGTCTGCGAAAGTGGATATTTTCCCAATATCTTTTTAGAAACCATGAAGACTGTTATGACAGAAAATTTTCTCTCTACTTGAGTTCTTTAATCTCTCTCATGATGTCATCCTCCCTACTTGTCTTAAGCTTTTCTTATACACTTAATATAGCTTGATATATATGGAGATATTAATATCATAATACCAATATTAATCAAAACGTTACAGAAAATATATTTAGAAAGTTTTATAGAGCAAAGACACTTAATCAAAAAGGAAATTTTGAGATATTCATTTTTAGTCAAAAATACTTTAAACAGTTAAACCATAGCTTTTCATCTTCACATTTCTCTTTGTGTTCTTAAGGTATTTGATTTCAAACATTTATCACAAGTCCTATTAAAGCCTAAAACCCTCTTCATTTAATTTGAATAAGAATACTTGTATTCTTGTCTTTAAAGATTTGTGTGAATATCTTAAAAATACACTATGAGGTTTGGGCAAGCCAGATCATTTTGAACACTTTTCAAAATCTTTAGCAAAACTCATATCATAGAAACTGGTAATCAAAATACATTTTAAATATTAATAAAAGTTCGCGTTATAATTGAATGAGGATTTTTATTTTGTGGCGTAGATTCGAAAGACATTGGATGAGTCAAAGAACAGTCATGGATGTGTAGCGTTTTTCAGCTATTGGCACTCTCTTTGTAGGATATGGTGGAAAGAGTTTATAGTCGGTAATGTGTTATTTGATTTTGAGTCATTGTCTTCGATTTGTACTACTCTACCATGGTGCATTTCTCATTTTGTTTGGCCTGATTTTTTTTCTCATTGTAGGGTTTTTTTTGTACGACTTGGTGTTGTGTGACTGTTTACCCTATTTCATATTTAGATTAAATCCCCTTTAATTGGAGATAAAAGAAAGTGTTACCTAATTAAGAAACTTTTCATCATACGTACCTAGGTTGTCTTATTTATAGATAATAGGAATTAATGGAAAATATCACTTATTATGACGATAACTTTAATTACATACTCTCACTCCGTTTAGGTTTAGAGAACACATAACTATCACAATCATCAAGAGGAAGACAACTATTAAATATATGTGTGGAAACAAAAGTTGACATTGTGACAAACATAAGAAACAAAAGTTTCAGGTTGACTTACTTTTACATATATGCTCTACATTTGCCAACGTGTGCCTTTGATTGCATGGTTCCCCAGTTTTCCACATATATTACTATTTATATACCAGTTTATTATGTTGTAATGCCTCAATAATAGTCATTAACTCCCACAACCTTCACTTTCAATAATATTCCACGTTTCTCAACTAGTATCAAAGTGGTTCCTCATTTTTATTAATTTAAACACATTGAGTTAGATCCAATTTGATATTTATGAATTTAAATATTTGTGAAGGTATTAATGACTCTATTAGTGCACGTAAGACTCAAACATTCATCAGACTTACAACCTCGTCCAAATTTTTGAACCACTCTATTGATATTAAAAGGTTTATTTCAATAGCGAGAATGATAATGAAGTAGATGATCTACGCACTTGTTATGATAAGCGAGTTTTAAATCGAGAGTTTTACTAAAATTAAATATAAAAGTTATTACGAAAGTAACGCTTTTAGAAATAAAATAGCTTTGAAAAATAACGTAGATCATGTGTTCTCCACCTAATCTATTGAAAGCGATAATTTATTTGAGAAAATCAAAACCCTAAAAAAAGAGAAATCAAACATTTTTAATGAGCATATTCTTGTACAATAAGAAAATGATTTTTTTTCAACTTATAGAACGCCATGGACATGTTTTCACCCTAAAATGAACCCCCCTCGATATATTACAGGTGTGGGACAACCTATAACTATTCTTACTACGCGTGAGCGATCCCCAAGGTGGTACTGATAGGCGTAACTATGTGAGGGCTAGCGAGTATCCCATTTCATATGTATGTGGGATGGACCATACTTATATGGATGTAGACTTAGAGATTGTCTATTTTCCCCGGATATATCCATATAATTGAGATGTATAATATCTGTAGTAATAAAAAATTTACCTAATTTTAGTTGAGATGAATAATATGTAATCATGGGGTTCACTTGTTTTGGGAGTAGACACATGACATATTTAGGATTTTTGGGTTGGGATAACTTAAAAGCAACTAAATACGTGAAGAAAATGCATAGTTATATTGCAGCCCAAACTTAGTTATAATTTTACTATTTACAAAGTTGTTTTTAACATTGTTATTGACTTTACTTTTAGGAAATAAACATATGGGGTCGTCTTTGTCCTAATATCTTATTTGCTTGTCCATCCGTTATGGCTCAGTTATGATATGGGAGTCGAGCATACGTGCCCACTATCTTTACTTTTCTTAAATTTAGTCAAGTCGAAATTGCGTAATTGTATCTTTTTAGTGGACCCGTGTATTGACATAATTACAAATTGTAGTAAATGTTATTACTTTCAATTAGGGTATAAAATGTGTATAAGTTGATTCACTTTTTTGAACAATTATTTAATCTGTGCATTCAATTTTATTTCCATTCATGCTTAGAACTCTATTCATTTATTTTGATTCATGTAGTTTTGTATTAGAACTAATCAGTCTATTTATAAATTTTGCAGGCTTTCATAAGTTTCCCATATTAGACCTCTCATTGTGGTCCTATATGCCTATAATATTTTTGATAGTTCCTTAGCCCATAACCCCTTGGATTTCCCTGACCTCCTTTTCAAGATATGGAACATGGTTATATTGACAACTTTAAGTTGACCATTTTCCTGGGGGTGTCTAGGATATGATTAATAATTCTCATGCCATAGTTTGAGTAGAAATCTATGAATGATAGGTCGTGAAACGATCTGACAATGTCTCAGACAATCGCCCTTGGCAAACAAAACCTACAAATGATATTCTTACAATTGAATTGGTAGTCTTGTATTCCGTTATAATTGTCAATCTCTCAACCTTGGACCATTTAGTTAATTAATCAATGGCCACTATACAAAACTCGTTATGACCTTTGTTGAGAGGTAGAGGCCCTACCAAAAACATCCCCCATGGAGAAAAGGCACATGGATTGAGCATCATGGCCTTATTTTATATTGTATGATTACGAACAAAGGCTAACATGTTACACTTGTGTAACACCCCATAATTAGATGCATTTAATATTTAATTAATTCGGTAATTCTAAATTACTTCGGCGTCGTAATTTTAATTGAATTAATTATGGTAATATTTATTTAAATAATAATCGGGGAGAAAATGGTTAATATTTAGGAAAATTTAATTACTAAGTGAATAGTAATACATTAATTACGTCATTTCGGGTATTAGTGACGGGGCATTTAGTTATCTCAGCCGGGAGTTAGTATAGACTAATTTGGGTGTGAGATAAGTATTTTTATAAATTAATTTGGATGCCAATTTTGAATGTACGGTTGAGTCCGGATGGGCCGAGATAGTCAGAAAAGTGTACTCGGGGGTAATAAACGGGTCACGGGAGGTTTTTAGACATAGTCCGGCCCACACAGGGGCATTTGGGTCACTTGGACTCGGCCCATTAGGCAAAAAACGGGATTAAGCCTAATTACTAAATTATAAGGAAAAGGGGAACGACTGATAAATGTTTAGAAAACACATAGTGGGAGAGAAAATCCTAAGAGACAGTTAAAGGCAGTTTGGGGGACAAAGGAAAGAGCCAAAAGAGGGGATTTTCATCTTCAACCTTGGAATTCACAACTTTAAATCAGACCTTACGAAATCATAAGGCAAGTGGTTAAATTACTATAGCATCTAATTTGCATTATGATTCATATTTATGTGATGTGAGAAATCAAAATTCGTTTCGGGATTTAAGGGGTACAAAAATGGGATTTTTGTAAATTAATCTCCTGATTTTGAATTGGTGTAGAAATTTATGTATAAGTTGAGATTTATATATATATATATATGGTAAGATGTGTAGACCCAGACGAGTTAGAAACGAATTTGAGATAAAAATTTGATATTGAGATGGATTAACGATTAATACGGGATTTTCCCCAATTTAGATAAACAGTAGAGAACGTAAATTAAACAGGGTTTGGGGAGTTTATGAGGGTTCCTTATGAGGTTGTTGATGTGTTTTGTTGATGAGAAGACTTGGGTTAGACTGTAGAAGACGTTGGAGATTGGAGTTTTTCGTCCATGTCTGAAACAGAGACCTGGAGAAGACGAAGACCTGATCGATCAATCGATCGATGGTTGGGGATCGATCGATCGATGGTCGAGAAATTCTGACAGTTCAGCCAGTTTATATATATAAAGGGAATTCAATTAAAAACTTCTTCCCAAACCTTCTTTAATGAGATCAAATTAATTGTGAGGGAAAAATAATTGGGGTTGGAGAGAATTTATGTGTGACACACTATGGTCAAATATTGGGAAGAATGTTTCGAAGTAATTAAATACGGATCGAGTGAGCGAGTCCGAGTATCATGGTTGAGCGATACTAAGGCATTGAATTAATTTAGGGTGAAAGCTAAATAATTTGGAGTCGGGGATTTAGACTCGGGTATAGTTTAATTTCAGGCCGCGAGAGCGAGTCCGAATATATTGGTTGGGGCGACACCAAAAGTAATTTAATTAATTAATGTGCAAATTAATTAATAATCAGAGTGGTCCATAAACCCATGATAAATTGTAGGGACTTGTGTTACGGACTTAGTACACGGTATAGCCGGGGCATTTTTATTTATATATATATACGGTGTTCGATAGTATATTGTGTCCATCCCCGATCCTCGTCGTGCGGTCGGGCGCGTGGAGGAAGGATCCTTCGGGTCCCGTGCGTCCCTATCGGGAGTGCTTCGGCCGACATCGTTTGAGATGTGGTCAAAAAATGTAGAGAGATTCAGATTCGCCAGTCTATTTTACTCAAAACAGACAAAAAAAAAAAGGGGAAGCCACCCCGAAGGATGGCATCCAAAGACATACTGGTGCGTGTGAAACCAAAATGATTCGAGAAGGGTTCGGAGGCTTAGTTACGAAATGGGAAGGTGTTAGGCACCCATTCTGCCCTTTCGGTCTCTCATGGATATTTGCTATTTTCCTTTATATTCCCCCCGTGATATGCGTGCATGTGTATATATATAGAATGGAGGTAGGAATCCTCGACTTGTATCATGGAAAAGATAAAGCGAGTCGTCCGTAGGAAGATATAAGAATAATATTAGAAAAATAAGATTTACGCGATTACCCCTACATTAATCGTTATAATGGAATGATAACGCATATGGAGTAATACGCCACTAAGGGAAAATATATAGAATATAAGAAGATTATATTTAGAGAAAAGAGGAAGTAAAACAAAAGGTGAGAAAGAGGACTCGAGTCTTGGGTTTTACCCCGAGATGCCTACGTAGCCTATAAAGGCATCAAAGTCCACGTAGTTCGCATACAAAATGAGGGATGGGGTTTATCCCATAAATCCAAATGGGGGATCTCTTATTTGTAAGTGTGTGTGTGTGTGTGTGTGTAGAATAAGTGTTTTAGTTGTGAGAAAAGTGTGAGAAAAGTATAAGAATCCCTACTTGGAATTTATGAGCAAAACCTCTTTTTCTTATTTTTTGGGTTTTATTTATATGAAAATAAGAGATGTTCAATAATAATAAATAAAAAAGTATATTAGGATGTGTGAGATGAGATAATAAAAGCGCTAAGTAAGAAAAACAAGTTATTGGGAATTTAAGAGAGTTTAAGAGAGAGTTTGAGAAACTTGGACCTTCTTGAAGATCTTGAGCTTGATCTTGAATGTTGGAGATCAGCCCTTGCACTTGGATGATGATGGAGAGTGGATAATTCACCAAGTTTGACGAAAAGGGTGATGAAAAGTGGAAGAAAAAAAGGGATTTGGAAGTTGAAATCACGCTGCCTTCGGGAGAGGAATCTGGGATGCGTTAAGAGAGATTTCTATCAGATCTGGGCTCCCCTTGCAAATGAGGGGAAGGCCTATTTTTATAGGCCCAGGTAGGTGCGGATTGGCATCAACCTATTCCTGCCTATCGGCACCTGCCGATAGACAGGGTCTGGAACCTGCCATTTGGTAGTGCGCTTCAGGCTTTTTTGGAAAATCGACCGCCGAGGGCAAACCGTTGGACATAATTGTGCACGGGGCATACCGTTGGAAAGGTAATTCAGAGACCTTCGAAAGTCCTTTAGACCACTCATGGTTTAGGGAGTTGACATTGGGTCAAATATGTCTCGAAAGCGTTTGTCGGTCCATTGGACGGGGAATCATTCAGACCCAAACGGATCGTTCGTCCCCATGGTAAGTCTGAAACGCGCATGAGGTGAACCGTTGGAAAGGTTAGGAGATGTACTTCGACATTGCAAAGAGTTTGACCCGGTTTGGGGAGTTGACTTTGGTCAACCGGTCCCGGGAAGCATTCGGTGACCTCTCGGAGTCGAACGGATCGTTCGTCCACATGGTAAGTCAGAATCGTGCACGGGATGGACCGTTGGAAAGGGTATTTAGTGCCCTTTGAAGATTCATTCATCTTCGGTTGAGCTGAAGAGTCAAACAGATCCCGGGAGCGCCCTGTGGCCTCTAGGTCAAGTATCGGACAAAAACGGATCGCTCGTCCGCATGGTAAGTCAGAATCGTGCACGGGGTGGTCCGTTGGAAAGGGTATTCAGTGGCCTTCGAAGATTCATTCAGTCTCAATCAAGATGAAGAGTTTGACTTTTAGGTCAAACTGAGCCGGGGAGTGCCCAATGGCTTCTAGGTCAGTACTTAGGACATGACCTAAGTTTGTAGTGATGGAGGGAGGTACTAGGGACCTAAGGAGAGTTAGGGGGTAACAGAATGGGGTGTCTACAGAGCCCCTCAACGCGTGAGTTTGGAACAAATGATGACCGTCGAATAGACACCACATGATGCTTTTGAGGGAGTATGATCGATTCAGAGGGTCGAGGTCGATTCTGCGGACCTAAGGAGTGTGCTGGGGATGAATGACGATCGGAGGTTTAGGTCAATTCTGAGGACCTAAAGTGGTGTTGGGGGGTGGCCAATTCTACGGGTCAAAGCCAAATCTACGGGATTAAGTGATGAGGGTGATCGATTATGCGGGTCAAAGCCAATTCTGCAAGCTTAGGGTGAAGATCTAATAACCGAGGTCAATTCTGACCCAAGAGTGGTGACGAACGAGGACCGAGGTCAATTCTGACCTAACTCAGGTGACGATCCAAGACCGGGGCCAATTTTAATCCAGGAGTGGTGACAACCGAGGACCGAGGCCAATTATGACCTAACTCCGGTGACGATCCAAGATCGGGGCTAATTCTGATCCAAGAGTGGTGAAGACCGAGGACCGAGGTCAATTTTAACCTATCTCAGGTGACGATCCAATATCGGGGCCAATTCTGACCCAAGAGTGGTGACGATCGAGAACCGAGGTCAATTCTGACCTAACTCAGGTGACGATCCAAGACTGGAGCCAATTCTGACCCAAGAGTGGTGACGACCGAGGATCGAGGTAAAATCTGGCCTAACTCAGGTGACGATCCATGACCGGAGCTAATTCTGACCTAAGAGTGGTGACAACCGAGGACCATGGTCAATTATGACTTAACTCAGGTGACGATCCAAGATCGGGGCCAATTCTGACCCAAGAGTGGTGACGACCGAGGACCGAGATCAATTCTGACCTAACTCAGGTGACAATCCAAGACCGAGGCTAATTCTGACCCAAAAGTGGTGACGACCGAGGTCAATTCTGACCTAACTCAGGTGACGATCCAAGACCAGAGCCAATTCTGACCCAAGAGTGGTGACGACCAAAGACCGAGATCAATTCTGACCTAACTCAGGTGACAATCCAAGACCGTGCCAATTCTTACCCAAGAGTGGTGAGGAGCGAGGATCGAGGTTAATTCTAACCTAACATAGGTGACGATCCAAGACCGGGCCCAATTCTGACCCAAGAATGGTGACGACCGAGGATCGAGGTCAATTCTGACCTAACTCAGGTGATGATCCAAGATCGGGGCCAATTCTGACCCAAGAGTGGTGACGACCAAGGATCAAGGTCAATTCTGACCTAACTCATGTGACGATCCAAGACCGGGGCCAATTCTGACCCAAGAGTGATGACGATCGAGGACCGAGGTCAATTCTGACCTAACTCAGGTGACGATCCATGACCGGGGACAATTCTGACCCAAGAGTGGATAAAGATTGGATTTTGATTTTACTGGAGAAAGAGCTTTGTGATTTTGGTCTGAGCTGGGGAGCTGATAGCTGGGGAAGATTTTAGGAGACCTCGTAGGGGGGAATAACCTATTTTGGGTGCTGTATGAGAATTCTGCTGGGGAAGTGATCAGGTGATCCTTAGAGATCCTCTGGAGCTTTGCCGGGAGGAGTTTTCACTTGGTTTTTAAGGATTTTGCTGGGAAAAAGGGGTTCCGCTCGAGGGAACACGAAGTTTTCTTGGTGAAAAGGCTTTAAATCCCTCATGGGATTTTTAGGAATTTTTCGAGGATTTTTTTAGGCTTTCTGGTATTTTCTGGGAATTTCGGTACGAAATTTAATGGGGGTGCCGGTCGGCATAGTATGAAGGGTGCCATTCGGCAGTGGCACGAACTTTTGGGCTACCTCGGGGAGGCAAGGGGTCAGTGCCGATCGGTATGGTAGGGGGAGGTGCCGATCGTCATGGCGCTTGGCATCCTATATAAAGGCGGCGAATCCCCTCATTTTTTCACAGCTTCTTTTGCTTTCTCTCTCTCTGCGATTCTTCTGCAAATCATTCTAGCATTCCAATCTTCAAGAAATGGCCTCTTTTGTGAGCACTACAGTCCAACGGGAGTGGTTGGCCGTTAATGATTGGGCGAATGTGGAGTAGAGGGCTAGGGCGCCTCTTGCTTTGGGGAGTGAGAACTCCTTTGATGCGTTTGAGCCTGTTGCGGATGAGCGGACCTTACTGCGGGAGCCACCACGTCATCGCTCTTCGAGAGTGAGTCCCGGTGGTTATGTAAGTAACCCGACCTTTGGCATTCTTCTCTTTTTGGTGATTTTTCTTTCTTTCTTGACCTTTGATGAGACTTTTCTTTTTGCCAGTCTGATATTTCTTTGAAGAACATGCGTGCCCGTGGGACAACGGGGCTCAAGGATGTCTGGGAGCATCTCCCACCTGTGGTGTGTTGGATGGTATCATCAGCGAGTTTTGGGCGGTTGGCATCTGCGCTGGATGAGACGCCTCGTTCGACAACGGTCTTGTGCGCTTTGGGAGAGAGGTGGTTGGATACTACCCACACCTTCCATTTCGACTTCGAGGAGATGACTGTGACTCCCATAGACATGCAACAGCTGCTGAGGCTGGATTGTGATGGAGAGAAGATAGAGGTGGATCGCTCTTTACGGGTGAGACCGGAGGCAGTGCGTGCGGCACTTGGTGATGTAGGGAGGATAGTTTCTGGGGATTCTATCCGGCTGTCCCTGCTGAAGGAAGTTCTGCTGAGCAGGGTGAGTGATGTGGAGGATGGGCTGCACGTGAGGCAGATGGCTCAGTTATTCATTCTGCTGGTATTGGGTGGTTTCATGGTGGCGTCTGAAAAATGTTGCTAATGCCGTTTAATACAAGATTAAACTGTATAAGCAACTCCGAGATGTTTGTTGAAGAAACCCTTTTCTTTTGAAAATAAAAATAATAAACAACAAGATGTGTTTACAAAAACTTATGTACGAGAGTAATCAAGACTTTGTAATCAGTTTTAAAACTAAGACAGTTTCAAAAATTCAGCACACTATAGAATGAGATGAGGTGATGAAGATAATCAGAACACACAGTTTTTAACGTGGTAAAACCTCTCCCAAAGAGGAAACATCCACGGTGACTTCTAAGTCACAAAAGTAAAAATCCACTAACAACAAATAGCAGTTACAAACAATACAACATACATGCACACAAATCAACCTATTCTAAGTTTAGGAATATACCCCACTTGGTGTCCTTCTAACTTCTCATAGATCTGATTGTTGAAGATGTTCTTCCAGTTTGATAACTTCCTTTTGCTTTAGCTTCCTTGCGTCGACTCAATAATCTTTGATCTTTTTCACAACACTTCCAGTGTAGTAGTGTGTTAAGTGTTTGTGATGTGATTCCTATCAACATGCATGAACTCACACACACTTAGTTTTACAGACAGTCCTAGAAAATTACATATAAAGACTATATGGTTTTCTTTTCCTTTCTTTCTTTCTTACAGAACTTGAAACCTTTTTGACCTTTAAATATAACCCAGATTCCACGGATATCTTGCTTCTAAATCGGTCAAGATCTTAATCAATCTCTCTTTTAAAAATATTTTTGAGATTGAAAATCTCCAAGTGTGAATCCAACTAGGTCAAGGTTAAGTTTCATAAGAATAGAAACCATAAAACATTTTTAAAACTAAATCAGTAAGGATTTTCTTAAATCGAGAAAGAAACATGCAGATCTAGTGAAATATAACATGCAGAGTGTAGATCTACAATTTCTATGAAGAAGAAATACAGATCTTCACACGAATGTTTAAGTTGGTAATAAGATCACTGATTAAGAGGTTACAGCTTCAATATGAACAACCAAGAAACACCACTCTCTCACAAACACTTAAGGTTGTGTTTGGGGTTGTGTGTATACGAAGGTTTGAATCAGATTTGAAGTGTTTAGGGTTAGGGTTAGGGTTTGGGTAACACAATTTTTCCTTTCTCTCTCTTCTCCCTTTTCTTTTCTCTCTTCTCTCTCACTTCTCTCTTCTCTCTATTTTTTTCTCTCTCAAAAATGACGACTGCCAAAAGTCTTGAAAGGTTGAGAATTAGAGGGCTTTTATAGGAGTGGGGGAAGATTCTAGAGAGTCGAAGGAAATCAAGGGCTGAGATTAAGTCTTCCTAGTGTTGACTTGATCTAAGGGTTATAAGAAGGCGGTGGTTAAGTCGAATGTGATTGGTTCACAGGATAGCACAAGGATAGGTTTAAAACACATGCAGGCCATCGATAAGGATAGATCTAACGATCAGCAAACCACCAGGCAACCCTCTCACATAACAAACACAAATTGATACATCAGGAACGTGACAAGTGTTGGCCTAAGAGGCTTACAAACGCGCGTCAAAGTAATTACAGGCAGCACCCTGAAGTCTCTAGCGCATTTACATTCTACCCAATCAAACATTCTAATGAAAAATGAATTTTTCAAAATAGCAAATTAACCCCACAAATTTTATAATCACACTTTTATTAATGAAAACATTTTTTAAAAAAATGTTTAAAAAAGTTTAAAAATTCCCAAAAAATTATTAAAACAACATTTTAAGGGGAATTTAACACATAATCAATTTTAAGCAAAATATACACATGTTATGCACTTCTAATGTGTGTAGTGTGATTCAATTTATACCTTCTTGGATTATTGAAGAGGATTAGAGAGATTAATTCTGGGGCTCTTTGGATTCTAGGTTAGACAACCAATTTTGTCACTATTTCCAAATTAGTTGAGCACTTATACAATATAGACTTAAGTAAGTCAAATGTATAAGGTACTTCAATCTCCACCTTTGGAAATATGAGACAAAATCTCCTTTGAGTTAGCTTAAACTCTTAGGGAACCAAAAAAAAATAAAACCTAGTCCTATACAAAAGATACTATCTACCCATTTCCTAGAAAGTCAAAAATTACATAACTCAACTATTTACAAAATTTGTACACTAGAAATGGTAGACAATCAGTAGAAGAGATTCCTGCAAATATGCACACTAAGATCAAGCAGTTTAGATGAAATGTGAACAAAACATTGAACTCGTAAGACTCAAATTTCTCCCCCCTTTTGTCTCAAATGGACAAAGGGTAAAAATTAAGGTCTTAAGAGTTTAATCAGCACATACCATACCTATAGAATTACGCAAATACAAAAATATGTTATAGTCTAAAGGTTTAGTGAACATGTCTGCAAGTTGCAGATCAGTAGGCAGGTAATGGATTTCTAACTCCTTAGTTTCAACTAGTTCGTGTATAAAATGATGTCTTATTTTAATATGCTTAGTTCTCGAGTGTTGAACCGGGTTTTTAGATATGTTAATAGCGCTTTGATTGTCACAATACAATTGTAACTGATCTTCTTTAATCCCATAGTCGCTTAACATCTGTTTTATCCATAACAATTGAGCACAGCAACTTCCTGCTGCTATATATTCGGACTCAACCGTAGATAACGATGTACAATTCTGTTTTTTGCTACTCCAACCAACTAAATTATTGCCGACATAATAGCAGGCACCTGATGTACTTTTACTGTCATCAGTACATCCGACCCAATCAGCATCAGTATACCCTATGATGGTGCTGCAGGTATCATTAGTGTACCTAAGTCCAAGATTAAGAGTGCCCTTTTATGTACTTGATTATACGTTTTACACACGATAAATGGCTCTCTTTAGGGTTATTCTGGTAACGAGCACACAGACATACAGCATACATTATATCTGGTCGTGAGGCAGTTAGATAGAGTAGGCTACCAATCATACTACGATAAAGTGTGGAATCAGCTGACTTTCCATTTTCATCTTTACATAATTTAACAGTAGTACTCATTGGCGTTTTGGCAACTTTAGCATTATCTAAACCAAATTTCTTAACAAGATCTAAGGCATACTTAGTTTGAGAGACAAATAGTCCATCAGAATTCTGTTTCACTTGAAATCCTAAGAAAAGTTGTAGCTCCCCCATAAGGGACATGTGAAACTCCTTATGCATAATAGCAGAAAAGGATTTAACTTCAGATGTTGAAGTGGACCCAAAGATAATGTCGTCTACATAGACTTGGGCTATAATAATGTTTTTGTCAAAATGTTTGACAAAGAGGGTCTGGTCATTTCCTCCTCTCTTAAAACCCTTATCCAACAAAAAGTTGTAAAGGCGTTCATACCAAGCTCGAGAAGCTTATTTTAAGCCATACAAAGCCTTTTTTAGACGAAAGACATGGTTAGGGTATTTAGGGTCAATGAACCCTTTGGGTTGTTATACATACGTTTCTTTTGACAAAATTCCATTGAGGAAGGCAGACTTGACATCCATTTGATAAAGTGTAAATTTTAAGTGACACGCTATGGCGAAAAGAAGTCGAACAGATTCAAAACGAGTGACAGGGGCAAATGTCTCGCTAAAATCTATTCCTTCTATTTGTGAGTAACCTTGAGCAACTAGTCTAGCTTTGTTTCTAAGGATTACCCCATTTTCATCAGATTTGTTCTTAAATATCCAACGTGTGCCAATAACATTTTTGTTTTGAGGCCGAGATACAAGATACCAGACATCGTGAATGACAAATTGTAAAAGTTCTTCCTGCATCGCAGAAATCCAGTGTGTGTCATTCAATACTTCATTAACATTTTTCGGTTCCACAAGGGAGACGAAACATGCATAATTAGCATAATTTCTTAACTGGGATCTAGTACGAACTGGCTCATTAGGATTACCGACCACGTTGTCAATGGGATGATCTTTAAAGACCCATCCAGGTACTTCTGGACTCTCAATAGGTAATGAGTCATCTATTTCTGGAGAATCAGTTTTGAAATCATTTTCAGATTCAACCACAATAGGTGATTCAAATATCTTATTTTCGACAATAGTATCGCTTACAATTACATTTATCGATTCCATAAGGGCCTTAGTACGCAGATTGTATATACGATAAGCACGACTGTTTGGAGAGTATCCTAAGAAGATGGCTTTATCACCACGCGTCTCGAATTTAAACAGATATTCTCTGTCTTTACAGACATAACACTGACTTCCGAAAGTCCTTAGATATTTCAGATTAGGCTTCTTACCGTACCACAACTCATAAGGGGTTTGTTTAGTGTTTTTCCTAAGGTAAACCCTATTAATGATATGACACGCAGTTCTAATAGATTCTACCCAGAAGTATTTAGGTAGAGATTTGGCATGCAACATGACACGTGCCATCTCTTGAAGAGTTCAGTTTTTCCTTTTAGCAATACCATTCTGCTGAGGAGTCTTAGGGGCACTGAATTCGTGTTTGTAACCGTTGTAGTCACAATATTCAACTATTCCCGTGTCTATGAACTCTCCCCCTCTATCGCTACGAATGCGATTGACTTGTGTGTCCTTCTCATTTTCGATTCTTAGTAAAATTTTCAAAAAATTCTGAAACGTGTCAGATTTTTGTTTCAAGAAGGCAACCCAAGTGAATCGTGTGAAATCATCAACCATGACAAGGATATAACTGTGTCCACAAAGACTAACAGTTCTAGAGGGACCAATAAGGTCCATATGGATGAGATCTAGAGGTCTAGAGGTGAGAATTTCTTTAACTTTTTTATGCGAAGTCTTAACTATTTTTCCTTCCTGGCAATGACCACAGACGACACTGGAAATAGGTTTAATTTTAGGAATTCCTCTAACAATCTCTTGACTAAACAATCTACCAAGGATATCATAACTTAGGTGACCCATACAATTATGCCAGATTTCATTGTCATCCATTCTGACAATGTTACAGGTTTCAGAACCAGTCTGGACAGTATAACAATTGTCAGGTGTTCTAAATCCGGTAATAATGCATTTACCTTTATCATTTAGAATTTTACAATTGTTCTTTGAAAAGGTAATTGTATGGTCAGAGTCACAAAATTGTGATATACTTAGGAGGTTGGCTTTAAGGCCTTTAACTAAAAGTACATTTTCGAGAGTAAGCATTCCCTCTTCTTTTAGGGTTCCTTTACCTATGATCTGGGATGAAACTCCGTCACCAAAAACAACTTTGCCTCCAGCAAATATGGTTTTGTTTAAAAGTTTTGTTTCATCTCCTGTCATATGTTTGGAGCATCCTGAATCTAAGTACCAACTAGATGAAGTGTGTTCATCTTTTAAAGCAGTGATAACAATGTTACACTTCATTTGGGGTAAAAGATCATCTTTTCTAACCCAAATAGCTCTAGTTTTAATTTTGCGCAAGTTTGCCCTCATTTGATAAAATTTTCGAGAAACAGCTTTTTGTCGAAAAACATTTGGAGCAACAAACTGATTATTGTGGAAAATTTGAGCTTTTGGTTTAGGAAAGTTTGTGGGAGCCTTTCTCTTAAATGAACTCTTAGTTTTGGTCTTTCTATTCCTGTAGTTAGAGTTCTTGTCAGGTTGTCTTGGAAGGACATAATGGTTACGATTTTGCCTAGAATAGTTAAAGTTCTTGTAGACAGAAAAGTTGTACACAGGGGTGTTTAGACGCCTAGCATAACAACCTTCAAAGGAATGACCATAAATGTCACAGTAGGATCAATATTGATTGCTTGAGGGATGAACTTCCTTAGGAAAACTTCTAAAGATGGGTTTAACAGCATTCTGTTCAGAAGTACTATTCCTAGGAGGGATGGTTTTAAAGGTAGATTCAGCCTTTCTGATCAAAGGATAGACGTATTTAGTCTTAAGTGTAGTGTCAGCCTTAGAATTACTAGACTCTCCAATGTCTTTCTGTTGTTGCTTTTGATCAAATTCCTTTTTAATAAAATGAAAATCTGGACATGTTTCAATTGGTCTTTTGCCCCCAGAAACAAACTTAATAGGTTCAAGATTTGTAGTTTGTTGTTTGTTCTTAGGGCAAAATCCAATACCGGTTCTATCATCACAATTGGTCTTAGAGTCAAAAACAAAGTCAGTAAAACAATTTCAATTGTTTTCAAACTTAGAAATTTTTTTGAAAACAGTAGCTGTCTTTGTTTTTGCTTCCTCCAGTTCTAATAATGTTCCCTTGTATTTCATTTCAAGGGTTTCATTAGTTTTAGTCAACTCTTTTAATTTTTGATCAAAAGTTTCAATTTCGGATTGATGAGACAGACACTGGTTAGTGTATTCTTCAGCATTCATCTTCACAATAAGACTTAGATCATCTAATTTCTTAGTCAGGTCTCTAACAGTCTTCTCCAGTCTAGTGCCTTTTTTGAGAGTTTTAGCATACAAAGTATGAATATCTGGGAGGTCATCTGTGTCTGAGTCGCTAAGTGAAGTGTGTGTAGTGACCCCTAACGATTCAGTTTTAGTACACACGCACCCATTTACATCGTCGTTATCGAGATCACTTTGACTCACACACACGGAGCTAGAACTAGCAACATTTTCAGATAATAAAGCATCTAGGCCAGTCAAAGCAGTATTCACACAAGCAGGAGTATGAGCATCATTATCACACACAGGCATATCATCATTGTAAATGATCTTAGCATAAAAGGACATGCAAGGGTTAAGTACATTTGATGACTCAAGTTCCTCTTCATCAGAGTCACTTGAATCATTCCAAGTTTTACAGACATTGGCTCTATTGTGTGTGTTGGCCTTATTCAGATTAACTCTGCAATCGTGAGCAATGTGACCTAGTTTCCCACATCTAAAATATTCAATCTTTTTAAGGTCTCTGCTGGGTCTGGAGTTGTTGTCCTTAGGATGTTTGTCAAGACCTCTCTCATGAGGTTTGGGATTAGACAGAGTAGGATAATTAGGCTTGCCTTGTTTAGTTTCCTGTTTGTTTCTAAATTTAACAATTTTCTTAAATTGTTTAGACATTCTGATTATCTAGTTTGTCTATATCACACTCCTCATCAGAGTCAGAGTTGATCAAATTAGTCTCAAGTTTAGATATCTTAGAGGCAAAACTCAAGTTAGAGTTGGGCTGTTTTCTTTGTGAATGATTTAATTATTTCTTAAAGTCTAATTCCATTTCCACAGTCCTAAGTTTGCTACTGAGTAACTCAGGGGTAAGGTTTTGATCACTCATTTGCTGTCAAACTTTTGTGGTAATGATCTTAGAATTTTAGAAATAATTTCATTCCTATCATATGTTATACCATTAGCATGCAACTTAGTAACTATATCAGTTAAGTTCATGTAAAAGTCATCAAAAGACTCAGAGTCAGACATAATCAAAGAGTTGTACTGCTGGGTAATCATTTGAGTTTTAGCATCTTTAACTCTTGAGTCTCCTTCATGGGCAGTGATTAATGTGTCCCAAGCTTCCTTAGAAGTGGCACAAGATGAGATTCTCTTGAACTCATACTCATTAATAGACATAAAAATGGCATTCTTGCCTTTATTGTTATTTCGAGAAATAGTTTTCTCTTCTTGGGTAAACTCACTTAAGATTTTTTTTACCCTCTCATCACTTCCTTCAGTGGCTGGTTTAGTAGGATAAGTGTATCCATTTTCAATAATGTCTCAGACATCATCTCCTAAAGTCCCTTGGATGAAGGCAACCATTCTTACTTTCCAGTAAGCAAAGTTGTTTCCATCAAAGAGTGGAGGTCTGGACAAATTACCAAACCTTTCATTCTTCTCGTCCATAGTTAGGTTTTTCAGAAAACGATTTCAGAAACACAAGATCTTTTTGAAATAAAAGTTTACAGGGCTCTGATACCAATTGAAAAACGTTGCTAATGCCGTTTAATACAAGATTAAACTGTATAAGCAACTCCGAGATGTTTGTTGAAGAAACCCTTTTCTTTTGAAAATAAAAATTATAAACAACAAGATGTGTTTACAAAAACTTATGTACGAGAGTAATCAAGACTTTGTAATCAGTTTTAAAACTAAGACAGTTTCAAAAATTCAGCACACTATAGAATGAGATGAGGTGATGAAGATAATCAGAACACACAGTTTTTAACGTGGTAAAACCTCTCCCAAAGAGGAAACATCCACGGTGACTTCTAAGTCACAAAAGTAAAAATCCACTAACAACAAATAGTAGTTACAAACAATACAACATACATGCACACAAATCAACCTATTCTAAGTTTAGGAATATACCCCACTTGGTGTCCTTCTAACTTCTCATAGATCTGATTGTTGAAGATGTTCTTCCAGTTTGATAACTTCCTTTTTCTTTAGCTTCCTTGCATCGACTCAATAATCTTTGATCTTATTCACAACACTTACAGTGTAGTAGTGTGTTAAGTGTTTGTGATGTGATTCCTATCAACATGCACGAACTCACACACACTTAGTTTTACAGACAGTCCTAGAAAATTACATATAAAGACTATATGCTTTTCTTTTCTTTTCTTTCTTTCTTACAGAACTTGAAACCTTTTTGACCTTTAAATATAACCAGATTCCACGGATATCTTGCTTCTAAATCGGTCAAGATCTTAATCAATCTCTCTTTTAAAAATATTTTTGAGATTGAAAATCTCCAAGTGTGAATCCAACTAGGTCAAGGTTAAGTTTCATAAGAATAGAAACCATAAAGCATTTTTAAAACTAAATCAGTAAGGATTTTCTTAAATCGAGAAAGAAACATGCAGATCTAGTGAAATATAACATGCAGAGTGTAGATCTACAATTTCTATGAAGAAGAAATACAGATCTTCACACGAATGCTTAAGTTGGTAATAAGATCACTGATTAAGAGGTTACAGCTTCAATATGAACAACCAAGAAACACCACTCTCTCATAAACACTTAAGGCTGTGTTTGGGGTTGTGTGTATACGAAGGTTTGAATCAGATTTGAAGTGTTTAGGGTTAGGGTTAGGGTTTGGCTAACACAATTTTTCCTTTCTCTCTCTTCTCTCTTTTCTTTTCTCTCTTCTCTCTCACTTCTCTCTTCTCTCTATTTTTTTTTCTCTCAGAAATGACGGCTGCCTAAAGTCTTGAAAGGTTGAGAATTAGAGGGCTTTCATAGGAGTGGAGGAAGATTCTGGAGAGTCGAAGGAAATCAAGGGCTGAGATTAAGTCTTCCTAATGTTGACTTGATCTAAGGGTTATAAGAAGGCGGTGGTTAAGTCGAATGTGATTGGTTCACAGGATAGCACAAGGATTGGTTTAAAACACATGCAGGCCATCGATAAGGATAGATCTAACGATCAGCAAACCACCAGGCAACCCTCTCACATAACAAACACAAATTGATACATCAGGAACGTGACAAGTGTTGGCCTAAGTGGCTTACAAACGCGCGTCAAAGTAATTACAGGCAGCACCCTGAAGTCTCTAGCGCATTTACATTCTACCCAATCAAACATTCTAATGAAAAATGAATTTTTCAAAATAGCAAATTAACCCCACAAATTTTATAATCACACTTTTATTAATGAAAACATTTTTTAAAAAAATGTTTAAAAAAGTTTAAAAATTCCCAAAAAATTATTAAAACAACATTTTAAGGGTAATTTAACACACAATCAATTTTAAGTAAAATATACACATGTTATGCACTTCTAATGTGTGTAGTGTGATTCAATTTGTACCTTCTTGGATTATTGAAGAGGATTAGAGAGATTAATTCTGAGGCTCTTTGGATTCTAGGTTAGACAACCAATTTTGTCACTATTTCCAAATTAGTTGAGCACTTATACAATATAGACTTAAGTAAGTCAAATGTATAAGGTACTTCAGCGTCGAGCGGCGACGTCATTCATTTTTGGTTTCTGCCGTAATTGAGGATGTTTTCGAACATCCCTTTCTATGATTGGGGGAGTCTGACCTTGGCGACCCTTTACTTTTCTCTGGATGCATTCAACCGGTGCTGCCGGCAGACCTTTATTGGGGTTACGTAACTTCTTGTGGTATTCTTCAGTTTGTGCATTTCTTTTCATGCATTCGCATTTTCCTTTCATGCATTCGCATTTTCCTTATGCGTCGCTTTTTGCTTGTGAATCCAGACGTGGTTCTATGAGGTGATTGGGTGAAATACCCCGCTAATCGCTTTGAAGAACGACACTATTGGGGACTTCTGTCGATTGTATCGATGGCGTAAGGCCAATCGACAGTCGAAGGGATCTCTCTCTCTGGAGGCTGTGCGTCAGGTCTTGAATGACCTGACCAGTGGTAAGGTAAGACTATTTCCATTTTAGTCTTAGTTTTTGCACCTTTTGATTTTGTATTGATTTATGCTCGCTGGAGATTTTCAGGTGACTTTTTACCCGTGGGGGACAACCATTCAGGATGCGGGAGAGACCGGGGTGAACACACGGATGAGGCGTTTGCTGGCGCATGAGTTCAGCCATTCCTGGTACCTCGAGGAGAGGGTGGTTCGTCAGATTACTGAGGAGGAGGTGGTGGTGCCACCCGTGCAGCCTCCTACGTCTATGAGGCAGGAGCGACTGATGTTGGAGGATGAGAGGATCGCGGCGATAATCGGCGAGTCCTACTTGCTATACACTGATACGTCTGCGTCGTATGACTATATGGATTTTATGACGAGCTGGTTGATGGAGCCCAACATATATGAAGTAATGCCCCCCCCCCTTCGGCAGGTTCGAGTCAGGCGGTGGGATCTTCCCACAGCGGTGGTGATCTGTCGGCATCTGCGGCAATGGCAACCTCGAAGGTCCCTTTTGTGCGATTGCATACCCATTCGTACAACATTCGGCGGGCTGATGGAGGGATGGTGCCTATGTTGCACCGTCCTCATGCGATGGATCCGGAGGAGTTGGGTTTGACAGAGGAGGTCCTTGGACCTGCGGTATACTTTTCTGTTCCTCTCTTTCTTTCTTTTCTGTTTTGGTCATTTCTGCTTGGATACTGATTTGGCCTTTCCTTGCAGCAAGTTCGGGTGTCGACCACTTGGCTCAGGGACATTAGAGACTGGATATCTTCGGCGACTGCCCATATTCGGGATGAGGTTCCCATTCCTTCTTTCTTGGTTCCATCTACCTCATCCGAAGAGGACTTTGGTTCGGGTAGTGGTGGTGCGTCATCTCGCCGTATGGGGAAGAACGCACGCCGCAGGGGTGGAAGCTCTTAGCGAGTGAGAGAGAAAGAATGTGGGTTCAGGCTGAGTCCCGTTGTTTTTGCTTCTTGTTTTCTTTATTTCCTGCAAAATTGATGTAACACAAGACACAAATATATGCAATGCAATGGAGTTTTTTATTATCTCTCATTAATAATGAATGAATGCATGCACATGAGCTTTTTACTTTGCTGCTGAGACCGTAAGAAGGAGTATTTTTGGAATTTTTTGAAGGAAAGTTTTTAATTAAAAGGGGAGATTATATAAGGAGGAAAAGGGATTTTGAAATTCTATTGAGAATATCAATTTATTTTTATTGAGTTTTCTGATTTGACAAAAGAGGAAAAGAGGGAAATTTCTAAAAATGGGGGGGGGGGGGGGTTGCCGATCGGCAAGCACCCTGATCTGCCTATCGGCAGTTCAGTCCAGTCCCATCAATTCAAAGATTTGAATGGTACCCTCTTCATCCTTTGGTACCTTGTGGGGTAGGATTCCCTCCGATTTCTGCAGGGATTGTGTCTCTTATGAGGGTTTTTTAAGTATAAAAAGGGGTAAGAGTGGAGTGTTTGCATCACACCTTTGCATTCTTACCTACTTGACCACCATTTCTTAGCCTTTCAAGATGGCTCTCCCTGGTAGCATTGAGTTTTCTAGCTACCTCGAAGCATTGGAAGCTATGTGCTCTTATAATGTGGACTATGATGCTTTCAACATGCGTCGAGTCTCCTTGGGGCGCAATCGGCCTCTTGAATGGAACGAGCTGATGGCGGCGGTACAATTCTGGTACCCCGAAGACCATGTATTCCGATTTGGGTTGGAAGAAGTTTGTCCTACCTATGAGGAATTCTCTACCATACTGGGTATAAATCCCAGTGTGTCTGTGACTTTGCCCGAATTTTCCCTCTCTCCCAAGTATTTTTTGGCCGGGCTTCTTCATATTTCGCCTTTGGAGGCTAGATCATTAGTTGTTGGAGGATTGATCTCCCTCCTGGCGGTGCTCCAGTCCTTGCATTTGCGGGACGTAGGTGATGCTGTCTATGTTGGAGCCGTTGTTATGGGTCTAGTTTCAAAATTGTTATTGGTGACAGGGGAACTACTGGTGGACCCACAACTTGCAGCCATTACTTCATGGATGTCATAGCGTGGCAATCCTGCGACGGTGATACTGGCGGAGACCCTGAATGGCCTGGATGCCTGGAGAGAAGGCCGTTCTGACTTTTTGAGGGGTAGCATGTGATGCTGTTCATGTAGTTGTGTGAAAGATTCTTCTTGGCGACTCCTCCAGAGTATCCCTTGTCGGTCGTACCCAACTTCTTTTCACGCTACTTCATCAGCGTTGGACTATATATTGAGAACTGGGAGCATTGGCTTATGGAGCATGGGGATCGTGGGCTATATTGGTCAGTGCCTTGGCGGGGATAGTTGCAGCCTGTTCTGGAGCTAGGAGAGTATTCATATGTGCGGCTGGTTGGTCTCAGATAAACCTCTTTTTATTTCCCTTGGCGGCTTTTGCGCCAATTCGACTGGGGGCAGGTCGTGCCCCCTCGGACCACAAATTTCTTTCCGGTAGAAGATTTGATTGAGCGCCTGCGCCTGTTGCTTGGGTCTCTGTGGGAAAATCGGCGTCCGTCGACCCGTCCCTCTAAGGCTGTCGGGAAGGTTTGGCATGTCCCCAAAGATTATATAAAGTGGTTGTAGAGGAAAGTAGTCAACAAGATGTTGGCAGTAGAGACTGGACAAAGATGGTTTGTTTTATCTAACACCATGGAAGGAGGTGTTGTGGTCTTTTCGAAGATGGTTAAGGCTCACCGATCCATGGAATGTTTACGGCACTCTATTCAGGCAGGGGAAACTTGGGAACCTCAGGATGTAGATGATGAGGGTGCAGGCTCCTCTGGTAGCTGTGGGTAGGACTCCTGGGGAGTTTATTTGTGTAACAGATGTGGGGATTTTATTTGACTTTTTATGGTAGTGGGGAAGGGAGTTATCCGTTCCTTTTTCTTATGTAATCCGTACTGTAATTTCTTATTAATGAAATAAACAGGTTTTTGACCATCCAGCTGTGCCTTTCGATGAGTTTTGTATTTTGAATTATCTATACTGATCGCTAAGGCATACATAATCCTTTTGTTCAAATATTTTTAGAATGAACCGCCGTTCTCAGAGGTAAGAAAAGAATAATATTTTGTGAAAAAGAAAGGGACGCACTCATGTGAGGTGCATGAGCTGCCTACGTACCTCTGGGGTTTTTTGAAAATGTTTTTATCTGTTTGCAAAATAGTTTTTTGCATAGGATCAGGCCCACATAGTTCTGGGTAGAGGGAAATGAAGAATTGATTTTTTAGAATAGAAGTGGGATGAGAAGAGTCGTAGCGCGCCGAGATTTCAGACTAGGGGTAGAATTTCTTGAGACGATTCAGGCTGACTGGACGAGCAATCTCCTCCCCATCCAGGTCAGTGAGCATGGCGGCACCGTCGGATAAGATTTTCTTCACAATGTAGGGGCCACTCTAATTGGGCTTGAATTTCCCTCTGGGGTCCCAGATGGGTTCTACTATCTCCTTGAGGGCTAAATCCCCATCCTGGACACCACGGTCCTTGACTCTCTTGTTGAAGGATCGCGCTATTCGGCGATGGTACCCATGTATGTGGTAAAGTTCTTTTAATCTTCTTTCATCTAGGAGGGATAGCTCATCAAGACGGCTTTGGCACCAGTCTTCTTCACTAACCTTGCTTTCGAGCATGACGCGTAGCGAGAGTATTTCTAGCTCCACAGGTAGGACAGCTTCCATACCGTTGACCAGGGAGTAAGGGGTAGCCCCAGTAGAGGTTCGAATTGAGGTTTGATATCCCCAGAGGGCGTATGGGATCCGGTCGGCCCAATCCCTACAACTTTCGGTCATCTTGCTGATGATGGCTTTGAGATTTTTATTGGCGGTTTCAACTGCACCATTGGTCTGAGGTCCGTAGGGAGAAGATTTGTGTCTCTGAATCCCGTACTCGTTGACTACTTCTGTGACTTGTGCTTAGAAATGTAACCCGTTATCTGATACCAGCTCGTGCGGGACCCCATATCGGCAGATGATATTTTTCTTGAGGAATTTGGCCACTTTCTTGGCATTCAATATTGCGTATGACTCAGCCTCGACCCATTTGGTGAAGTAATCGATGTCAACTAGGATGAACTCATGTTCGTTTGAAGACTTTGGTGTAACCTTCCCTATGATGTCGATACCCCAGGTGGAGAACAGCCAGGGAGAGGTCATATTGTATAATTCTCGCGGAGGTAAGTGTTGAAGATTAGAGAATTATTGGCATTTGAGGAACCTCCGGACATAGGCGGTGCAATCCTGGATCATGGTGGTCCAGTAGTAGCCCTGTCGGATGATCTTCTTGGCGAGCATGTGACCATTCATGTGGGGTCCGCATTCCCCGTTGTGGATTTTTTGCATTATTTTCTCAATCTTATCCCCTGCGATGCAGTGTAGATGAGTTCCATCGAAATTCCTCTTGAGTAGAGCTTTATGACAGATGATGTACTGGGCGGCCAATCTTCGGAGGGTTGTTCGATCTTTCTTGTTGGAACCCTCGGGATACCTACCATGTTTTAGGAGGCACCAGATATCATAGTACCAACAATCGGCTAGTTCGGGATCTTCAGTGAAGACAAGCTCAATATGGTAGCAATGGGTCGGTTTGTCTTACTTTTGAACTAGGAAGGGGGTAATTATTATTCCTTCGGGTATGTCGACCATGGAGGCCAAGGTGGCGAGAGCATCAGCTAGGTTATTCTTTGCTCGGGGTAGGTAATGGAAGGTGATATCTCAGAATCGGGAGGCTAACTCTTCTAATTGGGCATCAAAGCGTTGGAGCTTTTTGTTCTTGACTTTTCAATTTCTGAAGACTTGACCGATGATAAGGGAAGAATCCTCGTAGACATCAAGGTATTGAATACCTTTCTTGAGAGAAACCTTGAGGCCCACTATGCATGCCTCGTATTTCGTCATGTTGTTTGTGCAAGGGAAATCCAATTTAATGGCGATGGGGGTGTGGGAGTCATCTGAGGCGACCAAAAGTATCCCAATGCCATATCCCTTTTTTGTTGGCAGCGTCGTCAAAGAAAATTTTCCATCGAAGGAGATCTTGAGTGGTGTAGAGGATATTTTCATCCGGGAATTCGAAGATCTGGACATTTTCTTCGTCTATGGGATAAGCGACGAGGTAGTCAGAGATGGCTCTTCCTTTAATGGCTTTCTATGTGACGTACATGATGTCGATCTCGGTTAGGAGCATCAACCATCGATCCATCCAACTGGATAAGGCGAGTTTCTCAAGCAGGTATTTGATGGGATCCATTCGGGATACAAGTTTGATGGGGAAGGCGAGCATGTAGTGTCGCAACTTTTGGGTGACCCAAACAAGTGCTACACATGCCTTTGCTAAAGCAGTGTATTTGACCTCATACCCGGCCAATTTGTGACTGGCGTAATAGATGGCTCTTTCTTTATGGGAATCTTTAAGGTATTGGGCTAGCAAAGCCCCAACTGCAATGTCGGTTATGGTTAGGTGTAGGAGCAAAAGGTGACCAGACTGTGGTGGCATGAGAACTGGAGGTTGGGTCAGATATTGTTTGATTTGGTTAAAAGCTTCTTGACAGGACTCATTCCAAACCTTGGTTGAATGCTTTCGGAGGAGCTTGAAGATCGATTCACAGATGGAGGTTAGCTGGCTGATGAACCGACTGATATATTGTAATTTCCTAAGAAACCCTCGGACTTCTTTCTCTGTTCGGGGTGGTGTCATCTCAATTATGGCCACCATCTTTGCAAGATCTGCTTATATCCCTTTTTCTCTAACCATGAATCCCAAGAGTTTTCCCTTTATAACGCCGAAGACACACTTCTGTGGATTAAGTCGCATCTGATACCGTCGCAGTCGTTCGAAGAACTTCCGGAGAGCGAGAACATGACCTTCTCTATTTTTGGACTTGATAATCATATAATCCACATAAATCTCGACCTCTTTGTGAATCATATCGTGCAGGATGGTTGTGGCATCCCTTTGGTAGGTAGCCCCAGCATTCTTGAGACCGAATGGCATAACGGTGTAGCAAAAGGTTCCCCATGGGGTGATGAATGCGGTTTTTTTGGTGATCTGGGTGCATCTTGATTTGGTTGTATCCGAAAAACCCGTCGACAAATGACTTGAGAGCATGACTGGCTGTGTTGTCCACGATCATGTCGATATTAGGTAGCAGTTAATCATCCTTTAGAGAAGCTTTGTTTAAAACTCGGTAATCTACACACATTCGAACCTTCCCTCCTGATTTTGGCACAGGTACAATATTGGCTAGCCATATGGGATATTCGATCACCCGAATGAAACCCACGTTTAACTGTTTGACCACCTCTTCTTTGATCTTGAGCGACCATTCGGTGTTGAGTTTTCTCAATTTTTGTTTAATCGACTTGTAATCTGGGAGAGTGGGAATCTCGTGTTGAGCTATTTCAAGATCGATGCCAGGCATATCATCATAGGACAATGCAAAGACATCTACGAACTCCTTCAGCAATTATTCGAGTTGTGCGCGCTCATGCTCGTCAAGGGTGGCCCCTATCCTAATCTCGCGCAGTTGTCTACTAGAACCGAGATTAATAATAATAGTCTCTTCTTCATTAACTTGAACACGGTTATGTTGTTTATTATTAACCTTATTTAGATCAGTTAAGAATTGTTCGTTTGTAAAATCATCATCATCAAAATTTTGATTAGAATCCAAGCAGTTAATGTAAGGCACATCAAGATACTCAAAATCTTCGTTTATTTCATTGATAGGAAAAATAGCATTGAGAACCTCATCAAAAGAGGTCTTGATTATATTTGAGCAAGGATAGACAACAGATGAAGAAATAGGGTAAACATTGGGGTTAGGGGAGATTTCAAGGGGTGAGAGGAGTATCAGCAGCTTTAATCAGATGGGATGGGTCAATTAATGTAGTGCCTGAATGAACCATGCAGAGTGCTTGCCCCAATATCTATAAGTTGAAGGAATCTTCAAAATCGCTTTCCTCAGTCTCTTCGGCATCTTTGATGAGCGATTGTACTCGGTGTGGGAAACTTTCGGCCCATGGGTATCTGTCTTGGAAAAAGATCTCCATTCCCGGCCTCATCTTCTTGTCTGTGTGGTCATACCATGGTTCTGGAAAACCATAAAAGGGGAAGTCCTCGCCTTCTTTGATGAATCGTCCATTTAAGGAGTCTCCTGACATAGTTCGGATGCAGTCTGATCTTTTCTTTGGTCGAGACTGGCGGATCATTCTGAGCTCTTGTTCTGATGGTTGATACCCCAAGCCACAAGGAGGGAAAGATTTCTTCAGTTCGATGGGCTCGAGTATCCCTTGCAGCCTTTGCCCTAGCCCCAGTCTGGGCATGAAGTGCATGTTTTTGAACGTCTGAATCACATTGACATTGCCATGAGGGTCATGTTATGGACAAACCCTTTCTTTAAAACCGTCCCCTGCCGGGAGTAGGAGTGTCTCAACTCAGAATCCTGATAGGAGCATATCATTTAACCCGTGCTGTATCTCGAGAATTGGACTGCTGGTTCTTGCCCCCTCGACATTTTCGTTGTCGCCTAAAATGGTGATGACTCGCCCGTGAGCGAAGAACTTCAACTTCTGATGGAGTGAGGAAGACACACCCTTGATATTGTGGAGCCAGGGTCGTCCGAGAAATATGTTGAAACAAGTTGGGATGTCTATGACTTGGAATTCAACGACGGGGTTTATAGGTCCAACCCCTATTGCAAGTTTTATCGACCCCATCACCTCAGGATAGGTATTATCGTAGGCACGCACAGCGGCGGAGGTTGGAGCGAGGTCGCTTTCTTTCAGGCCTAAACACTTGAAAGTTCTCAGAGGGCAAACGTTCAAGGCGGATCCGTTATCTACAAGGGAGAATGGCACGACGTTTCCCATAACTTCGATAGAGATATTGAGTGCATGATTGTGATTCGGCCCAATTCTGGGGATTTCTTCTTTAGAAAATGATAGCATTCGGGTAGAGGTCAAGGATCCGACCAGATTTACCGCTTCTTCTGGTGTGGTAGAGGGAGGAACTATGGGTCCAGTGAGTAATTTGATTAAAGCATTTCTGTGCAGCTGGGAAGACATGAAAAGCCCCCATAGAGTGATGTTAGCTTGGGTTTTCTTCAGTTGATCGAGGATCTTGCTCTCCTCGATGGTCATCTCTGGCATAGGAAGGTTTTCAACGCCCTTCCCTTTGTCATTTGCTGGTAGTAAGCTTGGAACCTGGTAATGTCTCCCTGATCTGGTCATGTGATTTATTGAAGAAGGAAAGAACATGAATCCCGTTTCCTCATCAATATTAGGTTGTGCTGCCACCCTATTTATTTATCCGAGGAGTTCTTCAAATGATATCATCCCACATATTTTGGCTACTGGGCCAGTTCTTCCTGAAGCTTGTTCTTCACTCGAATCTTTGAATTCTTCCCCCCATTCGGTGGTAGCAATTATGTCTTTCCATGTAAAGTCGATGCATTCCACAACTTCAACGACTTCTTCATATAAGTTATCCCATTCTATGGGGATATGTGTGATTGAAGGGACCAAGCGCCCTTGTAGCTTCAAAGTGTCAAGTAACCCGGTGATACTGTAAATGCTGTTGGTTTTCCTGAATAATTCTACCATAGTCTGGACAACATCATCTAGGCTGACTTCGTCGGTTGGTACCACCCACTTGTTTGAATCTCGAGCCCATTTTCGTGCTTCCAAGAACAGTGTGCTGAACCTCTGGCAATCGATGACCATCTGTGAGGGAAATTTCAGCCCGAACTCTAGGAGTTGGTTTAACACCTCTGACAATTTCATACTTCCATTTTCAGAACGGGTACGGACAGCGATGCATGCTCTTGTAAGGAGTGACAGTGCTTGATCAGCGAGGCTAGTAGGGTGTAGAGGAAATATGGGAAATTTTAAAGAGGTTTAGGAGAGTATATGGGTGTGATTTGAGTTGATGGATCGAAATCTGGGTTTTCTTCTAAGAAGGTGGCATTGGTGTGATTCGAAAGTGGACTGTGAGTAGTGCTTGGCTTAGGATTGGCTAGTGGGGCGATGGTACCCCGATCAATGAGATCTTGGATTACGTTCTCGAGGTGAAAGTATTAGTCGGTGGTATGGCTGACAGTTTGGTGAAAGGCGTAATGAGCCTCTCTCTTGAAGTTTCTTGGGAGTGGATTTGGAAATGGACGTGAATCCAAGGGTTTGATGAGGTTTTGACTTAACATGGCTTAGTAAACTTTGGAGAGGGGAGCATGGAGCTCAGTGTATTCCCTTCGGATGGGGGCAGGGAGGCTTTTTGGTGCCCATGATGTGGTTGGCTGAGAGATGTTATTAATGGTTGAGACGGTGGCACTAGCAGGCTTGTCATACTTTCTAGGGGTGAACTCTCCGGACACCTTCTTCGGTTCAACCTCTGTTTTAACAAGGCTTTCCTCGATTTCAACTCCAGCCTCTCTGAGAGATCGAAAGTGGGGATAGTATTGTCCTCCCATCGTCGCTCGAATGTGGTGAAAGAAGTTCTTCTTCACTATGTTAACCTGTTCTTCCTCGGATGGCCGATTGGTCATGGTAGCTGCCTCCTCCCTCCATCGGTTTATGAAGTTTCTGACTGATTCCCCAGGATTCTGTTTGAGCAGTTCTAAATCACGATGGGTTACCTCAAGATCTTCGTTGTATTTATATTGTGACATGAATTCTCGGGCTATATCCTCCCAGCTACGGATTCTGGATTCCTCAAGAGATAAAAACCATCGGAGGGCACTATCCTTCAAAGTTTGCTGAAATAATTGGGCCATCACTTCTTCACAAGCCCCTAGTAGAGTCATGGAATGATGATAACTGCGAAGATGAACAATTGGGGGTCCACTCCCTCCGAACTTCTCGATATTTGGCATTTTGAACTTCTCGGGTAACCTTGCTTTAGGATAAGGAGACATGTGGGTGTAGTCCATGTAATTATCATAGATCCCGACCTGATCAAACTTCTTGGTGAGCATATTGGGATCCTCTTTGAATTTATTCAACTCCTCCTCCTTTGGATCAACGACCACATGTAGGTTAGCCATAGGCTGGGAAATGTTTGGCATTAGAAGTTTGGCAGGCGGTGACCCATTGGCAGGAGGGGCACGTGGAGCGTGATGATAGTCTTTCGGAACCCATATAGGCTCGGGTGGACCCATAACACGAGGGAATAGGGCCTCGGGCTCTTGAGGAATAGGATCTAGTTTCGTTTCATCTCTCAAACCTCAGTTTGGAGGTTGTCAATCTTGGACACGAGCTGAGCTAGGACTGTGGTCATATCCGACTGTATGACTGGTGCTTGATATATATTCTCCATAAAAGATGGATAGATTCCGAACTTGGAAGAAGTAGTAGAGGAACGGATGAAACTCCGGGGTGATATGACTGAAGATCGAAGCCAATAGGGAGCCAGGCCAAGGGCTTGTGATCGACCTGAGAAGGCTTAGGATGAGATTTATTTTTGAGAAAAAAGGAAGAACTATTTTTGGATTTTTGATAAAGAAGGGAGAAATGTTTTTGAATTTTTGATAAAGAAGGGAGAAATGTTTTTGGATTTTTAATAAAGAAGGGAGAAATGTTTTTGGACACGGAACTCAGCATGATTATTACAATCATTATGTTTTCACTTGTATTTAATTCTCCTAAAGGCAATGTCGGACGGGACCCGAGCCTGGAAAAGTGGAGGTCTTAATATATGCAAAGCTACAGTTTGGACTTGTAACTAGGCTCACGGACAGGGGCCCATTTTAAAAATGCATGAAAATCTGGGCGGCAGATCAATCCGGAATTTCGGTAGAGTTTCGGGTTGAAACCGACAATCTAAAGTGCGTGTCCTAGGTCTGACACCTATATGTGGGTATGCAGTTGGTTGGGTGAATCGACATGGGTTCCCCCCTTCGACGTGACTTCCACGATATATGTCTTGCTCTTGCGGGCAATTGGTATGTGTGGACAAGCCATTTTATATACCCGAGTGTACGTGAATTGCCTCACCATATACCTCGTGTGGACAGTACGTGTGAGAGCGAATTCGATATACTCAATGTACGTGAATGAATTCCCTATGATATACCTCCTGTCATGACTTCGGTCAAGCGGTACGATGCGGGGGAACCGTTTGATATATGTCGAAGGTACTTGTCCAATGGAAGGTGAGAGTCATATCGCTTAGGCTAACTGCGACCTGCCGGACCAGGGCCCATCACGAAGTGACCCTCCAATTACTGGGTAAAATTTGGTCAATATCAATGATCTTTGGTGATGTCGTGTGAATCACGCATGATTCTCTTATTAGTATCTTATGATGAGAATACCTTTCTTGATTATGCCCAACAGGGAGCAAAGTATAAGTACCCAAAAGGTACACCAAGTATGGATGGGTGATGCGTGCAACATGGGGATATATATGTGATCCTAGGTGCACGTGGTGTGAAGTGTACATGGAGAAATTTCTACAAGTGTGTGAACATAAGCATAAGCATGGGATACATATGAGAAAAGGGAACATGCATATACGGGGGGAAAATAAACAAATATAACATCCATGTAAATAGAGTCAAACCCATAAACAAAAACACATATCCCCAGCAGAGTTGCCACTGTGGCCATCCACGATCCTCACCGTGCGGGCGGGCGCGTGGAGGAAGGATCCTTCGGGTCCCGCGCATCCCTCTTGGGAGCGCTTCGGCCGGTGTCGTTTGAGATGTGGTGCAAAAATGTAGAGAGATTCAGAGTCGCCAGTCTAATTTACTCAAAACAGACAAAAGAAAAAAGGGGAAGCCACCTCGAAGGATGGCATCCAAAGACATACTGGTGCGTGCGAAACCAAAATGATTCGAGAAGGGTTCGGAGGCTTAGTTACGAAATGGGAAGGTGTTAGGCACCCATTCCGCCCTTTCGGTCTCTCATGGATATTTTCTATTTTCCTTTATGTTTCCCCCCGTGATATGTGTGCATGTGTATATATATAGAATGGAGGTAGGAATCCTCGACTTGTATCATGGAAAAGATAAAGTGAGTCGTCCGTCGGAAGATATAAGAATAATATTAGAAAAATAAGATTTACGCGATTACCCCTACGTTGATCGTTATAATGGAACGATAACGCATATGGAGTAATACGTCCCTAAGGGCAAGTATATAGAACATAAGAAGATTAGATTTAGAGAAAAGAGGAAGTAAAACAAAGGTGAGAAAGAGGACTCGAGTCTCGGGTTTTACCCTGAGATGCCTACGTAGCCTATAAAGGCATCAAAGTCCACGTAGTTCGCATACAAAATGAGTGGTGGGGTTTATCCCATAAATCCAAATGGGGAATCTCTTATTTGTAAGTGTGTGTGTGTGTGTGTGTAGAAAAAGTGTTTTAGTTGTGAGGAAAGTGTGAGAAAAGTAAGAGAATCCCTATTTGGAATTTATGAGCAAACCCTCTTTTTCTTGTTTTTTGGGTTTTATTTATATGAAAATAAGAGATGTTCAATAATACTAAATAAAAAAGTATATTAGGATGTGTGATATGAGATAATAAAAGCGCTAAGTAAGAAAACAAGTTATTGGGAATTTAAGAGAGTTTAAGAGAGAGTTTGAGAAAGTTGGACCTTCTTGAAGATCTTGAGCTTGATCTTGAATGTTGGAGAGCATCCCTTGCACTTGGATGATGATGGAGATTGTCTAATTCACTAAGTTTGATGAAAAGGGTGATGAAAAGTGGAAGAAAAAAAGGGATTTGGAAGTTGAAATCACGCTGCCTTCGGGAGAGGTTTTTGGGATGCGTTGAGAGAGATTTCTATCAGATCTGGGCTCCCCTTGAAAATGAGGTGAAGGACTCTTTTTATAGGCCCAGGTAAGTGCCGATCGGCATAAACCCATTCCTGCCGATAGGCACCTGCCGATAGTGGCAGTGCGCTTCAGGCTTTTTTGAAAAATAGGCGGCCGAGGGCAAACCGTTGGTCAGAATCATGCACGGGGCATACCGTTGGAAACATAATTCGTATACCTTCAAAAGTCCTTTGGACCGTTCCCAGGTTCGGGAGTTAACTTTGGGTCAAATATGGCTCGAAAGCGTTTATCGATCCATTGGACGGGGAATCATTCGAACGCAAACGGATCGTTCGTTCGCATGGTAAGTCCGAAACGCGCACAGGGCAGACCGTTGGAAAGGTTAGGAGATGTAATTCGACATTCCAAAGAGTTTGACTCAGTTTGAGGAGTTGACTTTAGTCAACCGGTCCCGAGAATCATTCGGTGACCTCTCGAAGTCGAACGGATCGTTCGTCCGCATGGTAAGTCAGAATCGCTCACGGGATGGACCATTGGGAAGGGTATTCAGTGCCCTTTGAAGATTCATTTAGCCTCGATTTAGATGAAGAGTTGACGTAGGTAAAACAGAGACCGGGAGCGCCCGGTGGCCTCTAGGTCAAGTTTCGGACACAAACGGATCATTTGTCCGCATGTTAAGTCAAAATCGCGCATGGGGTGGTCCATTGGAAAGGGTATTCAGTGCCCTTCGAAGATTCATTCAGTCTCGGTCGAGATGAAGAGTTTGACTTTTGGGTCAAACTGAGCCGGGGAGTGCTCGATGGCTTCTAGGTCAGTACTTAGGACATAACCTAGGTTTGTAGTGATGGAGGGAGGTACTAGGGACCTAAGGAGAGTTAGGGAGTAACAGAATGGGGTGTCTACATATATATATATATATATATATATATATATATATATATATATATATATATATATGGTGTGTACATTAATATCAGTGGCTAGATATTAGTATTGTCTATACTGTAGTGCTATAGGGGGAGGTTGCGCATAATGGATGAATCCGCTAGCTTGAGGAGTAGGGAGAGTATATTCCCAGGTCATAACATCCATTATATGGGTGAGGGGCATCTCACTTTCAGGGGAGGAATATGACCGCCTCCAATATTTACGTATTAACCAAGTTAGTGAGCGATTCTGACTTGGGGTAACTAGGTTATGTGAATATACTGAGTGGGATAGCACTTTAAAGGATATACATCCGGTGAGTTATTACTCAGGAGGATGTTCATTATTAATTATTATTTCAGCATATTTGTGCATGTTGTAATACGACTCCGTATATAATTAGGAAAATAGTTATATATGGGATAATTGATACAGACCATGAATTATATTATATGTATAATGGGTGTGAAAGTTATATGAATTTAAAAAGGGGAATGATTAATTAAGTTAGTGTTAGTAATAACTTAGAAATCATAATTATGGCATACTCGGTTAGATTAGGGTGGTTTCAAGGGGTTATAATAGTTATCTAGTCATGGGATAAATAACTAGGTAAATTAATTAACGCGTTAGTAGTGCACATTAGAGGGGGGGGGGGGGGGGTGAGAATGTCCTCAAGGGAGTGTGGCACTAGCTAAAATATGAAGAGCATGCGTACCTATTTATCACTGCAAGTTATTCATTTCCTAAATTTTTTTCCAACTTTTTTGGGTACTAATCCTTGCTATAAAAACTTTTAAAAACCTTTTAGATGTCCAGCCATAGGGACGCCATGCTTGACTCATTCCAGGGATCCGTTTATGCAGCATATGTGGATGTTGCGGGAGTTTGATAGGTGCCTCTTTTTTTTCATTTCTAGTGTAGAGATTTCCTATCAGTTACTCGAGCATGTCGCTCACAGTTTATTCCGTACTTATGTCAGACTTGTTGAAATTTATTAATTGTCTTTAATTTTAGTTGGATTTGAGCCGATGGTTTATTCGATTAGTTATTTAGATGTTAATGGTTAATTTCAGTTAATTGTGATTGTTTAAATTAATTTGTTTCAGCATGAGTATTTCATTAAATTAATGAAAGATAAAACTTGGCACCAGGCTAATTTTCTCACTTAGGTGGTTTGTAATTAAAAAGGCGACAGTGATGCTAAGAATCAACCAACTGAGAAACCTGTTCTAATTTAATTTAGGACTGATCACCCGGGGTTAATTAAGCGGGGTGTTATAGATGGTATCAGAGCATCATGTTCTAGTGTCCTTAGGATCTGTGCATCTTACTACGTTTTAGCGTAACGTTCAGTTGTTATAGAGCCCTATTATTAGGACTGTTGATTCATTTTCCGCTTTTGAGATATTGTATTTTTTCTGCTATTAGATTTTTGTATAATTGTGTACTTATACGATTCGATCTACTTTCAGATGCCATCGAAGAGGCAGAGAGCGAAGAGGGCTGAGGCTAGGGATGAGTTAAGGGAGGCTCATCAGGAGCCACATGTACCGCCACCACTACCCCCACCCGAGTTGATCTCCACTACTCAGGTGGTAGTGATAGTGGCCCAGGCAGTTGAGACGGCAATGAGGGCTGTGGCAGCCCATTTTCCTTATCCCCGGGCACTACATCCAGTGGCACCAGCAGTTCAGGCTCCATTGGGGCCACTATCTTGGAAGCGAGTTAGGGAGACCTTTTAAAAGGGTCACCCACCCAAGTTTCGAGGTAGTACCGATGTAGTAGAGGCTTGTGACTGGAAGAAGAATATTCAGCGCCATCTGCGCATGCTAGAGTGTACTGATGTGAAGAAACAGATGCTTTCTACCTTCCGTCTATTGGGGGTAGCCTTACAGTGGTGGGAGTCAGTTACCACCGCTGAGGAGAGGGATTTGATGACGATATTTGAGTTCTGGGTGCAATTCGAACACAAATACTTCCCACCAGTGGTAGAGGACAAAATGAGGAAGAAGTTCAACAAGTTAGTAGAGGGTGATCGTGTAGTGGAAGATTATGAGGAAGCGTTCACCCGTTTGGAGAACTTTGTGCCAAATGAGGTGAGCGAAGAGGGGAGAAAGAAGTCGAAGTTCATGGATGGCCTAGCTTGGAAAATCAGGCAGCACTTGATTGACAATTCGGCGTTGGTGACCTATACAGATGTCGTTAATGCCTCCCTTGTACATTGTCAGGATCATCGCTTCCATGCGAAGGGGAGAAAGAGGGTAGGGGAGCCGAGCCAGCAGGGAAAGGCAGTCGTTGGTAGTGACACAAGTGGTACTCGGTAGCAGACTAGCAGTCAGCAAGGGAACCAGGCTAAGAAATTTAGGCCTAGTGGGTTCCAACCTGGAGGGATTTAGGCAGGCCTAACAGGGCCCAAATCAATAGCAACAGGTTCCTCAGGGCCGTCAGGGCCAAGGGAATAATGGGGGAGGCCAGTAGGGTCAGCC
The DNA here is from genome assembly GCA_949130495.1 of Sambucus nigra. NCBI lineage: Eukaryota > Viridiplantae > Streptophyta > Magnoliopsida > Dipsacales > Adoxaceae > Sambucus > Sambucus nigra. Next base: position 460,426,781 of record OX422216.1, on the reverse strand, counting down.
ACGTCAGGGCCAATAGGGCCAACAACATGGGGATGGTAAGAGACGTTGCTTTATTTATGGCCAAACAAGACACTTCAAGAGGGAGTTCTTGTAAAATATCAGAGGCCAACAACAGCGTGACCAACATGGGCAGTAGGGTCAGATGCCGCTAGTAGCACCGGCTCCACCAGCCCCACAGCAGCATGGGTAGATGCTCTACGGGCGTGTGTATGACGTCCGAGATGTTCCAAATCCTCAAGCATAGCAGGCGCCGCCAGCGGTTGAGGGTATGTTTCTCATCCATGGTCATGAGGGTAGTATACTTTTTGATACGGGACCATCTCATTCATTCATTAAATCTACATTTTCTAAACAAGACGGGTTACTAAAGACCGCGGGTAGTCTTCGTATGTGTGTACAGTCGCTAGTAGGCAGCGGGGCATTGATTCACTCGATTTGTTGGGGGGGGGGTAGACATTTTGATTGGAAGGCTTAGTTTAGCGGCGGACCTCTTATTATTAGATATTGAGGGGTACGATGTCATCCTACGTTTGGACTGGTTGGCGGGTTAACGGGCGACTGTGGATTGTTACAAAAGGACAATCGTGTTCTCCATTCTGGGACAGGAGATGTTCCTAATAGCGATGCCTCTACCTGAGGGAGGGTCGCGCACACACTTGTATTATATCGAGGAGGAGACCTCACAGGATGTGGTAGTTTCCTTGGATTCGATTCCGGTAGTAAGGGACTTTGAGGATGTGTTCCAAGAAATACTAGGGTTGACACCCAACAGGGAAATAGATTTTGTAATCGATTTAGCATTGAGGATGAGGCTGATTGCTCGAGCACCATACCGTATGGCCCCTTCCGAGATGCGTGAGTTGAGAGAGCAGATTCAGCAGCTCTTGGGTTTGGGTTTCATTCGGCGAAGTACATCATCGTGGGGTGCACCGGTGTTATTTCTAAAGAAGCGGGATGGTTCACTTCGATTGTGCGTGGACTATAGGGAGTTGAACAAGGTGACGATACGGAATAAGTATCCGTTGCCTAGGATTGATGATCTATTTGACCAATTGAGAGGGGCGTCTTGCTTCTACAAGATCAATTTGAGGTCAGGGTATCATCAACTACGTATCTGAGACGAGGATGTTTCTAAGACTACTTTCCTGTCGCGGTATGGATCTTATGAGTTCAGGGTGATGCCATTCAGGCTCACAAATGCGCCAGAAGTGTTCATGGATCTCATGAACAGGGTTTTCAGAGAGTATCTTGACTAGTTTGTCATCGTGTTCATTGATGACATCTTGATCTACTCGCGCACTGAGGGGGAGCACTCAGAGCATTTGTGTATGGCCCTACAGACGTTACGGGATCACCAACTTTATGCCAAATTCGAAAAGTGTGGATTTTGGTTGCGGGAGGTACAGTTTCTTGGTCATGTGCTGTCAGACCAGGGTATTGCGGTGGATCCGAGTAAGGTGTCGGCGGTGAGGGAGTGGGGATAGACCACGACACCGATCCAGGTGCGCAGTTTTCTGGGATTGGCAGGCTATTACAGGCGGTTCATTAAAGGGGTCTTAAAGATTGCGGGCTTTTTAACGAATCTAACTCGGAAACGGGTGCCTTGTACTTGGAGTGATCATTGTCAATTAGCTATCGACTAGTTAAAGGACAAGTTGACATCTGCACCCGTACTTGCTTTGCCGAATGGAGGACTAGAGTATCGAGTTTACACTGACGTATCCTTACAGGGACTTGGGGGTGTGCTTCAGTAGGAGGAAAGGGCTATAGCTTATGCGTCCAGAAAGCTAAAGTCTCACAAGAGGAATTACCCCACTCATGACCTAGAGCTAGCAGCGGTCGTTTTTGCTTTGAGGATATGGAGACATTATCTTCTAGGAGAGCAGTTCACTTTTTTCATGGGATGGACTGTCACTTGAGTATCTCTTCACACAGAAGGATCTGAACATGAGGCAGAGGAGGTGGCTAGAATTCGTGAAAGACTACTAGTTTGATATTCAGTATCATCCTGGTAAGGATAATGTGGTGGCAGACGCATTGAGTCGGAGACCAACTGGGGATATATTAGAAGTCTGGAAACCGAAGTGGAGAGAGCTTCGATATGAGGACGATATAGCTAGGGCCTGCATGTCATCTTTATCCATCAAACCTGAGATCATTATGTGAGTGGTGAGGGCTCAGGCGGAGGACCAGATTTGCCAGGATAGGGTACTTCAGTTATTAGCCGAAGAAGCGAAGGGTTACTCAATTAGCTCAGAAGGAGGCCTATGACTAAATGGGAGGTTAATTGTGCCAGAGGATGAGGAGTTGAGGCACGATTTAATGACAAAGTCCCATGGTTCGAGATTTACAATACATCCCGATGGGGATAAAATGTACCAGGATATGAGGAGGCAATATTGGTGGGAAGGAATGAAACGGGACATAGCGGAGTTTGTCACGAAATGTGCCACATGTTAAGTCATGAAAGTTGACCATCAGAGACCATCAGGGATGCTACAGCCACTAGAGATTCCCATGTGGAAGTGGGAGAGCATCTCCATGGACTTTATTACAGGGTTACCTACATCACCGAGAGGTCACGATTCCATATGGGTCATTGTGGATCGGTTGACCAAGGTGGCCCACTTCTTGCCGGTTCACACAGACTTTGAGACGATGCGCTATGCGCAGCTATTCATAGCGGAGATTGTTAAGCTGCACGGCGTGCCGATAAATATTGTGTCTGACAGGGACAAAATTTTTGTGGCTAATTTTTGGCAGAGCTTTGAGGAGTCCATGGGCACAGAGTTACATTTGAGTGCAGCCTATCACCCACATAACGACGGGCAGAATGAGCAAGTCAATCAGATGATAGAAGACATGTTAAGGATGTACATTCTAGACTTTGGGGGAGGATGGGAGAGATATCTTCCTTTGGTAGAGTTCACGTATAACAACTCTTACCAATTCACGATTGGTATGGCACCGTTCGAGGCACTATACGAGAGACCTTTTCGTTCACCCGCTTATTGGTTAGAGGTGGGGGACAATAAGCTATTGGGGCCGGAGATTGTCCAAGAGACGTCTACCAAGATAGAGTTGATTCGAGGGGAGATTAGGATAGCGCAGGATAGGCATAAGAGTTACGTTGATGCTTTACTGAGACATGTGGAGTTAGAGGTTGGGGATCAGGTATTAGTCTGGGTGTCCCCTATGAAAGGGGTGATGAGGTTCGGTAAGAAGGGTAAATTAGCACCAAGGTACGTGGGACCTTTCCCTATTATTGAAAGGGTGGGACCGATATCATATCGACTGGGATTGTCAGAGCATCTTCAGCGGATACACGACGTGTTCCATGTGGCATCGCTGAAGAAATATCGAAGGATAGAGAGGGCCTTCTGGCACATTCCACTCAAGGAAATTAATTTATAGCCAGACATCTCGTATGAGGAGAGACCGATGGATATTCTGGACCATAGTGAGCGCAAGTTACGATCCAAGGTTGTTCCACTAGTTAGAGTACAGTGGGGTCATCACAACGTTGACGAGTCTACCTGGGAGCGGGAGGAGGATATGCGAAAATAATATCCAGAGCAATTCACCACAGGTACGACCAAATTTCGGGGACGAAATTCCTTTGTAAGGGGGGAGTATGTAACACCCCGTAATTTGATGCATTTAATATTTCATTAATTCGGGAATTCTAAATTACTTGTGCGTCGTAATTTTAATTAAATTAATTATGGTAGTATTTATTTAAATATTAATCGGGGAGTAAATGGTCAATATTTAGGGAAATTTACTTACTATGTGAATAGTAATAAACTAATTGCATCATTTTTGGTATTAGTGGTGGGGCATTTAGTTATCTCAGCCGAGAGTCGATATAAACTAATTTGGGTATGAGATAAGAATTTTTATAAATTAATTTAGATGCTAATGTTCAGTGTACGGTTGAGTCGGGATGGGCTAAGATAGTCAAAAAAGTGTACCCGGGGGTACTAAATAGGCCACGAGACGTTTTTAGACATAGCCAGGCCCACACGGGGGCGTTTGGGTCACTTGGGCTTGGCCCATTAGGCAAAAAATGGTATTAAGCCTAATTACTAAACTATAAGGAAAAGGGGAACGGGTGATAAATGTTTAGAAAACACTTAGTGGGAGAGGAAACCCTAAGAGGCAGTTAAAGGCAATTTGGAGGACAAAGGAAAGAGCCAAAAGAGGGGATTTTCATCTTCAACCTTGGAATTCACAACTTTAAATCAGACCCTACGAAATCATAAGGCAAGTGGTTAACTTGCTGTAGCATCTAATTCGCATTATGATTCATATTTATGTGATATGAGAAATCAAAATTCGTTTTGGGATTTAGGGGGTACAGAAATGGGGTTTTTGTAAAGTAATCTCCTGATTTCGAATTTGTGTAGAAATTTATGTATAAGCTGAGATTTATATATATATGGTAAGATGTGTAGACCCAGATGAGTTAGAAACGAGTTTGAGATAAAAAAAATTGATGTTGAGATGGATTAACGATTAATACGGGCTTTTCCCCAATTTAGATAAACAGTAGAGAACGTAAATTAAACGAGGTTTAGGAACTTTATGGGGGTTCCTTATGAGGTTCTTGATGTGTTTTATTGATGAGAAGACTTGGGTTAGACTATATAAGGAGTTGGAGATTGGAGTTTTCATCCATGGCTGAAATAGAGACCTGGAGAAGACGAAGATCTGATCGATCGATCGATCGATCGATGGTCGGGGATCGATCGATCGATGGTCGGTAAATTCTGACAGTTCGCCCAGTTTATATATATAAAGGGAATTTAATTAAAAACTTCTTCCCAAACCTTCTTTAATGAGAGATAAACATAGTAGATACAATCAAATTAATTGTGAGGGCAATAAAATTGGGGTTGGAGAGAATTTATGTGTGACACACTATGGTTAAATATTGGGAAGAATATTTTGAAATAATTAAATACATATTGAGTGAGAGAGTCTGAGTATAATGGTTGAGCGATACCACAACATTGAAATAATTTAGGGTGAAAGCTAAATGATTTGTAGTCGGGATTTAGACTTGGGTATAGTTTTATTTTGGGCCACGAGAGCGAGTCCGAATATATTGGTTGGGGCAACACCAAAAGTAATTTAATTAATTAATGTGCAAATTAATTAATAATCAGAATGGGCCTTAAACCCATGATAAATTGTAGGGGCTTGTGTTACGGACTTAGTACACAGTATAGCCGTGGCATTTTTATTTTTTTTATATATACGGTGTATGATCGTATTTATATATATATGGTGTGTACATTAATATCAGTGGCTAGATATTAGTATTGTCTATACTCTAGTGCTATAGGGGGAGGTTGCGCGTAGTGAATGAATTCCCTATCTTGAGGAGTAGGGCGGGTATATTTCCAGGTCATAGCGTCCATTATATGGGTGAGGGGCATATCACTTTCATGGAAGGAATATGACCGCCTCCAATATTTACGTATTAACCAAGTTAGTGAACGATTCTGACTTGGGGTAACTAGGTTATGTGAATATACCTAGTGAGATAGCACTTTAAAGGATATACATCCGGTGAGTTATTACTCGGGAGGATGTTCATTATTAATTATTATTTCAGCATATTTGTGCATGTTGTAATATGACTACATATATAATTAGGTAAAAAATTATATATGGGATAATTGATACAGACTGTGAATTATATTATATGTATAATGGGTGTGAAAGTTATATGAATTTAAAAAGGGGAATGATTAATTAAGTTAGTGTTAGTAATAACTTAGAAATCATAATTATGGCATACTCGGTTAGAGTAGGGTGGTTGCAAGGGGCTATAATAGTTATCTAGTCATGGGATAAATAACTAGGTAAATTAATTAAGGCGTTAGTAGTGCACATTAGGGGGGGGGGGGGGGTGAGAATTTCCTCAAGGGAGTGCGACACTAACTAAAATATGAAGAGCATGCGTACCTGTTTATTACTGCAGGTTAATCATTTGCTAAATGTTTTTCCAAATTTTTTGGGTACTAACCCTTGCTATTAAAAATTTTAAAAACCTTTTAGGTGTCTAGCCACAGGGATGCCAGGCTTGACTCATTCCAGGGATCCGTTACTGCAGCATATGTGGATGTTGCGGGAGTTTGATAGGCGCCTCATTTTTTTCATTTCTAGTCTAGAGATTTCCAATCGGTTACTCGAGCATGTCGCTCACAGTTTTTTCCGTACTTATGTCAGACTTGTTGAGATTTATTAATTTTATTTAATTTTAGTTGGATTTGAGCCGATGGTTTATTCGATTAGTTATTTAGATGTGAATGGTTAATTTCAGTTAATTATGATTGTTTAAATTAATTTGTTTCAGCATGAGTATTTCATTAAATTAATGAAAGATAAAACTTGGCACCAGTCTAATTTTCTCACTTAGGTGATGAGTAATTAAAAAGGCAACAGTGATGCTAAGAATGAACCAACTGAGAAATATATTCTAATTTAATTTAGGACAGATCACCCGGGGTTAATTTGGCGAGGTGTCACAACTTGTCACAACGGTGAACTTGATCCTTATCCTCCTTCCCTAATGTTGTTTAAAAGTATCCTTTCCTTACGACCTTATAGTCTAAAATATTAGGGCTTGTGTGTGCACCATACACACCTTTGTGGTGGTATTTGAGGATATGAATGGCCTCTGATGAAATAAGGAATATTTGAGGTGCTGAGAATTTATTATTTTCTCATAATACTATATTTTCTATGCAATATCTGGATGCTAGATACTTCATCCATCTGGCGTGAAGCTTGTCTTTGAGTAAAACCCCATCTGTGAGGTAGTAACTGATGGGAGTGGTACAGTTTAAGCTCTTATTGACCTCTAAAATGTTGAGATATAGTTAAGTAAAGCTTGTTTTTTTCAAGGTCAAAATTATGACCTATGGATCTACCTCATATGTTAAGGCTACTCGTGAAAGTTGGCTGACCTTTAATATTTTTGATTGAGGGACCCTTTCGAGTGAAAATTTTGGGGATTCTATAGAGGTGGTCATTCACAATTAATAATTACGCTCCCATCATGTCACCTTTGGCCTCATAGACCTTAGTGACTCGATTGACCACTAGCTCAGAGTCACTAATGGCTTCTACTTGTTAGGCTTTTCAATGAATGGCTAGGCCTAATTCTTCCACCAAAGAGTTATACTCCGCCTCATTATTGGCGTATTTGAATTTGAAATGTAGAGAAATATAGATAATACCTCATTTTTAGATTACCAAATCAAGTCCATCTCCACTGCCTAAATTTATAGATGAGCCATCCATGGTCAAGAACCATGTTGGAGAGTTGAGGTCTATGATTTGGAACAATGACTACTTTGGTTCCTTGGGCACTATTGTAACCTTTGATCTGGAGATTTTTATCTCCTTTTCCATATTCTCTATGTTTTTAAACTCTATGATGAAGTCAACTAAGGCCTAACCCATGATGAAACTTTATGGTTGATACTCGATATCAAACTCACCCAACTCTACAAACCACTTGACAAGACTTCCAGATGTATCAGGCTTGTAGAGGAACTTTTAGAGGGGTTAATCGGTCATAACTATTATGGAATGGGACTGGAACTAAGGCCTCAAATGCTCGGCTGAGGTAATCAGGCCGAAGGCTAATTTTTCCAATATTGGATACTTATTTCATCCCCTTACATATCTTCACTAACATAGTAAATAGGTTACTCAACCCTAAACTCCTCTCGGATAATAGTAAATGTAATAATGGTTGGGGATGTAGTAAGGTACAATTATGAATCTTCCCTAATAATTGTCTGGGATAGCAAAGGTGGGGACCCTAGGTACTTCTTGTAATTTTGGAAAGCTTCTTCAGCTTAGAAGTCCATTAATAGGCATTATTCAGTATCTTGAAGAAAGTAAATAACTTTTTTATGGACTTTGAGATGAAATGGTTGAGAGAAGAAACTCCTCAAGGTAGGATTCATATCTCTGTTATAGTTCTTGGAGATTTCCTTCCCAACCGAGTTTTGATCTACTCTTAATTGGACTCTATGCCTCTCTTGGTGACCGTAAACCCAACACACATGCCTGCTACAAACCTAAAAGTAAATTTCTTTGGGTTGAGGCTCATTCGATTATGTTCCAGGACAACAAGGGTCGCTCTGAGGTTTTGTAGATGGTTTAAGACAACATGACTCTTCATCAACATGTCATCAACATAGACGTCCATTGTAATGCCAATAAAGTCTTTAAAAATGGATTTCACCACACTTTGATATGTTGCACCTTCATTTTTTAGTCCAATATTCATTACTTTAAAATAATAGGTACATTTGTCTATAATGAATGTTGTTTTATCATCATCAACATGGGGTATGTATATCTTATTGTACTCGGAGGTGGCATCCATAAATTAGGGTATATCATAACTTGATGTCGAGTCAACCAAGGTATAAATATGAGGTGGAGTATTGTAGTCTTAGGGGAATGATTTGTTAAGGTCAGTGAATTCAATGCACATCCTTCATTTTTTGCTCGATTTGGGCATAAGGACCACATCGAAAAACCACTCTGGATACTTGACCTCTCCGATGAAATTGATGGACAATAGCTTATCAACCTCCTTTACTACAACATTGCTCTTATTAGGTCCGAATAACCTCATCTTTTAGAAGATTGGCTTATGGTTTGGGTCCCCACTGAGGTGTTGGACTATGAACTCATGATCCGCTTTAATCATGTCTAAATGGCTCAAATCTAATAATTATTGTTTTTATCTTTTAGGAACTAATTGAGATCCTCTCTAAGGGAGGGGCTCACATCAACCCTAATTTAAAATTATTTTGTTAGGACATCCACATTAATGCACATGGTTATTAGAGCTCCAATTAGCTCAAATCTTTCCTCTTTCCCATCATCTCATGGATCTAAGGTATCCATATTCAACATATCTATGCCTAGGTACTATAGAGGGATCTCAAGCATCAGTGATAGAGGAGGTAAGAACTCTAACAAGACCTTGGGGATCTTTTGCTAATTTTTTTGGACCATAGAGACTATGTTTGAGAGAACTCAAATGACTTTTTCATCTCTCTAGTGGAAGTGTCATAACAGTCCCTTGCTTTGTTCTGGTTTCCATATACTAATCCCGTATCTATATGAGTTATGCATCATGGCCTTCGTGTGGATATAACAATGGTAAAATAATTGAGAGAATGTTTTCCCAATATCACACTATAGGCCGAGAGGAGGTCTACCATAAAAAACTTATTCCATATAGTAGAGAATCAATCTTTCGATCCAATGGTGAGGTGAATATTGACGTACCCCGTGGAGTATATATGTTCCCCATTAAATCGAATCACGGGAGTAGAGAGTGGACGCATGTGCTTGGGATAGAGTCCCATGTCTCTAAAGACATCTAGGAATAATATATATATCAAAATTCTAGTGCTAATAGATACCCTTTTTAAGTTATCATTCCCCATAATCACTGAGATGACAAAGGGGTCTTCATGGGGTAGGATGACTTTTTTGACGTCATTCCTTAGGAAGACCATCATCAAAACTCCCTTTGGGGAGTGATATGGGAGAAAGACACTATTAACCTTCACTCCTTCATGATGTAAGCTTTTAAGGTGGGCTTTCTGGCTATGGTAGATATTCCACCATCAACAAAGCCTTCGAAAATGGTCTTTACATCAATTAGGGTCACGACATCCCTATTTTTATTATTGTTATGTCTACCTCCGTTGGTGTCTTTGGATACAAACTTCTTGAGTTAGACCCTCTTGATTACCCTTTCATTGGATTCTTTATCGTGGTCTCAATGGAACCGGTAACACTTTGTCTTATATCTTTTATCTTTAAGAGTCCTCATGGACTTTAGTAGACGCAAGACATCCTAAGATTCCCCTTCTGTAAAGACTTCATTTATGGTGGTTGTGTGTAGGGTGAAATATTTAGCCTTTAGAGGCCTGTTCTTTTTACCTCCACCCTTCTTCTCCTTGGACTCTTCGGCCTCAAAGGATTTCCTAAGATGAGAAAACACATATTCCCTCTTTACATGATAAGGGATGGCTGTGGCATTCCTCGCCGAGATGTCGTCCTTAACATTCATATACTTTTGATCCCTATAGAGAACCTCAATCATGGATTTTGGAGGCTTATTGCTAAAATACTTAACAAATCTCTTGATTTTGGTCCAGAGATGAAAGAAACCACATATATCGTGTCATTTAGATCATCAACTTGGAGAGACTCTTAGTTGAATATCTTAGCCTATTATCTGAGAGTTCGACAGTCTTTTATTTAAAATGGAGGAGACAAGTGACACGCATCCTCATCTTTCGAGCTCCAATAAAATGGCTGACAAAGAATCTTTCCAACTCAGTAAAGATCCTAATGGTCCCTGGTTTGATCTTGGAAAACTATTGCCTAACTGTTTGCTGGGTTTTTATTCTTTAAAAAATGTATGAAAATTACTTTTAAGTAAATGTGTGCCATTTTATTTTAAAATAATAATTAGAGTTATGTGAAAGCCTTTTATTTATTTTAAATATATTATAGACATGTCGGTTAATAGAGCTTATTAGGAATTTCTATGAGTCGTCTTTGGGTTGATCACTAGAAGATCAAAATTTCGATTCTAACACTATTAAAACGTTCACAATCAAGATAGGGAGTTGACATCCTATAGGTACAGTTACGATTCAATCCTAGTAAGTTATCTCAAACTATGGGAATGTTTATGATTGTGCGAGAACTCATGTGATCGGTACATGCCAATAATGTATTCAACATGACCATTAGTGATTTTTGAGTCTAAGTGCTATGTTGACTCGGGAAATATCACACCTTTTGAAAATGGTGCACAAATTCTTAGTACTGATAATTGTGATGATTGGAATGCTTGACCAATTGTCACTTTGATTGCTATGGGTGTGATATGATTTTACATCAGTTAAAATGGTCTCGACACATTGGGTGACAGTTGTGTGAGAAAGTGTGAGATGATAATTTATACAAATCTATGTCTGAGAGATATCTTGGATTGTGACACCCCTAGATAGACTTATATGTTTTGTTTCCACCAAGTAAAACTCGATAGGTGGATTATTTTATAATACTGGTGGTGTAACAATCAAGTTAAGTTTGGTAATCAAGTAAATTGACTAGATATTGGTTAAAAAAATTTAACAGTAAATTGATTTGACCAAGCGGGTATCAGACACTTGACGTGGGGAATCATATTATGTACCATAATCAAATATGCAAATAAAACCTCACTATATCCGAGTGATTTATAAGATAGGTAAACTGGTGTGATGTCATAATTATTTAGTGAAATTAATTATGAGTAAAAATAAGATATAATTATAGTAATGGTAATTAGGATTTTCAAGTATTTATTTAGATTCCAATTTAATTATCTATTTTGGGTCCTTAGTGTAGTCCATATACCTAAGTAGTTTGGCCCAAACTCTCAAGAAACCTAGTTTCGCCCAAGCCCACATCTTATACTTATACGTAGATGTGTGGAAAGGGGGTTTAATAATTACTTACCATCACTAGGATTTGAGATAAGGGAAAGAAAATACTATTCATGTTTTTGTGAAGAAGCCTAGTGACAGACCACCATAATTTTCTAATAAGGAAAGGTTTTCATATTAAAAGGTTTCCACACACCTACCTAGATTTGGGTAGGATCATACACTAGAACATCGAAGATTTATAGAAGGTTAAGCAAGGTTTTTGGACACCTTGGATGGGCAAAAATTTCATCGACATCATCAAAAAAAAATTCCTCATACGAATACCATGCTATGTATTCTTTAATCCCAATGTTTAATTTTGAACCTAGTTCTAGTTTTATTTTCAATGTATGATTAATCAAAGATCTATGGGGCTAAATGTTTTCCGTGATTATATGTCAATACCATTTTGTTTTTCCCAACACTGTTCCCCTCAGAGTAGAGTGAGAAGCTCTGCATAAGGACTCCTCTAGGGTGTCTTGGAGGAGCACGAGTGATCAATAGGTCTCTAGGTGATCAATGGGGGTGTTTAGATCCATCAAATGGTTTAATAATAGGCATTTTCAACTTTGGGGGAAAGCACAATGTTGAACATAATTGGAGAACATATATAATGTCTTTTGAAGAGACAACTCAATGGTTTAGGCATCTACGTCTTGTATTGGTTGAGAAAACTCACCAACTGGTATTGCATCTTAATGATCTCATTGTTCTAGGTTCGAGCCACCCTAGATTGATCTCTAGGAGGCGATAACATGTCCTTAACATGGATGAGGGTAACTGATCATTAGGGATCCCTATGCACACTCTCTCGGTTATTATGTTCCTCTAACTAGTGCTTGGGGTTTCTTGAGTACCGATATGTTCCCATGCCACTGGTTCCTCTACAATTAGGGTATGTGGATTCTATTTCAAATGGTATCTAGCTTCTCTTTGAGGTATTTTTCCTAGATTCCATTTGTTTGAAAGAATGGTCCAAAACAACATTAGTTAGCTTGAAGATAGTAAGATGTGTATTTAAGATAAATGGAACTTATCATTCCCATATACGGTGCCAAACTGGTGGGTATTTAAATCGTAAGTGACCTCAAACCCAACATGTGCTCGCCTATAGACCTTAGATGGGTAAAAGGGGAGGAGTGTCAAGTGTAAGACAAGTATTTGACGTGGTTCGTACCTCAATTAAGGGTCCTATTATAAGGACACATTTCGAATAACATTAGTTTGTATGTATTTGATCTTATTCTGTGTTTGGAAAAAAACTTTGTGTCATAGGTTAGGACTTGATTATGTTTGAACTTTTAACCGTACGAGATGTTTGATTAAAGACGTAGTGACCAAGAAATCATGTTCACACTATCGTGTTAAGTTTCTTACCTTGTTTTCATCTTCATGTTCCGACGATCACTTAACTATGAATGCGCATTTATTTTGATCCTAGGATATTTCTCTTGGGTTTTGTTTTTATAAAAGTGTTTTAAACTACCTTTCAAAATATTGTTAGAAGCGATGGATTCTTATTTTCAATATATAGATGGTTGTTAGGCCTTATCGGTGGATACCGTGACGTGTGTGAAGTCACACATGGTGTCAGTTATGCAGGTGGACTATTGCTTGTCTTTCTACGGAGGTTGAAGAAGGAGAACGTATTAACGCTTGCGAGGGCTTCGAGTATATGTTTTAAGCCTACTGTCGTGTCCTTTATAAATCCATACATGGTGATTTTCATGGCTGGGCCATCCAAGGTTTTTTCCATTGTAGGGTTTTCTTCGTGCATCGGCGTGATGTGTGATTGATTTTATTTTATCTTATTATCACCTAGGTTAATGATAGATAAGATAAAATTAGTTAATCTGTTTTTACACAATAATTTTTTAATCGGTACTAAGTTTTTTTTAGGTAATTTATTTAATGAACTTAAAATTGATAAAACCTTAAAAATATTGGTTTGTTGACATTTTCACCATTTACCACATAATATAACCCTAATGTAGGACTTTCAAATGGTATAAGATCAGAAAATTAATTTATTATGTTAGATCCATGTTTAGGCATGAATTTGAGAGGTCTCTATATGGAGGTTAAATATCTTTCAAGCCACCAATGTTTGATGTCTCTAATTACACAGACTAAAAAGAGCATATGAGGTCAGGACTTAAGGCTATAGATGGGCAGGTTTGGTTAGGGATAATTGAAGGGTAGTCCCCACCCATGAATTTAGTAGGTGAAATATGTGTCCCTAAACCCGTAGAAAGTTGGAGTGATGATGAGCACAAATTGGCTAATTACAATTCATGTTGTTTAAATTCCTTATTTTGTGCAATCACACCGACATAGTTCCATTGTATCATGACATGTGAGACATCCAATGAAGATTATGATATATCCAACAAACCCATGAGGTAACTAGTGCTATTAAGGCTTACAAAGTTCAAATCCTCACCACTCAGTTTGGAACCATTAGGATGGAGGCGAGTAAATCATTTAATGAGTTTTGCGCTATATTTTCTGATTTTGTGATATCGTCTTTTAACTTGGGAGAGAGAATACCCAAGGCCAAAGTAGTCAAGAAAATATTTACATTATTTCTTGAAAGATTTACTTTAAAAGTGACCGTTTTGGGTACTTTAGACTCTATGAAATTTCAAGATATTGTCGGTGATGTTCAAACTTATAAGCTCGACATGTTTTCCTCTAAAAACATGAAGAAATATAAGGACATTTATTTGAAATCACAAAAGGAGGAAACACGTGTTTTGGATAATGAGTCTGACATCAATTCTGATGATATCACCATGTTTTCTAAGAAGTATGAAAAATTTCTAAAGTTTAATAAAGAGGACTTTAAATATGTTGAAAAGAAATTTGCGAAGTCTAAGTTTTATAAGGATGTAAAATTGCTTAAAAAGAAAATTTTATTAGGGATGAGTCGAATTGATGTATTAGGTATTAAGGTTGCATGTATAGGGCAGATGAGTGTCCCACTAATCTAAGTAATTACAGAAGGAAACTGATAGTATACAATGCCACCCTTATTGATAATGACGTGAGTCGTGATGAAAAATCTTTCGATGAAGATAATTCTAAGCATGAAAATTACAAGTCCATTGTTTTTTATTCCAAAGTGAGTGATGGTGGAGAGAGTGGAGAAGAAGAAGTTGATGAAGAGGAGGATGATAGTAAACTTCTAGTTGTCTTCTGTGAGTTGTATGTGGATATGTTGAAATTCAAAAAGACTAACTTGAAGTTGGAACATAAGTTAAAATAATGTGCCATAGGTAATTATGTAAGCATATTAAATGAGGATCATATGGCACATGAGAAGAATCTTGGGGAAAAGCACGTGGGGGGGGGGGGGGGGGGAGTGATGTAAGATCCGCAATCAATTAACCAATATTAACCCTCGATATATGTGTGTGTGTGTGTGCATATATATATATATATATATATATATATATATATATATATATATATATATATATATATATATATATATATATATATAGATGTCCATTATGTAACCCATACACATTTATAACCCCATTAAAATTGAACATCTTAAATATTACTTAGATAAACCCCATAAAAATGTGATTTTATAAATAGTCCCAAAGTTTTAAAAATTGCAAAATGATCGCTAAACTTTTTATAAAGCATTTAAACCTCTCAAATGAGTTATTGACCCCAATTTTTTTCCATATATAACTTTTTAACCATCTCAAATTACAAACCAAACCCTAACAATACCCTGCCCAATTTAGGAAATTGCATTTTAACCCCTGGACTTTTAAAAAGTATGAGATTTGTAATATATTCTCCAAATAAACTTAGCAAGGACCTAAAACTAAACCTTGAACTAATTCCCTAGCAGCTTAGCTGACTAGAATTCCACTTAAGCTGCCACATAGGCCTAGGCCCATGGGATAACACTTATAAACACATGCCCAAAACATATCTTCCAAAGGAAACCAGCATATAACTTCCTCAAATCCACCTCTTTTCGCACCAATAAAATGAACTCAACCATACCTATAAAAGGCCTAACAAAGCCATGAGTCATTATCAGTAAAACAAAACATCAAAAGTTGAGAATTTCGAGTATTCTTATATTTTATACACCAAACTATCTTTTATTACTTCTACGTAGTTTCTATTCTTATATAGGTTCTGGTTATGCTTTTACATATAGTAATTCACGTAGAAATACCCTGATAAGGATCAAAATTCAGAAAGCACCATTAAAGCTTGACCTTCAATGATTAATTTTGCCTCCCTGGCCTCGAACCAATTTTACGGTGGGAGTATATGTCCTTAGACCTTAAAGAACTCGGGTGCAATGTTAAATTTGATTACAGAATAGTTATAATCTTTGAAATCCAAATTTTCAACTTTGATAGTAGAAATTTCATAACCCAAATTCTTCTATTATACTATGAATTAATACCTCAAATGAAAATAATTTCACTCTAAAAACATTCAGAAAAAAACTTATAACCTCCATGGCTCGAATTCTAGTGTAAATTAATGAATATGGAACTGACATTTTTCAAAATTTTACAAAACATGGAGATGAGGCGATAGTTCAGCTCAACCCATGAAAGTTATATTTTTTGATTCCTTGTAAAAAAATAGAAAGAATGTCTTTTGAATCATCTAAAATGGTATCAAGTACAATATTTAATCGAAGGCCAAAGTTAGTAATCCTAAAGTCAAAATTTTGAAGGTTGAAGGTGAAGTGGTTAACATGCGCGAGTGAGGTCAACCACAGTGCGTGGGAGGCTTGACTCATCGCTTGAGGGTGTGTGCCAAATCAATACATGTTGAATTTTTTTTCAAAATTTATTTTTTCTCGATAAAAAGGTATATTACAACACCCTATTTGGTCAACTCGAAAGCCAATTCGAAGAAACAACAAACTTTGATTATAAAATTCTAAAAGATATTTGCATATAAACCCCTGATATTTTTCAACTTATAAATTTTTACCTCAAACTTCATCCACTAACTTTTATGAAAAAAATCTATTGCCACTAAATTCAAAACCATAAAGAATTAGTTGTAATTAACCAAAGCTCAACCTTAGTAGTTCAAAAATCGACCTTACTAAAATTATTTTATAAATTTCAAACCCTCCCGGACCCTAGCACTGAACAAACTCAACCCTAAACTAAACTTAAAATCCCGAACGAGTAGGTTATTCTTATACAATAATATTTCATGCAATGCTTCTGTGTATGTTAATTGTTGATATCACTATGTGATAGCCCCAATTATCTTATTCTTATTTATGAACTCATTTGGGTAGTCCAATAATATTATAATTGATTCGATTTTAAAAAAAGTATTGTAACACCCTGTATTTTTAACGATTTAAATAATTATGTGATTTATCTATTATTATGGGAATAAGTATGCGATTAATTATTGTTGTTGGATTAATTAAATTAAAATGTGAGAAATTAATTTGTTATTAATTCGGATTAAAATAATTATTAACTAGCGTGCCAAGTGTTAATAATTATTGTTGAGAATTATTGACGATTAGTGTGTGATATGTAATATGGAATTATAATACTAGATAAATTGTCGAAAGTGAGAAATACGGCAGTTTGGTAATTTAAGTCTGACACGCGTGTGAGTCATGTCGGGACTAATTGAATAGAATAAAAAGAGAATTTATTTTTATTAACTCGTATGGTCATTTTGAGTGCATCATTGAGTCCGTAAGGGTCGAGATAGTCAAAATAGTATACCCGGGTGTTTAGTTTGGGTCCCGGGGCAATTTTACGCCTAACCGGCGTCCCGAGAGGGCATTATGGTAAATTGTATTTTTGGGTGGAATTAATGGACGAAAATTAAGAATTATTTTTATCAACCTAAAGAAGTCCATTAGGGTTGAGAGTTGGAAAAGAAAAGAATGGCCATAGAAAGTGTGGGGGAGAACCAAAACCCAAGAAGGAAGGCCAAATCATCCTCACCTTGCATAACCGTGACCACCAACGCGTAGATCGAGAAGATAGGAACGCGTATATACATACATCACCAACGGATCAGACCGTCATATTTGAGGCAAGTGTTTATTACTTTCTTTCTTTAGCAATAATCATACTCATGTTAGTGTAGGTGAATCTATTCCTTGAATTACATATTAATTGGGTGAAAATTTGGAGTTTAAATGATGATTAGAGATTGGACAAAATAGTTGATGAAATTCCTTCATGTATGTAGAGATTAAACTATGAAATTGAATTATATATTGATGAACGAATCTGGGTTGATTAGGTTCTTTAATTGGAATTTTGGGAACTAGGGTTCATGTAAATTAATTTGGTGGTTTTATGTAATTATGATGATTAATGACAAATTAAGGATCCTAGGATGGTAGAAATGATTTATAACCTGTTAGGGTTGATGGGTATTGATGATGAGGCATTGGGTGTTGAATCTTAGAGGTTTCTAGGTTCATAAATGGTGGAAAAATGCAGAATTCTGGGAAAGAAGACGAACAGTGATATCTCGCGCGATCTTGCGCAAAGTCGTTCGAGCAAGATGGCATCTCGCGCGAAGTCGTTCAACAACACGTGGAAGTCGTTCAAACGACAACCCTTCTGGTTCGAACGACAGAGGGAATTTTTGGGGATTTTCTCAAAGTTCAATTTTGAGTTTACCGGTTTATTGGAGTGAGAGAAATTGCCAAACAGTAAATTCAAATAGGACAGAATTTCGGGAAAAGTATGGGAGAATTAATACTTTATTTATGTCGGTATAGAGAGAATGTACCTTGGAGATTACGAGAGAGATAGTAATCTAAATATTTATACTATACGTAGTGATGAGGTTAAAATACGTATGAGGAGTATGTATGTCGGTTGGAGAAATACCTATAAATTATAATAGGATGTGTGTATGCCTATTATGTGATATTATTGTCAAGAGCACTAATGGGTGATGACCCGAGGGTGCAAGAACCTTATAATTAAGTGCACTAATGAGTGATAACTCGAGGGGGCAGAAACTCTAGTGTTAAGTGTACTAATGGGTGATAACCCGGTGGTACAAGGATGACTATTGTTAGGCGCACTAATGGGTGATAACTCAGGGGTGCTGGATTATTATTGATATGCGCATTAATGGGTGCTAATCTGGGGATGCAAGATTCTATTGTTAGGCGTACTAATGGGTGATAACTCGGGGGTGCTAAATTATTATTGATAGGTGCATTAATGGGTGTTAACCCGGGGATGCATGTTCTGGATAGGTGCAGTAATGGGTGCTAACCCGAGGATGCATGATGTTCTAGATAGGTGCACTAATAGGTCTTAGCCCGGGGGGTGAAGGATTAGTATATATATATGTATAAGGATGATGTGACTATATATATATATATATGAACTTGTGAATATTTCTGCTGTGTCAAATTAGTAGACTTGGTAGTAATAATAATCATTACATTGCACCAAGTGTTCTTAACCTAAGGGTGTTTGGATTAGTGTATATATATAGGGATGGTGAGACTATATATATGTATGAGTGTACTTGTTTAACCTTCTACTTTATGAGAATAGTAGATAAAATGGAATTGAGAAATGAAATAATCTTAGTGGATAAAAGATTAACCATTCATACGGTGAATAATGAAATTTAGTATGTGAGATAAACTATCTGAATAGGGTATTGTATGGGCAATACGGGAATACTACTAGTGGGCATAGTTAGTATTAGTATGTTTTCTGACTAGTTAGACTGTGAGGTATAACTAGGGGGAGATTAGATGTATGTTATGCGTGCACAATAGACGAGAGGTGAGAAACTCATGTGAGAGTTCGATAACTAACATGCGTATAAGACTTGTTTTAAGAACCAGTTTTAAATACTTGTTAAATCATTTTTACACATCGGGCTCTAACCCGTTTCTTGTATCTCTTCTCTCTTTTGCTATATATATTTATTATATCAGGTCCTCAGCCACAGGAGTATCATATTTAGATAATTGGATTGCGTGACGTGTTGCAGCTGCTGTGGAAGCTGTAGGTCCTTGTAGTAGACGCATCTATCTTTTCCATTCAGTTTCATATAGACTTCTTGTTTAGTGCATATATCGCCCACATCGAGTTCTTCATCTGAGATATTGTATTCAACTTATTTTATGGTTTGGAGTTTTGAACTGGGAGGTTTTATCCAGCCTTATTTATTCCAGTATTTGATTCATGTTCCGTATTTATTACATTTCTATGTGTGGTTAATGGTTTATATTTGAAGACTGAATGAAAATGGATTTACTTGGTTTTACTAAATTGGAAATGTTTTGACACCTAGATTAATTTTATATTAGGTGATTAATATGTTAAAAAGTTTTCGAAAGTGATGCTAATAATGAACCAACTGAATATCATATTTTGAATTGGTAGAGGACTGATCACCCTATATTTAATTGGGAGGGGTGTTACAATTATGTTTATTTTTATGCAATGATATAATTTAATCTGATTTCATTGAACCTATTATATTATAGCATACATTATGACAAGGGAATAATATACCGTTATACCCACACTATTATTATTTGGCCTGTAGGACTTAGGGTATTGAGTGCCTAGTTTATGCTTACCGTATGAATGCCTCTCTAATTTAACACATAATTATCGGTTATTCGTTTTTAGAAAAAAATGACAACTATTAATTATTCTAGACCCAGTACTTCTATTTATAGAAATTGTAATACCCCGTATTTTTAAGGCTTTAAAATTGGGGATTTATTAAATTTAATTGAGATATTAATTTAATATTAATCCGAAATTTTATTTTAAATATTTACTAGCATGACTAGAGTAAGTAATTATTGGGAATTCGTTGAATATTACTGGATGAGTAAAGTGATATATAAGATTGATTTTATTAAAATTGTCCTGAGTGAATAATATGGCAATTATGGAAATTTAAGTCGGGACGCGCCTATGTCGTGTTAGGAACTATATTATTATTATAAAAGTGAATAAATTATAAGTCACCTGTATGGTCGTTTCGAGTGTGCCAAGGTGTCCGAAAGGGTCGAGATTGTCAGAAAAGTGTACCCGGGGGTTTAGTTTGGGTCTCGGGGCATTTCTAGGCCTAATTGACATCCCGGGAGGGTATTATAGACATTTTGTATTTTTGGGTAACTAAACACACAAATTTTCTTAGGATTTATCAGCCATTAGGAGTTGTCTTCTAGGGTTATTAAACACAGAACATGAGAATAGCCATTAGAGAAGAAGGTGAAGAGTTTTCCAAGCAATCCAAGGCCTAGAACTCACTGGATTGCACCTCCACCGCCACCAAAATGTAAATCGCACGACGAGGAACGCAAACATATATTTTTCATCAAAAAATCAAACCGTTGAATCCCAGTCAAGTATCTATCTTGCTGATTTCTAGTTGATATTCCTTCCATGTTAGTCTAGGAATGAAAATCATATGTTTTAATGGAAGAATTATATGTTTTGGAAGAGAATTTATATGTGTTGTAGGGCGAATCCATGTAGTCTGAAATCTTGATCATATTAAGAGGATTAACAACGAATTTATTATGATATTTAGGAAGAAAATCTAGATTAAAATAGAGGTTTGTGATTATTCATGCAAATTTTGGTTTTATAATGAAATCTGGGATTAAAACCCTTTTTGATTGATTCGTTGAGGATTTATTGATGTTATTACGTTAGAACTTTTTTTTTATATATATATTGCTTATACATTTGGATTACTTTGATGGGAGTTTTGGATGAAATTATAGAGGTTTGGAGGGGTTAGAATGATTGAACCCGTAGGTTGAAAATTGCAGAAAACTGGGCAAGAACTACTTGATCGATCGATCGACCAAGAGCATCGATCGATCGACCCTATTCCACTATCGATCGATCCCTGCTGGAAAACCGCATGTTTTTCCCCTTTTTGTTTAATCCGAATAAAATACGTGGGAAACCATTGAATATCTTATAAATAGTAAAATAAGACATGAATGTAAAACATCGCACTTTTAGGGATAATTAAATTTCATAAGTGGGTGTAATTTGGAGATTAGGGGAAATTATGTGAATAACAATTTTGGGATTTATGAACATTTGAGTATTACCGGTGTGTGTTACATTTGCTTTTGAGATTAAGTAAATGAGTTGGATTATTTTAATTACATGTCGAATTGGGTAAAGCGACAAATGATAATATTTTATTTGGAAAACCCGTATTACAATGTGTTGGGTTTAATTAGTGAATTGCAATTAAGTGACTCGGATGGAGATTTCGAGTGCACGATTGATTTTAGAATGGCCTAGATAGTCATAATAGAGTATCCAGGAGTAGTGTTTGGGTTCCGAGAATTTTTGGACTAATAGGGACTCGCAATTGAGTAAACGAGTCATTTTTGGGTTTTAAAGGGATAAACCCTTATTCTCTCCTGTAAAAGGCAGGAGAGGGGGATAAAGAAGAAAAGAAAAGAGGGAAAAGAAAGAGAAGAGAAGAAAGGAGAGAAAAGAATATTTTCAGCCAAACTTCGCGGGATTCGACTCGAGGTCGTCGAATTTTATCCACGAGACAAGTGTTTACTTGCTTTATTTCTTTTTGAGCATAAATCTCATATCATAATTTGGTAAGAACAAATTAGAAAATTTTGAGTTGAGTTTTTGTGAATCAAAATGGGTTTTCGGAAGTCGAACAAGTAAACCCCGAATAATATCCAATTTGAGAAAGTTAGGATTTAATTGAAATCAATTGTTGATTATGGATTCTAGGTTGTTTAGAACCCTTTTTATTTGTGTATATATCGTTGATTGAGGTTGGAGGATGTTAGGAGAGGAGAAAAAAGCTTGGGGAAAAGCTTTAATGGCCGAAATAGCTTCTCGGAGAAGAAGTTGTCCGGATTGATCAATGGCCCAGGGTCGATCGATCGACCCTTCAGTATTTTTGACAATTTCAGGTAGGGTTGTTTATATGGGATAAATTCCAATTTAATTATTTCTAGCTTATAAAATTGAGAAAATAAAGATTAATTTAGGGAATAAACATCTATCCATTTGAGGAAATTTATAGGGGCTAGGGGGGGCTAAGATTGTGTGGCACTAAAAGTATATTTTGAGGAAGATAAATAGACTGATGAATTAAATGTTTAGGGTTCCTAAATAGAGTGGGGATCTCCAAATTAATTTTTGAGCAGTATGTAAACTTTGGATTCATGGAAAATGGGATCCATGACTTATTCAATTGGGGGTGCTTGGGATGAGGAACACTTGAGGGAGTATTTCGGCGGGCGATTATATATAGATAATTGTCCGTGTAGATAATGTAATTATATGCCGACTATAATTGAATAAATCCTACGAGGCAACTAGGATGGAACTTGGGATATAGGCTAAAGATAAGTTGAGGGTATACTCATTAAATGGTTAGGAAGTGGGATATTCGGAGAGTATATAAATCCTTAAAAGTGATTAAGGTGCGAGGTATATTTATGTAAGAGAATACTTATGGGATTAGTATTTAAGTAGGAGAATACTTAAATATTATTATGAGATTGGCAATTGAAGCCATATATACATTTGAGGAGTGATATATATATATATATATATATATATATATATATATATATATATATATATATTTGCGTGTGGTTGGTATATGTGTATCTTAGAGGCTGATTCCACGGGATTTCCTTTGGCATAGGGTTGGAACAGCCAGATTATATATTTTCTCTAGTGCGATCCAGGGAGGTTGCCCGATGTGGGTGAATCCCCCGGCTTGAGGAGCAGGGAGAGTATATCCCCAGGTCATCTCATTCCGTGTTCAAGTGTTATGTGTGTAATCCACTTGCAGAGGGAACATGATCGCCTCCACTGTTGTGTATTTCTACCATGACCATGAGTAAGTCTGGCTTGGTACCGTGGTATAGTGAGTAAACCCGAATTTAGATAGGCAGTATGAGACTGCATCATCGAGTTATAGCTCTGTGGGATGGTTATTATGCTTGTGATAGGTATAATTATATACTTGTGTATAGTATATTGTTTGTATATGAAGGTGAATAATCATATATAGTAAACATATGTAAGAATGGAAAGAATGATAAGAGTTATTCATTTTCGGTAGATTTATATCCAGATTTATCTAAAAAGGAGTAATAGGTATTAGTGACATATATATATATATATGTATGTATGTATGTATGTATGTATGTATATTTATGCGAATCATATTTATATATGCGTCATGTGTTGAGGGCCTAATGGATCTTGACGATCAACGTTGCCAGGTAGTAGTGTATTGGGGGGTTCCTTGTTTGGACTTCGCTTCGCAAGTCACCCCACGCATGAACATAGGTCAGTGTTGGGAATGGGGAGAAGTTTAACCCTTAGTACTCAGGTTAACTAGGATTTTTAGAGATTGAGTTAAACGGATTAGTTAGGCAGGGTAGCTTAACTAGGTTATTTAATAGGTATGCAATAGTTGTGTACTATTAGAAGAGGGGTGAGGGGTATCTCATGGGAGCACGATACCAAATTTAAATATGAGATAAACTACATTTTAAATATAGCATTTATGCACTTGCAAAATATTTTCACAACTCGGGCTCTGACCCATTTATCTATTTTTCCTCTCTTTTGCTATATATATATAGGTGTCCAGACACAGGGACGCCTAGATGAGGATTCCTTCGAGTCAGACGTTGGCAGAAGCATCTGTGGATGCATGCAGGTTTCTTTGAGACAATTTTATTCTTGTGATATCAATAGGAAGCATTGTAGTATCACTCGGGCCGATAGCCCAAATGTATTTATTTATTCCTTTACCGCCTTTTGTGCGACTTTTGATTTGGTTGTATTATGTCAAACCGAGTGTTCGGTTATTTTATTTCATTTTAGTTTCCCATATATAAACTATGTGGATGTTTTTAGTTAAGTAAAATTTTGACGCCAGCCAAATAGGTTATTAGTAATTAAATTGGTTTTCGACAGTGATGCTGAGAATGAACCATATGAGACTCCTGTTTTAATTTGGTATAGGATTAATCACCCGACATTTTATTAAATGGGGTGTCACAATGAAGAGGACCAGTAGGGTCTAAGTAGACTCCGTTGAGTGAAATTTAATATGGAATGAAATTGTGGGTTAACGGGGAGTTATTCATACATTTGAAATTGTGCGTACGTTCACTAAAGAATTGAGACTCGTGAAAGATTTAGACTAGAAGGTAAGTGAGGGTATACTTACTGAAATTATGCTTAGTGAGAGAATACTTCGAGAGATGAGGAGTAAGTATAAAATATATTATAAATGAGACGAATCCATTATGAGAGATAATTGAGTAAAATTTGTGCTAAGAACGGATGATAGTACACTACACCAAAATGGCCAAATTGTCACCTTTTAGCCGGCCACCCTTGTCAAGGTCATTGACCGTGACACAAATCTCGCGTTTTGTGTCACGGTCATTGACCTTGACACGACCGTGACAAATAATTGTCACGGTCTTTGACCGTGACAAGGCCGTGACAAATTTACTTGTCACGGTCAAAGATCGTGACAATTATTTGTCACGGTCGTGTCAAGGTTAATGACCGTGACACAAAACGCGAGATTTGTGTCACGGTCAATGACCTTGACACGACCGTGACAACTTTTGCAGCAAAAAAAGCCCTAGGATTCTTTTTTCCCACCTTTTTTGGTTTTCCCCCTCTCTCTCTCTCATCCGTGATTTCTGCTCTCTCTCTAAGGTATATTTTTTTCCTCTCTTTCTCTTTAATTTCTATATGTATGTGTATGTGTATGTGTGTATGTATATATATGTGTGTATATGTATATGTGTATGTGTGTGTATATTTGTGTGTGTGTGTATATATGTGTGTGGTGGTGTGTGGTGGGGGAGGGGGAAGGGGGTAATGGGGGTGGGGTGGTGCAGGTGTGGTGGGGGGAGGGGGTGGGGTATGTGTATATGTGTGTGTATGGTGGTGTGTGGTGGGGGAGGGGGGTAGTGGGGGTGTGGTGTGGTGGGGGGAGGTGGTGGGGGTGGAATTTGTCAACTATATAAATTTAATATGTTAAATTTACCTAGAAGTTCTAGAATTCATATGTTAAATTTAATTTTATAATTATTTAAATTGATAATAATTTTATTCATGAAATTAATTCAATTAGGTAAAACCCTAGATAATTTTTTATTAGAATTTGATAATATTATATAAAGTTTATTTAAATTCACAAAATGTTGCCAATTGTATGTTTTTAGGAATATCATTAGTTACTTTCGTGCCCAATTATGTAGAATCCATACACATGCATGTTGTTAGAAAGTCTTAAATTTAATTCTCACTTTAATTTGTAGAATCTCTGTACTTGATTGGATTTATCCCTTTATGATAATGAAATTTATGCTCCAATTATAATTATCTCATGTCATAATTTTATTGATAAATAATAAATGTAGTTGTCACGGTCGTGGTGGGGAGAGGGGGTGGTGTGTGTGTGTGTGTGTAGGTGTGTACGTGTGTGCGTGGCGGGGGGAGGGGGGCAAGGGGTGTGGTGGGGGTGGGGGTGGGGTGTGGAGGGGCAATTTTAACAATTGTATATCTTTAATTAAGAAATTGTATAGCTTTAATTGTATAGTTTTAGATGAAAGTAAATTAATAATGTTTGCCAATTTCATATGAAAGTAGGATTGTCCCTCATTGTAAATTAGTAAATTATTAATTGTATACTTTAATTGTTAGTTTAATTGATGAAATGTTGGGTTGGTTAGTTTTAAAAGTGGCATGACGTGTGCGTGTGTGTGGTGGGGGTGGGGTAGGGGTGTGTGTATGTGTACTATTAACATTTTTTTTATCTGTACTAATAACATTTTTTTACAGAAAATGTCTCCTTCAGATATTAAGGAGAAGATGATGATGCTATTTATGATGATGTCGTCTGGGCTCGGTGGTAGCGGAGGCGACGAGGGCTCCTCCGCCCCTAGGCTCCCCAAATATGGAAAATTTGGGATTACCGTGGAGAACAAATCAGAGCTATTAGCGAGATCCCTCGAGCTGCTAAAGACGGTCATCGGCCCGGGGTTTATGAGTTGGAAGGAGGTGCCATATGAGCTCAAGTTAACTGTTTGGGCGGTACTACAGGTAATATATTTATATTTATATTTATATTTATTCGTAACTAACATTATATTTATTGGACATGAACAATTCAACTTGGATCCAAAGCTACGCGATTCCGTGTTGGAGCAGATTAGGGAGCAACACAAGTCGTGGAAAAAAAATATGCGGGCACGGTACTTTGGGAAACCACGAGAGTCAATTATCCAATGGCGTGAATCTGTCCCCCCCAAGGAGCCGATCTCATTGGCACAATGGCAGAAGTTCATTGACAATGAGATCGAGGATCGACAATTGGCATCTCGCCAATCGGGGAGGGAAAATCGGGCAAAAAAGACGAACGTGCACTACTACGGCTGGACCTCTTACGCCGAGGTGGATCATAGGATGCAGGTAAGATTTAATTTTTTTATAACTACAGAAATATATTATTCTTCATTATTTTACTTTGCGGGGCCGATACTAATTTTACTTTACTTTACTTTATTTTATTTCAGGGGGTAGGGAGTGGGCCAGGGGGTAAGCCACATAGGCTCGATACTTATGTGGCTCTTCGGATGAAGAAGGGGAAGGACAAGGAGGTGTCCCCGAGCGTCGCAGCCACGATTGTAAGTAATTCGACAATTTAATTTTTGTTAATTACGTTATAATTTTTTAGTTTACTTATTTTACTAATCATGTGCTTTTTGTCGTTTCAGGCAAAGCTTAAGGAAGTGCATGAGTCGCAGTCTGATGCCGACAAGGCATCTTTGTCCACAGATGCACTCAGCCAAGTGCTTGGCTCTGATCGCAAGGGGAGGACAAGGGGGGTGAGCTCGCGGGTGGCCAAATCTAGGATCATCGGATTGGAGACGAGCGACATCGGGTTGGCTCGAACGGTGGATTCACACGATGCGAAGCTGTCCCGTTTGGAGGCGACGGTCCAAGATATGTACGCATTCATGAAGCGTACGTTGGGCGGAGACCGTAAAGGGAATGGGAAAAGGAAGGAGAAGTCGGTGGAGGAGGAGGTGCGGGAGGATGAGGCGCAGGATGACGAGGATGTGGACCTCGCTGCTTCATCACCGACACGTTCATACTTCGATGATCTACTTCCCTATTTGGCGCCCTTCAAAAGACCAATGTTGACACTTGGTTGGCCGAGCGTGTTCATAGTGGACGTATTTGATGGCCAGTGGATAGGGCGGGGGTTGAGGGACCCGAATATCATCGAGGGTGGAATAGTTCATGGATGTGCGCTTCAACAGATGGAGTCCAGGGTGCTCGTCACGCATGTCATACCCGGGAAGGAGAACTCCCTATTGTGGTTGTGCGAACAATGCGACATGACGTATATTAGTGGGTGCGTCAATTCGTATGTCGTGTGGCCTACTCACATCCTCACATTTACCCAAGACATGTAGTAACATTATTTTTAAGTTTGTCCATTTTAATTATATTTGGATTATATCGTCATGTATATTATTTCTATTTTGAATATTTGGATTATATCGTCATGAATATATATTTGCATTATCTTTAGTTTGTTTCGATATATGATGTTTGGAACAGGTACAACGTTGCTATAACAGGTACAAATATACTGCTGGGCAGTGGCAGTGGCCATACTGCCCAACAGATTTTTTTTAAATTCTGCCCATAATTGTCACGGTCATTGACCGTGACACGTCCGTGACAAAAAGTTATCGCGGACGTGTCACGGTTAATGGCCGTGACAATTTTTTTTAAAAGGGTCACGACTTTATCAAGGTTATAAACCGTGACAAACGTGTCACGGTCATTGATCGCGACACGACCGTGACACAAAACGCGAGTTTTGTGTTAAGGTCAATGACCGTGACAAAAAAAGTTGTCTCGCCAGGATATGTCACGGTCATTGAAATTGACAAGTTGGATTTGTCAAGGTCAATGACCTTGACAATTCGGCAGATTTGGTGTAGTGGTAATTACGGGTCGTGTGCGAACCTAATTTGGAAAATGTGAATATATATATATATGTGACTGTGTGGCTATACATATATTAAGTATTATGTATCTATGTAAAAATCATACTCGGGCTACTTGTTATCATGGAGGTTTCCGCGCTGAAATAGTCTTATCTCGATTGGACCTTTATGGAAAATTGACTCGTACCCTAGAAAATAGTATGCTAGATACAGGCTATCTGAAAAAGATAGTCAGATGTTCTAAGAGACATGAGGGTATGTGCTGACCTCTTAGGATTTGGAACGATGCTTCGCCTCCATTTGTATGTGTATTGTGTTAATACAGTTCGAGAGTGATTCCGAACTAGTATTTCCCTTAGTTTGAGTGATACGGGGACTTGATGGCAGATTATGCCAGCGCCATAGATTTATGTGGGGTGCCGATAGTATATATATATACACTTATATATGGATACTTTCAACTATGTGTATAAGTAGTTAACTAATGAATAAATGCTTCAGCTTTATAACAAGTGTTCGTGAATTTTGTAACTATACTAAGTGGTTCTAAGTAACGTAAGAATATGGAAGCGTATGATTTTCTTAAAGTAAATATTATGGCCTTAGTACTTATCGAGTTAGAACTTTATGGAAAAATAAGTTAGATAGACTTATGTGATCAGTAGTACGGTAGGCGTGCACACTAGATGAGAGGTGATAATTCTCAAGAGAGTGACGCACAATAACATGGTGGTTATATTAGCCAGTAAGAATTTTAAATACTTGCTAAACTATTTTTAAAACTATTTTACACTCGGGCTCTGACCCGTTTTTGGTTATTTCTTTCTCTCCCTTGTATATATATGTATGTATTACAGGTGCCCAGCCACAGGGACGTCATGCGTAGGTCCTTTGGATTAGACGTGTTGTAGCTTATGTGGGAGTTGCAGACCCTTGCTTTAGACGACCTTGTCATTGACTCAGTTCCTATATTAGATCTTTATAGTTAGGGCATGTGTCACCCTATATCCTATTCCGATTGGATTTGTCAGAGATTTATGTTTATTTATATTTCCATCTTTCAGTACTCTTCGGGAGTTAACTATTATTGGGATGATTTCATTTATGGTTCTTAAACTTTGTTTGGTTTAGCTTGATGGTTTAATTCTTGTGTGTTAATTGCCATCCTTAGCAAGTATGTGATTCTTAAACTGTTGGGTATTAAAAAGGTTTTCATAATGGAATTTAATAAAGTAAAAACAAGACTTTAAATTATTTTAACACAGCTTAATTATTTAGGGTGTTTAAATGGGAAATAATTATTTTGCGACAGTGATACTGAGAATGAACCAACTGTCCACCTTGATTTTAATTTAATAAAGGACTGATCATGCGGTATTTAATTAGGCGCGGTGTTATAGGTGGTATCAGAGCATCAGGTTCTAGTGTCCTTTAGGATCTGTACGGCTTATTATGCTTCCAGCGTATCTTTCTTTGATATAGAGCCCTATGTTTAGGATTGTTGATTTCTTTGGTGTGATCTCGTTCTCCTGCTATCACGTAGATATTACTGAATCTTATTTGTGTTCAGACGTGTTCGAACAGGAAGTCTTGCAGTTGAGGGCCGTTGGGCGAGTAACGGTAGGCAGGGCTTAGTGTGGTCATGAAGTATATTCGAGGATGATGAACGTATTAGAGGTCACCCCCATTATGGCACGAGAGGCTAGGACTGTAAAGACGGCTAGGATATAGCGTACGATTTCCAAATACTGCTATAGTCAAAAGAGAAGTCGAATCAGACTCACCCAACGTAGTACGCTTAGTTGAGGGTCAAATGGAAAATTGAGAAGAGTCATTAGTAGAAGTTCTAGTAATGTGAGAATTGTGTGTTACCCAATGAAGGTAATATATTCAAAGACTTGGGCATATGGCGGAGTGTGGTTAACTACAAGTGAAAATTTGGGATAAAATTTTTCTTGACTCATCGGAGCAAAGTTATAATAATGGGAGTCAACCACCACATTTAATAGTGAAATGTAGCATCAATGGAAGGACCTTAGGTACAGTTTAACCGCACGTTACTTCATCAGTTGTTCAGAATAAAATGTGAGTGTTGTTCTGAACCCATCACGGAAGGGCCGGACAGGGGTCCATTTGTAAATGAATTTAGACGTTTAAAAAATCTTGTATCAACGGAAGTGGATACCAACGGTAGAGAAGATTTCAAGTGGGAGATCAACTCGTGAGGAAAGTTGACAATACTTAAAGAGAATTCTATTAGACAGTCGATCCATATGGTGAAAATGTCACGCATTGTCCCTAGAAATGTTAACGCTCTTCTGTGAAGGGAGATAAAGTAATTGAAAGACTAAGTTGGAGAGTGAGACTAGATGAACCGCAGTTAGCGACGCGCCGCAAGGGGGAGACCCATCCCGGGGCTCATTTAAATGATCCGGATAGATAAATTCTTACCAAGCGATGGTAAATTCAGTAAGAGTTATTGAAGCCAGTAGCACGTTCCTTTGGGCCAACAAAGCTAAGGGAGCGACATGGGTAGCCATCAGGATCGAGACTATTTTAGTCCGAGAGAAGGACAACTCTAATAGGGTCAGTATGACACGAGATAAGTGGGTTATGTGTTGAGGTATTTTGTGGAGAGTAAAACCACACGAGTTAAAAATTTTCTAAGCGAGTAAAAGGACAAGGGTATAGTGCTTGCAAGGAAAATGGTTAATGTAATTTTTGATTTGGTTAAGATAGACGCGTTGTGTCCTGAAGACCATTGCGTAGCCAAGGCGATTGGCAAAGTAGAAGTATGAGTTTTATCCTTGGAGGATGAGGTGTGTTTTAAGTGATGTAAGTGAGTCACTACATTTTTATTTATTTCTAGATTCTCATGTGAGAACAATTTAGTGCGTATATCTATAGCGTTATTATTATGAGTATGTTTTCCCTAGTATAACGGGGTTGTCTTCAGTGTTATATGCGAAAGATAAATGGGTGCATTGTTTGTGTTATATACTTTATTGAGATTACTAGTTTTAGTATGTGATATGCGAGTATATTATAATACTGATTATGGTTTTAGATAAATGCTTAAAAAGTTAGTGGACAGTGATTGCAAGACTTAGGGTTACTGCCCTAGTGCACCATGGTTTGCTCTAGAAATACCTTACCTCTGAGAGAGTCGGGCTTGAAATCATATTATATATTATAGAGACTTCGAAGGGTATAGTGGTATGAAATTTTTTAATCCCAGGGTGTTTAGGGACTTTGTTATTATAATTCAGTGTGTATTGGGTTTACCGTTGGGTGGAAAGATTTCACTCATTATTATGTGTAACGCTCAGGACTTAGTGTAAGGACCTAAAACGTGATTATGAATGTTAATTATATGATTAAGTATAAGTTATAAGTTATAAGTTGGCGAGGGGTGTTAAACATGTTAATTATCATATTTGGGGGATGCATACTCATGTGATATATGTGTTGGTTGCATTAGATGTTAATCGAGCTTCTGATCGGGGATAACTTGTTTAGATCATATAATTAGTTATGTGATTAAATACATCATGAAAATATGTTTTTCATACATCATTATGATTATAAAATTAAATCAAGGTGTTGGCCCGAAATTGGCGATGTTAGGTCGCCAAATGTGTAAGTTTTGAGATTTTTGATAAATTGCTACTCTTCTGTTCGGGCCCAAATTAGGCATACTAGTTTTATGATTTGGGAAAAACACAAAGTATCAAAGATGTATATCTATGAGTTAAGTTTATAACATAACAAATGGTGCATCAAACGGACATTCGAGTGAGAAGATATTGTCTTTTTACGAACCTAGGGTAAAGTGGTCATTTAGCTTTAAATGATATTTTGTTTCATATGGTTCCACGTGTTATATTGTGATTGGTTGGAATGGTAGGCTTGCCAGGACGACTTAAACCCCTTAAAATGACACCCTTCTTCATCCAATTTAGCCATGAATAATATTTTGCCTAAGAAGAGAGAAAATGAGGAAGTTAAGGAAGAAATCCTTCGGAAAATTACCATAAATCGAGGAATTCTCGTAAGGTAATTATCTCTTTATTAAAGTTGGTCACATGATGAGTTCTACCATTGATATATTTTTGTTTATGATTTGGATTAATATATAAATGATAGCCATTTTTCCAAATTGAGTCAAACTTAGGATGACTTAAGATCATACGTGAGAACTTGTGCTAGGATCGTAAATGCTAACTTCAAAGTCCTATTTTTTTACTTTCCTTCTCGTGAAGATTTTTGATGTAGTAAATTCATATATATGATGTGTCTATATACTAAAACATGTTTAGTATATGTTTCCATGATTGATACCCTCGGTTCAGGTGATATATGCTTAAAAAGGTTAAGTTATGCTTTAATGTTCTCTTTTGACCTAGTTGTGTTAAAAGTTTCATAAATCATGGAATACTTATTGAAATTAAATGATTCCAATTGGAGAGTACAATAGACTCATATGTGTATAATATATCCTAAGATGATGTAAAAATACGAAGAAATAAATCTTGGGTGATAGTTTGAAGTTTAGGTATAAAATCGGCCCCAAAAGTGTAAGTGCGCACACCAGGTGTTCGATGTTTTGCTTGACTCAGTAATTGAAATCTAAAAATTATGAAACATCAATTTTATATTATTAAATATGTTTAATATATGTTTCCATGATTTATAATCGAGTAGGAGGCAATATATGCTTGAAAAATGTTAAGTTATGCTTTGATGGTCTACTCAGACCTAGATGTGTTAAAAGTGGCATAAATCATTGAATACTTGTTGAAATCAAGAAATTCCAATTAAAAATATTAGAGAACATATATGAGTATGATATACTTGATGGGGAGAATAAAATACCTTTTGGTTTGGCTTGGGGGTTGTGTTTAAGTTGAAGTTTTGTTGTTGTTTTTCTCCAGAAATGATTTGGAAAAAGGTTGTAATAAAAAGGCATAACTTTGTCTAGAGAATTCGTAATTTAATTTTGTAAATTGTGTTAGAACCCTAATGAATAAGGTGCTATGGAAATGTGAAGTATAATATTCAATTAATTTTCAGTTATGTTAGATTTACCATTTGATGTGATGTGTTACTAAGTTTAATGTGATTTGGTGTATTCAAATAGAAATGATGTTGAATTTATAGGTGGGGAAGCGGCTAACACTACCATACTAAGGAAATACTTTTGGTATTAATCTTAGTACCAAATTCAAGGTGAGTGACCTGTCCTATGAAATATAGATGCTTATATGTTCATATGGAAATGTGTAGTTAAACTCATGTGTTAAGATGCTTATGGGAGTGATGTTGTATTTACGAAACATATGCATATGATTAAGAATGTTATGTGATGTTATATAATGTTATGGACTGTGGAGGGTCCTTTATCTAATGTTAAGGATTGTGGTGGGTCCTACGGGATGTGGCGGTCCCGTTAATCCCACTTAAAGATTTGTTGTACTCGGGCCTAATTATGGGATGTGGTATCCCCATTAACTAGGAGTTAATTGGACTGGCGGGTCCAGGCTTGCGAGAGTTACACAATTCCTGTTAGGTTATGACATTAGAAAATAAAAATTGTTATTCAAATTGGTTATATATATGTGATGTATGTGTGTAATATGGTCATTCACTAAGCTTGTGTTGCTTACACTCCTATAATGTTATTTTTCAGGTATGCCTATCGTTTGGAGTTCACTGCCAAGTTAGGATGTTAAATGGGAGAGTGGAGGATAAATAACGTGGATTGAATATCAAAAAGATTTTTAGGTAAATGTTAATCAAAGGAACTTATGTAAGTAAATTTGTTTGGTACTTTTAAGTCGTGCATAAAGGTACTTATTTTTACATCCAAACATGCATTTGGAAAAAAAATCCTGTGCTATTTTTCAAAAGATTTCAAGTACCATATTGTCTAATGGGGATTTATCTCTAAATAAAAGGTTGATTTTAAGTTAATTAACTCGGGGCACGACAACTTGGTATCAGAGCATTGTTATTAGGTTCTGGACAGTGTGTGAGTGTTTAGATTGGCAGTGGACGTAGATTCTGTTTTGAGTCTTAAGTATTTAGTTTCAAGGGATACATTTAAGTATGTTGGATTCTTGAGGCATGGACACGAAGGGTTTGTTATTATGTTTTAAATTGGCTTTATTGACTAACATTTTTCACTTATACAGATATATTGTTGTACATAATATGAAATGCAAGGATCTTGGAGAAAAGGAAATAAGATGTTAAGGTTTATTCGGGGAGGACAGTGAATACAAGTATTTTAATATAAAGCATTACATTGTTTTATATGTTGTATGAACAAATGTTTCATTAAAGGAAATTTTTTGTAAAGACACAATTTGGTATACAAAAATATGAAGTATTGGAGGTGATCTCTTCCTATGTTGGTATATGTGGATTTAAGTCGTGTTATGTATATCATTATGAATGTGTGCGCTCCTCATTTGGATAGGAGAGTGATGTATGATAACACATACTCCATTAAGGATGGGAAGTGGAAAGAATTATGGTTATAAGATTATGATGAGACTTAAATTGTTGGAGTGTGAAAAAAAATGAAGATTCACACAATAAAGGTTAAATGAGAAGGTTAGTAGTAGTATGTTTATATTTAACATGAGAAAATGTATGAAATTCAATAACTAGTCGATATATCACAAATGATCAGAATATGGGTTCATAGTAAATTGTGATAAGTAGAATAAAAGAGTAATGAGAGTTGAGATGTATGTCTTTAATAGTATGAGTACATGTAGTGGATATTACTCTTGTGATGTTTTGAAAAGATTATATGAATAGTAATTTTGAGATAAGGTGTTAAAGAGTTGGAAGTTTAAAAATATTGAGGAGTCCTTTTAAGAATATGTCTTGTGGATGAGTATGCACTACAAAAAAAGTAGTTTTTGAGACGATGGCTTAACAGTCCCAAAAGGTGGTTTATCCGTCTCAAATACTTTTTGGGACGATATTTGGGACGGCTAGGGGGGGTCTTTTCGATAGGGGGTTATAAATACTTTTTATGACGCCATAGCCATCTCAAAAGAGTTTTTTGAGATGGGAACATATCCGTCTCAAAAGGTCATCATTTTATATGACCCTTTTGAGATGACAAGAGAACTGTCTCAAAAGAGTGCTTTTGAGATGGGAATTAATCCGTCTAAAAAAGTTACTATTTTATAAGATTTTTTTGAGACGGCAAGAAAGCCATCTTTAATATATTTTTGGGACAGTTTTAACCATACCAAAAGAGGTGAAGAGATCTTAAAATTTTTGCGCCAATATATTAGAGAGAATAAAATCTATCACGAAACTTTAATATATAATTGAATTACATTTGAGACAATTTATTAATTCATCACCAAATGATCAAAAAATATAAGACATAAGATGATTTTCATCCAATACAACGAATCATTTTCATTTAATAATAGTTAGAGTTCTTACAAGCATATCTAAATATCTATCAAAACAAAAATTATAACGCTAAGTTCAAATCTTTGACTTGACAACAAAAATATATTAAATTCTTATACTCCAAAACACGGAATGCTTTTATCCAAGTAATCCCGCAATCTTAAAGTGTACGACCTCCAAAATCACTGATTAGCATTGCATGTTCTCCAAAAGTTTCCACCTGCAATAAAAAAGTGTCATTTACATCAAAATCAATATCCCACTCCTCAATAATATAAGGTGTAATGAATCAATATAGCATATTCTCATCACAAACAACATAAATTTTAAACTGCGATATCTTTTTAATAAATATATAACTACTATTATTTTTTTAATAAAAAATCGACAAAGTCCCCTCTGTTTATTCATGAAAGCCACAGGTAGTCAACCTGTTTTAAACACTCAAATTGATTCTAAGAATATTATACACCAACTAATAGAAAATTTTCACCACCACAATAACAAATTCTCAGCACCATCATAGAAAATTTTCACCACCATCATTGAAAATTTAATTTTAAAAGAGAGAATTTTCCACCAACTACGACAAACCTACAACAATCAACAACTACTATTTCAAAAAAAAATCGAAAGAGTCTCCTTTGTTTATTCATGAATACAAACATGTTTATAGGTTATAATTCACCCAAACAACTCAATAATCAATTACTACAACACAATAACGTGTAACTTTAAAATGGACAATTTCCCATTTTAAATAGTATGAGCTACATCAATCTCATAATAAATAAAATGTATTATTACCTAATCGGTACGAGTCGTGGAGATTCTGGAAGCACGGTGTGGGACAATAATAAGAAAAAAAACTTTTGCATTTCACTCCTCATCCCAGTCTGCATCTGTAGTAGAGCTTATTGGTTGTTAATTTTTAATTCTTCGAGATCATTTCGATGTCGAGCATCTCGATCTTCAATGTCCTGCTGATGTCGAACATCCCGCTCATCGTCACCTTTCAAGCATTACCTATCAAATAAAAATACATCAAAATTAATGAATCTAACCAATTAAACATATAACTTTGATGAACAACGGTAGTTTTAGTTGGTATACATACCGCTCTATTTCGTTTCAAAGAGATTGTTGAAAAATTTATCAAAACAAAAGCAAACTTTGTGGTATTTCACAAAGTTAGGATTTGCGCCTACATTTTCAGAAATTTAAGGTAATTCTTCGACTACACATTGTAGCGAATAAGGATAAGGATAGTTTTCAGTTTTTAAATATAGTTTTTCTTATACAGAATTCAATTTAGTTAAATTTGACTAAAAGTTGTGACAATCTAAAGCTAAGCTACGAACAAAATTATGGAACACAATGTCTCCAAAATGGGAAGATGATAACAACATTGCATATATACCGTTTTCAATTTTGGAATGTTATATGGATTTGGATATTGATGGCCAAATACACTGAGAATCTCTTGTCTTGCCTTCTCTTGTCAATCTGTACGAATTAAGAGTAGTAGAAGGGTAGTGAATGTGCAAATTTTGAAACGAGGGAGGAGATGGTTGTAATATATGGCAGATGTAATATTTAAAATAAGGTAATTATGACGAATGTTAAGGGATGTCCATGATATTTAGTTCATAAGATAGAAGAGACAGATGAAATATATGATCTGTTAACCTTATACTTTAATCATAAGATAGCAACATTTTCAGATGTAATTCAAAATTCATAACTTTAATCACAAATATAATTATATAATGCATTAACCTTATACTTCAAGAATGAAAATATATTCATGAGAATTGACATATCTCAGAAATAATCAATCTTCCTATGCAATGAATTGATTTTTGATCAGACTGACATGACTGAATGGCAGACTTAACAGTATCCACGGGGTGTAGATAAATGCTAACAAATATACTAGCAAATGTTCCGGCAAAAGCATTCTCTTAATTTGCAAAAACATAACATGGTTTTTGATGTGTTGATGAGAAATCTCCACGAATTTTAATTTGCAAAAGGGGAACATGAGAAATATGTGCTTCACAAAATAACTATTCGATCATCAATAATCTAATCTTATATTCACCAGTATTCCATACAAGAGCACACCCGTCCTTTGAAATGATGGAACCGATAACGGTCTCTTAACAATATCTCTCTATCATAAAGCTTAGATATGAGCTTAGCAACAGCGTGACAATCCCCACAAACACGAAGATTCTTCATGACCCAAATCGGTTTAGACGGTCTCGTACTAATTAATCAGAAGGAAATAGCTATCTTTTCACTGTGAAGGTGTAAAGCCTGCTCTTGCACATCTTCTTCTTCAACAAATTGCAGTAGGTGGGATCTATTTGGCGCATAATCGACTGATTTCGATTTAGCTAAGATCTCATCCAATTTTGAATGTATTTATCTGGATAGAGGGTGACAATTATATGCCACTAGAAACTCATGAACTATACCATTAACCTCAATCGAGCTACAGCCTGGTTCTTTCTGCAGTCCAGAATCTCTCATAAATTTCCTTAACCAAGAAACCTTGTCCCATTTTCCAGTTTTTGAATAGATATTAGATAAAAGCACGTAGGTCCCATGATTCCTAGGCTCTAACTCTAGTAAATTGCTACAAGCCTTTTCAGCAAGGTCAACATTTCCATGAATTCTATAAGCCCCGAGTAGAGCTCCCCAAATAGAAGCACCAAGTGCTATGGGCATATTCTTTATTAACTCCATAGCTTCTTCTAAATGACCTGCACGACCAAGAATATCAACCATGCAAGCATAATGCTTGGCTCCAGGCACAACGCCGTAAACCATCTTCATTTGATTAAACAATGTTCTTCCCTCCTCCACCAATACTGAGTGACTATCAACATAAACCACCTTAATTCTTAATTTTTCACTTTAACATTAATTTCTTCCAAAAAATATAACTTAATTTGAGTTAATTACATAAATAAGACATTACTTAGTACAAAAAATATGATATTTTGGAAGAATTTCGTCTTCGTTGTCGAGTCGATGTACACTCCAACTCTATTTAATGGCGTTACAGAATAGTCATCAGAGTGGATGTTTGTTGGCGACGGTTTCTCAAGCCCAGACATGTTCAACCTTGTGGATATACGGATGCGCTAGTTTCAAAATACTCTAGGCATTGTAATCCGACTTTAAAGTTGAAGGCGATGGTTCTTCAAGACTAGATTTGAAAATTGATTGAGCGAGAAAGAGGCATAAACCACATTAAGAATGGACAGAAGGTATTAAAATATGTCCTGTAGTAATTTTCATAATATCCATTTGAAAATTTACTGAGTTGTCTTTCATCCTATTTCAGACCTCAATGTATAATCAAATGATTATGAAAATTATTATTTTTTACTTTACAAGAAAGATCCCATTTCAGCTCGATTATTCAAAGAACTGTCATAATAGCTCATAGCAAAAAGTTCATATCTAAATTAGGAGAGCAAATCTACAATGATTGACTTATCATATAACACTTAAAACAAATTTAACTGTGATATTTGTAGCCTATACATTAGAATGGAACCATATAGTTGATATTTTTTTAAAGGAAGTGAAATTAAGAGAATTGAAAATAGATATGTGCTAATGGATCAGAAAAAAATATGATACATTGATTACAAAACTTTTCTATCGCGCAATCTTATCTATACAGAAGCATACATTTACAGGAGGGGGTTATCATGGTAAATTTTGTTGAAGACACTATCTTAAGTTTTGAAATGTAACAGGCTTCGAAACAAAAGAGTCCATACCATTTGCAAAACACTCTTTTGCACTCTCTGATAATGCATTTTCTGTCATTACAAAACACTCTTCTGCAGTAGTGACATGGGAGCAATGCTGTTAAATTTTTTTTGCACACGCTTCGCCTATGCCTAACACAATAACATAAAAATAATAGAAATAAAAAATCAGTAAAAACAAAGAAGAAAAGTCCTAAATCGTAAATCTGAAATAAATTTGGATGACATACCTAAGTACTTCCAAACGACATACACGGATCTGCAAAAAAGAACATCAATTTAAAGAAATAGTAGTGTGGTGCTTTGATAAACTTTGCTTTATCAGCTTTATCATCTTTCTCTAATGGGGGAACTCCAAACATAGTCTTATTCTCCTCTGAGTAGCTTTCCTTCTGCAGCTTATTTCATATCTGTTCAAAAAATTCTGGACCTTCATTTTCATTTAAATACCTCAAAGTATGAGTTTAATGATGAAATGCCCGTTAATATCGTAAATCACACAGAAGATAGGATTTCAAAGAACCGAGTTTCTGTTGAAACTCTAGTGTACTTTTGGAACCATTGGAAAGAAAAAAATTGT
Source organism: Sambucus nigra (assembly GCA_949130495.1). NCBI lineage: Eukaryota > Viridiplantae > Streptophyta > Magnoliopsida > Dipsacales > Adoxaceae > Sambucus > Sambucus nigra. Next base: position 460,386,368 of record OX422216.1, on the reverse strand, counting down.
GAATATATTTGAGTATTTGGTTTGTTTTGAAACCCAAGATCACTTGGGTTACAGAGAGTTATGTTTTAACTATTTTGGTGTGCTAAGGCAGTTAAGCAGTAAGTTGGAGGACTTCGTTTACATGGTTCTGAACTCTGGTGCTGATTGGGAGAGAAATATTGATGAAAGATTTCTTCGAAAAAGTGGTAGAAAGTTGGTTTCTGCTGATTCTCGACAGTTGGTATCTGTCATTCAAAGTTATTGGTAATCAGAATTACTTTCTGTGGGTGTGAAGGTGTTGGAAACTATTAAAGCTCTCCATCAGTTGTCAATCGTGAGCTACTCTTCTGTCTTTTCCCAAAGCATGTCTTCTTCATATCTTTGAGGTAACAAAATTTCTTTTGGACTTCAAGTTTCTCCATTGCAAGTACCATTATACAAGGTCGTTGCAAAACTTTCTTCAACTATCTCATACGTGTGTGTCAAATGTTTTTCCTTTGGACTAGCGGAAATCAATGGCAGAGAAAATGATTTATCTTAGGGGGACTGATATTTCGAAGAAATTACTTGAAGATGTTATTATTCGAGAGATCAGCATCAAGGGTGAACTCGCCTATGGGCAAATTGGAAGGGTGGTGATGATGTGGGTTGGATCTGGAAAACCAACTCAACTTTGTGAGAAGATTATAAATAGGTTTGGTGGGAACTTACTTTGGAGGGATTTTGTTAAGAAACTTAGCGAAGACATTAATTTTAGTGGAGCTCAAAAAGTGGTCTCTCGAGTTTGAATGTTCCATAAAGCTTTGGAAGATTGTTATAATGTCAACTGGAACTAATTATTTGACTATATTTCACCTCGTTGTTCCTTGTATCTTATGGAGCACCTTCTAATCTCGGTATACTATTCACGTGGATTTTTTTCACAAAAAAATCCTCAGTTGTCGAATGGCTTATCTATCAGTGTTCAAATGCTGATCCAAGTACCAGATTTTTCAACTGATGCGTCTTCAGGGGAAATCTATGACTTTGTGGGTACCGTAGTTCATCAAGTTCTTTATGATAAAGTGGCCACAATACCATGGATTCATAAATCAGGCATTGATGTAGCTGCTGGCGTTGAAGCTATTTGTTATTACTTATAAACATTAGTAAAAGCAGGCGAATTTTTATTTTTCCAATCTATTTTTATTCTGGAAGCCACTGTGGAATTAAAAGAATTATGATAACACTTATCTCCACAATTCTGAGGTAGGTGACGCTCACAATGGCGGTCATAATTCATAAATTTAGTCGCCAAATGATGACACGGGCATTCAGCTGCAAAAGTAAAACCTCTTTTTATTTTTAATTTACAACCTCAGGTGGCGTATCTAACGAAGTTAAATGAACAACTTTGTCATCCATAATGAAGTCAGAATATCTTTGCTTGAGAATGGCACGAAAACTAGGGAGCTGAGAGATGTAGCATAAGTGGATGACTAATACTCAAATGGACGATGTCGATCTTCATTTCTCAAAAAGACCTAGCATTGGTTTAAATGACGGCCCCTTCCTTAGTCCTAATACACTCATGCCGGAACCTGACATTAGGAAGAGAGCGGAAGAAGACAATGAATATGGTCTCCAGTAGTCGGTTCCAACTAATCACCGATATGGATCATACGGACGATCCAATGCGGAGAACAATGACCCGCCCACCACTATCTGAGTGGTTGATGTTGTCCTCCCTGTGTTTGAACAAAATAGTAATGAAGAGAACACATTCAAAATGAGTAAAACCAACGCATACTTTAATAGAGTTATGATTAAATCTAGACTTACCCAGACCCTTCCCACTAGTCACTTTCAAAAACCGAGTCCTGTGAAGACACAATCATTTACCTCGGGTTATTTGATACCATTGGAGCTATCCGTGACTCTTTCTGAACCACTTCAGTGTTGATTTAACTTTTCACCCCCAAAGCCAACTTATAGCACCAAAACAATCATTTACTAGTTAATTTAAAAAACTGATAGTCTGATCAGAACACAAACACTTCCCACAAGTTATTTTGTATCTCTTGAGGTGCACGTGCCTCTCTCGGGGTCACTTGATTGATTTTTTGCTCCTTAAAGTCCATTTTTTACCATAAAATGAGCATATATTAGTAAATTTCGGCAACTAGAGTTCAATTCGGAAACGGACACTTCCCACAAGACACTTTAATAAGTCTTTGGGTATTTTGGTTGATTTTTCAGTTGTTGCCTCCAAAAACCCATTTTTAACACGCAAAAGAACATTTGTTGTTATTCGCGACTCTTTTCATGCCACGGTGCAAAATAACAAGTGTATACTAATTAACTTGTAGTTATTCATGACTCTTTCCATGCAAAAGAACATTCGTAGTTTTTAACACATAAAATAACAAGCATACACTAATTAACTTCGAAACTAAGATCCTGGTGAGGACACGATCCTTCCCTCAAGTTACATTGATACCTTTGTAGTTGTTCATGACTCTTTCCATGCCAATTCATTTATGATTTTTGTCAACCAAAACTCTCTTTTAATCCCAAAATGCATGCCTAATAGTTAATTTAAAAAATGAAGATTTACTAGTCAACTTCAAAAATCGAGTCCTATGACAAAACAAACATTTCCCACGAGATAATTTGGTATCTCTTAGGGTGTTCGTGCCTCTTTTTAGGCCACTTGGTTATCAATTCGAGTTTTTGACTCCTAAATCTTATTTTTAATTTTAAAAACAATGGTATAGTATTCAATTGCGGAATGGGAGTTCAGTGAGGACACGGTCACTTTCCTTAGGTTACTTTTGTGCGCATTGGTGTGTCCGTGCCTCATTTCGTGCCACTGGGATCGTGAAATATGAAGTCTATCTTTTTAGACTCTTTAAAGATCGTTAGATTGCTTTTTGTGTTTACTAGTTTTTTTTTCCTAACTAGTGCCTGTGTTTTTATTTATTACTTTCGGGTAGCTCTTCGTATGTTGGAGTTTGTGTCCCAACACTTAGTAATTTGAATGTTAAGATTTAGTATTTGATATGGTTTAGGATAACAATAGAGATTTTTTCAACGCTAATACATATTTGAATTAATTGGGTCCATCCCATATATCACAAAATAAAATCATAATCGAATACTAAATATCAAACTAATGGCATAAACTACTTGCAAAGGACATTAATTAATTAACACAAACGAACATATCAATAATTCTAACTAAAATTCACACAAAAAATATACAAATATGCTCGTAAATTAATATTAAAACTATAGTATAACAAACAATTGACAATCTAGGTTTTCAATTGGCTCATCCTCAACCTCCTATCACCACTACAAATCAATCCAATCCAGTACAAACACTAATGATATTAATCAATAAGCAATAAATAAAATTACCTTTTATCCGTATCAATTTGACGATATCATAACTTGAATTCTCGAGATTAGATCAAATATTTAAACACCAATGAAAATCTGTAACACAATTTGTAATCCCCCTGTCAAATACCAATCAATAAAAAACATATGATTGCCATTGAAAAATCATAATTATGATATAATGCAGAAATATTACTATTCTTTTACTATAAATAATTTCTTCTATATTAAAAACTTGAACTATCTCAATAACCAACCAATTACATCAACAAGATATCAAATTACTTTTTCATTACCTGTTCTTTCATTTTAAGAGCAACCAAACAAGAAAATTGACAATCAAATATATAACAAAACTCATTTAATGTCTCCAACCATAAAATCCCAATTTCATAATTTCCATCTACACTTGACCCTAATTTTTGAAACCCTAAGTAACAACCTACACCACCATAATTGCACCAAAACTAAAAGAAAAGGGAGCACACCTTACCATCTGCAGGGGAAGAGGAGAGATTTAGCACGAGCGGCGATGTCCGGGGAAAAATTTAGAGGCGCTGGCAAAAGAGAGCAGGAGGTGAGGTTTTTGTCTAGTTAGAACAACGATTTACTTGGGTTTTCTTTTACTTTTTTTTTTATATGTAGAAGGGTTTTGTTTCTATGTAGAAGTCGGGAATTAAAATCACGAAGGTGGGAAACCAAAAATATTTAAGCCGTCTCATAAGGTAGATTATTTGGGACAGCTATTAATATGCAGTCTTATTTGTATAAATTTATAAGACGGATGACACATGGAGTCTCATTTGTATCACTTTATAAGACGGATACCAATAGGGGTCTTAAAAACTATTAGTTTTTAAGACGACTATTTTTACCCGTCCCAAATGGTATGCTTTAGGGACTAAATTTTAGCCGTCTCAAAAGTCTCGGTGTTAAAAAATACTTTTTTTTGTAGTGATGGGAAAGATGTTAGTCAGGTTTAAATAATTAAAATTGGTTTGGATGAATATTGAGTTGTATTTGTCATTGTGCGTATGTGTTACCACTAAGAGTACGTTATATAATGAATATGATTAACATTACACGGAGTCACCAAGAAGTATGTGTAAGGAGAATGTGCTATGTGAGATACCATAATGTAGTACATTAAGGTATTTGTGCCGGTTATTTGAAAGAGATACTACATATAATAGTTAGAGAAGTATTATGGAGTTAGTAAGTATGCTTAAAGTTTTAAGTGGTGATGTTATGTTTAACATCCATGTTACCAAACGGGTAAGATGAGTGTATTAATGATGTTGCATAAGACTATAATGTTAAAAGGATTGGGGTAAGATTATGATTGTAATGTTATTATGTTGGATAAATGACAAGTTAAGGTCATTGTATGTTTACATAAAGAACAATCAAACGATACTGAAAATAGGAATATAGTGAGAAGTTATATTGAGTTCATAGTGCATGACTGCACAATATACATGAAAGTGAATATGGAATATTGGTTAAAAGTGAACATTTGGCGAATGATTGTTCATTACCGATATATGGAAAGTAGTTTAGCTATGTTTAGATTAAGAAGTGTAAGAATGCTATTTAGCATACTCTAAAACTTCGGAGATGATACGGATAGTAGTCCATGTCGAACACATGAATTTGGTATTAAGTGGAAGATGAGAAGATCTCATATAATAAGTTAGTATTGTAATATGATGTTTATCAATTGAAGTATTGAATGGAAGTTGGAGGGATGAACTAAAAGAAGTTAGTCTTGTATTTGAATATTTATTATTTGAAACGTTAAATGATGATACGAATGGACTATGGGAATGAAGTGAGAAACGTAAAGAATGATGTTTGGTTTATTAAGAATGTTCACTCATTGTTAATATAAGAGGATGCAACTAATAATCTATTATGTGTGAATTTTTGACATACGTATATAAAGGTATGACATAATATATGAGTTGAGAATTGACTTTCATTGGTAAGAAATCACTAGACGATTATCCTTACGTATGAATGATAAAGACGCTTATGTGTTGATAGATCTTGGTTCTACACATTCTTTGTGTCTTTCTTTATCTATTGCATCTTAATAAACAACTATCATCATTAGATTCTGGTTTAGCTATTATTACTCCAGTGGGGAGGATTGGTTTTTATTAATAGGGTGCGTAGGTAGTGTATGGTGCGAATAAGTGAAAATGAGTTGTTGGTTGACTTACTACCTTTCAGTATACATGACTTTGATGTGATATTGGGTATGAATTGGTTGTCATCATATCATGTATGTTTAGATTTCTTTAGAAGGGAGGTAGTGTTTCGATTACCGGGTGAACCTGGAATTAAATTTATTGGGGAACAGAATATAAACTGCATATTATTTTACAGACCTTGCGAGAGAAGCAGTTATATGCTAAATTTTCTAAATGTGAATTTTGGCTAGACGAAAGTAGAATTTTGGGGCATGTTATTTCTGTTGATGGTAATTATGTTGCTTAAAAAGAAGATGGATGGAATTTATAAAGGATTATGACTACACAATATATCACCATTCGGGTAAGGCTAATGTTGTTGATGATGCTCTGAGTATTTTATATTTACTATGCTCAGGTTAACTTGCTGAGAGAGTTAACTTTAATAAGGAAAAAGTTAATGTTAAATGAGTCTTGTGGAATACTAGTGCATTTAAATGTTAGACCTATGCTAATAGACTGGATATGACCCTCAAAAGCAGAACATATAGAAATGGGAGAAAATTAAAGGCAGTATGAAAAAGGGGTAAAGCAAATGACTTTTCTATTCATAATGATCACATTGTTATGCATGATAACCATTGTGGGTACCTAAAGTGCCTAATTTAAGGAGAACGATTTTAAAGGAGGTCCATTGTTCTTTATATGCTATGCATCCAGGAAACACATAAATTTATAGAAATTTGAAATAATGTTATTGGTGGTTGGGAATGAAACACGACATTGTAGATTTTGTTGCTAGATGTCTAGTTTGCCAATAAGTGAAGGTGGAGCATCAGAAGCCTAGTGGTTCACTACAATCCTTACCTATTCCTGAGTGGAAATAGGAGCATGTTACTATCGATTTTGTTATAGATTTACTAAAATCATCTCGAGGGTTTGATTCTAATTGGATTATCGTTGCTAGTTTAACTAAGTCTGCACGTTTTCTTCCTATTAAAGCTATTTATTCCATGGATAAATATGCCAAAATATATGTGGATGAGATAATTAGATTACACGGTACACCTGTTTCTATTATCTCTCACCGAAATCCTAAATATACTTCACACTTTTAGCCTAGTTTACAACAAGTTTTCGGGACTAAATTGAAATTTAGTACAATTTTTCATCCTCGGACTGATGGGAAGTCAGAGAGAATGATCCAAACACTTGAAGACATGTTAAAAATTTATGTATTAGAGTTTAAGGTAAGTTGGGATGAACACTTGTCACTAACAGAGTTGCTTATAATAATAGTTATCAGTTGAGTATTGAAATGGCTCCTTATGAAGCCTTGTATGGGAGGAAGTGCAGGACCCCAGTGTATTGGACCAAAGTAGGAGAATGGAAAACTACTTGGGCTAGAAATTGTGCAACTGACTATTGAGAAGAGAAATCTTATTCAAAATCACTTGAAGGCGGTGCAAAGTAGACAAAAAGGTTATGCAGACAACAAAAGAAAGGAATTAAAATTTGAGGAAGGTGATCAAGTATTCCTACGTGTTTATCCTTGGAGAATGGTTATGAGATTAAGAACAAGGGAAAATTAAGTCCTATGTACGTTGGCCCTTATGAAATAGTGAAATGAGTTAGAATCATAGATTATAAATTGGCTTTCCTACAAGAATTATTTAGGATACACGATGTTTTTCATGTATTAATGTTACGTAAGTATGTGCCCGATCCTTCACCTGTGTTTATTTCACAACCGATAGAGCTTAAAGATTACTTGACCTGTGTGGAGGAACCAGTCGCTAAATTTAAATTGAAAAAGTAGGTGTTATGTAATAAAAACTATACTGTTAGTTAAGGTAATGTGAAAAAGTCAAAATGTGGAGTATGACACATGGGAAAGAGAGAATAATATGAAGGTGTAATGTCCTCATCTTCTTGGTAAGTTCTTATGCGTTAAATTTCGAGGACGAATTTTTTATAAGAGGGGTAGAATTGTAAGGACCTAAAACGTGATTATGAATGTTAATTATATGATTAAGTATAAGTTATAAGTTATAAGTTGGTGAGGGGTGTTAAACATGTTAATTATCATATTTGGGGGATGCATACTCATGTGATATATGTGTTGGTTACATTAGATGTTAATCGAGCTTCTGATCGGGGATAACTTGTTTAGATCATATAATTAGTTATGTGATTAAATACATCATGAAAATATGTTTTTCATACATCATTATGATTATAAAATTAAATCAAGGTGTTGGCCCGAAATTGGTGATGTTAGGTCGCCAAATGTGAAAGTTTTGAGATTTTTGGTAAATTGCTACTCTTCTGTTCGGGCCCAAATTAGGCGTACTAGTTTTATGATTTGGGAAAAACACACAATATAAAAGTTGTAGATATATGAGTTAAGTTTATAACATAACAAATGGTGCATCAAACGGACATTTGAGTGAGAAGATATTGTCTTTTTACGAACCTAGGGTAAAGTGGTCATTTAGCTTTAAATGATATTTTGTCTCATATGGTTCCACGTGTTATATTGTGATTGGTTGGAATGGTAGGCTTGTTAGGCCGACTTAAACCCCTTAAAATGACACCCTTATTCATCCAATTCATCCATGAATAATATTTTGCCTAAGGAGAGAGAAAATGAGGAAGTTAAGGAAGAAATCATTTGAAAAATTACCATAAATCGAGGAATTCTCGTAAGGTAATTATCTCTTTATTAAAGTTGGTCACATGGATGAGTTCTACCATTGATATGTTTTTGTTTATGATTTGTATTAATATTTAAATGATGCTATTTTGCCAAATTGAGTTAAACTTACGATGACTTAAGATCATACGTGAGGACTTGTGTTAGGATCGTAAATGCTAACTTCGAAGTCCTATTTTTTTACTTTCCTTCTCGTGAAGATTTTTGATGCAGTAAATTCATATATATGGCGTGTCTATATACTAAAACATGTTTAGTGTATGTTTCCATGATTGATACCCTAGGTACAGGTGATATATGCTTAAAAAGGTTAAGTTATGCTTTAATGTTCTCTTCCGACCTAGTTGTGTTAAAAGTTTCATAAATCATGGAATACTTATTGAAATTAAATGATTCCAATTGGAGAGTACAATATACTCATATATGTATACTATATCTGAAAATGATGTAAAAATACCAAGAAATAAATCTTAGGTGATAGTTTGAAGTTTAGGTAAAAAATCTTCCCAAAAGTGTAAGTGCGCACACCAGGTGTTCGATGTTTTGCTTAACTTAGTAAATGAAATCTAAAAATTATGCAACATCAATTTTATATTATTAAATATATTTAATATATGTTTCCATGATTTATAATCGAGTAGGACGCAATATATGCTTGAAAAATGTTAAGTTATGCTTTGATGGTCTACTCAGACCTAGATGTGTTAAAAGTGGCATAAATCATTGAATACTTGTTGAAATCAAGAAATTCCAATTGAAAATATTAGAGAACATATATGAGTATGATATACTAGATGGGGAGAATAAAATACCTGCTGGTTTGGAATGGGGGTTGTGTTTAAGTTGAAGTTTTGTTGTTGTTTTTCTCCAGAAATGATTTGGAAAAGGTTGTAATAAAATAGGCATAACTTTGTCTCGAGAATTCATAATTTAATTCCGTAAATTGTGTTAGAACCCTAATGAATAAGGTGCTATAGAAATGTGAAGTATAATATTCAATTAATTTTCAGTTACGTTAGATTAACCATTTGATGTGATGTGTTACTAAGTTTAATGTGATTTGGTGTATTCAAATAGAAATGATGTTGAATTGATAGGTGGGGAAGCGGCTAACACTACCATACCAAGGAAATACTTTTGGTATTAATCTTAGTACCAAATTCAAGGTGAGTGACCTTTCCTATGAAATATAGATGCTTATATGTTCATATGGAAATGTGTAGTTAAACTCATGTGTTAAGATGCTTATGGGAGTGATGTTGTATTTACGAAACATATGCATATGGTTAAGAATGTTATGTGATATTATATAATGTTGTGGAATGTGGAGGGTCCTTTATCTAATGTTAAGGATTGTGATGGGTCCTACGGGATGTGGCGGTCCCATTAATCCAACTTAAAAGTTTGTTGTACTCGGGCCTAATTATGGGATGTGGTATCCTCATTAACTGGGAGTTAATTGGACTGGCGGGTCCAGGCTTGCGAGAGTTACACAATTCCTGTTGGGTTATGACATTAGAAAATAAAAATTGTTATTCAAATTGGTTATATATATGTGATGTATGTGTATAATATGGTCATTCACTAAGCTTGTGTTGCTTACACTCCTATAATGTTCTGTTTCAGGTATGCCTATCATTTGGATTTCACTGCCAAGTTAGGATGTTAAATGGGAGAGTGGAGGATAAAAAACGTGGGTTGAATATCAAAAAGCTTTTTGGGTAAATGTTAAACAAAGGTACTTATGTAAGTAAATTTTTTTGGTACTTTTAAGTCGTGCATAAAGTTATATATGTTTACATCCAAACATGCCTTTGAAAAAAAAATCTTGTGCTATTTTTCAAAAGATTTCAAGTACCATATTGTCTAATGGGGATTTATCTCTAAATTAAAGGTTGATTTTAAGTTAATTAACTCGGGGCGCGACACTTAGTGTTAGGAGGAGCGCATTATTATATTTATCCTTTTGGAATGTGAAAGTTAAAACTTATATTCATATGTGTGGGAATGGGATTTTAAGAGTCCTGATTGTATACGTACTAAGTTTATGGAATGTGATTACCATCAATACTGAGCTTTAGTGCAATTAGTGAAAAGTTCTTTGCTTTAGTAAAATTGCGAGAGGAGATGTAGTTTTTTTGTCAAGAGACGGAATAAAAAAGTATAGGTTATTGATGGAGTACCCAACGGATTTTGATAATCGACTACGCTAGGTAGTAGTGTATCAGGGGGGGGGGGTTCCTTGTTTGGATTTCGCTTTGCGAGACATCCCACGCATGAAACTTAGCGTAAGGTTGGAAATAGAGAGATGTTTGGTCATTAGTCCATGAGTCTAGTACCTTGATCTTCATAGGATCCGGTAATATTGATTATAAGTTAAAGTTAAGTGCAATTTAAGGCCAGTGGAGCCAGTTGTGTGGTAAGGAGACATTAGAAGTTTTGTTTTATCACCTAATTGTAGGGTGGAATGATGATAAGGAGGTTTAGGAGTACCTAGGTGTTGTAACTACATTGTGTCACAAGGGAAACAAAGAATTAAATGTTATGTGTGAAGCGTAGGTGATGCCTACATGAGTATGCACGGTTTATAGGGTGTGTAGTCATCATGGTTAGCTGTTGCTTGAATAGTTCGAGTTGAAGAGACGTGGAAGTAGACACGTGGAATATATGTTTGTGAGAATGACATAACAAAGTGGAACTGGTAGAGTGGATTAAGCGTGGTGCGAAGGACGATAACCCATATATACGTGTATGATCAGAATAGCAAACACGAATTTAGTTTGAAGGCTATGGGAAGTCATTTAGGGTTATTCCTTGAGAAATATAAAATCTAACTATTATGGAAAACACTCGGGACGGAGTTGTACCTAGTCAAGTGTTGAAAGAGACTTGCGCGTAGGTTGAATGATGATGTTAGTAAGGTATAAAGGTTCAGGAGTGCACATCGTGGAGAAAAGTGAACGGGTCGGAACTTTTAGTATACGCTAAGGAAAGAAGGGGAGTGTTAAGTGTCATTTAATATGAGTCATTAAAAGTAGAAGTCAAAGTTGAGCGGGACATAGCGAGTAGTCTCCGCAGGCACAACTCATAGATAGAAATCGGTTGGAATGAGAGGATCAACCAGAGAATTTAGTAGCAAACCTATGATTCCTAAAATAGTATATAGTTATTTAGTGAAATTTCTTAGATGAGGTGCCGACTTCAAGGTAAGGTCACAAGTTTCTTAGAATGTGTGGAACAAGTTTACCTAAAACAAAGTGATTATTATTATTTTGGGTGGTATACACTATTAGACAGTGTGCCCCAACCTTTCTTTGAAAATAAGAATCGTGCCGGTAAGAGGTTCTTCCCGGTATTATTCTAAACTAGAATGGGTTCATTGAACCCCACTTTCAAACCAGGATTACAGAAAGCCGTGGGGCTAACATTTCGTTTTGAGTAGGTTGTATCACCCTTAACCGGAGAGTAGGCGAATGGTGATTAAAGATTAGTGGAACCACGTGGAAGTAATTTTGAATTCATGGTGATCATTTAATTTCCACAATGGATGTATCTAGAAAGTGACGTTTTATACATTAGAGTTTCGTGGAAGCACTTGTACCTGTTTATTGTGGACAAACTGCTTATTGAAATTTTGTGTGGTAAAACCTTAACTATTCTCCCTCTGGTTGTTTAGAGGTGAGTGGATAATCAGGATTTTTGATCGGTCGAGTTATAGTCGGATAACTGTGGTGGAATTACCACGACTGTTTTAGGTGACTTTTGAATGTCATAAGAGTTACATCGCCAAAAATCAAGATTTGAAGAACTGACAAGAGTGGTCAAATGTTCGCGTGGTTTCTCTCAAAAAGGGAGTTTTGTGTTTAGAGAAATACGAGTAATTGTTACGTAGTGAGGTACGGCATCCCCATAATATTGAGACAATGGGGGCCAATGATGTGTAGGCTCCTCTTTGTGCTCCCAACTGATAGTATTGAGAGTCTTAACTAAGCTTACGGTGAGGACTATAGAAATTCGCCTTACCCGAAAGTCCATTTTGAGTATTGATAAAGTATCAAGATCTATTTTTACTAAGCATGCCTTATTTTACGAATTTTAGGATGAAATTCCGTTATTAGGGGAGAAGTATGTAATACCCCGTATTTTTAGGGCTTTTAAAATTAGGGATTTGTTAAATTTAATTGAGATATTAATTTAATATTAATTCAAAATTTTATTTTAAATATTTACTAGCGTGACTAGAGTTCGTAATTATTGGGAATTTGTTGAACATTACTGGACGAGTAAAGTAATATATGAGATTGATTTTATTAATATTGTCACGAGTGAATAATATGGCAATTATAAAAATTTAAGTCGGGACACGCCTGTGTCGGGTCAGGAACTAAATTATTATTATAAAAGTGAATAAATTCTAAGTCACATGTATGGTCGTTTGGAGTGCGCCAAAGTGTCCGAAAGGGTCGAGATAGTCAGAAAAGTGTACCTGGGGGTTTAATTTGTGTCTCGGGGCGTTTTTAGGCCTAATTGACATCCCGGGAGGGTATTATAGACATTTTGTATTTTTGGGTAATTAAACTCACAAATTTTCTTAGGATATATCAACCATTAGGACTTGTCTTCTAGGGTTATCAAACACAGAACATGAGAATAACCATTAGAGAAGAAGGTGAAGAGTTTTCCAAGCAATCCAAGGCCTAGAACTCACTCGATTGCATCTCCACCACCACCAAAACGTAGATCGCACGATGAGGAACGCAACCATATCTTTTTCATCAACAAATCAGACCCTTGAATCCCAAGCAAGTATCTATCTTGCTGATTTCTAGTTGATATTCCTTCCATGTTAGTCTAGGAATGAAAATCATATGTTTTAATGGAAGAATTATATGTTTTGGAAGAGAATTTATGTGTTGTAGGGAGAATCCATGTAGTTTGAAATCTTGATCATATGTAGAGGATTAACCACAAATTTATTATGATATATGGGAAGAAAATCTGGATTAAAATAGAGGTTTGTGATTATTCATACAAAATTTCGTTTTATAAAGAAATCAGGGATTAAACCCCCTTTTGATTGATTCGTTGAGGATTTATTGATGTTGTTATGTTAGAAATTGTTTATATATATTGCTTATACATTTGGATTACTTTGATGGGAGTTTGGGATGAAATTATAGAGGTTTGGAGGGGTTAGAATGATTGAACCCGTATGTTGAAAATTGTAGAAAATTGGGCAAGAACTGCTTGATCGATCGATCGACCAAGAGCATCGATCGATCGACCCCATTCCACGATCAATCGATCCCTCCTGGAAAACCGCATGTTTTTCCCCTTTTTGTTTAATCTGGATAAAATACGTGGGAAAGCATTGAATATCTTTTAAATAGTAAAATGGGACATAAAGAGGACCAATAGGGTCTAAGTAGACTCCGTTGAGTGAAATTTAATATCGTATGAAATTATTGGTTAACGGGGAGTTATTCATACATTTGAAATTGTGCGTAAGTTCACTAAAGAATTGAGACTCGTAAAAGATTTAGACCAGAAGGTAAGTGAGGGTATACCTACTAAAATTATACTTAGTGAGAGAAAATACTTCGAGAGATGAGAAGTAAGTATGAAATATATTATAAATGAGACGAATCCGTTATGAGAGATAACTGAGTAAAATTTGTGCTAAGAACGGATGACAGTAATTATGGGTCATGGGCGAACCTAATTTGGAAAATGTGAATATCTATATATGTGACTGTGTGACTATACATATATTAAGTATTATGTATCTGTGTAAAAATCATAACCGGGCTACTTGTATCACGGAGGTTTTCACGCTAGGACAGTCTTATCTCCATTGGACCTTTATGGGGGATATTGACTCATACCCGAGAAGATATTATCCTAGATACAGGCTATCTAAAAATGATAGTCAGATGTTCTAAGAGGCGTGAGGGTATGTGCTGACCTCTTAAGATTTGGAACTATGCTTTGCCTCCATTTGTATGTGTATTGTGTTATGATAGTTCGAGAGTGATTCCGAACTAGTATTTCCCTTAGTTTGAGTGATACGGGGACTTGATGGCAGAGTATGCCAGCGCCATAGATTTATGTGGGGTGCCGATAGTATATATATTATATGAGTGATCGATATATATATATATATATATATATATATATATATATATATATATATATATATATATATATATAATATATATATATATATATATATATATGGATACTTTCAACTATGTGTATAAGTAGTTAAGTAATGAATAAATGCTTCATCTTTATAACAAGTGTTCGTGAATTTTGTAACATTACTAAGTTGTTCTAAGTAACGTAAGAATATGGAAGAGTATGATTTTCTAAAAGTAAATATTATGGCCTTAGTACTTCTTGGGTTAGAGCTTTATGGAAAAATAAGTTAGATAGACTTATGTTATCAGTAGTACGGTAGGCGTGCACACTAGATGAGAGGTGAGAATTCTCAAGAGCGTGATGCACACTAACATGGTGGTCATATTAGCCAGTAAGAATTTTAAATACTTTCTAAACTATTTTACACTCAGGCTCTGACCCATTTTCTGTCATTTCTTTCTCTCCATTGTATATATATGTATGTATTACAGGTGCCCAACCACAAGGGCGTCATGCATAGGTTCTTTGGATTTGACATCCTATAGCTTATGTGGGAGTTGCAGGCCCTTGCTTTAGACGACCTCGGCATTGACTCAGTTCCTATTTTTTATCTTTATAGTTAGGGCATGTGTCGCCCGATTTCCTATTCCGGTTGGATTTGTCAGAGATTTATGTTTATTTATATTTCCAGCTTTCAGTACTGAGGAGTGCGCTTTTGTTCAAATTAAGAAATTATTTAATTAAATCTCAGTTTTTCAATTAAATCCTAAAACATGCATTTAGGTGTGATTGAAATTAATATGATCATGCGAGAACAGCCAATCACAAACCAAAGCACATAAGTGAGGAAAAATCCCCCAAAGGGGCAAAACCTTTTTATTTTCACTATAATTTGTAAAAACGATTACACGGATTACAATGAAAATAAGAGCGACATACGAAATACCCTCAGGCATCGGTTTTGATGTTTCGGCTGGAATATCCCGCAAGAACTCCAGGTGGGCAGCAATAAGGAAGAAACGGTTTCTCCACAAGTTACTCTAGATGAGTAAAAACAATCGTCTTGAAGGTTTAAAGATCCACAAAAAATATGGAAATGATGTGTGAATCAAAACATGATTTTTGGGACTAAAAAATTTGAAGACTTGAACTAATAGAACTCTAAAAAACGTCTCTCTAAGTCTTAAAAGATAACTCCCCCGAAGTTGTATTTTATAGGAAAACCAAAAGAGTTTTGAGTCGGTGGGACTTTTGCTCTGTGTGTAACCCGAACCAATTCGCCATGTACCCCGAACTGGTTCCCCCTGAACTGATTCACTATATGGTTCGCGATACCTTGCTGGTTTGGGGTTAAAAAAAATCAGCATTCCTCTATGGGATTTTCTCCATCTTTAAAAGGTCATAACTCCTTCCTCGTGGCTCAGATTGAGGTACCGTTTCTTCCAGTATCTTCGTGGCATCGAGCTCTTAAAATTTCAGTTGACTAGACCTATGGACTATGGCTGTAAAATTACCAAAATTCCCTTGAACTTTCATGTCTTGTGTTTCTTTCATTGTTTTGACTTCTCTAGCGTACCACTTTCATAAAATTCATAAAATCGTGGAATGTGAAGTCGTTGAGGCAGATGTGGGACACTTGATAGAGATGTTGAATGCTTGATTCCTAGAATTCAGATAGAATCCATCATGTGATATCGTGAAGTGACGTACCGAATGTAGCGGTATCAGACATACAAACTGTGATATAGGGAGAGCATAAAATTCCTACATTCTACCCCATACATTTATTAAATTATATCCTTACAAATCTCCCCCTATGTCTATGCCGGTCCATACATAAAAAAATCCGAATTATGCAATCTCCCTAAAACAAAAGACATATAAGATAATGTCCCCATTAAACCCTCAGAACGAGAATACTAAAGGACATGTTGTCAATCAACTTACAACAACTTTAAATATTTAGCTCTTCAGAAACTCCTAAAGATTTTCTCATCAGGGTGTGTAATTCAATAATTATCAACTTTGTACCTACACACATGAGATAAATCAGATACCCGTGACACACAACAGTTTGAAATATAATGCTACGGAAAAATCAAAGATAAATTAATCTTAAGCAAATCATTGTTAAATCAACCAAACAATTCTCCCCCATAATTCATTCTCCCCCTTTTTATGATGTCCCCAAATAGACAAATATGAGAAGGATAAACATGGAAAATATCACAAGGTAAAAAAGTCTATTTTTTAATTTTTCAAAATTTGTCACACAAAATATACAACAAGTAATCACACCATGAACAAACACAAAAACCACCAAGTCGATAGTGTAAATGTAGGGGTGTGATCACATTTGATAGGAAAATCAATGCATACAAACAGGACATATGTGCAAGATGAATATCGAATACTCCTAACGAATGAATTCAACATCTTCATTAGGTGTAAAAAGATGGAAATATGGGACATTGACTCAATCAAATCAATAAATCAAAGATCAAAGTGATTTCCTCACCAATAACGTCCAAAACGATTTAATACTTTTTTCAGGATTTTCAAGGAAGTGCAAACCCGTTTAAATTCTCCAACCAAACTCCCTCAGATTTATATTTTGAATAGAGGTGATTTAAATTCTCAAACTTTGGAGAATTGATGGTGAAACCTAATGGCCCATATTTGGCATGAATTGCTTTTTATTGCCTTTAAATTTTTCGGGCTCTTTTAACCTCTTTGGACCCCGAATAATAAAATTCCTCAATTTTTTAGGTCCGATTAAACGATGGATTAATCGCAAAGGATAGATACGTACCTTTCATAGCCCTTCACCATTTTAAAAGAAAACACAATCTCACCAAACTTTTTTTACATGCATTCCAATCTTGTCAAGTTTTATCACATATGGTTTATTATATAGATAGAATTGAGACGGAAACACTCAAGCCAATATGTGATAGATAAGTACAATAATCAAATAAAACCATGCATGTGTGCAATAAAGGAGATAAGGATCCAAACATGTAGAAAGATATCACTAATCACATCTAAAAGACTCCAAATAATGTAAAGCACATGGATGCAATAATGTAGCGTCTGAAATCACTATCAAGCAGTCACATGGATATATGGAATGAAATTTGTGACTCGGCTATCTTAAATGCTCATCCATAAAAGGTGCAAATGAATTAAAAAAAATCTCTTTGTGCTTTTCTAAAATTTTTATAAAACCAAAATCTTTTTGGATTTTTCAAAAAAAATAAAAAAAGCAAAAAAAATAATACACATGATACAAACAAGCAATAGGAATCATATGATATGAACATGACAATGCATCCTATCCTAGACACGGACCAAACCCTCAGTCTACTGTGCAAATACCCAAAGACTTCCTAAGACTCTAAAATCTAAGGGCATATAAAGGCTTCGTGAATATATCGGCCAACTGAAGGTCGATGGGTACGAAACTCAGGTATACGACTTTCTCCTTAACTAACTGTCGTATAAAGTGCTCGCGTATCCTGATGTGCTTTGTGTGGGAATGCTGGACTGGATTGCGGTATATGTGTATCACGCTCGTGTTATCACAAAAGATAGTCATGATGTCCTGTGAAATCCTATAATCCTCCAACATTTTCTTCATCCACAAGAGTTGCGTGCAACAACTCCTGGCAGCGATGCACCCAGCCTCCGTAGTGGATAAAGAGATGGAGTTTTTCTTATTGATCAACTAGGATACAAGAGCAGAACCAAAGTAGAAACACCCACCAGAAGTGCTCCTACAACCATCTACACCCCCGGCCCAATCGACATCCGAATAGGTGAACAAACGGTCATCGGTATCAAAGGAATACCAAATACTGTATGAGAGAGTCCCACTCACGTATTTGATAATACATTTTAAAGAGAGTAAGTGTGAATCTTTAGGGGATGCCTAATATCGCACACAGACTCCAACACTAAAGGCTATGTCGGGACGATTGGCAGTTAAGTTAAGAAGAGTACCTATCATACTCCGATACAAGGTTTGCTCTATGTCCTTGCCTAAAGTTTCCTTACTAAGCTTGATAGAAGTACTCATAGGTGTACGTGCATGCTTAGCAGAGTCTAAACCAAATTTCTTCACTAGGTCTCTAGCATACTTGGATTGGGAGATGAATATCTCATCCTCTAGCTGACGAACCACGAAAGTATGATCACCTACCATGCTCATCTCAAACTCACTTTTCATCTCCTCCTCAAAGTGGTGAGCATCCTAGGAGCACGTGGATCGAAAGACTATGTCGTCCACATAGACTTGAGCAACCAAAATAGAACTGTCATCTCTCCTGACGAACAACGTCATATCAATTCCCCTTCTCTTAAAGCCATGGGCTAAGAGATAGGAAGTAAACCTCTCGTACCAAGCATGGGGTGCCTGATTCAAACCATACAAGGCTTTCCTTAGATAATAGACGTGCTCCGGGTTCTTAAGGTATTCAAACCCTTTTGGTTGTTCCACGTAAACCTCCTCCTATAGAATGCCATTTAGAAAGGCATTCTAGACATCCATCTGATATAACTTAAAGCGCAGATGATATGCGATGGTGAGTAGTAAGCGAACGGACTCAAGCCTAGCAACAGGAGCCAATGTCTCCCCAAAATCTACACCCTTTATCTGTGTGTAGACTTGAGCGACCAACCTACCTTATTTCTGATTATGGTACAATATTTTTTTTAGAAGAGGGTTAAAACCCCCTAGGTTTTATTACTGAAGGATAAATAGCCTCTCCTAAGTGGCGTAAATGTTCTGAAGCAATATAAAGAGAGGAGATCTTTCGAGAGACCAATACAAAGAAAATGAAGAGTAGAAAAAAGGAAAATTATATGAATTCCCTTTTCAAAAACTATGAAAACATTTAAAAAAACATAACTCGATGAAAACTGTCTAATTGATGGCATGGCAATCTTATCAATCTTGAAACAACCCTTTGTGATTCTTGGCAGCTGTTTGAGGAAGCTGTAAGAAGCAGAACTTGAGGAAGAAGCATCTATATTTGCAAGACTATCAGCCACACTATTACCTTGCCTAAAAATATGGTGGATCTGGAAATTGTTTGTAGAAATAACCATATAACAGTATTCAATTGACTTTTTCAGCTTCCAATGAGGTTTCCATGTGTTTTTCACCATTAGGAGGAGAGATTTAGAGTCAGTTTCTATGATGAGATCTTTGATGTTAACTTTAGACAAAGATCAAGGCCTTCTTTTAATCCTTCAACTTCAGCAGACAGGCTTCATTGAACTCCTAAAAATGAAGAGAACGCAGCTATAAAGTCCCCATTATGATTTCTAATCATACCACCACAACCACTTTCTCCTGGATGGCCTTTATAAGAACCATCCACATTTAACTTAGCTATATTTTTAGGAGGCTTTAACCAAGAAATATCCAAAAAAGAAGTAGGTTATTTGTGAATTTGCAAGTTGAACAGAGAAATAATATGGAAAGCATCATGAGATACATCACCATATAGCTTTTTACCTGTAGCTAGAGAAATCGTTAGTGAGATAACATTGGAGATAATAATCTTATGATTCATTTCAATGCCATCAAAGAAACATCTATTTCCTGCAAGCCAGATTTCCCAGACAATGATGGTAGGTAGGTGGTGGATGAGGAATTGGATATGGTCCTTGTGATTTTTGATCCACCATGAGATAAGCATAGATTGAAATGAGTGGAAGTTTAACTTCAAACCAAATAAATTTCAAAAATAATTCCACACTTGAGTGGAAATAGGACCCTTTAGGAAAGTATGGCTAATGGTTTCTTCATGAGCATTACAGCATCTGCATCTCAAAAGAAGATTAATATTAATATTTTTAAGCTGTGAGTCAAGAGTAATGGCTTGGTTTATCAACTTCCAAGAGAATATGGAGATCTTGACAGGACAAGATGTGGACCAAATAAACTTCCAAACCATTGTAGAAGGAATTCGGGGTATGCTGGACAAATAAGATGATTTGAAAGAAAAATTACCATCTGAAGTTATTGACCAGATATAATTATCTCCATCTTCATCCAATTTATTATTAAAAATCTACCTAGTACCTATCACATTAGTCTCACTAGGTCGGGGGACAAGTTTCCAGACATTGCTCTTTTTAAACTGAAATAACTCATCCTGCATGGTAGATATCCAGTGTTCATCCTTGAGTGATTCTTTATGATTCTTGGGCTCGACAGTGGACGTGTAACAAAAATGAATAACAACGTTATCTAGCTGAGCCCGAGTCTTGACCCCTAAAGTGGGATCGCCAACAATAGCAGAGGGATCATTACTCTTGCGAACCCAAGCAGGTGTGTCCCCTAACACACGAGTAGGGTCAACAGGATGTGGGTGAGGGACAAGTAAATCGCTGCCAAAAAAGTCCTCATCCTTACACAGAAGGCTAGGATCAATAAATGTCAAAGGTTCGTTATCTTGAACGATGACGTTTATTGACTTCATAACCTTAGAGCTCTTCAGGTTAAACTCTCGGTACACTCTACTATTTGATGAATATCCTAGCAATAATCCATCATCGCACCAGGAGTCAAACTTTTCTAATTGCTCCCTGTTCCGTAGGATGTAGCATTTACTCCCAAAGACACGAAAATATGCAAAGTTGGATTTCTTGCCAATCCATAATTCATAAGGCATCTTAAGTGTGTCTGGACGCTGGTAAACCCTATTCATCGTGTGGCGTGGAGTAGACAATGCCTCTGCCCAAAATTTCCTAGCAACCTTACTACCTAGAAGCATATATCTAGCCATTTCCTGAATCGTCATGTTCTTTCTCTCAACAATCCCATTTTACAGAGGAGTCTTCACAACAGAAAATGCATGTTTGATTCCAAGGTTATCAGAGTAAATATCTACCTTTGCTTCCTTAAATTCCGTGTCGTTGTCACTATGTATCTTGTTAATAGTGACTCCGTATTGATTTTACAGGATACGATGGTCATTAAAAACTCTACAGCATCGTATTTCTCTCTCAAAAAACCTACAATCGAATATCTGGAGAAATCATCCACCATCACGAGGATATACCTCTTACCACCTAGACTCTAAGTACAAGTAGGACCCATAAGATCCATGTGAATCAACTCAAGTACACGGGAGGTGGTAATGGAATGCAACTTCTTATTGGGGCTACGAATTTTCTATCCTAACTGACAGGGTCCACAAACCATGGAAGTTGGCTTTCCAAGAGATGGTAAGCCACGTACTAGGTCCTTTTTAGCTAAGCGTGTCAAATCTCTAACGTTCACATGACCTAGAAATTGGTGCCACAAATCCATAGGAGTGATCGTGGAACTGTTGCAGACAAGTGAGGATGTGGGCACAGTCCCATAACAATTATCCTCTGTCCTCACCCCTTTCACTAAAGGTTTACCGGCTTGATTATAGACATTACACGCATCACGGTCAAGCTTTACGACAAAGTCAGTGTCGCACAGTTGGCTAATGTTGAGAAGGTTTATTTTCAAACCTTTGACATACAAAACATTTTCTAGCTTAGGAAATCCTGGTAACTCTCCATTACCTCGTCCTACGAGGCTAGACTTTCTCCCATCTCCAAAGATCACTCTACCTTCCTTATACTCCTCTAGGTGGGTAAAAAATGAGACATCACCTGTCACATATCTAGAGCACCCACTATCAAAATACCACTGTGAGGTATTATGTTCTTTGAGAGCGACATGAATAACAAGGGCCTTTTCATCTTTCTTAGGTACCCAAGAAGTGGTAACCTTTTGTTTACCCTTGTTGTTGTTGGTTTTAGCCGGGATGCGGGAATCATTCACTGACGGCAAAGACATCCGTCAAAATTCCTCCATCAAGCTTTGTGATGTGGTAGCAAAAAACTCAACATGCTTTCTCAGATTGGCAAAATCACCAGTATGATTTGGTAGAGCAGTACTACATCGTGTTCAACCCAAACTATAGCAAAACTCACTGAGGTGGCCTTTTCTTTTGCAGTATGTACAAAAGAACACATTATTAGGCGGACCTGGGTTTACTTTTTTTGGTCGAACTCTTCTTCGTGGTTTTTGACGAAGGCCATATGGAGTCGTAGTAAACTCAGGAACTGGCCCAGGTGAAATCTGGGACGTGGAGGCACCATCATAACCTATTCCCTTTCGATCACCAAAACCTAAAGTGGGGCCAAGGAGCATCTTTGCTATCTTTCCATATCTGTCCTCGATTTGAACCTTGACTTTCCGTGCTCTCTCAAGATCGTGAGTAAGATAGGAAACAATGGATTTAAGTTTCTTCCAAGTCTCCAGGGAGGAATGGAGCTCACTCGTAAGACTAGCCACTTGTTTAGTCAAGTCCCCTTTCTCTTTGTTAAAACTACTATCTCTCTCCAAACAGTTTCTCTCTCTCTAAACAAACTTTCTCTCTCAACACATGTAGTGCTATTTCTGGGAGAGAGAGAGGGTTGAAGTGCTATTTTTTGACGTGGTGCACGTCAGGTGTGATGGATTACAATGAAAATAAGAGTGACATAAGAAATACCCTCAGGCGTCGATTTCGATGTCTCGACTGGAATCTCCCGCAAGAACTCTAGGTGGGTAGCAATGAAGAAGAGACGAATTCTCCATAAGTTACTCCAGATGAGTAAAAACAATTGTCTTGAAGGTTTAAAGATTCACAAAAAATATGGGAATGATGTGTGAATCAAAACATGAATTTTTGGAACTAGCAAATATGAACACTTGAGCTAATAGAACTCTCAAAAACGTCTCTACAAGTCTTAAAAAATAAATCCCCCGAAGTTGGCTTTTATAGGAAAACCAAAAGAGTTTTGAGTCGGTGGGACTTTTGCTGTGCATGTACCCCTAACCGGTTCTCCATGTACCCCAAACCGGTTCCCCCCCGAACCGGTTCACTACGTGGTTCGCGGTACCTCGCTGGCTTGGGGTTAAAAAAATTAGCATTCTTCTATGGGATTTTCTCCATCTTTAAAAGGTCATAACTCCTTCACCGTGGCTCAGATTGAGGTGACGTTTCTTCTAATATCTTCCTGGCATCGAGCTCTTCAAATTTCCAGTTGACCAGAACTCCGGAATATGTCTATAAAATTACCAAAATGCCCTTGAACTTTCCTATCTTATCTTTCTTTCATTATTTTACTTCTCTAGCGTACCACTTGCATAAAATCCATAAAATCGTGGAACGTGAAGTCGTTGAGGCAGATGTGGGACACTTGATGGATATGTTGAATGCTTGATTCCTAGAATTCAGATAGAAGCCGGCATGTGATATCGTGAAGTGACGTGCCGAATGTAGCGGTAGTAGACATACAAACTCTGATATAGGGAAGACAGAAAATTCCTAGATTCTACCCCGGACATTTATAAAATTATGTCGTTACAAGTACTCTTCGGGAGTTAACTATTGTCGGGATGATTTAATTTGTGGTTCTTAAACTTGATTTTGTTTATCCTGATGGTTTAATTCTTATGTGTTAATTGTCATCCTTAGCACGCATGTGATTATTAAACTATTGGGTATTAAAAAGGTTTTCATATTGTAATTTAATAAAGTAAAATAAGACTTTAAATTATTTTGACACTCAACTTAATTATTTAGGGTGTTTAAATGGGAAATAATAATTTTGCAACAGTGATGCTGAGAATGAACCAACCGTCCACCTTGATTTTAATTTAATAAAGGACTAATCACCCGGTATTTAATTAGGCAGTGTGTTATAGAAATATCATGATGCATTGTTGTTCCTTATTTCAGATAAACTATTAAATCCAATTTTTTTATGTACTTATAATGTTACTAATTTTTAAAAATTATTTCATTTAAAATTGTTATAAAATTAGACTTATCTACTGGCAACTTTTGCTCATTCTTCAAAAAAGTCCAGACAGACCCTAAGCATAAAGAAGGCAACATTCCCCGCGACCTTATAACATTTAATGCATCATCACTTGTGTTTCTATCTATCATATACTCATGGAAATTTATTAGCAGGACGGATAAACCCATCATGTTGACGTATGTTACCACTTATATGCTGATATAGGCTTACTATGTATTTTTTTTTCTTTTGGAATTTTATCCATTACCAGTTATGCTTGGAATGAATAAATTTCTTAGTCACTATACCTAGTTTGTTCGAACGTAATAAATCATTTACTATTTTCTTAAGAATGCATTGAAACCTTATAATATTAGAGCAAGTTTAAGTCACACTAAAAACTAGGATGTGACAAGTTGATATTAGAGGGAGCACCAGGTTTATTACTCCTATACGGGACTTATTTAGAATATATAGCCGTTTTATTTTCATAACTTCTTTAGTATATTACGATGATAAACAATTTTTTTGAAACCATGAATGTGTGGGATAAAAACTACCTGAACACCGATGATGTTAATCAAGCTTAATTTAGTCAGATGATCCAACATGAAGGATATGCTAAACTATATAAGACCATCCGAGAAGTGGATCGAGAATGGGCAATCATGACTCCAAACATTAAACATAACCTTCTTACTTGTCGATTGACGGGGAAAGAGAAAATTACGTGTAAGAATAATTTTTCTGACCTTGTTCATAGCATGGCTTTAGGCCAGTTTGGCGTATCCCATTAAAAATCACCGCGTAATGTCAAGACGATTCGAACTCAAGAATCTCCAAGTTTGAAATCTTCCCGACATTTTAAAAGGTATAAAATGATTTAAAGTTTGAATTAATTCTTAGAATTATATTTGGGATGTTTAATTTTTATGAAAAATATGAACATGATTTTTTATTGAGTCAAAATATTTTTCTAAGTCGTCAGGTGGAGTTTTAAAAATGTTTTTTGATGTTTAGGTCATTTGAGCGATAAGTCACTATCGTTCAAGAGACATGGAAATGTTGCACGATGTTCTCGTTCAAGCGACATTAGATCTCGCTCGAGCAATGTCCAATTTATTCATGTGACGCACCGACTCAACTTTTGTATAAATACCAATTCCGTGAATGAGTTTTCTAAGACTTTTGCAAAAGATGTTTCTGCATATCGTCAGCAAAAGTTCTTCAAGTTTTGTGTTCCTAAAACACTATTTTAATTCACAAAAAGCATCCTTAATATTATTCTTGTGAATTAGTTTAGAACCCTAGAAAATTTTGAATATCTTGCATATACCTTGGTGGAGAGGCACTCCATTGCTGACTTGTGATACCCGTGGGGATTCATTGTTAACGACGAAGGTTGAGGTTAATTCGGAGGACTGCAGTGATGTGATTCTTGTGAGCGTCATAGTTGTTCCTTAGAGATTTTCGAAGAATAGTGCGTTATGCTTATGGGGGGTAAAGTAATTTGTAAGTCGACTCTCTTGTAAGTTTCTAAGTGAATAAAGTTTTTTCCCTTTGGATTTTTTCCCTAAAAATTGGCTTGAGTTATTTGTGTGGTTTGATTTATCTGTTTTTATCACATAGGTGCATGCTTATGATAAATAAGATAAAATCAGTTTAAGAGTCTCTTCCGCATATTTAATATTGGTATTGCATTTTTTTATTAAAATCACCCTTTGTGAGTGTTCGCGTGCTTACAACTGGTATCAGAGCGGGTTGAACTAATTTATTGTGTTTGATCTTGTTTACCTGATTTTTGGGTGATTGAGTTTTCATTGCTCCTATGCTTATTTTTACTCTCGATGGATTGTCCTTGTTTTGACGATATAAATAGTTTGAATTTGACGTTTGCGAAAAGAATTAAAGTTTTGGAAAAAGAAAATAATCATTTTAAATCCTCTATGGATCTTTTTCAAACTGTTCAAAATCAAAGAGATTTTTATCATGAGAAATTTGTTGCCTTGGATTATGACTTTAATGATTTAAAATTGTCCAAAAAGGAGAGTGATGATAGAGTCATATTTTTAGAAGAATAATTGGAGGACTTTATAAATTCTAAGGTTTGTGTTTGTGCCAAAGAGAATAAAAATATTTTAATCGTTGATTTTGTGGCACGTGAAAATACTCTTAAGGAAAAGTTTGCTTTTATTGAGGGGGATACAGATACCCTTTTAGGAATTGTAAAAAAATTTGAAAAAGGCGTCCCTAAAATCGTAAGAGTTTAAGTCTTTGCTTGAGTATAAAATTTTATAGTTGAAAAATGATTTAGAAGACTCGAGTAGTTTGTTGAGTGATGGTACTGGCTTGTATTGTTCTAATGCTTTCTTTGCCAAAGTCAAGACCATTTTTGTTTGAGAGGGTCAAAAAATTCCAAGGATGTTATAAAAGGTCAATCCATAGGTACCATTCCCCTTGTTTACATACGTTTCACACTGTGGTAGGAAAGCTCACCTTAGGAGTTTTTATTTTAATCTCCATAGAGGTCCTAGGAAGTTGAAGTCCAGTATTCCCTTGGTTCCCAAAACACTCATACTTCAGTGCACTTCTATTCGGGTTAGGAAATAACTTTTAGAGACACTAGATGGTAGACTAGTTGATTCCCATTTGCTTGCACATGATTATTCTTTTGCTATATCTTATAGATGAGTATGTTTGCATGTTCTTCATTTGCTAGTTTTGCTTCATGATATATAATTGCTAGTGTTATGACATGTGTACTTTTTGTATTATATTTTTCTTTTATTGAGTCATATTTTTGAAAAAAATACAAAAAGATTTTGTTTTTTGAAAAATTCAAAAAGATTTTTGGTTCCTTGTGTATTTAAGTTTTACATATTGGTGTGTTTGAATCCAATTCACTATGCAATTTCCATGTGGCTGGGACATTTGGTTATGACTTTAAATGCTTAGATTAATATAAACCATGTTTATGGAGTTGTTTCGAACTTGACCTGCTTTATGGATTCGAATTTATTCATTCTTCCACACACACATGCATGAGATTATTGATTTTGACTTCATGATGTACATTTGATCTTGGTGATATGTTCTCCTATCAATCTTTCCATCTATAGGTTTATTTAACTATGAGGCATTTGTGCATGTAAGAACTGTTGTCCGTGAGGATATATTTTATATTGAAAAATTGATGAGGGAACACGGGAAAGGTCTGCGAGTGAATAATAATCACATCGTAAAAGCCACCATTTAAAAGAACCCAAGAAAAAAGTAAGTCAATAGAAAGAATAATATATCAAAAGGGGCCAGTTTGTTTAGTTTGATATATTCATTCAAAAGAAAAGAAAAGAATTATTTTGAGGGAGTTTGGATGGAAATATCAATGAGTTTTCACAATGACAATGTATCCTAGTTATGATTATTGTCATGACGCTATTGATTTGTAGAATCATTGAAATTCTAGTCTTGTGTGCACTGTGTTTGTTTTGTTCATTTAAGTTCAACTTTATTTGTCACTTAAGGTTAAAGCTTAGTTTGATAAAGTTTTGCGGTTAATTAGAACTTCTTTAACATATTTTAGTGTTTGGGGTTTAATTCTTTTGTTTCTAGTTCAGACCCATTCATTCCATTCCACAGATTTGGACAGATCGATACTATGCTAATGTGTAAAGCTTTTGTTTTGTGTCGTGTTTTGTGGTCGTTTGTACATATATATGTGTGCCAGATTTGCATTGATATATTTTGCATATATTATATATGGTATGTTTGTTGTATTTGTGAATTTTTTTGATTGAAAAATTTGAAAATTTTCAAAAATAGTTGGTGTGTTTACCTTTGAGATGATCATTACACATGCTTGATTTACACTTTTGTGAGGATATATTTTCTTTGTCATGATGCTCCGTATTTCATGTTTATTATTTCTACTTCTTTGTATATTTGTCTATTTCGATACAAACAAAGGGGGAAAGCAAATTAAAATGGAGTTTTTGATGAGTTTGAATTATGGGAGAGAATTTATTTATGATTTACTTTGTTTCAAACTCGATGCGTCACGAAGGCATATATTTGTTGTCTCATGTGTGTAGGTAACAATTTGTGGAATTCAAGACACACGGATGAAGACAAAGTTTTTTAAAGGGAAGAAATTGAAGTTTGATGACAAAGAGACATATACCGTTCCGTTCTAGGGTTGGCAAGGGTGTTAGTACTTTTTGTAAAATGTAATAGGAGATTTTAATTTTAATTTGGTGTTCGGTATATATGTTTGTTTTGTACCGGAATAGCCAAGGGGGGAGATTTGTAAGAACAATTTTTTTGACATTGTTCGTAGCATAACATTAGGCTAGTTTGACGTATCTCGTTACAAATAGTCACTTAATATCAAGACGATCTGAACTCAAGCATCTCCAAGTTTGAAAACTTTCCAACATTTCGAAAGGTATAAAACGATTAGAGTTTGAATTAATTCTTAGAATTATATTTAGGATGTTTAAGTTTTATAAAAAAAAGAACAAGATTTGAGTCAAAATATTTTTTCTAAATCCTCTGGCAGAGTTTTACAAATGTTTTTTGACGTTCAGGTCGTTCGAGCGATAAGTCACTGTCATTCAAGCGACCTAGTAATGTCGCACGATGTCTCATTTGAGAGACATAAGATCTCGTTCGAGTGACATCCAATTTTCATTTGAATGACATGCCTACTCGACTTTAGTAAAAATACCTGTTTCGTGAATGCGTTTTCTAAGACTTTTGCAAAAGAAGTTTCTACATATCTGCAGCAAAAGTTATTCAAGTTTTGCATTCCTAAAACACTGTTTTAATTCACAAAAGGCATCCTTGAATATTATTCTTGTGAATTATTTTAGAACCCTAGAATTATTTGTATCTCTTGCATACACCATGGTGGAGAGTCACTCCATTTATGACTTGTGATACTTGTGGTGATTCATTGCTGAAGGCGAAGTCTGAGGCTGATTCTGAGGACTATGATCATGTGACTCTTGAGAGCGTTATAGTTGTTCCTTAGAGATTTTGGAAGAAAAGCGCGATATGCTTCTGGGGGATCAAATGATATTTAAGTCGACTCTCTTATAAAATTCTAAGTGAATAAAAGTATTTCCCTTTGGGGTATTTTTCTGAAACTTGGCCTCAGTTATTTCTGTGGTTTGATTTATTTGTTTTATCACATAATTGCATACTTAGGATAGAAAAGATAAAATCGATTTAAATTCGCTTTCTCATTTTTAAAATTTATGTAATTTTTTGTTAAAATCACCCTTTGCGGGTGTTATTGGGCTTACACTACGAAGCAAGCTCATCGATTCACTGAGGATGAGAAATATGTACAATAAGCTCCACACTTCGCATGGGATTTGGCCCCAGCAGAAGAGTTATGTATGACCCAACCTGTATCCCTTGATGATTACGAATCAAAACACATATCTCGGTGCTATCACCTCTTCATCCAAATCGAGCAGAGGAGGTTCTGTGGAAGAAATAGATCAGATGGTTTGTGAAATGGGTTGACAACTTTAGTAATATAGAGGATGATAAATAAATAAACTCGCAGGAAAAATTGTGACCTCTTATGTTTGATAAAAGGTGGTGTAAGGAAAAGGTGTGTTACGTTTGATTAATAGTATAGTATGACATGTGTTGTAACTTTGAGAACGATGGAAACAATACCCATGTGTTAGACTAAGCCCTAAATTTTGTGTTTTTAGGGATCGGGTGTACTCTTTTAAGCTACTTAATCTAAAATGTTTTTTTTATAAATAACCTTGTTATTTTATACTTTAATTTTGTTGATTCCTACAGGATGATCAAATCACTCAACTCCAATATATCTTCATGAAGAGACCCACGATCAAAACGTACTCAATCAACTCCTCCTAGGGCTATTAACAACATAGGTAAATGTCTCCAGGAACTTATGACATTAAATTAAGCACAAAAAAATCCCTTACCTTTGAGTGAAATGGGGATATCAATTAAGGAACGAAGAATGAATGCTTTAAAGGAATTCCTCCGATAACGACCTCTATTGTTTCGTGGAAAACCCAGGGCTTCAGAAGCCGAACGGTGGTTTAGACAAACTCAAAAATTATTGAATGGAGTAGGTATATTACCCGATCTTAGGGTGGACTTGGCAACCTATCTTTTTGAAGGCACAGAAGATCATTGGTGGCAATCGGTCAAACATACCTAGAATGTAGAGGGTTTAACTTGGGAATAGTTTGAAGACATATTCTTCGAGAAATACATTTCTGAAGCTGTATGCGATCGGTTGATTGAAGAATTGTATGGGTTACAAAAACAACATATGATGGTGGAATAGTAGAAAGATCGATTTACTGAATTGTCCCGATATGCACAAGACTATATAGAAACGAACTTCAAGAAATGTAAATATGTTGAGTGAGGATTGAAAGAAAATATTAAAAATTCCCTTATTCCTTTGCAAATTTGTGATATTGGAAAAATGATTAAGGTAGCTAACCTCATCGAGTGAAATTCAACACCAAGTGGTACATTCTGTAATACCACCCCAACTTCTCGAAACAACTTTAAAAATCATTGAGTGACCACCCCAATCACATATTATCCTATTTCAAACCCAATGAGGGCCTAATGTATAGTCAAATCCATCATCGAAATAGTGGCGCCCTAATATATTGTTATGAATGCAATGCACCCGGACATGGCAGACCTTAATGTCCCAAAATTCGTATACTTAAAGCAACCTAAAGGCTGGCTTCTACAATGAAATTCGGGAATACCTATGAAAACGAAACACCCCCAGCAAAACCCCCAGCTTTAAAAGAGAAGTCTATATATACTCGAACTTTGAGAAATATATATGACAAAATAGAGGCACCACATGATAAGACAGAAGGATGAACCTTTGCTCTTTTGACCCAGCCAGGTAGTCATGATGTCATCGAAGGTAATATTTCTTTTAAAAACCTTACGACACACATATTAATTGATTATGGATGTTCTCATTAATTTATCGGTGAAAAATTCATGACCTTATCAAATCTTATCCCTTGTTCTTTAGATCACCCTATATCAATAAGTATACCCACTAGTAATATAGCAAGTGCATGTAAAATTTGTAAACATGGTGAAGTGAAATTCTATGCAAGAATAATTACCATCGATCTAGTAGTCCTAGATATAGTGGGATTTGACATTATCATTAGAATAGATGCATTGTTAACAAATTGTGCCTATATCAATTGTTATTCTAGGAAAATGATCGTTAGAAATCCCCAAATTGAAAAGTTCAAATTTCAAGGACAATGGTCAGGGAGAACCTATGATGTATCCTCTTATTCCGTTTCCGTCCTCGATAAATATGAGAATTTATTTCCTAAAGAATTACCTAATATTCCTCCACAAAGGGAATACTTAAAGGCATAGTTATTAAAAAAATAATATGGTCCTTGTGTGGAAGATTTAATTTAAAAGTGACAGTTTTGACCTCTTTAGGTACTTTAGACTCTATAAAAGATGAAGATCTTGTGGGTGATCTTCAAACCTATGAGCTTGACATATTTTCCCCTAAAAATAAGAAAAAAATACAAGGATGTTACGTTAAAAGCCGAGAAGCAGGAAAATTTATCATGGATGATTAGTATGACAGAGATTATGATGATATGGCTATGTTTGTGAAAAGATTTAAATTTTCTATCAAGTTTGAAAAACAATCAAAGGATGAAAATAAGTTTAACAAAGATTTAAAATTCCCTAAAATCGTAATGATAACTTTAAAAGGGATGATTCACATAGATTCTTTAGGTTGGAGGGTTATGTTCATTGGGAAACTGAGTGTTCCACTAAGTTAAGGAAGGAGGTCAAGAAGTCGAAGGAATACAATGCTACCTTTAGAGATAGTGAATCAAAAGAGGAATCTAATTCCCCCATTGAGCATAACTACACTGTGTTCATGGCCAATTATGTGAACCTTAATGGAAAGTATTCCATTTAAGATAATTATATGCATGATTCTTCTGAGGACAAGTTATGTGAATCCCAAGTGAGTGTTGAAGAGAGTGTTGGTGAAGAAAAAATAAAGAAGAAGAAGGGCAAGAGAGTGAACTTCAGTTTGCCTTTAGTGAGTTATATGTTAAGTCTTTAAAGTTGAGAAAAGAGAACTTAAAGTTGGAAAATAAAATGAAATAAAATCCCATATGGAATGATGAGAGTAAATTGACTGAGGATCTTAGGTAACATGAGAAGACTCTTAGAGAAAAGCTCATATTTATTGAGTTTGATCAAAATAACCATCGGGCATTATTGACGATTTTGAATAAGGATAACTTAGTTTTTTATGAGTCGTATCATTTGCTCGAGTCTAGTATTTTTGAGTTATAGAAAATATTAATATCTCAAGTAATGTCAAATTTGATTTGGAATCTACATTGGAGAGGATCGATAAGATACTAGGCACCATTTGAATCAAAGCAGATAATTTTGTAATTGGCTTCGATATTCCAGATGCTTCCACTGATAAAGCCAATACTAATCTTTTGAGCAAGTCAACTAAAGCTAACGATGCTAGAAAAGGTTAAACCTCAAGTAACATTTGTCGTCGTATTTACACGTGCACACATTGTGGTAGGAAATGTCGCGTTAATCCTTTTTCTTTGATCATAGAAAAGATCCTAGAAAGTCTAAAACTAAGATATCTGAGGTTCACATAACAGAATACCATCATGCCACACCAGTGTAGGTTAGAAAATTGAATTTGGAGTATTTAAAAATTACACTTGTTGATTATCGAATGCTTCCAGATGATACTTCTAATGCTAAATCTAATGGTTGATTATGTGTGCATGTTTTCATACATAATATTTTTGTCCCATTTGTTGTGTATCTTTTATAATTTTATTTCCTTTTTAAGTCTTATTGTGAAAAATATAAAAATATTTTTTTTTCTTTTGAGTTTTGTTTTCAAGTGGTGTTATTTGTGAAAAAAATGTTAAAAAACTCAAAAAGATTGTTATTTATATGTAGTTTAGTTGTACACATTTTGTGTGACATATCAATGTGTTTGAATCCCATTCGTTCCATGTATCCATGTGACTAGGACATTTGATTACAATTTCCAATGCTTAAGATTGTTCTTAATCGTGATTGCATGGAGTTGTTCGACTTTGATTTAGTTTAATGTATTCACTTTTTATATGCCTCTGCACACACTTTGCATAAGATTTTTTGGATTTTACTCCATATGTTGCATGAGCTAAGTGAGGTGTTCTCATATCAATATTATCATATACATAATAATTTTTTACTGTTGTGGATTTGTGCATGTAAGAACTATTACGTGAGTTTGATCTTATTTGATAAAGAAATGAGTGTGCAATGGGAAATGGATATTAAAGAAGAAATCTCCTTTGTGTGAAAGGACAATGTTGGCAAGAGACTAAAAGGAAATAGAGGCAAAATAAAGGATAATTGTAAGTCAATAGTTTTTAATTGAAAATAAAATCAGAGAGAAAAATGATATTTGTAAGTTTTTATGGTGTTATAGGTTGAACATCAATGGGTTTGCACAATGAGTCCTAGTTAATTCATGTTTGACGCTATTGATTTGATATTCATCAATATTTTCTCATCTAGTGTGAATTGTGATTGATTGTCCATTATGATTTCTCCTTATTTATCACAATGATACTAAATCATAGTTAGATGAAGTTAATGCCGTCAAATAGAACTACTTGGTCATTTTTCAGTGAGAAGGCCATAATTCTTGTGTTTCTAGTTCACACCCTTTCACTCCATTTACCACATGTTTGTCTAGACATATTTATGCCATATGAGTAGAAATCTTATTTTGTTCAGTTTTTGTGGTGTTATATATATATGTATATGCTTGTGTGTCACTAGTATCTTTTTCATATTTACAAATATACTAGGGGAATGCCCGTTCCTGAAGGCATGACGAAAATTTCCAAAATATTTAATCGCAAAATAGTAAAAATTTCCAAAGTACGTAACTGTAAAACGCAATCGTCTAGTGGAAAAAAATTTCAATGTACATAATTGCAAAACGAAAAAAATTTCGTTCCCCAACAAAACAAAATTGTGTATAATGTAAATCATAAATATTTATGCGGATATTCCTAAAGAGATACCTATAAAGATTAATTTAAAGTAAGAATATCACCATAAGTTCGTTGTCATTTATGTTTCCTTCTTGTTAAAATGGTTAAATGCAACCTTTATAGGACATAATCAATAGTTATCATTTAAATAATTGTTAATTGAGCCAATATCCACAAAGAAAACAGAGTTGTAGTGGCCAAACTTGGACAAAACATGGAATTTGTACTTTTTACACCAAATTAAACAAAATTGCAAAGATACAAAGAATAATCCAAACAGATTAGAATATAAATAATTTTCCATGTAATTACACTTTCTTCAATAATAAACAAAAATGTTAGAGAACTTGCCATTATGATGGTCCTTCTATTGACATAACACAAAACTCACATTGAAACATAACCAGTTCCCTGGATTATAAACCATATTAATCTCCACCACCATAGTAACTAACAATTATTGCCTTGCATTGAAGTCTACATTGAAGCCTTCCATTTGGCAGCAGATTCTTCGGAGTGAAGACTGGCATTGAAGTAACAGTTATAGCCTTGCATTGAAGTAACAGTTCCCTGAATTACAAACTAACAACTAACAGCTATAGCCTTGCATTGAAGCTTTGAATTTGGCATTAGAGGCTTCAGTTTCTTCTTGAGTGGGCCCCTCTAACTGCAGATGCTTCTTGCCAATCTTGGGCGAGTGGTCACCACCACCAATCACAACATGAAGAAAAAATTCTAAAGTTTCGAATACTGTATAATGTTAGTCAAAAAAAATTTTCACAACACAAATAAATATTTAACAACATTAGGAAAACAAATAAAGTTCAGAATTAAAGAAGGCACAAAAAAGTATCCACCACATGGTAACAGTTTAAATACCAAAATTTACTATTTATGCATTAATGGTATTTAACATGTGACAAAAAGTATCATTCTGATATAAACTCATCACAATCTGAAATAACAATGGTATTTACTTAGCTGGAACTATAGCATAAATAATATTGGTATTTACTTAGCTGGAACTAAAAAATAATTAACATGAGCCTACCAACACTTAAAGTCATACCAAACAAAATAGCTAAATTAATAAACATCAAACATATGTGCATTAAAAAGAAATAGGTATCTCCCAATGATCAGAGAAAGATCGAACGCATCATTTGTTTCTTTTAAAAAATTATGATTTTTTCCTTCTTTTTTTTCGGTTATCTAATAATCCTCAAACACAGACGTAACATTCTTTTGTAATAAGTGATAAAAGACAAATTTGTGACACGTCGCCTAATTAAATTATGGGCGATCAGTCCTTTATTAATTAAATCAAGAATATCTAGTTGGTTCAGATAATGCGTCACTGTCTAAAATCATCAATTTTATTTAATTAACACTAACCACCTGATATTTAAAAAGGTCGATGTCAAAATTTTATCTTGTTATTAACCATCATCATGTAAGGAAATAATTAACTAATACTATTAATCCCAAAAGCATAAGGAAAGAACTCACTGCATTTAAAATAAAGAACTGGAGTAAACACTTCCAGTCAAAATCCCATGCAATAATCCAAAGCCCTGAAATAAAAGTCTACTAAAAGAATAAAACATCTAAATCTCTGAATATAAAATAGGAAGGGAAGACATGTCCAACTAAAGTAAATAACTAATAGATAAATAAGGATAGACTATGAAGAACCTACTAGAAATGTCATGTAGCTTTCACAACATTTACAACTCGACAACTGAATGGAATCTCCTAAGTGTGGTGTCCCTGTGGCTGAGCACCTAAAATAAAGGAACAAGAAAAGAAATTTTTAGATAAACGGGTCAGAGCCCGTGTAGAAAACAATTTAAATAGAACAAGTGCTTAAATTGGTTAATTAGCACAAATATTATTCATGTTAACTTAGCGTACTCACTTCGGATGCCCACCTCTCATCTAATATGCACGTCTAACGAGCCTAACTACCCATACTAGTCACGATACTCTACTTGGCTATGCGTAGTATAATCCCTATGCTGGACAAAATATCTAAATAACCTGAAGACAATGTATTGCTATTATTTAGGAATAGGTTTAAAGATGCTTTAACTCATTCCCATAACATTCTTAATTCTCAACTGGTGACCGAATAATTATATACTATAATAAAGGGGCCAATATGAAACACATAATAGGAACTCGGTATGCATATATACAACCTCAATATGTACACATACACATATATATCAATAATACACCCCTGGTTAAGAAACCCCTTGTGTTAGGCAGACTCGGCTATCTAGTCCCATTGCAACGGTCATGCATGAAGAACAACAGGCTCAATTTCTCAAGAACTAATAAAAACATATAAACATATTGGATGTGAACGTATCTCCAAGCCGATGGGCTGCGCACATACCTATGCACCCATACGACCGTCAACACTATCATTCTCACAGATAGCACGTACCTAGGTTCCATGCTCTATTGGTATGACTCAAAATGCCCCGAAGGCACACAAGATATGGTCATCCACAATGCGCTAACCTCCGTTCAATAGCCAGTAGCGAGGTATTTCATACACATAATATTCCATCTAATAAGCATGCACACAACTTATATACTTAATAGGCATTCACGCAACCCAATTCCATAGTATGTAAGTAATATTATCATTTCTACCACTCATCGTAATTATTTCATATATTACCTCTCTTGAACCTACCTTCCTTCCTAGGTTCTATAAAATTTCTATATCCCGAGACTATCACACTCACAAGTAAATAATAACTCGAAATTTACGTTGACCGATACTCACATAGGTTATTACTCTCACTTGGATAAACCTAGGATGATTTTTAACTGGACCAGACCCAAAAAGGGCATTCTGAAATCTCATTATATGTCAAGGGAATCTTGTTCGAGCGAGGTTGTTCGAATGAACTCCTTACTTTGAACGAACTCAAAATCTCGTTAGATGGCTCGTTGGAATTCTCGTTCGAACGATCAGGGCAGGTCTTCGAACGAGAATTCCGAACTGACCCTGTTCCTCCCCAAAATCGTTTTCCCCAGCTTTTCAACTTTCAATATCAACTCAAAACTCAACCAAATTCGAATTTAAGGTTTATAATTTATGGAAAATCACAATAAGTCACTTTTTAATACAATTTAGAGGTTAAATCCTCACATACTCAAAGGGAATCTAAACAATTTCCTCAATTTCTAACAATCCTCTTTATAATGAACCCAGCATTTTAATTATTCAAAACCATTAATTTAATTTGTGATTTTCCTCTAAAATCTCCATATTTAACAGTCTACAAATGGGGTAAATCCTCTACATGCATACCCATCTCCAAATTCTAAATTTTCTTTACAGTTAAACCTAATTAAACCCAAGTTTTCATTGTAATAGGACTATTTCATCAACTAGAGATTAACCGGAACAATATATGCTAAATAGTAGGGGTGGCAATTTGAGCACGAACACGACAACATGACACAACCCAACATGAAATTGGCATGAAATTAAAATTGCTTGTCGTTTTCGTTTCGTGTTCAAGCCAGGTTTTTTTGACCCACTAGCTGGTCGTGTCGTGTTCGTGTAAAAAATATGACAAGAAATTAACCCGTTTTAGCCCAATTGCCACACGATAAGAAAATAACCTAATTGTGTCCCAATTACTACCCAATTGTGTCCAAATGAACCCAAATAAGAAACTCTATCTCGTGTAAAAAAAGAACCCGTCTTCAAATAGCCCAACGGGTTATCATGTCTGGTCGTGTCAATCGTGCCAAATTGGCACAATTTTTTTTATCGTGTTACTCGTGTCGGGTCGTGTTACTAATGGGTCGTGTTCGTGCTAGCAAAAAAAACAAGCTAGCGGGTCGTGTCGTGTTTGTGCTAGATAAAATTGTATCGGGTCGTGTCGGGCCATACCCAAACACGACCCATTAGCACGAATTTCCACCCCTACTAAATAAATAGCAAGATAAACACTTTCCTTGGGATGAATTTTTGATTCTCTGATTGAATTTGGTATGTGGTTGATCCTCTCATCGCGATCTACACTTTGGTGTAACTATTTGTGAGAAATTCAAACTTTTGGCTTTGTTCTCCAATGGGTCTCCTTCCTCCTTGGTTCTCCCTCTCTTTCTTTTTCTTTGTCACATAGGTTGCAATTGATAGACCACTAGCCCTCTATGTTCCTATTTTAATCCTATTTTCGTCCATTTAATGACTCAAAAATCCCAAAGGACTGAAATACCCCTCCAGGGTGTCATTTTGGGCTAAAATGCCCCGGACTCCAAATATAACACCCAAGTAGTGTTTTCTGACTATTTCAAGACTTTCGAACATGCTGACGCACTCAAAATAGTCATTCTAGTTGTATAAAAATAATTTACATTTTTAACCCCCAAATATATAAAAGTGATGCGACTCATACGCGCGTTCCAAATAATTATATTTTAACAGTCGTGTATCTCGTCCCCGACCAAACTTTTATTTTCGAAACCATATTACGTTACTCACTACGTAATGTTAAACATAGTTATTACTCAATATGATTTCGACATAATTATTTTTGATAACTATTAACTCTCGTCATGCTAGTAATTATTACCATTAAATTGGATTAATTATAAATTAAATTTTCTCCCTTTAAATTAATTAATCCCAATTTCCATAATTTCATAATAAAATAAATTTGCGTAAAAATACGGGGTATTAGATACTTCCCCCTGATATCATAATTTCGTCCTGAAATCTAGAAAATAAGGCATACATGGTAAATCAATTATGGATACTTTATCAGTATGCAAAACTAACTTTTGAGTAAGGCGCTTAATCACTATAGCCCCCTGTCATACAACAAGATTGTTTAACTTTTTCAACACTTTATCAGTTACAGGGTCACATCTCAATAACGACACTTCACCTTGCTCCTACCCGCCGACATTCGAATAAGATGAGCCTATACATCATTGGCCTCCATTATGTCAATATTATTGGGAGGTCGTACCTCACTGCATGTCAACTACTCGTATTTATCTAAACACAAACACTCCCATCCTGAGAGAAACCATATGAACATATGACTACTCTTATCAGTTCTTCAAATCTCAATTCCTGGCGACGTAACTCTTATGATCGTTAAAAGGTTACCTAAGACAGTATGTGGTTATTCCACTTTAGTCATCGGATTCTAACTCGACCAATCCAAAATTATGATTATCCGCTCGCCTCTAAACGACTCAAGGTAGAATAATTAAGGTTCTTTGCATAAGACCCCCAATAAGTACTTTGTCCACCATAAACAGGTACTAGTGCTTACACACAACTCTACCATTAGGTAATAACTTTTCCCAAGTATCTTAATATACTTTACTAACCAGCTATAATTGCCGCGGATATGAAACGACCACAATGAGTTCAAAATCACTTTCATGCAACTCTAGTAGTCATTAATCACCTTTCTCCTACTCCCCGGCTATAGGTGATACAACCTGCTCCCAAATGAAATGTAATCTTCACTGCTTCTTGAAATCCCATATTTAAGGTGGGGTTTAAGAGTCTCATCCTAATTCAGAACAATACTGGACAGGACCACGTACCAACGCAATTCTTCTTTTCAAAGGTAGACTAGGGCACCTTATCTAATATTGTGAATCACCCCAAAGGAAAATCGATCGCTTTTTTCTTTTTCAAATTGTTCCACACATTCGAAGGAACTCTTGACCTTACCTTGAGGTTGGAAACCCATCAAAGAATTTTTACCGACTTGACTGCCCTCTTCCATTACCGGAATCGTCGGCTTGATACAGAGTTTTTGGGTTGAACCTCTTACTTAAATCGAATCCTATCTATGAGTGGTGCACGCAGAGACTACTCAGTATGTCCCGGTCAACATTGACTTCCACTTGTAATGTCTCACATTAAGTGATACTTAATAATGTCCTTCTTTTCTCTTCGTATACCGAAAGTTACAACCCATGCACTTTTCTCCACGATGTTCATTTCTGGACTTTTTATACCTTACTAACATCATTATTCTACTTATGCGCAAGTCGCTCTCAACATTTGACAAGGTAAAACTCCACTCCAAGTGTTTTTCGTAATAGTTAAATTTTTCCCTTATCAAGGAATACCCCTTTTAAATGGCTTACCACAACCTTTCAACCAAATTCGGGTGTACTATTCTGATTGCACACTTATTTATGGATTATCGTCCTTCTCACAAGATGCTTAATCCACTTTGCTATTTCTATTTCGTTATATTAGTCACTCAGGCATATATTTCACACATCTATCCCCACGTTCCTTTAACCTGGAAAATTCTGACCTCAGCTAACTAGGATACCCACACAGCCTATAATTGTGCTTACCAGTATAGACATCACATACG
Organism: Sambucus nigra; assembly: GCA_949130495.1. Lineage (NCBI taxonomy): Eukaryota > Viridiplantae > Streptophyta > Magnoliopsida > Dipsacales > Adoxaceae > Sambucus > Sambucus nigra. The sequence continues at coordinate 460,345,600 of OX422216.1, read as the reverse complement.
CTTCACACATAACACCCAATTCTTTATTGACCTCTATGCTCACAACGTGGTTACAGCACTTGGGTATTCTCAATAACCGTAGAAATTGGATTTCTACATCCTCCTTAACATCGTTCCACCCTTTAACTTGTGGTGATAAGACAAAATTTTCAATGCCTCCTCACTTCACAACCATCTCCACTGGCCTTATATTGTAATTAGACTATTTACAGTTATAACTACATACTTATACAGTGACCGAGGTACCGGACTTATGGAAGAATGACAAAACATCTCCCTACTTCCAACCTTACACTAAGTTTCATGGGTGGGATGTCTTGCATAACAAAATGCAAACAAGGACCCCCCCCCCCAATAGACTACTACCTAGCATTTTCGGTTATCGAAATCCATTGGGCCCTCAGTCCATAACATGTACCCCTATATTCTTATCTCTCGACATAAAATTCTTGTCTCTTTTCCCAATTACATTTAAGTAAATAACTTTTTGCCAAATACCCTATTGCTCTGCATTGGTGGTAATCACGTTCCATAAACCTCGTACACATACAATTGGGACTCTCGAGATCCTGTCCCCAAACATATGAATATAAATCTTAATTCTCACGTCTATAAAAGATCGACATAACAATGCGCTCTTCCTATCACCAAGTCCGTAGCACTAAACATTATAATGAGTTAAATCTTTCAGCTCAACAGTAAGCCCAATACACTGAATCATAACAACAAAGTCCCTACACATCCCGGGATCAAACATTTTGATACCACCATACTCTTCGAAGTATCTATATTATATGGTATACATGGTATCCCCACCCTCATGTAGGTGAGGCCTCGCCAGAACAAAGCATCCCACACTATGACAATAACCCCGATAGACTTGCGATATCCGTCCACTATCGGTCTAATTATTACTATAAAACCCTAATCAAGATAATATCATACTCGTATAATACATCACTAAAATGAGTAACCACAATAAGGTATATACCACTATCAATACATCCACTCAAGCTCCATAGATAACACTATAGATAACTCCGCTATAGTAAGGAAAACACTCACATAATAGTAACATTAACGATATACGCATTAAGCTCGTCTCACGTGCGAATTTAGAAAAAATCAAAATATAGGGACTCGTTCGTGTCACATAAAACACAGCTCATCCTCCGAGGGTAAAACTCATACTTTTACCTTTCCAATCACCTTGGCTGCTCAAACAGTTTTCGAACATAACATGCCTGTCTGAACCAAAACAAAAATACATTAAACATTTCCCTTTACTAGGCACCATACTCTTGTCCCTTTACTCATTTTGGGAAAATTTTAACGTATGGGGTTTCACCCTCCGCAAAATACCTCTATGCATAGTCCACTTATCACCGGTCATACTGACCATATTACGGTTGTCCTTCTCTCGGACTTTGGTATGCTCAATTATTGATGGCTACCCCCATTGTTCCCTTATCTTTGTTGGCCCTAAACATTGTGCTACTGGCTTCAATTGCCCTCACTAAATTCACCATCGCTTGGTAAGAATTCAGTTATCCAAATCGTTTAAATGGGCCCCTAGATGGTTTCCCCTTGAGGCATCTCACTAACTGCGTTTCATTCAGTCTTACTCCCCAAATAAATCTTTCGATTCCTATAACTCCCTTCACAAAGAAGCATTAACGTTTCTATGGACAATGCATGACATTGTCATCATATGGATCGATTATCCAACAGGATTCCCTTTAAGTGTAGTCAACTTTTCTCATGAGTCGAATTACCGCTTGAAATCCTCTTATCCATTTGTATCTACTTCATCTGGCATAAAATTTGTTAAATAATTAAATTCATTTTTTACACATGGACCTCTGTCCGGACTTCCTGTGATGAGTTCGGAACAACATTCACATCTTAACCTGAACATCAAATGAAAGAACTTGTGATCGAATCGTAAACCATACTTAATATCCTTCCATTGACACAACATTCTACTGCTACGTGTGGTGGTTAAATATCACCATTACAACTTTGCTCTGACGAGTCAAGAAAATCTTTCCCTAAATTTTCACTCCTCGTTATCCACACTTCATCATAAGTCCAAGCCTTTGGATACTTTACCTTCATTGGTTAACACACAATTTTCGCATTTCTAGATCTTCCACTGATGATTCTCCTCAATGCTTCGTCTGACTCTCTCCCAGTCCTACCACGTTGGGTGAGTCTAATTTGGCACCCCTTTCGACTATATCAGCACTTGGAAATCATATGTTGTGCCGTAGCCATCTTTACATTCCTGGCATCTCATGCCATAATATGGGTGACCTCGACTATGGTCATTATACTCGAATATACTCTACAACCTCAACCAATCCATGCCTCCTGTTGTCCGCCCAAAGGACCTTGCCTATTATACTTCATTATTCGAACACACCCGAACGCAAATAAGTCTCACTAATATATGCACGTTTGTAGTAGGAGAATGCAATCTCACCATAGAATTCAACAATCCTAAACATAGGGCTCTATATCAAATGAAGCAACACAGGAAGCATAATAAGCCACACATATCCTAAGGATACTAGAACTTGATGCTCTAATACCACCCGTGAAACCCCACCTAATTAAATACCGGGTGATCAGTCCTTTATAAATTAAATCCAAAATATCCAGTTGGTTTAAATAATGCATAGCTGTCGAAAATCATCAATTTTATTTAATTAAAACTAACCACCTAATATTTAAAAGGGCTGATGTCAAAATTTTATCTTATTATTAACTATCATCAAGTAAGGAAATATTTAACTAATATGATTCATCCCAAAAGCATAAGGAAAGAACTAACTGCATTTAAAATAAAGAACTGGAGTAAACACTTCTAGTCAAAATCTCATACAATAATCCAAAGCCCTGAAATAAAAGTCTACTAACAGAATAAAACATATAAATCTCTGAATATAAAATAGGAAGGGAAGATATGTCCAACTGAAGTAAATAACTCATAGATAAAGAAGAATAGACTATGAAGCATCTACTAGAAATGTCATGTAGCTTCCATAGAATCTACAACTCGGCAACTGAATGGAATCTCCCAAGCTTGGTGTCCATGTGGCTGAGCACCTAAAATAAAGGAACAAGAAAAGAAATTTGCAGAAAACGGATCAGAGCCCGTGTAAAAAACAATTTAAAAAAAACAATTGCTTAAAGTGTTTAATTAGCACAAATATTATTCATGTTAACTTAGCGTACTCACTTGAGATGCCCACCTCTCATCTAATATGCACGCCTAACGAGCCTAACTACCCATACTAGTCATGATACTCTACCTGGCTATACGTAGTATAATCACTATGCTGGATAAAATATCTAAATAACCCGAAGACAATAAGTTGTTATTATTTAGGAATAGGTTTAAAGATGCTTTAACTCATTCCCATAACATTCTTAGTTCTCAACTGGTGACCCAATAAGTATATACTATAATAAAGGGGCTAATATGAAACACATAATAGGAACTGAGTATGCATATATAAAACCTCAATATGTACACATACACATATATATCAATACTGCACCCCTGGTTAAGAAACCCCTTGGGTTAGGCAGACTCGGCAATCTAGTCCCATTGCAACGCTTACGCATGAAGGACAACAGGTTCAATCTCTCATAAACCAATAAAAACATATGTATATACTGAAGGTGAACATAGTTCCAAGCCGATGGTCTATGAATATACCTACGCACCCATACGACTATCAACCCTATCATTCTCACAGATAGCCCGTACCTAGGTTCCATGCTCTAGTGGTACGACTTAAAATCCTCCGAATGCACACAAGATATCGTCATCCACAACGCGCTAACCTCCGTTCGATATCCAGTATCTAGGTATGTCATACACATAATATTCCATGTAATAATCATGCACACAACATATATACTTAATAGGCATTCACGTAAGCCAATTCCATAGTACGTAGGTAATATTATCATTTCTACCACTCACCGTAATTCTTTCATATATTAAATCTCTCGAACCTACCTTCCTTCCTAGGTTCTATAAACTTTCTATATCCCAAGAACAATCACACTCCCAAGTAAATAATAACTTGGAATTTATGTTGCCCGATACTCACATAGGTTATTATTCTCACTTGGATAAACCTAGGATGATTTTTAACTCGATCAGACCGAAAAAGGGCATTCTCAAATCTCATTAGAAGTCAAGGGAATCTCGTTCGAATGAGGTCGTTTGAACGAACTCCTTACTTCGAACGAAATCAAAATCTCATTAGATGACTCGTTGGAATTCTCGTTTGAACGAGGTCATTCGAACGACCTGGGCATGTCTTCGAACGAGAATTCCGAACTGGCCCTGTTCTTTCCCAAAAATCATTTTTCCCAACTTTCCAACTTTCAATATCAACTCCAAACTCAACCAACTTCGAATTTAAGGTTTTTAAACTATTCCAAATCACAATAAGGCACTTTCTAATACAATTTAAAGTTAAAATCCTCACATATTCAAAGGGAATCTAAACAATTTCCTCAATTTCTAAAAATCCTCTTTATAATGAACCCAACATTTTAATTATTCAAAAGCATTAATTTAATTCGTGATCTGCACTTAAAATCTCTAGATAACAGTATACAAATGGGGTAAATACTCTGCGTGCATACCCATCTCCAAATTCTTAAGTTTCTTTGCAGTGAAACCTAATTAAACCCAAGTTTTCATTGTAATAGGACTATTTCATCAACTAGAGATTAACGGGAACAATATATGATAAATAGGTAGAAAGATAAACACTTACCATGGGATGAATTTTTGATTCTTTGATTGAATTTGCTATGTGGTTGATCCTCTCATCGTGATCTACACTTTGGTGTAACTATTTGTGAGAAATCTCCAACTTTTGGCTTTGTTCTCTAATGGGTCTCCTTCCTCCTTGGTTCTCCCTCTCTTTATCTCTCTTTCTCACGTAGGTTGTAACTGACAGACCACTAACCCTCTATGTTCCTATTTTAATCCTATTTTCGTCCATTTAATTATTCAAAAATCGCAAAAGACTAAAATACCTCTTCGGGATGTCATTTTGGGCTAAAATGACCCGGACTCCAAATATAAAACCCGAGTAGTGTTTTTTGACTATTTTGACCCTTTCAGACACGCTGGAGCACTCAAAATAGTCATTTGAGTTATATAAAAATAATTTACCTTTTTAACCCCCAAATATATAATAGTGACGCGCCTCATACGCGCGTCCCAAATAATTATATTTTAACTGTCGTGTATCTCGTCCCCGACCATACTTTTATTTTCGAAACAATATTATGTTACTCACTACGTAATGTTCAACATAGTTATTACTCAACATGATTTCAGTATAATTATTTTCGATAAGTACTAACTCTCACCACGCTAGTAATTATTACCATTAAATTGGATTAATTATAAATTAAATTTTCTCCCTTTAAATTATTTAATCCCAATTTCCATAATTTCATAATAAAATAAATATGTGCAAAAAGATGGGGTATTACAATATCATAACTCAAGAACATTGAAAACATAAGGAATGGCGTAAAACAGTCCATCCCTCCAATGAAGTGGCAACCCCCTCCTCGGTAGCGCCTTCAAAGGTCTAACCAACCACATTTTGGGGGACCTCATCATCGTCATTGATATCTTGCTATGTTGTTGTTGTAGCAACGACTGCTGTGTTGTTATTGAAGTAGCAGTAGTGTCTTCGACATCGTCATCAACATCTTGCTACTTATGGAATTGTTCTGACAACTCCCAAACTTGATAAAGGCCCTTTCAGCATTTGAACAAACAAATCAAGTTAAATAAACTATAATTTTTTCAGGCATTTGAACAAACAAATGATGTAAGAAAACTCAATACATAACAACCAAAATTGAAATTGGCATGTAAATTTTCCAATATTGAACAACCAACTTACATACGTTAGAATCACTCTCTTAGATTTATCAGAAAACAACATAGGACTACAACTAAAGCAAAAGGCCTAACACAAAACACCAGTACTGAACATATATGCATATGAGAGAAGGTGCAACAACTAATATTTTCTGGTGGTAGTGGCTTATGTTAATAATGGTTCAAAGTGTCATCGCATGGAGATAACTCTATTCTGTCCGGTCGAACAATAAAAATTTCCATTTTTCTGGAGCCATTCTGAAAAATCTCAGTTGAATACATAATTTCAAACATAAAAAATAGTGAATGAAAACATAGAAATAATGAACCGAGCAACAAAAATAAAATTAGGTGTCAGGTCCCAGAACAAACCAATAGTCAATTGTGCAAGTAATATAATGACATACATAACATAAAGTTTCATGAAAAAATAAACAAACAACATGTAACCAATGGCTACTATGGAAGACTATAGTACATAACTAAAGTATCAAATTCAAAAACCAAAATTTATGAGACTCTCTTATTGATTTGGTGTATGGAAAAACTTGTAATGCCTTGATCAATAAGAACCCACATCTACATCCTGTTGCAACAAGAGCGCGTAACATAAATTTTCATGAATCCATAAGATATTTGAATCATTAACATTCGACAACTAAAATATATCCCAATAAAACATAAGAAAAAAGGTTAAACATTACAATAAAATACTACTTAATGTTACAACAGTTCGAGACGGCCACCTTACTACAGGCATAATTATCGAGTCACTACTACAGACATTTTTATGGTGAGCTGACCAAGCATTATTGATTCTTGATTATTCTTTAGCATCCTATTATTTACAAAAATTTAATTCTTAATAAAAGAGGAATGAGGAAGCGATCTTGATCAACAACGTGTTTTAACCTTAGGCAATCCAACCATACAATTACCAAAATCAATCCAGTCATTAAGTCCACCATGTTGTCATGAACATCCACCATAAACACATAAAACAACCTAAATATGAGAGATCACTCAGAGGTTTCTCCAAAACAAAAGACCTAAAATGGAGAAAATGATGACAATGGCGGGAGTGGATCATTGCATGATCTTCAATAAAAAGACTTAATATAACAAAATCTTAAAGAGAGAGAGACTGCTAATCGTTTCTCAAATTTCGGGGACGGAAAATAAAAATTAGAGATGAACATGGTGAAATCAAAATAATAATACCAATAGAATATATAAAAACATTATTTCTTTATATGGTTAATAATTAAATGTGGCGGATAATGTTGGATCAAATCTACTAGACTCATTTATATCTTGTTCAAACTTCTTTAAGAAGAACGATTAATAAATAATAACAAATAAAGCGAAGCTCAAAGATGAATAATTAAAACTAAAGAAAATTGCATAAACGTTTCAATTAATATACCTAATCAGATCATGTTTGAATTTGGACACCAACGTATATACATCAAGCACATAGTGCTTAAGAAAATTTCCAGTCAAACTAAATAGTCATTACTCTTGAACAAAATCCACATAGTTTTGTATGCATCAAATTAATCAACTAACACAACTCAACAAAAGTAAATATAACATCCCAAAATTGAAAGTGTCGATATCCAATGTGTAAAAACAAAGTTGAACTATAGATTTTAAGATTCACCATTCCTTGGAGAAAACCTATCTCAGTACATGAATTGACATAAATGACTTACACGTCCTATAACAGAGTAGTCAAACAATACATTAACATACTATGAACTTATATGGAAATCCACAAAATGGGGAGTGGGGAATTATGTATCTAAATCTCAAATTGAGAAACAGAAAACTACCCAATTGAAAACTGCATAATTTAATCTTCTTCATCAAAAAACTTTGACACATAAATCATGATCTTCTCAATCGTAATGACACATTATTGTTGTAATAAATTTGGGTCAATATCTTATCAATCATTCGTAAATGTAGGGCTGCAAAACCATAAATCAAGTGAAAGATCACTACGGAGGACATTTCTTAGAAACTCGGTGAGTTTACAGATTGAATCTAGAGAGAAAAACATAGGTGTAATATCGGTGTTGTATCTATGAATTCATATTAAGGTAAAAGGGTAACTTAAATCACTCTTATGTAATGAATGCCAAAGGGTGAATAAACAACCAAGAATAAATATTAATAAGGTAGTGGGGGAAATTTCATCCTCCTTTGCCTTCAACATCTCCATAACATCAACATCAATTTTCATTGTATCTACAAATAAATCAAAATTGAACTCTCAGAAATTTAATATTGACATATGCATAACCCAAAAGTTCAACAAAACCATGATGTTGAACCAAAATTCAAGAAACTCACTTTCAAACCCTGATATTAAATGGGAAAACATCCAAAAAGGAAAAAAATAAAGAGATAAACGTTATTGGCAATGCTGATATATTATATATAGAAATCCATATAAACCAGACAAATTTTAATACCCATATCTCAATCTTGCATAATGCGAAAGGAAACAATATTACATAAAATCAAAATAAAGCGTGACATCAAACAAGAAAATCTAAAGTCATCAGCCCCGGATCTACAAATCAAATAGGACATATTTTCAGATCCAACCTCTAAATGAACATTGATCCAACCTTTAAATGTACAAAATCTAACATAAAAACAACATGGATCCAACCTCTAAATGAAAACAAATTAGATATTTTAAGATCTACAAAATAAAAGAGAACTTATGGCTAATGGAGTATACCTATTTAGGGTGTTCAAGTTTAATCATGTTACTTGAAAAAGGAAAATAAATAACAAAACCCCAAAAAATAATTAGTTCCCAAAGAATAAACATACATTTAAACAGATCTAAAAAATAATGAACAAAATGAAATAAATATTAACTGAAATCAAAATGAATAAAGCCATAAATTTATCAATCAGCAGAGACTAACTTTCAGATGATGTTAGTTTTAAGGGAGACTACCTTTTAAATGAAGTTGGTGGTGAGGGTAGTAAGGTGGAGTAGATGTGACAGTGAGGATCTTGAAGGTGGGGCATAGTGAAGGGGTTTATGGGGGAAGAGTGACTCGAGGATGAAGGGTGCGACGACGTATTGGAGGAGGAGCAGCAGAGGAGTGGAGGTGGAGGTGGAGGTGGATTAGTGATAGGGAGAGAATGAGGGGGAAGTGTAGGGTTTGGGGTTGAAGTTGTGAGTTGAGGGATAAAATGAGAATGATGTCTAGGTTTGGCAAACTGAGTCTAAGAGACATAATTGGGAAAATGATATCAACCCTCCATTTCTTGCATTGGTGTTTTAAGCTCAACCTTTTCTTATCAACTTATGGAATAATGTCAAACATTCTGCTCCTTATTATATAAATGGTATCGTTTATTTTTGAGTCTTTGCATATACCTTTAGTCTATGTATTCCATATGTTTTATCTTAAGTTTGTTGCAGTTTCAAATTGGTATGCTTCATTATTATATTAGTATTTTATGCTTTAGTTATACGTCAATATTAGTATCAATTGTTCATTGATTGGATTAATTGTACTTGAGCTGCAAGTTATGTGTGCCGTTTTTTATTGCACTTTACATCACAACATGATATACTTATTTTTTCTTTACGCTTAACCATATTTCATTTAGGGGGAGAAATTGTTTATTATGTATATATATGTTTGTCTATTGATGAGCAAAAAGGGGGAGAATCTGTTGATGTCCAAAATTTGTAGATACCTTATGTTACCTAATAATTTTCAACTTTGTAATCACATATAAAATGTAAATGAAAATAATAAGGAATAACAAAGATTTTTAAAGTGGTTTAGCTTAGGAAAGGCCCACGTCTACTTTATAGTATAAGTATCAAAGGTGGTTACATAGAAGTTGGATAGTCTTGCGTGGGTGTACGATACTTGTCCTTCGAGCTAATGGAGATGAGATATTTATATTGGTTTACGAACCAATGGGTGAAATGACTTTATATATCCAGGCATTTACACCAGTACATAATGAATCAGACTATTGATCTTCTAAGGCCCGTGTGTCATGTCTCTTGGTAATTCCCATTTGAATGGCTTTTCTTTTTCCTAATGGTTCATATTCTTAAGCTAGTCGGTCGATACGCCGACCATGTTGTTTTGTAGCTGGCCAAGTATAAATAAAGCACCGAGGTGTATATTTACAATGACAAGTGTCACAATATAATGGGTCCACGTGGCATGAATAAGTTTTCCCACAATAATATTCTTAAATGCTCCATGATTGATGTTTTGTTGAAAGGATGGAGTATTAGTTCGAAAAAGTTGCTCGACTTTATCTAACTGCTTATTTACGGGCAATAATTGTTTTCCTTGGGGGAGACGTCATATATTAGGCGACGATTGTTAGACAATAGGGGAGGGTTTTTCATATGTAGTTTATTATTATATATTCAAGTTGCATTTTAATTGTGTGTTTAAGTGTGCATGTTTGCAACAAAACGATAACTTTTACACAAGAGAAAAGTTAGTTAGAGTTTGAGTCTATCAAGAGTCAATACTTTTTACTTATGTTGTTAGGATTAAGTGTTTTAGAGAACTTAAGGTTCCATATATTTTTGTTTTGTATTTTGTCCGAAACTAACCAAATGGGGATATTTGTAAGAAAATATTTCCAAATAGAGTCAATTTGTATGTTTGTCTTAATTCCATTTAGAAAAAAACTTTGAGTCATAGGTTAGGAATTGAGTTGGTTTATCCTGGAAAACCTATGACGTGTTTGATTGAAGACTATAGCAGCCAAGTTAGAGAGTCTACATCACCGTGTCATGTTTCATGCCACATTTCGTCTTCAACGTATAAGGATCTCAATGAGGTATGAATTCATTTTAGTTTGATCCTTGGTGTTTGATTTTTGGGTGTTTGTTTTAAAAATTATTTCAGGCGATTTTTGATAAACCAAATTTTAGAATACAAATATTTTTGTGAAAACTCATTGGAACACGATTGTCTATTTGATCAAACGAGCTGGTGAATATCATTTGGACGACCTTCAAAAAAAGTTCAAATGAGTTTCATCTTCTTATCAGTAGAATCTCATTCGAAGTCTGTTCGAACGAGATGTGCTAGTTTATTCGAATAATATGTTTTTATGTTGAAATAAGATTAATGAATTCGTTCAAACGAACCTATAGTTTTTATTCGAACAAATTTTTATCGCCTCAAAAATCGTGTTTATTATTAATAAGCATTTGGGAACCTTTTTAGTTGATAATTTTAGCGAAAACAATTTACATATATATAACCAGAAGCCTCAAAACCCTACTTTTCACCCAGCTAGTTTGATATCCAAGATTTAATATTCTATGTTATTTTGAGATCCCAGCTTGTGCACCAAAGGTTTATTACTCTTCATGTTTCTTGAGTGTATGTTTCATACGGTATATCCCATGCCTATTTTGTTTACATATGATTGGCTCCGTATTGTGTGATGGTGTTTGAGACTAGATTGCTGGGTATTGAGGGGTATGTGGAGTCATGCATTATCACAGTGCATAGGTTTACTCCTATGTGTCGGTGTGAAGAAGGCCTAAGGAATGAAGAGCATCATGTCTTGCGAAGGAGTTAAGAGATTATGTAAGTCAACTATTAAGTCCTTTTGTAATTCTTAACAGTGAATTGCGTTGGCTGGGTCATCTGAGATTTTTTACACTTCTATTTCCTCGTACATCGGACACTGTGCGATTGATTTATTTTTTCTGATATACTCACCTGGATGCATGGTGTAGGTTAGGATAAAATTGGTTAAGATGTTTATCACAATAATCGGTTTAAATAATGCTATGTTTAATTTAGTTTTAGAAAAATTAAAATTTGGGGTGTTTACATTTGGACCATCCATTTGAGATCCCCATAGGACTGTCAGTGTTTAAGCATATATCATTGCTTGTTGAAATCAAATCCTCTCATGTATAAATTACTCGATGAGAGGACCGAACTCACTCACATTGAAATTCAAGGAACTATCACTTAAGAATTTTAAAATCACAGTGATGCAGAGATTAATACCATCAGATGGGGGCATACCAAAGCTAACATGAGGAATTAATCACATCATAATTTTAAAATAGTTATGGAGAATAGGGGCTTCATGTTGAAACCCCTCTCCCATTTAATATTAGAAACTGGAGGGTATTTTGAAAAAAACGTATTCAATTCTAAATTCTCGATAATTTGTAATTTAAGTGTATAAATTTAATTGCCCAATCTCTCTATTTTAATTTTCCAAAAATGAAGCCATTTTAAAATTAAATTAAAACTCAGAGATCATAATTTAATTTACACCTTAAATTAATTACCCGATTAAATTCATTTATGTAAAGAATAAATAAAAATAGGTTTATTTAGAAAAATTAGGATCTAGACCAGTGTTAAAATTAAAAACTATATTGTCCGTAAATTACGATGTCCCTAATTGAATCAATTAATTAGAAAACAAATTTATGTAACAAAATAATAAAGAGAAGTACGAAAAAATAAACAAAATGCAAAAAATAAACAAAAATGTCTCAAAGTCTTTTTCCATTAAGGCATAAACTTCCTCTTTAAGTGGAATCCTTAAGGATTAAGGTTCCTTTAACAAGAGACCTTACTATAGAAGAACTCTGGAATTAAATAAGTTCAAAAAGAGAAAGACACTTAAAGAAATGTTTCTGGAACATAAACAAAATTTCCCCTCTTGCTTGTTGCCGACTGACCATCGCTATAGTGGTCATGACCCCACTATAGCGGTCTAAGACCATTGCACCATTTTCTTTTCCTTTCTTTATTCTATCTATTGTAACATCGTCAAAACCTCCAAAGAACACCCACGACCTTAAGAAAAACTCAATGTAAATCCTCCATATCCAAACCCAATGCAAATGAGGAAAATATAAATTACATCCCCTCACGAACTCCTTCAACACGGTGATTAAAAGAGATAGTCAAAACATCATTATTATTACAACCAAATCAATTTTAGGAGAAAAATTATATATGGATAAACCACCGTAGCATCCATTCCTATGAAACACATTCATATGACCACGATGAAAGTAATGTAATCATTTATATCCTACGAAACTATGTTAGTATAATATATACACTTCCATCCACATGTTTCTTGACATGCAACCTGAAATTTAATTCTAGAGAACATTGATATTTGTACATACGATTAATCTAAAATCGGGGCTCTATAACCAATTACTGGGGATCTATATATGCAGAAATAATATAGCCCAAAAAATTGATCAATTATGAAAATCTGTTACTAAAGCCGTTTAATAAAATTAAACTATTTAAGTAATTCCGAACAGTTTTTTGAAGAAACTCTTTTCTTAAAAACCAAAACTAAACGAACACAAGATGTGTTTTATAAAAGTATGTACGAGATCTATTCAAGATTTGATCAACAGGTTTATAAATCAGTTTAAACAAACTTTAAACCCAGCACAACCAAGAATGAGATGAGAAGATGTAGGAAGATTAAGAACAAGATTTTTTACGTGGTAAAACCTCACCCAACTGAGGAAACATCCACGACTCCCTCTACGGAGTAACACAAAAATTCCACTATAAACAAATTTAACAGTTACAAACTATATAACAAACATGCATACAACTCAGACATATATAAGTTTAGGAATGTACCCTCTGGTGTCCTTATAACTTCTCTGCAATTCTGATTGTTGATGTTGTTCTCCCAGTTTGTTAACTTCCAATTTGTTTAAGCTCTTTACGTCGACTCTTTTTCTCAATATCTTATTACCAACACTTTTTGTATGGTAGAGTGAAAGTGTTTGTGGAGGTGCTCACTAACACATGCATGCACACACACACACACACACACACATTTATTATGTACAAATAGTCCTAACAAATTACATATAAGACTATATGATGTGATTTTTCTTTTTCTCACTTCTCACAAAACTTAACCTTTTTGACCTTTAAAACAATCCCAGAATCCACGGCTATCTTGCTCAGAAGACGTATCAAGATCTTAATCAGTTTCGGGTTTTGAAAAGATTTTTTAGACTGAAAACCACCAAGTGCGATTCCAAACTAGGTCAAAGGTCTTGTTTCAAGAGAACTAGAAACAGAAAACATTATTGTTGATTTCAAAGTTAAAAACATTTATAGAAAAAGAATCAATAATATATTTCTCAAACTGAGAAACGAAATATGTAAGTCTAAGTGTAATGTAACATGAAGTACATAGATCTAAAATTTCTATAAAGCAGAAAATAGATCTAAGACAAACTGTTTATGTTGGACACAAGATCTAAAGAATAAAGAGGTTTCAGCTTCAAATTAACTACCAACAACAGCTCTCAAACACTCAAACACTCAAGGTGGTGTTTGGGATGTACAGGAATTGGAAAGAGGTTTTGATTTGAAAAGGGATTTGATGATTTAGGGTTAGGGTTAAGGTTTCAAACTCTCTCTATCTCTCTTCTGGTTTCTCTTTTCTCTCTATTCTCTCTCTTTTTCTCTCAAAGGATGAAATGGCAGAAGTCTTCGAAGGCTGAGAGGAAGGTTCCATTTATAGGAGGATGAGAAGGTTCGATAATGAGGACTAAAATCAAGTGTTCAGATTTAGTCAAGAATGATTGACTTAGATCCAAGGGTTCACGATATGCGGTGGTTAAAATACACCTGATTGGTTCTTAAGGGGTTCACAGGGATCATGAAAGGGCGCATGCAGATCGTTGATAAAAACGATCCAAGGGTTGAAAAATAGACGCTGGTTTATTCTCTATAAACAAACACACTTACCACCAATCAGAAGGCACCAAGTGTTGGACAATTAGAGGAGATGAAACGCGCGTCTAAAGTAATTAAAATCACACCCTGAATTTTCAGCGGCTTTCGGATTCTACCCAAGGTAACTTTAAGTCAATATAATCATTAATGTAAAATTGCAGATTGACCCCCAAAAACTTATAAAACAAGTTTCAAATAATAAAAACTTATTTTAAAAAGTTTATGAAATCCTAAAAAATATTTAAAAAGCAATATTAGGGATTTAAACACACTCAACATATGTACACACACTAATATGCAATATGAGATGTATATGATCCATTCTACTGTGTGTGAGAGTTGGTAATAAGGTCTAGATCACTTCAATCAATGAAGATGAAATAGTAGTGTAAGTCTGGGGTTCTTTGGATTCTGGGTTAGACATAATTTTATTACAATTTCCAAACTAGATGAACACTTATACAATATAGACTCAAGTGAGTCAAGAGTATAAGGTGCTTCAATCTCCCCCTTTGGAAATATGAGACAAAATCTCCTTTGAGTCAACTAGAACTCGTAGGGCAACAAAAGAAAGGAAACCTATTCCTACCAAAAAATCTATCTACCCAAATCCTAGAAACCAAAAGTACATAAGTCAACTATTTACAATTGAATACCCTATTACAACTATTGAGAATAACTGTACAAAAACCTGCAATGAATCACTAAGATCAAGCTGTTTAGCATTTAGCATATGTAAGAATAGAGACTCAAATTTCTCCCCCATTTTGTCTCAAATAGACAAAGGGAAAAAATAAAGAGATCAAAGAGATTAATCAGCACACACCATACCAATAGATTTACGCAAAGAAATAAATCTATTGTAATCTAAAGGTTTGGTAAACATATCTGCGAGTTGCAAATCAGTAGGAAGATAATTGATTTCTTATTCCTTAGTTTCAACTAATTCGCGTATAAAGTGATGTCTTATTTTTATGTGTTCTATTCGCGAGTGTTGAACATGATTTTTAGAAATATTGATCGCACTTTTATTATCACAATAGAGATGCAATTGGTTTTCTTGAATACCATAATCACTCAGTATTTGTTTAAGCCATAGTAATTGAGCACAACAGCTGCCAGCGGCTATGTATTCAGATTCAGCTGTTGAGAGTGATGTGCAGTTTTGTTTCTTACTACTCCATCCTACCAAGTTATTACTTATATAATAACATGCTCCTTATGTGCTTTTACTATCATCAGTACACCTAGCCCAGTCAGCATCAGTGTATCTAATTATAGTGCTTGGTGTGTCATTAGTGTACCCAAGTCCTAGATTCAGAGTGCCTTTTACATATTTAATGATTCATTTAACAGAATTCAGATGGCTCTCTTTAGGGTTATTTTGATAACGAGCGCATACACACACAACATACATAATATCAGGGCGTGAGGCAGTAAGGTATAGTAAGGTTCCTATCATACTACGATATAGAGTTGGATCTATGGATTTTCCATTTTCGTCTTTAGACAGTTTTACCGTAGTATTCATAGGTGTTTTAGCATCTTTAGCACTCTCAATGCCAAATTTCTTTACTATCTCTAAAGAGTACTTAGATTGCGAAACAAATAGTCCTTCTGAATTTTGTTTGACTTGAAGACCTAAGAAAAATTGCAATTCCCCCATAAGAGACATTTGAAACTCCTTATGCATTATTTCAGAGAATGATTTTACTTCTAAGGGAGAAGAGAAGTTGATCCAAAGATAATGTCATCAACATAAACTTGAGCAATAATAATGTGTTTGCCAAAATGTTTGACAAAAAGGGTTTGATCATTTCCACCTCTTTTGAAACCTTTATCTAAGAGGAAATTGGAAAGACGCTCATACCAAGCTCTTGGTGCTTGTTTAAGGACATACAAAGCCTTTTTAAGAAGAAATACATGATTTGGATATTGAGGGTCAATGAACCCTTTAGGTTGTTCTACATAGGTCTTTTCAGTCAATATTCCATTAAGGAATGCAGATTTGACATCCATTTGGTAAAGTGTAAAATGCAAGTGGCAAGCTATAGCAAGGAGAAGACGAACAGATTCTAAACGAGTAACAAGAGCAAAAGTCTCATTAAAATCTATTCCTTCAATTTGAGAGTATCCTTGAGCAACTAATCTAGCTTTGTTTCTAATGATTATCCCACTTTCATCAGACTTATTTTTAAAAATCCAACGTGTGCCAATAACCTTTTTGTGACCAGGCCTAGGTACAAGATACCAAACATCATGAATGACAAATTAAAGAAGTTCTTCATGCATAGCAGAAATCCAGTGAGAGTCATTCAATGCCTCATTTACATTCTTTGGTTCTATTAGGGAAACAAAACATGCATAACGTGCATAATTTCTTAGTTGGGATGTTGTACGCACTGGCTCACTAGGCTTACCAACTACGTTATTTATGGGATGATCTTTAAAAACTCAGTTTGGTACTTCAGGTTTCTCAATTGGTAATGAATCATCTATTTCAGGAGAGTCATTTTCTAAAATGTTTGTAGGCTCTTCCACAATAGTTGATTCACCAGTCTTGTTATCTACAGTAGTGTCACTCACAATTACATTAATGGATTACATCAAGTTTTTAGTGCGAAGATTATACACTCGATAGGCTCTACTGTTAGGCGAGTATCCTAGAAATATAGCTTTATCTCCCCGACTCTCAAATTTGGACAAGTGTTCCCTATCTTTGCATACATAACAAGTACTACCAAAAGTTCTAAGGTACTTAAGATTAGGCTTTTTCTTGTACCAAAGTTCGTAAGGGGTTTGTTTGGAATTCTTTCTAAGATAGACCATATTTATAATGTGACATGCGGTACGAATAGATTCTACCCAAAAGTATTTAGGCGAATTCTTGGCATGTAACATAACATGTGCGATCTCTTGAAGGGTACGATTATTTCTCTCGGCGATTCGATTTTGTTGAGGAGTCTTAGGAGCACTAAACTCATGTTTGTAACCATTATAGTCACAATACTCTATTATATCAGTGTCTTTGAATTCTCCACCTCTATCACTACGAATTCTATTTACTTGAGTGTCCTTTTCATTTTCAATTCAAAGAAGTACTTTTAAAAAGGTTTGAAAAGTGTCAGACTTTTGTTTTAAAAAGGCTACCCAAGTAAATCTGGTGAAGTCATCAACCATAACTAGAATATAACTATGTCCACAGAGACTAAAAGTTTGGGAGGGACCCATTTGTTCTATATGGATGAGCTTCAAGGGATTAGAGGTAAGAACATCATTAAATTTCTTATGAGGTGCCTTAACAATTTTACCTTCCTGACAAGAACCACAGACAATATTACGAATGGATTTGATTTTTGGAACTCCTCTAACTATTTCTTGAGAGGTTAGTCTACTAAGATTATCGTAATTTATATGACCCATTCTGTTATGCCATATCTCGTTGTCATCCATTCTGGCAACATTACAGATTTCAAAATTGTTCATGACAGTATAACAGTTGTCAGGAGTTCTGAACCCTATAATTATGCATTCACCTTTTTCATTTAAAATTTTACAATTGTTCTTTGAAAAGGTAACAGTATGATTTGAGTCACAAAATTCCGAGATACTAAGTAGATTGGCCTTAAAACCTTTAACTAGAAGAACATTTTCAAGAACAGGAAGTCCATCTTCTTGGAGAGTTCCTTTGCCTATGATTTGAGATGATACTCCATCACCAAAAATAACTTTTCCACCAGCAAAGCTGGTTTTGTTCAAAAGTTTTGTATCATCCCCAGTCTTGTGCTTAGAACATCCAGAGTCTAAATACCAACCAGATGATGTGTGCTCAACTTTTAAAGCGGTAATAACTATATTACACTTCATCTAAGGTAATAGATCATCTTTTCTAACCCAAATTGCTCTAGTTTTCATTTTGCGCTTATTATCTCTCAATTGATAAAATTTGGGAGCATTATATTTTTGTTGAAAAATGTTTTACGCATGATTTTGAGTTTTATGAAAAACATGAGCATTTGGTTTAGGAAATTTCTTAGGAATACTTCTAGGAAATGTTCTTTTAGGTTTGGTCTTTCTCTTTCTATAATTAGAGTTTTTATCTGGTTGTCTAGGAAGTACATAATTATTGCGGCTCCTCCTAGAATAGTTAAAGTTTTGATAGGTAGGAGGATTACAGACGGGTTTAACTAGTCTCCTATCATAGCAACTATCAAAAGAGTGACCGTATATATCACAGTAAGAGCAATAAAGATTGCTCAAGGTTGGGGTTTCCTTAGGAAAGTCTCTAAACAAAGGTTTTGAGGAATTTTGAGGTTGAACTCTATTCCTAGGTAGGACAGTCTTGAATGTAGACTCACTTTTGCTAATAGAGGGGCAGACATATTTAGCTTTAGCTGAACTTTCATGCTTAGAGAAACTTGATTCCCCAATGTTAAAATTTTGATGTTTTGAATCAAACTCAGTTTTTAGAGAATGAAAGTTTGGGCAGGTTTCAATAGGTCTTTTACCTCCTGACACAAACTTGATAGGTTCAAAAGATTTTTTTGTGTCTTCAAATTGGGGCAAAACCCTATTCCAGTTCGATCATCAGAATTGGTTTTAGATTCAGCAACAAATTCATCAAAACAGTTTGAATTATTTTCAAATTTTGTAAATTTTTTGAAAACATTTGCTGTCTTTTCTTTAGTTTGTTCCAATTCTAACAATGTCCCTTTGTATTTTTTCTCTAGAGTTACATTTGTTTCAGTCAAATCTTTGAGTTTTTGATCAAACATTTTTATTTCACTTTCATGAGTTAAACATTGGGTAGTATACTCTTCAGCATTCAGTTTGACCATTAGGCTTAGATCTTCTAACTTCTTAGTGAGATCTTTCACAATCTTTTCTAGTCTAGTGCTTTTCTTGAGAGTTTTTGCTTAGAGTGTGTGAATATCTGGGAGGTCTTCATTGTCCGAGTCACTAAGTGTAGTGTGTGAAGTGACCCCTAGGGATTCATTCTTTGAACTCACACACCCATTTACATCGTCATTATCGCTTTCCCTTTGACTCACACACCCCGAGGAAGAGATAGCAATATTCTTAGTAATCAAAGCATCTAAACTAGTAATAGCATTATTCGAAGCATCAGAAGTAAAATTACTAGATTCATCCTCACTAACAAACACAGGCATATCATCATTATAGATAATCTTGGCAAAAAAAGACATAGAAGGGTCAAAAGCATCAGATGACTCAGGTTCCTCATTTTCAAAGTCACTTAAATCATCCCATGTCTTGCAAATGTTGGCTCTAGTGTGTTTGTTTTGAGTGTTCAAGTTAACTCTACAGTCTTGTGCAATGTGTCCTAGTTTACCACATCTAAAGCATTCAGTCTTCTTAAGGTCTCTGTTAGGTCTAGTGTGAGAGTCCTTGTGATGTTTGTCATGGCTTTTCTCATGTGATATGTGATTGAAGGGAGTTAGAAAATTGTACTTACCTTGTTTATATGCCATGTTGTTTCTAAATTTAATGATTTTCTTAAACTATTTTGACATTAAGGCAATCTGATTGTCCAAACTCTCTATAACGCATTCCTCATCAGAGTCATCATTTGAAGTATTAAACTCAGGCTTAATCAATTTAGAATAGAAGCTTAGATTGGAACTAGTCTATTTCCTATGGGACTGGGTCAATTGCTTCTTAAATTCTAGTTCCATTTCCACAGTTCTTAATTTACTGCTGAGTAATTCAGGAGTGAGATTTATATCACACATTTCCTCAATAGCATATCTTTTGTTGTCAAATTTCTGTGGTAATGATGTTAGAATTTTAAATACAATTTCTTGTCTGTCATATGTTATCCCATTAGCATGCAGTTTTGTCACAATATCAGTCAGGTTCATATAGAAGTCATCAAATGACTCAGTCTCAGACATAATTAAAGAGTTATACTGTTGAATGAGCATTTGAGTTTTAGCAGCCTTAACTCTAGTGTCACCTTCATGAGCAGTAACCAAAGTGTCCCAAGCTTCCTTAGAAGTGGTACAAGATGAGATTCTTTTGAACTCATGTTCATTTATGTACATAAATATGGCATTCTTTCCTTTGTTATTATTTCGAGAAACTTATTTCTCTTCTTGTGTGAACTCACTTAATACTTTCTTAACCCTCTCATTACTTCCTTCAGTGACTGGTTCTGTGGGAAAAATGTAACCATTTTCAATAATGTCCCAGACATTATCTCCCAGAGTTCCTTGAATGAAAGCAATCATCCTTACTTTCCAGTAAGCAAAATTGGTTCCATCAAAGATAGGAGGTCTGGTCAAGTTACCAAATCTTTCATTCTTCTCGTCCATATTTGATTTTCAGAAAAACAATTTCAGAAAGACAGGATCTCTTTAAAAGAAGTTTACCAAGCTCTGATACCAATTGAAAATTAGTTACTAAAGTTGTTTAATAAAATTAAACTATTTAAGTAACTCCGAACAGTTTTTTGAAGAAACCCTTTTCTTAAAAACCAAAACTAAATGAACACAAGATGTGTTTTATAAAAGTATGTACGAGATCTATTCAAGATTTGATCAACAGGTTTATAAATCAGTTTAAACAAACTTTAAACCCAGCACAACCAAGAATGAGATGAGAAGATGTAGGAAGATTAAGAATAAGATTTTTTTACGTGGTAAAACCTCACCCAACTGACGAAACATCCACGACTCCCTCTACGGAGTAAAACAAAAATTCCACTATAAACAAATTTAACGGTTACAAACTATATAACACACATGCATACAACTCAGACCTATATAAGTTTAGGAATGTACCCTCTGGTGTCCTTATAACTTCTCTGCAGTTCTGATTGTTGATGTTGTTCTCCCAGTTTGTTTACTTCCAATTTGTTTAAGCTCTTTACGTCGACTCTTTTTCTCAAGATCTTATTACCAACACTTTTTGTGTGGTAGAGTGAAAGTGTTTGTGGAGGTGCTCTCTAACACATGCATGCACACACACACACACACACTTATTATGTACAAACAGTCCTAACAAATTACATATAAGACTATATGCTGTGATTTTTCTTTTTCTCACTTCTCACAAAACTTAACCTTTTTGACCTTTAAAACAATCCCAGAATCCACGGCTATCTTGCTCAGAAGACGTATCAAGATCTTAATCAGTCTCGGGTTTTGAAAAGATTTTTTAGACTGAAAACCACCAAGTGCGATTCCAAACTAGGTCAAATGTCTTGTTTCAAGAGAACTAGAAACAAAAAACATTATTGTTGATTTCAAAGTTAAAAGCATTTACAGAAAAAGAGTCAACAATATATTTCACAAGCTGAGAAACGAAATATGTAAGTCTAAGTGTAATGTAACATGAAGTACATATATCTGAAATTTCTATAAAGCAGAAAATAGATCTAAGACAAACTGTTTATGTTGGACACAAGATCTAAAGAACAAAGAGGTTTCAACTTCAAATCAACTACCAACAATAGCTCTCAAACACTCAAACACTCAAGGTGGTGTTTGGGATGTACAGGATTTGGAAATAGGTTTTGATTTGAAAAGGGATTTGACGATTTAGGGTTAGGGTTAGGGTTTCTAACTCTCTTTCTCTCTCTTCTGGTTTCTCTCTTCTCTCTCTCTTATCTCTCTACTCTCTCTTTTTCTCTCGAAGGATCAAATGGCAAAAGTCTTCGAAGGATGAGAGGAAAGGTCCTTTTATAGGAGGATGAGAAGGTTCGAGAATGAAGACTAAAATCAAGGGTTCAGATTTAGTCAAGAATGATTGACTTAGATCCAAGGGTTCACGATATGCGGTGGTTAAAATACACCTGATTGGTTCTTAAGGGGTTCACAGGGATCATGAAAGGGAGCATGCAGATCGTTGATAAAAACGATCCAAGGGTTGAAAAACAGACGCTGGTTTACTCTCTATAAACAAACACACTTACCACCAATCAGAAGGCACCAAGTGTTGGACAATTAGAGGAGATGAAATGCGCGTCTAAAGTAATTAAAATCACACCCTAAATTCTCTGTCGCTTTCAGATTCTACCCAAGGTAACTTTAAGTCAATATAATCATTAATGTAAAATTGCAGATTGACCCCAAAAACTTATAAAAACAAGTTTTAATTAATAAAAACTTATTTTAAAAAGTTTATAAAATCCCAAAAAATATTTAAAAAGCAATATTAGGGATTTAAACACACTAAACATATGTACACACACTAATATGCAATATGAGATGTATATGATCCATTGTACTGTGTGTGAGAGTTGGTAATAAGGTCTAGATCACTTCAATCAAAGAAGATGAAATAGTAGTGTAAGTTTGGGGTTCTTTGCATTCTAGGTTAGACATAATTTTGTCACAATTTCCAAACTAGATGAACACTTATACAATATAGACTCAAGTGAGTTATGAGTATAAGGTGCTTCAAATCATTCAATAGAAACATAAAACAAGAACATGGTATGAAGCATAAACCTCGGGTTAAAAATAATAATACCTTAGCAAGACTTGTAGGTGATCCGAATTAGGAGCAATAGATTTTGAAGAAGATGAAGGGACTAACCTTTTATTATCCTTCAATATCTTACTGTAACAAGTCAATAGCCATGAATCTTCTAGTATATGATTGTCCCAAAGTAGGGTATGTGTGTGGGCACTCTTGGAGATGGATACCTCTGGTTTTCGATAAGATGTGGACTTTTATCTCTCTAAGACACTCATAAAAATGTGAATAGTTTATTTTCTCACCCTCTCTAACCTTTAATATATATATACTAGCGTATTGCCCGTGCCTGAAGGCACGAAGAATTTTTTTTTAAATACATAATCGTGAAACGACAAAAAATTTCAAAGTATGTAACTACAAAATAAAATTTTTTTGTTCCCCGACAAAACAAAGTGTAATTTTTAAAAAATTGGTCATACTATCCTTTATTTATAAGACTATCCTGCAAAATAATAGTCTTCGTCATTGGTAATAAATATTCATGTCGTGTCATGTCGTGTTTATTTTGGTCAAGTTAAAAAACATTGTGTTCTGCCGCTTTTACTTGGGTTGTATTACCCGTGCCTGAAGGCATGAAGAAAATTTTCCAAAGTATTAATTCATGTATAATTTAAGATAAAAAGATTTTTTTTACATATAAAACAAATAACTGCAAACAATTTAGGTGAATCATGAATAGTTTAAGTGAATCATGAATAATTTAAGTGAATTTTTTTACAAGACAAATAAGTGTAAAAAATTTAGAAAGTTTGCGCAGAGTTTCCTTTGTTTAAAGAACAATCCACCATGTTTAAGAAAAAAAAATCGAATACAATAATAATAGTCCGTCCCAGACCTCGTATAAACAACATAATCAATTCTAAAAAATATTATTTAATATATAAACTTTTCAAATCTAAACAGAGACACAATCAATTACTTAATTTCACTACGAAAATTTTAATCTCTTCATCATCGTCTCTCTCCTTGAAATCCCATGGTACTGCAACATGCAACAACCAAGAACAATGAAGAATTAGTGTATACAAACAGCTGTGTAAAATAAATAATAGAACAAAACTAAGTCAAACCAACGCAATCATTTGTTGAAAATACTATGAATTTGAGAAGAGGAAAAGTGAATACCGAAATATGTCATTTAAATGGCCTATCATGAATTGGCAAAGTCTTAAACTTTGAAGCCTCGTATCTTGCTAGTTCGGGAGGCACACGACTATTATTCTGAATAATCATCTGCTTGCGACCATAAAACACAACAATCCCACGTCCCACTGTTACTCTGAATAAGCATCTACATTTCAAAATTCTCGATCATGTCTTAATTTATTACATGTGTAGGTATATCAATCCTACGTCCATCTACATCAATATATGTGGGTATTTTATTTAGTCTTATGTAATATCCAAACCTCATATATTCCTAAACCTCAGTTATATCCAAAGCCAGTGAAATATGTGAAGAGAAAAATAGAAAAATTCAAACAAATTCAAGGCATCATAGGAGCACAATATCATGTAATTTGTATAAAAAATATCACCTCAGTCCAAATGGGAAAAAATCAGATTTAGGAAAGAAAACAACAACAAAATAATTTTGGTGTCAATATGAGTGTGCATCAAATGCTCATACCTAAAGCCATCACAGCGGGCATGACGGTGTGGCACCCCTCTTAAAATAATAACGGGTGGCCAGACCTATACTAAAATAAATCAGGAACCTCAAGTGAATCATTCTCAGCATCTACTGTTGATATTAAGTAAACATAGCTAACTACCCAATACAATAAAAAGCGGATGCTAAAAAAAATTTAAAAGCATACAATAGATCAAAAAACCAACAACATAATGACTACTAAACATGATAATGTATACACACATACCAAGATAAAAGAAAGTAATCCTATATTACATCGTAAGTACACAAAAGGAAATACCCGAGTATGCTGTCGGGTCACAGATAATACAACATCCTGAGGAGAAAAATATAAAGGTACTACATATATATCCCTTGGGTATAAACCCGATATACAAACTGAATCCTTAATTATATCAACAAAAGATAGGAAGTGTAATACCCCGTATTTTTATGACTTTTAAATTTAGGGATTTATTAAATATAATTGAGTTAAATTAATTTAATTTAATCCAAAAAATTGTTTAAATATTTACTAGCGTGACGAGAGTTAGTAATTATTGGAAATTTGTTGAATGTTACTGGATGAGTATAGTAACATATGAGTTTTATTTTATAATATTGTCACGTGTGAATAAAATGACAATTATGGAAATTTAAGTTGGGTCGCGCCTGTGTCATGTCGGGACTAAATGTTGATTAATAAAAGTGAATAAATTATATGTTGCTCGTATGGTCATTTTGAGTTCGCCAAAGTGTCAGAAAGGGTCGAGTTATTCAGAAAAGTGTACCCGGGGGTGTAGTTTGGGTCTCGGGGCATTTCTAGGCTTAATTAGCACCCCGGGAGGGCGTTTTGGACATTTTGTAATTATGGGTAACTAAACCCACGAATTTGCAAGGGTTATATCATATGTCAAGTGTTAACTTCTAGGGTTAACACAATCAAAAACTAATGACGGTCATTGGAGAGGAAGAGGAGAAGCTCTCCAAGGAGTTCTAGGACAAGAACACCTCCGATTGCACCGCCGTCACCACTAATGCGTAGATCGCGCGACGGGGAACGCAACCACACCAAATTCATCCACAAATCAGAGACTAAATTTCCAGTCAAGTATCTATATTTCTTTTATCAAGTTAATGCATCCTTTTATATTAGTCTAAGGTTGATTAGAATTAGTGTTCTTGAAGAAAAACGTTAGTTGGAGACACAAATTGCATGTTATAGTGATAGAGATCATATTTCTGGGAATCCATTTCACATGTAGACGTTGAACCACAAATTTCCATGGTATTAGTGATAGAAAATCTGGAAAAAGAATGAAAGAAACTAAGATAAAGAAAATATTAGGGTTCATGAGAATTATATGGAGTTTGGACCTTTTTAACCCATGATTCTTGATGAAAACTCGCATGCCTTAAGTAGATTATTACTCATTTGGGTTTATTATGTTTGTGGTATCTATTTTTGGGAGTTTGGGAGTTTAAAGTTTGGAATTTGAGGAGTTTGGATGATAGAACCTGTAACTGGTATTCTGTAGATTTTGCCATACCTGTTTGATCGATCGATCGAGCCCAGAGCATCGATCGATCGATGATTCGATCGATCGACCCCTCCTAGGAAAACTACATTTTTGGTCGTGTTAGCTTAATTCGATTTTATGCGTAGTAAACCTTGATTAGGATTGCTAGAACATATTGGAACACAAAAAGGACCAGTAGGGTCAAGAGAAATCCTACAAAGAGGAACTTTAATATGAAGGGAAATAAAGGGTAAACGGGGATACTTTCATACTTAAGAAATAATACGTGAGTTGATTAAATAATCGAAACATCTAATAAGTTGGATTAGAAGGCGAGAGAGGGCCTACTTAAATTGTACATAGATAAAGAGAATACTTCGAGTGACGAGAAGTGAGTTTAGAATAAATTATTACGAGAATAAAAGAAATGAGTCCGTTATACGATATACTTGAGTAAAATGTGTAATAACGGATAATTATAATTATGGGCCGTGAGCGCACTAAAATTTAATAATGTGGATGTGAATACATGTACATATATGACAGTGTGATTATGCATATATTATATCTGTGTGAAAATCGTGCTCGCGCTACTTGGTATCCCTGAGGTTATCGCGCTGGGATAGTCTTATCTCGATGGGACCTTTATGGGGAATATTGACTCGTACCCTAAAAGATAGAAATCCTTGGTAAAGGCTATCGAATCGATAGTTCAGACGGTCCTAAGAGACGTGAGGGCATGTGCTATCCTCTTATAGACTTGGAATCTATGCTTAGCCTCAATTTTGTTTATGTATGTGTTAATACAGTTCGAGAGTGATTCCAAACTTGTATTTCCCTTAGTACGAGTGAGACGGGGATTGGATAGCAGAGTATGCTAGCACCATAGTTTTTATGTGGGGTGCTATTTGTATATATATTATTCGAGTAATTAATATATATACGTATATCTATATGAGAACTTTCTACTGAGTGAAATAGTAGTTAAGTAAAGTATGAAATTTAATCAACTTCACTATAAGTATTCGGAAACGTTATAACAATACGGAATTATTCTAAATAACGTAAGAAATTTTGAAGAGATAGATTTTCCTAAAGTGAATATCATAACCTAAATGTCATGTGTTAAGTCTTATGGAGAATAAGTTAGAAAGGTATATGGGATTCATTAGTACGGTAGACGTGCACACTAGATGAGAGGTGAGAATTCTCAAGAGAGTGTCGCATGCTAATATGACTGTTGCATTAGCCGGTAAGCATTTAAATACTTGCTAAACTATTTTTAAAACTGTTTTACATTCGGGCTCTGACCCGTTTGTTGTTATCTCTTCTCTCTCTTGTGTATATATATATATATATATATATATATATGTATTACAGGTTCCCAACCACAGGGGTGTCTTACTTAGGATTCTTTGGATGGAACGCGCTGTAGCTTTTGTGGGAGTTGCAGGCCATTGCTTAGAGGACCTCATTGTTGACTCTACTTCTAGTTCAGCTTTATCCAGTGGGGGCATGTGTCGCCCTTTTCCATTATTTAGTTGGTATTGTCAGGGATTATAATTCTTTTAATTTCAGTATTTTTATTTCAGGATTTATTACTGTCAGGATGTTTTCCTTTAGTGTTTTAATGTTGGGATTTATGATTGATCGTTAAACTCTTAAATGTTCATTTTTATTCTCATACTTAATGTGTGACTCTTAAAATGTAAATGGTTAAAGGTTTTATAATTGGATTTAATAGAATGGAAATAAGGTTTTAAATGGTTTTGACACTTAGCTTAATTATTTAGGGTGTTTAAATTGGAAAAGTATTTTAATGACAGTGATGCTAAGAATGAACCAACTGTTCACCTTGATTTTAATTTAATAAAGGAGTGATCGCCCGGCATTTAATTAGGCGGGGTGTCACAGGTGGTATCAGAGCATCGGGTTCTAGTGTCCTTTAGGATCTGTACGGCTTGTTATGCTTTTAGCGTTGCTTGTTTGATATAGAGCCTTATGTTTAGGATTGTCGATTTCTTTGATGAGATTTCGTTCTTTTGCTATGAAGTATATACATTAGTGAATTTTATTACGTTCGGATGTGTGCGTGTGCGAGAGATGACGGACGTCAGATAAGGACCGTTAAGCGGACCTCAGGAGGCCGGGCTCAGTTGAGGTGGTAAAATATATTCGAGGATGATGACCTTAGTCGAGGTCACGTCCATTAGGGCACGAGAAGCCATGACTAGAAATATGACTAAGGCGCAACCATGATTTCCAAAATGCTGCTATAGTCGAATGAGGTGCGATGTGTAAACTCACCCAACGTAATACAAAACGTGTAGAGAACTGTCAGTGAGAATTCTAGAAATGCGGGAATTGTATGTGTTTATCAAAGGAGGTAAAGTATCCAAAGGTTTAGATATAGGACGGAGTGTGGCTAACTAAAAGTGAAAATTTTGAGAAAGTTTTCTTGGTCGTCGGAACGAAGTTATAATGATGGGAGTCAACTGCCAATTTAGAAGTAGAATGCTATGCTTATAGGAGAACCTTAGGTACAGTGTTGATCGTATGTTCCTTCCTCAACTGTTCAGGATTTGACGCGAGAGTGGTTCTGAACTCATCGCGGGAGGGCATGACAGGGGTCCATTTGTGAATATGAATCTTAACCGTTAGCAAATTTTGTATTGGGAGATGTAGATACAGGTGGAGGAAACGACTCCAAGTGGGAGATCGACTCGTAATGAGAATTGATAACACTCAAAGAGGAAATTCTGATGGACGGCCGATCCAGAGGTTGACAATGTCGTATTTTATCAATAAAGATGATAATGCTTCTTTATGTGAAAAGCTAAAAGAATCGAAGAATTTAGTCGAGAATAAGACTGAACACAACGGTGGTGGTGTACCACCACAAAGGGGTGTGGATACACATCAGGGGACCCATCTAAATGATTCGTATAGTCGAATTCTTACCAAGTGATGGTAAATTCAGTAAGGACTATTATAGACAATGACATGTTCTTTGGGGCCTAAAAGGCTAAGAGTATAATCGGGGTAGCCAACCGGAATCGAGTCTACTAAAGTCCGAGAGGAGGACAAATCCTAACCTGTTTAGTAGGACAGGTGATAAGTGGATTATGGGTTGAGGTATTTTGTGGGGAGTGAGATCGCGCGCGATAATATGTTCTGAAGTGAGTAAATGGACAAGAATACGGTGCCTAGTAAAAGACAATGATTAAAGTAGTTTTGTTTTAGTTTGGACAGACGTGTTACGTTCGAAAACCATTTGGGCAGTCAAGACGATTGCCAATGTGGAAGTATAAGTTGTATTCTCAGAGGATGAGGCGTGTTTATGTGGAACGAGCGAGCCACTGTATTTTAATTCATTGCTAGATTAGCATGTGAGACGAGTTTTATTCGTATGATTATAAACGTTATTATTATGTGAATAGCGTAGCGGGATTTTCTTTAGTGCTATCCACGGAGGATGAATGAGTATATTGACAGTGTTATGTACCTTATTGAGGTTACTCGTTGAAGTGATGCGATACGCGAGTATGATATTACCTTTGTTAAAATGTTAAAGAAATGGTTAGTACGATAGTGGGCATTTATTGCAAGGCTATCGGAGTGATTGCGTTGGTGAAGCATGTTTTTATTCTGGCGAGGCTTCACCTGCAAGAAGGTCGGACTCTCACTTATATTATCTATCCTAGGGACTACGGAGGGGATAGTGGGCTCGAGATATTCGATGCCAATGTATGTATAGACTTTATCATTATGATTTAGTATGTATCGGGTTTACCGTTGAGCGAAAGGACTTAACTCAGTATTATGTTTAGCACTCAGGACTTAGTGATAGGAAGTGTGCATTGTTATATCTATGCTCTAGAGATGTGAGGGGTAAGAGTTATACCCCTATTATTAGGGAAAGAGACTTTGAGAATTCCGATTGTATGTATTCGATGTTTATGGAATGCAATTACCAACACCCAATACTGAACGATAGTGAAATTGGTAAAACTTTCTTTGTTAAGTGAGATTATGGGAGGAAATGTACTTTTTCTGTCAAGAGACGGAATAAAGGGGTACATGCTATGGATGGAGGACCTAATGGATTTCGATACCAACAATGCTAGGTAGTAGTGTATCGGGGGGTTCTTTGTTTGGATTCCGCTTTACGATACATCCTACGCATGAAACTTAGCGTAAGGTTGGAAATAGGGAGACGTTTGGTCATTATTCCGTGAGTTCGGTACCCCAGTCGAAATGGGATCAAGTAATTATAACTATAAGTTAGAAGTTGAATCATGATTTAAAAGCCATAGGAGCCGGATTGTGTGGTAAGGAAGCATTGAAAGTTTTGGTGTTATCACCACGAGTTAAGGGGTGGAATGATGATGAAGAGGATTTAAAAAAAAATTGATTTCTAGGGTGATTGAGAGTACCCAAGTGTTGTAATCACGTTGCGAGCACTAGGGAAAAATAAAGAATTGGGCGTTAGGTGTGTAGCATGTGTGATACTTACGCTAGTATGCACCGTTTATAGGGTGTGTGGACATCCCGGTTATATGATAATCGAATCGTCCGAGTTAAGGGGATGTGGTGATAGACATGTGAAATAAATGTTTTGGGACTAGCATAACGAAGTGGAAGTAATGGAGTGGATTAAACATCATATGGGGGGCAATAATCCATACGTTAGTGTACAATTAGAATAGTACACCCTAATTTGACTGGAAGGCTGTGGGAAGTCATTTAGGAAGGAGTATTCCTCGAATAAAGTAGAATTTTATTATTATGTAATACACTCGGAAAGGAGTTGTAATTAGTCAAGTGTGAGAGCGACTTACGCATACAAAGAGTAATGATGTTAGTGTGGTATAAAAGATCCATAAGTACGCATCGTGGAGAAAAGAGCACGAGTTGGAACTTTCGGCATACTCCAAGGATGAAAGGGAAGCACTACGTGTCACTTAATGTGAGACATTTCAAGGAAAAATCGATGTTTAGCGAGACATAATGAGTAGTCTCTACATGCACCACCCATAGATAGGGTTCGGTTGGAAGAGGAGAATCAACCAGAGGATTTTGTGTTTATCGATAATTCCTGTAATTAGAAGAGGTCGGTAAAGTTTGTAAAGTTCTTGGATGGGTTACCATCCTCAAAACAAGATCAAGGGTTCATCCGAACATGTGAATTAAGTCGCCCGAGAAGGAAGTGATCGATATTCATTTGGGGTGATTTACAATATTAACTAGTATGCCCCAAACTTCCTTTGAAAGGAAGGATCGCACCAGAACATGGTACGGCGTAGTCTTAATTCCTGAATCGGGATGAGATTTGTGAATCCCACCATTAATATGGGATTTCAGGAACCAACCGAGATAAATTTCGTTTCGAGTAGGATGTACCACCCTTAGCCAGGGAATAGGCGCACGGTGATTAACAAATAGTAGAGTCGCGTGAAGGTGATTTTAGAATCTTGGTGATCAGTTCGTTTCCACAACGGTGAATAGCTAACAAGTGGAAAAGTGCAGTAATTGGGGAAGGATATTACATTATGGTAGAATTCCGTGGAAGCACTCGTACTTGTTTGTCGTAAACGAGGTGCTTATTGAAGGTTTGGTCTCGAAAAACCTTAAATACTCTCCCTCTGCGTATGTTTAGAGGTGAGTGGAAAATCAGAATTTTTGGATCGGTGGAGAAAAAACTTCTATAACTATGGTGGGATTCCACGACTGACTTAGGCGAACAAAAGTGGTCAAATGTTCGTATGATTTTTCTCAGAATGGGAGTTTTGTATATGAATAAATCCGAGTAGTTGTTATGTAGAGAGGTGCGGCCTCCCAATGATAGTGAGATAATGGAAATTCATAATGTACAGGCGTGACCTATGCGAATGTTGTCGATTAGGAGCGCTATGTGAAGTGTCTCCAATGAGAATGTTAATCAAGCTTGCTGTGAGGAAGGGGCTACAGTGATTGAGCGCCTTACTATGTAGATAGTTTGCGTACTGAAAAGGATATCCAGAATTGTGCTACCTGGTAGGCCTTATTTTCCGTTATTAGGGGGGAAGTATGTAATACCCCGTATTTTTATGACTTTTAAATTTAGGGATTTATTAAATATAATTGAGTTAAATTAATTTAATTTAATCCGAAAAATAGTTTTAAATATTTACTAGCGTGACGAGAGTGAGTAATTATTGGAAATTTGTTGAATGTTACTGGATGAGTATAGTAATATATGAGTTTTATTTTATAATATTGTCACGTGTGAATAAAATGACAATTATGGAAATTTAAGTCGGGACGCGCCTGTGTCGTGTCGGGACTAAATGTTGATTAATAAAAGTGAAGAAATTATAAGTTGCTCGTATAGTCATTTTGAGTGCGCCAAAGTGTCCGGAAGGGTTGAGTTAGTCAGAAAAGTGTACCCGGGGGTTTAGTTTAGGTCTCGGGGGGTTTTTAGGCTTAATTAGCACCTCGGGAGGGCGTTTTGGATATTTTGTAATTATGGGTAACTAAACCCACGAATTTGCAAGGGTTATATCAGATGTCAAGTGTTAACTTCTAGGGTTAACACAATCAAAAACTAATGACGGCCATTGGAGAGGAAGAGGAGAAGCTCTCCAAGGAGTTCTAGGTCAAGAACACCTCCGATTGCACCGCCGTCACCACCAACGCGTAGATCGCGCGACGGGAAACGCAACCACACCAAATTCATCCACAAATCAGAGACGAAATTTCCAGGCAAGTATCTATCTTTCTTTTATCAAGTTAATGTATCCTTTTATATTAGTCTAAGGTTGATTAGAATTAGTGTTTTTGAAGAAAAACGTTAGTTAGAGACACAAATTGCATGTTATAGTGATAGAGATCATATTTCTGGGAATCCATTTCACATGTAGAGGTTGAACCACGAATTTCCATGGTATTAGTGATAGAAAATCTGGAAAAAGAATGAAAGAAACTAAGATAAAGAAAATATTAGGGTTCATGAGAATTATATGGAGTTTGGCCCTTTTTAACCCATGATTCTTGATGAAAACTCGCATGCCTTACGTAGATTATTACTCATTTGGGTTTATTATGTTTGTGGTATCAATTTCTGGGAGTTTGGGAGTTTAAAGTTTGGAATTTGAGGAGTTTGGATGATAGAACCCGTAACTGGTATTCTGTAGATTTCGCCATACCTGTTTGATCGATCGATCGAGCCCAGAGCATCGATCGATCGATGATTCGATCGATCGACCCCCTTTCTTCGATCGATCGACCCCTCCTGGGAAAACTGCATTTTTGCTCGTGTTAGCTTAATTCGATTTTATGCGTAGTAAACCTTGATTAGGATTGCTAGAACATATTGGAACATAAAAAGGACCAGTAGGGTCAAGAGAAATCCCATAAAGTGGAACTTTAATGCGAAGGGAAATAAAGGGTAAACGGGGAGACCTTCATACTTAAGAAATCATACGTGCGTTGATTAAATAATTGAAACATCTAATAAGTTGGATTAGAAGGCGAGAGAGGGCCTACTGAAATTGTACTTAGATAAAGACAATACTTCGAGTGACGAGAAGTGAGTTTAGAATAAATTATTACGATAATAAAAGGAATGAGTCCGTTACACGATATAATTGAGTAAAATGTGTAATAACAGATAATTATAATTATGGGTCATGAGCGCACCAAAATTTAATAATGTGGATGTGAATACATATATATATATATATATATATGACTGTGTGATTATGCATATATTATATCTGTGTGAAAATCGTGCCCGCGCTACTTGCTATCCCTGAGGTTACCGCGCTGGGACAGTCTTATCTCGATGGGACCTTTATGGGGGATATTGACTCGTACCCTAGAAGATAGATGTCCTTGGTACAGGATATCGACGTGATAGTTCCCTTAGTACGAGTGAGACGGGGATTGGATAGCAGAGTATGCTATCACCATAGTTTTTATGTGGGGTGCCATTAGTATATATATAATTTATGAGTGATTGGTATATATATACTTATATATGGAAGTCTAGCACCATAGTTTTTATGTGGGGTGCTGTTTGTATATATATTATTCGAGTAATTAATATATATATACGTATATCTACATGAGAACTTTCTACTGAGTGAAATAGTAGTTAAGTAAAGTATGAAATTTAATCAACTTCACTATAAGTATTCATAAACGTTATAACAATACGGAATTATTCTAAATAACCTAAGAAATTTTGAAGAGATAGATTTTCCTAAAGTGAATATCATAACCTAAATGTCATGTGTTAAGTCTTATGGAGAATAAGTTAGAAAGGTATATGGGATTCATTAGTACGGTAGACGTGCACACTAGATGAGAGGTGGGAATTCTCAAGAGAGTGTCGCATACTACTATGACTGTTGCATTAGCCGGTAAGCATTTAAATACTTGCTAAACTATTTTTAAAACTGTTTTACATTCGGGCTCTGACCCATTTGTTGTTATCTCTTCTCTCTTGTGTGTATATATGTATTACAGGTGCCCAACCACAGGGGTGTCTTACTTAGGATTCTTTGGATGGAACGCGCTGTAGCTTTTGTGGGAGTTGCAGGCCATTGCTTAGACGGCCTCATTGTTGACTCTACTTATAGTTCAGCTTTATCCAGTGGGGGCATGTGTCGCCCTTTTCCATTATTTAGTTGGTATTGTCAGGGATTGTAATTCTTTTAATTTCAGTATTTTTATTTCAGGATTTATTACTTTCAGGATGTTTTCCTTTAGTGTTTTAATGTTGGGATTTATAATTGATGGTTAAACTCTTAAATGTTCATTTTTATTCTCATACTTAATGTGTGACTCTTAAAATGTAATCGGTTAAAGGTTTTATAATTGGATTTCATAGAATGGAAATAAGGTTTTAAATGGTTTTGACACTTAGCTTAATTATTTAGGGTGTTTAAATTGGAAAAGTATTTTAACGACAGTGATGCTAAGAATTAAGCAACTGTTCACCTTGATTTTAATTTAATAAAGGAGTGATCTCCCGGTATTTAATTAGGCGGGGTGTCACGGGAAGCTCCTATAACAGAACTCGCAAGAGTCCGCATCTGCAATAGTTTCGAGGACACTGGATAGAAAAGCATCACTAGCATCCTTGCGGTGGGACACCTATAATATATCAAAATATATGTATAGTAAGAGGGAAATATAAACAGGTCAGAGCCCAAGGTTTGAAAACATTTTAGCAAGTGCATTAAAATGCATAATAACTATAAATGTACAATTTCATAATTAATGTGAAGTTGCACTCTCGTCAAACTCAAACTCACTCCTCAACTAAAGCGCGCACCTAATCCTATGCACATGAATCTCAATTAATCTACCCGACACATTCTAGGGACAATTCAATCTTAATGTACGCATAATCTACACCCATGTAACCCATTATCTAAAATATAACCTTTATCTTCTATTCTGACATATCATAAGTTTACACACGAGCTTATAAATTATTATGTTAATAAAATTCATCAGTTTCGAATTATTAACTTAAACAAGTTATTAGCATCAGAATAGTCATATATCAGCTTTTTATTCTTATAAAGCACTGATTCGCTATAGCACATAAATTCGAGAACTAAGGACTAAACTTCTCCCCACTACCAACATTGCGCTACATTACGTGCATGGTACATCTCTCAAAGCGAAATCCAAACAAGGACCCCCCCCCTGATACACTACTCCTTGACAATGTTGATCGTCGAGATCCATTATGCCCTTGGTACACAACACATATAACATCAGCTGCTTATTTTGAATACTACTCTAAGTACCTAAATAAGATATCACACAGTACTGACGCGACTTAATATTTGTCTCAAAAGTGCGTACAATCTAGGCTCAAGTGCAAGCCTGTCGCTCAAGTAATAAACCCGGTAAGTCGGGATCGTATCCACAGGGATCGAGATTGCCAAATAGTAATAAAAAAAATTCTTAAATCTTGAAATGATTTCGTAAAAGAAATGAAAAGATGATTAATAATTGGGAAAATTTCTATTAAAAAATTACTTAAGAAAAACAAATTGAAAAGTGCAAAAGAAATTAGATCTGACAAATGGGAGAAAATAGGGTAGGGTACAATCCCTCAATCCTTAACAAATTACCGTATAAAATACTAGAATTGTAAATTAAAATTACTGACTAGATCCGGTCTTTATACATTCTAAGCATTACATATATGAGGGATCTAGCCCGCATCATATGAAATCAAAGATAGATATAAAGCGGTGAAAGAATCCAGTCTTTATATATTCTAAGCATTACGTATATGAGGTTCAAGCCCGCACCATACGAAATCAAAGATAAATATAAAGCGGTGCTTTCACAATTCAATCAATATTTTAATTTAATCTCTATTTTCTACAAAAATAATTTGCCTTGGATTGAGTTCATGTACCCCAACCCATGGGAAATTAGCTACTCGTGATTTGGTTCAAGAATAAATTCACACACAAAATTATGGATCTACAAGACATGGGAAATAATTTTCAAATAATAAAACTAGAGAATGGAAAGATATTACTTGAATTCAGCAACAAAAAATGGAATTGGAATCTTCATGAAAACTCTTGAAGGAATAGAAAATTTGCTCTCAAAATCTAACCCTAAAATTTAATCTAGCACTTCTAACCTACTCCTAACCTAGCCTCTCTGTAGCAACTCCCCTCTCTCTAGAATTCCACTCTCTTTGGAATGACATAGGGATTGGCCTTTTATAGATCTCAAAAAGGACTTTTCCCATGCCTCTCCACGTTTTGACCTTTTAATATACCTAAATGAGACTCTTCCCATGCCTCTCCAAGTTTTACAACTAATAAAAACAAATTAAACAAGAAATTTCAAGAGTTGTCTCTTCAGTTCTGAAAATGACTCTTCATTTCTGAAAATGACTCTTCATTATCTCGCAACTTCAAAACCTCGTAACTTCTTTATCGTAGCTCGGATTGAGGTACCCTTTTTTCCAGTATTCTTGTAATTTAGAGCTCTTCAAATTTCTAGTTGGCCCCACCTCCGGACTAAGGCTGAAAAATTACGAAAATGCCCTTCAACTCTCCATTTCTTGGTTTCTTTCACTGTTTTGAGTTCTCCTTCGCACTAACTTGCATGAAATACCTGTAAAACACATGAGAAATACACAAAACACCAAATACTTGCCAAAAAAGGTTAGTAGAATAAATAAGAGACAAATCCAAGCTACTTACACTGCACGGGATCATAAAAATACTGAAATTAAGGGGATAAATGTGAAGAATATGTGCCTAAACACACCCCCTAACTTAGAACTTTGCGCGTCCCGAGCAATGTATATGAATCCTAACCAAAATTCTACTCTTGAAAATTCCTTTATTAAAATAAAATTCCACTTTCGCAGGCACGCGATTGCATTTAGCGTATGCAACAAGCCTTTAAACCTCTAGGTTACCCTAGTAGGACGAGTTTTGTCTCGTGAGGGTTTGCAGTGAATATATCCACAAAATTCTTTATTGACTCAAATAAATATCAAAATACTTAAAAATTGTACAATTTAAACTTTTCAAAAAATAATCACCATAAATTCATATTTAAATGTCTCAAACCATAGTGTGTGTGTGTGTGCAAAGCCAAAAATTAAACCTCAAATTTCCACCGATTGAGCATTACGTTACTTTCCGAAAATTCGTTTTGATTCAAATTCTTACGGATTGCACTCACAAATGAATCACTCGGATTGTGGTTATTTTCTCTCGGTATGCATGATATAAAGAGTAAATATAATGGACACAAATTCATGCATACAAAATTGAAAAGAAGGAAATTTATGGTGAAAAGATCTCATCATCGGATTACAGTTACTAGGAAATGGGAACATCACCTCTAATTCACACCATTTAATTTCTCATATTATCTTTTCATGTCTTAGCTCTCCACGCGGTAACTAATTTCGCCATTCGGACTCGGTTAGGACTTTCTTGGGTCATAAAGTGTAAAGGGTAAAATTGGGAATAGATGGATTGTTTAGAATTGGAAAATTTTCTTATGATGTCCGTTAGTGCTTTTTTTTCGGGCATTTGCTTATTTTTCTCTTTTTTTCTTTTCTTTTTCTTCTCTTCTTTTTTTTCTCTTCTTTTTTTTTTCTTCTTTTTTCTCTTGCCCCTTTTTGTTGCACTTTTCGGACTTAATGAATATTCCATTTTCGTAATTCCGGGCTATTTGGTTTTTTTGGGTTATCAAACGAAAGGAAAATATTTATTA
This sequence comes from Sambucus nigra, assembly GCA_949130495.1. Taxonomy (NCBI): domain Eukaryota; kingdom Viridiplantae; phylum Streptophyta; class Magnoliopsida; order Dipsacales; family Adoxaceae; genus Sambucus; species Sambucus nigra. The sequence continues at coordinate 460,306,954 of OX422216.1, read as the reverse complement.
GGCTCAACTTGGGTTGCAAAGGGATAATTTTATTTTTCACAACTTTTTATGGCTAATATTTTTGGGTAACAAACGAGGGCCTACTTCATTGTCCAAATTGCTTATCACATTACCATATGCATCTCGGGATTAATTAAGTTTAGACACATATTTAGCACGAATTTCGAGACAACATTTCACACATTTTCCCATAACCGATCAAAACAAAGGATTGAGATCATCAACGACTTATTAAAACGCTGAAAAGAACTTTGAGTTATTCATAAACTCGGATTGATTTAAAAACTCATAAAAAAATTGAAAGGCTCGAAATCTCACCGGGTTGGACTAATCTCCACACTTATTCGTAAAGTCGTCAATTTTATTTCAATTTCCATCTTCGGTCAATTTTGGCTTAGTGCAATTGAGAATTATACAATTTGAGACTTTAAATAGAACAAAGGTGATATTTTTGAAAAATTTAAATTCTAATTTTTATTTATTTTGAACAAAAATATTTTTGGATTTTTTCAAATTTTTTTTCACAACACACTTGGAAAGAACATGTAATCGAATCAATGAATCTAAACAATAAATGGGAAGAATATCCCACAACCATCACCCCCTAACTTAGAACTTTGCGCGTCCCGAGCAATGTATATGAATCCTAACCGAATTCTACTCTTGAAAATTCATTTATTAAAATAAAATTCCACTTTCGCAGGCACGCGATTGCATTTAGCGTATGCAACAAGCCTTTAAACCTCTAGGTTACCCTAGTAGGATGAGTTTTGTCTCGTGAGGGTTTGCAGTGAATGTACCCACAAAATTCTTTATTGACTCAAATAAATATCAAAATACTTAAAAATTGTACAATTTAAACTTTTCGAAAAATAATCACCATAAATTCATATTTAAATGTCTCAAACCATAGTGTGTGTGTGTGTGTGCAAAGCCAAAAATTAAACCTCAAATTTCCACCGATTAAGCATTACGTTACTTTCCGAAAACTCGTTTTGATTCAAATTCTTACGGATTGCACTCACAAATGAATCACTCGGATTGTGGTTATTTTCTCTCGGTATGCATGATATAAAGAGTAAATATAATGGACACAAATTCATGCATACAAAATTGAAAAGAAGGAAATTTATGGTGAAAAGATCTCATCATCGGATTACAGTTACTAGGAAATGGGAACATCACCTCTAATTCACACCATTTAATCTCTCATATTATCTTTTCATGTCTTAGCTCTCCACGCGGTAACTAATTTCGCCATTCGGACTCGGTTAGGACTTTCTTGGGTCATAAAGTGTAAAGGGTAAAATTGGGAATAGATGGATTGTTTAGAATTGGAAAATTTTCTTATGATGTCCATTAGTGCTTTTTTTTTCGGGCATTTGCTTATTTTTCTCTTTTTTTCTTTTTTTTTTCTTCTCTTCTTTTTTTTCTCTTCTTTTTTTTTTCTTCTTTTTTCTCTTGCCCCTTTTTGTTGCACTTTTCGGACTTAATGAATATTCCATTTTCGTAATTCCGGGCTATTTGGTTTTTTTGGGTTATCAAACGAAAGGAAAATATTTATTAGGCTCAACTTGGGTTGCAAAGGGATAATTTTATTTTTCACAACATTTTATGGCTAATATTTTTGGGTAACAAACGAGGGCCTACTTCATTGTCCAAATTGCTAATCACATTACCATATGCATCTCGAGATTAATTAAGTTTAGAGACATATTTAGCACGAATTTCGAGACAACATTTCACACATTTTCCCATAACCGATCAAAACAAAGGATTGAGATCATCAACGACTTTATTAAAACGCTGAAAAGAACTTTGAGTTATTCATAAACTCGGATTGATTTAAAAACTCATAAAAAAATTGAAAGGCTCGAAATCTCACCGGGTTGGACTAATCTCCACACTTATTCATAAAGTCGTCTATTTTCTTTCAATTTCCATCTTCGGTCAATTTTGGCTTAGTGCAATTGAGAATTTTACAATTTGAGACTTTAAATAGAACAAAGGTGATATTTTTGAAAAATTTAAATTCTAATTTTTATTTATTTTGAACAAAAATATTTTTGGATTTTTTCAATTTTTTCAATTTTTTTTTTCAAAACACACTTGGAAAGAACATGTGATCGAATCAATGAATCTAAACAATAAATGGGAAGAATATCCCACACCCCCTAACTTAAATGTTGCATTGTCCTCAATGTGAATCAAGAACACAACATAAAGAGAGGAAAAGAAAGATATTACCCAAATGGAGCGATCCCTGATGAGTGCGAGTCCATTGAATCTACAAAACATGTTAGAACCAAGCATAGCAAAAATAATAACAAAAACTTTAACTAATGACACTACACTATTAAAAACGGAAAGAAAAAGAAAAAGAAAAAAAACTAATTATGTACAACCTACAATTTGAACGGCTAATAAATCATACACTAGAAGTCGAAAAATTTGAGGGTCCACCCAAAATACAATTTGACTTTGAGGGATTAATGGTGTACCCTCATTAGGATGCATGCCTCCCGAAAAGTAAGAATTCCGTTTGAAAAACGGAAGGCATGTGAAAAGTTTAAAAAATGAACCATCACCAATTAAAAAATTTAGGGGGATAATGAAGGATTTTGGTGCATAAGAGGACAAGTCCCATTGGGATCCAAGAAATATAGAATCACGTTCCAAAGATTTTTCAAGTAGTATGGGAAGAGGGGCACACAAAAAGGAACAATCCATATTAGAAAACAATTTAAGCATAGAGTGCTTGTCCTCATAAACCGGAAAATGATTCTCTTGTTGCGTAGCACGTGTGATGGTCTCTAAGTCGGACGATATTTGAGTCGTATCTTCAAGTACCTCCGAAGACTCAAATGGTATGGGTGAAGGTTTGGGAAGGAGGAATGCATCAATTCTATTGTCCCACTCGCTTTCGTCCAAATTACAAATTGAGGCCCAGAAAGATTGGACTTCATCATTAAGGCTTGCATCTACCTGTCCAAACTCGCGCTCAAACTCTGCTAGGCTCAACTCCTCTAGCTCTCTCTCTTGCTTGGTGTCCTCAAAAAATTTTCCCTCAAAATTTTCAATTGGATCTGGTGGAGTGACACGTCTAAGTGTGTGGCCCGTAAGATGAAGCATCTCAAAATAACATTCCCATACAATAAGCGGATCAACATCCTTAAGACATTCATCCAATTCTTGTGATGGATTTAATGGTTCGATAATAGTGGGGACACAAGGAGACAAATGATCCTCAACCTCAGTAGATTTTCCAATATTTATAATAGGTTGAGATTCAAAAGAACTTGGATCAATTTCAATGATTTCATTCTCAAAAGTATTAGGTGAAGCGCAAGTCTCGACCTTTTCTAAGTTGTCCAAATAATCATTCAACTCCTTGCAAGTTGCTATAATTTTCGACTCGAGAACAGCACGGTCATCAGATTGCTTTTTTAGATCAAGTAAGAGTTCTTCCAAAGTAGGCTTTCTTGGTTCTAGCACCTCGAATTCCTCATTTGGTTGAAAACTTACTTCATCTTCAAAATTATCGGAAAAAAAATCCTCATTGGGTTCAAATAATGCATCTAACTCTTGCTCCCAATAACGATTTTTTTCGCGATATTCTTTTTCAAGTCTTTCTTCTTCAAGCAATTAATTTTGATAAATTTGGAGTTTCTCAGCACTAGGCTTGTATTTAATATAATCATCTTTAGTGATATTGATCCAATGGTCATAAGTCTTGAGTGCCTCCTCGTCCTCATTATTAGCATAACAATTAAAGCCACCAAAAGAGTTAAAATAAGACATTTCAAATTGGGCAATTCAAGAACGTGACACCCATTTTTTTTTCTTCAATTTTTTTTTTTTTTTCGAAATCACTTGTAGATAAAAATAACTTTCTTAAAACTTTAACAATTTCAATCCCCGGCAACGGCGCCAAAAACTTGACACGACTTAATATTTGTCTCAAAAGTGCGTACAATCTAGGCTCAAGTGCAAGCCTGTCGCTCAAGTAATAAACCCGGTAAATCGGGATCGTATCCACAGGGATCGAGATTGCCAAATAGTAATAAGAAAAATTATTAAATCTTGAAATGATTTCGTAAAAGAAATGAAAAGATGATTAATAATTGGGAAAATTTCTATTAAAAAATTACTTAAGAAAAACAAACTGAAAAGTGCAAAAGAAATTAGATCTGACAAATGGGAGAAAATAGGGTAGGGTACAATCCCTCAATCCTTAACAAATTACCGTATAAAATACTAGAATTGTAAATTAAAATTACTGACTAGATCCGGTCTTTATACATTCTAAGCATTACATATATGAGGGATCTAGCCCGCATCATATGAAATCAAAGATAGATATAAAGCGGTGAATGAATCCAGTCTTTATATATTCTAAGCATTACGTATATGAGGTTCAAGCCCGCACCATACGAAATCAAAGATAAATATAAAGCGGTGCTTTCACGATTCAATCAATATTTTAATTTAACCTCTATTTTCTACAAAAATAATTTGCCTTGGATTGAGTTCATGTACCCCAACCCATGGGAAATTAGCTACTCATGATTTGGTTCAAGAATAAATTCACACACAAAATTATGGATCTACAAGACATGGGAAATAATTTTCAAATAATAAAACTAGAGAATGGAAAGATATTACTTGAATTCAGCAACAAAAAATGGAATTGGAATCTTCATGAAAACTCTTGAAGGAATAGAAAATTTGCTCTCAAAATCTAACCCTAAAATTTAATCTAGCACTTCTAACCTACTCCTAACCTAGCCTCTCTCTAGCAACTCCCCTCTCTCTAGAATTCCACTCTCTTTGGAATGACATAGGGATTGGCCTTTTATAGATCTCAAAAAGGACTTTTCCCATGCCTCTCCACGTTTTGACCTTTTAATATACCTAAATGAGACTCTTCCCATGCCTCTCCAAGTTTTACAACTAATAAAAATGAATTAAACAAGAAATTTCAAGAGATGTCTCTTCAGTTCTGAAAATGACTCTTCATTTCTGAAAATGACTCTTCATTATCTCGCAACTTCAAAACCTCGTAACTTCTTTATCGTAGCTCGGATTGAGGTACCCTTTTTTCCAGTATTCTTGTAATTTAGAGCTCTTCAAATTTCTAGTTGGCCCCACCTCCGGACTAAGGCTGAAAAATTACGAAAATGCCCTTCAACTCTCCATTTCTTGGTTTCTTTCACTGTTTTGAGTTCTCCTTCGCACTAACTTGCATGAAATACCTGTAAAACACATGAGAAATACACAAAACACCAAATACTTGCCAAAAAAGGTTAGTAGAATAAATAAGAGACAAATCCAAGCTACTTACACTGCACGGGATCATAAAAATACTGAAATTAAGGGGATAAATGTGAAGAATATGTGCCTAAACACACCCCCTAACTTAGAACTTTGCGCGTCCCGAGCAATGTATATGAATCCTAACCAAAATTCTACTCTTGAAAATTCCTTTATTAAAATAAAATTCCACTTTCGCAGGCAAGCGATTGCATTTGGCGTATGCAACAAGCCTTTAAACCTCTAGGTTACCCTAGTAGGACGAGTTTTGTCTCGTGAGGGTTTGCAGTGAATATATCCACAAAATTCTTTATTGACTCAAATAAATATCAAAATACTTAAAAATTGTACAATTTAAACTTTTCAAAAAATAATCACCATAAATTCATATTTAAATGTCTCAAACCATAGTGTGTGTGTGTGCAAAGCCAAAAATTAAACCTCAAATTTCCACCGATTGAGCATTACGTTACTTTCCGAAAATTCATTTTGATTCAAATTCTTACGGATTGCACTCACAAATGAATCACTCGGATTGTGGTTATTTTCTCTCGGTATGCATGATATAAAGAGTAAATATAATGGACACAAATTCATGCATACAAAATTGAAAAGAAGGAAATTTATGGTGAAAAGATCTCATCATCGGATTACAGTTACTAGGAAATGGGAACATCACCTCTAATTCACACCATTTAATTTCTCATATTATCTTTTCATGTCTTAGCTCTCAACGCGGTAACTAATTTCGCCATTCGGACTCGGTTAGGACTTTCTTGGGTCATAAAGTGTAAAGGGTAAAATTGGGAATAGATGGATTGTTTAGAATTGGAAAATTTTCTTATGATGTCCGTTAGTGCTTTTTTTTTCGGGCATTTGCTTATTTTTCTCTTTTTTTCTTTTCTTTTTCTTCTCTTCTTTTTTTTCTCTTCTTTTTTTTTTCTTCTTTTTTCTCTTGCCCCTTTTTGTTGCACTTTTCGGACTTAATGAATATTCCATTTTCGTAATTCCGGGCTATTTGGTTTTTTTGGGTTATCAAACGAAAGGAAAATATTTATTAGGCTCAACTTGGGTTGCAAAGGGATAATTTTATTTTTCACAACTTTTTATGGCTAATATTTTTGGGTAACAAACGAGGGCCTACTTCATTGTCCAAATTGCTAATCACATTACCATATGCATCTCGGGATTAATTAAGTTTAGACACATATTTAGCACGAATTTCGAGACAACATTTCACACATTTTCCCATAACCGATCAAAACAAAGGATTGAGATCATCAACGACTTATTAAAACGCTGAAAAGAACTTTGAGTTATTCATAAACTCGGATTGATTTAAAAACTCATAAAAAAATTGAAAGGCTCGAAATCTCACCGGGTTGGACTAATCTCCACACTTATTCGTAAAGTCGTCAATTTTATTTCAATTTCCATCTTCGGTCAATTTTGGCTTAGTGCAATTGAGAATTATACAATTTGAGACTTTAAATAGAACAAAGGTGATATTTTTGAAAAATTTAAATTCTAATTTTTATTTATTTTGAACAAAAATATTTTTGGATTTTTTCAAAAAAAATTTCACAACACACTTGGAAAGAACATGTAATCGAATCAATGAATCTAAACAATAAATGGGAAGAATATCCCACAACCATCACCCCCTAACTTAGAACTTTGCGCGTCCCGAGCAATGTATATGAATCCTAACCGAATTCTACTCTTGAAAATTCATTTATTAAAATAAAATTCCACTTTCGCAGGCACGCGATTGCATTTAGCGTATGCAACAAGCCTTTAAACCTCTAGGTTACCCTAGTAGGATGAGTTTTGTCTCGTGAGGGTTTGCAGTGAATGTACCCACAAAATTCTTTATTGACTCAAGTAAATATCAAAATACTTAAAAATTGTACAATTTAAACTTTTCGAAAAATAATCACCATAAATTCATATTTAAATGTCTCAAACCATAGTGTGTGTGTGTGTGTGCAAAGCCAAAAATTAAACCTCAAATTTCCACCGATTAAGCATTACGTTACTTTCCGAAAACTCGTTTTGATTCAAATTCTTACGGATTGCACTCACAAATGAATCACTCGGATTGTGGTTATTTTCTCTCGGTATGCATGATATAAAGAGTAAATATAATGGACACAAATTCATGCATACAAAATTGAAAAGAAGGAAATTTATGGTGAAAAGATCTCATCATCGGATTACAGTTACTAGGAAATGGGAACATCACCTCTAATTCACACCATTTAATCTCTCATATTATCTTTTCATGTCTTAGCTCTCCACGCGGTAACTAATTTCGCCATTCGGACTCGGTTAGGACTTTCTTGGGTCATAAAGTGTAAAGGGTAAAATTGGGAATAGATGGATTGTTTAGAATTGGAAAATTTTCTTATGATGTCCATTAGTGCTTTTTTTTTCGGGCATTTGCTTATTTTTCTCTTTTTTTCTTTTTTTTTTTCTTCTCTTCTTTTTTTTCTCTTCTTTTTTTTTTCTTCTTTTTTCTCTTGCCCCTTTTTGTTGCACTTTTCGGACTTAATGAATATTCCATTTTCGTAATTCCGGGCTATTTGGTTTTTTTGGGTTATCAAACGAAAGGAAAATATTTATTAGGCTCAACTTGGGTTGCAAAGGGATAATTTTATTTTTCACAACATTTTATGGCTAATATTTTTGGGTAACAAACGAGGGCCTACTTCATTGTCCAAATTGCTAATCACATTACCATATGCATCTCGAGATTAATTAAGTTTAGAAACATATTTAGCACGAATTTCGAGACAACATTTCACACATTTTCCCATAACCGATCAAAACAAAGGATTGAGATCATCAACGACTTATTAAAACGCTGAAAAGAACTTTGAGTTATTCATAAACTCGGATTGATTTAAAAACTCATAAAAAAATTGAAAGGCTCGAAATCTCACCGGGTTGGACTAATCTCCACACTTATTCGTAAAGTCGTCTATTTTCTTTCAATTTCCATCTTCGGTCAATTTTGGCTTAGTGCAATTGAGAATTTTACAATTTGAGACTTTAAATAGAACAAAGGTGATATTTTTGAAAAATTTAAATTCTAATTTTTATTTATTTTGAACAAAAATATTTTTGGATTTTTTCAATTTTTTCAATTTTTTTTTTCAAAACACACTTGGAAAGAACATGTGATCGAATCAATGAATCTAAACAATAAATGGGAAGAATATCCCACACCCCCTAACTTAAATGTTGCATTGTCCTCAATGTGAATCAAGAACACAACATAAAGAGAGGAAAAGAAAGATATTACCCAAATGGAGCGATCCCTGATGAGTGCGAGTCCATTGAATCTACAAAACATGTTAGAACCAAGCATAGCAAAAATAATAACAAAAACTTTAACTAATGACACTACACTATTAAAAACGGAAAGAAAAAGAAAAAGAAAAAAAACTAATTATGTACAACCTACAATTTGAACGGCTAATAAATCATACACTAGAAGTCGAAAAATTTGAGGGTCCACCCAAAATACAATTTGACTTTGAGGGATTAATGGTGTACCCTCATTAGGATGCATGCCTCCCGAAAAGTAAGAATTCCGTTTGAAAAACGGAAGGCATGTGAAAAATTTAAAAAATGAACCATCACCAATTAAAAAATTTAGGGGGATAATGAAGGATTTTGGTGCATAAGAGGACAAGTCCCATTGGGATCCAAGAAATATAGAATCACGTTCCAAAGATTTTTCAAGTAGTATGGGAAGAGGGGCACACAAAAAGGAACAATCCATATTAGAAAACAATTTAAGCATAGAGTGCTTGTCCTCATAAACCGGAAAATGATTCTCTTGTTGCGTAGCACGTGTGATGGTCTCTAAGTCGGACGATATTTGAGTCGTATCTTCAAGTACCTCCGAAGACTCAAATGGTATGGGTGAAGGTTTGGGAAGGAGGAATGCATCAATTCTATTGTCCCACTCGCTTTCGTCCAAATTACAAATTGAGGCCCAGAAAGATTGGACTTCATCATTAAGGCTTGCATCTACCTGTCCAAACTCGCGCTCAAACTCTGCTAGGCTCAACTCCTCTAGCTCTCTCTCTTGCTTGGTGTCCTCAAAAAATTTTCCCTCAAAATTTTCAATTGGATCTGGTGGAGTGACACGTCTAAGTGTGTGGCCCGTAAGATGAAGCATCTCAAAATAACATTCCCATACAAGAAGCGGATCAACATCCTTAAGACATTCATCCAATTCTTGTGATGGATTTAATGGTTCGATAATAGTGGGGACACAAGGAGACAAATGATCCTCAACCTCAGTAGATTTTCCAATATTTATAATAGGTTGAGATTCAAAAGAACTTGGATCAATTTCAATGATTTCATTCTCAAAAGTATTAGGTGAAGCGCAAGTCTCGACCTTTTCTAAGTTGTCCAAATAATCATTCAACTCCTTGCAAGTTGCTATAATTTTCGACTCGAGAACAGCACGGTCATCAGATTGCTTTTTTAGATCAAGTAAGAGTTCTTCCAAAGTAGGCTTTCTTGGTTCTAGCACCTCGAATTCCTCATTTGGTTGAAAACTTACTTCATCTTCAAAATTATCGGAAAAAAAATCCTCATTGGGTTCAAATAATGCATCTAACTCTTGCTCCCAATAACGATTTTTTTCGCGATATTCTTTTTCAAGTCTTTCTTCTTCAAGCAATTAATTTTGATAAATTTGGAGTTTCTCAGCACTAGGCTTGTATTTAATATAATCATCTTTAGTGATATTGATCCAATGGTCATAAGTCTTGAGTGCCTCCTCGTCCTCATTATTAGCATAACAATTAAAGCCACCAAAAGAGTTAAAATAAGACATTTCAAATTGGGCAATTCAAGAACGTGACACCCATTTTTTTTTCTTCAATTTTTTTTTTTTTTTCGAAATCACTTGTAGATAAAAATAACTTTCTTAAAACTTTAACAATTTCAATCCCCGGCAACGGCGCCAAAAACTTGACACGACTTAATATTTGTCTCAAAAGTGCGTACAATCTAGGCTTAAGTGCAAGCCTGTCGCCCCAAGTAATAAACCCGGTAAGTCGGGATCGTATCCACAGGGATCGAGATTACCAAATAGTAATAAGAAAAATTATTAAATCTTGAAATGATTTCGTAAAAGAAATGAAAAGATGATTAATAATTGGGAAAATTTCTATTAAAAAATTACTTAAGAAAAACAAACTGAAAAGTGCAAAAGAAATTAGATCTGACAAATGGGAGAAAATAGGGTAGGGTACAATCCCTCAATCCTTAACAAATTACCGTATAAAATACTAGAATTGTAAATTAAAATTACTGACTAGATCCGGTCTTTATACATTCTAAGCATTACATATATGAGGGATCTAGCCCGCATCATATGAAATCAAAGATAGATATAAAGCGGTGAATGAATCCAGTCTTTATATATTCTAAGCATTACGTATATGAGGTTCAAGCCCGCACCATACGAAATCAAAGATAAATATAAAGCGGTGCTTTCACGATTCAATCGATATTTTAATTTAACCTCTATTTTCTACAAAAATAATTTGCCTTGGATTGAGTTCATGTACCCCAACCCTTGGGAATTTAGCTACTCATGATTTGGTTCAAGAATAAATTCACACACAAAATTATGGATCTACAAGACATGGGAAATAATTTGCAAATAATAAAACTAGAGAATGGAAAGATATTACTTGAATTCAGCAACAAAAAATGGAATTGGAATCTTCATGAAAACTCTTGAAGGAATAGAAAATTTGCTCTCAAAATATAACCCTAAAATTTAATCTAGCACTTCTAACCTACTCCTAACCTAGCCTCTCTCTAGCAACTCCCCTCTCTCTAGAATTCCACTCTCTTTGGAATGACATAGGGATTGGCCTTTTATAGATCTCAAAAAGGACTTTTCCCATGCATCTCCACGTTTTGACCTTTTAATATACCTAAATGAGACTCTTCCCATGCCTCTCCACGTTTTACAACTAATAAAAATGAATTAAACAAGAAATTTCAAGAGTTGTCTCTTCAGTTCTGAAAATGACTCTTCAGTTCTGAAAATGACTCTTCATTATCTCGCAACTTCAAAACCTCGTAACTTCTTCATCGTAGCTCGGATTGAGGTGCCGTTTTTTCCAGTATTCTTGTAATTTAGAGCTCTTCAACTTTCTAGTTGGCCCCACCTCCGGACTAAGGCTGAAAAATTACGAAAATGCCCTTCAACTCTCCATTTCTTGGTTTCTTTCACTATTTTGAGTTCTCCTTCGCACTAACTTGCATGAAATACCTGTAAAACACATGAGAAATACACAAAACACCAAATAATTGCCAAAAAAGGTTAGTAGAATAAATAGGAGACAAATCCAAGCTACTTACACTGCACGGGATCATAAAAATACTGAAATTAAGGGGATAAATATGAAGAATATGTGCCTAAACAAGTACCCTTAGGGTCTATATAACATTATCCTAGTTATAGAACACGATCGTTCAACACTAACCAACACGTACACATATCACACATAGCGTGCATTTAAAAATACACACAACACCTTCACTTAGGATTTATATAGTCCCAACAATGCTATCATCTTTCAGGAATTACTCGCATTCTCCCGGGTTACCAGCCACCAGACTATTATCACACCACCCTAGTAAAAAATAAAATCACATCGTATGGGAAGCGGTCATAGTTCCTCACCGAAAAATAAGATGAATCATATCCAAGACGTCTTACCCCTGATACAAAAGCTCATAATGCAACTAATGGGCTCCTATGACCTGGGGACTATACGCACCCTGCTTTTCAAGACAGGGGCCTCACTCACATCACGCAACTTCCCATGATTGCATATGATAGGTATGTCTACCTAAGTATTATATGCACAAGATATATATATACACACACACACACACACACACAATCATCATCATACACACCATTTATGTTTGTATGCAGATAATAAGTATTCATTCTATAACGATAAACACAACCTATCAGATTACGGTTCAGTTGATCATACGAACCATTTACGTTATCGCATTTGTGATTTAATCCTAAGTCCAACATCACTAAGCGTACACTGAATCTCTCTTATTCTCCCATAATTCTCTCCAAATAGAAATCTCGATGCTAGTAGGATTCCCCACTAAGTTGATACGATAACTTCAGTTGTACTCTCTTGAAATAACTCGATACGACCCCAATATTTCATCATATATGAAACTCCCTAACAATATCCAAAACATAATTCTCATATCATATTAGAATGTTCCTAATTGATATACCCAAACGGAACGGAGCGAAACTCACTCTAGAAAAACCTCGCAAAACATCCATGTTTCCGAATCCAACTGGCCTAGTCTAAATCGATTCGGTCCTCAAAGCGAATCGATTCACCCCTTATGCGAATGGATTCGGTCCAAAGGACCTATAAGTCTGCCTTAGGCTGAATCGATTTGGTTTTGGGTCTGAATCGATTCGGTCACACAGACCTGTAAGTCTGCAACATTTCGAATCGATTCGCAAAGGGGGCGAATCGATTCGGCCTGTTCAGCAAGCTACAAAATGGTTATTTTTCTCCAAAACCCAAAAATTTCAAAAATCAAATTTATCATCTTCTCTCCATTATTCTTCATCCTAAATATGTTTCTAACATCAAAACTCAATATATATTTAACCCAACTAATTATCCAACCTCAAATCCATATTTAAACATCAAATGCAATGTTTAACCCCAAAATCTAGGTTTTGACATATTTTACCCAAAATCCATATTTTTATCCACAAATCATGAAATAAATTACACACACAGATTATTTAGCACGTTTAATCACTTGCCTCAAAGTTATAGAGGCTGAATCTTCTCAAAATCACGTAATGGCCAGAATTCCCAAGCTTTTCTCCTCTTTCTCTTGTTCCTTTCCTCTTCTCTCTGTCTCTAGGGCTTCCTAAATCTCACAAATGAGATTGTTATCTCACGTAGGCTTAATAAGCCTTATCTCCAAGATACCTAAGTTTAAATGATAATACACACTTTAAATGACTCGTTTACTCAAATTCGAGTTAAACTAACTTAAAACATTTCAGAACCCAAATAAGACCCAATGATAGTCATTTCGACTATCTTGACCCATACCGGATCAACCGTGCACTCAAAATTGTCATTCGAAATACTTTCTATTATCCTCGAATTTTGACTTTAATTGACAAATTTAAAATTCTCTAATTCAAATAAATTTTATTTCTCCCAAATTAATTAAATTCTCAGTCCTAAAATCATGGGGTATTACATACTTCCCCCCTTACAGGAAATTTCGTCCTCAAAATTAAGTTAAGCCTAGTACTTCGAACCTCAATTAGCTCCTAAGAAACCTACCCTCGAGATCATTATACCTATTTCTCCTACTTCTCACAATGAATCATTTTAGTTTAAAATCATATTAGTTAACCAGGGCAACCATACACCCTGTACCCGAGTTCAACTATAAAACATTACTCGGCTCCACTTAGCCTCAAATCATAATATAACTATAAAAAAATTAATCCATTATACCTTACTAAGTATGTAAAAATTTTGAAACGTCCAAAGATTTAACTCTTCTCAATTCCTGACATTCGCTACTTTCATACGAGGGAGGTATCGCAAGCGAAATCCAAATAAGGAACTCTCCCAATACACTACTATGCAGCTCTGTCGGGAACTGAGATCAGTTAAACAAGGACTAAACTTTTAAAAATATTTTTGAATCATTTTGATATTACCCGAAGGCCTATAAAACAATGTAATGCAAAATAATTTTATGCCTTTCGACACACAAATCAAATACCTTCTGCCCAAGACACAAGGCGTTAACAAATATAATACTCTTACCAACCTCCAAATTCTCAACACGCACACAACCATGAGCTAAAATTCCTAGCTCAACAACGATCCCGCTAAACCCTGAATCCCTTCAGTAATAAAAACCCCTTATATCACACCAAAACATCGCCATAAGGTAGGCACTTCCACAACTGGAATATTACAAACACATGCGTCTAGCCTAGATATAAAACGATAGCCTTTCCATTACTACTTAACAAACTTTAATAGTTCCTATTTCCAAAACAAAATCGTAACTCTCTACTAGCACATCGCAAGACAATCTATTCTTCCGAAAGATATCGTTTAACTTCCCCACTTGCTCACTCCTCCCTTCCAGGTCGTTCCATACATAACAAGGTTATAACAACTAACCACTCATTAAAATCTTACTTGCGACGCTCCCAATACCCCTCAAAGCATAACCTAAACACAAGGGATTTTTTTTTCATTTTACCTCCATATTCCAACTGCCTCACTTCATCCATGGGTTTCTGTTCGAAGTCCTCCTACCCAAACAGGCCAATGATTTGCTATAGTGGTTGTACATCCAAAACCTCCTCAAAAAGTTGTCCTCTACCTCTTTCAGGACAATCCCTCTTCCTATGGCCTATTTCTCTACAAAATAAACATCTACCAGCAAATCCTCCCTGTCCATCCTGAGGGACAAAGTATTGTTGCGACCCTTGATAGTCATGCCTATACCATCTTTATCCACTGGGATCATCTTCTCCAGACCTATTTGATGAACCTAAGTCTCTAAATTTCTTACCCCCTTTCAAATGAAGACGATACTCCTGACACTGTAACAATGTCTCATTCACCACCTCGGTAAAAGTCAATAGTGTTAGGTTCCCTAACAAGTTCTACCAAATTTTCCATTCTAAACCTTCCAATAACTTCATTATTTTCTTCTCCTCCATATTTACCTCATCGGGCACAAAATTCACCAATCAAATAAATTCTTCTTCGTACTTAGCCACTATTCGATCACCTTGAGACACATCCAATAATCTCCTCCTCATTTTGGGGAGGACCACGAAAGGAAAATACTTTAAGTCAAAGTGTTCCCAAAAACCTACTATGGGCATTGCATCTCTCTGCTCTGATGTGGTGATTGATTCCATCCAATGAAGAGAGACACCCGTTAATTTAAAGGTGGCGAGTATTTTCTTTTGCACCTCATTGCATTCAACCATCCGAAGGTGCCTTTGTATAACCTTATTCCATCGACTTGCAATAATTGCCTCAGATCCCCCCAAAAATTCTGGAGGATGTCCATTTTAAAAATATTCCCGTACTCTTTCCCATGAAGATGTCCCTGGGTGGGCTTGGGCTAATTGAGCTGCAGGTTGATGTGCCATTGCAAAAATTCCAGCAGTTACTCCTTGTGCCACAATATTGGCAACTTCAGCTGCGATCACAATCCCTTGAGGCTTTTGGGGTTTCATATTCTCAGCCCCTTTGTTTGCGCTTCTTGGATGACTTCTCTTTAGTGGCATTTGAAACAAGAGCAATTTCATTAGAAATCCGTTCAAGTGATTACACAATGCAGAAGAAAATATAGGCGTAATGAACAGAACAGTCCTAATAGTAGGGCTCTACATCAAGAACGCATACGGAAGAATTCAGAAAACCTGCACAGATCCTAAAACACTAGAACCTGATGCTCTGATACCACCTATGACACCGTGCTTAAAATAATAACGGGTGGCTAGCCCTATATTAAAATAAATCAGGAACCTCAAGTGGATCATTTTCAGCATCTACTGTCGATATTAAGTAAATATAGCTAACTACCCAATACTATAAAAAGCGGATGGCAAAAAAAATTAAAAGCATACAATAGATCAACAAACCAACAACATAATAACTACTAAACATGATAATGTATACACACATACCAAGATAAAAGAAAGTAATCATATATTACATCATAAGTACATAAAAGGAAATACCCGAATATGTTGTCAGATCACAGGCAATACAACATATGAGGAGAAAAATATAAAGTTACTACATATATATTCCTTGGGTATAAACCCGATATACAAACTGAATCATTTACTATATCTACCAAAAGATAGGAAGCGGCTGTAACAAAACCCGCAATAGTCCGCATCTGCTACAGCTCCGAGAACACAGGATAGAAAAACATCATTGGCGTCCTTTCAGTGGGACACCTATAATTTATTAGAATATATGTATAGCAAGAGAGAAATATAAATGGGTCAGAGCCCATGGTTTGAAAACATTTTAGCAAGTGCATTAAAATTCAGAATAACTATAAATGCACAATTTCATAATTAAGGTGGAGTCTCACTCTCGTGGAACTCAAACACACCCCTCACCTAATCGTATGCACATGAATCTCAATTAAGCTACCGACACATTCTAGGGAAAATTCAATCTTAATGTATGCATAATCTACACTCGTGTAACCCACTATCTAAAATATAACCTTTATCTTCTATTCTGAAATATCCTAAGTTTACACACGTGCTTATACATTATTATGTTAATAAAATTCATCAGTTTCGAATTATTAACTTAAACAAGTTATTAGCACCAGAATAGTCAAACATCAACTTTTTATTCTTATAAAGCATTGATTTGATATATCACATAAATCCGAGTACTAAGGACTAAACTTAGCACCACTCCCAACATTGCACTATGTTTTGTGAGTGGGACGTCTCGCAAAGCGAAATCCAAACAAGGAACCCCCTGATACACTACTCCTTGACAATGTTGATCGTCAAGATCCATTATGCCCTCGATACACAACACATATAACATCAACTACTTATTTTGAATACTAATCTAAGTACCTAAATAAGATATCACACAGTACCCTTAGGGTCTATATAACATCATCCTAGTTATAGAACACGATCATTCAACCCTAACCAACACGTATACATATCACACATAGCGTGCATTTAAAAATACACATAACACCTTCGCTTAGGATTTATATAGTCTCTGCAGTGCTATCAACTTCTAGGAGCTACTCGCATTCTCTCGAGTTACTAGCCACCGGACTATTATCGCACCGCCCTGGTAAACAATCAAATCACATTGTATGGGAATCGATCATAGTTCCTCACCAGAAAATAAGATGAATCTTACCCAAGACGTCTTACCCCTGATACAAAAGTTTATTATACAATTAACGGACGCCTATGACCTGGGGACTATACGCACCCTGCTTTCCAAGATAGAGGCCTAACCCATATCGAGCAACTTCCCATGATAGCATATGCTAGGTATGTCTACCTAATTATCATATACACAAGATACATATATATATATATATATATATATATATATATATATATATATATATATATATATATATATATACAATCATCATTAGACACACCATCTATGTTTGTATGCGCATAATAATTATTCCGGCTATAAGTATAAACACAACCTATCCTAGTCGGTGATATATTAAAACATTCCTAATTTAGATTACGGTTCAGTTGATCATACGAACCATTTACGTTATCGCATTTGTGATTTAATCCTAAGTACAACATCACTAAGCGTACACTTCCTCTCTCTTATTGACCCATGATTATATCCAAATAGAAATCTCGATTCTAGTAGGATTCCCCACTAAGTTGATACGATAACTTCAATTGTACTCTCTTGAAATAACTCGATACGACCCCAATATTTCATCATATATGAAACTCCCTAACAATCTCCAAAACGTACTTCTCATATATCATATTTGAATGTTCCTATTCGATAAAACCAAAAAGAACGGAGTGAAACTCACTCGAGAAAAACCTCTCAAAGCAGCCCTATTTTCGAATCGATTCGGCCCAGTCCGAATCGATTCGGTCCTCAAAGCGAATCGATTCGCCCCTTATGCGAATCGATTCGGTCCAAAGGACCTTTAAGTCTGCCTTAGGTCGAATCGATACGATTTTGGGTTTGAATCGATTCAGTCACACAGACCTGTAAGCCTGTAACACTCCGAATCGATTCGGCCTGTTCAGCAAGCTACAAAATGGTTATTTTTCTCCAAAACCCAAAATTTCAAAAATCAAAATTTTCATCTTCTCTCCATTATTCCTCAACCCAAACAAGTTTCTAACATTAAAACTCTTTATATATTTAACCCAGCTAATTATCCAACCTCAAATCCATATATAAATAACCAATGCAAGGTTTAACCCCAAAATCTAGTTTTTTACATATTTAACCCAAAATCCATATTTTTATCCACAAATCATGAAATAAATTTTACACATAGATTATTTAGCAAGTTTAGTCACTTGCCTCAAAGTTGTAGAGGTTGAATCTTCCTCAAAATCACGTAATAGCCGGAATCCCCAAGCTTTTCTCCTCTTTCTCTTCTTCCTTTCCTCTTCTCTCTCTCCCTCTAGGGATTTCTAAATCTCACAAATGAGATTGTTATCTCACGTAGGCTTATTAAGCCTTATCGCCTAGATACCAAACTTTAAATGATAATACCCACTTTATTTGACTCGTTTACTCCAATTCAAGTTAAACCAATTTAAAACATTCTGGAACCCAAATAAGACCCAAGGACAGTCATTTCGACTATCTCAACCCATCCCGGATCAACCGTGCACTTAGAATCGTCATTCGAAATACTTTCTAATATCCTCAAATTTTGACTTCAATTGCCAAATTTAAAATTCTCCAATTCAAATAAATTTTATTTCTCCCAAATTAATTAAATTCTCAGTCCTAAAATCACGGGGTATTACATACGGCAATGTGGGATTTGGAAGTTGCTACTAAGCTTGAACTTAAGCAAGAAACCTTCATACATGTTGCAATGATGGTGTTGTTGAGAATTTGTCAAGCTATTTCACCATCATACGACTTTGCTACTGATTTTATATAACAATTCAGCTATAGAACAATGAAGATTCCAAAAGACACTTCACATGAATGAGCATATGAAGTTAACATCATATAGAGAGTTCAAAATCTGCAGCCTTCAATTAACTATAATAGCCTGTATTTATGAGGATTTAGAATTTAATTAATTCAGTGATATAGGAATTAATTTATCTAGAGCATTTAATTAAATTAGTAAATTGAGATTTAATTAATTCAGGTTGTTTTAAAATTTACATGTGTCATAAATTGAGTTCGACGTTCGAGATTTTAGTAAAGTAACTCATATGATGATTATGAGTGCACGGTTGATTCCGAATAGGTCGAGATAATTGAAAAGAGTACCCGAGGGTGTTAATTGGGTCTCCGGGTATTTTTAGGCGTAACCAGACTCACATGGTGGTGTTTTGGTCATTTTAATTTGGCCCATAGGCTTAATTTCGGGATTAGCAATATAAAACCAATATTAGGGAGTTTATGGCTGACAAAACTCAATAGAAAACCCTAGTTTGCATAGGAGAAAAAAGGCCGAAATTGGAAGAGCTTTTGGGAGCCAAACTAAGAGAAGAGGGGATGTTCTTCGTCAAATTCTTCGTCTACATCAAAGGAAATTAGATCCTAAGAATTTATTCAGGAAAGTAGTTAAACTTGATTTCATTTAATTTGCGGTATTGCGATTCATATCATGGTGTGTGTAAATCATACTCGTTTGGGGTAGGCTAACGCATAAAAAACATGTGTTTATTGTAATACTCCGTAATTTTAATGACTATTAATATGACATAAATTAAAAGTAAAATTGGGATTAATTGGAATTAATTATGAATAATAATTGGAATTAATCCAGATTGAATATTACTAGAGAATAAAATAATAGGTGATTGGTACTGAATATTACTTAGTGTTTAAAAGTAATTTATGATGATATGGTCGCGAGTGAATATTACGCGAATTAATGAAATTAAGTCAAGACGCGCGTGTGAGTCGTGTCGGGACTACATTATAAGGAGAAAAAGTCAAATTATATTTAAGGCATTCAAATGGTCATTTTGACTGCGCCGATCTGAAAGGGCCGAAATAGGCGGAAAAGTCTACCTGGCGGTTTGATTTGGGTCTAGGGTCAATTGGGAACAAAAAGGACACTTCAAATGGGTATTTTGGTCATTTTTCGGGGATGTGAATAGTACCTTCAGGATTTGACTTTTATTATTTAATATTATAGTGTGTTAAACTAAGAGATCATTTACCAAAAGACTAAGGAGAGGAAGGGAGAGAAACTCTAGGAAGAGGAGGTGTTTTGAGAGCAAACCAAGGGTTGCACCACCTTGCACCACCATTGAAAAAGTGATTGGAAAGGAGGAGGAAGAATCCTATATAGATCTTCACCAAAGGATCAGACCTACACCTTAAGGAAAGTATAATTCTTTCTCTAATTAGTGAGTATTTATCCATATTAGAATAGGATTTATATTTACCCATGAGAATTGTGAAAACTGGGCATGAAATTGATGAATAAATAAATTAATGGGATATGTATTTCTTGTAGTTCAGAAATTCATATATGGATGTTACCAGATTAATGGTTTAAATTTTAAATCATGAAATTATATTCTGGGCCTTATGAAGAACATATATAGTGAATATAAAAATTGAGGATTTTAAGGATTCTATTGATATAGAAAAAAAAAACCTCCTGCAATTAAGGAATGAGATGTTTTCTATGTGTTTTCATCATCCATGAACATGTATAAATGATGTGGAGATATTTGGGTTCTGTTAGAATATAATCCATCTGGGTTTGGGTGTAAGAACATGAAGAAAAACGCAGAAAACTGAGGTTGGAGATGAACTGGAATGATACTGATCTCATTCGATTGAGACATATTGTCATTCAAATGAGATGCCATATCTTTTGAACGAGAATTATGGGTTTCTGACGAGATTCCAAAAATTCTATTTTAGCTCAGAAAAGTTTGCGGAATTATATTTTAGCCACAGTAGGATCTGAATAATTTTGGTACATTAACAAAGAGTACGAGACTTAGGTTAATGTTGGGAAATTAAATATTAATTTAAGCAAAGAAATATTTGAGTGAGAACTACATAATAAAATACGATAATGAGATTAATTCATAATTAACAACTACGGGTAGTATTCGATAAATACAACGGGTACTTGGGGTAGGATAAATTCCTAATATGAGATATAGGTCGAGTCTGTACTTTTATTATATAGGTTGACTGTATACCTATTGTTTGATGATTTATTTGTACGACATACCTAGCCTAGTTACTATCGATGAGAGGTTTACGGATTGAGGGCAGTCATATCATAATGAGCCTTATGGGGGATTTTGGACTTGTTGGCTTAGAACATAGGATTTAGGTTGGAATGCCATTAGTGAGAACAATGGTATTGAATGGTCATTTGAGTGCGTAGGTATGTGCGTAGTCCAAAGGCTTAGGACTATGTTCACCTCAACTACTTGTGTTTTGATATTTGTGGTTCGAGGGATATACCGAACTAACACTCCTTTATATAGTGACGAGATGTACTGGGACTAGATAGCAGAGTATGCATGCACCACAGTTGTGTCTCGGGGTGAAGTAATATATATATACAATAGAGTGAATGTATATATATACTTGTGATATCTAATGTGTGAATTATGTAGGGATGAAAGATAGTGAAATCTGAAATTAATTAAGTTTGAGAACACTTAATTATATTGAGAATTGAACTTAACTATATTTATTACATGTATTGTGAAGAAAATGCATGGAGAAGATAAGGGTTGTGGATGGATGACACAGTGTACTAATCTAGTGAAAGTGGGAATAATGACTATAATAACTTGGAGATGTGTTAGGCATGCACACTAGATGAGAGGTGAGAATCTCAAGAGAGAGTCCGAGAATCTAACATGTATATAATAATTGCTAATTGTAGCATTTATTCACTTGTTGTTTTTAAAATCGTTTACAATTGGGCTTTGACCCGTTTTCTCTTGCATATTCTCTTCCCTCTTGTATGTACTATATATCTACTATCCAGCCATGGGGGCACCCAGCATAGAGGATTGGATATTTATTTGCTACGGATACTATGTAGTTGTGGACTTTGCATTAGACACTTCATTTATTGATTCATGTACTCTCTAGTCATTTTCTTCTATGTCATGTTGCCAATGGATCCTTGTCATTTTCATTCTATCTCAGTCATTAGTTTTACATATGTTGGTTTTGGATACATTTGGTTTGACTTGGTTTATTGTATTCAAATATTTTAAACTGAGAACTTTATTCGAGTTATATTAAATAAGTTGTGATGGTTATTATTTATTATTGTGGATTAAGTTATATGATAAATGATTGCTATTGTTCAAAGGTAATTTTATTTAAAATTAAAAGTTTTAAACATTATCTTAATTGATTACTAGGTGGTTAATAAAAAAAGAAAATTGTTTTTCCAAAAGTGATGCTAAGAATGAGCCAACTGAATAATTAGATTTAATTTGGTAATGGATCGGCCTCCCGATATTTAATTAAGCGGGTTGTTACATTTATGAATTGGGAAGTTTATGTAGATTTTAAGGTGTAATTAATATTGTGTTATGGATCTAAAGAGTTGACATATGATTTATATTAGTAGGCCAATAATCAACGTTGTTTAGATTTTGGAGTTTTGAAATCAAATTTGGAGAAGTGACTATAAGGAAATCATGAAAATAAAACTGAGATAACTATTAATGTTAACGATTCGAGGGTTTTTAAAAGCTAAATATTAAGATGATTTAAGGAGGGATTAAATGTTGGATCAATTGGTTTTCTGTTCTTGGGTAACAAACTGGTGAAGGTCTAAAAGCTCGTGGTTTTAACAATGGTAGAAAGTAACCGAAGAAGGAACAAGAAGAAGTGAAGCAGTGCAACGTTAAACGACATTGCAAGTCATTTGAACGACCTTGCATGTCTTTCAGATGACAATACAAGTCTTTTGAACGACAGGGGGAAATTCCTTCCTTTTCCTTGTTATCTTTCGGGGCTTTTAAGGATTTAATTAAAGGAATAATTAAATGGGAGAATAATACCTAGGATATTGAAAGGTGGGTACTAAGGAAAATTAAATTGGAAAGGTGTGTTAAAATTATTTACGGGAATTTGTGTGATAAATTCTAGAAGGTTATAATATGGACCAAGGGAGTGAGTCCAGGAATTTTGGTTGAGTGACGCTATTTGATAAATGAATTATTGTGAAATTAATTAAAGTAAGAGTCGGGTTTTGATTTAGATATTTTTCAGGCTAGTGCGACGGGAGTTAGGCACGGAATAGAAAATTTAATTTATTATAGAGATACATAATAAGTTAACAAATATTAATTTTAACGAGAGGTGTTAAACTTAATAGTGGGAATTTTGTGTAATGAATTCTAAAAGGTGAAGATACAGACCGAATGAGTGAGTTGGGGTATTGTAGTTGAGTGATACTACGTTAATAAATTAATCAATGTGAGATTAATTAAATTACAAGTCGTGGTATAGACTTGGGTATCATTGGGGTAGTACTATGTGTGTTAGGCACGGGTTAGCCGGACTTTATTGAATATATGTATATGGTAGTGTAATAGCGTATATATATATATATATATATATATATATATATATTTATGTGCTTTGTAAATATTGGTGTGAATAATATTTATAGGAATACATACCCCTATAGTGCTATCACAAGATGTGGGTGAATTCCATGGCTAGAGAATCCAGGGCGAGTATAATCCCTAGGTTATAGCATCCATTATTTTATATTTTATGGGTGAGACGTTTTGGTTATGATTCGGTCTCATAATCGGGGAACTATGACCGCCTCCTCTACGTTTATATTTATTTTTCCAATTCAGTGAGTTAACTGTCTCAGGGTTCCGGGTGAATTGAGTATACCTAGGGTGTAAGCATTTTAGAGAAAACATTTGGTGAGCTCTTATTCGAGAATGGATGGTTATTATACTTGACATGTGTGTGAATGTTGCAGTATACTAGTATGTATATAATATGAGTAGATAATTATATACGGGATTAATACATGTTTGAATTTATTTCTTATATAACTAGTGTGAAAGTTGTGTGATTTAAAAAGGGGGTTTCTTATATAACTAGAGTGAAAGTTATAGGATTTAAAAAGTGGTTTCTTATATAACTAGTGTAAAAGTTATATGACTTAAAAAGAGGATTTCTTAAATAACTAGTGCTAACGTTATGTGATTTAATATAGTTGAACAGATTAATAAGTCAATGAGAACATAATAATCCAAGTAAGAATACTTGGGTTAAAGTAGTGCGGTAGAAAGAGGTGTGATACGGCTAGTTAGGCGCGGTAGCTTAACTAGGAAGGTTAGCAACCAAGCGTTAGGTGTGCTCATTAGATGAGGGGTGAATTATTCCTCAAGCAAGAGTGACACTAACTTAAATATTAAGAGTGTGCATGCATATTTAATTATTGCAATTTAACTTCTGGCTAAATATTTTCAAAATATTTTATTTGGGTTCTCACCATTGTCAAAATCTTTTTGAAAACGTTTTAGGTGTCCAGCCACAGGGACGCCCAGTTTGAGGATTCTATCCAAGGATGCGCGGCTCCAGCTCATGTGGAAGTTGCAGAACTTTGCTATAAATGCATCACGCATTTATTCCTAGTATAGAGACTTTTCTTTAGTACTCATTTTGGCATGTCGCCCTCAGATTTAATATTCAATTATTTATTTGACCTTGTGTATCTAGGTTGTTGTTTCAGTTATTGTTGGATTTTATTGTTCAACTGATAGTTGATTCGGCAATCTTTATTTATATTATTAATCTATACTAGATTCAGTTACCAGGTTGTGTGGATGGTTTTATTATTATTATTATTATTATTTTATTTATGCATGTTGTTAATTAATGAAAGATAAAATTTAGCACCAATCTAATTAAATTACTAGGTGGTTAGTAGATTTATAAAAAATTTCGATAGTGATGCTAAGAAGGAGACATATGAGACCAACGTTTTATTTTGATAACGAGTTGTCCACCCTATATTTTAATAGGCGCGGTATCACATATGGTATTTAGGGCATTAGGTTCTAGAGTCCTTCCTTAGTATATGTGTGGCTTATTATGTTTCAACTTATCATTTTTTGATATAGAGCCTTATTATAGGATTGTTGTATTTCCTCACGTATGCAACTTACATCTCCTGCAATTAAGAATAGTTGATGTGATTCATATACGAGTTCGGTTGGACATCGTACACCAAATAAATTTGTGAGACCAGTGTGGGCCGTTAGGAGTACATCGGAAGAGGCTCGTAAGAAGCTATAGAATATTATAATAATTATGAACATAATAGAAGTCACTATGGTTATTTTTCAGGTATATAGCATTCGGGTAATTACTAGGTCATAGTAGCTTCCCTAATCATCATCGTGGAAAGTAGTGGTACAAATTCAGAGTCACCCAGCGTAGTCTATAAAGGGGGTAGTCACCGGAACTCTTCTGAAGAGCCATCTGTAATGATTCGGGGAAGAGAGGGAGTGTGATGGGTCAATGGAAGGAGATAATGTAAAAGCGGTGATCACTAAAATAAGCTCTGATAATAATTTGAGAATGTCGTGTGATATTGATTTTAATAAATTCACAAATTTCCAACTTAACCTTATCTAATTGGAACTAATTTTTAAACCAATTTAATTCATCCCTAAAGCATGCATCTACATGGGTGAAAGAAAATCAGCACAAATATAATTGTTGATGCATAAATTTCAGGAAAAAAACTTTCGGGTAAAACCTTTTATTACACTATGAATAATAAATTGCAGCTTACATACACAATGAAATTCCCAATGAATATGGCATAGATACTCACATAGACATGCGGCCTAGATTCAGCAATGGAACAACCGCAGCAGCCCATAAGAACACACAGTCCTAATTCATCCAGGAACACCCATGAGCAATCCCAATCAACACGCAGTCGTAGTAATCTATAGTGATAACATTCCACAAAGGTATAACTTTACCAAAGTTGAATCTTGGGTTCCAAAACAATTCAATAAAACATATGGGATTTTTGTGAATTAAAAAGAAAAAATGATTAAAACCTTAAATGAAGAAGAAAAAGTATTCCGCTGGTTTGCAGTTCGTGCAGACTGAAAAAATCAGGTCTTTTTAATAAAAACAGAGTGATTTAACACGCTTTATAATAAAAAACTTAAGTCGGCGCATCCCTCGAACGAAACAATGATGTCGCTCGAATGTGTTGTGAAGTCGCTCAAACAAGACTTCGCACAATAGGCCAATGTCGCTTGAACGACAAGCCTCTGTCGCTCGAACGACCGGCGTAAAAAATAAAAAATTTATTTCGTCAAAACTCCGTCTTAACACTTATAAAAAATTTGTAGAAGAAAAATAGCGCTTCAAGTGTTTGAAAATATTTTAAAAAAATTATCCCAATACTTATAATGAACCATTAAGGTACTTAAACACAACCTTACCAAAATTAATATCACGGAGGTATGTTTGTTGAAGAACGTTGATACTCGGATCCATCTTGACGCATGATTGAACTTGAATAAGTATTCGATGGTTGTGGTGGTATACGGCATACAATAGTGTAAACATGACTTACAAAATATGTCCTTTCAAATCTCTCCTATATCTATGCCATTACAAAATAAAAACATCATAATTATCAAATCAAAATGCCTATACAAATCTAATACCCTCCCATGAACCCAAAACTGAAAAGGTACTAAAGATGCAAGTATCAAACTTTTCTTAAAAAATATTCATCATCAGATCTTCAAATCCTTAAGCTTTTCTCATTAGGGTGTGCAACATATGATCATCAATCTTTGTGCCTACACACATGAGACAAAGAAAATACTTTCATAACGTATCGAGTTTGCAATTATATAAGAATAAATTAATCATCAATAATCAAATCTCCCCCACAATGCAAACTCCCCATAAAATCATAATTCGCTCTCCCCTTTTTTATTTGTCCGAGATAGACAAGGAAAAGAATAAACAAAATAAACATATAGTGTGACGACAAAGCAAACAAATACGATCATCAAGAGATACTCAAAATCATTCCACAAACTATTTTTGATTTTTCAAAATTTCATACAAAAATATAAAAATATTTTTCCAAAAATCACACACCATGCATAACATATGTGCACGATGAATATGTGTACTCCTAACGAATGAATCTCAAAATAATCCTTAGGTGTGGAAAATGTGAATTTAGATGATGTCGTCTTAATCAAATCGACAAATAAAAGTGAGACATGATTTTCACACCAATAGCGTCTAAAACTATGTAACGCTTTTTCATGACTTTTCAGGGACGTGCAATCCCATTTTATATTCTATTCAAACTCCCTCGTAAATAATAATGCTTTTTATTTTTCTTTTGAAGTGATGAAACAAAAATAAATTGGCCCACTTTTGGCATATTTTTCTTTTTATTGTTTATAAATTTTTCCGGGCTTTTCTTAAACCTCTTTGGACCTTGGCTTCTATTTTTTAGCCGCACTTTTTCTAGGTCCGATTAAATGGTGGCTTAATCGCAAAGGATAAATGAGTACCTTTCATAGACATTCCCCATTTTTCTAAATAAATCAAACAAACTCACAACAATGGTTGTTACATGCACTACTTTCATTGTCAAGTTTTATCGCATTTCGTTCATTTTAAAGACAAAATTGAGATGAAAACACACCGACCAACATGTGATAGATAAGAACAATACTCAAACATATCCGTGCAAGTGTGAAATTAAGGAAATCATGAGTCGAACATGGAGGTAGAAATAATTAATCACATCTCAATGACTCCAAACATTGTAAAGCACATAAATGAAATAATGATGCATATCAAAACACTATCAAATCGTCACAAGGATATGGAATGAAATTGTGACTCGGTCATCCTAAATGTCCCTTCATAAACGGTGGAAAACAAAATACAAAAACTATTTTTTTTCTTTTTCCAAATATTTTATCAAAATAAAATCTTTTTGGATTTTTCAAAAAAAATTTTATCAAAAACAAAAATCTAATACAAAAAGTACACGTGTCATAACACTAGCAAACATAAAGCATAACTAGCGTATGATAAGAAAACTATACAGATTCAATCATTTATAAGATATAGAAAGAGAAGAATCATATGCAACCAACCGAGAATCAAATAATATAACATCTAGTGCTTCTAAAAGTGATTTCCTAACCCAAATAGGTGTGCAATGATGCATAGGGGTTTTGGGAACAAAGGGAACACTCGACTTCAATTTCCTAGAACTTCTTCCAAGATAAAAAAAAAATGCTTAAGGTGACCTTTCCCACCAGAGTGTGAACATGTGAAAACAGGTGGAACGACACCTATGGGTTGAACTTTTCTAACATCCTCGAGATTTATTGACCCACTAAAACAAATAATGGTCTTGGATTTAACACTCGACACATGAGAACACAACGAGCCACTACCATTGCTACCAACACTACTCGCGTCTGTCAAATCATTTTTCATCTCCAAAATTTTTTACTCAAGAAAATAATTAAAGTCTTCCAATCTTAGGGAGTCCTTCTCTAAATTTTCAATTAATCCTAGAAGGTTATCATGTTCTCCCTTAAAATACTCACACTTATCCCTAAGAGTCTCCTCACGTGCCATAAACTCATCATCTAAAATATTTTTATCCTCATTGGCATAAGCACAAATCCTAGAACTTTTAAAGTCCTCCCATTTTTTTCTAACCATAGGACTCTATCATCACTCTCATTTTTGGACAATTCTAGCTTTCTAAAGTCGTGGTGCAAGGCAACAAATTTCTCACGATAAAAATCTCTTTGATTTTGAACCATTTGCAAAAGATCCACAACGAATTTAAAATGAAAATTTTATTTTTCCAAAAAATTAATTCTTTTTGCAAACATCAAATTCAAACTATTTGAATCATCACAATTATGAACCGTGTCATCAAAGGGGGGAATCCGAGAAAATAAGTGCTCCATCGGAAAAATTGTGATTTTTCACAAAACAGATTTTTCAAAAAAAATCAATATCATAAAATTTTGTGGAAAATAAGGATCACTCGATAACTTAGAGAAACCCCCTCTGATACCAATTTGTAAAAGTGGTGATCGCTTAAATAAGGTCGGATACCAATTTGAGAATGCCATGTGATACTGATTTGAACAAATTCGCAAAATTTTAATTTAACCTTATCTAATTGGAATCAATTTTTAAACCAATTTAATTCAGCCCTAAAACATGTATTTATGTGGGTGAAATTAAACCAACACAAATATAATTGCTGACACACAAATTTCAGGATAAAACCCCTTTCAGGTAAAACCTTTTATTTTACATTGAATAATAAATCGCAACTTACACACACATTGAAATTCGCAATGAATATCGTGCAGATACTCATATAGACATGCAACCTAGAGTTAGTAATGGAACAATCGCAGCAGTCCACAAGAACACGCAGTCCCAATTCGTCCAGAAAAATTCACGAGCTCTCCTAATCGACACACAGTCGTAGTGAGCCGTAGAGATAACACTCCACAATGGAATAACTTCACCAAAGTTGAATCTTGGGTTCCAAAATAATTCACTAAAGCATATGGGATTTTTCTGAATTGAAAACAAAAAGTATTAGACCCTTAAATGAAGAAGACAAAGAATTATGAAGGTTTGCAGTTTGATGGGAATGAAAAATGTCATGCCTTCTTAAAAAAATGGAGTGATTTAACACGCTTTATGTAAAATCTTAAGTCGGCGCATTGCTCGAACAAAACAACGATGTCACTCGAACGAGTTGTGAAGTCGCTCGAATGAGGATTCTCGTGACAAGCCTGTGTCTCTTGAACGATAGGCCTCCGTCGCTCGAATGATCAGCGTAAAAAATAAAATTTTAATTTCGTCAAAAACTCCGCCTCAACACTTAGACAAATTCTTTGACGAAAAACAACGCCTCAAGTGTTTGAAAATATTTTTGAAAAATTATCCCGACACTTTAATGAACCATTAAGGTACTTAAACATAACCTTACCAAAATTAATCTCGCAGAGGTGTCTTTGTTGAATAACGTTGATATTCGGATCCGTCTTGAGGCATGATTGAACTTGAATAAGTCTTCAACGATTTTAGCGGTATACGATATACAATAATGTAAACAAGACTTATAAAATATGTCCTTACAAACAACCCAAAGGAAATTATGTAGGGTGGAGTGTAGTGGCATCCCTGATTAAATTTTGGGTGAAATTTTGGCTCGTAGGAGCGGTGTTATAGTGATGGGAGTCAGTCACCATAGTTATGGAAGGATTTCATGAATAAAGAGGAATTTGGGGTGCGGTTTGATCGTAAACCCTCTCATCAGATGTTTAAAAAAATAGGCAAAGGAGATTCAATACTTATTTAAGAAGGGTTGTAAAGTGGTCAATTACGAAGGAAAGTTGACGTGTTTGCAAACTTTGTACTCGTTAAGGTGAATACGGAGAATCAGAAAGGTCCTTAAGTTAATAATGGGTTGGGTACGTAGAATATACAAGCACGAATAGGGAAATTTAGATAGAACGATTAGTACCGTTGTCATCAACTTTGTAGGTTTTACAATTTGATATCAACTTTTTTGTGAGAAGGGAGTCAAGAGAGTTGGAGAACATAATCGAAGGGCAAGGCTTGAATTAACCACAAGAGAACGAAACTACCTCGAGAGAGTCAAAATCCACATATGTAGTACAATTTTAAAATTCCAAAGAAATCACATCCAAACATTATCTGAATACGAAAAATTGGGTCCGGCATATGTTTTGAGTTTTTCTCAAATCTCATCCGAAAGCACTCAAAAGAAAGTGCTAAGACACTCCAAAGTGTCTCTTTTCATTCTTGTTTTGCCTCTTTGGATTTAATTTTTGGCCTCTCTATTTGCTCTTCTTTTACTTAAAATCATCCCTTAAATCCCAAATAAAACTCTCCCTCAAAACTTTGCTTGGATTGTAAGCTAACACATATTACCATATTGCCCTTTAATTTAAAATTTTATACTTTACACATTTTAATTATTATAAAATGTCCAAAAACCATGTAAGTTTAAATTTAAATGTTTGATTTGATTTCAGACCAAAATAAATTGTTTTAAATATATTATCAATAATTATTTTTATTTGAAATAATACCTTCCGATCAATTATTACTAATTTCTTGTATAATATTCATAAAAAAGCCCTCAAAATAATATGGTATTATAGAAATGTTAGAAGGTGTTTGACACTCTCAAGGAGAAATTGAATTTTGCACTAGTTCTTTTCTTGCCCAAGAGTGGAGTAGAGTTTTTATTTTACACTTATGCTCCTCTGGTTATATTAGTTGGGGTTTTGATAAAGTAAGATATAATCATTTCTTATGCCTCTCAGAAGCTAAAGATGCACAGCTAAAGATGCATGAAGTTCATTATCTAACTCATGACTTGGAGTTGGCGACCATAATATTTGTTATACATGTTTGGCGTTATTATTTTTGGGGTGAGAAATTTAGTCTCTTAAGTGATCACAAGAGTCTACAATATCTGTTTACATAGAAAGATTTGAGTATGAGGCAACATATGTCATTCAAATTCATCAAATATTACTAGTTCACGATCCACTATCACCAAGGGAAGGCTTATGTGGTGCTAGATGGGTTGAGCTAATGACCCAATGGTAGCCTATCACATATTCAGATTTGTCGAGTGGGATTCGATTGAGATGATGGGTGAGTTAATAAGGGACATTATTTGTATGGTCATAGTGACTACTGAGATAGTGATACGGGAAATCAGGGAACATCCACATGATATAATTTGAAAAAATAATGTGATAGAAATTCTCGCTGCCGGTGTATCATTCTTGTTAGTGGGGTGTGACACCCCGCCTAATTAAATACCGGGCGATCACTCCTTTATTAAATTAATTCAAGGTGAACAGTTGGTTCATTCTCAGCATCACTGTCAAAAAATAAAACTTTTCCAAATTAAACACCCTAATTAATTAAGCTAAGTGTCAAAACCATTTAAAACATTATTCTCATTTTATAAAATCCGGTTATAAAACCTTAAACCATTAACACCAAAAGAGTCTCACAATATGTAGAAGAATAAAATGAACATTTAAGAGTTTACCCAACAATAATAAATCCCAACATTAAAATACTAAGGAAAACATCCTGACAGTAACAATCCCGAAATAAAGATACTGAAATATAAAAGAATTACAATCTCTGGCAATACCAACTAAATAATGAAAAAGGGCGACACATGCCCCTGCTGGATAAAGATGAACTAGAAGTAGAGTCAACAATGAGGTCGTCTAAGCAATGTCCTGCAACTCCCACAAAAGCTACAGTGCGTTCCATCCAAAGAATCCTAAGTAAGACACCCCTGTGGCTGGGCACCTGTAATACATATATATATAGACACAAGAGAGAAGAAGTAACAGCAAACGGGCCAGAGCCCGAATGTAGAATCGTTTTAAAAATAGTTTAGCAAGTATTTAAATTGATTACAGGCCAATGTAACAACATATTAGTGCGACACTCTCTTGAGAAATTCTCACCTCTCTTCTAATGTTCACACCTATCGCACTAACCTTCCCAATGGTCTATCTCGTCATATACCACACTATCTTTCCCCAATGATTTAACTTATCTTAGGTTATTCGCAGGATTTACAACTGAACAACACAAGTATTTAAAACGTAGGATTTCAATTTGTAACCAAAGTTCTCCTTTTTACTTTATTAATAAATTAAGTTTTCCAGTGTCATATTATATTTTCTCAACACAAGTATTTATAATTTGAGTCATCAACCATGTCCTACATATCAAATCACAGTAGGCAGTTCCAGATTTCAGAATTTCATATATATATTAACTACTCGTATAATATATATATCATAACGGAACCCCACATAAAAACTATGGTGCGGGCATACTCTGCTATCCAATCCCCGTATCAATCACACTAAAGGGAATACAAGTTCGGAATCACTCTCCAACTGTACAAATACATACACAAACAACATTGAGGCGAAGCATAGTATCCAAGTCCAAGAGGTCAGTACATACCCTCACGTCTCTTAGGACCGTCCGACTATCGATCCGATAGTCCGTACCTAGGATTCCTATCTTCTAGGGTACGAGTCATTATCCCCCATAAGGCAACATAGGATAAGATCGTCCCAGCGCGGTAACCTCCATGATAGCAAGTAGCGCGGGCATGATTTTCACAAGTATATAATATATGCATACACAATCATATAAATATACTACTTTTATCATATCAATTTAGGTTTATCCCATAACCCATAATCACAACATTTATCCTTATTTTCCCATTATTAGTCATCACTTATAATGGTTCGTTTCCCACTTTAATTCGAAGGGTTTCTCCAACTTACTACGTAGCCCTCATGGACTCTATCCTTCCAAAGGTACAATTCAGTAGGTATTCATTTATGTTCCAACGTAACCCTCTTACGTGTCTCTCCCCTTTAACATATACTTACATTGTCCCTCATGTAAGATATCCCAAAAATATAGATTTCGCCTTACATTAAAGGATTTTGAATTTTATTTTCAAAGATGAGAATTTCAAATGGTTTCGAAATCGGAATTAAAATGGCGTTTTAATTGAATTTTTTTATTATTTAGAAGAGTACTCAAAATATAAAACTCTCTAAGAGTCCTCAAAATATAAAACTCTCTAAGAGTCCTCAAAACATAAAACTCTCTAGTAAAAATAATATTTTTAGAAATCCGACCGTTCGATCAAGCTAAATTTTTGTCAGCAGTCGTGTCTCGCCGTTCGCTACAATATACTAAAATTTCAAGAGATTCCAATGGTCCGATCATCCGGAATAAAATTTTTAGTGTTTGTATCTAATTAGAAATCTTTTCTTTATCAAACTCTTAATCCTTTACATGACAAAGGGTTTCCAGAATATCATTTAAGTCATCACTACATGCAATTTCCTATCTCAAATTGGGTTTTTCTTCTATACAATTCATCCTAATCACTCCTAAACCAATATGAAAGATGCATCAACGAAATAAGCAAGATAAACACTTGCCTGGAATTTTCAGAAATCTGGTTTGGTGTTGAATTTGGTGTGGTTGTGTTCCCTGTCTCGCGATCTACGCGTTGGCGATGGCGGTGGCGGTGGTGTAAACGGATGAGTTTTGAGCCTTGGAATGTCTTGAGAGCTCTCTCCTCTCCTCTCCAATGGCCGTTCTAGTGTTTTGAGTTATCTAACCCTCGGAGATAACCTAAACATCTGATATAACCCCTTTAATTTTCGTGGATTTAATTACCCAAAAATACAAAATGACTAAAATGCCCTCCCGCTGTACTAATTCGGCCTAAAAATGCCCCGAGACCCAAATCAAACCCCCGGATATACTTTTCCGACTATCTCGACCCTTCTGAACGCGTTGGCGCGCTCAAAACGACCATATGAACGACTTATAAAATATTCATTTTTATTAATCCACATTTAGTCCCGACACGACACAGGCGCGTCCCGACTTAAATTTCCACAATTGTCATTTTATTCACACGTGACAATATTATAAAAATAAATCTCATATATTACTATACTCATCCATTAATATGCAACAAATAATATATTCCCAATAATTACTAACTCTTGTCACGCTAGTAAATATTTAAAACAACATTTCGGATTAAAATTAAATTAATTTATCTCAATTAAATTTAATAAATCCTTAAATTTAAAAGCCATGAAAATACGGGGTATTACATACTTCCCCCCTAATAATGGAATTTCGTCCCGAAATTCGAAAAATAAGGCCTACTAGGTAGCACAATTCTGGATATCCTTGTCAGTACGCAAACTATCTACATAGTACGACGCTCAATCACTCTAGCTTTTTCCTCACAGCAACATTGTTTAACATTCTCATTGGAGACACTTCACATTGCACTCCCAACTGACAACATTTGAATAGGTTACGTCTATACGTTATAAATTCCATTATCTCACTATCATTAGGAGGCCGCACCTCACTACATGAAAACTACTCGGATTTATTCATACACAAAATTCCCATTCTGAGAAGATCATACGAACATTTGACCACTCTTGACTGCCTAAAACAGTCGTGGAATTCCACCATATTTATCGGATATTTTCTCGACCGACCCAAAAATTCTGATTATCTACTCTCCTCTAAACATACGGAAGGAGAATAGTCGAGGTTCTTCCATAACAAAACCTTAATAAGTACCTCATACGCGACAAACAGGTACGAGTGCTTCTACAGAGCATTTTTGAAATCATCGTACCAAGATTCCAAAATCTCCTTCACATGGCTCCACTAATCTTTAATCACCATACGCTTATTCCCTGGCTAAGGGTGATACATCCTACTTGAAACTAAATCTTATCTCCGCTGGTTCCTGAAATCCCATATCAAAGGTGGGATTCACCAATCTCATCCTGATTCAGAAATTTATACTGCGCCGGACCATGCACTGGCGCGATCCTTCCTTTCAAAGGAAGTCTGGGGCATACTAGTTAATATTGTAAGCCAGCCCAAAGGAATATCAATCACTTCCTTCTCGGTGACTTAATTCACATGTTCGGGATAAACCCTTGATCTTGTTTTGAGGATGGCAACCCATCCAAGAACTTTACCGACTTTACCAACCTCTTCCAATTTCAGGAATTTTCGATAAACACAAAATTATTTGGTTGATTCTCCTCTTTCAACCAAACCTTACCTATGGGCAGTGCATGTAGAGACTACTCACTACGTCTCGCTAAACATCGATTCTTCCCTTGAAATGTCTCACATTAAGTGACACGTAATACTCCCCTTCCTTCCTTGTAGTATGCCGAAAGTTCCACCCGTGCTCTTCTCTCCACGAAGCGAACTTCTGGATCTCTGATACTATACTAACATCATTACTCTTTATATGTGTGAGTTGCTCTCACACTTGACTAATAACAACTCCGCTCCGAGTGTGCTTCATAATAATTAAATTCTACTCTATTCAAGGAATACCAATTCTTGAATGGCTTCCCACAACTTTCCAATCAAGTTAGGGCGTGCTATTCTAATTGCACACTTATGTATGGATTATCGCCCCTCATGTGACGTTTAATCCACTCTATCACTTCCACTTCATTATAATAGTCCCACAAACATATATTTCACACGTCTATTACCACGTCCCTTCGACTCGGACTATTTTAACTGTAGTTAACAAAGATGCCCACATTTTTGCAACACTCCGGCCGCCCTGGGAGAGCGAACGGCGTGCTACTCATCTGTAGGACTAACTAAATTCAACAGAATAGAAGGAATAGGGCATTCAAATTCCATGACAATAAAAGAGGAATAATAATTCTCAACCTTCCTCAGATAAGTACAATAATTTTCCCAAATAGGTACAACAACCAAAATAAATCACTAACGCTCTATTCATCAAAATAATTACAGTTCATCTCTTTTGTATAATATAAAGTTCTTTCCAGATAATCCATGCTAAAAATCATTCCAACTCTTTATTCACCTTGTGTTCTGTACGCGGTTATGACATTTAGGTACTCTCAATCACCCTAGAAATCAAAATTCTTAAATTCTCCTTATTATCGTTCCACCCCTCAACTCGTGGGGATAACTTTCAATGCTTTCCTACAACAAAAATCCGGCTCCAATGACCTTAAAACAAAATTCAACTTCCAACTTACATACATAATTACTTGATCCCATTTCGACCAGTGTACCAAACTCATGGAATAGTGACCAAACGTCTCCCTATTTCCAACCTTACGCTAAGTTTCACGCGTGGGATGTCTCGCAAAGCAAAATTCAAACAAGGAACCCCCCGATACACTACTACCTAGCATTGTCGGTTATCTAAATCCGTTAGGTCCTCCGTCCATAGTATATACCCCTTTATTCCGTCACTTGACAGAAAAGTTACAATTTCTCCCGTAATTATGCTTAGCAAAGAACGTTTCACCAATTTCACTATCGTCCCGTATTGGTTGATAGTAATTACATTCTATAAACCTCGGATACATACGATCGAAATTATCTAAATTTCCTTTTTCTAACATTAAGTGTATAACTCTTAACTCCCACATCTCTTAAGGATAAATATAACACTGCAGTCTTCCTATCACTAAGTCCAGAGTGCTAAACATAATACCGAGTCAAGTCTTTTCGCTCAACGGTAAATCCCGGTACATACTGAATCATACTGACAAAGTCTATACATACATTGGTATCGAATATCTCGAGCCCACTATCTCCTTCGAAGTCTCTAGGATAGATAATATAAGTGCGAGTCCAACCTTCTTACAGGTAAAGCCTCGCCAAAACAAAACGTGTTGCACTAATGTAACTACTCTGATAGCCTTGCAATAAACGCCCACTATCATACTACCCATTTCTATAACATTTTAACAAAGATAATATCATACTCGTGTATCGCATCACTACAACGAGTAACCTCAATAAAGTATAAAACACTGTTAATATACTCATTCATCCCCCGCGGATAGCACCAAAGAAAAATCCCGCTATACTAAGGAAAAATATTCACATAATGGTAACATTTATAATGATATGTATTAAACTCGTCTCACATGCTAATCTAGCAATGAACAAAATATGGTGACTCGCTCATGTCACATAAACACGCCGCATCCTCTAAGGATACAACTTATACTTTCATCCTGGCAATCGTCTTGACTGCACAAATGGTTTTCGGACGTAACACGTTTGCCCAAACTAAAACAAAATTATTTTTAATCGTCTTCCTTTACTAGGCACCGTATTCTTATCCCTTTTTCTCACTTTGGAACATATTATCGCGAGCAATTTCACTCCGCACCAAAATACCTCAACACATAATCCACTTATCACCTGTCCTACTAACCAGGTTAGGATTATCCTTCTCTCGGACTTTAGTAGAATCGATTCCTGTTAGCCATCCCAGTTGTTCCCTTAGCTTTTTAGGCCATAAAGATCATGTTACTATCTATAATAGTACTTACTGAATTTATCATCACTTGGTAATAATTTAACTATCTGAAGCATTTAAATGGTTTTCCTGATGTGTATCCACATCCTTTTGTGGTGCTATACCACCACCGTTGTATTCAGTCTTATTCTCGACTAAATTCTTCGGTTCCTTTAACTTCCCCCACAAAGAAGCGTTATCATCTATATTGACAAAATATGACATTGTCAACCTCTGAATCGGTCGTCCATCATAATTTCCTCCTCGAGTATTATCAACTATTATTACAAGTTGGTCTCCCACTTGGAGTCGTTTCCTCCACTAGTATCTACCTCTTTCGATACAAAATTTGCTAACGATTAGGATTCATATCCACAATTGGACTTCTGTCATGCCCTCCTACGATGATTTCAGAACCACGTTTTCTTCTCATCCTGAACAGTTGAGGAAGGAACATACGGTCAACACTGTACCTAAGGTTCTCCTATAGGCATAGCATTCCACTTCTAAAATTGGTGGTTGACTCCAACCATTATAACTTCGTCCCGAAAGCCAAGAAAATTTTCTCTAAATTTTCACTTTCAGTTTGCCACACTCCTTCCTATAACTAAACCTTTGGATACTTTACCTCCTTTGGTAAACACAAACAATTTCCACATTTCTAAAATTTCTCACTGACAGTCTCTACACGTTTTTTTAATACGTTGGGTAAGTTTATCCTCACTCCTCATTTGACTATAACAGCATTTGGAAATCATTGTTGCGCCTTAGTCGCCTTTCTAGTCTTGGCTTCTCGCGCCATAATGGAGGTGACCTCGACTACGGTCATCATCCTCGAATATATTTTATAATCTCAACTGAGCCCTGCCTCCTGATGTACGCTTAACGGTCTTCTTCTGACATCCGTCATCGCTCGGCACACGCACACATCCGAACGAAATTAGAATTCACTATTGTCTACACATTATAGTAGGAGAGCAAAAATCTCGTCAAAGAAATCGACAATCCTAAACATAGGGCTCTATAACAAACAAAGCAACGCTGAAAGCATAATAAGCCGTACAGATCCTAAGGACACTAGAACCTGATGCTCTGATACCACCTGTGACACCCCGCCTAATTAAATATCGGGCGATCACTCCTTTATTAAATTAATTCAAGGTGAACAGTTGGTTCATTATCAGCATCACTGTCGAAAAATAAAACTTTTCCAAATTAAACACCCTAATTAATTAAGCTAAGTGTCAAAACCATTTAAACCATTATTCTCATTTTATAAAATCCGGTTATAAAACCTTAAACCATTAACACCTAAAGAGTCTCACAATATGTAGAAGAATAAAATGAACATTTAAGAGTTTACCCAACAATAATAAATCCCAACATTAAAATACTAAGGAAAACATCCTGACAGTAACAATCCTGAAATAAAGATACTGAAATATAAAAGAATTACAATCTCTAACAATACCAACTAAATAATGAAAAAGGGCGACACATGCCCCTGCTGGATAAAGATGAACTAGAAGTAGAGTCAACAATGAGGTCGTTTAAGCAATGTCCTGCAACTCCCACAAAAGCTACAACACGTTCCATCCAAAGAATCCTAAGTAAGACACCCCTGTGGCTGGGCACCTGTAATACATATATATATAGACACAAGAGAGAAGAAGTAACAGCAAACGGGTCAGAGCCCGAATGTAGAACCGTTTTAAAAATAGTTTAGCAAGTATTTAAATTGATTACAGGCCAATGCAACAACATATTAGTGCGACACTCTCTTGAGAAATTCTCACCTCTCTTCTAATGTGCACACCTATCGCACTAACCTTCCCAATGGTCTATCTCGTCATATACCACACTATCTATCCCCAATGATTTAACTTATCTTAGGTTATTCGCAGGATTTACAACTGAACAACACAAGTATTTAAAACGTAAGATTTCAATTTGTAACCAAAGTTCTCCTTTTTACTTTATTAATAAATTAAGTTTTCCAGTGTCATATTATACTTTCTCAACACAAGTATTTATAATTTGAGTCATCAACAATGTCCTACATATCAAATCACAGTAGGCAGTTCCAGATTTCAGAATTTCATATATATATTAACTACTCGTATAATATATATATCATAACGGCACCCCACATAAAAACTATGGTGCGGGCATACTCTGCTATCTAATCCCCGTATCAATCACACTAAAGGGAATACAAGTTCGGAATCACTCTCGAACTGTACAAATACATACACAAACAACATTGAGGCGAAGCATAGTATCCAAGTCTGAGAGGTTAGTACATACCCTCACGTCTCTTAGGACCGTCCGACTATCGATCCGATAGTCCGTACCTAGGATTCCTATCTTCTAGGGTACGAGTCAATATACCCCATAAGGCAACACAGGATAAGATCGTCCCAGCGCGGTAACCTCCAGGATAGCAAGTAGCGCGGGCATGATTTTCACAAGTATATAATATATGCATACACAATCATATAAATATACTATTTTTATCATATCAATTTAGGTTTATCCCATAACCCATATTCACAACATTTATCCTTATTTTCCCATTATTAGTCATCACTTATAATGGTTCGTTTCTCACTTTAATTCGAAGGGTTTCTCCAACTTACTACGTAGCCCTCATGGACTCTATCCTTCCAAAGGTACAATTCAGTAGGTATTCATTTATGTTCCAACGTAACCCTCTTTCGTGTCTCTCCCCTTTAACATATACTTACATTGTCCCTCATGTAAGATATCCCAAAAATATAGATTTCGCCTTACATTAAAGGATTTTGAATTTTATTTTCAAAGATGAGAATTTCAAATGGTTTCGAAATCGGAATTAAAATGGAGTTTTAATTGAATTTTTTTTATTATTTAGAAGAGTCCTCAAAATATAAAACTCTCTAAGAGTCCTCAAAATATAAAACTCTCTAAGCGTCCTCAAAACATAAAACTCTCTAGTAAAAATAATATTTTTAGAAATCCGACCGTTCGATCAAGCTAAATTTTTGTCAGCAGTCCTCTCTCGCCGTTCGCTACAACATACTAAAATTTCAAGCGATTCCAATGGTCCGATCATCCGGAATAAAAATTTTAGTGTTTGTATCTAATTAGAACTCTTTTCTTAATCAAACTCTTAATCCTTTACATGACAAAGGGTTTCCAGAATATCATTTAAGTCATCACTACATGCAATTTCCTATCTCAAATTGGGTTTTTCTTCCATACAATTCATCCTAATCATTCCTAAACCAATATGAAAGATGCATCAACAAAATAAGCAAGATAAACACTTGCCTGGAATTTTCAGAAATCTGGTTTGGTGGTGAATTTGGTGTGGTTGCGTTCCCCGTCTCGCGATCTACGCGTTGGCGGTGACGGCGGTGTAAACGGATGAGTTTTGAGCCTTGGAATGTCTTGAGAGCTCTCTCCTCTCCTCTCCAATGGCCGTTCTAGTGTTTTGAGTTATCTAACCCTAGGAGATAACCTAAACATCTGATATAACCCCTTTAATTTTCGTGGGTTTAATTACCCAAAAATACAAAATGACTAAAATGCCCTCCCAGGGTACTAATTAGGCCTAAAAACGCCCCGAGACCCAAATCAAACCCCCGGGTATACTTTTCTGACTATCTCGATCCTTCCGGATGCGTTGGCACACTCAAAACGACCATACGAACAACCTATAAAATATTCACTTTTATTAATCCACATTTAGTCCCGACATGACACTGGCGCATCCCGACTTAAATTTCCACAATTGTCATTTTATTCACACGTGACAATATTATAAAAATAAATCTCATATAGTACTATACTCATGCAGTAATATGCAACATATAATATATTCCCAATAATTATTAACTCTTGTCACGCTAGTAAATATTTAAAACAACATTCATGA
The DNA here is from genome assembly GCA_949130495.1 of Sambucus nigra. Lineage (NCBI taxonomy): Eukaryota > Viridiplantae > Streptophyta > Magnoliopsida > Dipsacales > Adoxaceae > Sambucus > Sambucus nigra. The sequence goes on along the minus strand of OX422216.1, from coordinate 460,264,854 downwards.
TTAAAATTAAATTAATTTATCTCAATTAAATTTAATAAATCCTTAAATTTAAAAGCCATGAAAATACGGGGTATTACATGGGGTTGGATGATGGGTTGCATTATAAGGTAGACTGGTTGTACCCTCAAAAAAGGATTTAAGGAAAGTTGTTATGGGGGAAATAAATGGTTCATGTTTTTTAGTACATCCTGGTGGGGGGAATGTAATAATATATGAAGTGGAAGTATTGGTCGACTGGTATGAAGAAAGTTGTAACTAAGTTTGCATTGAGATTCACTACTTGTTAAATGGTGAAGGAGGACCATTAGAATTCATCTGGTATTCTTCAGCGTCTACCGATTTTCAGGTAGAAATAGGATAGTATCTCAATGGATTTCACCTATGGGTTAAATTTGACGTCTCGACAACATGATTCTAATGGGATGATTTTAACCGCCTTATAAAAATGGAAAATTTGTTAGGAGTTTTACCAATTGTTGATCCTTTTAGATCGGAGCACTATATTTTTGGCATTCTTTTGGGAGAGTTTCCAATAATACATGTGGACTAAGATGTTGTTTAGCATGCCACACCTTCAAAATACGAACGACCATACAGAGATGGCCACTTAGGAAGTAAAAGATGTGTTGTGGGCATGTGTAATGGACTTCAAGGGCAGTTAGGAGACACACTTTCCTCTGGCGGATTTTGGCATAATAAGAGCTATTAGAATTTCATTTCAATGGACCATTATGAGTCACTTTATTGGGGGTCGTGATGACCATCGATATATTAGTTAGACCCAGGAGATGATAGACATACAGTACAAGAGTCCGTCCCGGATACGATCGAGAAGATCATGTTCATTAGATAGCATGTAGAATTCTCTCATGACCTACGTAAGAGTCATGCCATTTTACATCGGGCCATTTATGATTACGAGAAGGCGTGGAAGGTTGTGTAGTGTTTAAAACATTTGGATCATGTAGATCGAATGCATAAAGTATTTCACGTATTTCCACTTTGTAAATATGTTTATCAACATATCTAGACGCTTTCTATAGTGAACAGACGATAGGGATTTTAGATAGGTAGATTAATAAATTGTAGTGGAACCAGAACAATAAGGAGGAGCCCACTTGAGACGGTAAGGATTTTTTGAGTCAACAATACCCACACCTATTTTGAGTCAGATTTAATTTGGGTATTACAATCATCCACCCAACAATAATAATTCATAGGATGAAATTATTTTGTACGGGGGAAGATTGGAATACCCCAAAATTTTGTAGAATGAATTAAATAATTAAATATTAAAATTGGGAGAATTTTTATACAAATTATTTAATTGGGAATTGAAATTTATATGCTTTTATGTAATTAAAATAAAGGTTCATGTATTAAGTTAGAGTTGGTAGGTAAATAAATTGAAAGCATGGAAGTTATTACAATTTATATAATTTTATTTATTGTATTTTAGAATTTATTTTGATTAATTAATAATGCACGTGTGTTTATTTGTAATTACCTTAAAGGAAGTGTTAATTTGTAATTACGAAAAATAAATGAAGAGTTAGGCATAAGGGTAATAGTTGGTTTAAGATCAGCTAAAAAGTAATTAAAAGAGATTGCTTGGAGAAGGATTTAGGGTTAGGTATAATTAAGAAAGATAATAAAAGAAAGAAAGAGAAACTGGTTCTTTTAAAAATAAAAATAAAAAATAAATTATTTAAAATGGGAAACTTGTTATAATAATAATAATAATAATAATAATAATAATAATAATAATAATAATAAAATATTTTGAGGCGTCTCTTCTTTGTTCATAAAACCTAAGCATCCATTCATTATGTACAAATTTCTATTAAAAAAAACTTAATGTCATTATCATTTGCGATAACAACTGAACCCAAAAATCCAATCCACTTCCCACCTAAATTATGCCATCCCAATCCTAAGAATATACCCCCAAATTTCAAATAATAATTTTATTTTTATGGGATACTTTTAGATTAAACATTTAAATTCGTTTTGGGAGCAATTTGAGGGATTTTTCGAAATAAATTCAAGGGGACTTATTGTATAAAGTTATTATACAATTATCTTTTTTTTTATGAATTCTCTTTATGATTTAAGTTAACATTCTAGTCCTCCCCTTTTATGCTTTTAAATACCAAATTTTAACTCAATCTAATTTTTATATATAAAATCCACTAGAGATAATCAAGCTTGAAAAATACTTCTTGGAATGTCATAAAATAATAACATGATATTCAAATTGTTAAACTATTAAAAATTTAAAATTTTAAAAATATTAACTTTCGTAAGTTATATAATTTAAGAAATTAGTAATTGAGCGAATCGTGATATTTAAAATTTGGGTAACTTCACACATAAATTTTGATATTTAGAAATTTTGATATATCGATATGTTCATATGAAAATCTTAAAATATATAAAATCCAAAATTAAAAATGAGTTAAATCATTGAAATTTGATGTAATTTGAGAATTGGCCTTAGACATGCCTTGATTTTGAATTTTTTAGATTTATGTAGACTTGTTGAACTCATGCTAATTTGGGTTTTGTATATTGTTAGAAAGAACCAAAATTTCTTTACATGTTGTCTGATTAAAAATAGTTATTCTCACATTTTTATTATTAATAATGATTTAATGGAATCCTTAAATAATGTGGCAATTTATATTATGCCCTTACGATTTAAGAATTGTTGCCATGGTAGTTCAAAGTTAAATTTATGAATAAAGTGGGTGGTATCCTCATAACAAAATTTGTTGGTATAAATAATATTGAGAGATCTGAATAAGTATTGAGAATATTGAGAATTAATTTAAAGGAAGTTTCAGAAATTAACGATAAACTACAAAACACGTGGAATACATTATTGACGCATGAAATTTATATTATGAAATTTTATCCAAAGTGGATAAATATTACTCTTATATATTAATGACCCAAAGCATGGGGTCATGTAACACCTCGTATTTTTTATGACTTTTAATATGAGTTAAATTAGAAGTAAATGGGATTAAGTAGAATTTAATTATGAGAAAATAATTAAAAATTAATCGGGATTGAATATTACTCGAGAATAAAGTAATATGGGATTTATGTTGAATATTAATTAGTGATAAAATTAATATATGATTGTGATTTTATAAAAATGGTCAAGAGTTATAAATATGACAATTATGGTAAATAAGTCAGGATGCGTGTGTTAGTCGTGTCAGGACTATATTTAAAGGAATAAAAAGTAATCTATTTATTGTTGAAATATATGCCCCCAAAGTCTAAATTAATTACCTTCTAAACTTAGATGATGGTTCACAAGAGTAAAATTCAAAATTTTAAAATTCTTTTAAAATTAACCAAATTTTATTTTTTCTCAAAATTAAAATTACATTAACATAAACAATTATTTGGAATTTTACTTAAACAAAAAATTAATTCCAATTCAACTTAAATTTATGCCAAACAAACTTAAGCATATATTTAGTCAAATTAAATATCCCAACTTGAATTAAATTAAATTAAAATTACCCAAATTACTTTGGGGCATATACCAAATAGTCCCTCGAACATTTTTTAATATACGTTTAGTCCAAGCCTCCAAAAAGTCCATTACCATGCCACTGGCGCGGACCTTTACAAGTAAGAGAATAAGGGACTTTTTGGTACAAAATAAAAATCTTGGACTAAATGTGTAGTAAAAATGTTTGAGGGACTTTTTACTATTTGATCCAATTACTTTAGCACCAAATTAAACCAATTTTTATCTTGATTATTCCTAAGAATTCATCTTGTGATTTTGCACGATAAAAATAAACTCAAACGCACTACGAGGAAAACCCACAATGAAAAAAATCTCGGACAACCCTGTCCTAACAAATCCACTAGGTACAGTATGTTTACAAAGACAATGATAATAAGAATTACAACACTCGACTCGACTCCTTCAAGCCCCGACGCTTTCTTCGCTCTTTAACCTCTGCCTTGTAGATAACTCCTGAGTCCACCGAAATCTTGGAGTCCACCAATGGAGGCAGGCCCACGGTCAACCACGCATGGTGCCTTTCACCATGTGAGAAAGCCACAACAAACTTTTCTCCTTTTTGGGGAAAAGAAGAACCCAAACTGTCTTCTTTATGGGTAGAGAAGAAAAACCAGTGCCAAACACTCTCCAAGAAAAAATATATATATATATATATATATATATGGGAACTTGGATTTAAACACAAACAAATATTTGGGTGTATAAGATGTGGTTTTGTTATATAAATAAAGCATTTTTACAAACACCAAGGGAACTTTTTCTTGGAAGAATTAAGCTCTCGAAACTCTCTAAGAGAATGAAAATTTTCACTTCAAAAATGTTCCTCTTGCACTAGTTAAATTTAGCAAAACCTTAGTGGGTAAAAGTAGTGGGTAAGTGGAAAAATGGTATAAAACTGTTCCCGTAGAATTATCATTCGAACGACTTTTTGATGTCATTTGAACGACCATGTTCGAAAGAGAAAATAGAGGCAAAACAAGGATAAATTTTTTTGGAAAGAACTCATTCGAACGAGATCTGTAGAACGAAACTTCGAACGAAAAATAGAGAATTTGATTAAATGTCATTTCAACCTCGTTAGCAATGTCGTTCGAACTAGCTCGTTTGAACGATACAATGTCGTTCGATTTAGCATGGGAGGTTTCACGTGATCAAAAATGGGAATCGTAAATCCTATTTTGTAAAGTTATCAAGTCGGATCTCCTAACCCAAACAAGTGAAGAGTGGCAATATCGAGATTGGGTGACCTTGGATACTTTGTTGATCTTACTCTTTGATTTCCTAGCATCCTTTTTTAGATCAAAACAAAATTTCCTAAGATGAACTTTTCGACCACAATGTGAGCATGTAAAGACCCGGCGAAATGTAGTATCTAAGGATTGACCTTTGGAAATGATTCTCGGTGATTCTCTCAAAATAGTGGCACCGACTTTATTAGCGAAAGCATTATAAGAATCGGATCCTACACCACAAGTGTCATTTTTTATTTGGGCAGTTGCTAATATTTTTTCTAATTTAGGGGACCTACATTCCAATTAAAATTTCACCTTACTAGAGTCTCTCAATTTTTCTTTATAATTCTAAAATCCTAGACTAAAAAACCTTCCTAACTAGAAACACGAGAAGGGTTTTCTTCATTGTTTCCATCAAACCTCTAAGGCCATCTCTCTCGCCTTCAACATATCCAAGATTCTATCGAAGATCTCTCTCACGTTTACTAAGGTCTTCCACTAAAGCACTCTCATCAATTACCCTGGCACACTCTCTCAAACTAGCTTCGAGCTTTAAATTAGCCCTTTTTAATTTAATTGATTCTTCATATAACTATCTAAAGGTAATTTGAAGTTCAATCTCATCAACATATTCTTGACGTTCACACTCTCTTTATTCTCCACTCTCTAAATCATAAAAAATAAGGGATTCACAAACTCTGGCCTCGAAAGTGTCATGTATTGTAATGTCATCATTGGACGAGTTCTCACTATCTACTACATGACTCGCCTTGAACGCGATAAAGTTGCGCTCAATAGGAGAATTAAGTCCCTCTTCCTCGTCACCATCACTAAGGGTAGCATTGTATGAAATTGGTTTCTTTCCCTCTCTCCTTAGTTTAGTGGGACATTTAAAAGACCTATGACCATACCCCTCACAACCAAAGCTACGATTTGACTCGTCCATATATATATCTTCATTTTTCCTTTTAGGGAATTTTTCGGCATTGTCATACTTTGATTTATCAAATTTCTTGAAATCATTTTTAAGTTATCTTTGTTAAACTTAATAAATTTTCCAAATTTTGTAGCAAATTTAGCCATATCTTTCGAGTCAATATCACTCTCATCGTCTGAAAAAGTTTTTCTTCTTTTCGGGCTTTTAAATAAATTCCCTTATCTTTCTTCTTTTCCATCTTACTCGTAAACAATTCAAGTTCATAGGTTTGTAAATCACTTACGAGCTCTTCTTATTTCATAGAGGCTAAAGTGGGTAAAAAAATTCAAAACGGTCACCTTAGGAATAAATCTATCGGGAGAGACCTTAAAATTTCTTTACTACCCGGTCGTCTGGTATCTTTTCTACCAAATTAAAAGATGAATTTACAATATCGGAAAATATAGCAAAAAATTCATTGAAAGTTTAATTTTCAAGCATTTTTATGGTCTCGCATTGAGTGGTGAGGTTTTGGAGTTTTAAAGCTTTTATGACTCTAGTTCCCTCGTGGGTGAGTTGCAAAATATCCCAAGCTTCTTGAGCGGTTTGACACGTCATGATACGTCAGAATTCATCCGGTATAACCACACTAAACAAGGCATTCAAGCTTTAGGAATTTTTTTTTGCTAATATCAGTTCACTCTCAGTCCATCTCTCTATGGGTTTGTGGACACATTCATTTTCTACTAAACATGTAGGTGGATACCACCCGGTAACGACAAACGTCCAAACCCTATCATCTATGGACTTCAGTGCCGATTTCATACGATCTTTCCAGTACGCGTAATTAGAACCATCAAAATTTTGAAATTTTGAAAATGAATAAAAATCCATTTTTAAGTTAAACGCAAAAGGACCTAAACGCAATAACTTAACGCTTCTAGCTCTGATACGACTTGAAAATGTATATAAACGATATGATACCACTTGTTGGAAGATATGCCCCCAATTTTAAATTTCTTCCTTTTTAAATTTTAAATTTCCAAGTGCGGAAGGATGGTTCAATAACAAATTTAATTCAACCCAAGTTCTAAAAATTGCCTAACAACGATTTATTCAATTTTGCAATATAGGCCAACACCAATTAATAAAAAAATTATCTAATAAATTAACTTAAATTCATCCAAACATATTTTAGAACCCCAATAAATTAATATTGCAAATTAAACAAAATTTTCTCTTTTTAACCTAGGCAAGCGTTCTAGGTGAGTTAGACAAGATAAAAGAAACAATCACTACACGATGATGTACGAGGAGAACCCACAACGGGAAAAACCTCGGACGACCCTAGCCTAACCAATTAACTAGATATGTTTTTACAGTTACAAGACAAAAGACTTACAACAATCGACTTGATTCCCTTCAAGACATGATGCTTCTTCTTGCAAATACACGTGTCTAGAAAATAACCATGTCGTCCCTCGCAGTCTTGGAGTCCACCAATCGAAGCATATGATCCGTCAACTAGCCATGGTGTCTTTCACCCCGTGAGAAAGCCGCATCAAAACAAATATTCTCCTTTATGGGTAGAGAATGGACCCAAACTTCTCTTCTTGTTGGTGTAGAGAAAATCCCGTGCCAAACAAACACTCCAGGAAAAATATATATTTGAAATAACTCAACATTATCAAGGACTAAGACTTTTCCTTTAACTTGTGAGTATGGATACTAAGAATCAATTCAATGAATTCTAATCATGTTTTGGGATTTTTAGAGTTATTAATAGCGTACAACCTATCAGGCGCACGTGGACCTACAAGAAGTTAAAAGGGAAATGTTTGAAAAGGTACAAACGTATAAGGAAAGGCTTTAGAAAGTGTTTACTCAGAAAGATAAGGATTGACTATGAGAAAACATTTTCACTAGAATCTATACTAAAGTCTAGATGAATTAATTTTAATGTCAAGATTGCATTGCTGAATGATTATCGTGAAAAGTACATAGTAAGAAGTCTAGAAATCAAAGCGATGTAAACATGTAAGATACATTTATGGGATTATGCTAACATAGGGATGTGGGGAATTTGGTTGGTTCAATCAATCAATATTTTGATTTTTATCGAACTCATATAATACTTGTTAGAGTAAGAAGCATGGAAAAAATATGGTTCTATTAATTAGTACAATTTGTGGATAAGATTTTCCTAAACGGTAACGAGGTGGGAAAATTATCTTACTTAAAAGTGTGGTTGTCCAGGAATCTTGATATGAAGTACTTAAGATAGGCCCAACACATATTTATGATAAAGATTTTGTTATATTGGTTATAAATGATGACTAGTTTATCCCAATTGTATTATATCGATGTTATATATAAAATATTAGAGTACACGATTCCATCAAAATAATTATATTCAATAATGGAATCACTTTGTCTAGGAATCGGTGGAAACGCTTGATTATAAAGTATGAGGAATAGAGCTATTGTTTCGGCAACACGCAACCTTATGTATGATATATTGTCTACTAGAGTGAATATTTTCTATGCTTTTGGCATGGTAAGTAGATTTTAGTGTAATAGTCTTATAAATTTTAGGTACAAAGACTAGTTTGTTAGTCAAATAAGGAATCCAAGTTTTGTACCTCCGAATATATGTTTATCCAATGAGGTTGAGCTATAAATTGTAGGAGTGTGAAGAAATATTGCACTTCTGACTCACTCGAGGACAACTATATTTTTGCCACTTCAGAGGAAACTAAATAGCCTATATGGCGTGGATACTAGCTAAGTAACTTGGGTGAGGTACATTCAAGTGCAATTGGCTATTACACGTTTAGTGTTCATATCATAAGATTACAAGATTTATAGGACTCTTAACCCGTAAAGGTTTAAGAACATTAAGAGTAGGTTTCATCTAGATTGAGAGATCATGGAGTGGGTGATGAGGTTATCACCATGGTCGAATCAAATAACACTCGATTGATCATTCTACTAATAGGAAACAAACTATCGTGTAGATGGATTAGGATTTGGATATGCAGATTTAAGACTAAGTGGGATATTATTAGGATTCAGGCCAGGTAGTATCTTAAAGTTTATGATTTGTATTTTTTCTACATAAATTTTAGTATTGAGGACATGTATATTTGGGAAAGTGGTTATTTGAATGCATGACTTGTTAATTATCTATTGAAATTTAGTTAATATATGTGGGAATGTATGACTTGTGGGTTGGTTATAGAAATCAATAAGTTATGAAAATATATTTTGAAGTGTGTAGCTTATGAGTTGGGTATTGAACATTTGACTTGTGGATTGGATATTGAAAGGTATGGCTTCTACATAAATTTTTGTCATGAATGATGAATTATCATAGGAGAGTGTGAAGTACTATGCTTGTATATAATGAAATGATGTAATGAAGTGATTCTTTTGGGGTTTGGCATAATATGAAATTTATGCTTTGGGTTAGATTCCTTGGTATTCCGATTTGTGAGTTTGTAGTTGTTTTCCATTGACGACTGGTTTTATCTGTACAGAACTTTGTATGGGGTAACTTATTTTGACTTCATTTTATGAGACGTCTCACAGATATAGCATATAGGAGGTTACGAGTTAGGATCTTATTGATAAATAAATGTATACTAGTAATTCTAAATGGAAAATTCGAAATGTGGGAGTAGATAAAACATTCTTATTATTAGCTAAAAAATTATCATGGGGGTGGGGGCTCGGGGAGTGGGGGGTGTTGGTGGTGCAGAACTTGGATAATGGCATTATTTATAATTTTTTTGGCTTAACATTTCTTTTTTATTTTCCAGAGTTATTCTATAAACATTGCATCTTATTAAAAAATGTTCCTTAGTTTGTTGATAAAATGTCTTATTTATTTGTTTTCTTATATATATTCATATTCACTAAGCATTTAATATAAAGAATGAATGTAAATATAGTACGGTGGGAGAGAGGTTTTAAAGGAACTTTGCAAATAAATTTTTTAACATGGTTCAGACATATCTAAAACAATGATCGATATGGTACTCGAGTACTTCACTATCCCCGATTCACTTATGCTGGAACTAAAATCTCACAAAGAACTCCACCTTGCCAAATCACAACCAACAAAACTATGCCATCATCCTTGACCAAGATGTACCCGCACAATATCCCAAGGACTTTAAGTGCCTCGATTACCCACAACAATGATACTACCTCTCTTGAAGATATAATGAAGTTTTCCCTGAATCAATAGTTAATTTTATTAAACAAAATGTAAAGCAATGTCACTTGTAAAACAATGATCGAATATTTTTACCTTCTCTTTTTATAAAAGCAAACAAACATTTGATCTCATTTTTTCCTCAAGGAGGTACATGTGTTTGCATCATTCTGGTAGGAGATTTGGGTTTTAATATCTAAGTACACATGTTATTTTGTGATAACATATTTTAAGAGAGATTTTGGGTTTAATTCACTTTGAATCAAAAGCAGGTTTTTGGGTGGAGATGGGTTTATTTCTTAAAATAAATCTTTTCAGGTGGGTGGAACTTTCTCTCACTAGAAATGCATCATTTCTAGGATCATCAAGAACACGGTTTAAATGGTTTTAGGGTGAGGAACTTGGATATAATGTTTTTTCTTTGGAACTCATGGGGATTGGTTTTGAACATGGATATAAAGGGTTTTGATTCTTGGAACTCATTCAGTTTGTAACTTTGTAAAGGTTTGAGGTTTGAATCTTTACTCCAATGGAGCTTTGGAATAAAGAAGATTTGGGTTTCAATATCACATTAATAGAAAAGGCATTTTAGGGAAGGTAGGAAGAATTAATATTTTTGTTGAACCTTGGCTACTTGGATTTGGTAATGGGAGGGCTTTATTTATAGTGTTAGAATGAGGTTTAGGGCAGCCAAATGTTAATAAAAAGGTGGGTAGAAACTTGTTAAATAATGGGATAATAGGATGGAAGGTTAGGGAGGTTACTAAGGTGAGAATATACATTTTGGATAGTTTCAATCGATTGAAAATGGTTTCTAATCGACTGAGATGACTCAAAGTGAAGATAAGATACCTCAAAGTGATTTTTGGGACTTTCAGTAAAATAAAACTCACTTTGAGTTGACTGAAACTTGTATTTTTTGTCAAAATGATATGTATTTATGGTACAGGCTTTATCGAATATTTAGAAAAGGTTTATGGTTGTTTTAGCTGAGTGGAATTAAGCATATACATTTTAGAACATGTTGCTTTACTTTTGTATAATGGTTGCTAAAGTACAAAAAGAATAAAGTAATAAAGAGCATAGTATTTGAGTAATGTTCACTTTTTTGAATGATCCAATGAAGTCTTGTGATATGCTGCTTTTGATATTTAAACCATAAGTTATGGGATATGGTTATGAACATGCTTACGTGTTGTCGTTTGTGTGGTTGAGCTTTGAACTTCTCTTGTTTAATGTTGAACTTCTATCTGATGCTTGTGATATATTCTTGTTTGCGTATATGGTTGAGCTAGGTCGATGTTGATCTTTTATTAAATGGAATCTTCTTTGAGTTTCTTGGGCATCGGTATGGTTGCATGAATTTGGGTAATGCCAATAACATATCTTACAATGTATTAACTAGTTCTTTTTATCTTAAGTACTTTAGAGAGAAGAGCATGAAGTTTGATAATATAATAATTATGTTGTCATAATAATGAAAAAAACTCTTTTATGATTTAAATATATTTTGTTTCTCACTAATATTGGTGTACTCGAGGAGTATGGTTATATGTAGCATGTTAGTGTATTACACCACTAGGCTTTTATTCTTAAAACCATATATGACATTTACTTTATAGTATAGGTTTGTTAATTCATTTTGAAATATAAATAGTAGTTAATAGAATGACTAATATTTATTCTTTATATATAATGTAGACATGTCTGTCAATTTCACTTAGTAGAAATTTTGACAAGTTAGGTTGGACTTAATCACATGAAATTAGAATTTTAGTTGTAATACGATTTAACAATTCACAACCTAGATATGGAGTTGACATCCTATAGGAACAGTTACGGTATAATCTTAGGGGTTTATATTAAACTGTGGGAAACTATCTCTAACACCCCATATTTCTAAGGATGTAGGATTTAATTAAATTTGTTATTTAGCAATTATTTAAATTGGTGATTTTGGATTTATTTAATTCGATGATTTAGAGTTTAAATTAATTCAGTTTATTTTAATTTCACGCGTGCCGTATTTTGAGTTGGAAATAAGATGATTTATAGAGTGACTCGGATGATGATTTAGAGGTCACGGTTGATTTCGAAAGTGTCAAAATAGTCGAAATGGTATACTTAAGGATATAGTTTGGATCCCAAGGCAATTTTAGGCCAAATCGGCACCGTTGGAGGGAATTTTGGTCATTTAATAAAATAGGGCAAAGAGCCCTACGAGTTTACAAAGCCTTCATCAATATATATATATATGGGAGAGGCTAGGGTTTATAGATTATAAAACCAAGAGAGGACATTAGAGAAGAAGGATAGGCCATTGTTGAAGTTTAAGGAAGGATTCTTGGGAGATTCAAGTGATTATTGCACCACAAACATAATTAGGGTATGTATTGAAGGAGAAGACAATCAAATCCATCATCAAATCACGAAATCAGACCTTCAATTAAGAAGCAAGTATTTATCTTGCATTTATATTAAGCATGTTATAATACCCATGCTGAATACAATTTGATTTATATGTTTTTGAAACATTTAATAAGAATTTGGGAGGGTATAACCCATGAATTGAAGTAGTTTTGCATGTAGTCATATTTCTTTATGTTGGTGACACAAAATCAGAGGGCTTGGGAGGATTTATAATGAAAAAAATATGGGTTCTTGATTAAAAGATGTGAAGAACATGAGAAACTTGGGGTTTTATATAATGTTAAAGGATAATGTATTCTTAGATTAAATTCGGGATGAATTAATGATTAATTGACATTGTAAATCATTCATATGCGTATATGTAGTGATTAGTTATGTTGGTGAAATTTGGTGAAGTTTCATGGAGAATTGAGGAAGACGTTTGGGTACGTTAGGTATGTGCACAGCCCCAAAGACTTAATGTTATGTTTGCCTCCAATATGTGTGATTTGATTGATGGTTCAAGGAGACATTCCAAGCCGATAGTCCATGATTATGTATGATAGGTACTTCGATTGTTAGCAGAGTACGCGAATGCGCACTGGTATGACCGATACGAGAGATGTGGTATTATTATTATTATATATATACTCATGGATGTTCAATCTTACTTATCTCTGAAAGTAAGGATAATAGATAGTGTATATATAAACAATGTTTATTCTTACTTATATGTAATAGTAAGGGGACTAGATAGTGTAGATCTAAAGAATGCTTAATCTACTTATGTGTGATAGTAGTGAGACTAGATAGTGTATATCTACAATAATGCTTAATCTGCTCAAGTGTGCATAGAAAAGATAGATAGTGCAAATCTAAAGTAAAGTAAGTGTAAGAATTTAACATGAGGGTCATAATAATAAAGTAAGAGAAATGTTAATTCTTAGTGGTTCGGTAAGGTACTGTATGGACGGTAAAGGGTAAGTTAAGGAAAAACCTAACTAAGGCTTAATGATAATCAAGGGTATGTTATAGAGTATTGTATGGGCGGTATGGGAGAGATAGATTAGTCTATGGTTAATTATATTCTTGATACCTAGTTAGATGGGGTAGATTGACCAGATGGGACGTTAGGTGCACACTACAGATGAGAGGTGAGGAACTCAAGCGAGTGTATGCAGCCTAACATGTGTATTTAATAAATGTTCATTTAAACTGCAATTTAAATACTTGATAAATGCTTTCAAATGGTTTTTACTTGGGGTCTGACCCATACATGTAAAACTATTTTCGAAACCATTTAAGTGTCCAGCCACAGGGATGCCCAGTTTGATAATCTATTATAGGGATGCGTTGCTGCAAAACATGTGGGTACTTGTAGGACTTGGACTTGTATGCTTCGGTTAATTCATTTCAAGAGTAGAATGTAGTTCATTTATTTCGATTGTGCATGTCGCCCCCTCAGTTATTTAATTTATTCAGTTTATCTGACTAGTATTTGTGGACTCAGTTTGATTTCATTAGATGTTTAGTTGGATTTTATTTTGAGAATCGATAGTTTATTCGGTACCATTTTATTTCACATATTTATCTAGATTTTAGTTAAGATTATTTTACTCCAGGATTTGGTTATGGTGATTTTTTCCATTGTGCTGTTGTTTAATAAAAAAATAAAATTTGGACTCAGTCTTTTGAATACTTGGGGGTTAGTTAAATTTTAAAAAGTTTTCGATAGTGCTGATAAGAATGAAATAGATGAGAATACTATTTTAATTGGATGAAGGATTGATCACCCAATATTTAATTAAATGGGATGTCACAGATGAAATCAGAGCATCATGTTCTATTGTCCATAGGATCTGTACGTTTTTTAACGTTTCAGCTTAGCACTCATGGATGTAGAACCTTATGATAGGATTATTGTATTATTTTACGTACGTGCATTTACATTCTTTTTCTATTATAGATGTATGAAGTGTGAACTCATGCAACTCGTGTTTTTTAAATTTTAGATGTTGTCGAAGAGAAGACGTCAGGCTAGAGTAGTAGCGAGAGATGAGGTTAGAGAGGATCAGAAGGAGAAGGTGGTACCTTAGACATAGCCACCACCAAGAATGATGACGACTACACGGGTGGTAAAAATCATGGCATATGAGGTTAACACGACGATGGTCACAATGGCATGACATTTTTCATAAATTCGGTCACAACCGTTAGTGGCACCCGACGATCAGGCCCACTTGGGGCCTTCCGTTTGGTAGAGGCCTAGATCAGGATTTAAGAAGGGTTACCCACCATATTTTCAGGGTAATTCGATGTAGTAGAGGCCAGTTAGAGAAAGAAGGACATTCAACAATGTAATACCCCGTATTTTTACTGATTTTAATCATAGAATTAATTGAATTAAAAATGGGAAATTAATTAGTAATTAATCCAAATCTAAATACTAGTGAGACGAGAGTTAGTATTTTATTATGATAATTATAATGAATATTATTGAGCGAGTATAGTAATATATGCTTAAGAACTTGTTCAAAATTGTCACGTGTGGAAATTAAGTTGGGATGCATGTGTTAGTCATTTCGGGAAGAATTTAATGGATTGTAAAGTAGTTTATTTTTATGTCATCATTATGGTCATTTTGAGTGCACCAATGTGTATGGAAGGGTCGAAATAGTGAGAAAAGTCTACCCAGGGGTTTAGTTTGGGTCCTGGGGTAGGTTTAGGCCAAACCGGCAACTCGGAAGGGTATTTTAGTCATTTTACTATTTGATGAATAGTGACCTATGAAGTTTAGAAAGATTTATCAGCTTCTCGGTTAGAACCTAGGAAATTTAGAAAGCTTTATCAGCTATAAAATTTAGAGAGTTCCTTGATCAGTTTGTTATTTTCTTTATAGAGGACATTCTGATCTATTCTCAGATGAGGGAGGAGCATGCCGAGCATTTGCAACAGGTTTTGCAGACACCGCATCATCACGAGTTCTATGAAAAATATGAGAAGTGTGGGTTCTTACTGAAGGAGGTTCTGTTTTTAGGGGAACATAGTATCAGACAAGGGTATATCCGTAGATTTGGGCAAAGTGTCAGCGGTGAAGGAGTGGGGGCAGCCCACAATACCAATGAAGATACACAGTTTCTTGGGTCTACCAGGATACTATAGGAAGTTTATTCTGGGGTTCTCAAAGATAGAGGGTTCGTTGACACACCTGACTCGCAAAGGGGCGTCGTTCGTTTGGGATGATGTCTGTCAATTAACTTTTGATGAGATGAAGGACAAGTTGACTTCGGCGCCAATCTTAGCGCTGCCCAGGATGGGAGTGGAGTATTTAGTCTACACTGATGCATCCTTATAGGGACTTGGTGGTGTGCTTCACCAGGAGGAACATACTATATCTTATCCTCCCGTAATCTTAATCCTCACGTGAGGAATTAACCCACCCATGACTTGGAGCTAATGACAGTCATGTATACTCTCCAGATATGGAGACATTATCTCTTGGAGGAGAAATTTTGCTTATTCACAGATCACTAGTCACTACGGTACCTGTTCACTCAGTGAGAGATGAATATGCGTCAGCGAAGGTGGCTTGAATTAGTGAAGGATCATCTTTTCGATATTCATTACAACCCGAGGAAGGCTAACGTGGTAACAGACGCATTGTGCCATAGGCCAGTGGGTGAGGTGGCCAAAGTGTGAAAAGCAAAATGGAAGGAGTAAGGACACTAAGATGCAGTGGCCCGATCATTTCTGTCTATTATGATAGCTATGCCTCAGATTATTACGAGGGTAGTACAAGCTCGAGCAATGAACCCATTCTGCCACAATCGGATAGTACAACTTCTAGCACAGGGGGACGATTCATATTCTGTTGGTTCAGATGGAGGTTTATACTTCGATGGTAGACTAGTAGCCCCTGAGGGTCAGGACTTGCGACACGAGGTCATGACGGAGTCGAACGGTTCATGATTTACGGTACATCCTAGAGGAGATAAGGTGTATAAGGATAGAAGGTGAGAGTACTATTGGAGTGGAAATAAGAAGGATATTATCGAGTTTGTTTCGAAATGTGCCATTTGTCAGCTGGTAAAAGTGGACCACCATAGGCCGCCCGGGTGTGGAAATGGGAGAGCATTTCCATGAATTTGATCACAGGGTTACCTATATCACAGAGGGGTCACGACTCCATACGGATGATTATGGGTTGGCTGACCAAGGTAGCTTATTTTCTGCCAATTCGGATCGATTATACTACGGGGCAGTATGCTCAGATCTTCATTACGGAGGTAGTGAGACTTCATAGGGTGCCCCTTGATATTGTGTTCGAATGAGACAAGATTTTTATGTCAAGATTTTGGGAGAGCTTCGAGGAGGCCATGGGTACGGAGTTAAGATTGAGTTCATCCTGTCACCCAAAGACTGATGGGGAGAATGATTGAACGAATCACATGTTAGAGGATACGTTGCGGATGTGTATCCTAGATTTTTGAGGGGGATGGGAGCAGTATCTTCCACTGGTGGAGTTTGCCCATAATAACTCCTACCAGTTTACTATTAGCATGGCTCCATTCGAGACATTATACGGTAGACCTTGTCGTTCTCCAACGTATTTTTTAGAGGTGGGGGACCACAAGATACTTGGACTAGAGATGATCCAGGATATTCATCTAGGATAGAGATGATTCGGATCTGTATTCGTATTTTTCATGATCAATTGAAGAGCTATGCCGATTCTAAGAGGTTCTTCTAGGAGTTCAATGTAGGAGACCAGGTGTTGCTAAGAGTATCTCTTATGAAGGTGGCAATGTGTTTTAATAAGAAAGATAAGTTGGCATCAATATAAGTGAGTCCATTCCCTATCATCTAGCTAATTGGTCCAGCTGCTTATAGACTTGGGTTATCCGAACACTTGCATATGATTCGTGACGTGTTCCATACTTGTTCGCTGAGGAGATATCTTCGGGTTGAGTTGGCACATACTTACGTTTCTTTGGAGGAGATTGATCTGTAGCCCGATAGTTCCTACGAGGATGGGCCGATTACTATCCTAGACCGTAGCGAGAGGAGATTGATATCGAAGGTAGTAACGCTAGTACGCGTTCAGTGGCGACATCATAATGCCGAGGAGTCTACCTGGAAATGTGAGAATGAGATGCGCGACAAATATCCAGATTTATTTTTACCAGATATACCTTTATTTTCTAATTTTGGGACCAAATTCAATTACTAGGGGAAAAGTATGTAATACCCCGTATTTTTACTAATTTTAATTATTGGATTAATTGAATTAAAAATGGGAAATTAATTGGTAATTAATCAGGATTTAAATACTAGTGAGACGAGAGTTAGTATTTGATTATGATAATTATGTTTAATATTAATGAGCGAGTATAGTAATATATTCTTATGAACTTATTAAAAATTGTCAGTGGTGGAAAATATGATAGTTGTGGAAATTAAGTTGGGACACGCGTGTTAGTTGTGTCGGGACCAATTTAATGGATTATAAAGTAGTTTATTTTTATGTCATCCTTGTGGTCATTTTGAGTGCACCAATGTGTCCGGAAGGGTCGAGATATTCAGAAAAGTCTATCGGAGGGTTTAGTTTGGGTCCCCGGGCAATTGTGGGCCAAACCGGCAACCCAGAAGGGTATTTTAGTCATTTTACTTTTTGATGAATAGTGACCTACGATGTTTAAGAATCCTAATTAGTAGATAGGTTAGAGCCTTAGGGTTTTCTCCACCAAAACTCACAGACGATCATTTGAGAAGAAGTAGAGGAAGTTTCCAAAGGCGAAGCACCATTCTTAGGCTTTTTGTACGACTGTCACCACCAACGGATAGATCGAGAACAGAGGATCGCTCCTATATCATCTTCTCCAAAGGATTAGGACTTCTATTTCCAGGAAATTGATTTAACTTACAATAATTCAGTGTATATACTACCCATGATAGTATAGAATTGGAGAAAAACCTTGAAAAATGATGAGTTAATGGATTTGGAGATTTAAATCTTAATCTTGTTAGGTTTTGATGTAGACTAACTTCTGGAAATATAGCATCCACGAAATCATGACCCATGTGTATAGAATTATGAATTTATGGTGAGTTATGTGATGTTCTTGAACAAAATAGAAAAAATAGGGTTTTTACGAAATATACATGTTTTGATCCAAGAAAATGATAACCCATAATGATTTGATGATTCTAAGATCTTAGAATTTATGTGTTTATGTTTGTATAAAGTTTGGAATAAATATTTAGGACTTTGGGACATTAGAATAGAGGATTTGAGGGTTAAAATTGATGAAACCCGTAGGCAAAAATATGCAGAAATCGTAGGCCAATATGTGATGGATCAATCGATTGACCCAAGAATGTCGATCAATCGACCATTAACTTCGATCGATCGAATCCTCCTGAATTTTGTTAATTGTCTTCCTTTAAGGTTTGACAAAATCCCAAGCTTATAAGAAATCTTAGTGTGATTAATAGAATATTGTTGGACTTAGTTAAGGTCAATAGGGTCGTAGTTAATGCGCGAAAATTATTATACCTTGTGGGATTAAATGGTATACTTACGAGTACTTGCCAAGTGAGGTACGGTTAGAAATGATATAAATTAGAACTAAAATTGGATGAATGATAACTTAAGGTTAGGAACGGTAGTAGAGGGACTTTAGAATACTGAAATAACCTTAAAGGTGAGTGGGATACTTAGTAACCTTTTGGGATAGGTTTAAGTTCTCAAATTTATATGACGAGAGTTGTCACGCTAAATATATTACGTATAATAATCGGGATGAAACTATACTACATATGAGAGTTGTAATATAGGACAAGAATATACCAATATTGAAATGATGATTACTTAAGTTGTGTGATTACCTAGTATATGGATTATTATGTGTATGACATACATACCATACTTTCTATCACAGGAGTTTGTAGGAAGAGGACAATCTTATCTTGTGAGAATTCTGGGGGATTTAGATTTCGTACCTCAAGAACATAGGACTTGGAAGACTTATTTATGAGTTGATAAGTCAGGTGACCATGGGAGCATAGGTATGTGCGCGACCTATCGGTATGTGAACTATGTTCCCCTCCGATACGTGTGATTTGTATTGATGTGATTCGTGAGTGATTCCAAATGTGACACCCCGACTAATTAAATACCGGGTAGCTACTCCTTTATTAAATCAATACAAAATGCCAAGTTAGTTCAGTTAATAGCATCATTGTCGAAAACATTTTAATGATTACTAACCACCTAGTATTTAAAAAGTAAGTTGTCAAATTTTAAATTAAATCTGATTAACATTTGATAAATGAAATGTAAAAGAATAACATCACCATACACCATAAAGTCTCAATAAAGTAACCAACAAATAATAATAAGTCCGGAGGAAAACTCCTCACAACAATCCCACAAACTGAAATAAGTAAAACAGTGTGAATCCTGAATTAATTACAATCCACAATCTGAAAAACTGAAGATAAAATGTCTCTAAAAGAAATGGGCGACATGCCCTACAAATGGTGGAACTGAATATGGAGTCAAGACTAGAAAATAGGCTGTAATACCCCGTATATCATGGCTTTTAAATTATGGGATTTATTAAATTTAATTGAGATAAATTAATTTAATTTTAATCCGGAATGTTGTTCTAAATATTTACTAGCGTGACGAGAGTTAGTGATTATTGGAAATTTGTTATTTGTTGCATATTACTGGATGAGTATAGTAATATATGAGATTTATTTTTATAATATTTTATTTTTATAATATTGTCGGGACGCGCCTATGTCGTGTCGGACTAAATGTGAAATAATAAAAGTGAATATTTTATAAGTTGTTCGGATGGTCGTTCTGAGTGCGCAAACGCGTCCGAAAGGGTCGAGATAGTCAGAAAAGTGTACCCGGGAGTTTAGTTTGGGTCTCGGGGCGTTTTTAGGCCTAATTAGTAACCCGGGAGGGCATTTTGGTCATTTTACATTTTTGGGTAATTAAACCCACGAAAATTAGAGGAGTTATATCAGATACCTAGGTTACCTTCTAGGGTTAGAAACTCTAAACACAAGTGACGGCCATAGGAGAGGAAGGAGAGAGCTCTCAAGGCAAATTCAAGGCCCAAAACTCAACGGTTTGCACCACCGCCACCACCAACGCGTAGATCGCGAGACGGGGAACGCAACCATACCGAATTCGGCACCAAACCAGACCTCTGAAAATCCCAGGTAAGTGTTTATCTTACTTATTTCGTTGATGCATCTTTCATATTAGTTTAGGAGTAATTAAGATGAGTTTTAATGGAAGAAAACCCGATTTATGATAGGAAAATCCATGTAGTATTGGTCTAATTGATAATTCTGGAGACCCTTGCCATGTAGAGGAATTTAAACCACAAAATTATGATGTGTATAAGAAGAGAATTCGGGAAATAATTGTTAGAACCATGTTTAAGAGAATTTTAGGGTTCTTGAGATTTTGTATGAAATTGGGGCTGTTAATCCATGATTAAATGACAGAAATCCACATGCTTTACGTTGAAAATACCTATTATGATGATATAGGGTTAGTAGTATCAATTCTGGGTCGATTGGGATTAGAAAAGATGAAATTTGTTGATGTTAGTAGAGGAAACCCGTAACTGCAATTCTGCAGTTTTCGCAGACCTGTTTGATCGATCGATCGATCGAGCCCAGAGCTTCGATCGATCGAAGGTTCAATCGATTGAGCCCCAAACCTCGATCGATCGACCCCTCCCGGCAGACTCCTATTTCCCTTATTAAATGAGTTAAATTCAATTTATTGTGAGAAAATTCTTGGGCATCCTTAATGAAATGTTTTGGGAGATAGGGGAGACCTGTAGGACATATGAATAGACTTTGGGACCCTCGATGTCGGGCAAGGATTATGTTTTGGGATAACTACATAAGGGCCGGTAAATTTATGATCTAAAGAGAGAGATACACGTAAGAGAGTTACTTTGGGACAAATGTGTATACCTACTGAATTTTATACTTGGGAGGATAGAATCCATGAGCGTTATGTAGTAAGTGGAAAAGTTCCTCAAATTAAAGTAAGATGTGAATGGTTATACGTGATAACTATATAATGAGAAATAAATGCAAATGATGTAATTATGGGAATTGAGAATTTACCCATTATTGATATGGTAATATGAGTATAGTTATATGATTGTGTATGCATATACTATCTATGTGTGAAAATCATGCCCACGCTACTTGCTATCCCTGAGGTTTCCGCGCTGGGACAGTCTTATCTCGATGGGACCTTTATGGGGGATATTGACTTGTACCCTAGAAGATAGATATCCTTGGTACATGCTATCGGAATGATAGTTCAGACGGTCCTAAGAGATGCGGGTATGTGCTTTCCTCTTAGAGACTTGGAATCTATGCTTCGCCTCATTTTGTTTGTGTAGAGGTATCCTTGGTACAGGCTATTGCAGTGATAGTTCAGATGGTCCTAAGGGACTTGGAACCTATAGTTTGTGTATGTGTTAATACAATTCGAGAGTGATTCTGAATTTGTATTCCCCTTAATGTGAGTGATATGGGTTTTGGATAGTAGAGTATGCCCGCACCATAGTTATTATGTGGGGTGCTGTTTGGATATATATATATTTTCGAGTAGTTAATATATATATATATAAAATTCTGAAATCTGGAACTGCCTACTGTGATGAGATATGTAGGACATGGTTGATGACTCAAATTGTAAATACTTGTTTTGAGAAAGTATAATATGACACTGGAAAACTTTATTGATTTATAAAGTTAAAAATGAGAACCTTGGGTTGCTAATTGAAATATCCTTTTTAAACAATTGAATCGTTAAATTTTGAATCTTAGGAGTAAGCTAAGATAAGTTAAATCATTGAAAAGATTAGTGCGATAAATGATAAGACAAACCGTTCGGAAGGTTAGTGCGATAGATGTGCACATTAGAAGAGAGGTGAGAATTTCTCAAGAGAGTGTCGCACTAATATGTTATTGCATTGGCCTGTATCAATTTAAATACTTGCTAAACGTATTTTAAATCAAACACACTATCGGGCTCTGACCCGTTTCTTTTTCTCTCTCTCACTCTTGTATATATATGTATGTATTACAGGTGCCCAGCCACAGGGGCGTCTTGCTTAGGATCTCTTGGAAGGAACGTGCTGCAGCTTAGGTGGGAGTTTCAGGTCTCTTGATTAGATGACTTCGTTCATTCGGATCCACTCTTAGTACTTTCATCTAGTTGGGCATGTGTAGCTCTTTCCATTATTCCGTTGTTATTGGACATTTGTATTTCAGTTATTTCCAGTTTTGTTACTATGGGATTTATTCAGTTTGGATGTGTGACTTTAGATTTTCGTATGTTGACATTCGATTGACGAATGTATTAAATTAATTGGATTATGTTGCAGAATTTAATGTGGTGTGATTCTTACTTATTGTATGTTGTTAATAAAATAAATAAATAATTTTTCTTTAAATAAAATTTGGAAAGTTATGTATGAAAAATGGTTTTGACACTTAGCTAAATTATTTAGGGTGTTAAATTGGAAAATTTATTTTTATCGACAGTGATGCTGAGAATTAACCAACTGTTTACCTTGATTTAATTTAATAAAGGAGTGATCGCCCGGTATTTAATTAGGCGGGGTGTCACAGAGGCGTCTACTGTCAAGGCCCTGTAACTTCCACAACATCTATAGCTCGTCACCTGAATGGAAATCCTATGCACGGTGTCCTTGTGGCTGGGCACCTAAAAGGTTTTTACAAAAATAGATTTGAAAGCAAACGGGTCAGAGCCCGAAAGTGGAGAGTATTTTAAAAACAACAAGTGCTTTAATAACATTAAAACAATGAATGCAAAATACATGTTAGGATGTGCCCTCACATGAAATACTCACCTCTCGACTAATAGTGCACTCCTAACATACCGTACCCATCTAAGTGGTCTTTATATCTAACCAAACCGACATAAGTTCTAACCCATCTCCTCGATTCACAATATGAATTCCCACTGTTATCACTTGAATAGATAGCTTTACTTAAACTCAGATTCTCAATTATTAGCATTACCATTTACTGGAGGTTATCCCCTTATTTATCTTCTCAAGGAGTTACTATAAATTATTCTCATAATTAAACATGACAAGTCTGTTCATTTAACCGTATATCATTCACATCATAAATATATAATACAAGCACCCCGAGGCTAAGCTGCGGTGCACACATACTCTGTTATCCATCCTGGTACATCACGTACATAAGGATTACAAATTCCGAATCTCTCAGGAATTGTTAGAATAAGCACAACACACAAAAATGGAGGCGAACATAATTCAACATATCCATGGTCACGTACATACCTACGCTCCATAGTCAGCTCACTTATTAACTCACAAATAAGTCATTCTCTTGAACTATGTCCTCGAGGTACCAATCTAAATCCGGGCACACAAAGATTAGATGGCCTTAAGCGAACGTAAACCTCCCGTAATAGCAAGTATGGTAGGTATGTCATACACATAAAATCATATACATATACTAAGCATGCACACATCTTAGTAATTACCATAATTTATTTGTGGTATACTTATCATTCTTATACCAGATTATAATGTTACGCAATTCACATATCCCCGGTTAATACCAACATTTAAATCGTCAATTACTCTCACATCGTAATTAGTCACTCACGTCCTAACCCACAAATATCATTCGGTCCAATTCACTATTTTATAATTTTTCTCCTCAATATATCCCAAATCTTACAACTATACCAATTAGTTAACATGGGAAATTTATCTCATCAATTAAACAAGGTTACGGGACACTGGAAATCAAATCAGGCCAAAAAGGCCAAACCGTCAACTCGTTAGAAGTCTCGTTCGAACGAGGTCGTTCGAACGAGAGTTCGTTCGAACGAATTGGGCATCTAACGAGATCTCGTTCGAAATAAAGGCATCGAACGAACATCCCACTCTTTAGAAGGCAAACTGTCACCTCGTTAGAAGCTCGTTCGAACGATCCGGGCAGGTCTTCTAACGAGATGCCAGTTTCGAGCCCAGATTTTTTCTATCTCGTTTTTCTCTATTTTCTTCACCTCTAATCCCATATAAAAATCATCCCAATAGTATTTTAAGGTTTCTAATCCACACTAAACATTCGTAAGTCATAACTTAACATTTATATAGGGCGAAATCTTCCTAAACATCATCTAATTATCAAATCTCTCAAAGTTTTTCCCCAAATCTTATGGGTAAGAACCCTAGAATATAAAATCATAAATTTCCATAAATAAATCCATTTTTGTAACATAAAGAGTAGTAATTCTTTTAGTTCAATCACCCATTAACAATTCTACATGCAAACCTATATCAAAATCTGAATTTATAACTCCAATCTCACGGGTTTTTATAAATCTTCCAATACAATGCGATTATATAATTTTCTAATCATGGAAGAAACATTCGCTTGAAATTAACGTAATTAAACCACTTGCCATGGATTATTCTCCGAATTTGGTGTTGAATTGATGAAGGTTGCTCTCCCCTTTTTTCCCAAGGTTGAAGGTTGAAGATGAAGGTTAAGGTTTTCTCTTTTGGGAACTTCTCTTAACTTCTCATGAAACCCCCGTTGCCCTCTAATAACCTAAGTGCTGGTAATGGGTTAGTGGGTCATTAATTTCCTTAATTTAAACTCCCAAAATTCGTTGGTCAAAATTCCTAAAATTCAAAAATTACCAAACTACCCTTATAAGTTGCCGGTATGGCTTAAAAATGACCCGGGACCCGAACTAAACCCCCGGCTAGTGTTTTCTGACTATTTCGACCCTTCCGGACTCGTTGGCGCACTCAAAATGACCATACGTTTTGATAAAAATAAAATTCACTTTTTAATTTAAATAATTATATTCCTGACGCGACTGTCACGCGCGTCCCAACAAAATTTCCCAAATTGCCATATTTTAATTTCAATCTCGTGACAATTTCAATAGTTTCAATATTCATATAACATCATATGTATTCACATTATAATCAAATACCAACTCACATCTCGTTAGTATTTTATCCGAATTAATTCTCAATGAATTCATTTTTAATTTAATTAATCCCATAAATAAATATCCATAAAAGTACGGGGTATTACACCAAACTCCTAATCCTTACATACGTGATGTACCGAGATTTGATAGTAAAGTATGCCTGCACCGCAGCTTAGACTCGGAGTGCCGTATTAGTATGTATATTATAGTGATAAATATATGTACTTGTGATGTATTCTACTATGTGAACTTAGTAGATAAGAAACATATTGAACCCTAAAATAATGTTAGTATAGGAATACTTAACTTTAGATTGCGAGAACTCCTCTTTGAAATAAAAAATAGAAAAACATTCAACATAGCATATCATGGGGAAATTGTGGGGGCACTAGGGGTGATATCTTAGGGGAGGAATGTTTAGACTAGTTAGATAGTAGTATAACTAGGATGGGTTAAGGGTATGCGTTAGTCATGCACTTTAGTTGAGTCGTGAGAAACTCATGTGAGAGCGCGTGACTAACATGTATATAATATTTACTATTTAGTGCAATTAACTACTTGTTGTTGTTAAAATATTTTCACCTAAGGCTCTGACCCGTTTCCTTCCAAATCTATTTTGTTTTTGTAAAAACCTTTTAGGTTTCCAGCCACGGGGACTCCAAGCATAAGAGTTCCATTTTGTTGACATGTTGTAGTTGTTGTGGAAGATACACGATCTTGATATTAGACGCCTCCACATCTTTCTTTGTTTTTTTCGAAGTCATTCATATCAGTTAGGGCATGTTGCCCATTATCTTTCGAAAATAGTAGTTTCAGACTTTCATTGATTTCGGTTGTTGGATTTATTTATTCAAACTCTTGTATTAGGATTATTTGGCATTGAGACTATATTTGGAGTGTTACCCCAGACTCAGTTTATTTCATTACATTAATTATTCATATGATATTGTTTATGTGAATGTTGACTGATTGGTTATTCATTATTTAATTGTAAGTTAATTTAATTAATAAAATTTGGCATCTCACTTTTTAAATATTAGGTGGCTAGTAACTAATTAAATGTTTTTCGACACTGATGCTAAGACTGAACCAACTCAATATTCTGTATTAATTTAATAAAGGAGTAACTACCTGGTATTTAATTAGACGAGGTATCACATGTGGTATCAGAGCATCAGGTTCTAGAGTCCGTAGGATCTGTATGGCTTATTATGCTTTCAGCGTAGCGTTTTTTGATATAGAGCCCTATTATTAGGACTGTTGCATTCGTTGTTACCTGTTGTACATTACATACTTAAGCTATAATGTTAGGTATAGTCGGTGGAGTTATAAGATTCATTTGAATTTTAGATGTCGCTTATGAGGGAGAGACAATCTAACATCGTCGAAGAAGCAAATGCGGGACAAGATCAACAAGTACCACAAGTACCCCAGGAAATGGTGACAATCACAGAGGTGGCAAGCATTATTGCACAGGTAGTTAGTATTGCAATATTGAAATTCCAATATTGTCGTGTCCAGCTTCAAGGGGACAAAAGGACAAGGGTAGTTAGTCAAGCTGTCAGAAAAAGGGGTAACAATAGTGGGGGAGCACCATTACAACAACGACAAGTTCCTTAGGGACGTCAGGACCATGGAAATGATGGATATGAGATCTAGAAACAATGCCATCAGGGCTAGCATGGCCAAGAACAAGGAGATCTCAAAAGAAAAAGGTGTTTTAAGTGTGCAAGAAATGGCCACAAATGCCAAGTTCATCTGCAACGAGCCGGAGGACAACCTCGGTCAAATCAGTTGGGTTAGCTAGGCCATCAGAGCTAGTAGCATGCTCACCAGGGCCAACAAAGAGGAAAATTTTTTTGTAAGTGCTTTATATGAGGTGAATGGGGCCACCGCCATCGAAATTTCCCTAAGAAGGGCAGGGCGCCTTCCCGGAACCACAGAATGCCCAACATGGGGAAGTAGAGATATTTATCCCAACAACATTGACTCCAAAATAATATCAGGAAGTCTAGTATGGACGTGTCTATAATGCCCGATATGATGTTATGCCACTGATACCGCAGTCACCACCCACGTTTGGAGGTACAATAATTTATTATTTATAATGGACTTTAAGATAAAAGGAAAATCTCGAATAACTTAGATGCGTTATAGTTTATTTGTACTACTTTAAGAAACATGAGCGTAGAACATATTATTATCCTAATTTTTGAACTGGCTAACGATGGTTTGAGTGATAATAGACCGTATAGTGATATTTTTGTGTTCGTTAGTCCAGGATAGAAAGTTATTGTGCTAAATGTCTTTTAAGAGAAAGTGGATCCACATATGTATCTATATATACATATATATATACTATATTGTATAGAGACTTCGTGGAGTATGTCGTTTGGTTAAATCTAATCCCTGTGGGTAGGGATGTTTACTAAAGTGACTCAAGATCGGATGAAATGTTTCTGAGCATGGGGTTTATCTCGTGGTAAATTTAAGAGTCTAACGCCAAGTTAGTAGGAGTAATGTGTTGATTATCATCTCTCGTAACATGAGAGTAGATGAGTTAATTTTATAGCAGGAAGCAGGGATGCGGGGTACAAGTCAGATACTGAGGGCCCACAAATCTCGTTGACCGACAATGTTAGTTAGTAGTGCATCGGGGGGGGGGGGGGGGGGGAGTTCCTTGTTTGGATTTCTCTTTGCAATACATCCCATGTATGAAACCTAGTGAATTTCGGGAGCTGGGAGTGTTTGGCCTTTAGTACACGAGTTTGGTACCCTAGTTTTCATCCGTAAAGGAAACGATAACCTTAAGTTTAATTATATTACTATTCATAGTCAGTAGAGCTGTATAATACAATGTAAGAAGCATTTCGAATGTTTTACATTTGAATAAATTTTTGTAACAAGGGAGGATAATATAGCTGCGATTAGTAAGGTATGGAGAAAAAACTTTGTTGGGAAGTTGTCCTAGGAATGTAAGGCTTAGTACAAGGCAAGTATAAAAAAAATCAAATATTAGTATAGGGACGCACGGAACATAGGGTGTATGGGCACCCTAAATAACTAAGGTTTAAATACCTCTCATGATAGGTCATTACGATTATGTGTTAATTACAAAGAGTTCAATAAAGTAACGATACGGAATAAATATCCGTTGCCCCGAATCGATGACTTATTCGATCAGTTGCGAGGAGATGCCTTCTTCTCGAAGATAGAATTGAGATATGGATACCATTATTTGCGTATCATCATTCTTGATGAGATATTGATCCTACGAGTTCAGGGTCATGCCATTTTGGCTAACCAATGCACCAGCCATATTCATGGACTTGATGAACAGGGTCTTCAGATAGTTCCATGATCAGTTCATCATTTTCTTCATTGATGGAATTCTGATCTATTCTTCGACGAAGGAGGAGCACGCTGAGCATTTACAACAGGTTTTGCAAACACTGCGTCAGCACGAGTTATGTGCAAAATATGAGAAGTGTGGGTTATGACTAAAGGAGGTTCAGTTTTTGGCGGCACATAGTATCAGATAAGGGTATATCCGTAGCTCCTGGAAAAGTTTTAGTGGCAAAGGAGTGGGGACAGCCCACGACATAGACTGAGATACATATTTTTTGGGTCTACCAAGATACTACAGGAAGTATATTCTGGGATTCTCAAAGACAGGGGGTCCGTTGACACACCTGACTTGCAAAGGGGTGTTGTTCATATAGGATGACGCCTGTCATTTAGCTTTTGATGAACTGAAGGAAAAGTTGACTTCGGCACCCATCTTAGCGCTCCCGAGGATGGGAGTGGAGTATTTAGTCTACATTGATGCATCCTTACATGGACTTAGGGGTGTGCTTCAACAGGAGGAAGAAGATATAACTTATCCTCCCATAAGCTTAAGCCTCATGATAGGAATTACCCCACCCATGGCTTGGAGCTAGCGGCAATCGTGTCTGCTCTCCGGATATGGAGACATTATATCTTGGGGGAGAAAATTTTCTTATTCACAGATCACATGTCACTATGGTACCTGTTCACTCAGTGGTAGATAAATATGCGTCAGCGCGGGTGGCTTGAATTTGTGAAGGATCATTAGTTCGATATCCAATACCACCCGGGGAAAGCTAACGAGGTAGCAGACGCATTATGCCATAGGCTAGTAGGTGAGGTGGATGAAGTATGGAAAGTGAAATGGAAGTAGTAGGGACACCAAGATGCAGTGGAACGATCATTTATGTCTGTTATGACAGTTACGCCTCAGATTATTATGAGGGTAGTATAAGCTCAGGCAACGGATTCGTTGTGCCAGGATCGGATATTACAACTTCTAGCACAGGGGCCGAGTCGTATTCTGTTGGTTCAGATGGAGGTTTACACTTCAATGGTAGACTAGTATCTCGTGAGGGGGAGGACTTACGACACGAGGTGATGACAGAGTCGCACGGTTCATAATTTACTGTACATCGTGGAGGAGATAAGGTTTACCAGGATATAAGGTGACAATACTGGTGTAGTGGAATGAAGAAGGATATTGTTGAGTTTGTTTCAAAATGCGCCACTTGTCAGCTGGTAAAAGTGGACCACCAGAGGCCGTCGGGGCTCCTACAGAATGGGAGAGCATTTCTATGGATTTCATCACCGGATTGCCTACATCGCAGAGGGGTTACGACTCCATATGGGTGATTATTGGTTGGCTGACCAAGGTAGCTTATTTTCTGCTAGTTCGAAACGATTATAATATGGGGCCATACGCTTAGATCTTCATTGCAGAGGTAATGAGACTTCATGGGGTGCCCCTTGATATTGTGTCCGACCAAGACAAGATTTTTGTGTGCAGATTTTGGGAGAGCTTCCAGGAGGCCATGGGTACGGATTTAATATTGAGTTCAGTCTATCACCCACAAAATGATGGACAGAATAAACGAACGAATCAGATGTTATAGGATACGTTGAGGATGTGTATCCTAGATTTTGGAGGGGATGGTAGCACTATCTTCCACTGGTGGAGTTTGCCCATAATAACTCCTACCAGTTTACTGTTGGCATGGCTCCATTCGAGGCGTTATACCATAGACCTTGTCTTTCTCCAGCGTGTTGGTTAGAGGTGGGATACAACAAGCTAGTTGGATTAGAGATGATCTAGGATACTTCGACCAAGATATAGATGATTTGGAGTGGTATTCGAATTGCTCAGGATCAAAAGAAGAGTTATGTCGTTTCCAAGAGGTTCTTCTGAGAGTTCAATGTGCGAGACCACGTGTTGCTGAGAGTATCTCCTATGAAAGGGGTAATGAGTTTTTGTAGGAAGGGGAAGTTGGCACCGAGATATAGACTTGGGTTGGGCCGGTTTCCTATAGACTTGGGTTACCAGAACAGTTGTATATGATTCATGACGTGTTCCATACTTATTCATTGAGGAGATATCTTCGGGATGAGTTGGCCCATAATTATGTTACTTTGAGGAGATTGGCGTGCAAATTGATAGTTCCGATGTGGAGGGGCCGATTGCTATCCTAGACCGTACCGATAGGAAATTGAGATCAAATGTACTACCACTGGTACACGTTAAATGGAGGCATCATAATGTCGAGGAGTCTACCTGGGAATGTGAGGATGAGATGCGCGACAAATATCCAGAGTTATTTTTACCAAGTATACCTTTATTTTTGAATTTCGGGACGAAATTCCATTATTATTAGGGGGAAAGTAGGTCATACCCCGTATTTTTACTGATTATAATTAATTGATTAATTGAATTAAAAATGGGAAATTAATTTGTAATTAATCCCGATTTAAATACTAAAGAGGTGGGAGTTAGTATTTGATTATGATTGTTGATACCAAAATTAATATGCTGATATGGACGAATCAGGAGAAGACACGTGTCGATCCACGTGGCGCAATAGCAACGAGGAGGTTTATTCCCCCGACCAGCTCATACGCTCCGAGGAACAGACTTCTCCGAGGAACTCAGACTTCCCCGAGGAACTCTTGAACGACGAGCAACTAAGACGGTCCGAGATGCATCTCGTCCACAACATTGATTGCCAGATAATCGACAGTTCAACTATTCATTGAATGCTTATCATTGACGCACACGCTTAAAGGGCATTAAATGTATCACCCTTTCATATGCATATCATTTAATGTATTACCCTTTCAAATGTACAGCCTAAGGGCTATAAATACATGGTATCACCCTCATTCAAGGGGACCGGAATTTCTTGATAGCACTTGTAATCGAGAATTCCCAAACACTCAGCAATAACATAACAGTGGACGTAGGCCATTCTTATAAGGCTGAACCACTTTAAAAATCTTTGTCTCATTTTATTTATCTGTGTTTGAATAATTAGAGCGATCTAAGTTTTTACATCAACAGATTGACGCCGTCTGTGGGAAACGACTTTTATTATCGTTTTTCACCAAGAATCATTCATCATCAATGGCAGATAATCCGGAATCCAGTAATCGAAACGCTGGAAATGCTGGAAATCCTCCAAACCCATCTGCACCTCCAGATCTGGCTGGAATTATGACGAATCTGGCTCAAGGACAAACCGCCATGCAAGAGACAATGCGGCAACTCATCCAAACTCTCCATGGCGGTACACCAACACATCCTGGATCACGAAACATCCAAAGAAATACCCGTTCACCTTCTTCACGATCCAGACGTACAAAGACGTATCATTATGAAGAATCTGATGATTTCTCTTATCAACCTGGGCAAACTTCATCGATAAGGGCCACAAATACTGAGCAACATATTACTCTCTCTCCAGAGAGGACCAGTGCCATGGAAAGATTGAGCAGGGTATCTCCTTTCAGCCGATTAGGCCCTAGGAGGAATAGGAGTCCACCTAAGACCATGTCGAGGAGTTTTCGACAACCATCAGATCTAAGAGAAGGATCAGCACAATCACGACCAGTTTTTCGTCAAGATAGATCTCAGGAGGCTACTTTAGAACGATCAATTGCTCGAACCAATAGGCCCGAGGAAGGAAATGAAGCGTGGAAAGGACCCCTTCAGCGGTTGGAGGATAGATTGGGAGAAATGGCTAAGGCGAAGAATCCCCTACAACGAACTTTTGTTCAAGGGACACCTTTTGTCCAGGCCATTATGAATTTTCCTGCACCGTCCAAGTTTAAAGCCCCTGTGGTGACCCCCAAATACGATGGAAAGACATATCCTGTTCTTCACATAGAGCAATATCAAGCTACTACCGACATCTATGCTGTCCCCGACGAGATGAGACGTAGGGCATTCTCAGGAACTCTTACTGGATCTGCCCAGATATGGTACAACAATCTTCCTCGGGGTGAGATTTCAACTTTCTTTCAATTGGCCGAGTTGTTCATCGGCAATTTATGTTTTGGAGCAAAGCCAGTAAAACGAGTAGCACACTTGTTAAGTGTTAGACAAAAATCTAGTGAGAGCACTAGAGATTACATAACTCGTTTCAATAACGAGAAGCTGGAAGTCATAGATTATGAGGA
Source organism: Sambucus nigra (assembly GCA_949130495.1). Taxonomy (NCBI): domain Eukaryota; kingdom Viridiplantae; phylum Streptophyta; class Magnoliopsida; order Dipsacales; family Adoxaceae; genus Sambucus; species Sambucus nigra. Next base: position 460,231,953 of record OX422216.1, on the reverse strand, counting down.
AAAGACAGCAATCACCGCCTTGATGAGTGGGTTGTTGCCTAATAAGTTGTATTACACTTTGGCGAAAGATCCACCTAAAACTATGTCAGAGTTGATGGCAAAAGCGGCAAAAATCATGAATGCCGAGGAGGCTATGACTGCAAAGAAGAATATGGATAAAGACATGAAGGTGGAAGTCGACAAGTCTAAGAATAAAGATCATAAGGGCAATGGCGGTGACAAGAGTTCCAGAAATAATAAGTCGTCATGGGAAGTCCTGAAGAAATTCGATAATTATAATCCCTTGAAAATGGGTATTAATCATGTCTTGGAAGAAATCAAGAATAGCGAGGAGGTAAAGTGGCCAAAGAAACTGAGGTCAGACCCTGATGCGAGGAACATGGATAAATATTGCGAGTTCCACAAAGATCATGGACATATGACTAAAAATTTCATAGCTCTTCAGAACGAGATTGAAAGACTCATCCGAAGAGGAAAGCTAGCAAAGTATGTTGATCGGGGAGGTGAAAGAAGAAATAATGATCGAACTAGAGAGAGATCTAGATCTCCTCGTCGAGTAGAGGAGAAAAAGAAGAGAGACCATGAAGATGATACCGAAGATGACCTCGACCTTCCCAAGAAACCAAGGAAGCCAGAACGAGAGGTATTTTCCATACGTTTTGGGTCATTTGATTGTAATGTTATTACAGGAGGAGATGCAGGAGGAGGAGATCTTACTGCAGAAAGAAAAGCTTACCTCGGAGAGGCACAAGCTTGCTCGTACATTCAGCGAATAAATTTGGCCGAGGAGGATCATCCGAGGAAGGTAAACAAAGAGAAGCTGGTTATTGGCTTTTCAAAAAACGACCTGGCAGGTGTTCTTTACCCTCACGACGACCCTTTGGTGATCAAAATGAGGATGAAAGAAGTAGTGATTTCAAGGGTGCTGGTAGACAATGGAAGTTCGGCAGACATCATGTACTATTCATGCTTTGACAGTTTAAATTTGAAATTATCTCAATTGGAACCTTATCACAGACCTCTTCTGGGTTTTGCTGGCGAGAAAGTTTTTCCACTTGAGACGATCAAGTTGGATATATTCATTGGAACTTGGCCTGCTTGTCGAACAGAGAGAATACGCTTCTTTGTGATGGATAAGAATGTGAAGTCAGCCTACAACATCATCATGGGAAGAGTTGGCTTGAAGAAGTTCGAAGCAGTTCCATCTACAGTACATCAATGCTTAAAATTCCCAACAAATTTTGGAGTAGGAGTTGTGAAAGGTGATCAAAAAGTAGCTCGGGAATGCTATTATTCATCTGCCGAGCAAGAGGAGCTTGAAGAGTCAAGGAAAAAGACTACTACGTACCAGGTGGATGAAGGTACAGAAATTGAAACACTGGATCCTCGAGATGAATCCCAACTTGTAAAAGGACAGGTGGTGGAATCTACAGAAAATGTTATTCTGGACGACGAACACCCTGAACGAACAATTCAGATAGGTTCGTCGTTGGATGCTTCAATAAAACAGGAGTTGATAACTTTCTTGAGAAATAGGAAGAAAACTTTTGCGTGGAGTCATGAAGACATGCCAGGAATAGATCCAAACTTCTTATGTCATGAGCTCAATGTGAATAAGGAGATCAAGCCTGTAAAGCAGAGAAGAAGGGTATTTAGCCCCGAGAAGAATCAAGCTATTCAAGAGGAGGTCGACAAGCTCCAGAAAGCCCAATTCATTGAAGACGTGAAGTATCCAGACTGGTTAGCAAACATGGTGATGGTAAAAAAGAAAAACAATAAATAGAGAATGTGTGTTGATTTTACCGATCTCAACAAGGCATGCCCAAATGATCACTTTCCATTGCCCAGAATTGATCAACTGGTAGATGCTACCTCGGGACACGAGCTGCTCAGCTTCATGGATGCTTACTCTGGCTACAACCAGATCAAAATGAAACCCGACGACAGGGAAAGTACTTCTTTTATTACCCCTAGGGGAACTTATTGTTATAATGTTATGCCTTTTGGTTTGAAAAATGCAGAAGCGACATACCAACGACTGATGAATAAGGTTTTTGCCGAACAAATCAGTTGCAATATGGAAGTCTATGTCGATGATATGCTAACAAAGAGTAAGAAAGCTGCTGATCATCTAGTTGACTTAGCTCAAACCTTTGATCAACTGGATAAATACCAAATGAAACTCAACTCGGCGAAGTGCACATTTGGAGTACGAGAAGGAATGTTTCTCGGGTACATCGTAAACCAACGAGGCATTGAGGCGAATCCAGAAAAGATCAAAGCTCTTTTAGGATTGCGATCTCCAACGACGAAGAAAGAGGTGCAGAGTCTTACAGGACTAGTTGCAACACTCAACAGATTTGTATCCCGAGCAACTGATAGATGCCTTCCATTCTTCAAAACACTTCGAAAAACTTTCGAGTGGAATGAGGAATGTGATAAATCCTTTCAAGACTTGAAGAAATATTTGGGAGCACCTCCACTATTGTCCAGGCCAGTAATTGGAGAAAAGTTGTACTTGTACCTGGAAGTATCAGAGAATGCAGTCAGCTCGGCATTGATCAGAATGGAGAATGGAATTCAGAAGCTAATTTATTACACAAGTAAGGCTTTCCGAGGTGCAGAAATCAGGTACCCAAAGTTGGAAAAATTGGCATTGGCATTGGCATTAATTGAAGCAAGTAGAAGAATGAGGCCATATTTCCAGGCCCATACCATCATTGTGTACACCGACATGCCATTACGACAAGCCCTTCATAAGCCAGAAAAATCAGGGAGACTGATGTATTGGGCAATAGAGCTCGGTGAATATGATATTGTGTATGAACCCAGATCATCACTAAAAGGGCAGGCCGTAGCAGATTTTATAGCAGAATTTACTTATCTTGATACTCCCGAGGATCAAAAGTTGCTCGCCCTGTGGATGTTACAGGATCAACAAACACGAGCCCAGACCAACTCCGGTTGGTAAAAGGATGAGTGGATGTTAAAAAATCAATAAACATAAGCTCAGACCAACTCCGGTTGGTAAAAGAGATTGTGGATGTGGAAGGATCATCAACTTCGAACTCAGATCAGCTCCGGTTGGTAAAAGAGCGAGAAGAGATGGTCGATGAGGAGAGAAAAGTACCAGGGGAGGTTGAAAGGAGGCAACAAATATTTCACCGAGGAATTCTATCAGATAAGAAATTTAAAGACGGGTTACCCATATGGAGATTATATGTAGATGGCTCATCTTGCACAGCAGGTTGTGGGGCAGGAATTGTTTTGAACACCCCAGACGAGATTGATATGGAATATGCCTTACGATTCCAATTCAAGGCCTCCAATAATGAGGCTGAGTATGAGGCCATGATAGCAGGTCTTAATTTAGCAAAGATTATGGAAGCGCAACAAGTGATGGTATTCGGTGATTCTCAATTGATTGTAAATCAGATGATAGGAACATATGCAGTTAAAGGAGAATTAATGGTCAAGTATCATGCAAAGGTGATGAAGTTATTGACAGAATTTGATGCAATTCAGTTGATTAGAATACCAAGAATGAAAAATGCACAGGCAGATGCACTGGCCCGACTAGCATCAGCTACTCGTACCGAGCTGCAAAGAACAATACCAATTGAAGTATTAGAAACTCGGAGCATAGATGAAGACCTGATGATGAATGTTATTACCATTGATTCAGGACTATCCTGGATGGATCCCATCAGGGTATACATTGAGGATGGAGAACTACCGGAGGATAAGCTCGCTGCCAAGAAATTGAAGTATAAAGCTGCTCGGTATGTACTCATTAATGGTGTTTTGTATAGACGAGGAATTATGGCAGGTTTGCAGAGATGTGTACATCCCTCCGAGGTGAAAGAATTGATTGAAGAGATCCATGAAGGGTCCTGTGGAGCTCATGTAGCAGGTCGGACACTTTTACAAAGGGTGATGACACAAGGATACTACTGGCCGACGATGAGGGCTGATTGTATGGCTTATGCTAAGAGATGCGACAAGTGCCAACGTTTTTCCTCCATCCGACGAACTCCAAAAGCATTGTTGACACCCATAACTTCCCCTTGGCCATTTGCCATGTGGGGAATTGATTTGGTTGGACCACTGCCGACCACCCGAGGAAGATTCAAATACCTCGTCGTCGCAGTGGATTATTTTACTAAGTGGGTAGAAGCTGAACCCCTTATTGATATGACGTACGAGAAGGTATACCAGTTCGTTTGGAAGAACATCATCTGCCGATATGGTCTCCCTCATGCCTTCATCACAGACCATGGAACACAATTCGATAACGAGGAATTTGCTACCTATTGTCGACAATCAAACATTTTGAAGACTCATTCAGCACCAGGCCATCCTCAAAGCAATGGACAGACTGAAGTGACGAACAGAACATTATTAAATGGTTTGAAGAAGAGGCTAAGTGAGGCTAAAGCTAATTGGATTAATGAGCTACAGTCAGTATTGTGGGCTTACCGAACAACTCCCCGAGCAGCAACTGGAGAATCACCATATATGATGGCGTTTGGAAGTGAGGCTGTAATACCTGCCGAGTTGGGTCTCCCAACACACAGAGTGCTGAATTTCAATTCCCCAGTCAGTGACTTGATGAGAAGATTAGATTTGGACATGCTCGAGGAGGTTAGAGAAGAGGCAGCCATTAGGAATGCTGCTTATCAACAACGAACAGCTCTGTTCTACAACAAGAGGGTGAAGAAATGCGATTTAAAAGAAGGAGATTACGTGCTAAATAAGGTCATTCATAAGCACAATAAATTGGAAGCAAACTGGCCTGGACCTTATCGAGTTACAGAAGTTGTTCGACCAGGAACTTACCGAATAGCAACTCTAGAAGGAGAGGAATTCAAGAATGCATGGAATGCTAAACACCTACGCAAGTATTATCAGTAATGTAAAATGTAAAGCAGTTCCATCAATATGAATAAAGCGATGATGTTTCACCATCTTCTCTCCTTTTATTGAAAGTTTTTCGGGGAATACTAGTGTACAACACTACGCTGCTCGACAGTAAAAAGAAGACGATAGTTCAAACCCACGACCAACTCCGGTTGGTAAAAGGGCGAGAACAAACTATACTCCTTTGGTTAGGAGTCGTACACTAGCGTGACCAACTCCGATTGGTAAAATAACTAGTGGACATGATAGTTCAGACCCACGACCAACTCCGGTTGGTAAAAGGGTGAGAACAAACTATACTCCTTTGGTTAGGAGGTGTACACTAGCGTGACCAACTCCGGTTGGTAAAATAACTAGTGGACATGATAGTTCAGACCCACGACCAACTCCGGTTGGTAAAAGGGTGAGAACAAACTATACTCCTTTGGTTAGGAGGCGTACACTAGTGTGACCAACTCCGGATGGTAAAATAACTAGTGGACATGATAGTTCAAACCCACGACCAACTTCGGTTGGTAAAAGGACGAGAACAAACTATACTCCTTTGGTTAGGAGGCGTACACTAGCGTGACCAACTCAGGTTGGTAAAAGAACTAGTGGACATGATAGTTCGAACTCAGACCAACTCCGGTTGGTAAAAGAGAGAGAACATGTGATTCCTAAAAATGCCAATCTCGGTTGTTAAGAAACAAAATATGCCAACTTATGTTGGTCGGAAGGAAAAACTATTCCAGAAAATACAAAATATTCCAAACTGAACCAAGTATGGTTGGTCGAGGATCAAAACCCACTAACTGTAGTTGGTCGACGAGGATAATTTATCGAACTTGGTTGGTCGGACACATTTTATGAAAAAATTTACCAAGTATGGTTAGTCGGGGATAACAACTTTCACTAACTATAGTTGGTCGACGAACACAATTTAACAACCTTGGTTGGTTGGAAAAATTTTAAACATTTTTATACTCATTACTTTGTTATTAAGTGATCGAGCAACATTACTAATACTTGTAATTTTTATTACAAAGTTGGTCGATGAACCACATGATATTATTATGCAAGCACAAATATAAAGTGTTCGACAAAAGAATAGCAATATAGATTTGGAAACAAAAGTGAAATTCTTTCATTAAAGTCAAAATGAATTACACAAGTTTATTACATTGATATTAAATTGTGTACTAACTATTACATTAGAACCTCTTATTCTACTGGTCGTTTCCCTGCTGCTTTTGAAACAGGCTCCTCGCCAGCAGGAGGATCTTCCAGGCAAAGAGGAGAATTAATGAAGTTAATATCTCGAAGCATTCTGAAGTTCATTATTGAAGGAGTGTCCAGTAAATGCTCCGGACGAGATACTTTGATCTGAGAGTGAAGATTATAATCACCAAGGGATTTTGCAATTAAAATCCGAGGAATGGCACGAGCTAGGATCCATTCCATGTCCAAATTATATGGTGGCACAGGCAGGTCAAGAAACCCAGGATCATAATAATCCTAAAGGTAGTGCCCCTGCTCGAGTTTCAGCACGCCCAAGGCATTCAGCCAACCTTGATTGTAGCCCTCGTTATTGGCATTCTGGATACGATCATCTAAATGGAATAACGCTTCGTTGTATCCAGCCATCCAAAACTCCCTGGGCTGTTTATTAAATTGAAAGGTCAACTTTTCAAGCTTCTCGTGAAGGTTTCTGACAAGAACATCCTTATTATCCAAAGCAGACTTTGTCGAAGCAAATTGATCCTCCAGATTTTGGATTTTCTTGGACATTTCAGACAAAGCCCGATCTTTTGCATTCAATTGGAACGCTTGGGTTTCCAATATTGACTGAGTACGAGCTTCTTCGACAGAACGACGAAAAGTTCTTGCTCGACCCCGAGTAGGTGGAGTACTTTGTTCATCGGCAACATCCTGAGCAACTCTTCCTCGTCCACGAGAACCTCTTCCTCATCCCCGAGCAGCAGTAGAAGTACCCGACCTTCTTAAGGTATCCAACTCTTGCCTTAACTTGGCATTCTCATCCTCTAAAAAGGAAAATCCCTCATCAGTCACTGGGATTACAGCTGTTGAAAAAGATGCTGCAGACTTATACTGGGCCAGCTCTTTCTGCAAATTATTATTCTCTTGCTCTAGCAGCTCGGCAATCTGTCTACATGCTTCAACTTCACCCTTTAGGGTTCTCTCCCTGACATCATACCCAGCAAGGATATTTTTGTGGCCTGTCTCGGCAGAAAGCTGTTGATACCTCTTCTCATACCCATCATGAAACAGGGCAGGTGATTCTTTATATTGATGTTGAAGCTCATCGAGAGTACCTTGCAAGTCCTCTATCATTTCATAATAAGCCACGTTGTTGGCTACAGCACGATCAAGTAAACCCTTCAGGTACTGATAAGCCTGAACTGTTTGCTCTGAAGCATCATGGACGAGGATGTCTGCAACTTCTGATGCACTTAGTTCTGTGTGACCAGCCTTATAATATTCATGGAATTGCTGCATCAGCTTTATGTGATTATCATATAGCATATCCATCCTGGACAGAAACTAACCGAAAAGGAAAAAGTAATCATAAAAAAGAAGATCAAGGCAGAATACAGAAAGAAAAGAGACAATCATATGGAAGAAAAGAACTCAAATTTTATTAGATCATAAGGCAAAGTTACAAAGATCTTGGTTAAATTTGGAAAAGAAGCAAAATAGAAAGAGAATACCGAACAACTTCACACCTTTTCCTTGTCTCCCAAGACTTTCTCGGGAGGTTGGGACGAGGAGCATGGTTGCTTGGTGGGAACAATGAGTTGTTCGGCAGAAGTTGAGACTTGTTCAGGAGGAGGCAAAGAAGAGATCTCCTCGGTGGCTGTCTGATTGGGTTGTGGAGCAAGGATGAGATCACCCACTACCATTGAAGATTCTTCGGAGGCATCTTCGTCCTCTTCTTCATCTTCGATGGCTGGGGGAGGACCAGGGAGATGTTGTTGAAATAGTTCAGAGTCCTCGCTAACCTTCAGTTCTTGCAAAGCAGCAACCCATCCATCTCGGAAGTATTTCAAATTCCCATACTGCACCTGGGCCATCATTGCTGCTACCCCCTTGTCCCAACCTTTGTCCCAACCGGTTCGAAATGATTTTTTCACAGCCACTTTTCTTTTCATTTTCTCCGAGGAGAGCTTCTCGGATAGAAGATCCTCGGAGGCTTTCAACTTGGCCTCCACCTCCTCCTTCTGGCGATTTACTTCTCGCAGAAGGGTCAGCTCTTCCTCGGCCGATTTTAACTTATTCTCAAGCTCCCCAAAGCTTGTGAGCTTCTCGGCATATTTTTTATTGTCTCTCTCCAAGTCCTTCACTTTATTTCCCAACTGCACCTTCTCTGCTTCAGACGCAGCCAACTTCTTCTCCCATTCACCTTTATCCTCGTCGTATTTTTGACTGGATTCCTTCAAAGATTGGGCCAAGCCCTGAAAAGCATCCTCCACTCCATACGAGGAGCTAGAAGCCTTGAGTGCTTCATCTTTCTTCACTATGGTGTTAAAGCAGCTCACCAGCTGAAAAAGAAGGTAGTGATAAGTTAGTGCCGAGATACATATATTGATAGAAGGAAATAAGAATTCAAGATAAGAAGAAACTTACTGAAGAAATGTGACGAGTAGCTAGGGATGTCAGCATATCCCTAGACATGTTTTCCTCGATTCCTTGGACTTCAGGAATAGTCCAAGTCTTTACCGAGCTCATTGCAGAGCTTGGGGGAATAATGGTTGGAACACCAGCTCCACTAGCTTGGAGCTGGAGAATGGCTTCAGAAAAACTAACCGAGGAGGATTTCTTCAATCTCCTCGGTGTCTTCTCAACAACCTCAACCAAAGAAGAAATTTTGGTTGGAGAGATAGTGATTACTTCCACAGGCGCATCCTTCTGCGTAGGAGCCACTGGGGGCTTCTCGGCGGCCTTCTGAGGAGCAACAGAAGGGGCAGCATCCACTTTCTTTGTCCCCTTAGGGACATCAACTTTATTTCTCTTTCCATCTCCAGCAGAGGAGGTCTCTTCAAAGAGAGCAGGAACTCTTCTCTTGCCCATCTTCTGACTCAAAGGAATGTGAGAGTCTAGTGAAGAATCTTCAGAAGCTGGCAATGGTTCACTAATGCTAACCACAGGACGACCAGTAAAGGAGGATGTATAGCTCTTGTACTGCAGCAAGTATAAAGCAGACCTGACGTGCTCGTCTGCAACCTTCTGATGCAAACTCCAGATATGTTTCAAATTCTTTATATTAACTTCTGATTCTTTAGGAGTTTTTCTCTTGTTGTCAACTGCAAACAAAAACATATTGAAATGTCATTCATGCATTTATTCAAACATAATGAAATCATAATTTCAGAAATGAAATAAAATGAAAATAACCTATCCCATTGCCATATGGAGGGCATTTGGGACCTTCATACACTTCATCTCCAACCAAAGGAGCATGTTGCCAATTTTTTATAACTACTCCATGTTCAAAATAATCCCTGTTAGCATCAGGGAGATTGACTACTAGAGCCCTATTCAAAAATCAAGTTTTTAAATAATAAACATTATCTAGAATAGCCCATCTATAACAGTACATAATCTCAGGAATCCCTATACGAGTTCCATGAGTTTGATTTAATCTATGCACCCCATTAACTATTCTCCATGTATTGGGAGCTATTTTTGCAGGAACAACATCAAAATAGTGACAAAACTCTAAGCATAAAGGGTTTGGTGGAAAGGAGAATCCACATTCAGCAATGAAGAGGCTGGGGAACCAATGTCCCTCAGCCAAACGAAAGTAATTTGAAGGCTCAGAAAGATCCTCCAAAGTTACCCAAGAAGGAATAGAGAAATTAGAACGGAATTTTCAAGAGATTCAATAATATAAACCATGGTGAATAAAAGAAATGAAGAAGAAGGAAGAAGATCTTACAGGAATAAAGGGAGATCTGTTGACAACGAATGAAAACAAGGATGAACGCACAAGAGAAAGAAAGGCTATGGAAAACTCGAAAGCAGAAAATTGGAAAAGGTAGAAGACGGTATGATTGCCTAAGAAGTTTAAATACTTTGCCTTGGGAAACGGCGAAAGAAATGATTACAAAAAGGAAACTATTACGCTACCGGCGGCTAAAAGGACAAAAAGTGCACGAAGATCGAAGCGCTTATAAAAAAGCAAAAAGGCGGATTCTGCGAATTGGGAAGGAAATTCAAATACGAAGAAAATACTCCTAAAAATCAGGAAGGTCATTTAATATTGCCATATATCGAGAAAGAATGTTCCATATTCCTCAAAGTTCGAAACATGAAACATTGGGGGCTTCTGTTGATACCAAAATTAATATGCTGATATGGACGAATCAGAAGAAGAAACGTGTCGATCCACGTGGCGCAATAGCAACGAGGAGGTTTATTCCCCCGACCAGCTCATACGCTCCGAGGAACAGACTTCTCCGAGGAACTCAGACTTCCCCGAGGAACTCTTGAACGACGAGCAACTAAGACGGTCCGAGCTGCATCTCGTCCACAGCATTGATTGCCAGATAATCAACAGTTCAACTATTCATTGAATGCTTATCATTGATGCACACGCTTAAAGGGCATTAAATGTATCACCCTTTCATATGCATATCATTTAATGTATTACCCTTTCAAATGTACAGCCTAAGGGCTATAGATACATGGTATCACCGTCATTCAAGGGGACTGGAATTTCTTGATAGCACTTGTAATCGAGAATTCCCAAACACTCAGCAATAACATAACAGTGGACGTAGGCCATTCTTATAAGGCTGAACCACTTTAAAAATCTTTGTCTCATTTTATTTATCTGTGATTGAATAATTAGAGCGATCTAATTTTTTACATCAACAATGATAATTATGTTGAATATTATTGAGCAAGTATAGTAATTTATGCTTATGAACTTATTAAAAATTGTCACGTGTGGAAAATACGACAGTTGTAGAAATTAAGTTAGGATGCACGTGTCAGTCGTGTCGAAACCAATTTAATGAATTATAGAGTAGTTTATTTTTATGTCATCCTTATGGTCATTTTGAGTCCACCAACGTGCCCGGAAGGGTCGATATAGTCCAAGAAGTCTACCCGGGGGTTTAGTTTGGGTCCTGGGGTAGTGTTAGGCCAAATCGGCAACCCGGGAGGGTAGTTTAGTCATTTTACTATTTCATGAATAGTGAACTATGAATTTTAGAAAGCTTTATCAGCTGCTAGGTTAGAATCTTAAGTTTTTCACCACCAAGACTCACAGACGACCATTTGAGAAGAAGTAGAGAAAGTTTCCAAAGGAGAACCACCATCCTTAGGCTTTTTGTGCCACCGTGACCACCATCGGATAGATCGACAAGAGAGGATAGTGTGACACCCCTCTTATTAAAATAAGAGATGGCCATCCCGATACTCCAATAATTACAAGAATCATAGATGGTTCATTCTTAGCATCATTGAAGTACAGTAATCATACGAGATAACCACCAATTATTTTAGAAAACAGATTGCCAAAATTTATTTATTGGTTAATCAAAAACATTTAAACAATCCAATTGAAAAGAAGGTGTATAAAATAAATATAGATAATAAATCAGCAACCATATACATCAAAATAACCGAATAAGCTATCGGTTATCAGACCTTTACAATTACATTATACCGAGTATTAAAGTAAAATATCACATTATATAATAAAAGTACAAAGCTTGAGCAACACGCCTGAATGTGTAACCGATCATAACTAGTATACAAAAGGATGGAAGCGTGTATATCAATTATCCTGAAACATCCGCAAGGTGTTACAGCTCCTGGACACTGGGATAGAAAATTCAATATAGGCGTCTTTGCGGCGGAGCACCTGGGCGAATATAAGATTCATGCAAAATAAAGAGACATAAACGGGTCAGGGCCCGGTTTAAAATAGATTCACAAAGTGAATAAAGTGCATGACCGTTATGAACAATTTACCATCATAAATAAGTTTATCTCGCACTAGACAAAGAATGATAATAATTATCCCCTCTCAATCTAAAGGCACCACCTGCGAAATATCAACGATAACGATCAATAATCATCTATGCATGTGAATATGGATAAAATCTTAATTGATGAGATTTTATTTCCGTTTTACATAATTTCACTTCACGGTTCCTTTTCTCATTAGGAAACTTATTCAAAGCAATTTATTTCATAAAGAGCTTTATCATTAAAAAAGTCCCACTTTATTACAAATAGTTATATTTCACAACATATAATGATTCTAAGACCATCCTTACGGGTTTCCCCACTAGATGCGCCCCTAAATAACTATCATCTTCCAGGGCCTATTATCAAGACAACCTGGGCATCCTACATCGCGTGATATCAGGAAGCGGCCATATACCTTCGATAGTGGGTCATAACCACACCCGAAATTACCTCACTTTGAACAATAATCACACAATAAATGAAACCAGTCCTATGCCTGAGGACTATATTCACCCTGCATTTACTAGCCAGGGGACTTCACCTCATGCGCGTAACTTCCCCTATGATAGCATTTAGAGAGGTGTGTAAAATCAAATTATCATTCACATGTTATTCCCATTTTAAAATATACATTAGGTCTTTATCCGGAGCCATAAGTGTTTAATGTCATCATTATTAACTTCAATGTTCAATAAATCCCTGAAATGAATCTCCGAGAAATAATGACGCTACTATAAGCCACAAAGTATAGTATACCTCATTCACGTCTCTAAATTTCCTCAATTATATAATCCTACTCTTCTCGAGTCTCAAACTAGTTTACCCAAAAAAGGATACCCTAACGTCTATTAAATAATCCCCGAGATAAGCCCAAGTATCCCCGTTCAACTATAGAGTAGTCATATACCTAATATAAGGCTCTAGTAGACTTTATTTCACCCTAAGAGAAAGTTACTAGGTCCTAAACCTACAAGAAAAGGGTTACAAACTAAGTTAGAAAAATATCCCAAAACAGCAAGAATTCGGAATCGATTCGCCCTGGCCGAATCGATTCGGTCTTGACAGCGAATCGATTCAGATAGGTCGAATCGATTCGGTCAAGAGGACCCAACATTCTGCATACTGCCGAATTGATTCGGATAAGCCCAATAGATTCACCCAACATAGACCTGTAACCTACCCCTTTAGCGAATCGATTCGCTAGGGGCGAATTGATTCGCCTAGGCCAGAATGCCCAATTTCGGCAATGGAGTTTAATACCCCAACTTTTCCAAAACTCATTTCTCCTCCATTTTTACCCACACCAGCCATCATTAATCTAACCAAAACACTCTTATATACATACAAACTACTATAATCCACACAATAGTTATCTAAAACAATGTTTAAGGGTTCAAACACTACAATTTTTCTAAAACTCATATTTGTTCAATTTCTCACAAATACACAACTATCACTACAATTTATTCACCTTAATCATATATTAGCAAGTAAGAAACTTGCCTTAAGCTGAAATCTCATATTCCCTTTCGGTAGATGCAAGATCAAACCCAGTTTCTTCAATTCTCCTTCTTCCTCTTCTTTTTCCCCCAAATTCTCTTACTCTCTTCTTCTCTTTAGGTTTAGGAAGCATACACTTGAGAAATAAAAGGGTTGCAAGACTTAATCATGCCCTTATAATTAATTCCCATCTTTAAATGTTAATACACCATTAAAATGACTCGTAACTACATAATTAAGTCATAACCAGTCAAAAGTGCCCGGACCCCAAAAATACAATATGGAACTTATTTTGACTATCTCAACTATTACGGGGCTAACCGCGCCCTCTAAATTAGCATTCAGAATAATATAAATCATTTCAAGTTCCAACTTCATTTAAACCATAAATGCCGTGTAAAGCACAACGACACAACAAAACGCAACATGATGCTATTTACGTGCACTCAATAGTAAATATGCAAAATCTTGTAAATATTATCTTTTAAATCAATTAAAGAAATATTTACTCCATTGTCCAATATTTTATAAAATTACCTCACATGGAAAATCAATATAGAATAAATTACTCAAAAGTAAGGGTTATTACAGATAGCTCCTATATCATCTTCTCCAAAGGATCATAATTTCCATTTCCAGGCAAGTGATTTAACTTACAATAATTCAGTGTATATATTATCCAAGATAGTTTAAAATTGGAGAAAAATCTTGAAAAATGATGAATTAATGGATTTGGATATTTAAATCTTAATCTTGGTAGGTTTTTCATGTAGATTAACTTCTTGAAATATAGCAGCCAAGAAATCATGACCCATGTGTAGAGAATTACGAATTTATGTTGAATTATATGACGTTCTTGAAGAAAATATAAGAAATAGGGTTTTTATGAAATATACATGATTTGGTCCAAGAAAAAGATAACCCATAATGATTTGATTATTCTAAGACGTTAGAATTTATGTCCTTATGTTGGTATAACATTTGGAAAAAATATTTGGGAGCTTGGGACATTATAATAGAGGATTTGAGGATTAAAATTGATGAAAACCATAGGAAAAAATATGCAGAAATTGTTATCCAATATCTGATGGATCGATGGATCGACCCACGAATGTCGATCGATTGATTGGATTGATTGATCGACCATTTCCTTCGATCGATCGACTCCTCCTTAATTTTGTTAATTATCTTCCTTGAAGGTTTGACAAAATACCAAGCTTATAAGAACTCTTAGTGTGATTAATAGAATATTGTGGGACTTAGTTAAGGTCAATAGGGTCATAGTTAAATGGTATTCTTATGAGTGCTTGCCGAGTGAGGTACAGTTAGAAATTATATAAATTGGAACTGAAATTGGATGAATGATAACTTAATGTTAGGAACAATACTAGAGGGACTTTGGAATACTAAAATAACCTTAGAGGCAAGTGGGAGACTTAGTAACATTTGGGGATAGGTTTAAGTACTCGAATTTATACGACGAGAGTTATCGCTAAATATATTACGTAGAATAATCATGATGAAACTATACTATGTATGAGACTTGTAATATAGGACATGAGTATACCTATATTGAAATGGTGATTACTTAATTTGTGTGTTACCTAGTATATGGATTATTATGTGTATGACATACCTACCATACTTTCTATCACGGGAGGTTGTAGGAAGAGGAAAATATTGTCTTGTGTGCCTTCGGTGGGATTTAGATTTTGTACGTCAAGAACATAGGACTGTGAAGACTTATTTGTTAGTTGATGAGTCAGCTAACCGTGGGAGCGTAGGTATGTGCATGACCCATGGGTATGTGAACTATGTTCTCCTCCAATATGTGTGATTTCTATTGATGCGATTCCTTAGTGATTCGGAACTCGTAATCCTTATGTACGTGATGTACCGAGATTGATAGCAGAGTATGCCTGCACCACGGCTTAGCCTCGGAGGCCGTATTAGTATGTATATTATAGCGATAAATATATGTACTTGTGATGTATTCTACCGTGTGAACTTAGTAGATGATGAAAATATTGAAACCTAAAATAATATTATTATGGGAATACTTAACTTTAGATTGTGATAACTCCTCTTCGAAATAAAATATGGAAAAACATTCAACATGTCACAGCATGGGGAAAATGTGGGGGAACTATGAGTGATAGCTTAGGGGCGGAATGTATACAGACTAGTTAGATAGTAGCATAACTAGGGTGGGTTAAGAGTATGCATTAGTCGTGCACTTTTCTTGAGGGGTGAGAAACTTATGTGAGATCATGTGACTAACATGTATATAATATCTACTGTTTAATGCAATTACACATTTTCTATTTTTAAAATATTTTCACCTCGGGCTCTGGCCCGTTTTCTTCCAAATCTATTTTTTTTGTAAAAACCTTTTAGGTGCCCAAACACAGGGACGCCAAGCATAAGAGTTCCATTATGTTGCGTTTTGTAGTTATGTGGAAGTTTCAGGATCTCGGTAGTGGATGCCTCCACATCTATCTGTGCTTCTTTTGGAGTCATTCATATCAGTTAGGGCATGGTTCCCAATCTTTTTAGGAGGTAGCAGTTTCAGACTTTCATTTATGTTAGTTGTTGTATTTATTTATTCAGACTCTTGTATTAGGATTATTTGGCATTGAAAATATTTGTGTAGTGTTACTCCAGACTAAGTTTTTTTCATTACATTTATTATTCCTATGAGATTGTTTATCTGAATGTTGAATGGTTAGTTATTCATTACTTAGTTGTAAGTTAATTTAATTAATAAAATTTGGGATCTCACTTTTTAAATATTAGGTGGATAGTAACTAATTAAATATTTTTCGATAGTGATGCTAATACTTAACCAACTTGATATTCGGTATTCATTTAATAATTTACCAAAATTTATTTATTTTTCTTTTCTTTAAAAGACGAAAAATTAAATTAAACACATATTTTAATTTCTTAAAACAAATTAAAATTAAACCACAAAGTTAATTAAAGTAAACACACACACACACATTTTAAATTCACTCAAACCAAATTAATTTTATTATCAAGTTTAAAAAACCTAGGCAAGAATATTGTCCCATTAATTTAGTGCCAACTTGAATTAAATTAACTTAAACTAAAATTACCCAAATAATTAAGCATGAACCATTTTAATTAAGATTGCGAATTAAACCCAATTTTATCATTTTACCCTAAGCATGCGTTCTAGGTTGTTTTTACAAAAGATAAAATAAATTCACAATACCACTACACCGCGATGTACGAGGAAAACCCAAATGGGAAAAACAATGGACGACCCTAGCCTTACATCCACTAAGTAGGGAATTTTTACAAGTACAAGACAAATGACTTAATCAACTCGACTCGACTCCTTCAAGCCCTCCACGCGTCTTATTTTACCAACCGCTACTTAGTCAACAATCCCGGACTCCACCGGAACCTTGGACTCCTCTAATGAAGCTTTTGGAACCCGTCAACCACACACGGTGCCTTTCACCGTATGAGAACGTTGCAGCAAATGTATCTCCTTTTTGGTTAGACAATGAACCAAACAACTCTTCGATGGGTAGAGTAAAACTCAGTGCCAACCAAACTGTAAGAAAGATATATATATATATATATATATATATATATATATATATATATATATATATAGAGAGAGAGAGAGAGAGAGAGATGAAAAACTTAGAATCTTAAACTAAAACAAATGGGTGTATACTTTTGTGTTTTGAAAGAATTTAAGCCATCTAAATTAAACACACAAAAGGGACGTTTCTAAACATAAATTTTCTCACTCAAAAGATATCAAAATTAGGTGAAAAGTCTTAGAAAAAATCTAGTCCCGAAGTGGTTAAAACCTGTCAAAATAAAGTGGGGACAAAGTAGTGGGAAAATGCCAAAAACTGCCAAAAACTGTTCCCGCTAGAAATGGTGTTTGAACCGCTTTTTTGTCCGAACGACATTTCGTTCGTACAACCTTTCTAACGAAAATTCAGTGTTCAATAGGGAAACTCATTGGCAAAACTCTTTCGAACGACATTCTCGTTCGAACGACAATTTCGAATGAAAAGTCAGGATATTCATTTGTCATTTTAAGCTCATAAAAATTTATTTTAAATAAAATTACACCCATTAGAAACTATTCCAAGTCTCTATAAATATATATATATATATATATATATATATATATATATATATATATATATATATATATATATATATATATATATATATATATATATTTGTAGAGACTTGGAATATGATAAAATGTTGAGGACGCAAAACGAGGCACTAAAAACTCGGTAAGGATGATGTCTTCTTGAAATGCTTGCCGCCGCGTCTTTAACTTTACACCTCATAAGCTTGAAGGATTCACACGAACATTGTCCTATGACTCAAATGTTTTGTCCGAAATTGAGACAACACTACATTAAGACTTAATTGGAAATTTGTGTCCTTACAAATCGCCCCCTTTGGATATTCCGGTATAAAAACCAAAATAAATTCCTAAAGGGCCGCCAAGCTCAACTACACTCGAAAACATCCCACTCAAAATAAAAAATTACATAGCTTGACTCAAAACCCAAGGATGACTATCTTTTTTTATGAATGTTGTCTCTAGAAAATTGAAAAATTCCTACACACTTAAGAAAAACATTAAATGCATAGGGAAAATTAAATATTAAATGCAATTAAAATAATTACTCCCCCTAAATTAATTCTCACCTTTATCAAATAAATGACCTTCTTAGGAACAAGTATCCCCCTAAGTTAAATCTCCCAAAGTAATATACGATTATAATAGGATTAGATACCATTTCTCCCCCTATTATTCTCCCCCTTTTTGTTTTTGAATAGACAAAGGTGATAGAATTAATGAAATACTCATTTCTCCCACAAATTAACTAAGTACGATTCCTCCTACATAAAGGATAAAAATATGGGAAAACAAGTAGATATGTGGATACATAAAGTGATGGGATCATTAAGGCATATGGGAAAGAAAAATGGAACTAATCCATACAAATATTAATGGACACTAATTATGATGCGACAAAATGATACCAATTATGAATTAGAAGCATAGATGGACTAGCAAGCAAGGCAAAGACTCAAAAACTAAAAAATACCATATATATGTATACACAATGGATATCACTAATGTACGCACACATATACATAGGTATGAACACCACACATAACACAAAATACATTAAGCTTTTCACACTCGAATGGAAAAAATGTGTCCAAATAAATGTGGTAAACGGAAGTGTAGGGAATGTGAACAAGTAATAATTAAATTTCAACCCAATCACTTAAAACATGTTCATGGCGTTCTCATTTTATTGCAAAACATTATCACATTTAAATATATCCCCATGTGACAATATAAATTGAACTCAATGAACAAACATACATAATGCACATAAGCCTAGAATTTTGATGATTCTACAAATTATTAAAGTCATGACAATAAACACTTGTCAAGGATACAAAATTATTGTGCAAACCCATTAATATATACAACCAAACTCCTCATAAATTTCTTTGTCTATTTCTTTTGTACATATTAACTTAACTATTTTGGCATTGACAAATATTCTTTTTAATGCCACATTTTTTTTAAAGCCTTAAAATTCAATGGTGGCTTTTCATGCAAAGTAATTTTGTCTTTCGCAGCTCGATTCCATTGATAAAATACTACACTAGATAAAAAAAAATTCTATTTTAAAATTCGGGAAACAGTTATTACATGCACAAATCCTCCATAGTCATAGCAAAATGTAAATGACTAAATTGATAGGAGAACATCTCACTTAGCTCAAATATACATGTGACGATTATATTTCAAGTGAGATCGTGCATCAGTGAATTAGGGCATATAAAAATAGAATCCATTAATCAACACAAAATACAACTACTCCATGCATGCATGACAAAGAACATTTTAAGGATTGACAATCTTAACCAAAAGTTCCAGCCATATGGTAGCGAAAAGGAAAGGATTTAAAGACAAGTATATGCCATATAAAGTGTGTCAAACTAAATTACACACAACAAAAATCTTTTTGAGTTTTTGAAACTTTTTAACTAAACATGCAAAAAATATTTACTCAAAACACAAACAAAAATCATTTCGTATTTTTCATTAAGCGTAAATTACCAATAAGGTAAAACACAAATGATAAACAAAATCTTTTTGTATTTTTCATTTAATGCAAACTAAAATAAAAGGAATATAATACAAAAGATAAACAAAAATCATAATACTAGCATGAGATATGTGATAAAGCAATTACTAGAAAATGATAAGAATGCATACAACTAGCAAGAGTATACGATAATGGGCACAAAAAGCTAGAGTATGCAAAAAATTAACACACTGAACCTTTAGATTTAGCAAGGGAGGAAGCATGTGAAAGTAAATGAGAATAGAAAATCTTGTTTTGTAAAGCAAACAAGTCGGATCTCCTTACCCAAACTAATTAAGATTGACACTCTCAGGATTTTGGGATCTTAGCGACCTTAGTTACCTTACTTTTGGATTTTCTAAAAATTCTTTTAAGATCAAAACAAAACTTCGTAAGATGAACTTTTTGAAGACACGTCAAAAAGTAGTACCTAGGGATTGTCCTCTAGAAGTGTTCCTAGGTTATTCTCTCAAAACATTCGTTTTGGATTTATTAGGGGAATCGTTACAAGTATCGAAGCCTAAACCACAAGAATCAATTTTTATTTGGACCGTGCCTAAGATTTTATCTAGTTTTTCGAACATACACTCCAAATTAAATTTGACCTTACGAGCGACTTTCAATTTTTCTTCTAATTATAAAATTATTGACTTTGCAACACATTCCTCTCTTCAAACATAAAAAACTCCTTTTTCCTTGATTCCATTCAACCTCTAAGGCTATATCTCTCGCCTTCAACATATTCAAGCTTCACACGAAGAGTTTTCTCACGTGTCCTAAGGTCATCAACCAATGTACTCTCGTCATCGACCTTGTCACACTCCCTTAAACTAGCTTCTAACTTCAAATATGCTCTTTTTAATTTAATAGATTCTTCATATAATGATCTAAATGTAAATTGAAGTTCACTCTCATCAACCTATTCATCACTTTCACTCTCTCTCTCTCTTCTCCACTCTTACTACCATCATATTTGTGAGCTTCACAAACAAAGGCCTTAGAAGTGTCATGTTTTAATATGTCATCGTCGAACAATATCTCACACTCACTAACATGACTAGCCATGAACGCGGTAAAGTTACGCTCAATTGGGGAATCGGGTCCCTCTTACTTATCACTATCACTAAGGGTGGCATTGTATGAAATATGTTGCTTACCTTATCTCATTAGTTTAGTGGGGCATTAAAAAGCCTTATGGCCATAACCCTCACAACCATAACACCTATTGGACTCGTCCCTATTAAGATTTTCATTATAAGATTTAGGGATCTTTTCGGCTTTGTCATGCTTAGAATTTTCACATTTCTTAAAATTATTTTTAAAACTACCTTTATTAAATTTAACAAATTTTCGAAATTTCCTAGCAAACATAGCCATGTCCTCCGAGTCATTATCACTCTCATCAACCACAACTTGTTTTTCCTCCTTTAGGGCTTTCAAAGCAACTCCCTTATCTATTTTCTTTTCATTTTTAGAGGGAAACATATCTATCTCATAGAATCGCAAATCACCTATTGATTCCTCAAGTTTGGCAGAGTGCAAGGTGGGTAATGAATTTAAAACGGTCACTTTAGAGATAAATCTCTCGGGTAGGGACCTTAAAATTTTCTTTACTACTCGATCGTCAGGTATTTTCTCTCCCAAATTAAATGATGAATTAACTATATAAAAAAGTCTAACATAAATTCACCAAAGGTTTCATTATCAACCATTTTGATCGTTTCAAGTTGAGTGGTGAGGTTTCGGAGTTTAGAAGACTTAACGACACTAGTTCCCTTGTGAGTGAGTTGTAAAATATCCCAAGATTCTTTAGCGGTTTCACACGTCATGATACGTCAGAATTCATCCGATGTGATCGTGCTAAACAAAGCATTTAAATATCGAGAATTAAAGCTAGCAAGTTTAAATTCAATCTCACTCGATTTATCTATGGGCTTGGGGACATGCTCATTTTCTATAAAACATGTGGTTGGGGACAACCCATTAACAACTGACTACCAAAGCCTCTAATCGATCGACTTTAGTGCTGATTTCATATGTGCTTTCCAATACGTGTAGTTGGAACCATCGTGATGGAAATGTAGACCCCCAATTTTAAAATTCTTCTTTTTAAAAGTAATTACAATTTCCTTAAAGTGTAGAATAGGATGGTTCAAATTCAACAAACTACACATCCTACAAATTTAAACTTCAAATTTTAATTCTTTCAAATTAAAATTAAACTACACTAAAAGTGACATTAAATTAATCAATTAACAAATATCCACTTAAACCAAATTAATTCAACACAAGTCCTAAATATTTGCCTAAAATGATTAATTCATTTTTCAGAATTAAGCCAAACCAAATTTTACCAAATTATATTAACCACTTGAATTAAATTAATCCAAATTTTACCCAGACTAATTTTAGCACCAAATTAAATGAGACAGTGAATTAAACCATATTTTATCTTTTAATCCTAAGCATGAATTCTAAGTGATTTGCAAGATAGAATAAATTCACAACCATTATGCTGCGATGTACGAGGAAAACCCAAATGGGAAAAACCTCGGATGCCCCTAGCCTTAAGTCCACTAGTACGAAATTTTACAAATACAAGATAGATGACTTACACAACTCGACTCGACTCGTTTCAAGCCCCTGACACGTCTTCTTGTACCAACCTCTGCTTAGTCGATAATCCCGGACTCTACCGAAACCATGGACTCCACCAATGAAGCCTTTTGGGAACTCGATAACCACATACGGTGCCTTTCACAATATGAGAACACCGCAGCAAAAACAAGACTTCTTATTTTATGAAAAATAGATGCAAACCCAAACTTCTCATTCTTGTGGTAGTGATGAAGCAATGTTGCCAAAAATAAACTTCAAGAAATAGATATATGTATAGAGGAACTTGGATAAAATAAATTGATCTATGGGTGTAAATACATGTCAATGAAAGATTTTTCCTATTAGATTTAACACATGAAAAACAAGGACTTTTGGTTGGAAGTATTCTCTCTCAAAATCTCTCTAAGGATGCTCAAAAGTCTTAGTAAAAGTGTTGTTCCGAAGTGGTTAAAAACTATCAAAAGGTAGTGGGGACAAAAGGTGGAAAAATGGAAAAACTGCTAAAATAATTATTCCCGCTAAAATCTCGTTGGAACGACGTTTCCAAGTCGTTCGAACGACTATGATCGAACGAGATTTCAAAGGGAAAAACATGCAAAAACTCATTGGAAAATCTCATTCGAATGAGTTCATTAGAACGAAACTTAGAACGAAAAGTCAGTGACCATTTGGCAATCTCGTTGGTAAACTCATTCAAATTATCATTCGAATGACATTCTCGTTCGAACGACACTTCGAACGAAAAGTCTGAAAATCCAGAAAAATTTATATTATCATTTTAAGTCCAAAACCTTTTTCTAACATGATTTTTTTATACCAAATTCATTTTAAATAAAGATTACACCCATTTTAAATTATTCCAAGTCTCTACAAATATATATCTAGCATTCATACCTTTTGGAAACTTGAAATATGAACCGTTGAGGACGCAAAACTAGGCACTATGTAAACCCGCCACTTTGATAGCTTCACATTGAAATACTAGATGCTATGTCTTCAACTTAAACTTCAAAAGTCATAGGCTTGGAGGATACTCATGATTACTATCCTATGACTCAAATGTTTTTGTCTGGAGTTTAGCCAAAACTACAAAGGACTCAATTGAAAATTTGTATCCTTACAAATCTCCCCCTTTAGCTATGACGGGACAAAAATGAAACAAAAGTCCTAAAGGTCCGTCAAGCTCTACTAGACTCGAAAACTTCCCACCCAAAATAAAAAATACATCCTTGACTCAAAAACCCAAGGATGACTTTCTTTGCTGATGAAATTTGATGATAGCATAATTCCTGAATACTTAAGCAAAACATTAAATGCATAGGGAATATCAAAGTATTAAATGCAAGTAAATTAAATACTCTCCCTAAATTAATTATCCCCCTTTGTTTAATAGAATCTACCTAAGAGGTCGCGACTTCCCCTAAGTTAAATCTCCTAACCTAAAGGTTTAGAAACCACTTCTCCCCCTTTTTGTTCAGAAATAGACAAAAGTGATAGAATAAATTAAACCACTTCTCCCCAAAAATAACGAAGGCCAATATATCCCTAAAAACTACATAAAGGGATATAAATAAAGGAAAATAAGTAAAACAACCCGATGCTTAAGAGATAGGATCATTAAGAATTATCGACAAAAATTAACAATAACTAATCCAAACAAAGATTAATGGATACCAACTATAATGCAAACAAAATGATACGAGTTTGTAAAATAAGTAGCTAAGCATGGGATATCAAACCAAAATTTGCAACAAGTTAGATAACAAATATGAATTAAAAACTTAAATGGACTAGCTAGCGTGACAAAGACAAAAACACAATATCATGTATATGTATACACAATAGATATAAAATATGTACAAGAACACATATATAGATATACACACCACACATGAAAAAAAATATATAAATCTTTTCACACTTGTACGGCAAAAATGTGTCCAAATTCACGTGGGAAACGAAAGTGTAGGGGTGTTAACTAGTAACAATTAAATTTTGACCCAATCACTTAAAACATGTTCACGGAGTTCTCATTTGATTGCAAAACTTTATCACATTTAGATATAGCCTCATATGACAATATAAATTGAACTCAATGAACAAACATACACAATGTACATAAGCCTGGAATTTTGATGATTCTACAAATCAATAGAGTCATGACAATAAAAGATTAACTAGGATACAAAGTCATTGAGCAACCCGTTAATATATCCAACCACACTCCTCATAGTTTTCGATTCTTTTCTTTTGAACATATTATCTAAAATATTTTTTGGCCTTGGCAAATATTCTTTGTAATGCCACATTTTTATGGCCTAAAAGTCAATGGTGGCTTTTCACGCAAAGTAATTTTGTCTTTCACATACCGAATCCATTGAAAAACAACTACAAGAAATAAAAATATTTTTCTATTTTTTTTAAAATCCGGGAAACGATTATTACATGCACAAATCCTCCATAGTCATAGAAAAATGTAAATGACTAAATTGATGGGAGAACATCTCACTTAGCTCAAATATACATGTGACGATTAAATTTCATGTGACCTCGTGCATGTGTGAATTAAGGCATATAAAAATAGAATCCAATAAGCAACACAAAATACAACTACTCCATGAATTCATGTCAAAGAACATTTTAAGCATTGGTAATCTTAACCAAAAATTCTAGCCACATAGAAGCGAAAAGGAAAGGATTCAAACACAAGTATATTCCACGGAAAATGTGTCAAACTAAAATACGCACAAAGAAAATCTCTTTGAGTTTTTTGAAATTTTTAACTAAACATACAAAAATATTTACTCAAAAGACAAAAAAAAATCATTTGTATTTTTTTTCATTAAACCTAAATTACAAAAAAAAAAAATAGAACACAAATCATTAATAGAATCTTTTTGTATTTTTCATTTAATGCAAACTAAAATGAAAAGAGAATAATACAAAAGATAAACACAATTCATACTTCTAGCATGTGATATGTGATGAAGCAATGACTAGAAAATGATAAATCATGCATACAACTAGCAAATATATATGAAGCATAAAATGCTAGAGTATGCAAACAACTAACACGTTCAACCTTTAGATTTAGCAAGGGAGGTATCATGTGAAAGTAAATGAGAATAAAAAATTCTATCTTGTAAATCTACCAAGTCGAATCTCCTAACCCAAACTAATGATGAATGACGATCTCGTGATATAGGAATCTGGGCTGCCTTGGTTGCCTTACGTTGGGATTTTCTAAGAATTCTTTTAAGATCAAAACAAAACTTCCTTAAATGACCTTTTCGACCACAACGTGAGCAAGTAAAGACTCGTCAAAAAATATTACCTAAGGATTGACATCTAGAAGTGTTCCTAGGAGATTCTCTCAACACATTGGTTTTGGCTTTATTCGATTAATCATGACAAGTATCGAAGCCTAAACCACAAGTGTCATTTTTTATTTAGACCATGCCTAAGATTTTATCTAGTTTTTAGGACCTACACTCCAAATAAAATGGTAGACTCTAATAAAACATTTTGTTCTTCAAACGCAAGAAGCTCCTTTTTCAAGGATTCCAT
The DNA here is from genome assembly GCA_949130495.1 of Sambucus nigra. Taxonomy (NCBI): domain Eukaryota; kingdom Viridiplantae; phylum Streptophyta; class Magnoliopsida; order Dipsacales; family Adoxaceae; genus Sambucus; species Sambucus nigra. The sequence continues at coordinate 460,206,178 of OX422216.1, read as the reverse complement.
TAATCCCTTAAGGTTATCTCGCTCGCCTTCTATATATTCTATCTTATCTCGAAGAGCTCTCTCTCGTGTCCTAAGGTCATCAACCAACGCACTCTCATCAACGACCTTGGCACGCTCCCTTAAACTAGCTTCTAACTTCAAATTTTCTCTTTTTAATTTAATAGATTCTCCATATAATTCTCTAAATGAAAATTGAAGTTCATTCTCATCAACCTATTCATCACTTTCACTCTCTCTCTCTCTCCCTTGTCCAATCTCACTACCATAATATTTTTATGATTCACAAATAAAGGCCTTAGAAGCGTCATGTCTTATGGTGTCATTGTTGGACACTATCTCACATTCACTAACATGACTAGTTATGAACGCGATAAAGTTGCGCTCAATGGGGGAAACGGGTACCTCTTCCTTATCACTATCACTGAGGGTGGCATTGTATGAAATAGTTTGTTTACCCTCTCTCCTTAGTTTAGTGGGGCATTCAAAAGCCCAGTGGACATACCCTTCACAACCAAACAACTATTTGACTCATCCCTATTTAGATCTTCATTTAGTCTTTTAGTGGATTTTTCGGCTTTGTCATGCTTAGAATTTTAAATTTTCTTAAAATCATTTTTAAACATATCTTTGTTAAATTTAAGAAATTTTCAAAATTTTCTAGTAAACATAGCCATGTCCTCCGAGTCACTATCACTCTTATCAGCCATAACTTATTTTTCCTCCTTTCGTGATTTCAAAGCAATGGCCTTATCTATTTTCTTTTCATTTTTGGAGGTAAACATATCTAGCTCATAGGTTTGCAAATCACCTACTAATTTCTCAAGTTTGCTAGAGTTCAAGGTGGGTAAAGAATTTAAAACGATCACTTTAGGGATAAATCTCTCGGGTAGGGACCTTAAAATTTTCTTTACAACTCGGTCGTCGGGTATTTTCTCTCCAAAATTAAATGAGTAATTTACTATATTGGAAAGTTTAGCATAAAATTCATCAAAGGTTTCATTCTCAAGCATTTTAATGGTTTCAAATTGAGTGATGAGGTTTTGGAGTTTAGAAACCTTAATGACACTAGTACCCTCGTGAGTGAGTTGTAATATATCCCAGGCTTCCTATAGGAGGGTAGTGAGACTGGGGTCTATGAATAACTGGAAAGGGTGAGGCGTGACCCACTCCAATGGACGTTGTCTGCAAGTCTTCAAGGTCTCCTGGTGCAACTTCTGAAGAAAACTTCTCCTTCTGGTAACAATGGAACTCAAGCTTCAACTCACTCCCTGCAAGAAGATGAACTTTCACAGCAAAAATAGCAATTTTCTCAAGGGAAACACCTGAGAGTGATGACTGTCAGTGGGGAGTGAAGGAACAAGGCACTCAGCACTAAGAGAATGAGCAGAGAGAGAATACTTGGTAGGTCTGGTGATATTTTAGCAGAGTAACAGTGCAATTTTCTATTGTCTCTTTTTGACCTTGCCCAGAGGTCTATTTATACATGGGCGTTAGGGGTGAGCTGGCGATTTTGGGCGCCAAAATTGAGAGAGTTGGTGGGGAACAATGTCTGAAGTGTACCATTTGTCCCTACCTGTAGGCAGCCTGCCTGTCCCCTCTGCAGGCGCCACCTGGCGCCGACCAAAACTCAAAAAGCACATATGTCCCCTAATGGAGACAAAATAGCAGATTTTGGTAGTTATCTTTTGAAACGGTAACTTGTGGTGCAATTTGCAAATCTGGAGAGAGGAGACCTTAAGGCCTCATCTCCTCTAAAAGTGTTATTTTTCTTGAGAGGGACCTCGAGGACCCCCTCTTCTGGGAAATTCATTTTCTTGTAAAGAGTTTACTTCTTGTGAGTAGCCAGCTCTTTGGCTGCTCACTTCACTTGTGACCAAGTGTGCAGTGTGTGTGGTCTCGAGTGACTTATGGGTCTTCCTACTAGTATTCTCTCAATCCTATAGTGCGAAGTGGTTGAGCTTGCTCAACATAACTTGTCCCTCAGCCGCCAAGCCAAAACTCCCAGGAGGTCCCAACGCGCCTGTTCGAGCCCTGCTTGCTCGACTAGGCTACCTGTACAAGAAAGCAAAGTGTTAGTGCTGTTGTTCATTTAGAGACTGTTGTTTCGTGATGAAAACTCCTGTAGCAGCACTTCTCGAATAACATTTCTGCAGTGATCCTTGCAGTGGCGCTGACTCTTGTGGTGACACCGACTCTCTCAACTGTCATTACTGCAGTGGCCGAGCGGCGCTGGCACTTGAAACGGCACTAGCATTTGAAGTGGCGCCAATACTTGAGGTAGCAGTGACGCTTGAAGTGGTCGTTGATGCTTGAATTGGCACTGTCCTGTGAGGCGGCTCCGACCTTTGTCGTGGCGCCGACGCTCGAAGTGGCGCCGACGCTCTAAGTGGCGCCGACGCTTGATGTGGCGCTGATACTTGAATTGGCGCTGACATATGAGGCGGCGCCGACCTTTGTCGTGGCGCCAACGCTCGAAGTGGCGTCGATGCTCGAAGTGGCGCCGAAGCTTGATGTGGCGCTGATACTTGAATTGGCGCTGACATGTGAGGCGGCGCCGACCTTTGTCATGGCGCCGACGCTCGAAGTGGCGCCGACGCTCGACGTGGCGTTGATACTTGAATTGGCGCTGACATGTGAGGCGGCGCCGACCTTTGTCGTGGCGCCGACGCTCGAAGTGGCGCCGACGCTCGACGTGGCGCTGATACTTGAATTGGCGCTAACATGTGAGGTGGCGCCGACCTTTGTCGTGGCGCCGACGCTCAAAGTGGAGCCGACCTTTATCGTGGCGCCGACACTCGAAGTGACGCCGACGCTCGAAGTGGCGCTGACGCTTGAAGTGGCGCTGGCATATGAGGCAGTGCCGACCCTTGTCGCGGCGCCGACGCTTGGAGTGGCGCCGACGCTCGAAGTGGCGCTGACGCCTGAGGTAGCGCTGATGCTTGAATCGGCGTTGACATGTGAGGCGGCGCCGACGCTCGAAGTGGCGTTGATGCGTGAATCGGCGCTAGCATGTGAGGCGGCGCCGACCCTTGTCGCGGCGCCGACGCTTGGAGTGGCGCCGACGCTCGAAGTGGCACTAACGCTTGAAGTGGCGCTGACGCCTGAGGTAGCGCTGATGCTTGAACCGGCGTTGACATGTGAGGCGGCGCCGACGCTCGAAGTGGCGTTGATGCTTGAATCGGCGCTGGCATGTGAGGCGGCGCCGACCCTTGTCGCGGCGCCAACGCTCAGAGTGGCGCCGACGCTCGAAGTGGCGCCGATGCTTGAAGTGGTGCTGACGCCTGAAGCGGCGCTGACGCCTGAGGTAGCGCTGATAATTCACCATGGCTTTTGGGCTTCTTGGTGACCCTCGCGGGTACCTCTCGGGTGTCATTAATAAGAGAAAGTATTTTTTATTTCGTTTTCTTTTTCTGTTGATAACACCCTTCTACACTTCCTTAGAGGTTTCACACGTCATGGTACGTCGGAATTCATCAGGTGTGACGGCACTAAATAAAATATTTAATCCTTGGGAATTAAAATAAGAAACTTTAAATTGATTCTCACTCCATCTATCTACGGGTTTGGGGAGACGCTCATTTTCTTTCAAACATGTCGGTGGGGACCACCCATTAACAACTGACAACCAATCCCTCTCGTCGATGGACTTTAGTGCTGATTTCATACGCGCTTTCCAATACACGTAGTTGGAACCATCAAAAATAGGAAATTTTGAAAATGGGAAAAATTCCATTTTTAACCAAAAATATTTAAAAGGACCTTAACGAAGTAAATTATCGCTCACTCCTGCTCTGATACCACTTGATCGAAATGTAGACCCCCAATTTTAAAATTCTTCTTTTTAAAAGTAAATTCAATTTCCTTATAGTGCAGAATAGGATGGTTCAAATTCAACAAACTACACATCGTACAAATTTAAACTTCAAATTTTAATTTATTTCAAATTAATAGTAAACTACACTAAAAGTGACATTAAATTAATCAATTAACAAATATCCACTTAAACCAAATTAATTCAACCCAAGTCCTAAATATTTCCCTAACAAGATTAATTCATTTTTCACAAATTAGGCCAAACCAAATTTTACCAAATTATATTAATGACTTGAATTAAATTAATCCCAATTTTACCCAAACTAATTTTGGCACCAAATTAAACAAGATAGTGAATTAAACCATATTTTAACTTTTAATCCTAAGCATGAGTTCTATGTGATTTGCAAGATAAACTAAATTCACAACCACTACGCCGCGAGGAACGAGGAAAACCCAAATGGTAAAGACCTCAGACGACCCTAGCCTTAAGTCCACTAAGTACGAAATTTTACAAATACAAGACAAATGACCTACACAAATCGACTCGACTGAAGCCCCTGACGTGTCTTCTTGTACTAACCTCTGCTTAGTCGACAATCCTGGACTCCATCGGAACCTTGGACTCCACCAATGAAGCCTTTTGGGAACCCGTCAACCACACACGGTGACTTTTATCGTATGAGAATGCCGCAGTAAAAACAAGACTTCTTATTTTATGGGAAATAGAAGCAAACCCAAACTTCTCCTTCTTGTGGTAGAGATGAACCAATGGTGCGAAAAACAAACTCCAAGCAATAGATATATGTATAGAGGAACTTGGATAAAATAAATTAATTTATGGGTGTAAATACTTGTGTATGAAATAATTTTCCTAATAGATTTAACACATGAAAAACAAAGACTTTTGGTTGGAAGAATTTTCTCTCAAAAGCTCTCTAAGGATGCTCAAAAGTCTTAGTAAAAGTGTTTTCCCGGAGTGGTTAAAAACTATCAAAATGTAGTGGGACAAAAGGTGGGAAAATGGAAAAACTGTCAAAATAATTGTTCCCACTGAAATCTCGTTTGAACTACATTTCCAGGTCGTTCAAACGACTATGTTCGAACTAGATATCAAAGGGAAAAATAGGCCAAAACTCATTGGAAAACCTCGTTCAAACGAGTTCATTAGAAGGAAACTTAGATCAAAAAGTCAGTGACCATTTGAAAATTTCGTCGGTAAAGTCGTTTGAATTCTCGTTCGAACGACACCTCGAACGAAAAGTCAGAAAATCCAATTTTTTTTATATTATCATGTTAAGCCCAAAAACTTTTTCTAACATGATTTTCTGATACCAAATTCATTTTAAAAAAGATTACACCCATTAGAAATTATTCCAAGTCTCTACAAATATATATTGCATTCATACCTTTTGGAGACTTGAAATATGAACCACTGAGGATGCAAAACTAGGAACTATGTAAACCTGACACTTTGATAACTTGACTTTGAAATACTAGCCGCTACGTCTTCTACTTAAACTTCAAACGTCATAGGCTTGGAGGATACTCATGATTATTATCCTATCACTCAAATGTTTTTGTCCAGAATTGAGCCAAAACTACAAAGGACTCAATTGGAAATTTGTGTCCTTACACATCGAAAACAGGTAATTTTGAAAATGGGGAAAATTCCTTTTTTAACCAAAATATATTTAAAAAGACATTAGCGCAATAAATTAGCGCTCCGGCTCTGATACCAAGTTAAAAGTGCATGGACCCCCAATTTTAAAATATCTTTCTTTTAATCAAAGTGAATTTACAAACAAGTGCAGAAAATAGATGGTTACTAACAAAATTTAATTTACCATTTTTTTTAATTTTCTTATCTTTAAAAGATCAAAAATTAAATTAAAAACAAATTTTAATTTCTTAAAAGAAATTAAAATCAAATACTACAAAGTGAATTAAAGTAAATACACACACACTTCGAATTTACTCAAACCAAATTAATTTAATTTTCAAGTTAAAACAACCTAGGCAAGAATATTGTCCAATTAATTAAGTGCCAACTTGAATTAAATTAACTTAAACTAAAATTACCCAAATAATTAAACATGTACCATTTTAATCAAGATTGCGAATTTAACCCAATTTTATCTTTTTACCCTAAGCATGCGTTCTAGGTGATTTTTGAAAAAGATAAAATAAATTCACAATCCCACCACGCAGCGATGTACGAGGAAAATCCAAATGGGAAAACCTCAGATGACCCTAGCCTTAAGTCCACTAAGTACAAAATTTTTACAAGTATAAGACAAATGACTTACTCAACTCGACTCGACTCCTTCAAGCCCCTGATGCGTCTTCTTGTACCAACCTCTGCTTAGTCGACAATCTCGGACTCCACCGGAACCTTAGAGTCCTCCAATGAATCTTTTGGAACCCGTCAACCACACACGGTGCCTTTCACCGTATGAGAACACCGCAGTAAACTTATCTCCTATTTGGGTAGAGAATGAACCCAAATAACTCTTCGATGGGTATAGTAGAACCCGGTGCCAAATAAACTCCAAGAAATATATATATATATATATATATATATATATATATATATATATATATATATATATATATATACACACACACACACACTAAGAACTTGGAATCTTAAACTAAACAAATGGGTGTATACTTTTGTGTTTTGGAAGAATTTAATCCATCTAAATTAAACACATAAAAGGGACTTTTCTAAACATAAATTTTGTCACTCAAAAGCTCTCAAAATCAGATGAAAAGTCTTCAAAAAAATCTGGTCCTAAAGTGGTTAAAATCTGTCAAAAGAAAGTGGGAACAAAGTAGTGGAAAAATGCCAAAAACTATTCCCGCCATAAATCTCGTTCGAACGACATTTCTAACGAAAAGTCAGTGTTCAAAAGGGAAACTCGTTGGCCAAACTCGTTCGAACGACAATTTCGAACGAAAAGTCAAAATATGCATTTGTCATTTTAAGCTCATAAAAATTTATTTTAAATAGAATTACACCGATTAAAAATTATTCCAAGTCTCTACAAATATATATACAACATTCATACCTTAGTGGAGACTTGAAATATGATGAAATCTCGAGGAGGCAAAATGAGGCACTTGAAACTCAGCAAGGATGTTATCTTCTTGAAATGCTTTTCGTTGTGTCTTCAACTTCACACATCCTAGGCTTGAAGGATTCACATGAACACTATCCTATAACTCAAATGCTTTTGTCCGGAATTGAGTCAACACTACATTAAGACTCAATTGGAAATTTGTGTCCTTACATAACGGATTTGAACGACCGACATTAGTAGTGTATCAGGGGGTTGCTTTTTTGGATTTTGCGTTGCAAGACATCCCACGCATGAAACTTAGCATAACATTGGGAGTGGGTAGATGTTTAGACCTTAGGAAATGTTTTCAGTACCATAGTTATCATTTTCCTATAAAGTTATATCTCAGGGATGATAGCTATATTATAAATTGAGGCTAGTCGAGCCGAATAACATTGGTGCAACTATGCTCGAGTATGGGGTGTATGGGTACCCGAGGTAGTTGGATTCTTTTAATATTATCTGTGATTAGGAGACATGGAAGTATATGTGGTGATCTTCAGAGTACGTGATTAAGGTAGCGTATAAAACCTTGAAGTACTAGTCTTATCCGGAGTTTGAGGAAGAAATTACTTTGTAAGGGGGAAGTATGTAACACCCTGTATTTATGAGGATATATGATTTAATTAAAATGCTTATTTAGCATTTATTTATATCCGTGATTGCCCTGCTGGCTGGACTCTCCTGCTCTCTTGCTTCCTTGCAGATGGAAGCGGTGATCCTGGCAATGTAGTAACGCAACATTGAGTACATCAGGAAAGTACTCAGAGATAGATTCCCTATAAGATGATGACGGATCCTCCAAGCTAACCCGTCCACAAACAACATAATTTTCTTACTCTCAATAGGTGCTTTATCTGGCACTATGGTGAGAAGTCTCGTGAACTCCTCCTCATACTCAGCAACAGTAGAGTTCTCCTGTTTCAAATTTAGTAATTTCTGCCTCATCTCAGTCTGCACGGCGGGTGGAAAGTACTTGAGGTCAAATCTCTCCCAAAACAACTGAATAGGGATCGTGTCCCTCTCCTCCAAGGTGGTAGTGGACTCCCACCACTGCAAAGCGGCCCCCACCAGCTTAAAGGAAGCCAATAACTGTCTTTGCACGTCGGTGCACTCATACATACGAAGATGCCGCTGGATGTCTTTCTTCCATTGGCTGAATGTGACGATATCTGAGCTACCAGAGAACTCAGGGGGATGCGCCTTCTAAAAAGAATCCCTAACCCTCTCCCATGTAGATGGAAGCTGTGCTGGTACTGGCGCCACCGCCTGAATCTGGGGTGGAGCCTGCTGAACCACTGCTAGCGCGGCATTCACCGCCTGAGCAACAATGGCGGCTACTTCATTAGCATTTATAGTGCCTTGTGCCGGAGCTGCTGGCTGCTCGGCCTGGGCACGCCTATCCTTCGGTGCACGTCTCAGAGGCATCTGAAACGTGAAGAAGTTTATTAGTCTATATTCATTATCAAATCCCAAATGGCTGAAGACATAAACATAAAAGCAGAAATACAACAATCCTAAAAATAGGGCTCTATAGCAAAAAAAATGTTAAGCTGAAAGCGAAAATAAGCCGTACAGATCCTATGGACACTAGAACCTGATGCTCTGATACCACTTGTGACACCCCGCCTAATTAAATACCGGGCGATCACTCCTTTATTAAATTAAAATCAAGGTGAACAGTTGGTTCATTCTTAGCATCACTGTCGCAAATGAAAAAATTTTCCAATTTAAACACCCTAATTAATTAAGCTAGGTGTCAAAACCATTTTTAAACATTACTTTCCAAACTTTATTTTGAAAATAAAGATTTAATTATCTACAAAAATTCAATATTTAAAGAATCACGCCACAATATTCCTGGACATATAATCCAATTAATTTAAACATTTAACAACTAAATCCCGGCATTTAAAACTTAAAGTAAAACATACATGCTGAATAAATCCCAAAGTAACAGTACTAGAAACAACTAAAATACAAATGTCCCAATAAAACAGATAATTAGAGGAAAGGGAGACACATGCCCAATAAGGATAATGATAGAAGTGGAATCAAGTAAATGAAATCGTCTAAGCAAGTGGCCTGCAACTCCCGCCTAAGCTGCAGCACGTTCCTTCCAAGGGATCCTAAACAAGACGCCCATGTGGATGGGCACCTGTAATATATACATATATATACAAGAGAGAAAGAGGAATAGAAACGGGTCAGAGCCCGATAGTGTATATGATTTAAAAATTCGTTTAGCAAGTATTTAAATTGATTACAGGCTAATGCAACAACATATTAGTGCGACACTCTCTTGAGGAATTCTCACCTCTCTTATAATGTGCACACCTATCGCATTAACCTTCCCAATGGTCTATCTCCTCATATACCACACTATCTTTCCCCAATGATTTAACTTACCTTAGGTTATTCGCAGGATTTACAACTGAACAACACAAGTATTTAAAACGTAAGATTTCAATTTGTAACCAAAGTTCTCGTTTTAACTTTATTAATCAATAAAGTTTTCCAGTGTTATATTATACTTTCTCAAAACAAGTATTTATAATTTGAGTCATCAACCATGTCCTACATATCAAATCACAGTAGGCAGTTCCAGATTTCCGAATTTCATATATATATTAACTTCTCGTATAATATATATATCATAACAGCACCCCACATAAAAACTATGGTGCGGGCATACTCTACTATCCAATCCCCGTATCACTCATATTAAGGGGAATACAATTTCGGAATCACTCTCGAATTGTATTAACACATACACAACAATATTGAGGCGAAGCATAGATTCCAAGTCCAAGAGGTCAGTACATACCCTCACGCCTCTTAGGACCGTGACTACCGATTCGATAGCCTGTACCTAGGATTTCTATCTTCTAGGGTACGAGTCAATATCCCCCATACGGCACACGAGATAAGATCGTCCCAGCGCGGAAACCTCAGGGATAGGGCATGATTTTCACAAGTATATAATATATGCATACACAATCATATAAATATACTACTTTTATCATATCAATTTAGGTTTATCCCATAACCCATATTCACAACATTTATCCTTATTTTCCCATTATTAGTTATCACGTATAATGGTTCGTTTCTCACTTTAATTCGAAGGATTTCTCCAACTTACTACGTAGCCCTCATGGACTTTATCCTTCCAAAGGTACAATTCAGTAGGTATTCATTTATGTTCCAACGTAACCCTCTTACGTGTCTCTCCCCTTTAATATATACTTACATTGTCCCTTATGTAAAATATCCCAAAAATATAGATTTCGCCTTACATTAAGGGTCTCTTATTCATTAATGAATCCTACTGGTCATCATTAACTCCCAAATTATTTTAGCAAGGATGTCTAAGGAGTTTTCTTCATTTCGAATCAATTCAACAATTTTAAAAGGGGAACTTAAGTCTGCCAGGAGGGGTCGATCGATCGAGGTCTGGGGCTCGATCGATCGAACCTTCGATCGATCGAAGCTCTGGGCTCGATCGATCGATCAAACAGGTATTGCGATTTCTGCAGTTTTGGAGCTACGGGTTTCATCTTCTAACCTCAACAAATTCCATATTTTTCATACCCAAACGACCCAGAATTCATACTACTAATATCATATCATCATATTAAAAATTCCCTACGTAAAGCATGTGGGTTTCTATCACTAATTATGGATTAACAGCCCCAAAAATTTATATAAATGACAAGAACCCTAGAAATCTCTTAAACATGGTTCTAACAATTATTTTCCAGAAATTCCTTCTTATAAACATCATAATTCGTGGTTTAATTCTCTACATGACAAAGGGTTTCCAGAATTTTCATTCAAACCATAACTACATGAAATTTCCTAACTCAAATCGGGTTTTTCTTCCAATAAATCATCCTAATCATTCCTACACCAATATGAAAGATGCATCAACGAAAGAAGCAAGATAAACACTTGCCTGGGATTTTCAGAAGTCTGGTTTGGTGCCAAAATTGGTGTGGTTGCGTTCCCCGTCTCGCGATCTACGCGTAGGCGATGGCGGCGGTGCAAACGGGTGAGTTTTGAGCCTTGGAATGCCTTGAGAGCTCTCTCCTCTCCTCTCCTGTAAGGACATTTTGTCCAACATACTTGTATATGTCATTAGCCGTAACATCGTTGAAGAAATTCCTGTCCATATCATCATCAACGGAATTCGAGTATCGAAACAAGGAAGGAATCAGAAATCCAGTCAGCCGGACCGGTCCGCCTTAATGAAAAAGGAACCGATCCGCTAACATCCCGGACCGGTCCGCCAAGAAATTAAAAGAACCGATCCGCTTCCGGACCGATCCGCCTCCCTACCGGACCGATCCGTCTTGCACAGTGAAGCTAGTGAGCACCGAACCGAATGCGAACCGAATCAGCCTCAAATTAAAAGAACCGGTCTGCCATCGGACCGATTCGCCTAAGGCCCGGACCGGTCCGCCCTGGATAACCACGAACAGATCGTGTGGAGATTTTTAAGGCAAATGAATTCTTATTTATACCACGATCGGGGAGTTGGTTTTCTTAAGGCTTATACACGATTTCCAGAGTAGATAAACTCTAAGGCCTTCATGGTATTTGAGTCCATTGATTCATACCCATGATTCACACAACTTCCAAACCTATTGTGAATCAATTCTGGTAACCCAAGAACACCATTGTTGTCGTTCAACCCTGTGAAGTGGACCATTTCTTCCTCTTCATTGCAGCCCTACTGGACAGGGATAGTTCCAGCCGCCAACCCTACTGGAAAGGGATATTCCAACCGCGACTACAGAATCCGATACCCGAGGGTAATTCTTAGTCAACCTGTATTTCATTGTAATCTGATTGTAAACCGTCTTTTACAAATTATAGTGATATACAAATGGTTTTGCCCCTGTGGGGGATTTTTCCTTAAACTTTGTGTGTTAAATATCTTGTGCATGATTTCATATTGTTTCAATCACACCTAGTTGCATGCTTAGGGTTAATTTGGGTTAAAAAGGGTGTTTATTATATTATTTCTTAATTCAACGCAAGCGCCAACTCTTTCAAATTGGTATCAGAGCAGGTTACGCCATTTTATCGCGTATTCCTTACTTCCGCAAAATTTTTCTAAAGATATCAATTTTTGAAATAAATTGATTTTTGAAAAGAGCGTGTTCATATGGAGAAGTCATATTATAAAATGCCTATTTTTGACGGGTCAAATTATGCTTATTGGAAAGCCCGTATGAGGTCGGCTTTAAAAGCCATTGATGAACATGTCTGGATTTTAGTTGAACGAGGGTGGACTCCTCCCACTCTGACTGTTGATAATGTGACCAACTTGAAACCTGACATTTCTTGGACTGATGATGAATTTAAATGGTCATCTTTTAATTCTAAGGGTCTAAGTGCTATCTCTGGGTCTGTCACACCTGATGAGTTCAAACGCATAATGACGTGTACCACGTCAAAAGAAGCATGGGATGTTTTGCAACTTACCCATGAAGGAACAAATGCTGTTAAAGAGTCAAAAATGCAAAATTTAACAACTCAATTTGAAACCATCACCATGCATGAAAATGAATGTTTTGATGAATTTTATGCTAGGCTTTCTGACATTGTTAATACTAGCTATAATCTTGGTGAACATATTCCAAATGCTAGAGTTATTAAAAAGATTCTTCGTTCCCTTCCTAAGCGTTTTATACCTAAAGTCACTATGCTAAATTCCTTGGGTAACTTAAATACACTAAAATTGGAAGAACTGGTAGGAGATTTACAAACTTATGAAATAGACATGTTTCCTAAATCTGCCAAGCCAAAAGATAAGGGAATTGCCCTTAAAGCCCAAGAGAGAAAAAGTGAGGGGTCGGCAAGAAAGAGAGTCGAGTCATCTAGAAAGATAGAAACTTCTGATTCTGAATGTGAGTTTGACATAGATGATTTGGCCTTATTTGCTAAAAACTTCAAGAAAATTCTGAAATTTAAGAAAAATGGGAATTTCAAAGATAAAAAGAATTTTCAGAAAAATAAGTTTGAAAAGAAAGATTTCAAAGAACCCCCTAAAGACAGTGAGAGGTGTTTTGAGTGCGACGGTAAGGGACACAGAGCATTTGAGTGTGCCACTCGTCTGAATAGGGAAAAGGGTAAAGCTGTCCTAAATGCTACCCTTAGTGACGACAGTGAGGTTGAGTCGGCGGACTCGGGAGTTGAGTCACCGCATGAGCGTAACTTCACCGCGTTCATGGCTAGTCATGTGAGTACTCCTAGTGCATCTCACGACGATGAGGATGCTACTTCACAGGGACACCTCGACAGCGAGAGCGAAGAGAGTGAGGGAGAGGAGGAAGGTAGTGAGGATGAGAGTAACCTTCAACGCGCCTACGTCGAGTTATATATGAGTCTTTCAAAACTAAAAAATGTAACAAGAAGTTAGTTCTTAGGATCACCGCGTTAGAAGAAGAATTGAGAGAGAGAGAGTCCTCCACCTGCTCCACCATGAGAGAGAGAGAGAGAGTCTTCCTGGTTTAGTAAAGAGAATTTGCTTAAAGAGAGAGAGAGCAGTTTTGAGAAAGAGAAAGCAGACTTGACTAAACAAGTGGCTAGTCTTACGAGTGAGCTCCATTCCTCCCTGAAAACTCGAAAGAAACTTGAAGCCCTTGTTGCTCAGCTTACTCATGACCTTGAGAGAGCTAGGAAAGTCAAGGTACAAATCGAGAACAGATCTGGGAAGATGGGAAAGATGCTCCTCGGTCCCGCTTTAGGTTTTGGTGACAGGCAAGGAATAGGTTTTGATGGTGCCTCCACGTCCTAAATTGCACCCGGACCAATTCTTGAGTTTACTACGACTCCTTATGGCCGTCATAAAAAACCAAGAAGGAGAGTTCGACCAAGAAAAGAAAACCAAGGTCCTCCTAATACTGTGCTCTTTTGCTCCCATTGCAAAAGAAATGGACACCTTAGGGATGATTGCTATAAGTTGGGTCGGACACGACGTACGTTTGCTCCACCACATCAGACTGATGAGTTTGCCAGTCTGAGAGAGCGTGTTGAGTTTCTAGCCGCCACATCACAGAGTTTGATGGAGGAATTCCGAAGGATGACCTTACCATCAATGAATGCGCCCCGCATTCCGGCTAAAACCAACAACAACAAGGGAATACAAAAAGGTACCTACACTTGGGCTCCTAAGAAAGATAAAAAGGCCCTTGTTGTCCATGTCGCTCTCAAAGCCCATAATACCTCACAGTGGTATTTTGATAGTGGATGCTCCAGACACATGACAGGTGATGTCTCGTATTTTACCCATCTTGCGGATTATAATGATGGGAGAGTCACCTTTGGAGATGGTAGCAAATATAGCATAGTTGGACGAGGTACAGTAGAGTTACCAGGATTTTCAAAGCTAGAGAACGTGCTGTACGTCAAAGGTTTGAAAGCAAACCTTCTTAGCATCAGCCAGCTGTGCGACGATGACTTTGCAGTAAAGTTTGACCGGGAAGCTTGTAAGGTCTATAATCAAGCCGGTAAACTTTTAGTGCAAGGGGTGAGGACAGAGGATAACTGTTATGGGACTGAGCCCAAATCCTCACTTGTCTGCAACAGCGCCACGATCACTCCTATGGATCTGTGGCACCAACGTCTAGGTCATGTGAACGTTAGAGACTTATCTCGTTTAGTCAAAAAGGACCTAGTACGTGGCTTACCGTCACTTGGAAAGCCAACTTCCATGATTTGTGGACCCTGTCAGTTGGGAAAACAAATCCGTAGCCCTCATAGGAAGTTGAATTCCATTACCACCTCCCGTGCTCTTGAGTTGATTCACATGGATCTTATGGGTCCTACTCGCACGGAGAGTCTAGGTGGTAAGAGATACATTCTCGTGATGGTAGACGATTTCTCTAGATACTCTATTGTAGGATTTCTAAGAGAGAAATCTGATGCTGTAGATTTTTTAACGACCAAGTGTCGTGTCCTGCAAAATCAACACGGGGTCACTATTAACAGAATACGTAGTGACAACGGCACTGAATTTAAGGAAGCAAAGGTGGATTTGTACTGTGATAGCCTTGGGATCAAACATGAGTTCTCTGCTGTGAGAACTCCTCAGCAAAATGGGATTGTTGAGAGGAAGAATAGAACGATCCAAGAGATGGCTAGATCTATGCTTCTAGGTCGTAAAGTCTCTAGGAGATTTTGGGCAGAGGTAGTGTCTACTGCATGCCATACGGTGAATAGGGTGTATCTGCGTCCACACACACTTCACACTCCTTATGAGTTGTGGACTGGCAAGAAGCCCAACCTGGCATATTTTCGTGTTTTTGGGAGTAAATGCTACATCCTACGGGATAGAGAGAAATTAGGAAAGTTTGACTCCCGGAGCGACGAGGGAATATTTCTAGGATATTCATCGAATAGTAGAGCGTACCGGGTGTTTAACCTAAAGAGATCTAAGATCATGGAATCAATAAACGTCACCGTGCAAGATGACGAACCTCCGACGGTTATTGATCCTAATCTTCAGTGTGAGGATGAGGATTGTTCTGATAGTGATTTACCTGTTCCTCTCTCACACTATGTGGACCCTACTTCTATTTTAGGGGACACACCTGCTTGGGTTCGCAAGAGTCATGATCCTTCAGCCATTGTTGGTGATCCCACTCTAGGGGTCAAGACTCGTGCTCAACTAGAAAATGTTGTTAGTCATCATTGCTACACGTCCAAAGTCGAGCCCAAGAATCACAAAGAAGCACTCAAAGATGAACACTGGATATCTGCTATGCAAGATGAGTTGCTTCAATTTAAGAAGAACAATGTCTGGGAACTTGTCCCCCGACCTAGTGATACTAATGTAATTGGTAGCCGGTGGATTTTCAAGAATAAAATGGATGAAAATGGTACCATAACTAGAAATAAGGCTAGGTTGGTCGCTCAAGGCTACACACAGATAGAGGGTGTAGACTTTGGGGAGACATTTGCTCCTGTTGCGAGGCTTGAGTCCGTCCGTTTACTACTCGCCATCGCATGTCATCTGCACTTCAAGTTATATCAGATGGATGTCAAGAGTGCCTTTCTGAATGGCATTCTACAGGAGGAGGTCTATGTGGAACAACCAAAAGGGTTTGAAGACCCTAAGCACCCTGATCACGTCTACTATCTGAGGAAAGCCTTGTATGGTTTGAAGCAAGCACCCCGTGCTTGGTACGAGAGGCTTACTTCCTATCTCTTAGCCCGTGGCTTCATGAGAGGAGGAGTTGATATGACGTTGTTCATCAGGAGAGATGACGGTGCTATCTTGGTTGCCCAAGTCTATGTGGACGACATAGTCTTTGGATCCACATGCTCCCATCATGCTCACCACTTTGAGGAGGAGATGAAAAGTGAGTTTGAGATGAGCATGGTTGGTGAGCTTACATTCTTCCTTGGTCTCCAGGTTCGTCAGCTAGAGGATGGGATGTTCATCTCCCAATCCAAGTATGCTAGAGATCTAGTGAAGAAATTTGGTTTAGACTCCGCTAAGCATGCTCGTACACCTATGAGTACCACTACCAAGCTTAGTAAGGACACTTCAGGCAAGGACGTAGAGCAAACCTTGTATCGGAGTATGATAGGCAGTCTTCTCTACTTGACTGCTAGTCATCCCGACATTGCCTTTAGTGTTGGAGTCTGTGCACGTTATCAGGCGTCTCCTAAAGAGTCACACTTACTCGCTCTAAAACGTATTATCAAATACGTAAGTGGGACTCTCTCATACGGTATTTGGTATTCCTTTGATACCGATGACCGTTTGTCCGCCTATTCGGATGCCGATTGGGTCGGGGACGTAGATGGATGTAAGAGCACTTCGGGTGGGTGCTTCTACTTTGGCTCTGCTCTTGTCTCTTGGATGAGCAAGAAGCAAAACTCCATCTCTTTGTCCACTGTGGAGGCTGAGTACATCGCCGCCGGGAGTTGTTGCACGCAACTCATGTGGATGAAGCAAATGTTGGAGGATTATGGGATTTCACAGGACACCATGACCATTTCCTGTGATAACACGAGCGCGATACACATATCCCGCAATCCTGTCCAACATTCGCGCACAAAGCACATCAGGTTACGCGAGCACTTTATTCGTCAGTTAGTTGAGGAGAAGGTCGTAACCCTGAGTTTTGTTCCTACCGACCGTCAGGTAGCCGATATTTTCACGAAACCTTTAGATGCCCTTAGATTTGAGAGTCTTAGGAAGTCTTTGGGGATTTGCACAGTTGACTGAGGGGTTGGTCTATGTCTAGAATAGGATGCTTCTTCATGTTCATATCATATGCTTCCTATTGCTAGTCTGTTTTATATGTACCATAGATTTGTTGTACAACTTTTATGTATTTTTTTATTATTCTTTGAAAAATACAAAAGGATTCTCTTTTTAGAAAATTTTTAGAAAAACACAAAAAGATTTTATTTTGATAAAATTTTTAAAATAAAAATTTCAAAAAGAGATTTGCCTGTTATGGATGAGCATTTAAGATAGCCAAGTCACAACTTCATTCCATATATCCATGTGACTGTTTGATAGAGATTTGAGAGGCTACATCATTTCATCCTTGTGCTTAACATTGATTGGAGTCCTTGAGATGTAATTAGTGATATTTCCTACATGCTTGACTCCTATATCCTTTATTGCACACATGCACGACTTTATTTGATTGCTGCACTTGTCAATCTCATGTTGGCTTGAGTGTTTCCATCTCAATCCTGTCTATACAATGTATAAAATGCGATAAAACTTGACAAGATTGGATTGCATGTTAAAACCGTTTTGGTGAGACTGTGTGTACATTTTCATAACGGGGAGGGGCTGCGAAAGTTGATTCTTATCCTTTGCGCAAAAGCCACCGTTACAAAGGACCTAAAAAATGGAGGAATTTTAATATCCGAGGTTCTAAGAGGTTAAAAGAGCCCGAAAAAAATTGATAAGGCAATAAAAAGCATTTCATGCCAAATATGGGCCATTTAGGTTTTCACCATCAATTCTCCAAAGTTTGAGAATTTAGTATACCTCTATTAAAAATATAAATCTGAGGGAGTTTGGTTGGAGATTGAAAAACGGGTTTGCACTTCCTTGAAAGTCCTGAAAAAGCATGAAAATCATTTTGGACGTTATTGGTGTAGAAATCACTTTGAGCTTCGATTTGTAGATTTGATATAGTCAATGTCTTATATTTCCAATCTTTTACACCAAAGGAAGCATTTGAGTTCATTCGTTAGGAATATCCAATATTCATCGTGCACATATGTCATGTTTGTATGTTTTGATTTTCCTATCGAATTTTGATCACACCCATTCCTTTACGCTATCACCAACTTGGTTGTTTTATGTTCATTCATGGTGTGATTTTATGCCTTGTGTCACCCCGGTACTTGATTGCTTGATTTATTTCTCTCATTTGTCTATTTGGGGACATCATAAAAAGGGAGAGAATGAATTATCTGATTATGGGGGGGTTTGAAATTCTGAGAATATCATCTTAAATTGATATATATGTTTTTGTTTATCTCATTTCAAACTCGATACGTCACTTGGTATTTGCTTTATCTCATGTGTGTAGTACATCCTTGATAATCCCATGATACACACCCTGATGAGAAAAGCGTGAAGATTCCTGAAGAATTGAAGAACAAACGATGCAGCCTTAGTCACATGTACCTCTTTCAGTTTTGGGTTCATGGAAGGGTAGATTTGTATAGGCATTGTTCATACTTGATAATTCGGATTTTTTATGTATGTTCCGACATAGACATAGGGGGAGATTTGCAAGGACATTTTGTCCAACATACTTGTATATGTCATTAGCCGTAACATCGTTGAAGAAATTCATGTCCATATCGTCATCAACGGAATCTGAGTATCGAAACAAGGAAGGAATCAGAAATCCAGTCAGCCGGACCGGTCCGCCTCAATGAAAAAGGAACCGATCCGCTAACATCCCGGACCGGTCCGCCAAGAAATTAAAAGAACCGATCCGCTTCCGAACCGATCCGCCTCCCTTCTGGACCGATCCACCTTGCACAGTGAAGCCAGTGAGCACCGAACCGAATGCGAACCGAATCAGCCTCAAATTAAAAGAACCGGTCTGCCATCGGACCGATCCGCCTAAGTCCCGGACCGGTCCGCCCTGGATAACCACGAACAGATCGTGTGGAGATTTTTAGGGCAAATGAATTCTTATTTATACCATGATCGGGGAGTTGGTTTTCTTAAGGCTTATACACGATTTCCAGAGTAGATAAACTCTAAGGCCTTCATGGTATTTGAGTCCATTGATTCATACCCATGATTCACACAACTTCCAAACCTATTGTGAATCAATTATGGTAACCCAAGAACACCATTGCTGTCGTTCAACCCTGTGAAGTGGACCGTTTCTTCCTCTTCATTGCAGCCCTACTGGACAGGGATAGTTCCAGCCGCCAACCCTACTGGAAAGGGATATTCCAGCCGCGACTACAGAATCCGATACCCGAGGGTAATTCTTAGTCAACCTGTATTTCATTGTAATCCGATTGTAAACCGTCTTTTACAAATTATAGTGATATACAAATGGTTTTGCCCCTGTGGGGGATTTTTCCTTAAACTTTGTGTGTTGAATATCTTGTGCATGATTTCATATTGTTTCAATCACACCTAGTTGCATGCTTAGGGTTAATTTGGGTTAAAAAGGGTGTTTATTATATTATTTCTTAATTGAACGCAAGCGCCAACTCTTTCATCTCCAATGGCCATTCTAGTGTTTTGAGTTATCTAACCCTAGGAGATAATCTAAACATCTGATATAACCCCTTTAATTTTCGTGGGTTTAATTACCCAAAAATACAAAATGACTAACATGCCCTCCCGGGGTACTAATTAGGCCTAAAAACGCCCCGAGACCCAAATCAAACCCCCGGGTATACTTCTCTGACTATCTTGACCCTTCCGGACGCGTTGGCGCACTCAAAACAACCATACGAACAACTTATAAAATATTTACTTTTATTTATCAATATTTAGTCCCAACGCGACAAGGACGCGTCCCGACTCAAATTTCCAAAATTGTCATTTCATTCACTCGTGACATTCAATATAACCACTATTATATATTACTTTTCTCATTAGTAATATTCAACAAATTTTCCCATAATTACTAACTCTCATCACGTTAATAATTATAAAATAATTAATTTCCGGATTTTTATTAAATAATTAATTGACATTAAATTTAATAAATCCCCAAATTAATATAGCATAAAAATACCGGGTATTACATACTTCCCCCCTAATAACTGAATTTCGTCCTGAAATTCGGAAAATAAGGCATACCTGGTAAGAACAAATCTGGATATCTCTCGCGCATATCGGCCTCACGCTCCCAAGTGGATTCCTCCACATTATGATGCTCCCACTGGACCCATACAAGTGGAACTATCTTAGACCTCAATCTCCTCTCACTATAGTCTAGGATAGCCACTGGACTCTCCTCGTAAGATCTGTCAGGCTGTAAGTCTATCTCATCTATCGCGATGTGAGTATGGGCCATATTATCCCGAAGATACCGTCTTAACGAAGAGATGTGGAATACATCGTGAATGCGATGTAAATGTTCTGGTAGTCCCAATCTGTATGCTACCGGCCCAATCCTCTCGATAATGGGAAATGGTCCCACGTACCTCGAGGCCAATTTCCCTTTCTTCCCGAACCTCATCACTCCTTTCATAAGAGATACACGCAGTAACACTTGGTCCCCCACATTAAACTCCCGAAAGAACCGTTTCGCATCGGCGTAACTCTTCTGCCTGTCCTGGGCTACTCAAATGCGACTCCTAATCATCTCAATCCTCGCGGAGGTTTCCTGAATTACCTCTGGTCCTAGCAACTTGTTATCCCCCACCTCGAGCCAACAAGTTGGAGAATGACAAGGTCGGCCATACAAAGCCTCAAATGGAGCCATGCCAATCGTAAATTGATAAGAGTTATTATAAGCAAACTCTACCAGTGGAAGATGTGGCTCCGAACCTCCTCCAAAATCAAGAACACACATCCGTAGCATATCCTCCAACATCTTATTAGTACGCTCTGTTTGTCCATCTGTCTGTGGGTGATAAGCCGAACTCAACCTCAACTCAGTACCCATAGCATCCTGAAAGCTTTCCCAGAAACGTGACATAAAAATCTTATCTCTATCTGACACAATATTCAGGGGCACCCCATGTAATCTGACAATCTCAGCAATGAAAAACTGAGCATACTGACCTGTGGTATAATCTGTCCGCACCGGCAGAAAATGAGCCACCTTGGTCAAACGGTCTACAATCACCTAGATAGAGTCGTGGCCCCGCTGTGATGTAGGCAACCCTGTAATAAAATCCATGGAAATACTCTCCCACTTCCATGCGGGTACTTCCAATGGCTGAAGCAATCCTGACGGTTTCTGATGGTCCACCTTCACCAGCTGGAAGGTAGAACACTTGGACACGAACTCAGCAATGTCCTTCTTCATCCCACTCCACCAGTATTGCCTCCTCATATCCCAGTACATCTTATCTCCTCCAGGATGTACCACAAATTTGGACCCGTGAGATTGGGTCATCACTGCATGACGCAATTCTGCCCCTTCTGGAACCACTAACCTCCCATTAAACCTCAAACCCCCATCAGAACTAACAAAATAGGACTCATCACCCTCGACTAAAAGTCGTACAATCTGCTCCTGGCAAAACGAGTCTGTGGTTTGGGCCTGTATTACCCTCGTAACAATCTCGGGTGTGACTGTCATAACAGATATAAAGGAACGGGCTACTGCGTCCTGGTGACCCAACTCCTTCCACTTCGCTTTCCAGACGTCCGCTACCTCATTTACCGGTCTATGGCTCAATGCATCAGCAACTACGTTGGTTTTCCCCGGATGATACTGTATGTCGAACTGATATTCCTTCACAAACTCTAACCATCTGCGTTGACGCATATTCAGCTCTCGCTGAGTGAACAGATACTGTAGTGACTTGTGGTCTGTGAACAAACGGAACTTCTCCCCCAATAAATAGTGTCTCCATATCCTCAATGCAAAGACAACCGCTGCTAACTCCAGGTCGTGGGTGGGGTAATTCTTCTCATGCGG
The DNA here is from genome assembly GCA_949130495.1 of Sambucus nigra. Classification (NCBI taxonomy): domain Eukaryota; kingdom Viridiplantae; phylum Streptophyta; class Magnoliopsida; order Dipsacales; family Adoxaceae; genus Sambucus; species Sambucus nigra. Next base: position 460,184,112 of record OX422216.1, on the reverse strand, counting down.
CTTAAGCTTGCTGGAGGCAAAAGCTATAGCCTTCTCTTCCTGCTGAAGTACTCCCCCAAGTCCTCGTAAAGTGGCATCGGTGTAAACTAGGTACTCCACACCCGACTTCAGAAACGCAAGGACTGGTGCTGAAGTAAGCTTGTCTTTCAGCCCGTCGAAAGCCAATTGACAAGCATCATCCCAAACATATGGTACCCTTTGCGAGTCATGTTCGTCAATGGACCCGCTATTTTGGAGAATCCCCGAATGAATCTCCTGTAGTATTCGGCTAACCCCAAGAAACTACGGACTTACATCGGTGTCGTGGGATGTCCCCACTCCCTCACCGCTGACACTTTACTCGGGTCGACTGCTATTCCCTGCTCAGAAACAACATGCCCTAAGAACTGTACTTCTTGCAACCAGAATCCACACTTCTCATACTTAGCATACAACTGATGCTCTCGTAAAGTCTGAAGAACCTGCCTTAAGTGCTCGGCATGCTCCTCCTCAGAGTGTGAATATATCAAAATGTCATCTATGAAGACGATGACAAACTGATCTAAGAACTCTCTGAATACTCGGTTCATTAAGTCCATGAATACGGTTGGAGAATTTGTGAGACCAAATGGCATCACTCTGAACTCGTAAGACCCATATCTCGTCAAGAAGGCAGTCTTTGCAACATCTTGCTCTCTAATACGTAGCTGATGGTACCCCGACCTCAGATCTATCTTCGAAAAGAAAGTTGCTCCCCTTAGTTGGTCGAACAGATCATCGATTCGAGGCAATGGATACTTATTCCGTATCGTGACCTTGTTCAACTCCCGGTAGTCCACACATAACCTCAGTGAACCATCTCTCTTCTTCATAAATAAGACTGGAGCGCCCCAAGGTGAGGTACTCCTGCGAATGAAGCCCTGACCTAACAGTTGTTCTATCCGATCTCGTAACTCTCGCATCTCCGCTGGAGCCATATGATATGGAGCGCGTGATATCGGTCTCGTATCTGGCAATAAATCTATGACAAAGTCTATCTCTCGACTGGGGGGTAGGCCTGGTATCTCCTGAAACACATCGTAATACTCACGAACAACTGGAATCGAGTCTAATGGAATCACAACCTCCTTAGAGGTATCCTTCTCTATATAATACAAATGAGCGATCGAGCCTCCCTCTGGGCGAGGCATCGCCACTAAAAACATCTCTTACCCCGGAATGGCAAAAACAATTATCCCACCGAAGCAATCAATCATGGCTCTATAAGCTCTTAGCCAATCCATACCGATAATAACATCGTGCTCATGCATATCTAAGACTAACATGTCTGTAGGTAATACCAAACTACCAATCTCTACCCCCACTCCCCGGCATATAAAGAAGATAAGCGACCCACTCCCCAGTGGTGAGTCTACACATGTCACTGTGCTCTCTACTATGGCTAACAACCCTAAGGGCTTCGCAAAATGCGTAGCTATAAAATAATGCGTCGCCCCAGTATCAAACAAAACCCGACCCATAGTACCATGGATAGGAAACATACCCTCAATCGCAGGTGGTGTCTGTGGAGCTGCTGCCTGGTGGACGTTATAGACACGTCCGTACTGTAACTGCCCCTGCTGCACTGGAGCTGCTGGAATGGCTGGTATGGCTGGCACCTGGGCTGGAGCTGGGAGGGCAGGTGGAAAAAGTGGTCTCTGTGGCTCATTACGGGCACCCTGCTGCTGTGGGGCCCTATTACCCTCTGGGCAATCCTGGCGCTTATGACCATGCTTGCCACATACAAAACACCGGCCTCTGAAGTTACCTCCCCTCTGACCCTGCTGATCACGACCCTGCTGGTCGTTACCTCCCCACCACTGGCCCTGTTGGCCCTGATTAGCAAGCTGTTGGCCCTGTTGGCCCTGTTGATTAGGCTGGCCCTGCCTATAACCCCCAAATCCCTGTCTAGAATCACCTGAACGGAATCGCTTAGCAGGGTCCCCCTGATGGGAACTTTTCTCGTGCTGACGAGTCTGTCCATGAGATGGTGCCCCACTAGCACTACTACCCCCGGTCCTTCCCTGCTGGCTGGACTCTCCTGCTCTCTTGCTTCCTTGCAGATGGAAGCGGTGATCCTGGCAATGTAGTAACGCAACATTGAGTACATTAGTGAAAGTACTCAGAGATAGATTCCCTATAAGATGCTGACGGATCCTCCAAGCTAACCCGTCCACAAATAACATAATTTTCTTACTCTCAGTAGGTGCTTATCTGACACTATGGTGAGAAGTCTCGTGAACTCCTCCTCATACTCAGCAACGGTAGAGTTCTCCTGTTTCATATTTAGTAATTTTCGCCTCATCTCAGTCTGCACGATGGGTGGAAAGTACTTGCGGTCAAATCGCTCCCAAAATGACTGAATAGGGATCGTGTCCCTCTCCTCTAAGGTGGTAGTGGACTCCCACCACTGCAAAGTGGCCCCCACCAGCTTAAAGGAAGCCAATAACTGTCTTTGCACGTCGGTGCACTCATACATACGAAGATGCCACTGGATGTCTTTCTTCCATTGGCTGAATGTGACGATATCTGAGTTACCAGAGAGCTCAGGGGGATGCGCCTTCTGAAAAGCATCCCTAACCCTCTCCCATGCAGATGGAAGCTGTGCTGGTACTGGCGCCACTGCCTGAATCTGGGGTGGAGCAATAATGGCGGCTTCTTCATTAGCATTCATAGTGCCTTGTGCCGGAGCTGCTGGCTGCTCGGCCTGGGCATGCCTATCCTTCGGTGCACGTCTCAGAGGCATCTGAAACGTGAAGAAGTTTATTAGTCTATATTCATTATCAAATCCCAAATGGCTGAAGACATAAATGTAAAAGCAGAAATACAACAATCCTAAAAATAGGGCTCTATAGAAAAAAAACGTTAAGCTGAAAGCGAAAATAAGCCGTACAGATCCTATATACACTAGAACTTGATGCTCTGATACCACATGTGACACCCCGCCTAATTAAATACCGGGAGATCACTCCTTTATTAAATTAAAATCAAGGTGAACAGTTAGTTCATTCTTAGCATCACTGTCGTAAATGAAAAACTTTTCCAATTTAAACACCCTAATTAATTAAGCTAGGTGTCAAAACCATTTTTAAACATTACTTTCCAAACTTTAATTTTGAAAATAAAGATTTAATTATCTACAACAATTCAATATTTAAAGAATCAGGCCACAATAATCCTGGACATATAATCCAATTAATTTAAACATTCAACAACTAAATCCCAGCATTTAAAACTTAAAGTAAAATATACATGCTGAATAAATCCCAAAGTAACAGTACTAGAAATAACTGAAATACAAATGTCCCAATAAAACAGATAATTAGAGGAAAGGGCGACACATGCCCAATAAGGATAATGATAGAAGTGGAATCAAGTAAATGAAATCGTCTAAGCAAGTGGCCTACAACTCCCACCTAAGCTGCAGCACGTTCCTTCCAAGGGATCCTAAACAAGACGCCCCTGTGGCTGGGCACCTGTAATAGATACATATATATACAAGAGAGAAAGAGGAATAGAAACGGGTCAGAGCCCGATAGTGTATATGATTTAAAAATTCGTTTAGCAAGTATTTAAATTGATTATAGGGTAATGCAACAACATATTAGTGCGACACTCTCTTGAGGAATTCTCACCTCTCTTCTAATGTGCACACCTATCGCATTAACCTTCCCAATGGTCTATCTCATCATATACCACACTATCTTTCCCCAATGATTTAACTTACCTTAGGTTATTCGCAGGGTTTACAACTGAACAACACAAGTATTTAAAACGTAAGATTTCAATTTGTAACCAAAGTTCTCATTTTAACTTTATTAATCAATAAAGTTTTCCAGTGTTATATTATACTTTCTAAAAAAAAAGTATTTATAATTTGAGTCATCAACCATGTCCTACATATCAAATCACAGTAGGCAGTTCCAGATTTCAGAATTTCATATATATATTAACTACTCGTATAATATATATATCATAACAGCACCCCACATAAAAACTATGGTGCGGGCATACTCTACTATCCAATCCCCGTATCACTCGTATTAAGGGGAATGCAATTTCGGAATCACTCTCGAATTGTATTAACACTTACACAACAATATTGAGGCGAAGCATAGATTCCAAGTCCAAGAGGTCAGTACATACCCTCACGCCTCTTAGGACCGTGACTACCAACTCGATAGCCTGTACCTAGGATTTCTATCTTTTAGGGTACGAGTCAATATCCCCCATAAGGCACACGAGATAAGATCGTCCCAGCACGGAAACCTCTGGGATAGGGCATGATTTTCACAAGTATATAATATATGCATACACAATCATATAAATATACTACTTTTATCATATAAATTTAGGTTTATCCCATAACCCATATTCACAACATTTATCCTTATTTTCCCATTATTAGTTATCACGTATAATGGTTCGTTTCTCACTTTAATTCGAAGGATTTCTCCAACTTACTACGTAGCCCTCATGGACTTTATCCTTCCAAAGGTACAATTCAGTAGTTATTCATTTATGTTCCAACGTAACCCTCTTACGTGTCTCTCCCCTTTAATATATACTTTCATTGTCCCTTATGTAAAATATCCCAAAAATATAGATTTCTCCTTACATTAACGGTCTCTTATTCATTAATGAATCCTACTGGTCATCATTAACTCCCAAATTATTTTAGCAAGGATGTCTAAGGAGTTTTCTTCATTTCGAATCAATTCAAAAATTTTAAAAGGGGAACTTAAGTCTGCCAGGAGGGGTCGATCAATCAAGGTCTGGGGCTCGATCGATCGAACCTTCGATCGATTGAAGCTCTGGGCTCGATCGATCGATCAAACATGTATTGCAATTTCTGCAGTTTTGCAGTTACGGGTTTCATCTTCTAACCTCAACAAATTCCATATTTTTCATACCCAAACGAGCCAAAATTCATACTACTAATATCATATCATCATATTAAAAATTCCCTACGTAAAGCATGTGGGTTTCTATCACTAATTATGGATTAACAGCCCCAAAAAATTTATATAAATAATAAGAACCCTAGAAATCTCTTAAACATGGTTCTAACAATTATTTTCCAGAAATTCCTTCTTATAAACATCATAATTCGTGGTTTAATTCTCTACATGACAAAGGGTTTCCAGAAATTTTCATTCAAACCATAACTACATGAAATTTCCTAACTCAAATCGGGTTTTTCTTCCAATAAATCATCCTACTCATTCCTAAACCAATATGAAAGATGCATCAATGAAATAAGCAAGATAAACACTTGCCTGGGATTTTTAGAAGTCTGGTTTGGTGCCGAAATTGGTGTGGTTGCGTTCCCCGTCTCCTGATCTACACGTTGGCGGTGGCGGCGGTGCAAAGGGGTGAGTTTTGAGCCTTGGAATGCCTTGAGAGCTCTATCCTCTCCTCTCCAATGGCCGTTCTAGTGTTTTGAGTTATCTAACCCTAGGAGATAATCTAAACATATGATATAACCCGTTTAATTTTCGTGGGTTTAATTACCCAAAAATACAAAATGACTAACATGCCCTCCCGGGGTACTAATTAGGTCTAAAAACGCCCTGAGACCCAAATCAAACCCCCGGGTATACTTCTCTGACTATCTCGACCCTTCCGAACGTATTGGCGCACTCAAAACGACCATACGAACAACTTATAAAATATTTACTTTTATTTATCAATATTTAGTCCCAACGCGACACGGGCGCGTCCCGACTCAAATTTCCAAAATTGTCATTTCATTCACTCGTGACATTCAATATAACCACTATTATATATTACTTTGCTCATTAGTAATATTCAACAAATTTTCCCATAATTACTAACTCTCATCACGTTAATAATTATAACATAATTAATTTCCGGATTTTTATTAAATAATTAGTTCACATTAAATTTAATAAATCCCCAAAATAATATAGCATAAAAATACGGGGTATTACATTTTTCCTCTTGGATGAATTATGAGGAACTTGGGGGGTTTATTATAAAATTAATTAAAGACTTAGAGGAGTTCAGTAGGTATATATTTTAGACTTTAATGTGTGTAACAATGGAATTTTAAACCAACGACAATAAATGGAGTGAATTACAAATCAAAAATTTGGAATTTGGTCTTTGGGAAGAGTCGCACATGACATAGGGCTATAACGAGTATAGTATGGGTGTAATAACAATTGAATTAATATATGGGGTAACTATAGGCCCTTCGGTTAGAGAACAACACTCAGGTAACAATATTTGAGAAGTATAGATGTGAATAAATTATACAGTGAGTATTCGAGAGATAAATACTACATACTGATGATTATTATAGGTGAGAGTATACCTATACGGGTTATAATAGGTTGAGTGTATACCTATACGAACTTGTTATAGGTCATGTGTGCACCTATATTGAATATACATATTGTCACACCCCAAACTCAATATCAATACTAATAATTTCTTATTAGAATAATTAGATCATAATCTTGAGCCCATTGGAAACATAATTAATTTATCAATATTTTCCTACATAATGTGCACAATGAACATTATATTATTCTTATTCCATACCAAAATCAATATCAGAGTCGTAATTAAGCAGACATACAATAACGTGATTAACTATGATCAACTCAATCCATGCTAACTCAATATATACGATATGTGAGCGTATTTAAACCTCAGTGTGACAATGAAAAAAACCCCATGTATAATCCCCAGCTTTTTCTAACGGTGCAACTCTCAAATTCTGATCATATGACATCCTAGCTGGCAGCATACAACCCTGAAAATGTTACAATATAAATCGTAACCATTAAGCTTAGTGAGGTACTCCTTCCCCGAAATGAAATAACAGTTTTATATCAAATCTGTGGATATTAATCCAACCACTCCTACCATACAATGAATTAACAGTTATATATATCAAATATGTGGATATTAAATCCAACCAATCCTGCCATATAATGAATTAACAGTTATATATCAAATCTGTGGATATTAAATCCAACAATCCTGCCCGTTGGCAATAACAAATCTTGGACCATAAGGCCCAAATAATTATGCCCATTGGCAATGATAATTCTTCCCATCGACAATAGTATTTCTGCCCATTGGCAATAGTAATTCTGCCCATTGGCAATAATAAGTCTGCCCATTGGCAATAGTAATTCTGCCCGTTGGCAATAATAAGTCTGCCGAATTGAAATAAGAAGTCTGCCCATTGGCAATAGTAATTCTTCCCATTGATAATAATAAGTCTGTCCATTGGCAATAACAAATCCTGGAACATAAGTTCCAACAAATCATTGGATCTTTGTCCAATTCCAATCCTGGATCATAAGACCCAAACAAATCCTGGATATTTTAATATCCAAACAAATCCTGAATATCAAAGTATTCAAACCAATCCTGGATCTTGAGACCCAAACAAATCCTGGATAATTTAATATCCAAACAAATCATGAATACCGAAGTATTCAAACAAATCCGCTCTTAGAGCTATATTCATATTTATATATGAAACAAATCATAAGTACACTCACCTTGGTAATTTAATAGGCTTTCCTTTTCGTTTGTTCGACACTTGTTCAACTGGTTCTTATTACCTTCCTATCATTCTTACAATATTAGTATCATCATAAGAATATAAAAAATCCAAGGAATATCTCAAACATAACTCAATTCATAAGTATCATATGATTCTATTCAAATCATTTATCACAAGTGAAGTTACATCCAAATTCTTGTTAATATATTTGACATATTCAAATCATAGACGAAACATACATTCATTTATTATGGGTAATTCAATCCTTATCATATTATGATTCCAATACAAAAGATGGTACATAATTTTAAGTTTCCTAGAGCAAAGATAGGCTCATTTCTTTACCACATAACAAATCTTCCCTATAGGCTCTTTTATCGTTCATTCAACTTCCATGAATTTTCATAATTTTTCTACATCATAAATTTTTATGATATTTCACCCAACATCAGTAAACATATTTAAAAATACAAAATTAAAGTTTCATAATTTTTAAGTTTCATTTTTCTATGTCAAGCAAAACATGGAACACATGGCGGGCATACTTTCACCCTTAGGGCAGATTTCATACCCTAACTTCAAACTTTCACCAAAGGCTAATTTCTTGGTATTTTGACATGATTTTCGGATATGTCACACAAATATGTGTCCATGTTAATCTCCAATTGTAATAAAACAATTTCAGTAATCATACAAAAATATATGGAAGTTTGAAAAAACAAGGTTACTAAACAAAGTAATTTAAGGGTTTACACATTCAACTTTGTTTAAACTTGCATATATCCAAATATATACATCAAGGACTGAAAGTTTAGTAAAACAATGATACTTTATATCATATAAGTCAGTAATATAAGAAAAATAACAAGATTTTGGGTTAGGATTACCTTCGTGACTTTTACATAATTTCCAAGATTTTTTCTCCAAATTTTCTCCTTACTTTCTTCCTAAACTTTACAATTCTCTCTTCCTCTCAAGACAAAATCTTTAATGGTTGTGTTATGCTGAAGGAGTGGATTATTTCAAGACTTTAAAGTCTTCCAAAACCAACCTCATTCTTTAACCAATCAAAATCCACCATTTGTTAGCCTAATAAGACGAAATATCATTTAACGAATGGACAAATTTGTCCCTGCTTCGTAATTCCAGCATAACTTCTTGCTCGGACCTCCATACCGTTTCTCGTGTTACAAACCTAATTAATATATATACAACTATCTAGTTTATACCTCAAATCAAATGTTACATCATACATGTCAAAACTAGCCTTAAACATGAACATTCCTACCGAAAACTTCAAAATCTCCCATTTGTAACTAATTCGACATTTTCATGTTTTCTGAAGGTAAGATTAGACTAAACATAATAACTTAACATCATATATATTACTAACACACTACTCATATCACATAAGCTAAGCATTCTTTAAGCATAATTAATCATAATTATATTCGGGTTGTCACAATTCTCCCCATGTTAGGAAATTTCATCCCCAAAATTGACATACCTTAGTTGTCCGAATCAAACAAATACGGACAACGCATCTTCATGCTATCCTTACTCTCCCATGTAGCCTCTTCTATGGAATGCATTCTCCACACAACTTTTACAAGTGGGATCACTTTTGATCTCAATATTTGTTCCTTCCTATCCACGATAGCAAGTGGTTCTTCCACATAACTCAAGTCTTACTTCAACTCAATTGGTTGTTCCACCAACACATGTGAAGGATCCGCTACATTCTTTCTTAACATAGAAACATGGAAAACATCATGTAATCGATTTAACTCTGGTGGTAACGCTAACTTGTAGGCAACCATCCGGACTTTCTCAAGAATTTCATAAGCTCTAATGTAGCGTGGACTTAATTTACCTTTCTTTCCAAACCTCATAACTCCTTTCCATGGCGATATCCGAAGAAACACGTAATCCCCTTTCTAAAATTCTAAATCTTTCCGTCGCTTATCCGCATAACTTTTCTGTCTTCTTTGAGCTGTTCTCATTCTATCTTAACTAATCTTCACTTTTTCAGTGCTGACTTCAATCAACTCTGGACCCTCTATCTTACTTTCACCAACTTCACCCCAACATACGGGTGTACGAAACCGTCTACCATACAACACTTCATATGGTGCCATACTAATATTAGATTGGAAACTATTATTATATGAAAATGCTATCAAAGGCAAATATTCATTCCAATTTTCTTTAAAATCAAGCACATAAGCTCTAAGCATATCTTCCAAAATCTATATTGTCCTTTCAGACTGCCCATCTGTCTGAGGGTGAAAAGTTGTACTAAACTTTAATTTAGTACCCATAGCATACTGCAAGTTGTCCCAAAATCTAGATGTAAAAGTAGGGTCCCTATCTGAAACAATAGAAATAGGTGCTCAATGTAATCGAATAATTTCATTAACATATAATCTAGCATACCTATTAACTCTATACGTAGTCTTGACTGCTAGAAAGTGAGTGATATGCCCAAGTGTGACCTCGGCCGAGATTATGGCCAAAGTTGGACGTCTTGGACACGCAATACCAGCCCTCGGCCATAGTAAGGTCGGCCCAGGCCAACACTACCGTGAGCCTCTCTAAGGGACATCACAAGGATCAGCAGCATTCTCGTATACCTTGGAATGGAAACCTCGGCCAGACATAGGCCGAGCTTACATAAAGACACCCGCAACCTCATCAAGACATTAGTTGATACTCCAAACACTCCAGCCTCGTCTCAGGCCGACCTCGTCCATTGTCTCTGCTGGGGTTAGGCCGAGACCTCCATGGAATACTCGGATCGAATAAGTACCTAGACTTACCAACCTCGGCCTCTCCCAAGCCGAGGTCATACACCAGGTGTGATAGTCGAGCATCTGCTGACATTTGGATAAGGGCACGTGGGCACAAATCAGTTATAACAAGATTATTCCCCACATGTGGGGAGAATATTGCATCATCATTCTCTACATGTGACAGTGACAGATGGCTTTCCCATATTGGTGAGGCAAACACACACATGCTCATTTCATGCATGGGGGGTACATTACACCCCCTAGGTACTATATATAGAGGTCATCCTCTACCTTTCAAAGGATCGCAGATATTCAACCCTAGCTGAAACTCTGTCTAGATACATAGTAGAGAGAGAAAGCTTGAGAGATTATATCCATGGCCATTAGTGCCTTGTTGCAGTGAGGTTATTCACACACACACACAGTGGACGTAGGCCAATTTAGTCTGAACCACTTATATCCTGGTGCTCCCTCCTCTTCTCCTCATCTCATTCTCTTACCTCTTACATAACTGTGCTGCCATTGTTGTTCTTAGATTGAGCTTGAAAACACCTTATCTGGTGGTGCTAATTCCAGCATCATCATTTTGACTCCATCTGTGGGAACGAGAATCTATCTCTTCCTCTTTTTCTGCTTAACCTCACCGGAGACTCTGGTGGTGAACCAGGCCTCCCCCTAGCGCGGAGCTGTTTCACCATTGAAAGAGGTCCTATGAGGTACTAAGCTCATCTGATACTCAAGCTCTATAGTGTTAACACATGGCACCAGACTTACCACCGCCTCTTCCGCCACCTAGGGGTGGAGGTCCTAGTTCCAGTCAGGCGCCCCCCAGTCCGAAATGGCGGAGGTAGCTGAAGCCTTGAGATCTTTAGCCGCAACACAACAAGCCATGCAGGAGCAATTTTCACAGCTCAGCCAAACTATGATGAGGCCACCTGGAGTCTCACCGGACATGATCACTCCGTCGGTAGTTCAGCCTCATCTTGATGCCAGGGGACCACCCCAGGCACCAATGAAGCACCAGCCTGCACCCCAGCGGAGAAGGGACGTTGTTGACCCTAGGCGCTTGCGCCTGGGGAGGCAGGGAAACCCTTGCCCAGAGGACAGGTATGATGATCTAGAGACGGAAGAAGCCTCGGAAGACTGCTGGGAGCCGTATGAGGTGTCAAATAACACTGTACGACCTCTTAGGCAAAGTCAAGGTTGTGTCGGTCGAAAAGGTGAAGAGGCCCAACAAAGAGGGTCAGCCTTTGATAGGTTGAGAAGAGGGTCGGCCTTTGAGAGATTGGTCCCGATGAATGACCTAAGACAGAGACTGTCGAGATCGAGGAGCGCAGCAGGCTCTCAAAGAGGGAACATGCAGGGTTGGCCAGATCAAGACCGACACTGTGAAAGAAGAGGCAGGGAACAGGAAGAGGTCAACAGCCGACGTGTCGCGGCAGGGGAACCCTCGGTCCATCCCAGGGAGGTGGCAGGGGATAACCTCGGCCAAGTCGATGGCAGAAGACATTGGAATGATTCTATCCAACGCCTTGAGGAGAAGATAGGAGACCTCATTAAAAGCAGGGACCCATTACAAAGGGGTTACTCAGAGGGCTCCCCATTTATGGCTAGGATAGTGGGGTTCCCAACCCCAGCTAATTTCAAGCCTCCTACAGTGTCTCCCAAGTATGATGGCAGCACTAACCCTGTGCATCATATCGAAATGTACCAGTCGGCAGCAGACATCTACTCGATACCCGATGAGATGAAGTGTAGGGCCTTCTCTGGGACCTTGATAGGGGCAGCGCACAGTTGGTTCACCTCCCTTCCGAAGAACTCAATTGAGAACTTCAAAGGCTTGGCTGAGCCATTCATCCACAACTTCTGCTTTGGGGTGAGGCCTCAAAAGAAGACTACCCACCTGTTGTATGTCAAGCAGGCCAAGGGTGAGAGCCTAAGAGACTACATAGCAAGATTCAATAAAGAAAATTTGGAGGTCAAAGATTATGAAGAGAACATAGCCATGACCGCCCTTATTGGAGGTCTCTAGAAGGGGAAACTATTGTGGAAACTGGCGGAAGACCCCCTAGGTCTATGGCGGAGCTGCTGGCAACCGTAGGGAAAGTAATGAATGCGGAAGAGGCAATGGCCGCCAAGTATGAGGATGAGAACCGCGGTGGCAGTGGAAAGTCCCAAAGCAAGAAAGATTGGAAGAAAAGGTCAGGTGATGATAAGTTTGCTCACTATACACCTCTGACTGTAAGCTGCGAGCACGTCCTCAATGAGATTAAGACTGACATGACTCTGAGATGGCCACAAAAACTGAAGGCCCCACCACATAAGAGGAACAAAAACCTATGGTGCGAGTTCCATCAGGATCATGGCCATGTCACGGATAGATGCTTCGCTTAAAAGATGAGATTGAAAAGATGTTGAAATCTGGAAAACTGAGGAAGTATGTGGATGGTGAGGCTCCAAAGGGTGGAAGAGATGACCCTAAGAAAAGGAGAAATGACAAATGCCATGACAATGTCCCGGCCAGAAGAGACGATGATTCAGAAGGAGATGACGAAGACGATCCGGATTTTCCACCGAAAGATGATAACACCCCGGTGAAGAGGGTCAGTACGATATCCTTTGGTGTTGACACCATATGTGGAGGATTTTCAGGAGGTGGCTCTGAAGTAGCTGATAGGAAGGCTCACGTAGCAGAGGCCGGGTCAGTGGCCAATCTTGAAGTTGTGAATCTAACGTCTTCTGATACAGTGCAGAAGACGAAGAAAATAGACATGGACACCCTCGTAGTTGAGTTCTCTAGACTCGACTTCAAGGGTATCTTAGCCCCCCATGATGACCCTCTAGTCATAACAACAAGGGTGCATGGGTGCGAGGTGTAGAGGATCCTCATAGATGGGGGGAGCTCGACGGACGTGATGTTCTGGCCTTGCTTCAAGAGCCTAGGTCTTAGCAGAGCAAGGATGATGCCCTATCATCACTTATTGATAGGCTTCAGTGGCGAAAAGGTCCACCCCTTGGGCATGTATGAGATGGACGTACGGATGGGTGATGAGTCGCCTAAGAGGCTGACCAAGAAGATAAATTTTTTCGTCATGGACGAGAACGTGTTCTCGGCCTATAACCTCATCATAGGAAGGGTGGCCCTTAAAGAGTTTGAAGCTGTGCCGTCGACGGTCCATCAGATGCTAAAATTCCCGACTCCTTATGGAGTAGGGGAAGTGCAAGGTGACCAGACCATAGCGCGAGAATGTTACTTCAACTCGGCCGAAGAAAGAGAATCCCATAAGAGGGAAACCACCACTTATAGCATTGACACTCTTGACCCAAGAGATGAAATAAAGTTGAAGAAGGGAGAGGCCGCGGAAGAGGTAGAATCCATCGTCCTCAATGAGGACGAGCCGGAAAAAACCGTCCAGGTCGATAAAGCCCTAGAGCCAAGAACCAAGGAAGAGCTGATAAACTTCCTCAGGAGGAGACAGAGTGTCTTCGCATGGAGTCACGCAGACATGCCTGGCATCGACCCTGAGGTGATGAGTCACAAGCTCAACGTGACCAGATATGCCAAGCCTATTAAACAGAGATGAAGAGTCTACTCCAGGGAGAAATACGACGTCATCCGAGAAGAGGTTAAAAAGTTGGAAGAGGCCGAGTTCATAAGAGAAGTTACCTATCCGGAGTGGTTTTCAAATGTAGTCATCGTGCCTAAGGCCAATGGCAAGTGGAGAATATGTGTGGATTTCACTAACTTGAAAAGATCTTATCCAAAAGACAGCTATCCCTTACCTCGGATAGATCACATGGTGGACGCGACGACGGGACATGAGCTCATGAGCTTCATGGACGCATATTCAGGCTATAAGAAAATCTGCATGGATGCTGAAGACTTTGAGAAGACAGCCTTCATTACTGACAAAGGGACGTACTGCTACAAAGTGATTCCCTTCGGTCTGAAAAATGCAGGGGCAACGTACCAATGTCTTGTCAATAAGATGTTCGAAGAGAAAATAGGCAAGACTATGGAGGTGTATATAGACGATATGCTAACAAAGAGCTTGAAAGCTTGCACTCACGTAGCAGACCTTGAGAAGACCTTCAATGTTATGGACTCATACAGAATGAAACTCAACCCAGCAAAGTGTGTCTTCGGAGTAGGAGCTGGGAAGTTCCTGGGATTCATCGTTAACAAGAGAGGAATTGAAGCGAACCCTGAGAAAATCAAGGCATTACTTAACATGAAGACTCCTAGGAGTATCAAGGATGTCCAAAGACTTATGGGGAGAGTGGCTGCCCTTAATAGGTTTGTTTCTAGGGCAACGAACAAGTGTCTTCCATTCTTTAAAGTTCTAAGAAAGGCCTTCCAATGGGACGAAGAGTGTGAAAAAGCCTTCAACCAACTCAAATCTTACTTGGGATCCCCCTTATTGCTATCTCGACCCGTCGCAGGAGAAAAGTTGTATGTGTATCTGGCAGTCTCCGAATCAGCCATCAGTGCGACCATAATACGGGAAGACGATGGGATCCAAAGGCCTGTGTATTTCAACAGTAAAGCCATTCAAGGGGCTGAACAGAATTACCCTCGCATGGAAAATTTGGCATATGCCCTGATACATGCTTCAAGAAAAATGAAGCCCTACTTCCAAGCTCACTCCATGGTAGTCCTCACTGACTCCCCACTAAGACAGGTCCTGCATAAACCTGAGAAATTTGGGAGGTTAATGACCTAGGCCATCGAGTTGGGGGAATAAGATCTTGCCTACCAACCTAGGACAACCATCAAAGGGCAGGCCCTCGCAGATTTTGTTGCTAAGTTCACATGGGAAGAGGCCGAGGAAGAGAAAGGCCTGGGGGGCATGGAAGAGATGACACTAAGTGTCTTCCGAAATCTGGAAGAGGTCTCATCTAAAAAAGTTATGAGCATAATTGCGGAGGACGAGGAGGATCGATATCTCTTCAAACAAGGAGTCATGATAGAAGGATCCTTTTCATCAGATACAGACGTCTGGAGCCTCTTCGTTGATGGCTCTTCCTACGACAGTGGAAGCGGTGCGGGGTTGATACTCTCAGCTCCGGATGGTGCGAACATTGAATACGCCTTGAGGTTCAACTTCCAGGCCTCAAACAACGAGTCCGAGTATGATGCCAAGATAGCAGGTCTCTTATTGGCAACAACTCTTTGCGTAAAGAGACTCCTACTCCACAGCGACTCAAGGTTGGTTATCAATCAAGTACTGGGGATCTATGAGGCCAAAGATGAAAGGATGGCCAAGTACTTAAAGAGGGTAAGAAGGTTTTTAGAATATTTTGAAGAGGAAAAACTGAAGAGAGTGCCTCGACTAAGTAATAATCACACAGATGCATTGGCAAGGCTGGCCTCGGCAATGAAGACAGATGTTGGAAGGACCATCCCGATCGAGGTCTTGAGAAAGGCAACCATCGAGGAAGAAGAAGTATGTAACCCGTGTCACAATTTGAACCTAGGAGACTCATGGATCGACCCCCTCGTCAGGTATATTAGAGGGGGAGAGCTACCTGAGTCCAAGCTAGAGAGGAGAAAATTGAGATATAGGGCTGCCAAGTTCTCGATGATAGGAGATGTCTTGTACAAAAAGGGATTTCTATTGCCTCTCCTCATATGTGTGCATCCCACGGAAGTTCCCCGGGTCTTACAGGAGGTTCATGAAGGTTCTTGCTCTAGCCACATAGGGGGAAGACCCTTGGCCAAGAGAATCATCACACAGGGGTACTGGTGGCCAACTTTGTCCAAGGACATCGCAGCTTACGTAAAGAGGTGTGATAAATGTCAAATATTCTCCACTATTCCTCATCAGCCCCATCAGCCTATGATGTCAATCACCTCTCCATGGCCATTTACAGTATGGGGGATTGACTTAGTAGGACCCTTACCAAGAGCCGCCAATAACTATAGATTCTTGATAGTTGCCATAGACTACTTCTTAAAGTGGGTGGAGGCAGAGCCGATGATAACAATCACAGATCAGAAGACCTTACAATTTATTTGGAGGAATATCATATGCAGATATGGCCTCCCAAACACTCTCATCTAGGACAATGGGACCCAGTTCAAGAACTCCTCTTTAGAAAAGTATTGCCTAAGAGTAGGGATTAAGCAATTTTTCTCATCTCCTGGCCGACCTCAGGCAAATGGTCAGACCGAGGTCACAAATAGAACTATCCTGGATGGAATCAAGAAGAGGTTAGAAAATGCGAAGGGAAGATGGATTAAAGAGGTCTACGCTGTGTTATGGGCCTACAGAACCACGGCAAGGACACCAACAGGTAAAACCCAGTTCATGTTGGCACATGGCTCAGAGACCGTCATACCAACGGAGATAGGGCTCCCAACTCATCGGATTCAGACCTATGACCCTGACAATAATGGGGAAGAGAGAAGGCTAGACCTAGATCTTATCGAAGAAAGAAGAGAGGACGCAGAGGTCAGACAAGCAGCCTACCAACAGAGGGCAGCGAAATTCTACAACCAGAGGGTGAAGTCAAGATCCATTGCAGTGGGAGACCTAGTGCTAAAGAAGACCCTACAGAAAGAAAATAAGCTTCACCCAAACTGGCATGCCCTTAAAAAGTGACAGAAGAGGTTGTACCTGGACCCTACAGGCTAGAAAACCTAGAAGGAGAACCTTTTGCTAACCCACGGAATGTTGATCACCTAAAGAGATATTACATATGATGGTGCATAGAATTTTATGTAAATGTACCATCTTATTATGATTAGGTTATTAATAAATATTAGTTCCCATGACAGTTCTCGCTTCATTCTTTGGTCAGAGATTAATTTTGAGGATAACATCTTAGGTGATGACCTCAGACCCTTAACATCATTAATTTGGTGAGATTAATTATGAGGATAACATCTTAGGTGATGACCTCAGACCCTTAACATCATTAATTTGGTGAGATTATTTATGAGGATAACATCTTAGGTGATGACCTCAGACCCTTACAACATCATTCAGTGGTGATGAGGTCTGAGGTCAGACACCATAATGGGATGACCTCAGACCCTTAACATCATTAATTTGGTGAGATTAATTATGAGGATAACATCTTAGGTGATGACCTCAGACCCTTACAACATCAGTCAGTGGTGATGAGGTCTGAGGTCAGACACCATAATGGGATGACCTCAGACCCTTAACATCATTAATTTGGTGAGATTAATTATGAGGATAACATCTTAGGTGATGACCTCCCTTACAACATCATTCAGTGGTGACGAGGTCTGAGGTCAGACACCATAATGGGATGACCTCAGACCCTTACAACATCATTCAGTGGTGACGAGGTCTGAGGTCAGACACCATAATGGGATGACCTCAGACCCTTAACATCGTTAATTTGGTGAGATTAATTATGAGGATAACATCTTAGGTGATGACCTCAGACCCTTACAACATCATTCAGTGGTGACGAGGTCTGAGGTCAGACACCATAATGGGATGACCTCAGACCCTTAACATCATTAATTTGGTGAGATTAATTATTAGGATAACATCTTAGGTGATGACCTCCCTTACAACATCATTCAGTGGTGACGAGGTCTGAGGTCAGACACCATAATGGGATGACCTCAGGCCCTTAACATCATTAATTTGGTGAGATTAATTATGAAGATAACATCTTAGGTGATGACCTCAGACCCTTACAACATCATTCAGTGGTGACGAGGTCTGAGGTCAGACACCATAATGGGATGACCTCAGACCCTTAACATCATTAATTTGGTGAGATTAATTATGAGGATAACATCTTAGGTGATGACCTCAAACCCTTACAACATCATTCAGTGGTGACGAGGTCTGAGGTCAGACACCATAATGGGATGGCCTCAGACCCTTAATGTCATTAATTTAGTGAGATTAATTATGAGGATAACATCTTAGGTGATGACCTCAGATCCTCAGACATTATTCAGTGGTGATGAGGTCAGAGGTCAGACACCATAATGGGATGAACTCAGACCCTTAACATCATTAATCTGGTGAGATTAATTAAGGGGGATAACATCTTAGGTCAGACCATTGATTAAGTTTAAACAAGATATCATTGCAACAAGACAAGAGAGCGAAAACATCACATGACATTCAGTAAAAGTAAGTATGATCCTCCTCAGAGGTTGATACATTCAGAAATAATAGATCAAGGATTACAGAAGTTTCAAAATGTTAATGGGTTACAATGTTTAAAAATTATCTAAGGATTTGAGAGGGGAATGTTGATATCCTAGGCTTGGTTAGGCTCTGCAACATTGGTCACCTCGGACACGTCATCATGATGGTCTGCCCCTTCAACCTCAATGTCATCCAATGTGGCAGTCTCGGTGGGTGCGGCAGCCTCCTCCACCTCCTGAAGGGCCTGGGCAAACAGGGGGTCGGCAAAGCCGAGGCCTACAAAATCTGAGGCTTTTAGAGTACCAGCCTCCCTCTCCTTGACGTCAACCCACTTAATAGTGGCTTTGATACCTCTTTCAAGGTATTCAAAGTCGAAGCTCATAAACTCGTCGGAGGACTTGTAATCTGATATTATCTTCTCAGAGGCATCATCGAGGGCTGCCCTAACAACTGAGTTGACCTTCTGCTGCAGAACATCATCCTTAGCCTTCAGAGCTGCAGCATGATCCTTACCAAGCTGGGAGATGTCCTTCTCCAGCCCCCTCACCTTCTTCTCAGAATCCTTCAGCTCAGACTTGAGGCGCTCAATCTCTGCGTTCAGAGTGCTTTGGACCTTCTCGGCCTCTTGACCTTTTTGGATGAGGGACAATTTCCTCAGAGTCCAGTTGGATAAGTGGTGCATAGCTGCCAGGCCCTGCATATTTTGTGATAATGAATGAGCTAGAGAGCAATCAGATGTTGCACTTGGGTGAAGAACAATCAGAAAGATCAAGTCATACCTGAATGGATCTGTGAATGCCGAACTCAACCAGCAGTGGGGTGTCCAGTGACCTGAAGAAGCGTTTGTCACCCTCGGTCATTGTAGATCCGAAGGCATCTAAGGCCTGAAGACTGTGGCCGAATATGCTGTCAGTTATTTTCAACTGATCTAGACGAGCCGACAGGGCGTCAGCTGAAGAGATGGGGATGGCAGCGTCAGCAGTCTTCTTCTTCGGCCTCTGATCCTCAGGGGCATGACCTTCTGGAGCCCTCTTCTTTGTGGTTGGGGGCTTAGAGGCAGAGGGAGCTGGGGGAGGAGCGTTAAGGCCTGCTTTTTTGGCAAGTCTCGTCAAGCTGGGTGCAGCCATCTCCCAAAGCTCGTCCGAAATATCCTGTGGTCGCTCTGCAAAAAATTAGTAGATCTGAGTTAGATAATCAGGTATGAATAAACTCAGAGGTTAAACTTTAAAAAAAATGCTTACCAAGCTCGGCAAGGGGACTTCCACCTAGACCTATCCCAGAGAGGTAGTGGGGAGTCATCAAGTGCTCGAACCTGACGAACAGACCATGTACCCCCTGATCTTGAAGGGCTTTCACCGTCTGAAGGTTCGATGGGCTCAGGCCGGGGTCAGCTCTCGCAGACATTGTGACTTTACCCCACCTTAGGGGCATCCTCGTCTCTAGAATAGATGAGGGAACACATGGGCCAAATTCCCATGGCCCAGAAGCAAATAAATACCGAGGATTCGAGTTATGGTTGGAAGTCTAAGTTACTTGAAGTATTTTCTTCTCAAGCTTCCGAGCTACAAAATGGTAGTAGCTCGGACGATTTTTGGCCGAGGAAGGGACATAGCAACCTACGAAGACCTGAACTGGAAGGTCTGAGTGGTGGACAGCCTTCCATAAGACTATGGCCCCTATTATGACTCTCCAGGCATTAGGGGATAGTTGAGAGGGGGACAAATTGATATAAGAAAGGATGGATTTGATAATGGGGTGAATGGGCAGACGAAAACCCAACTTGAACATCTGCTCGTACAGGCAGATCTCGTCGTCTCGGTCATGATAAGCCCTCTCCTCCCTCAGAGGTCTCCTAAGCTTTATTGAGGGACTAATAGAATACAGATATCTGAAGCAGAGAAGGTCTACCTCAGTAATAGTACTCTCGATCTCGGCCGCCTCAGAGACGTCGACATCGCTCTCAGCCTCATCATCATCATCCAACTCAATGTCGGCCGGAGCAGATGTTGATGGGTTACTCGGGAACCTCTGAGCGAACTCGACACCAGTGAAGGCCGACAGAGGAATGGCGTCAAGTGGTGGTGGTATAGCCACACTTGGCTCAATAATTTCAACCTCTGAGGAAGAGGCTGAGGTGCTTGAGCTATTATGGGACGAGGCTCGGCTGGAGACCTCGGCCTGATCAGGCCGAGGTGTGAAGTCCATGGCCTCCTGAAAGGAATCCACAGACATGGGGTCTGAGGTAGAAGATTCAGACTCAGACATCGGTATGGGATCAGCAGGAACCTCTGTCTGATAGAAAAACTCTGGGGGGTCAGGATATCACCTTCAGAGGTGGTGGAAATATGGGTCTAATGGGAAACTCTTATGACCTACGAGCCTCCTCCTGCGCTCTTTCTATTTGTCTAATCTTTTCTAAAGTCTTCTCTCTAAGGGAGGGGAACTCCTCAAGAAGCTGATATAAGGGTCTGAGCATCAGGAGATGACACTACACTTAGGAGACTTCGTAAAACTACAAACAATATTGGCTAGTGAAGTAAAGCAGTACAAGATCAAACTACCTAAATGTGGCAAGAATTGTTTGCCTGAAATAATAGTGATCTCGCCGGGAAACTCAGAAACTCGCCAGAAAATGCGAAAATAAGGAGACTTGCATGAAAAATGAAGGAAAAAGTATGGCGAAGGTTACCTGAGGATGAAATAGTAAGGAGGAGACGAGAAGACGCGAGAAAACCACCTTCCAAAAGCTTCAGCAAGGATCTTTCTAGAGAGAGAAAGCTGCAGGAACGAGTTGGCTGGAAATGAGAGAAGTGATGAAGAAAGAAGGGAAATAGGGTTCAAAACCCTTAAATATACAGGCGCAATTCCCAAGGCCCATCATTGCCTTGGGAGTCCCAAAGGGCGGCTAACAGCACACGCCCACCTAGCAAGCATACTTCAGCATTGGACAAGTGTCAAACAAATATTGGCACATATTGTAATAGACAGGCCTCGGAGGTGTGATAAACCCCTAGTCACCTGCTCCCACATATGACTAAGGAATGGGGGTGATTGATATGCCCAAGTGTGACCTCGGCCCAGAGGCACCAACCTCGGCCGAGATTATGGCCGAAGTTGGACGCCTTGGACACGCGATACCAGCCCTCGGCCATAGTAAGGTCGTCCCAGGCCGACACTACCGTGAGCCTCTCCAAGGGACATCACAAGGATCAGCAGCATTCTCGTATACCTTAGAATGGCAACCTCGGCCATACATAGGCCAAACTTACATAAAGCCACCAGCAACCTCATCAAGACATTAGTTGATACTCCAAACACTCCAGCTCAACCTCATCTCAGGCTGACCTCGTCCATTATCTCGGCTGGGTTTAGGCCGAGACCTCCATGGAATACTCGGACCGAACAAGTACCTAGACTTACCAACCTCGGCCTCTCCCAGGCCGAGGTCATACACTAGGTGCGATAGCCGAGCATCTGCTGACATTTGGATAAGGGCACGTGGGCACAAATCAGTTATAATAAGATTATTCCCCACACATGGGGAGAATATTGCATCATCATTCTCTACATGTGACAGTGATAAATGGCTTTCCCGTATTGGTGAGGCAAACACACACATGCTCTGCTTATACAATTAAGTGCCATCATTCACAATACAAAAATCTTCAGACTTACCATCTCGGACATCTTGTCGTTTCTTCTCAAGAAAAGGATCTTGACTTTGCAAATCACGAATAGGGGTAGATAACAAAGGCCTCACACTTACATGAGCAAAGAACCTGTCCCCATCTGCTAGCTTCAATTCTACTCCCATCAATCTCAACTCCATGATTTGGGAAACTCTAGCACACCGAATACAAGATAACCTGCCCGAAGCCTTTATACTCAAAGCATCTGCAACTATATTTGCCTTCCCAGGGTGGTAGTGAATTGTACAATCATAATCTTTAATTAACTCCATCCATCGCCTCTGCCTCAAATTCAACTCCTTCTGAGTAAATAAATACTTAAGGCTTTGATGGTCAGTAAAAATTTCATATACCTCACCATATAGATAATGACACCATAATTTCAAAGCAAACACAATAGCAGCAAGTTCCAAATCATGTGTAGGATAATAACGTTCATTTGTACGCAACTGCCTTAAAGCATAAGCAATAACTTTACCATGCTGCATAAAAACAAAACCCAACCCTTGATGTGAAGCATCGATATAAATAACAAAACAATCTCCACCATGCGAAATAGTAAGAACAGGTGCAGTTACTTAACTCTTTTCCAATTCATCAAAACTATTTTTGCAATCAGAATTCCATTCAAACTTAACATCTTTCCGAGTTATTTTAGTCATTGGTAAGGCAATCGAAGAAAATCCATTAATAAACCTTCTATAATACCCAGCCAAACCCAAAAAACTCCTCACCTCAGTCACATTATTGGGCCTTTCCCATTTTACCATAGCTTCTACCTTTTTAGGATCAACACATATACCATCTCTAGAAATAACATGACCTAAAAATACAACTTGTGATAGCCAAAATTCACACTTGCTAAACTTAGCATACAACTTCTTATCTCTCAACAGATTCAAAATAGTTATGAGATGCTTTTCATATTCAACCATATCACGTGAATAAATCAGAATGTCATTAATAAAAAAATATCACAAATGAATCAACAAAAGGATGCATTACCCGGTTCATAAGATCCATAAATACAGTTGGAGCATTAGTCACCCCAAAAGGCATCACAAGAAATTCAAAATGAACATATCGAGTAAGAAAAGCAGTTTTAGAAATATCACTTTCCTTCACCCTCAACTGATGATAACCTGATTGTAAGTCTATCTTTGAAAACACTTTACCACCCTGCAACTGATCAAACAAATCATCCATACGAGGTAAAGGATACTTCTTCTTAATTGTATCTTTATTCAGTTGCCTATATACACAAACGCATAGTAGCATTTTTTCTTTTTCACAAATAAAACTGCTGCACCCCATGGAGTTGAACTAGGTTGTATAAACCCCCTATCAAATAAATCCTGCAACTGAATCTTAAGTTTTTTCAATTCAATCGGTGCCATTCTATACGGTTCCATAGAAATAGGGTATGTCCCTGGTGCTAATTCAATACTAAATTCAATTTCTCTTTCTACAGGTAACCCAGGCAACTCACTAGGAAACACTTCTAGAAAATCCCGTACAATAGGAACATCAACTAATTGTAAGGCCCCCTTTTTAGTGTCAAGAATATACGCAATAAAACCCTCACAAACCTTACTCAATAATTTCCTCGTCCGAATAGCAGAAATGATGCAACTGGGAACAACTTTCCTTTCCCCCACAAATTTAAATTCGGGCTCACTAGGCATATTAAAAATAACTTCCTTACAGAAACAATCCATAGATACATGATATTTAGATAACCAATCCATCCCAGAATTATATCAAAATAAAAAATATCCAGTGGAGGTAGATTTATAATTGTATCTCAAACCCCCACAGTCAAAACACAATCACGAAAAACATATTCAGCTACAACCATATCCCTTATAGGCATATAAATACCCAACCCCACATCTAAACGAGTACATGTCTATCCAGATATATAGCAAATGCATATGACACAAAATAATGTGTGGGACCGAGATCAATCAAAACATAAGCACTTTTATTACTAATAGAAAGTTTACTTGTCACCACATCCGAAGTAACCTGAGCTTCTTTCATCGTAAAGACTCGTCCACCTGGCCTGGAACCACTAGCTTGTCCCATGCCCCAGGTTTCATCTATAATAGCGGAGTTATAAAAACCAACACAAACAGTTTATAATACTAAATTATTATTTAGTACATAAAAAATTCATAAATATCAAATCAACTCAATAACTACCATCTAACCGTCACACACGTCCAGAATTAATAACCTAGACGCTCTGATACCACTAATTGTCACACCCCAAACTCAATATCCATACTAATAATTTCTTATTAGAATAATTAGATCATAATCTTGAGCCAATCGGAAATATAATTCAATTATCAATATTTTCCTACATAATGTGCACAATGAACATAATATTATTCTTATTCCATACCGAAATCAATATCAGAGTGGTAATTAAGCAGACATACAATAATGTGATTAACTATGATCAACTCAATCCATGCTAACTCAATATATACAATATGTGAGTGTATTAAAACCTTAGTGTGACAATGACAAAACCCCCATGTCTAATCCCCAGCTCTTTCTAACTGTGCAACACTCAAATTCTGATCATATGACATCCTAGCTGGCAGCGTACAACCCTGAAAATGTTAAAATATAAACCGTAAGCATTAAGATTAGTGAGGTACTCCTTCCCTGAAATGAAATAACAGTTATATATCAAATCTGTGGATATTAATCTAACCACTCCTACCATACAATGAATTAACAGTTATATATATCAAATATGTGGATATTAAATCCAACCAATCCTGCCAAATAATGAATTAACAGTTATATATCAAATATGTGGATATTAAATCCAATCAATCTTGCCCGTTGGCAATAAAAAATCTTGGACCATAAGGCCCAAATAATTATGCCCATTGGCAATGATAATTCTTACCATCGATAATAGTATGTCTGCCCATTGGCAATAGTAATTCTGCCCATTGGCAATAATCAGTTTGCCCATTGGCAATAGTAATTCTGCCCGTTGGCAATAATAAGTCTGCCGAATTGAAATAAGAAGTCTGCCCATTGGCAATAGTAATTCTTCCCATTGACAATAATAAGTCTGTCCATTGGCAATAACAAATCCTGGAACATAAGTTCCAACAAATCATTGGATCTTTGTCCAATTCCAATCCTAGATCAAAAGACCCAAACAAATCCTGGATATTTTAATATCCAAACAAATCCTGAATACCAAAGTATTCAAACCAATCCTGGATCATGAGATCTAAACAAATCCTGGATATTTTAATATCCAAACAAATCCTGAATACCGAAGTATTCAAACAAATCCTCTCTTAGAGTTATATTCATATTTATATATGAAACAAATCATAAGTACACTCACCTTGGTAATTTAATAGGCTTTCCTTTTTCTTTGTTAGGCACTAGTTCAACTGGTTCTTATTACCTTCCTATCATTCTTAAAATATTAGTATCATCATAATAATATCAACAATCCAGGGAATATCTCAAACATAACTCAATTCATAAGTATCATATGATTCTATTCAAATCATTTATCACAAGTGAAGTTCCATCCAAATTCATGTTAATATATTTGACATATTCAAATCATAGACCAAACATACATTCATTTATTATTGTTAATTAAATCCTTATCATATTAGGATTCCAATACAAAATACGATACATAATTTCAAGTCTCCTAGCGAAATATAGGCCCATTTCTTTACCACATAGCAAATCTGCCCTATAGGCTCTTTTATCGTTCATTCAACTTCCATGAATTTTCATAATTTTTCTACATCATAAATTTCTGTGACATTTTACCCAACATCAGTAAAAATATTTAACAATACAAAATTAAAGTTTCATAATTTTTAAGGTTCATTTGCTATGTCAAGCAAAACATCGAACACATAGCGGACATACTTTCACCCTTAGAGCACATTTCATAGCCTAACTTCAAACTTTCACCAAAGACTCA
This sequence comes from Sambucus nigra, assembly GCA_949130495.1. NCBI lineage: Eukaryota > Viridiplantae > Streptophyta > Magnoliopsida > Dipsacales > Adoxaceae > Sambucus > Sambucus nigra. The sequence continues at coordinate 460,157,929 of OX422216.1, read as the reverse complement.
TTTCTTGGTATTTTCACATGATTTTTGGATATGTCACACACATATGTGTACATGTTAATCTACAATTGGAATAAATCAATTTCAATTATAATACAAAAATATATGGAAGTTTGAATAAACAAGGTTACTTAACAAAGTAATTTAAGGGTTTACCCCTTCAACTTTGTTTAAACTTGCATATATCCAAACATATACATCAAGGGCTGAAATTTTAGTAAAACAATGATAATTTATGTCTTCTAAGTCAGTAATATAAGAAAAATATCAAGATTTGGGGTTAGGATTACCTTCGGGACTTTTATGTAATTTCCACAGATTTTTCTCCAAATTTTCTCCTTACTTTCTTCCTAAACTTTCCAATTCTCTCTTCCTCTCAAGACAAACTCTTTAATTGTTGAGTTTTGCTGAAGGAGTGGATTATTTCAAGCCTTTAAAGTCGTCCAAAACCAACCTACTTCTTTAACCAATCAAAATCCACCATTTGTTATCCTAATAAGACGAAATATCCTTTAACGAATGGACAGATTTGTCCCTGCTTGGTAATTCCAGCATAAATTCTCGCTCGGACCTCCATTTAACACACTGTTTGTCGTGTTACAAACCTAATTCATATATCTACAACTATCTAGTTTATACCTCAAATGAACTATTATATCATACAGATCAAAACTAGCCTTAAACATGCACATTCCTACCGAAAACTTCAAAATCTCCCATTTGTAACTAATTCGACATTTTCATGGTTTATGAAGGTAAGATTAGACTAAAAATAATAACTTAACATCATATATATTACTAACACACTACTCATATCACATAATCTAAGCATGCTTTAAGCATAATTAATCATAATTATATTCGGGTTGTCACACATATGGTGAGGATGTGTGTATGCCTATTATGTGCTTTTGTGTAGGTTAAGATACCGACGCTACTTACTATCACAGAGGTCCCAGGCAGTAGGTGATCCCACTTTGACGATTCCAGTGAGGTCTGGATTTGTGGTCTAGAACATAGTGCAGATAGTGGATACCTATGTGAGAGAATAGTGATGTTGGCAAGTCGTTTGGGTACATTAGGTATGTGCACATCCTCAAAGACTTAGTGTTACGTTTCCCTCCAAAATGTGTGATTTGATTTATGGCTGGAGGAGACATTCCGAGCCGATAATCCATGATTAGGTACGAGAGGTACTTGGAAAAATAGCAGAGTACACGAGTGCCCCTCGTTATGATCGGTTCGGGAGATGCGGTATTATTATATATATATATACTCATGGATGTTTAATCTTACTTATGTGTAATAGTAAAGGGACTAGATAGTGTATATCTAAACAATGCTTAATCGAATTATGTGTGATAGTAGTGAGACTAGATAGTGCATATCTACAACGATGATTAATCTACTTAAGTGTAGAAAATATAGATAGTGAAAATCTAAATGAATATAAGTGTGAGAACATAACATGAGGATCATAATAATAACGTAAGAGAAATGTTAATTATTAGTTGATCGATAACGTACAATATGGATGGTATGGGTAGGTTAATGAGAAACTTAACTAAATGATAAATGATAATTAAGGGTATGTTGTAGACTACTGTATGGGCGACGAGGGAGAGCTAGACTGGTGTATGGTTAATTAGATTATTGAGACCTAGTTAGATAAGGTAGCTTAACTAGATGTGATGTTAGGTGCACACTATAAATGAGAGGTGAGGAATTCAAGCGGGTGTACGCTGCCTAACATGTTTAATAACTGTTCATTTAAACTCGTATTTAAATATTTGCTCAATGTTTTCAAATGATTTTTACTTAGGCTCTGATCTGTACTTGCAAAACTTTTTCCAAAACCTTTTAGGTGTCCATCCACAGGGATGCCTAGTTTGATGATCTATTCCAGGGATGCGTTCCTACAGCACATGTGGATGCTTGCAATATTTTCACTTAGACATTTCATTTATTTCATTTCTAGAGTAGAATGAATTTCACTTATTTCAGTTGGGCATGTCTCCCCTACAGCTATTTATTTTATTCACTTTATCTGACTTGTATTTGTGGACTTAGTTTGATTTCATTAAATTTTTAAATGAATTTTATTTTGTGAACCGATAGTTTATTCGGTACCATTTTATTTCACATATTTATCTAGTATTTAGTTAATATTATTTTACTGCATGATTTGGTTATGGTGATTATTTTGCTTGTGTTGTTGTTTAATAAAAAGACGTTATTTGTCATCAGTCTATCGAATACTAGGTGGTTAGTTAAATTTTAAAAAGTTATCGATAGTGATTCTAAGAATGAACCAGATGAGATTCCTGTTTTAATTGGATGAAGAAATGGTCACCTGGTATTTAATTAGGCATGGTATCACCCTATATTATGGTTCACTAACTTATGCGATACTTTAATGCAAAGTTATGATCGGTACATCTAGGAATATAGTGAACAAGATCACCCATTGCATTTTAAATCAAATGGATAATTTTATTAGACTTACGTAATCTCACGACATTTACAAAGGGTGTGTATAATCCTAAAAATTTTGAGAATTTTAAGGCTTGCATGATTGCTGATTTGATGGGTATAGGTGCGATTTGATTTGGATTTAATCAAATGATCCCCTATAGTTAGGAAAAAATTGTGTGGATAGGTCTAAGATAATAATTAAGAGGAATCTAGTTCTAGGATATATCTTGGATTGTGATACCTCTTAATATATTTTTGTGTTTTTGCTCCACCTGTAATACCTGACCGATGGATTATTTTATAATCCTGGTGGAGTACCAAATATGTTAAGAATGAAACTTAAGGAAATGACTATATGCTTGTTAAAATTAACTAACAAAAAATATATTTGATCAACAAGGTAGCTGAAACTTAATATGGGGAACCATATCATGTACCCTAATCAACTTCGCAAATAAGACCTCTTTATTTGGAGAAATTTAGAGATAATGCAATTAGAGAGCAGTCATGATTATTTAGTGGAGTTAATCATGATTATATAAATAAAGGAAGTAATTACAATAAGGGACTGTTTGTCAACCCGATTACAAGTCTTAGAATTTGAATTGGAAGGCCAATTTCAATCATGTGGAATTAAAATTGTCCTTCCAATTCGATTTCCATGGCTTGCAATTTTATTTTCAAACATACCTTAGTTGTAATTAGGATTTCTGAGTATTTACTAGGAATATGACTTAATTAAATGTATTTTCTCCCTAGTATACTCCATTACCTAAGTAGTAGGCTAGAAACTCTCTAAAATCCAGTCTAGCTAAGGCCCATGACATATACCTATTTATATTGGAATAAATTAGGGTTTTAGTTTAATGACTCATAATGCGGGGTTAGAGGGAAATACTATTCATGTTTTTGTAAAGGGGTGAGCGGTGAGAATGTGATTTCTCTGATATTTCACAATTGAGTCATCTCCAAATATGCCCACACACAAGGCTTACTTTAATATATCATACACTACATTATTTAAATATTCAGAAATTTCTAACAAGGTTTTTGGATACCTTCAAGGACAAAAATATCTCCATCATATTCAATGTATTCCCCCTCATACGAATCACAACATGATTCGTTATGGTATTGTATTCTTGAAACCCAAGGTTTATTCTTTCAACCCAGTTCTTGATTTTTTTTCAATGCATGATTATTCAAATATCTTAAAGCGAAAAAAATTAAGCATTTTAAATGTCAACCCGAAGTTGTTTTCCCAATAATTGGTATCAGAACCCTCAGTTCAAGATTAATAATGTTTTGGAAAGGTCCATGTTTTGTACCAGGAAATCCTAGTTTTTGCGTGTTTTATGATTATAAAATCTTATATATTGTATCATGCTAACATGTTTTTATTGTTATTTTACGTTAATATCCCTTCTATTAAGGTCGTGTATGTTTATTTTATGTGATTGGATCCTACGGTTGTTTATCCGTCATTATTTCTTGCTTCTATAATATGGTTGTATGTTTTTGTAATTATTGCATTATTGATGTATGTAGGATTTCTAAGAGGGGTATAATAATTTTTTTCATTTAGAATCATGTATTTACATTTGGTTTTGCCTTCAATAAGGTTTCATGGAATTGGGTCGACATAGTTGGAAATGAGTACCCGGGGGTAGTAATTGGGTCTTGGGGCATTTTTAGGCATAACCAAGATTACATGGGGGTGTTTGGGTCATTTTAATTGGGCCGTAGGCTTATTTTCTGGATTAATGATTTAAAATTTAAGTTGGGGAGTTTTTGGCAGACACAATTCAATAAGAAGACCCTAGTTTTGCATAAGAGAAAAGAGGGGGAAATTAGGACAGCTTTTGGGAGCCAAACCAAGAAGAGAGGTTGTTCTTCGTCGAATATTCACCTAAAATAAAGGAAATCATACTCTACAAATTTATTCAGGAAAGTAGTTAAACTTTCTTTCAATTTAAATTTCGGTATTATGATTCATATCATGGTGGGTGTAATGGAAAATTCATTTTTGGGTGGGTTCTCAAATGAAAAATGAGTATTTACGAATTGTGCCATTTGTGTAGATTAGAGGTTCTATTGATGTTGGAATATATTCAAACTCGGAGAAAATTTATTTATATGTGGAACCGAGTGGTTAATCTTGGTTAGTTTGAATTTTAAGATTTTAATTTGAGAGAGACCATCGTATGAAACTTTGAAACCCAATTAGGGAATTGGACAAAATTTGGTGTAATCCATGATGTTTTAGGACATTATCATGAATAAAACCCATATTAAAAGTATGTTAGAGATTAGTTTCAGTTGAATTGAGACTAGGAAGAAACTTACAAACTTAGTTCAGTGATAATGGCAGAAACCAGCGTCGTGGGGAAGAAGGAGAAGTGGTTGAGCACTCGAATGACAATAGAAGTCATTGAAATGAGATTAGTGTCTCGTTCAAATGACCCTAGGTTTTGGACATATAGATATATATTTTCATTATGAACGTGTGGCCGCCAGTCTCGTATTTTTCTGATTCTCTTGAATTGGTTATCAATTTATTATGGAAGGTGTCTTAAACCGAAATCCTTTGTGATAAATCGAATCTAGATTATTTAGAGATGTCTGTAGATGAGTGTAGGACTCTGTAAAATATTAATGAACATTACTTTTTACCTTGGAATTGGATGGGAATGAATTCAGGGTATGGAGGGTAGCCGATTTAATTTATTATGGAGATATATAATAAATTATCGTATATTAAAATTAATGAGGAGTGTTAAACTTGATAGTGGGACTGTGTAACAAATTCGAAGAGATGAAGATATGAACCGACTGAGGGAGTATGGGTATTATAGTTAGGTGACACAACTTGAATGAAAAGTAATTAATGTGTAATTAATGAAATTAAAAGTCGGGATATAGACTTTGGTATTTAGGGCTAGTGCTACGGGTGTTAGGCACGGGTTATGCGGACTTTATTAAATATATGGATACGGTTATGTGTGATAGTGTATATATATATATATATATATATATATATATATATATATATATTTATGTGTTCTATAGATATCGGAGTGAATGATATTTATAGGAATACATACCCCTCTAGTGCTATCATAGGAGGTTGAGCTATGTGGGTGAATCCCCTAGCTTGAGCAGCAGGGAGAGTATAATCCCCATGTCATATCGTCCTGGATTTTCATATTGTGATTTATTTTTGAAGTGAAACGTCTAGGGTATGATTCGGAGTCATTCTCAGGAAAATATGAATGCATCCACTATGCTTGTGATATTTTACCTAAGTTCGATGTGAGTTAGTCTGACTTATGGTAACCGGGTTAGGGCGAGCATGCCTGGGATGATAGCATTTTAGAGAAAGCATATGGTGATTTATTACTCGAAAATGGATGGTCATTATATGCGATATGTGTATGAATGTGTATTATACTAGTACGTATATAATATGAGTAGATAATCATATGCGGGATTAATACACAAGTGTTTATCTATTTCTTATATAACGTGTGTGAAAGTTATGTGATTTAAAAATATGATTTCTTATATAACTAGGGTGATAGTTATTTTATTTAAAAAGTAATTTCTTACGTAACTAGTGTGAAAGTTATATGAATTGAAAAGGGGGTCTCCTATATACTAGTGTGAACGTTTTATGATTGAATATAGTTGAACCGATCAATAACTTAATGAGTAAATAACTTAATAATCAAAGTAAGAATACTCGGGTCAGAATAGTGTGGTGGCAAGAGGTGTGATACGACTAGTTAGGTGTGGTAGCTCAGCTATGAAGGTTAGCAGACACGCATTTTCTGTGAACAATAGATGATGGGTGAGCCATACCTAAAGAGAGTGCGACACTAACTTAAATATGATCTGTGTGCTTGCATATTTAATTATTACAATTTAACTCCTTGCTAAATATTTTCAAAATATTTTACTTGGGCTCTGACCCATGTCAAAATCTTTTTCAAAACCTTTTAGGTGTCCAGCCATAAGGACGCCCAGTTTGAGGATTCTCTCCAGGGATGCGCAGCTGCAACTCATGTGGAAGGTGCAGGACTTTGCTATAGACTCTTCATTCATTTATTCCTAGTGTAGGATATTTGTCTCAGATTTAGTATTAAGTTATTTATTGGACTTTGTGTATCCAGGTTATTGTTTTAGTTTAGTGTTAGATTTTACTGTGGGACCGATAGTTGATTCGGTCATCTACATTTATATTATTCATTTATCTTGGTTTTAGTTATCTGTTTGTGTTCATGGTTAAATTGTTATTTATTTTCCCATGTTAATTAATGAAAAATAAAAATTTTGCACTAGTCTAATTAAATTACAAGGTGTTTAGTAACATTAAAAAATTTTGCAACAGTGATGCTAAGAATGAGCCATATGAGACCAATGTTTTATTTTGATCACGGTATAGCCACCCAGTATTTTAGTAGGTGGGGTGTCACACGTAGCTAGTATTCTTACACTGTTGTTGCATTGACCAACATCTCGGGATAGTTTTGAGCATTTTAGAGCAGATCGAATCTTGGATAGCAGGTTGGATATTGGATATTTACTTATATACAATCTAGTTTCCTTTCCATTGTATTTCATATGAGAAATTTTGGGATTTATGAGATTCTTGTGAGTCCACCATTGTATTTGAGTTATTGCACAACGACTTTTGTATACTTCGCTTATTAGAGGATGTTGTATTATGACTTAATTATTGGTTATCATTCTTATTGTCATCTCTCACTTGTTTCGATTGAGAAAAGTATTAATTGTCTCATCTTTTTGTCCCATTCTGAGAATGGTATTTTAAAAATAGCATTTTGTATATTATATGATGGTCCCTTTTAATTTCTTATGCGGAAAGTGTTTTAAGGATGACAAAACAAATTCTATTTTTGCGAAAAACCTTTTTCCAATTTTTTAATTTGCACTAAGTTGGGAAAAAATTCTAACTTAACCAATTTTTATCTTGATTAATCCTAAATATCCATCTAGTGATTAAAGGAAGAAAAATAAAGTAAAGAATACTCATAACGCTGGATGTATGAGGAAAATCACAAACGGGAAAAACCTCGGACGACCCAAGCTAGACAGTCACTATGAATATCATTTTAGAAAGGTACAGACAGTAGTCTTACTCAATGAATCGATCCACCCATGAGACTTGATGCTCCTCTGATCTTCAACCAGTCCTTTCATAGTGCCCACGTAGAAAGTAACCTTCTTCCACGATGCCTGTCCACAACACACGCATCCATGTATGTTTTGGTTTCCACCGATATGGCTTGTAGCATCTACCATGTTGAAACCGAACTCCACCGAATCTTCACCGTAAAATCGGAAATGTTCAAGTGTAGAACAACTCTTTTGGTGCCAGAAAGATCACTTTAGAAAATATCAATGATAACTCGAATCTTTGAAACTCTAAGGATGTGTTTAGACTTAAAAACCTTAGAAAACTATGTGTATAAATCTTACCATTTGAAAACTAAAATTCATTTTTCACGCACTTCAAAACAAGGACTGAAACACACCTTAAAAAGGATTTTTAAGTTGGCGCATCATTCAAGCGATATTAACCTGTCGCTCGAACGAGATAGCCATATCGCTTGAACGACAGAGCATTTCCCTCGAACAACGTGCAGGTCATTTGAGCAACGTGCGATATTAGAGATTAATTTTAAACCAACTCTTAAGATAGAGTTCCACTTAAATTCAAATATAATCCATAATCATCCAATTAAAACGAAGTGTAAACCTTTTCAAACACTTATAAAACATTTTAAAAACAATTATTTAATAAAAATTATATCCGTAATAATTTTAAAGTAAATTCCAAGTCTCATTAAATTTATGCATTCATATCTGAGTGATCTCAGACATCAATTAAACTTTGAAGACGAATAAAATTGCACCAATTAAACTTCGGCATAGTTAATTCCTTGAAAACATTTCGCAACGTATTCAACACGTCATAGTTTATGTGAGATCATGACAAATAAAAATTGACCGATGACTTAAACATGTCTTATTTTTGGAGTAAGTCAAGTCAAAACTCTGCAGTGGACTCAATTGCAAATTTTGTCCTTACAAATCTCCCCATTTGACTATTTCGGGACAAAACCAACAGTGAAAAGCCTAATTCGGTTCGCCAAGCCATTTAAGGCCTAAATCCCATCCTGAAAACATAAAATAAAAAATTACAGGACAAGGCTAGTAAGCAATGGGCCGATAAACATGAAATTGTCTCTGAATGTCTGAATGTGATGGAGTCTTCAAATCTCGAATCTCGTTAAGAAACCCTACACACACGAAATAAAAAATACCAGTGAAGTATGGAGGAACAAATGATATAAATCATAATGAAACATGTGACCACAATATTTTATTACCAATTTGAAATAAAACAACATTTAAATCCGGATATCAAATATGCACATAAACAAGATACCAATTAAGATACAAATGTGTGCAACAAATACACACAGTGCTCCCCCTACATCACATACATATCTCCCCCTTTTTGTCTCAAATAGACAATCTGGTGAAAATATACCAATTTAACGAAATATCTATCACAAGCATAATCAATAAAATATATCTAGATAATCATGCAAACAACCAGCTAATAATGATAAAAAAGTTAAATACATAGCTAGCAAACAAATAATCACACAAATGAATTAACCAATCTACACATGTGTGACTAAACGATCATAATGCAGCAAAAAAATGTAATCTATAAATGTGAACTACATAAGAGAATCCCAATAGAAACTAGTAGTACGAAAATATATAACTAAATTACGTAGGGTACTGAAACATAAAGGAAACAATTATCCCAGACGTCCCTCGAATGAGGCAGCGGCATCACTCGCACGGTACAGCAACATTGCTCGAACGGTAACTTCGCACGACATAAAGATGTTGCTAGAACGAGCAATCTAAAAACTCAGTTCCAGTGCAGAATGTTAAACAGTGTTGCCCAGTAAAAAAAATTTGACAAAAAACTGACTGGAAGGGGCTCAAAACTGCAAAACAATACCAAAACAGTAGCTAAACTAAGAAAACTCAAATAAACAAAATGTGAATTACATGCTAACATAGTATCGATGTGCTTAAACATGAACATGGAATGTATGGGTGTGGAGTACAACAAATGAGTCACAATTCCAACACAAAGAAGTGATCAAGAAGCTCTAATTGAGAGTTATAAATAATCAAACTTTATTTTAGCCATATGTGACAATTAAAGTGTGAGATAAATGAACTAAAAAATCAAACAAGCACCTAAATTTAGAATTTTGACGGCTCTAAAAATAATAGCGTCATGACACTATTTTTCAATGTTGGGATTTGTGGTGAAAACCCATTTAATTTATCCATCCAAACTCCCTCAAATATATCATATTTATCTTTTTATTGAACATAAACTAATTGACCCATATTTGGCATACGATTGTTTTTATTGCCTTTCAATTTTTTTGGGCTCTTTTAAACACTTTCTTTCACGACGAGTCAATTTTATACTCTCGTAGCCCTTTCCCGTGAACACTCATCATTTTTTCAATTACTATCCTCACGATAAACTGTACTAACATGCACACCTCCTCCTTATGTCTAGTTACACATAGATGAAATTTTTGAGATAAGAATGTCTCACCAAACACAAATATGCAAGAGATGTCAAACATTCATATAAACTCGTGCATGTGTGCAAATATGGAATATATACAAAGTCGAATCAAAATGCATATCAACTTTGAAAAAACCCCATAATACAATGGTTAAGATCATTCTAAGTATCAATAATTATGACCAAATGTCCTAGCCACATGGATAATGAAAGGATGGGTGTCCAAGAACACCAATATGCCATATCAAACATATAAACTCAAACACAAAGGAACTAGAAAATAGTTTTAATTTTTCAACATATTTTGACTCAAATAATAGAAAAATCTTTTTGTATTTTTCAAAAATATTATAAACAAAAATTTTTTTGTTGTATTTTTCAAATAAGACTCAATAAATGAAGAAAGTATAAAAGAGACGCATGCCATAACACTAACAAGATATAAATCATGATGCAAAGACTAGCGTATGACAAACATGGTAACACAATCATCCGTTAGATTTAGCATGGGAATAATCAAGTGCAACTAAATGAGAACCATGAAGTTTTAGTCCTAAACTCACTAAGTTCGATTTCCTAACCCAAGTAGGTGTGACATAACAGGTGGGAATTTTGGGAACCAACACGGCTTTATTCCTAAACTTCCTAGGAGCATTCCTAAGGTCATAGAAAAAATGTCTAATGTGACCTTTCCTACCGCAATGTGTACAAGTGTAAAGACGGAGGGAATAATTTCCAAAATATCGACCTCTCCTCATGTTCCCAGTGGGCTCTCTCACACGGTTGGTAGTGTCTTTGGTAATGGTAACACTATCATCATATCCTATACCACACCTATCACTTTTGACTTGGACGGTGTCTAACATCCTATCCAACTTCTCTGACCTAGATTCCAAGTCAAACTTAACCTTACTCGAGCCCTTCAACTTTTCTTCCAACTCATGAATCCTAGACTCAAGCACACGCCTGGACTCCTCAAACTCTAGAAACTCCTTTTTTAAGGTCTCCATCAAACCACGAAGACTATCTCTCTCTTTTTCAACATACTCTAGATTCTCCCTAAGCTTTTTCTCCTGTGCCCTAAGATCCTCAATCGAAGAATCATTATTTTCTATGGCACTCTCATTCAACCTTGCTTCTAATTTAGAGTTAGCCTTTTTCACTTTCACGGCCTCGGCATACAACTCATTAAAAGTAACTTTCAACTCTTTCACATCTACCTCTTCATCCTAACTCATTTCACGCTCACTGACTTGGGATTCAACGGCCTCAGAAGTGTCATGCACACGAGAATCTTCATGGGCAGTGTTGATACCAAAATTAATATGCTGATATGGACGAATCAGGAGAAGACACGTGTCGATCTACGTGGCGCAATAGCAACGAGGAGGTTTATTCCCTCGACCATCTCATATGCTCCGAGGAACACACTTCTCCGAGGAACTCAGACTTCCCCGAGGAACTCTTGAACGACGAGCAACTAAGACGGTCCGAGCTGCATCTTGGCCACAACATTGATTGCCAGATAATAAACAGTTCAACTATTCATTGAATGCTTATCATTGACGCACACACTTAAAGGGCATTAAATGTATCACCCTTTCATATGCATATCATTTAATGTATTACCCTTTCAAATGTACAGCCTAAGGGCTATAAATACATGGTATCACCCTCATTCAAGGGGACCGGAATTTCTGGAGAGAATTTGTAATCGAGAATTCCCAAACACTCAGCAATAACATAACAGTGGACGTAGGCCATTCTTATAAGGCTGAACCACTTTAAAAATCTTTGTCTCATTTTATTTATCTGTGATTGAATAATTAGAGCGATCTAATTTTTTACATCAACAGATTGGCGCCGTCTATGGGAAACTACTGTTGTTATCATTTTTCACCAAGAATCATTCATCATCAATGGCAGATAATCCGGAATCCAGTAATCGAAATGCTGGAAATGCTGGAAATCCTCCAAACCCATCTGCACCTCCAGATCTGGCTGGAATTATGACGAATCTGGCTCAAGGACAAACCGCCATGCAAGAGACAATGTGGCAACTCATCCAAACTCTCCATGGCAGTACACCAACCCATCCTGGATCACGAAACATCCAAAGAAGTACCCGTGCACCTTCTTCACGATCCAGACGTACAGAGACATATCATAATGAGGAATCTGATGATTTTTCTTATCAACCTGGGAAAACTTCATCGATAAGGGCCACAGATACTGAGCAACGTATTACTCTCTCTTCAGAGAGGACCAGTGCCATGGAAAGATTGAGCAGGGCATCTCCTTTCAGCCGATTAGGCCCTAGGAGGAATAGGAGTCCACCTAAGACCATGTCGAGGAGTTTTCGACAACCATCAGATCTAAGAGAAGGATCAACACAATCACGACCAGTTGCTCGTCAAGATAGATCTCAGGAGGCTACTTCAGAACGATTAATTGCTTGAACCAATAGGCCCGAGGAAGGAAATGAAGTGTGGAAAGGATCCCTTCAGCGGTTGGAGGATAGATTGGGAGAAATGGCTAAGGCGAAGAATCCCCTACAACGAACTTTTGTTCAAGGGACACCTTTTGTCCAGGCCATTGTGAATTTTCCTACACCATCAAAGTTTAAAGCCCCTATGGTGACCCCCAAATACGATGGAAAAACAGATCCTGTTCTTCACATAGAGCAATATCAAGCTGCTGCCGACATCTATGCTGTCCCCGACGAGATGAGATGTAGGGAATTCTCAGGAACTCTTCCTGGATCTGCCCAGATATGGTACAACAATCTTCCTCGGGGTAAGATTTCAACTTTCTTTCAATTGGCCGAGTTGTTCATCGGTAATTTCTGTTTTAGAGCAAAGCCAGTAAAATGAGTAGCACACTTGTTAAGTGTTAGACAAAAATCTGGTGAGAGCACTAGAGATTACATAACTCTCTTCAATAACGAGAAGCTGGAAGTCATAGATTATGAGAAAAAGACAGCAATCTCCGCCTTGATGAGTGGGTTGTTGCCTAATAAGTTGTATTACACTTTGGCGAAAGATCCACCTAAAACTATGTCAGAGTTGATGGCAAAAGTGGCCAAAATCATGAATGCCGAGGAGGCTATGGCTGCAAAGAAGAATATGGATAAAGACACCAAGGTAGAAGTCGACAAGTCTAAGAATAAAGAGCATAAAGGCAATGGCGGTGACAAGCATTCCAGAAATAATAAGTCGTCATGGGAAGTCCTGAAGAAATTCGATAATTATACTCCCTTGAAAATGGGTATTAATCATGTATTGGAAGAAATCAAGAATAACGAGTAAGTAAAGTGGCCAAAGAAACTGAGGTCAGACCCTGACATGAGGAATAGGGAGAAATATTGCGAGTTCCACAAGGATCATGGCCATATGACTAAAAATTGCATAGCTCTTCAGAACGAGATTGAAACACTCATCCGAAGAGGAAAGCTAGCAAAGTATGTTGATCGGGGAGGGGAAAGAAGAAATAATGATCGAACTAGAGAGAGATCTAGATCTCCTCATCGAGAAGAGTAGAAAAAGAAGAGAGACCATAAAGATGGTGTCGAGGATGATCCCGATCTTCCCAAGAAACCAAGGCAGCCAGAACGAGAGGTATTTTCCATACGTTTTGGGTCATTTGATTGTAATGTTATTACAAGAGGAGATGCAGGAGGAGGAGATCTTACTGCAGAAAGAAAATCTTACCTCAGAGAGGCACAAGCTTGCTCGTACATTCAGCGAATAAATTTGGCCTAGGATGATCGTCCAAGGAAGGTAAACAAAGAGAAGCTGGTTATTGGCTTTTTAAAAAATGACCTGGCAGGTGTTCTTTACCCTCACGACGACCCTTTGGTGATCAAAATGAGGATGAAAGAAGTAGTGATTTCAAGGGTGCTGGTAGACAATGGCAGTTCGGCAGACATCATGTACTATTCATGCTTTGACAGTTTAAATTTGAAATTATCTCAATTGGAACCTTATCACAGACCTCTTATGGGTTTTGCTGGCGAGAAAGTTTTTCCACTTGGGACGATCAAGTTGGATATATTCATTGGAACTTGGTCTGCTTGTCGAACAGAGAGAATACGCTTCTTTGTGATGGATAAGAATGTGCAGTCAGCCTACAACATCATCATGGGAAGAGTTGGTTTGAAGAAGTTCGAAGCAGTTCCATCTACAGTACATCAATGCTTAAAATTCCCAACAAATTTTGGAGTAGGAGTTGTGAAAGGTGATCAAAAAGTAGCTCGGGAATGCTATTATTCATCTGCCGAGCAAGAGGAACTTGAAGAGTCAAGGAAAAATACTACTACCTACCAGGTGGATGAAGGTACAGAAATTAAAACACTGGATCCTCGAGATGAATCCCAACTTGTAAAAGGACAGGTGGTGGAATCTACAAAAAATGTTATTCTGGACGACGAACACCTTGAACGAACAACTCAGATAGGTTCGTCATTGGATGCTTCAATAAAACAGGAGTTGATAAATTTCTTGAGAAATAGGAAGAAAACTTTTGCGTGGAGTCATGAAGACATGCCAGGAATAGATCCAAACTTCTTATGTCATGAGCTCAATGTGAATAAGGAGATCAAGCCTGTAAAGCAGAGAAGAAGGGTATTTAGCCTCGAGAAGAATCAAGCTATTCAAGAGGAGGTCGACAAGCTCCAGAAATCCCAATTCATTGAAGACGTGAAGTATCCAGACTGGTTAGCAAACGTGGTGATGGTAAAGAAGAAAAATAATAAATGGAGAATGTGTGTTGATTTCACCGATCTCAACAAGGCATGCCCAAAGGATCACTTTCCATTACCCAGAATTGATCAACTAGTGGATGCCACCTCGGGACACGAGCTGCTCAGCTTCATGGATGCTTACTCTGGCTACAACCAGATCAAAATGAAACCTGAAGACAGGGAAAGTAATTCTTTTATTACCCCTAGGGGAACTTATTGTTATAATGTTATGCCTTTTGGTTTGAAAAATGCAGGAGCGACATACCAACGACTGATGAACAAGGTTTTTGCCGAAGAAATCAGTTGCAATATGGAAGTCTATGTCGATGATATGCTGACAACGAGCAAGAAAGCTGCTGATCATCTAGTTGACTTAGCTCAAACCTTTGATCAACTGGATAAATACCAAATGAAGCTCAACCCGACGAAGTGCACATTTGGAGTACGAGAAGGAATGTTCCTCAGGTACATTGTCAACCAGTGAGGCATTGAAGCAAATCCAGAAAAGATCAAAGCTCTTTTAGGGTTGCGATCTCCAACGACGAAGAAAAAAGTGCAGAGTCTTACAGGACGAGTTGCAGCGCTCAACAGATTTGTATCCCGAGCAACTGATAGATGTCTTCCATTTTTCAAAACACTTCGGAAAACTTTCGAGTGGAATGATGAATGTGAAAAAGCCTTTTAAGACTTGAAGAAATATTTGGGAGCACCTCCACTATTGTCCAGACCAGTAATGAGAGAAAAGTTGTACTTGTACCTGGCAGTATCAGAGAATGCAGTCAGCTCGGCATGATCAGAATGGAGAATGGAATTCAGAAGCCAATTTATTACACAAGTAAGGCTTTCCGAGGTGCAGAGATCAGATACCCAAAGCTGGAAAAATTGGCATTGGCATTAATTGAAGCAAGTAGAAGAATGAGGTCGTATTTCTAGGCCCATACCATCGTCGTGTATACCGACATGCCATTGCGACAAGCCCTTCATAAGCCAGAAAAATCAAGGAGACTGATGTATTGGGCAATAGTGCTCGGTGAATATGATATTGTGTATGAACCCAGATCATCACTAAAAGGGCAGGCCGTAGCAGATTTTATAGCAGAATTTACTTATCCTGATACCCCCGAGGAGCAAAAGTTGCTCGCTGATCAACCTGTGGATGTTACAGGATCAACAAACACGATCCCAGACCAACTCCGGTTGGTAAAAGGACGAGTGGATGTTAAAAAATCAACAGACATAAGCTCAGACCAACTCCGATTGGTAAAAGAACTTGTGGATGTAGAAGGATCATCAAATTCGAACTCAGACCAACTCCGGTTGGTAAAAGAGCGAGAAGAGATGGTCAACTAAGAGCGAAAAATATCAGGGGAGGATGAAAGGAGGCAGCAAATATTTCACCGAGGAACTCTATCAGATAAGAAATTTGAAGACGCGTTACCCATATGGAGATTATATGTAGATGGCTCATCTTGCACAGCAGGTTGTGGGGCAGGAATTGTTTTAAACACCCCAGACGAGATTGATATGGAATATGCCTTGCGATTCCAATTCAAAGCCTCCAATAATGAGGCTGAGTATGAGGCCATGATAGCAGGTCTTAATTTAGCAAAGATTATGAAAGCGCAACAAGTGATGGTATTCAGTGATTCTCAATTGATTGTGAATCAGATGATGGGAACATATGCAGTTAAAGGAGAATTAATGGTCAAGTATCATGCAAAGGTGATGGAGTTATTGACAGAATTTGATGCAATTCAGTTGATTAGAATAGCAAGAATGGAAAATGCACAAGCAGATGCACTGGCCCGACTAGCATCAGCTACTCATACCGAGCTGCGAAGAACAATACCGATTGAAGTATTAGAAACTCGGAGCATAGATGAAGACCTGACGATGAATGTTATTACCCTTGATTCAGGACCATCCTGGATGGATCCCATCAGGGTATACATTGAGGATGGAGAACTACCGGAGGATAAGCTCGCTGCCAAGAAATTGAAGTATAAAGCTGCTCGGTATGTACTCATTAATGGTGTTTTGTATAGACGAGGAATTATGGCAGGTTTGCAGAGATGTGTACATCCCTCCGAGGTGAAAGAATTGATCGGCGAGATCCATGAAGGGTCCTGTGGAGCCCATGTAGCAGGTCGGACACTTTTGCAAAGGGTGATGACGCAAGGATACTACTGGCCGACGATGAGGGCTGATTGTATAGCCTACGCCAAAAGATGTGATAAATGCCAACGTTTTTCTTCCATCTGACGTACTCCACAAGCATTGTTGACACCCATAACTTCCCCTTGGCCATTTGCCATATGGGGAATTGATCTGGTTGGACCACTGCCAACGACCCGAGGAAGATTCAAGTACCTCGTCATCGTAGTGGATTATTTTACTAAGTGGGTAGAAGCTGAACCCTTTATTGATATGACATACGAGAAGGTGTACCAGTTCGTTTGGAAGAACATCATCTGTCGATATGGTCTCCCTCATGCCTTCATCACAGATCATGGAACACAATTCGATAACGAGGAGTTTGCTGCCTATTGTCGACAATCAAACATTTTGAAGACTCATTCAGCATCAGGCTATCCTAAAAGCAATGGACAGACTGAAGTGACGAACAGAACATTATTAATGTTTGAAGAAGAGGTTAAGTGAGGCTAAAGCTAATTGGATTAATGAGCTACAGTCAGTATTGTGGGCTTACCGAACAACTCCCCGAGCAGCAACTGGAGAATCACCATATATGCTAGCGTTTGGAAGTGAGGCTGTAATACCTGCCGAGTTGGGTCTTCCAACACACAGAGTGCTGAATTTCAATTCCCCAGTCAGTGACCTGATGAGAAGATTAGATTTGGATATGCTCGAGGAGGTTAGAGAAGAGGCAGCCATTAGGAATGCTGCTTATCAACAACGAACAGCTCTGTTCGACAACAAGAGGGTGAAGAAATGCGATTTAAAAGAAGGAGATTACGTGCTAAAGAAGGTCATTCAGAAGCACAATAAATTGGAAGCAAACTGGCATGGACCTTACCGAGTTATAGAAGTTGTTCGACCAGGAACTTACCGAATAGAAACTCTAGAAGGAGAGGAATTCAAGAATGCATGGAATGCTGAACACCTACGCAAGTATTATCAGTAATGTAAAATGTAAAGCAGTTCCATCAATATGAATAAAACGATGATGTTTCACCATCTTCTCTCTTTTTATTGAAAGTTTTTCGGGGAATACTAGTGTACAACACTACGCTGCTCGACAGCAAAAAGAAGACGATAGTTCAAACCCATGACCAACTCCGGTTGGTAAAAGGGCGAGAACAAACTATACTCCTTTGGTTAGGAGGCGTACACTAGCGTCACCAACTCCGGTTGGTAAAAGAACTAGTGGACACTGAGCTGCTCGACAGCAAAAAGAAGACGATAGTTCAAACCCACGACCAACTCCGGTTGGTAAAAGGGAGAGAACAAACTATACTCCTTTGGTTAGGAGGCGTACACTAGCGTGACCAACTCCGGTTGGTAAAATAACTAGTGGACACTGATAGTTCAAACCCACGACCAACTCCGGTTGGTAAAAGGGCGAGAATAAACTATACTCCTTTGGTTAGGAGGCGTACACTAGCGTGACCAACTTCGGTTGGTAAAAGAACTAGTGGACACTGATAGTTCAAACCCACGACCAACTCCGGTTGGTAAAAGGGCGAGAACAAACTATACTCCTTTGGTTAGGAGGCGTACACTAGCGTGACCAACTCCGATTGGTAAAAGAACTAGTGGACATGATAGTTCGAACTCAGACCAACCTCGGTTGGTAAAAGAGCGAGAACACGAGACTTCTAAAAAAGGCCAATCTCGGTTGGTTAAAAAACAAAATATGCCAACTTATGTTGGTCGGAAGGTAAAGCTATTCCAGAAAATACAAAATATTCCAAACTGAACCAAGTATGGTTGGTCGGGGATCAAAACCCACTATCTGTAGTTGGTCGAAGAGGAGAATTTATCGACCTTGGTTGGTCGGACACATTTTATGAAAAAATTTACCAAGTATGGTTAGTCGGGGATAAAAACTCTCACTAACTATAGTTGGTCGACGAGAACAATTTAACAACCTTGGTTGGTTGGAAAAATTTTAAACATTTTTATACTCATTACTTTGTTATTAAGTGATCGAGCAACATTACTAATACTTGTAATTCTTATTATAAAGTTGGTCGATGAACCACATGATATTAGTACGCAAGCACAAATATAAAGTGTTTGACAAGTACAAAAGAATATCAATACAGATTTGCAAACAAAAATGAAATTCTTTCATTAAAGTCAAAATAAATTACACAATTTTGTTACATTGAGAATGAAAATGTATACTAACTATTACATTGAGATTCCTACTCTATTGGTTTTTTCCCCTCAGCTTTTGAAATAGGTTCCTCGCCAGCAGGCGGATCATTTAAAGTCTGAGGAGAGTTAATGAAGTTCAAGTCCTTCGGCATCCTAACGTTCATCACTGAAGGCCGATCTAGAAGATGATCAGGACGAGATACCTCAAACTGGGAATGCAAACTGTAGTCACCCAGATATTTAGCAAGTAATCTCCGAGGAATGGCACGAGCAGGGATCCACTCCATGTCCAAATTAAATGGAGGCACAGGCAAGTCAAGCAATCCAGGCTGATAGTAGTCCCATAAATAGTGTCCCTGCTCGAGTTTTAACACACATAAGGTATTCAGCCAGCCTTGTTTGTAGCCCTCATTATTGGCATTCTGGATACGAGCATCTAAATGGAATAGTACCTCGTTGTATCCAGCCATCCAAAACTCCCTGGGCTGTTTATGGAATTGGAATGTTAACCGCTCAAGCTTCTCATGAAGACTCTGGATGAAAAGTTTATTAGTCTCCAACTCTGATTCTTTTGTAGAGATTTGTAGTTCCAATTCTCTAACTTTCTTGGACAGTTCAGATAAAGCCCGATCTTTTGCATTTAATTGGAACGCTTGGGTTTCCAATGTTGACTGAGTACGAGCTTCTTCAACATTACGACGAAGAGTTCTTGATCGACCCCGAGTAGGTGGAGTACCTTGTTCCTCGGCACCATCCTGAGCAACTCTTCCTCGTCCACGAGAACCTCTTCCTCATCCCCGAGCAGCGGTAAAAGTACCCGACCTTCTTAAGGTATCCAACTCTTGCCTTAACTTGGCATTCTCAACCTCTAGAAAGGAAAATCCCTCTTCAGTCACTGGTATTACAGCTGTTGAAGAAGATGCTGCAGACTTATATTGGGCCAGCTCTTTCTGCAAATTATTATTCTCTTGCTCTAGCAGCTCGGCAATCTATCTACAGGCTTCAACTTCACCCTTTAGGGTTCTCTCCCTGACATCGTACCCAACAAGGATCTTTTTGTGGCCTGTCTCGGCAGAAAGCTGTTGATACCTCTTCTCATACCCCTCAAGCAACAGAGCAGTTGATTCTTTATATTGTTGCTGAAGTTCATCAAGAGTACCTTGCAGGTCTTCAATCATTTCATAGTAAGCCACGTTATTGGCCACAGCACGATCAAGTAAACCCTTCAGATACTGATAAGCCTCAACTGCCTGCTCTGAAGCATCATGACCGAGGATGTCTGCAACTTCTGAGGCACTTAGTTCTGTGTGACCAGCCTTATAATATTCGTGGCATTGCTGCATAAACTTTGTATCATTAGCAGATAGCAGATCCATCCTGGCCATAAACTAACAGAGAAGGAAAAAGTAATCATCAAAAAGAAGATCAAGGCAGAATACAGAAAGAAAAGAGACAATCATATGGAAGAAAAGAACTCAAATTTTATTAGATCATAAGGCAAAGTTACAAAGATCTTGGTTACATTTGGAAAAGAAGCAAAATAGAAAGATAATACCAAACAACTTCACACCTTTTCCTTGTCTCCCAAGACTTTCTCGAGAGGCTGGGACGAGGAGCTTGGTTGCTCGGTGGGAATAATGAGTTAATCGGCAGAAGTTGAGACTTGTTCAGGAGGAGGCAAAGACGAGATCTCCTCGGTGGCTGTCTGATTGGGTTGTGGAGCAAGGATGAGATCACCCACTACCATTGAAGATTCTTTGGAGGCAGCTTCGTCCTCTTCATCATCCTCGATGGCTGGGGGAGGACCAGGGAGATGTTGTTGAAATAGTTCAGAGTCCTCGCTAACCTTCAGTTCTTGCAAAGCAGCAACCCAGCCATCTCGGAAGTATTTCAAACTTCCATACTGCACCTGAGTCATCATGGCAGCTACTCCTTTGTTCCACCCTTTGTCCCAACCTGTGTTGAAGGACTTCTTGATTGCCATTTTTCTTTTCATTTTCTCCGAGGAGAGCTTCTCGGATAGAAGATCCTCGGAGGCTTTCAACTTGGCCTCCACCTCCTCCTTCTGGCGATTTACTTCTCGCAGAAGGGTCAGCTCTTCCTCGGCCGATTTCAACTTATTCTCAAGCTCCCCAAAGCTTGTGAGCTTCTCGGTATATTTTTTATTGTCCCTCTCCAAGTCCTTCACTTTATTTCCTAACTGCACCTTCTCTACCTCAGACGCAGTCGACTTCTTCTCCCATTCACCTTTATCCTCGTCATACTTTTGACGAGACTCCTTCAAAGATTGAGCCAAGCCCTGAAAAGCGTCCTCCACTCCAGACGAGGAGCTAGAAGCCTTGAGTGCTTCATCTTTCTTCACTATGGTGTTAAAACAGCTCACCAGCTGAAAAAGAAGGTAGTGATAAGTTAGTGCCGAGATACATATATTGATAGAGGGAAAGAAGAATTCAAGATAAGAAGAAACTTACTGAAGCAATGTGACGAGTAGCTAGGGATGTCATCATGTCCCTATACATGTTCTCCTCGATTCCTTGGACTTAAGGAATATTCCAAGTCTTTACCGAGCTCATTGCAGAGCTCGGGGGAATAATGGTTAGAACACCAGCTCCACTAGCTTGGAGCTGGGGAATGGCTTCAGAAAAACTAACCGAGGAGGATTTCTTCAGTCTCCTCGGTGTCTTCTCAACAACCTCAACCAAAGAAGAACTTTTGGTTGGAGAGCTGGTGATTACTTCCACAGATGCATCCTTCTGCACAGGAGCCACTGGGGGCTTCTCGGCGGCCTTCTGAGGAGCAACAGAAGGGGCAACATCCACTTTCTTTGTCCCCTTTGGGACCTCAGCCTTGTTTCTTTTCCCATCTCCAGCAGATGTAGTCTCTTCAAAGAGAGCAGGAACTCTTCTTTTGCCCATTTTCTAGCTTAGAGGAATATGAGAGTCTGGTGAAGAATCTTCAGAAGCTGGCAATGGTTCACTAATGCTGACCACAGGACGAGCAGTAAAGGACGATGTATAGCTCCTGTACTGCAGCAAGTATGAAGCAGACCTGACGTGCTCGTCTGCAACCTTCTGATGCAAACTCCAGATATGTTTCAAATGCTTTATATTAACTTCTGACTCTTTGGGAGTTTTTCTCTTGTTGTCAACTGCAAACAAAAACATATTGAAATGTCATTCATGCATTTATTCAAACATAATGAAATCATAATTTCATAAATGAAATAAAATAAAAATAACCTATCCCATTGCCATATGGAGGGCATTTGGGACCTTCATACACTTCATCTCCAACCAAAGGAGCATGTTGCTAATTTTTTATAACTACTCCATGTTCAAAATAATCCCTGTTAGCATCAGGGAGATTGACTACTAGAGCCCTATTCAAAAATCTAGTTTTTAAATAATAAACATTATCTATAATAGCCCATCTATAACAGTACATAATCTCAGGAATCCCTATACGAGTTCCATGAGTTTGATTTAATCTACGCACCCCATTAACTATTCTCCTTGTATTGGGGGCTATTTTTGCAGGAACAACATCAAAATAGTGACAAAACTCTAAGCATAAAGGGTTTGGTGGAAAGGAAAATCCACATTCAGCAATGAAGAGGCTGGGGAACCAATGTCCCTCAGCCAAACGAAAGTAATTTGAAGGCTCAGAAAGATCCTCCAAAGTTACCCAAGAAGGAATAGAGAAATCATCACGGAATTTCTCAAGAGATTCAATAATATAAACCATGATGAATAAAAGAAGAAGGAAGAAGAGCTTACAGGGAAAAAAAGGAGATCTGTTGGCAACGAACGAAAATAAGGATGAACGCATAAGAGAAACAAAGACTATGGAAAACTCGAAAGCAGAAATTGGAAAAGGTAGAAGACGGTGATATTGTCTATGAAGTTTAAATACTTTGCCTTGGGAAACGACGAAAGAAATGATTACAAAAAGGAAACTATTACGCTACCGGCGGCTAAAAGGACAAAAAGTGCACGAAGATCGAAGCTCTTATAAAAAAAGCAAAAAGGCGAATTCTACGAATTGGGAAGGAAATTCAAAAACAAAGAAAATACTCCTAAAAATCAGGAAGGTCATTTAATATTGCCATATAACGAGAAAGAATGTTCCATATTCCTCAAAGTTCGAAACATGAAACATTGGGGGCTTCTGTTGATACCAAAATTAATATGCTGATATGGAAGAATCAGGAGAAGACACGTGTCGATCTACGTGGCGCAATAGCAACGAGGAGGTTTATTCCCCCGACCAGCTCATATGCTCCGAGGAACAGACTTCTCCGAGGAACTCAGACTTCCCCGAGGAACTTTTGAACGACGAGCAACTAAGACGGTCCAAGCTGCATCTCGGCCACAGCATTGATTGCCAGATAATCAACAGTTCAACTATTCATTGAATGCTTATCATTGACGCACACGCTTAAAGGGCATTAAATGTATCACCCTTTCATATGCATATCATTTAATGTATTACCCTTTCAAATGTACAGCCTAAGGGCTATAAATACATGGTATCACCCTCATTCAAGGGGACCGTAATTTCTGGAGAGAATTTGTAATCGAGAATTCCCAAACACTCAGCAATAACATAACAGTGGACGTAGGCCATTCTTATAAGGCTGAACCACTTTAAAAATCTTTGTCTCATTTTATTTATCTGTGATTGAATAATTAGAGCGATCTAATTTTTTACATCAACAGGCAGATTTATTACTGTCGCTCACATGACATGCCAACAAAGCAAAACATTTACTCTTATTGGAGGAACTATCTCCCTCTTCTATATCACTATCACTTAAGGTTGAATTATAAGCTATCGATTTATTTCCCTCTTTCGTAAGTCTAGTGGGACACTTGGAAACTTTATGACCATACACCTCGCACCCAAAACACCTATCCGTCTCAACCTTATTAATTTTCTCACTTTTATCTTTAGGGGTGGACTCAACCTTGTTGTTTTTTAATTTCTCAAACTTTTTGGCATCTTTCGATTTCTTTTTAAACTTAAGAAATTTTTTGAATTTTTAAGACAACAAGGCGAGATCCTCAAAATCGGAATCGAAATCGTCGTCTGAAACTTTAGTTTCCTCCTTCCGGGAATTCAAAGCAATTTCTTTTTCTTTCTTAGGCACTTTCTTGGAGGTAAACATATCGAGTTCATAGGTTTGAAAGTCACGTACAATCTCTTCAAGTTTCGTCGAATGAACCATTCATAAGGAGTTTAAAACAGTCAATTTTGCATCAAACCTTCTCGGCCAAGATCTCAAAATTTTCTTTATGACACGGTTGTCGGGAATCCTAAAACCTAAGTTAAACGACGAGTTCACAATATTAGATAACCTAGCATAAAACTCATCAAATGTCTCACTATCTAACATTTTAATCATTTCAAACTATGTAGTGAGGTTTTGTAACTTAGACGCCCTAACCATGCTAGTTAACTCTCGAGTAAGTTCAAGTGTATACCAAGATACTTTTGAAGTTTCACAAGTCAAAATTCCATTATACTCTTTCGGTGTGACATGTGAGGAAATTACGTGCAAACCTTTAGAGTTGTACACTGCAAGCCTATGTTCAGCTTTTGTCCATGACTCAATAGGTTTAAAATGAGTGAACTCACCCTCTCCTGTGACTGGTGGTGTCCAACCCTTTTCAATCGCTAACCAAACACGCTCATTAATAAATTTTAAGGAACTTCTCATTCGCATTTTCCAATAAGCATAATTCCTGCCTAAAAAATAGGAGCACCAAAACTTTCAAAACCTCCAAAATTCATCTCGAAAAACACAAGGGATCAAACACAATAAAAATATGTTTGTATCTATGATACCAATTTGATGGTCCATTTTAATTTCTTATTCGAAAAGTCTTTTAAGGATGACAAAACAAATTCTATTTTTGTGAAAACCATTTTTCCAATTTTTTAATTCAGACCAAGTTGTGAACAAATTTTAACTTAACCAAATTTTATCTTTATTAATCCTAAACATCCATCCAGTGATTAAAGAAAGTAAAATAAAGTAAATAATACTCAAAATGTTAGATGTACGAGGCAAACCACAAACGGGAAAAATCTCGGACGGCCCAAACCACACAATCACTATGAATATGGTTTTACAAAGGTACAGACGGTATTCTTACTCAATAACTCTAACCACCCACAAGATTTGACGCTCCAATGATATTCAATCACTCATCTTATAGTGCCCACATAGAAAGTAACCTTCTTCCACGATGCCTGTTAACAACACATGCATCCACATATGTCTCGGTGTCCAGCGATAGGGCTTGTAACATCTACGATGTTGAAACCATACTCCACCAAATCTTCACCACAAAAATAGCAATGTTCAAGTGTAGAATAACTCTTCTTGGTGCCATAAAGATCATTATAGAAAATATCAATGATAACTCGGATGTTTGAAACTCTAAGGATGTGTTTAGACTTGCAAACCTTGAAAACTATTTGCAGAAATCGTACTGTTTGAAAACTAAAATTCATTTTGATAGAACTTTTAAACAAGGACTAAAACATGCCTTAAATAGGATTTTTAAGCCGGCACGTCATTCAAGTGACATTGACCTATATCTCGAATGAGATAGGAATGTCACTCGAACGATAGAGCATCTCTCTCGAACGATGTGTCAGGTTATTTTAATGACGTGCAAAATAAGAGTTTAATTTTAAACCAACTCTTAAGATAAAGTTCCACTTAAATTCAACTTTAATTCATCCTCATCAGATTAAAATGAAGTGTAAACCTTTTCAAACACTTATAATTCGTCCTCATCCAAATCACATATGACCTAACCATTTACTTTATATGTAGAATACCCCCTTTGCTTGTTCACCCATAAGAACTCGTCCTCTTTACTCAACAACAACAAAATGTCTCTATCTGGGAACTCGAAAGGCTGTTATGGGAGGTTGTGCACAAAGGTATCTAAATTGGACTTATTATCCTTCTTTCTGCTATAATTCTTGCTCCTCTATATGTGTTATGGATATAGAATATATGCTCATATAGCTCAAATGTCATTGGGATAGTCAGTTTAGGTTAGACCATAACTCGTAAAAGGATAACGACTCGGTCACCATTGGTAAGGTGGATGTAGTAGCCGTCTTTGCACCAACCCTATTCGTACCATTTACTTTACCATACGGCTTCACCATCCCCTTATTATTTCTACCACATGAGATCTCTTAGTTGACCCATTAGAGCATATGATTCATGGTGTGTTGTTGATTATCCAACTAGGAATTTGCCTCTGATTTGTACATGTCAACATTTAAAAAGGGGACACATTGGATGCAAGCATGTCCCATCAGCTTTAACACTTAGGTCAATGCATCCATAATTATAGATGCCTTGCCAACACCACTCTACTTATTGTGAACCCTCTTCGGCCTCTCTTGAAATAATACAAACACGACAGTAACCTTGAAAAATATTAATAAGTTATTGAATTGACATAAAATGAAAAATTAAGTTTCCATAGTTGTAACGACATGGGAATTTGCAGTCGTGCCCTTCTTCAGTCGAACCAGCACATAGGATTCGATCCTATATAGATTTCCACCAGGCTATTTCTAGACTCCTGCAGTGACTAAATTAATCAATAAGATTTGATTTGAACATTAAAAAAATGTGAATAATTTAAACCAATTGGCTTACCATGTTATGATCTACATCCGCGTATGATGTTCGCCTAGAGTATTAAACATCCACTTTTTTTGCCCGATTAATCCTCGCCGACTCTTATGTGGATAATTAGTTATCAAATGCCTAAAAACCTACTAACTTATACTATTTGGACAATATTTATTACTCCTTATTCAGGACTTGGTCTCTCCATTACATTATGGACTCTTAGTTCTTCTCAAGAATACAGTTGCGTAGATTTTTCTTCCATGTAATCCATTATTCATATATACTGTCGAAGACATGATCCTCCTATTCAGGGGAAGGTTGAATTATTGTTGTTCAACAAAAATATAATATATGAATGTTAGTGAATTAACATTTCACAAAAATATAATAATATTTGAAATGAAAGTCATATATTTAATATAAATATCGAGAATTTAATACCTTCAACGCCCCACCCCTAATGGCCATATCTAGCTCCTCGGGCACGTTCCTCCCATTCTCGTACACGTGTATAATTATTTCATTCAATAATTCATATGGCCTCATAAAAAAGTAATTTTATTTTGAATGGAACATATGATCTTGCTGAAAGTAATAGGTTTTTTATGCACCATCTGCCTTTGACCCAGGGTATGATGTCCACCTTCACCGAATCGATACATATTATGATAAAATATTATTCATTAGCATATAATATATTATATACATCAATAGAAATACTCATTTTCCATATAAGCATTTAAATAACACAAAACAAGTCCAACTCATTTGGGATCCCTAGCTTGATTATGTTGGATGCTACTTTAACAGTATGAATATACAATTTGAGGACCATGATTGTTTTGTTTAGAAGATTGTTATTGTTCAAGGGAACTTACAAACCTAGTTTTAGTTTTTTGAAAGTACCCTTCAATTTGTCTTCAAAACATAACCATATCCAACTCATTCGGGGTTCCTAGCTTTATAACAAGGCTATGACATAACCTTGTTAATATTCAAACCATCGATAGGTTATATATTGAAGAAAAACTGCAAGAAACTGAAACTAGATTTGCGAGTACCTTCGATAAATACCAATTTTCTTAAAAAAAACTCATATTCTCTAATTTGAATATTTGTACGATTAAAGTAGCAACTATCTAAAGTAAACAAAAATCAACTTTGTGAAATCGGAGAATAAAATCATACATGAACGTAAATTGATTTATCAAGTTAGTGTAGTTCCGTGTGACTTGATTGTGCCTGTTTTCACCTTAACGCCCTATTTTCAAGCTTGAGCCTTAGATCTTTGATTTTCCTACCCAATTATCACGCCATGATTTATACAAATACAAGGGTTATTTCAACAATTTAGTTTCTTCCCATGTGATATGATCATGCTTCTTTTGGGGAATTTTCGTTATTGAATTATTTTTTCACCACTAACGCTATATTTTCAGGCTTAAGATTTATATCTTTTAAAATTATACCCAATTATCACCTCGCGAGTTACACGACTACATGGAGTCTTTTTTCGAGTTAATCTAGTCGTGCGTGACATGATCATCCCTCATCTGGGGTAATTTTATTGTTAAATTACAATTTTACTCCTAACGCCCTATTTTCAAGCATAAGCTTTAGATTTTTAAAATTTCTATCCAATTCGTATTTCATGAGTTACACAAATTCACGGATTGTTTTTACAAGTTAGCTTAGTCCCGTATGCCATGATCGTGCCTCTTTATAGACATATTTCTTATTAAATTATGTTTTCACTCACAGCACTGTATTTTCAAGCTTAATCCTAAGATTTTTGAAATTTGTACCTATTTCTCACCGCGTGAGTTACATGACTTTACAATTTTTTTTACCAGTTAGTTCAGTCCTATGTGACATGATAATGCTTTTTTTAGTTCGTTTTATTGTTAAATTATGTTTTCACCCCTGACGCACTAATTTTAAGCTTCAGCCTTAAATGTTCGAAAATTCTACCCAATTCTCACCATATAAGGTACATGACTACAAGGGTTATTTTTACAAGTCATCTTAGCTCCATGTGACATGATCGTAGGTCTTTTCGAGCAGCTTTGTTTTAAAATTATGTTTTCACCCCCTAATGCCCTATTTTCGAGCTTAAGCCTTATATTTTTCAAATTTCTACCCAATTCCCTCATATTTGAACGATGATGGTTAAAAAAATTCTTATCGTTCCACTTATAATGATGATGACTCAGACTCCGAAGTTATGTCTGAAGAATCCGATAATACCTCATTTTTGGAAAGAGCGAAATTTGATGAGTTGGATAACTTAGAGGATTTTGATGTTCCTCTTACTCTCATTGAGGAAATTAATGTATTCACTCCTTCTTTGAGCATTATTTATTAATAAGAGGAAAATGATCTTCAATCCAAATATGTTAGGTTGTAAAAGGAATCCATAGACCTTGACATAAAGAATATGGAACTCTCCACAATGTTATCCTATGACGAGAACCAAATGTCTATGGTAAGTGAGAACAGTGTGAGCCAATTTATTGCTCCACATGTGAGGGAATTTCTATTGACTTTATCCATATAGATATTAAGTTCCTTTGGATGTCCTTAAAGGAAAGTGAAAACATGAGAATATATATTCAAAACCAAATCTATTTACATGAGAATGCGCTACAATTCATGACCACCTTCAAGATAAATATGGTGGTTAGGTCTCAAAATTTGGATAAAATTTTGTGGGTTCCAATTTATCCACTTCAGATAGACGAGGACTTTATTTTGAGAGTGATGGCTCTATGTTTAGCTAAGATCTCATACCCTCCCAATCCACTTTTCCATCTCCTGATGGTGAATCTTAAACTAATTCCATGCCCTAAGGAAATGTGTGGAAGGTAACTTTCATGTGTTCATTTTACAATATGAAACTACACTTGAATGAGTCTTGATTTAGTATTAGGAAGCAATCACTCAAACACCCCGTCAACTGACAAACCTATAGGTGAACACATTGTCATAAGTTAGCACAACTTAAGGACTTTTAAGTTTTCCTTTAAATCACGTCACACTTAGGTGATTTTTATATGGGTAGAAAGGTCGATAGGAAATGGAAGAAAAAGGAGTAAGCCCCTCAAAAGTTTTCTTCCTAAGGAAATGGAAAAGGAAAAATGTTTGATCATCCCACGGTTACCAAATCGGTTGCTAAATCCAATTTCTTTAAGGATAGACTGGCATAGGGTTTTGAAATAATCTATTGATAGTGGAGAGCTAGAATCACTAGAAAAATGTACTAATGCTTGGTCCGTGTTTAAGAATATAGAGGATTATTATGGTTTAGGTGTCTTAGAGTGTTTGGTTTAGTCCTTTTTGTTTATCCATCTTGATTTCTTCATATCAATACTTTTATTCTTTGAATATGATGTTTTGGTTGTTCATACCTTTAGATTTTGGCCTTGTATATATTGGTCTTCTATGCTTGATATGTATTGTTTTATCCCATGAGCTTAAATGCAAACCTACATTCTTAGTTATTGTACTAATTGTTTTAATCATGGCTTTTAAAACTCGATGCTTAAATTTCTATAGCTTGAAGTGCGTAGTAAATTATGTAATACCCCGTATTTTTATGACTTTTAATTTTGGGGATTTATTAAATTTAATTAGGTATATTAATTTAATATTAATCCGAAAAATCATTTAAATACTTACTAGCGTGATGAGAGTTACTAATTATCTTGTTGTAAGTTACTTTATGGGTAAAGTAAGTGGTGTGATTATGATTAGTAAAATTATCACGAGAATCTAATTTGATAATTTTGGAAATTTATCGGGACGCGCTTGTGTCGTGTCGGGATTAAATTCGGACTATTAAAAGTAAATAAATTATAAATCACACATATGGTCATTTTGAGTGCGTCAATGTGTCCGGAAGGGTCCAGATAGTCAAAAAAATGTACCCGGGGGTTTAGTTTGGGTCTCGGGGCATTTTAGGCCTAATTAACACCCCGAGAGGGCATTCTAGACATTTTACATTTTTAGGCATGAAAACCCACGAAAATTCTAAGGTTATATCAAATGGAAAGAGTCATCTTCTAGGGTTAGAATCACCATAACCCAAAGACGGATATAGGAGAGGAAGAGGAGAGGCTTTCCAAGGAGTTTTAGGCCAAGAACTCCACAGATTGCACCGTCGTCGCCGCCAAAAGACTGATCGTGCAACGAGGATCACAACCACACCAATCTCTCCACAAACTTGAACCAAGAATTCTCAAGCAAGTATCTATTTTGCTCAATTTAAGTTAATGCTCTAATAATATTAGTCTAGGATTGATTAGGACTAGTTTTTTTTTTAAAGAAAATCCTATTTTGGGAGATTTGAATTCGCTTGTTGTATGAGTAATAGATGTATTCTGGAAACCCAATTCATATGTAGAGATTGAACCACGAAATTACAGTAAATAAAGAGTATGAAATATGGTAAAAGAATGGGAAGAAACTAAACAAAAGAAATTTTAGGGTTCTTGATATTTTTAAGGATTATGCCCTTTAAATTCGTTGTTCATGATGAAAATCCGCATGCTTGACGTAGGAAATCACTTATTTGAGGTTATAATACATGTAGTATATATTATTGGGAGTTTGGTAGTCAAATATATCATTTTGGATGATTTTGGAAGAGGAAACCCATAAATGGAAATTCTGCAGATTTCCCATACCTGTTTGATCGATCGATCGACCCAAGAGAATCGATCAATCGAAGCATCGATCGATCGAACCCCTACCATAGATCGATCGACCCCTCCTGTATAACTCATATTCCTTTTTTAATAGGTCGTTCTAACATAAATGATTAGACATTCTTGGATATTAATGTGAAAACATTTTGGGACATAAAGAAGATGAGTAGGACTTTAGGAATATATGGACCGGTTAATATGAAGCGAGATGAACATTTCACGGGGGGTGTTTTACATATAAAGGACAATGGGAATATGTGTTAAAGGGTTAGACTCATAAAGAAGTTACACTGTAAAATAAATGAATACCTATTGAAATTACACTTAGAGAGATAGGAATCCACGATGTTACGTAGTAAATTGGAATAATCCCACAAATAAGAATAAGAGACAAACGGTTATACGTGATTATCTAATAATGAATAATAAGGATAAATATCATAATTATGGGTCGTGGGAGTGTACCGAAATTTGATATGGGGATAGTGGTATACATATATGACTGTGTTTATTCATATACTATATACGTGTAAAAATCATGCCCGCGCTACTTGCTATCCCGGAGGTTACCGCGCTGGGACAGTCTTATCTCGATGGGACCTTTATGGGGGATATTGGCTCGTACCCTAGAAGATAGGAATCCTTGGTACAGGCTATCGGATCAATAGTTAGACAGTCCAAAGAGATGTGAGGGTATGTCCTGACCTCTTAGTGACTTGGAACTATGCTTCGCCTCAATTTATATGTGTTTGGTGTTAATACAGTTCGAGAGTGATTCCGAACTTGTATTTACCTTAGTACGAGTGATACGGGGATTGGATAGCAGAGTATGCTCGCACCATAAAATTTATATGGGGTGTCGTTAGAATATATATTATATGAGTATTTATTATATATATATATTTAAATCTGAAATTTGGGAACTACCTACTATGACTATGGTAAGAAGTGAATAATTATTTCAACTTGGGAACCAGTGTTTGAAAAGTATGATGCATTACTGAGAAACCTTATAATTAAATAAGGCTTAGGTGAGAACTTTACTGTTTAATAAAATTACCTTCCTTAACAATTGAAATTATCGGCATGAAATCTTATGAGTAACTTAAGATAAGATAAGTTAAACTGTTGGGAGTATTAGTGCGATAGGTGTGCGTATTAGAAGAGAGGTGAGAATTTCTCAAGGGAGTGCCGCACTAATATGTTGGTTGCATTAGCCGGTAAGCATTTTAAATACTTGCTAAACTAATTTTAAACTGTTTTACAATCGGGCTCTGACCCATTTCCTATTTTCTCTTCTCACTTGTATATATATATGTATTACAGGTGCCTAGCCATAGGGGCGTCTTACATAGGATACTTTGGAAGGAACGCATTGCAGTTTGGTGGGAGTTGCAGGCCTCTTGCTTAGGCGACCTCATTATTGATTCACTTCTATCACTATTTTATCCAGTTGGGCATGTGTCGCCCTTTTTCCATTATTCAGTTGTTTTATCAGAGATTGTGATTTGTTTATTTCCAGTATTTAAACTTTGGGAATTATTACTGTCAGGATATTTTCCTTTAAGTTTTAAAGTTGGAATTAATTAGTTGAATGTTTAATTATTTGGATTGTTTGATCCAGTATAGTTGTTGGGTGATTCTTTATTTATGAATTATGTAAAGTTTTAAATATTGGTTTTTAATTAAATGTGGAAAATTGATGTCATAAAAATGGTGTTGACACTTAGCTTAATTATTTAGGATGTTTAATTGGAAAAGTTATTTTTGCGACAGTGATGCTGAGAATGAACCAACCGTTCACCTTGATTATAATTTAATAAAGGACTGATCACCCAGTATTTAATTAGGCGGGGTGTCATAGGTGGTATCAGAGCATCAGGTTCTAGTGTCCTTTAGGA
Organism: Sambucus nigra; assembly: GCA_949130495.1. NCBI lineage: Eukaryota > Viridiplantae > Streptophyta > Magnoliopsida > Dipsacales > Adoxaceae > Sambucus > Sambucus nigra. The sequence goes on along the minus strand of OX422216.1, from coordinate 460,124,436 downwards.
TCTGTACGGCTTATTTCGCTTTCAGCTTAGCGTTCTTATTATAGAGACCTATTCTAGGATTGTTGTATTCTTGCTTTTACGATTACGTCTTCACCTATTTGAGATTTGATAATAACTGTAGACTAATAAATTTCATCACGTTTCAGATGCCTCCGAGACGTGCACCAAAGGATAGGCATGCCCAAGCCGAGCAGCCAGTACCTCCGGCTCAGGGGACGATGAATGCAAATGAAGTAGCCGCTATCATTGCTCAGGCGGTGAATGTCGTGCTAGAAGTAGTACTGCAGGCTCCACCCCAAGTTCAGGCAATGGCGCCAGTACTGGTACAGCTTCCATCTGCATGGGAGCGAGTTAGGGATGCCTTTCAGAAGGCGCATCCCCCAGAGTTTACAGGTGGTTAAGATATTATTGTAGCCAGTCAATGGAAGAAAAATATCCAGAGGCATCTGCATATGTACGAGTGCACGGACAAGCAGAAATAACTGTTGGCTTCGTTTAAGCTTGTGGGGGCCGGTTTGCATTGGTGGGAATCCACTACCACCTTGGAGGAGAGGGATATTATTACTATTCAGTCGTTTTGGGCACGGTTTGACAGCAAATACTTCCCATCCACCGTGTAGACTGAGATGAGGAGGAAATTACCGAGTCTGAAGTAAGAGAATTCGACCACTACTGAGTATGAAGAGGAGTTCACAAGACTTCTCACTATAGTACCAGATGAGGCACCCACTGAGGGTAAGAAGATACTATTGTTTCTGGACGGGTTGGCTTGGAGGATCCGTCAGCACCTTATAGGAAATCTGTCTCTGAGTACCTACACAGATGTACTCAATGCTGCTTTACTACACTGTCAGGATCACCGCTTCCATCTACATGGAAGCAAGCGAGCAGGAGAGTCCGTCCAGCAGGGCAGGACAGGGGGTAGTGGTGCTAGTGGAGCATCGACATCTCAGGGGTAGACTCGTCAGCATGAGCAGAGTTCCCATCAGGGGGACCCTGCCAAGCGTTTCCGATCAGGTGATTCCAGGCAGGGATTTGGAGGATTTAGGCAGGGACAGCAGGGCCAACATCATCAGCCGCAGGGTTAGCAGCAGGTCCAACTGCATAAGCAGTAGGGCTAATGGCGGGGGGGGGGTAACGGCCAGCCAGGCCATAATTAGCAGGGACAGAGGGGAGGAAATTTCAGGGGCCGATGCTTCGGGTGTGGTAAAAATGGCCACAGGCGCTAAGATTATCCAGAGGGTGATAGGGCCCCACAACAGCAGGGTGCCCGTAATGAGCCACAGAGGCCACTTTTTCCAGCCGCCCTCCCAGCACCAGCTCAGGTACCAGACCTACCAGCCATTCCAGCTGCTCAAGTGCAGCAGGGGTAGTTACAGTACGGACGTGTCTATAACGTCCACTAGGCAGTAGCTCCACAGGCGCCACCCGCGATTGAGGGTATGTTTCCTATCCATGGTACTATGGGTCAGGTTTGGTTTATGGTACTAGCGCGACACACTATTTTATAGCTACCCATTTTTCTAAGGCCGTAGGGTTATTAGCCACAGCAGAGAGCATTGTAACGTGTGTATACTCACCACTGGGAAATGGATCGTTAATTTTCTTTATATACCGTGGTGTGGGAGTAGAGATTATTAGCTTGGTATTACCAATAGACATGTTAGTCTTAGATATGCATGAGCACGACGTCATTATTGGTATGGATTGGCTCTCGGCCTACACAGCCATGATAGATTATTTCGGTGGGAGTATTGTCTTTACCATTCCGGGGTAGGAGATGTTTGTAGTGGCAATGCCTCAACCAGAGGGAGGCTCGACCGCTCATTTGTATTACATAGAGGAGGATACCTCTAAGGAGGTCATGATTTCCTTAGATTCGATCCCAGTTGTTCGTGAGTATTCTGATGTATTTCAGGAGATACCTGGCCTACCCCCCAGTCGAGAGATAGATTTTGTCATAGATTTATTACCGGATACTCGACCTATAGCACACGCTCCATACCGTACGGCTCCGGCGGTGATGCGAGAGTTACGAGATCCGATAGAGCAGCTGTTAGGTCAGGACTTCATTCGCAGGAGTACCTCACCATCGGGCGCTCCAGTTTTGTTTGTGAAAAAGAGAGATGGTTCACTGAGGCTATGTGTGGACTACCGGGAGCTGAACAAGGTCACGCTACGGAACAAATATCCGTTGCCTCGAATCAATGATTTGTTCGACCAGCTGAGGGGAGCAACTTTCTTTTCAAAGATAGATTTGAGGTCAGGATACCATCAGTTACGTATTAGGGAGCAGGATGTTTCGAAGACTTCTTTCTTGATGAAATATGGATCCTATGAGTTCAGAGTAATGCCATTTGGACTCACAAATGCTCCGGCTGTATTCATGGACTTGATGAATCGAGTGTTCAGAGAGTTCTTGGATCAGTTTGTCATCATCTTCACAAATGACATCCTGATATATTCACACTCGGAGGAAGAGCATGCCTAGCACTTGAGGCGGGTTCTTCAGACTCTACGAGAACATCAGTGGTATGCTAAGTACGAGAAGTGCGGGTTCTGATTACGGGAAGTGCAGTTCTTAGGGCATGTTATTTCTAAACAGGGGATAGCAGTTGACCCGAGTAAAGTGTCAGCGGTAAGGGAGTGGGGACAGCCCACGACACCGATAAAAGTACATAGTTTCTTGGGATTAGTCGGATACTACAGGAGATTTATTCGAGGGTTCTCCAAAATAGCAAGTCCATTGACGAACCTGACTCGCAAGGGGGTACCATACGTTTTGGGACGATACTTGTCAATTGGCTTTCGACGAGCTGAAAGACAAGCTTACTTTAGCACCGGTCCTGGCTTTACCTAAGTCGAGCGTGGAGTATCTGGTTTACACCGACGCCTCTTTACAGGGACTTGGGGGAGTACTTCAGCAGAAGGAGAAAGCTATAGCTTTTGCCTCCCTCAATCTTAAGCCGCATGAGAAGAACTACCCCACATATGACCTAGAGTTAGAAGCGGTCGTCTTTGCATTGAGGATATGGATAAACTACTTATTGGAGGAGAATTTTCGCTTGTTCATAGACCACAAGTCACTGCAGTACCTGTTCACTCAGCGAGAGCTGAATATGCATCAACGGAGGTGGTTAGAGTTTTTGAAGGACTATCAGTTCGACATACAGTACCATCCGGGGAAGGCCAACATAGTTGCTGATGCATTGAGCCGTAGACCGGTAGAAGATGTAGAGGATGTCTAGAAATCAAAGTGGAAAGAGTTGGGTCACCAGGACGCAGTAGCCCGTTCCTTCATATTTGTCATGACAGTGACACCTGAGATTGTTACGAGGGTAATACAGGCACAGACAGCAGACCCATTTTGCCAGGAGCATATTGTATGACTTTTAACTGAAGGTGATGAGTCCTATTCTGTTAGTTTTGATGGAGGTTTAAGGTTTAATGGGAGATTAGTGGTTCTTGAAGGAGCAGATTTATGTCATGCAGTGATGACCCAGTCTCACGGGTCCTAATTTACGGTGCATCTTGGGGGAGATAAGATGTACCAGGATATGAGGCGGCAATACTGGTGGAGTGGGATGAAAAAGGACATTGCTGAGTTCATGTCTAAGTGTTCTATCTTCCAGCTGGTAAAGGTGGACCACCAGAAACCATCGGGGTTGCTTCTGCCATTGGAAATACCCGCGTGGAAGTGGGAGAGTATTTCCATGGATTTTATTACTGGGTTGCCTACATCACAGCGGGGCCACGACTCCATCTGGGTGATTGTGGACCGTTTGACCAAGGTGGCTCATTTTCTGCCAGTACGGATAGATTATACCACGGGTCAGTATGCTCAGTTGTTTATTGCTAAGATTATCAGATTACATGGGGTGCCCCTGAATATTGTGTCAGATAGAGACAAGATTTTTGTGTCGCGTTTCTGGGAGAGCTTTCAGGAGGCGATGGGTACGGAGTTGGGTTGAGTTTAGCTTATCACCCACAGACTGATGGATAAACAGAGCGTACTAATCAGATGTTGGAGGATATGCTACGCATGTGTGTCCTTGATTTTGGTGGAGTTTGGGAGCCACATCTTCCACTGGTAGAGTTCGCCTATAATAACTCTTATCAGTTCACGATTGGCATGGCCCCATTTGAGGCTTTGTATGGCAGGCTTTTTCATTCCCCAATCTGTTGGCTAGAGGTGGGGGATAACAAGTTTCTCGGACCAGAGGTGATTCAGGAAACCTCCGCTAGGATTGAGACTATCAGGAGTCGCATTCGAGTAGCCTAGGACAGGCAGAAAAACTCCGCCGATGCAAAATGGTTCTTTCGAGAGTTTAATGTGGGGGACCAAGTATTATTATGTGTATCTCCTATGAAAGGAGTGATGAGGTTCAGGAAGAAAGGGAAATTGGCCCCGAGGTACGTGGGACCATTTCCCATTATCGAGAGGATTGGGCCGGTAGCATACAGATTGGGACTGCCAGAGCACTTACATCGCATTCACGATGTATTCCACATCTCATCATTAAGACGATACCTTCAGGATGACATGGCCCATACCCATATCGCGATTGAGAAGATTGACTTACATCCCGATAGCTCTTACGAAGAGAGACCAGTGGCTATCCTAGACCATAGCGAAAGGATACTAAGATCAAAGGTATTCCCACTTGTTGCGGTCCAGTGGGAGCATCATAATGTGGAGGAATCCACTTGGAAGTGTGAGGCGAACATGCGTGAGAAGTACCCAGAGTTATGCTTACCAGGTACACCTTATCTTTTTCGAATTTCGGGACGAAATTCCGTTATTAGGGGTGAAGTATGTAATACCCCGTATTTTTATGACTTTTAATTTTAGGGATTTAATAAATTTAATTAGAGATATTAATTTAATATTAATCCGAAAAATCATTTAAATACTTACTAGGGTGATGAGAGTTAGTAATTATCTTGTTGTAAGTTACTTTATGGGTAAAGTAAGTGGTGTAATTATGATTAGTAAAATTATCACGAGAATCTAATTTGATAATTTTGGAAATTTATCGGGGCACGCTTGTGTCGTGTCGGGATTAAATTCGGACTATTAAAAGTAAATAAATTATAAGTCACTCGTATGGTCATTTTGAGTGCATTAATGTATCCGGAAGGGTTGAGATAGTCAAAATAATGTACCCGGGGCTTTAGTTTGGGTCTCGGGGCGTTTTTAGGCCTAATTAACACCCCGGGAGGGCGTTTTAGACATTTTACATTTTTGGGCATGAAAACCCACGAAAATTCTAAGCGTATATGGAAAGAGTCATCTTCTTGGGTTATAATCACCAAAAACCAAAGACGGCTATAAGAGAGGAAGAGGAGAGGCTTTCCAAGGAGTTATAGGCCAAGAACTCCACTGGTTGCACCGCCGTCACCGCCAAACGATAGATCGTGCAACGAGGATAACAACCACACCAATCTCCCCACAAATCTGAACCAAGAATTCTCAAGCAAGTATCTATCTTGCTCTATTTCAGTTAATGCTCCAATAATATTAGCCTAGGATTGATTAGGACTAGTTTTTTTTTTGAAAGAAAAACTTATTTTGGGAGATTTGAATTCGCATGTTGTATGAGTAATAGATGTATTCTGGAAACCCAATTCATATGTAGAGATTGAACAACGAAATTACAGTAAATAAAGAGTATGAAATCTGGTAAAAGAATGGGAAGAAACTAAACAAAAGAAATTTTAGGGTTCTTGATGTTTTTAAGGATTATGCCCTTTTAATTCGTTGTTCATGATGAAAATCATCATGCTTGACGTAGGAAATCACTTATATGAGGTTATAATACTTGTAGTATAAATTATTGGGAGTTTGGTAGTCAAATATATCATTTTCATTGATTTTGGAAGAGCAAACCCGTAACTGGAAATTTTACAGATTTGCCATACCTGCTTGATCGATCGATCGACCCAAGAGCATCGATCGATCGATCGATACATAGATCGATCGAACCCATGCCATAGATCGATCGACCCCTCCTGTATAACTCTTATTCTTTTTTTAATCGGTCATTCTAACTTAAATGATTAGACATTCTTGGATATTAATGTGAGAACATTTTGGGACATAAAGAAGATGAGTAGGACTTTAGGAATATATGAACTGGTTAATATGAGGCGAGATGAACATTTCACGGGGGGTGTTTTACATATAAGGGACAATGGGAATAGGTGTTAAAGGGTTAGACTCGTAAAGAAGTTACATTGTAAAATAAATTAATACCTACTGAAATTACACTTGGAGAGATAGGAATCCACGAGTGTTACGTAGTAAATTGGAATAATCCCAGAAATAAGAATAAGAGACAAACCGTTATACGTAATTATCTAATAATGAATAATAAGGACAAATATCATAATTATGGGTCGTGAGAGTGTACCTAAATTTGATTTGGGGATAGTGGTATACATATATGACTATGTTTATGCATATAATATATACGTGCAAAAATATGCCCGCGCTACTTGCTATCCCGGAGGTTACCACGCTGGGACAGTCTTATCTCGATGGGACCTTTATGGGGGATATTGACTCGTACCCTAGAAGATAGGAATCCTTGGTACAGGCTATCGGATCGATAGTCAGACGGTCCTAAAAGGCATGAGGGTATGTGCTGACCTCTTAATGACTTGGAACTATGCTTCGCCTCAATTTATATGTGTTTGGTGTTAATACTGTTCGAGAGTGATTCTGAACTTGTATTTCCCTTAGTACGAGTGATACGGGGATTGGATAACAGAGTATTCTCGCACCATAAAATTTATATGGGATGCCGTTAGAATATATATATTAAATGAGTATTTATTATATATATATTTAAATCTGAAATTTGGGAACTACCTACTGTGACTATGGTAAGGAAGAAATGAATAATTATTTCAACTTGGGAACCAGTGTTTGAAAAGTATGATGCGTTACTGAGAAACCTTATAATTAAATGAGGCTAAGGTGAGAACTTTACTGTTTAATAAAATTACCTTCCTTAACAATTGAAATTATCGGCATGAAATCTTATGAGTAACTTAAGATAAGATAAGTTAAACTGTTGGGAGTATTAGTGCGATAGGTGTGCATATTATAAGAGAGGTGAGAATTTCTCAAGGGAGTGCCGCACTAATATGTTGGTTGCATTAGCCGGTAAGCATTTTAAATACTTGCTAAACTAATTTTTAACTGTTTTACAATCGGGCTCTGACCCGTTTCCTATTTTCTCGTCTCGCTTGTATATATGTATGTATTACAGGTGCCTAGCCACAGGGGCGTCTTACATAGGATCCTTTGGAAGGAACGCGCTGCAGCTTAGGTCGGAGTTGCAGGCCTCTTGCTTAGGCGACCTCATTATTGATTCACTTCTAGCACTATTTTATCCAGTTGGGCATGTGTCGCCCTTTTTCCATTATTCAGTTCTTTTATCAGAGATTGTGATTTGTTTATATCCAGTATTTAAACTTTGGGAATTATTACTATCAGGATGTTTTCCTTTAAGTTTTAAAGTTGGAATTAATTAGTTGAATGTTTAATTATTTGGATTGTTTGTTCCAATATAGTTGTTGGGTGATTCTTTATTTATGAATTATGTAAAGTTTTAAATATTGGTTTTTAATTAAATGTGGAAAATTGATGTCATAAAAATGGTTTTGACACTTAGCTTAATTATTTAGGGTGTTTAATTGGAAAAGTTATTTTTGCAAAAATGATGCTAAGAATGAACCAACCGTTCACCTTGATTATAATTTAATAAAGGACTGATCACCCAGTATTTAATTAGGCGGGGTGTCACAAATTATTCTTGTTATTTTAAAGTATTTGTCATGTAAAACGTATGACTGTGTGATAATTGATTAAATTCGCAAACTTCTACTTTGGCACACTTTTTTAATTAGAGTCTATTTTTAAACCAAATTAATTCAGCCCCTAAACATGCAATTACGTGTGTGCGTGTGTCAACCCATAAATAAATAAAGCATGCGACACAAATTTCAGGAAAAATTCCCAGAGGGGAAAACCTTTTATTTCTAGAACTTTGACAAGTTTACAAGACCATTGACTTACATACCATCTTGCTTTCGCCAACAAGAGTAATGCACGGTGTCTTGGTCAAACCTTCAAAGCAATGGCTAGAAATCAGCAGTGGTTCACACAGAGCTATATCACAAGGACGCGCAGTCCAGACATGCAGTCTAAAGTCTTCACAAGGACTCCCTCCATAATAGTATGCAGATCTCCGGTTGTAGAGTTCTCCCCACAAAAAATGAACAAAAGAAAAGTGTGTTCTTGAACCCTAAAACAATTCACCAAAGCATATGGGATTTTTGTGAATTGAAAACAAAAGGGATAAAATCCCTAAAAGATTAAGTCAACAAGAATTCTGCAGATTCGCAGTTTTCTGTCTTTCAAAACGCTGGAACTTCTTAATGGAAACGAAACCATTTAATGAGTATTTATAGAAAATCGCGCCACCTTGGTCATTTGAACGAAAAAGGGATCTCACTCGAATGAAGTACACGTGTGATTTGAACGACATCGCGCGACATCTCCATGTCGCTCGAATGAGATGAGATCTTGTTGGAACGACCTGGGCATCAAAATCGAGGAAGGCTATAGGACTTAGAAAAATTACTCATTCTCAAATTTTGACGAAAAAGTCTGCTCCAACACTTAGAAAATATTTTGAAAAAATATCCCAAAGCTCTAAGTGCAAAGTTAAGGTATTTAAAACATAACCTTACCAAAGTAAACTTTGCATATGATTTTTTTTATGAAGAAGCTTGATATATTCAGATCCGTCTTGATGTAGATTGCTCTTGAACTTTTTTTACGGTTGTAACGGTATACGACATAATTATTTGATAACGGACTTATAAAATGTTGTCCTTACAAATTTTCCCTTATGTTTATCCCAGTACATACATAAAAACATACGAATTATCAAATACCAAAATGCCTATACAAATCTACCCTCCCATGAATAAATTTGCAAGATCTCAAACTATTCTTGAAAAATCTTCATTAAATCTCAAAACTTTTCTCATCAGGGTGTGCAACATCATGATCTTCAATCTTTATACATACACACATGAGATAAAACAAAATACCTTCATGACGCATAGAGTTTGAAATGATATAAGAATAAATCATTATTAAATCTAATCTTCCACATACTCCAAAAACTCCCCCATAACATGATAATTCGTTCTCCCCCTTTTTATGATGTCCCAAATAGACATATAAGAAGAAACAATCAAAACATGGAGTGTCACGATAAAATACATAGCAAACATGAATCAAACTACGCGCATACAAAGGTATATCTCAAAAACATTCACAAACTATTTTTGATTTTTCAAATTTTTCGTACAAAAATAAGATACCAAAAATCATACACCATGGATTCATTCTCAAACAACCAAGTCATGGAAATGGAATGAATGAGTGTGAACACATTTGATATGTAAATCAACTCAATCAAGCATATGTGCATGATGCATACATGTACTCCTAACGAATGAACATCAAAAGTATCCTTAGGTGTAAAAATTGTTGGATTTAGATGACATCGTCTTTATGCAAATCAAAAATCAAAGTCAAAGTGATTTCCACACCAATAATGTCCAAAAATATTTAATGCTTTTTCAAGACTTTCAAGGATGCACAAACCCATTTTAAATTTCATCCAAACTCCCTCACGCATATTTTCTTTTAGAGGTAATCTAATTTCTAAAACATTGGAGAATTGGGGCAGAAACCTAATGGCCCCTTTTTGGCATGAATTTATTTTTATTGCCTTCAAATTTTTTCGGGCTCTTTTAAACCTTTTTGGACCCCAAATAATAAAATTCCTCAAATTTTTAGGTTCGATATAACGGTGGCTTAGTATTCGCAAAGGCCAAATGAACCTTTCGCAGCCCTTCCTCGTTTTCATATAAAGCACACAACCTCGCCAAACGGTTCTTACATGCACTATTTTCTTATCAAGTTTTATCACGCTTGGTTCATTTTTAAAGACAGGATTGAAGTGAAAACACACAACCAACACGTGATAAGATGAGCACAATAATCAAACAAAACCGTGCACATGTACAATAATGGAAATCATAAGTCAAACATGTAGGAAGTAATACTTATTTAATCTTAATGACTCCACACATTATAAACAACAAAGATGACATGATATATTGTCTCACAACACTATCAAATAGTCACATGGATAAATGGAATGAAATTGTGACTTGGTCATCCTAAGTGTTCATCCATAAAAGGTGCAAACAAAATACAAAAGTCTTTTTGGATTTTTCAAAAAATTTATCAAAATAAAATATTTTTGCATTTTTCAAAATTTTCAAAAATAAAAATATAATAAAAAAAGTACATGTCATCACACTAGCAAATATATATCATGATACACAAATAGTGTATGACAAACAAGCAAACACAATCATCTATATGATATGGCAAGAGAAGAATCATGTGTAAGCATGTGAGAAAGTCTAAAATCTAGCGTATCCAAAAGAGATTTCCTAACCCAAACGGATTTGACACGACACGTGGGAGCTTTGGGAACCAACAAAATACTAGACTTCGACTTCCTAGGACTTCTACCAAGATCAAAACAAAATCTCCTAAGGTGACCTTTCCTACCACAATGTGAACATGTGTAAACGGGTGGAACGACACCTATGGGTTGACCTTTTCTAATAACTATTGACCCTCTAAAACAATCTATGGTTTTGGCTTTAACACTCGAAGAGTGAGAACAAAACGAGCCATTACCATCACTAGCAAACCTACTCGAGTCTGTCAAATCATTTTTTAACTTCAAAATTTTTTACTCAAGCAAAGAATTAAACTCTTCAAATCTGAGGGACTCCTTCTTCAAATTCTCAATCAAACCTAGAAGGTTATCTCGCTCCCCCTCAATAAAAACAAACTTTTCCCTAAGAGTATTTTCACGTGCCACAAACTCATTGATTAAAATATTCTTATCATATTTGGCACAAATACAAACCATCGAATTTTTAAGGTCCTCAAATTCTTTTTCTAAAAATAGTACCCGATCATCACTCTCCTTCTTGAACAATTTTAAAGAAACAAAGTCATGGTCCAAGGAAATAAATTTCTCACGATAAAAATCTTTTTGATTTTGAACATCTTGCAAGTGATCCATAGCGGATTTAAAACGAGAATTTTCTTTTTCCAAAAAATCAATTCTTTTAGCAAACGTCAAATTCAAACAATTTATACCATCAAACCTTCGACTCGTGTCATTAAAGGGGGGGTATCCAATTACATAAGTGCTCCATCGAAAAAATTGCACTTTTTTTTACAAAAAATGATTTAAAAAAAAAACAATATCACATAATATTGCGAAAAATAGGAATACGTGATAAATTAGCGCAACCCGCTCAGATACCAATTTGTAAAACGTATGACTGTGTAATAATTGATTAAATTCGCAAATTTCTACTTTGGCACACTTATTTAATTAGAGTCTATTTTTAAACCAAATTATTTCATCCCCTAAACATGTAACTACGTGTGTGCTTGTGTCAACCCATAAATAAATAAGGAATGCGGCACAAATTTCAAGAAAAATCCGCGAAGGGAAAAATTTTTATTTCTAGAACTTTGACACGTTTTCAAGACCATTGACTTACATACCATCTTGCTTTCCTTCAAAGCAATGGCTAGAAATCAGCAGTGGTTCACACGTAGATATACCACAAGGACGCGCAGTCCAGACAAGCAGCCTAAAGTTCAGTGCAATCCTTTGATGTAAGGGTGTCAATGTTAATCCTTTGGTGTATAAGAGTTTTTATCATCATGTTGGTGTATAAGAGTTTTTATCGTCATGGTTATATATATATAATAAGGAGTAGAATAATTTGCACTATTCCATAAGATGATAAGATAATTAGGGGTCATGATTGAGCCACATCACTAAAAAATTAAGGGTTGAGATTATTTCTCTCATTATCTCCCTTACCCTCATTTGTCCAAACCCTAGCTTTCATCCCATTCTCTCCCTCACACTCATTTTATCTATCTCCCTCTTTCAATGCAAACCCTCCAAACTAAAATCCTACCTGTCGGCACCGCCCTCCACCTATAACGCTACTGCCGCAGGTAGTCTCTCTATCACTCTCTTACACACGTATACATTCACACACACTCACACACAAACACGCACATGTATAGATATTTTCATTTGGGTTTCCTTTCTTTTTTGTACACGAGGAATTGAAACCCTTGATTTATAATCGCCTTTTTCAAAACAAGGACTTCACATCAAATTGGATCATGTATTCTTGGCTATTTAATATTCTTTGTTTTTATACATTTTGTTTCTTTTACAGATCTAACAGGATGATGTTTTTTTCAATTCCAGGTAAACTCTTCGTTTTGGTACTTTTTTTTACCCTACTTTAGATTTGTATCTTAGTGTTGTGATACCTATATTTTTTTTCTTGTTCCCCCGCATACAAAGTTAAATGTTGAATCACCTCTCGACAAAATGTCCTTGAAGGCCTTAAGGGTTCATGATTGGGTTGGGTAAGTTTTTTTTATTTATATTTTTTTATGCATTTAATATTGTTGATTCCACATTTTTATTACTAAAGCTGATGTTTCATTAAGATTTTTTGTGTGTTTTGGATGATTTGAAATGTATATGTTTGATATTGCGGTGTTGAAATTGTTCATTCGTAATGGTTTAAGAAGACTTCATACTCGGTTTTTGAGGTGTTATTTACGATTTATACTTTCTAACTTGAAATAAATTTTTAATTCATTTATACAATTCCAAATTATTTATGAGGACAACAATAGCCGTAGTTTGGATTTTGGCTCAGGGTTATATGAATTTTGGGTTTGATGCGAGTGAGAGGAGATCCATTGACGGGGAGCATTTCTCTTACCCACACTTACCACCTAGCCACAATCTGTGGCTGGGTATGGTTATATTTGAAGTTATATTTATCAATCATATTTGAATTTTTGTTAATGTTTGCTTTGCATTTTGTTTAGGTTCGCTCAAGTGAAAAAATAGACAATGGAGAGTTAAGACCCAAACAAAGCCTTTTGGTTTTTCAAGATTCCTCTAATTTTTATTGTTTTTGCCTTAAAATTTTCAAATGTTAGGAGTTGAAATGACACAATCTAACTAAAATTTAGGTTGTTTTTATTTCAATCCATTGTTTGCACACCCAACTTTTATTAAACTTACAATAACAATTTGAAATTCTATTTACTAAAATTCTATTACTTAGTAGTTAATTGCTTTGATCCATATAGATCAAAGGAAGTAACAGAGTCTCAAAATTCTCTATTTGGTAGCCGCTCTTTTTTTCTTTGAAATTCTGTCTTTGTTTTTTATTTTTTCGCTTACAGGAAAAGTGATGTGAAAAGTTACGGTTGAAAGAAAATGAAGCTGAAGATACATGGTAATCTATAAAAGGTATATAATTTCAAGAAGAGTTATTTCTTAGATATCATTACCAATAAAAGGATATCTAATTGTTGTATAGGGCTCATTCTCAGCATTGTGTTCATAAACTATATTGGGTTCATTCTTAGAATTAATAACTGGGTAGTTACTTAATTTTTCATTTAGCGTAAAGGTGAAATGAATAGAAATAAAGTTTACTAAGTGAGTATAGAGTAAATGAGACTTATTCTTTAGAGGGTGCTTATACGTATGTTGCCTTAGGAGTAAATTATTCACATTATGTTTTCTCTTTGTACCATCTAGAAAATCATCTTTATATTTTACCTTCTTAAATCTCTTGTAGTATATAGTCATTTGAAGATAGATTGGAAATTGCCCATGACAAGTCTCTACTATATTTGAGTCACTAACACCATTGTTGATCATCAAAGGTAATCTCTATTTATGTCGTCTCTATTTTACTGGTTTCTAAGTATGTATATGTGGATCTTAGTTGCGTTTTGTTTTTAGTTGCAGGACAAAATATTTAATCCCGTAATGGGACTTTCTTTCTATGTGAATTAGAGGATTTTACGCCTTGGACAATAACATTTAACATCTTAAATCTTTTCCTTTAATCCGAGGTCAATGTTATTATTAATGATGAAAATGTTTGTTCGTATAGAATAGATCGGTAAAGGGGTGAAGCACAAAGATATTCTTACTATTTCTAATTACTAACACTTAATCTATTTTGTTTATACATGTAAAATATCCCCTGACTTATATTTTTTTCACAAAGCTATTCTTTACCTCCCAAAGTCATAGTTTTCATACTTCTCTAACATTGCAGACATTCTGTTGCTGGTTAATATGTACCAAACATGAATCAGACAATAAAAATCCCTGGCTAATGTTGTTGGCATCCAACATTCTAAATTATTTTTTGTATACTTTTGATTGAAATAAGGATGCCAACCATTTACGAATATATCTATTTTAATCATGCATTTATCGTAATCTTTTAATTTACAAAATATCAGGCCTTCCATTCTAAGACATGTTGTATAGACAGTGCTAGTACATGTTGTGTAGACATTATTGTTTTCTATGTGTTGTAAAATCATATGACGATTCATGGATTTGGATTTTGACATTTTGAATTATTGAGTTTATAGTTTGGGGCCTTTGTGTTTTTTGTTCTTTGTGTTTTCTTTTATGTCGGAAATTATCCATGATTTTAAACTTTTGGACTATCTGGATTTAGAACTAGGACTCTAAATTTTTTATTTTGGGAAATAAAGGTCGTGGTAGAGAGTACTCAATCTGTCACTCTCAATCTTCTTCGATCTCCAGTAGCACTAATGATATTATGAAGGATTTATTATTGTGTTCATATGTGGTGTGGATGTGACAGAACCCTTAATTTCAGTATGTTGAATTTATTATTGAATTTTCGTAGTAAACTCCAAACAAGGAACCCCCTGATACACTACTCCTTGACAATGTTGATCGTTGAGGTCCATTATGCCCTCGGTACCCAATACATAACTTCAAATACTTATTATGAGTAACTATCTATAATTACACAAATAAGATATTTCATCGAACCTTTAGGGTCTATATAACATTACTCTAGTTATAGAACACAATCAATCAACCCTAACAAGTAAGTACACATAACATGCTTAGCATACATCAAAGTATCCAAATCACAATCACTTATGGATATAAAAATACATCACAATGCAATCATCTTCCAAGAATTACTCACTTTATCCCGGGTTACCATCCACCGAATTATTATCACATCGCCCAGGTATTAAAAATAAATCACAACGTAGAGGAAACGGTTATTGTACCAAATTTGAAAGTGAGAATGAATCATACTCAAGACTTCTAACCCAGAATAAAATCACACAATAAATAATGGACGACTATGACCTGGGGACTATACGCTCCCTGCTCCTCAACCCAGGGGCCTCGCCCACATCGCGCAACTTCCCATGATAGCACCGAAGGGTATGCTCACACAATAAGTATACATGTCATTCTCACTAGGTACATATGCAATCACATCATCTATACACAACCATCACGCAAGGTATATACATTTACGCCATATATGATTAAATACTATCTCACGTCCATATGTATGAATGAAATGAATTCATTTATAAGTATATAACTCTCATTATACTAAACGTTGCTATCTCGCATAGCTTCCCAATTAATCTTATAATACGATCTCTCACTTGACCTACTCATCCCTCCCGCATATGATATGAATGGTCTCCCAAATCGATCGACATTACGAATATTATCGCATAACCAAATGTATATAACACTCAAATTTATATCATCCAATCATATTTTAGTCCTACTCACGTTTCGTTAACGAGAAAGGCACCACACCCTCAAAATCAATTCCAAAAATAGGCCCCCATAAGGACACAAGTCTCTGATTGATTCTTAATGTAGTGTTGGCTCAATTCCAGACAAAAGCATTTATGTCATAGGATAGTGTTCAAGTGTATCCATCCAAGCCTATGACGTGTTAGTTGAAGACGTAGTGGCAAAGAGTATAAAGATTCATCATATGCCGAGTTTAGTGTGCCTCGTTTCTATGTCAACAACATTGTTCCAATGTTCCTAAGGAATGAATGAAATTTATATATATATATATATATTTATATATATTTATATATATAGGAGCTTGGACTTTTATTAGGTGAAATTTATAATTTTTTTAGCATTTATTTTAACGACTTTTTGTTACTCAAAAAATATTTTTTAGAACTTATCATAGAAAGTTTTGGACTTAGAATGAATATTTTATTTTCTGATTTTCTGGCACGTCGTTCGAATCACATTGGAATCTCGTACGAACAAGATTACCATGTCGTTCGAATGAACTGGAATCTCGTTCAAACGAGATTTTCAGGTCGTTCGAATGAGACTTCTATCGAAATTCCTTTTTCACCTCTGGAACATCGTTAGTAAAGTCATTCGAATGAGATGTCGTTCGAACAAAAAGTCGTTCGAACGAGATTTGGCGGGAACATGTAATTTGGGCATTTTTGACGATTTTCCCACTTCTTTTTCCCACTATGTTTTGCCATATATATTAAGTGCGGGAACCAACATTTTGGAACTAACTTTTTCACATACTACAATCTCCCAGAGAGAGTTTAAGAGAAAAAATTCAAAAAGAAAGAGTTCAAGTTTTTACTGTTTATTTTTCAAGAAAATTCCAAAAACACTTTATTTCACCTAATTGTTTAGTTTATCCAAGTTCCTTAATATATATACTTTTCTTGGAGTTTTTGGCACCGGTTTTATCTCTACCGTTTGAAGAGTGTTTGGGTTTACTTTTACATCCCACGAAGAAGAAGTTCGTTGTTTTTGGCTGTGGCATTCTCATACGGTAAAAGGCACCGTGTGTGGTTGATGGGTTCCTAAACGTACGATCGATGGATTCCGAGACTGCGGTGGAGTTCCATGATTATTCGCTAGGAAGAGGTGTGTACAAGAAGGAGCGTCGGGGCTTGGACGGAGTCAAGTCGAGTGTTGTAAGTCTAATTGTCTTATACTTGTAATACCGTACTTAGTGGATTTGAGGCTAGGGTCGTCCGAGGGTTTTTTCCATTGTGGGTTTTTCCTCGTACATCGCGGTGTAGTGGTTATTTGTTTATTTTATTTGTTGAAAAATTCACAGTAGATGCATGCTTAGGTAAAAAGATAAAATTGGTTTTGAATCACTATTAATGCTTAAGTTACTGCTAAAATTGATTTGGGTTATATTTAATTAATTTAGCTCAATTCATTTACTTTAATTTGATAAAATTTGGTTTGTCCTAAATTTGCAAAAATGGATTAATAATTTTGTTAGGAAAATTTCTAGGACTTGGGTTAAATTGGTGTAAGTAAAATATGCATATTTTGTTGATTACTTTAATTTCACTTTGAACTTTGTTTAATTTTAATTTGTAAAATAAATTAAAATTAGTTGTTTACTTGTTTAATTGAACCAACTTGCTTCTGCATCTTAAAAGGAAATTGAATTACTTTTTATATTTTTTTTAAATTGGGGGTCCTATCGCACTTTTAAATTGGTATCAGAGCGGGATCGCTAAATTACTGCGTATAAGATCCTTAAAATATTTTTTACAAAAATGGAATTTTCCCCATTTTTAAAAGTTCCTATTTTCGATGGTTCTAACTATGCGTATTGGAAAGCGTGCATGAAATCGTCACTTAGGTCTATCTATGAGAGGGTTTGTTTGTCAGTTGTTAATGGGTGGTCCCCACCCACACATTTAGTAGATAATGAGCGTGTTCCCAAACCTACCGATAGATGGAGTGAGAATAAATTTAAACTTGCAAACTTTAATTCCCGTGGTTTAAATGCCTTGTTTAGCCCGATCACACCGGATGAATTCCGACGCATTATGATGTGTGAAACCACTAAAGAAGCTTGGGATATTTTACAACTCATTCGTGAAGGAACTAGTGTCGTTAAGGCTTCTAAACTCAAAAACCTCACCACTCAATTTGTTACCATCAAAATGAATGGAAAAAAAACTTTGATGAATTTTATGCTAGACTTTTCAATATAGTTAATTCATCTTTTAATTTGGGAGAGAAAATACCCGACAACCGAGTAGTAAAAAAAATTTTAAGGTCCCTTCCCGATAGATTTATTCCTAAGGTGGTCGTGTTAAATTTTTTACCAACTTTAGCCTCTACGAAATTAGAAGAGCTCGTAGGCAATTTACAAACCTATGAATTAGACATGTTTCCCTCTAAAACTGAAAAGAAAATAGAAGATCTCGTACAAAATTAGAAGAGCTCGTAGGAGGAAAAACAAGTAGTAGAGAGTGAAAGTGAGAGTGACTCGGAAGATATGGCTACGTTTGCTAGGAAGTTTAAAAAATTTCTTAAATTTAACAAAGATAAATTTAAAAATGATTTTAAGAAATTAGAAAAATCTAAGCCTGAAAAATCCGAGAAGATCCCTAAAACTTTTAATGAAAATTTAAATAGGGACGAGGCAAATAGGTGTTATGGTTGTGAAGGGTATGGCCATAGGGCAAAAGAGTGCCCCACTAAACTAAGGCGAGAGGGTAAGCAACCAATTTCTTTTAATGCAACCCTTAGTGATAGTGATAATGAAGAAGGAACCGATTCCCCCACTGAACCCAAGTTTGTGGCCTTTATGGCTAGTCATGTGAGTGATAGCGAGCACTCCTCTATTGATGAAATTTTAACACATGACACTTCCAAGGTAAAAGTTTATGATTCCCTTGTTTTTGATGGTTGTGAGAGTGAAAAAGAGAGAAAAAGTGATGATGAGGTTGACGTGAGTGAATTTCAATTTGCATTTCAAGAATTATATGAAGAATCTATCAAATTAAAAAGAGCAAATTTGAAGTTAAAAGCTAGTTTAAGAGAGCGTGTCAAGGTCATTGATGAGAGGGAATTAGTGGAAGACCATAGAACACGTGAGAGAGATCTTCACGAGAAGCTTGAATATGTAGAAGGCGAGAGAGATAACCTTAAAGGCTTAATGGAATCCTTTAAAAAGAAGTTTCTTGCGTTTGAAGAGCGCAATGTTTTATTAGAGTCTAACATTTTAGAATAAGAAAATAAATTAAAAGACTCTAGTAAAGTCAAATTTGATTTGGAGTGTCGTTCGGAGAAATTTGATAAAATATTAGGAACGGTTCAAATAAAAAATGACACTTGTGGTTTAGGCTTCGATACTTGTAAAGAGTCAACTCTTAAAGCCAAAACTAATTTTTTAGGAGAATCCTTTAGGAACAATGTTATAGGTCATTCCTTAGGTAAATATTTTCTCCGAGTCTTTAGGTGCTCACATTGTGGTCGTAAAGGTCATCTTAAGAAATTTTGTTTTGATCTTAAACGAGGTCCTAGAAAATCCCTACATAAGGCAACCGAGGTAGACAAGATTCCTACACCCCTAGATCGTCATTCATCATTAGTTTGGGTTAGGAGATCTGACTTGGTACCTTTACAAGATAGGATTTTTTTTATTCTCATTTACTTTCACATGCTTCCTCCCTTGCAAAACCTAAAGGTTGAATGTGTTAGTTTTATTTGCACACTTTAGCTTTTGTACTTCGTGCTAAATTATCATGCTATTTGTATGCTTCTTAATCATGTTCTAGTCTATGCTCCATGCTTAATCACTTGCTAGAATGATGATTTTTGCTTATCTTTCGTATTATACTTCTTTAATTTTAATTTGCATTAAATGAAAAATACAAAAAGATTTTGTTTATCATTTTTGTTTTATCATCTTAGTAATTTAAGATTAATGAAAAAATTCAAATGATTTTTTTTTGTTTGTCTTTTGAGTAAATATTTTTATTTGTTTGGTAAAAAATGTTCAAAATCTCAAAAAGATTTTTTTGTGTGTATTTTAGTTTGACACACTTTATGTGGCATATACTTGTGTTTGATTCCCTTCTTTTTCGCTTCCATGTGGCTAGAACTTTTGGTTTAGATTGTCAATCCTTAAAATGTTCTTTACCATATTTACATGTAGTATTTGGATTTGGTGTTGATATAATGGTTTCTATTTTTATATGCCTCAATTCACACATGCACGAGCTCACTTGAAACTATAACTTCATATGTATATTTGAGCTTTGTGATGTGTTCTTCTACCAATCTTGTCATCTACATGTTATGTGCATGGGGAAGGGCTCCGAAAGGAAAAAGCATCCTTTGCAAGTAAGCCACCGTTTGCTGGGACCTAAAAGAAATACGTGGCCCAACGGCCTAAAATATTAATGGCGTTAAAAGAAGATATTTGCCAAGGCCTATTTTACTTAGTTGATTTATTCATTCAAAAGATTAAAATAATATGCTTATTGAGGGATATTGGATGGTATATCAACGGTTTGCACAATGTCCGTTTATCCTAGTTGTACTTTCAATATCATGACTCTATTGGTTTGTAGAATCATCAAAAATCTAGGCTTGTATGCATTGTGTATGTTTGTTCATTGAGTTCAACCTATAGTGTCACATGAGGTTATATTCAAATGTGATAAAGTTTTCAATCAAATGAGAACTCCGTGAACATATTTTAAGTGATTGGGTCAAATTTAATTGTTGTTAGTTCACACCCCAACACTTCCGTTTCCATATGACACATTTTTGCCATACGAGTGTGAAAAGCATATTTTAATTTGTTTCATGTGTGGTATTTATACCTAGAATATGTGTGTGTGCATTAATGATATTTATTATGTTCTCATATACGAGGTATTCTATTTGTCTTTGCCTTGCTTTCTAGTCCATATATGCTTCTACTTCATGATTGGTATATATCTTGTTGCATTCTTTGTTGATATCACATGCTTAATACTTTATGTATCATATTGGTATCATTTCCTTACATATTAGATGATATCCATTATTATTTGTTATATTAGTTATGATTTTGTTGACCATATGCTTTCATGCTCTTATCACTCTAAGCTTCATGTTTAAATAACTTTTACCCTTTATTCCTGAATAAAAAGAGGGAGAATGATAGGGGTAGAAATGGTATCTAATCATATTGTAATCGTATCTTAGTTTGGGAGATTGAACTTAGGGGGAGTCGCGACCATCTTAGGTAGATCACAGGTGATAAAGGGGAGAATAGGTAGATGACAGTTGATAAAAGGGAGAATTAATTTAGGGGGAGTATTTATTTTATGCATTTAATATTCCTGATATTCACAATGCGTTTGATAGTTTGCTTAAGTGTGCCGGAATTCTTCTAAGTGGCAACTTTCATCATCGGCAAAGATATTGATCCTTGGGTTGTTTGAGTCAAGCTATTGTATTTTTATTTTGGGTGGAATATTTTTTAAGTCTAGTAGAGCTTGACGACCCATTAGGATTTTTGTTTGGTTTTTTGTCCCGGAATAGCCAAAGCGGGAGATTAGTAAGGACACAAGTCTCCGATTGAGTCTTAATGTAGTGTTGGCTCAATTCCGGACAAAAACATTTGTGTCATAGGATAGTGTTCAAGTGTATCCATCCAATCCTATGACGTGTTAGTTGAAGACGTAGCGGCCAAGAGTATAAAGCTTCATAATATGCCGAGTTTAGTGTGCCTCATCTCTACGTCAACAACATTATTCCAATGCTCCTAAGCTATGAATGCAATTTATATATATATATATATATATATATATATAGGAGCTTGGACTTTTATTAGGTGTAATTTATAATTTTTTTATAAATTGTTTTAACAACTTTGTGTTACTCATAAAATATTTTTAAAAAAACTTATCATAAAAAGTTTTGGACTTAGAATGAATATTTTATTTTCTGATTTTCTGGCACGTCGTTCTAATCACACTGGAATCTCGTTCAAACGAGATTACCATGTCGTGCGAACGAACTGGCATCTCGTTCGAACGAGATTGCCAGGTCGTTCGAACGAGGCTTCTAACGAAATTCCCTTTTCACCTCTCGAATATCGTTAGTAAAGTCGTTCGAATGAGATGTCGTTCGAATGAAAAGTCGTTCGAATGAGATTTGGCGGGAACAGGTAATTTGGGCATTTTTGACAGTTTTCCCACTTTTACCACTTCTTTTCCCCACTATATTTTGCCATATCTATTAAGTGCGGGAACCAACATTTTGGAACTAACTTTTTCACATACAACAATCTCCCAGTGAGAGTTTGAGAGAAAAAAAATTCAAAAAGAAAGAGTTCAAGTTTTTAGTGTTTGTTTTTCAAGCAAATTCCAAAAACACTTTTGTTTCACCCAATTGTTTAGTTTATCCAAGTTCCTTAATATATATACTTTGCTTGGAGTTTTTGGCATCTGTTTTATCTATACCGTTTGAAGAGTGTTTGGGTTTTCTTCTACATCCCACAAAGAAGAAGTTCCTTATTTTTGGATGTGGCGTTCTCATAGGGTGAAAGGCACCGTGTGTGGTTGATGGGTTCCTAAAATTCCGATTGGTGGATTTCGAGACCGCGATGGAGTTCCGTGGCTATTCGCTAGGCAGAGGTGTGTACAAAAAGGAGCTTCGGGGCTTGGACGGAGTCAAGTTGAGTGTTGTAAGTCTTACTGTCTTATACTTGAAATACCGTACTTAGTGGATTTGAGGCTAGGGCCGTCCGAAGTTTTTTTCCGTTATGGTTTTTTCCTCATACATCATGGCGTATTGGTTATTTGTTTATTTTATCTTTTGCAAAATTCACAGTAGATGCATGCTTAGGTAAAAAGATAAAATTGGTTTAAATCACTACTCATGCTTAAGTTGGTGCTAAAATTGATTTGGGTAATGTTTAATTAATTTAGTTCAAGTCATTTACTTTAATTTGATAAAATTTGGTTTGGCCTAAATTTGCAAAAATGGATTAATAATTTTGTTAGGCAAATTTCTAGGACTTGGGTTAAATTGGTGTAAGTGAAATATGAATATTTTGTTGATTACTTTAATTTCACTTTGAACTTTGTTTAATTTTAATTTGTAAAAGAAATTAAAATTAGTTGTTTACTTGTTTAATTGAACCATCTCTCTTTCGCATCTTAAAAGGAAATTGAATTACTTTTTGTAATTTTTTAAAATTGGGGGTCCTATCGCACTTTCAGGACCGAATACTTCTTTACTCTCCTAAGGTAATCAATCTCTTAATACAATAACTTAACCCTCTATAATACATTAACTAAGAAGGCCCTTAAATTTTAGACCCAAAAGAAAGGGGGTGGAAATAAAATCCCATTCTTGGGCTAAAAACAGAGGACCGGTCGACCGGACCCTAACCCCCGATCGACAGCGGTTTTAAATTTTGTCGTACGAAGGAGGCAGTAGTCTTTTCCCTCGAGGTGCGGTCGATCGGCCTTCTTGCCACGATCGACTAGCCATACTAGATAACTCAGCCATTCCTCATTGCGGGTGAAACCTAACCCTCCAAAAACCTACAGTATCATCCTCTAACCGTTAATATTCAACCCAATCGTATTCATAACATCAAACCTCATCATATACATCAACCCAAATAATTTTACAACCTCAAATACATATATAAACATCAAATGCAAGATTTAACCCAAAAATCTAGGTTTTAACATATATACCCAAAATCCATATTTTTATCCACAAATCATGAAATAAATGACGCACATAAATTATTTAGCAAGATTAATCACTTGCCTCAAAGTTGTAGAGGTTGAATCTTCCTAAAAATCGCGTATTTACCGGAATCACCAAGCTTTTCTCCTCTTTCTCACTTCCTTTCCTCTTCTCTCTCTTTCTCTAGGGTTTTCTCTTTCTCACAAATGAGATTGGCTTCTCACAAGCCCTACTTAAGCCTCATCTCCCAATTTCCCAACTTTGAATTATAATACACACCTTAAATGACTCGTTTTCTCCAATTCGAGTCAAACTAACTTAAAATATTTCGGAACCTAAATAAAACCCAAGTACAGTCATTTTGACTATCTCAACCCATCCGGGATCAATCGTACAATCAGAATCATCATTCGAAGTACTTTATAACATCCTCAAATTTTGACCTCAATTGCCCAATTCTAAAATTTTTCAATTTAAATAAGTATTATTTCTCCAAAATAAATTAAATTCTAAGTCCTAAAAATCACGGGGTATTACAGACCTCCCCCCTTACAAGAATTTCGTCCTTGAAATTAAGTTAAGCCTAGGGCACCATACCTCAACTAGCTCCTAAGACCCTTACCCACGAGATCACTATACATATTCCTCCCACTTCTCACGACGAAACATTTTAATTTAAAACCAAATAAGTTAACCAGAGCGCCCATATACCCTGTACCCGAGCTCAATTGTAAAAACATTACCCGGCTCCACTTAGCCTCAAATCATAAAATAACTCAAAACAAATTAATCCATTTTAACTTACTAATTAATTTAAATTTTATTGAAATAGGGAAAGATTTATCTCTTCTCAATTCCTGAACCTTGCTACTTTCATGCGAGGGAGGTCTTGCAAGAGAAATCAAACAAGGAACCCTCCTAATACACTACTGTGTAGCTCTATCGGGGATTGAGATCAGTTAGACCAGGACTAAAGTTTTTAAAAAATATTTTTGAATCATTTTCATATTCACCGAAGGTCTATAAAAAAATGTAAAATTTATTAAAAAAAATGTTTATGTCTTTCGACATACAAATCAAATAATTCAACAATTACAATATTCTTACCTACGTTCTAATTATTAACACTAACGTAACCATGAGCTTAAATTCCTAGCTCAATAATAATTCCGCTAAACCCGAAATCTCTTCAGTAACAACATCCCTTACATCATAACAAAACATTGCCATATGCTATGCCCTTCCACAACTGGATCATTACAAATACACGTGCCTAGAATAACTATAAAACGATAGCTTTATCGTTACTACTCAACAAGTTTCAATGGTTCCTACGTTCGAAACATAGTCGTAAATCTCTACTAGCACATCACAAGACAATCTATTCTCCCAAAGATATTGTCTAAGGGCCCCACTTTCTCACTCCTCCCTTCTGGGTCATTCCATACATAACAGGTTATAACAACTAACCACTGATCAAAAATTTTACATGCGATACTCCCAATGCCCCTAAAAGCATAATCCTAAACACAAAGGAAAATAATTTACATTTACCTCCATATTCCAAATGCCTCACTTCATCCATGGGTTCCTGTTCGAAGTCCTCCTACCTAAACTGGCCTTTGATCTGCTATAAGGGTTGCACATCCAAAACCTCCTCAAAAAGTTACCTTCTACCTCTTCCGGACAATCCCTTTTCCTATGGCCTATTTCTCTACAAAATAAACATCTACCAGCAAATCCTCCTTGCCCATCCTGAGGAACAAAACACTGTTGCGACCCTTGATAATCCTGCTTATACCCTCTTACTCCACCGGCCTCTTATTCTCCAGGCTTACTTGATGAACCCGAGTCTCTAAATTTCTTACCCCCTTTCAAACGAAGATGATACTCCTGACACTGTAATAATGTAGCATTCACCACCTCGGTAAAAGTCAACAATGTTGGGTTCCTTAACAAATGTTGCTGAATTCGCCATTCTAAACCTCCCATGAACTTCGTTATTCGCTTATCCTTCGTATTTACCTCATCGGGCACCAAATTCTCCCATTGAGTAAATTCTTCTTCGTACTCAGCCACCATTCTATCACCTTGAGATACATCAAGTAATCTCCTCCTCACTTCCATCTGGATCGCAGAAGGAAAATACTTTCAGTTAAAACATTCCCAAAAATCTACTATGGTCATTGCATCTCTCTGCTCAGAGGTGGTGATTGATTCCCACCATTGGAGAGAGACACCCATTAATTTAAAGGTGGCGAGTAATTGCTTTCGCACCTTACTGCATTCAACCATTCGAAGGTTCCTTTGTATACCCTTCTTCCAACGACTTGCAATTATTGCATCAACTACCCCAAAAAAATTTGCAGCATTTACCTTTTGAAAATCTTCCCTTACTCTTTCCCACGCAGATGGCCCTAGGTGGGCTTGGTCTACTTGATCTACAGGTTGATGTGCCATCGCAGAAATGGCTGCAGTTACTGCTTGTGCCTCAATATTCACAACTTTGGTTGTGGTCACAGTCCCTTGAGGAATTTCGGGTTCCATATTCTCATCCCCTCTGTTTGCCCTGCCTGGACGACCTCTCTTAGGTGCCATCTGAAACAAAAGCAATTGTATCAGAATGCCATTCAAGTGATTACACATCGCAGAAGAAAATATAGGCGTGATGAACACAACAGTCTTAATAGTAGGGCTCCACACCAAGAACGCTTACGAAAGAATGCGAAAAACCCACACAGATCCTAAGGACACTAGAACCTGATGCTTTGATACCACCTGTGATACCCCGCTTAAAATAATAATGGGTGGCCAGCCCTATACTAAAATAAATCAGGAATTTCAACTGGATCATTCTCAGCATCTACTGACGAGGTTAAAAACATAGCTAACTACCCAATACAAAAATAAGTGAATGATAAAACAATTTAAAACATAAAAAGAACATCAACAAACCAACGACATAATAACTACTAAACACGATAACATATGAACACGACTATGATAAAAACAAGTAATTCTATATTACAACATAAGTACACAAAAAGAAATATCTGAATATGCTGTCGGGTCACAGACAATACAACAATCCTGAGAGGAGAAATATAAAATGCTACATAAAGACCATGGGTAAAAGCTGATTTACAAAATGAATCCTATCTAGATCCACAAAAGATAGGAAGCAGCTAACAAAATCCCGTAATAGTCCACATCTTCTACAACTCGAGGACACTGGATAGAAAAGTATCATTCGTATCCTTATGGTGGGACACCTAATAGAACCATATATTTATAGCAAGAGAGAAATATAAACGAGTCAGAGCTCGAGGTGTGAAAACAATTTTAGCAAGTGCATTAAAATGCATATTAATTATAAATGCATTATTCCATGAATAAAGTGGAGTCGCGCTCTCTTGGAACTCCATCTCACCCCTCAACTAAAGCGCTCACCTAAACGTATGCATATGAATCTCAACCAAGCTACCCTACTCATTCTAGGGACGCTTCAATACTAACTTACGCCAGATCTACACTCTCGTAACCCATCATCCAAAACATAACCATAAACTCCCTACTCTACCATAACCCAAGTGTGCATCAGAACATATGTTACCATATAAATCCAAATAGTAAGGACTCAACTTCTCCCAACTCTTAACATTGTGCTGCGTTTTCGTGCGTGGGACGTCTCGCAAAGCGAAATCCAAATAAGGAACCCCCCTGATACACTACTCCTTCATAATGTTGATCATTGAGGTCCATTACGTCCTCGATACACTACGTGTAAAATATTAGCTATATATTTAGAATACTACTCTAATTTTATTTTTAGAAAGCATTATTTCTCTATAACATATGAATCCAAGTACTAAGGACTAAACTTCTTCCAACTCTCAACATTGCACTGCGTTTCGTGCGTGGGATGCCTCGCAAAGTGAAAGCCAAACAAGGAACTCCCCGATACACTACTTCTTGACAATGTTGATCGTTGAGGTCCATTATGCCCTCGGTACCCAACACATAACTTCGACTACTTATTATGAGTAACTATCTCTAATTACATAAATAAGATATTGCACCGAACCTTTAGGGTCTATATAACATTACCCTAGTTATAGAACATGATCATTCAACCCTACAAGTAAGTACACATAACACGCTTAGCATACATCAAAGTATCCAAAACACAATCACTTATGGATATAAAAATACATCACAATGCAATCATCTTCTAGGAATTACTCACTTTATCCCGGGTTACCAGCCACCGAATTATTATCACACCGCCCTGGTATTAAAAACAAATCACAACGTATAGAAAACGGTTATAGTACCGAATCTGAAAGTGAAAACGAATCATACCCAAGACTTCTCACCCAGAATAAAATCACGCAATAAATAATGGACGACAATGACCTAGGGACTATATGCTCCATTCTCCTCAACCCAAAGGCCTCGCCCGCATCGCGCAACTTCCAATGATAGTACCAGAGGGTATGCTCACACAATAAGTATACATATCATTTTAACTAGGTATATATGCAATCACATCATCTATACACAAACCATCACGCAAGGTATATACATTTACGCCATATATGATTAAATACTATCTCATGTTCGTATGTATGAAAGAAATGAATTTATTTATAAGTATATAACTCTCATTATACTAATCATTGCTATCTCGCATACTTTCCCAATTAATCTTATAATACGATCTCTCACTTGACCTACTCATCCCTCCCGCCTATGATATGAATAGTTTCCCAAATTGATCTACATTATGAATATTATCGCATAACCAAATGTATATAAGACTCAAATTTATATCATCCAATCATCTTTTAGTCCTACTCATGTTTCCTTAATGAGAGAGGTACCACACCCTCAAACTCCATTCCTAAAATAGGCCCGAATACTTCCTTACTCTCCTAAGGTAAGCAATCTCTTGATATAATAACTTAACCCTCCATAATACATTAACTAAGAAGGCCCCTAAATTTTTGAGCCAAAACAAAAGGGGTGGAAATAAAATCCCAGTCCTGGGATAAAAATAGAGGACCGGTCGACCGGCCTCTGACCCCCGGTCGACCGCGGTTCTAAATTTTTCCCTACGAAGGAGGCAGTAGGCTTTTCCCTCGAGGCACGGTCGATCGTCCTCCGGGCCGCAGTCGACTGGCCATACGAGATAACTCGGCCATTCCTCATTGCGGGTGAAACCTAATCCTCCAAAAACCTACTATATCATCCTCTAACCATTAATCTTTAACCTAATCATTTTCCTAACATCAAACCTCATCATATACATCAAGCCAACTAATTTTACAACCTCAAATCCATATATAAACATCAAATGCAAGATTTAACCCAAAAATCTAGGTTTTAACATATAAACCCAAAATCCATATTTTTATCCAGAAATCATGAAATAAATGACACACATAAATTATTTAGCAAGATTAATCACTTGCCTCAAAGTTGTAGAGGTTGAATCTTCCTCGAAATCGAGTATTGGTCGGAATCACCAAGATTTTCTCCTCTTTATATCTTCCTTTCCTCTTTTCTCTTTTTCTCTTGGGTGTTCTCTTTCTCACAAATGAGATTGGCTTCTCACAAGCCCTACTTAAGCCTCATCTCCCAAATTTCCAAATTTAAATGATAATACACACTTTAAATGACTCGTTTACTCCAATTCGAGTCAAACTAACTTAAAATATTTCAGAACCTAAATAAAACCCAAGTACAGACATTTTGACTATCTCGACCCATCCGGGATCAATCGCATAATCAGAATCGTCATTCGAAATACTTTATAACATCCTCAAATTTTGACCTCAATTGCCCAATTCTAAAATGTTCCAATTTAAATAAATATTATTTCTCCTAAATAAATTAAATTCTAAGTCCTAAAAATCACGGGGTATTACAATTGTTACGAGAGAACCATAGTATTCTCCATTCCCAGTCAGGATATGTTCTTAGTGGCGATGCCTCTTCTCGAGGAAGGGTCGCGCACACATTTATACTACATTGAGGAGGATACCTCACATGAGGTAGTTATCCCGATAGACTCGATTCAAGTATTGAGATATTTTGAGGATGTATTGTAGGAGATTCTAGGGTTACCACCAAGCCGAGAGATCAACTTTGTTATATACCTAGCATCGGCTACGAGATCCATTACCCGAGCACCGTATCCCATGGCCCCTTCAGAGATGTGGGAGTTGAGGAGGCAATTTAACAGCTATTGGGGCATGGTTTCATTCGATGGAGTACATCTTGGTGGGGTGAACTAGTGTTATTTATGAAAAAAAGGGGTGGTTCACTTCGCATGTGTGTAGACTACGGGGAGCAAAACAAGGTCACGATACAGAATAAGTATCCATTACCGAGGATCAATGACCTATTTGATTAGTTCAAAGGGGCGACGTACTTCTCAAATATTGACTTCAGATTATGGTATCACCAGTTATGCATTCGGGAGGATGACATTCCCAAGATCGCTTTTATGTTGCGGTACGGGTCGTACGAGTCCAGGTTGATGCCTTTTAGGCTCGCCAATGGGCCAACAGTGTTCATGGGTCTCATGAACAGGGTATTCAGGGAGTTTTTGGACTAGTTCATGATCAAGTTTATAGACGACATTCTGGTTTACTCTCGTACTGAGGAAGAGCACTTGAATCATTTACATAGGGTCTTACAAACACTTCTGGACCACCTGTTATATGCCAAATTCGATAAGTGTGGATTTTGCCTATAGGAGGTATAATTTCTTGGCCACATCATGTCCGACAGGGGTATTACTATTGATACAAGTAAGGCATAGGTGGTGAGGGAGTGGGGATAACCCATAACATCGATAGATATTCGCAACTTCTTGAGGTTGGTCGGGTATTATTGACATTTCATTAATGGCTTCTCTAATATTACGGGTCCATTGACAAACTTGACTCACAAGGGGGTACCGTTATGTAGAGTGGTCACTATTAGTTAGCCTTCGATGAGCTAAAGGACAAATTCATATTGAGTTCCATAGTTTCTTTGCCTATGGCAGGATTAGAGTATCAGTTTTATACTTATGCATCCTTGTAGGGACTTGGGGGTTTATTGCATCAGGACGAGAGGCCTATAGCTTATGCATCTTGAAATCTTAAGCCCCATGAGAATAATTACCCGACACACAGCCTTGATTTGGTAGTGGCTATGTTTGATTTGAGGATATAGAGACACTATATTTGGGGGAAGCAATTTATATTATTCACAGATTAGTTGTCACTTTTGTATCTCTTCAAACAAAAGGATCTGAATATGAGGCAGAGGCAGTGGCTAGAATTCATGAAGGACTACTAGTTTGATATGGAATATCATCCTGGTAAGGCGAACGTAGTGGCAGGAGCATTGAGATAGAGACCCACTCTCGAGTTGGAAAAGATCTAAAAAGAGAAGTGGAGTGATGTTCGACACAATGATGAGATTCTGAGATCATGCATGTCAGTTTTAACTATCATTCCCGAGATTATCATGTGGGTAGTGAAAACATAGACGAAGGATCAATACTGCTAGGACATAATGCACTAGTTATTAGCTGAGGGAGTAGAGTCTTACTCGATTAGCTCAGAGGGAGGCCTACATTTTAATGGGAGACTAGTTGTGCCATAGGATGATGATGATTTGAGGCATGTGGTTATGACTAAGTCTCACGGATCGAGGTTTGCACTATATCCTGATAGGGATAAGATGTACTAGGATATTAGGAGGCGGTATTAGTGGGTAGGGATAAAGTGCGACATAGAAGAGTTTGTCTCGAAGTGTGTTACCTAACAGTTAGTTAAGGTAGATCACTAGACATCTTTGGGGATGCTTCATCCATTGGAAATTCCCATGTGGAAGTGGGAGAGCATTTCGATGGACTTTATTATCGGACTGTCAACATAGTATAGGGGTCACAATTCCATTTGGATGATAGTTGATCGGCTGAACAAGGTGGATCATTTCTTGCTAGTTCGCACTTACTTTGAGATGAGAAAGTATGCACAATTGTTCATAGTGGAGATAGTTAAGCTGCACAGGATACCGACCAACATTATATCTAACAGAGATGAGATCTTTCTGTCTCATTTATCGCAGAGTTTTTAGGAGGCCATGGGCACTAACTTATGAATGAGTACCGCATACCATACATAGACAAATGGATAGATATAGAGGGTAAATCAGATGCTAGAGTACATTTTGAGGATGTGCATCCTTGATTTTGGGGGAGGATGGGAGAGATATCTTCCATTGGTAGAGTTTGCATATAATAACTCTTACCAATTTACTATCGGCATGGCACCATTTGAGGCACTTTATGTGAGACCTTATCATTCGCCTGCTTACTGTTTAGAGGTGGGGGACAACAAGTTATTGGGACTAGAGATGATATTGGAGAAGCTACTAAGATCGAGCTAATTTAGGTACGTATTCGAATAGATCAGGGTCGGTAGAATAGTTATGCTGATGTAGACCGAAGGCACACAGAGGTAGAGGTTGTCGACTACGTGTTGGTACGTGTGTCTCCCATGAAAGGGGTTATGATATTTGTCAAGAAGGGAAAGCTAGCACCGATATATGTGAGACCTTTCCCATTTATTGAGAGAGTGGGACCAGTGGCATATAGATTGGGCTTACATGAGCATCTCATATAAGTACACGACGTGTTCTATGTGGCATCACTGAAGAAGTACAGAGGAGCAACAAAGCTTTCTAACATGTTCCACTCGAGGAAATTTATTTCAATCCAGATGTCTCATACGAGGAGAGACCCGTGGCTATTCAGGATCGTAGTAAGTGAAAGTTGTAGTCTGAGGTGTTATCATTAGTTAGAGTTCAGTGGGGACACCATAGTGTTGAAGAGTCCACATGGGAGCGGGAGGATGACATGCGAGAGAAGTATCCAGAGTTATTTACTGTAGGTATGACCTAATTTCAGGGATAAAATTCCTAGTAAGGGGGAAGTATGTAATACCCCGTATTTTCCCATATTTTGAATTTAATTAATTCGATAAATTATTCATTTTATTTTAAATTACGCAAGCAAAAAATTTGATTGAATTAAATAAAAATGTGGTTATTAAATATTAATTAAGAGAAAGAGATAATGGTTAATATTATGTGCTAAATTTACTAAGTTAATAGTAAATAATTTATAGAAATTATTATGAGTCATAACGAATGAGATTGGCATAATTGCATTTATCTCAATATGGAGTTTCTTGTAGACTAAATTGAGGCCGAGATAGGATAATTGTTTAGAGTGACTCGAATGATGATTTCGAGGTCACGGATGATTCTGAAAGGTGGAAATAGTCGGACTAGTATACCCGGGGGTATTGTTTGGGTCTCGGAACAATCTTAGACTAAACTAGTAACCGTTCGAGGGTCTTTTAGTCATTTCGTAGGCTAGGGTTGAGGTAGCTACGAATTATCAAGCCTTGTATTAGTTGGTAGAGGTTGGAGTCTAGGGTTATAGATATACAAAACTTATAGGAGCCGTTAGAGAAGGCAGGGAATGCATTCTTGAAGTTTATGAGAGAGTTCTTGAAGGTTTGAAGCTTGTTATTGCACCCTTATCATTCTTGGAGTGTGGATTGGAAGGGAAAACAATCTTTTGCAACTCAAAAAAATGAAATCATACCCTATTGATCAAAGCCAAATGGTTATTGGTAATTCTTTTGAAGTTATAATACCCATCTTGTTAGGGTTTTAAAATAATTAATTGATTTATTGTTCTTTGAGGAAGAAACTTATTAGAATGCCTGTTTTGGGTAAAAATCTCATATAATATGATTTAACACTTATAGAGGATAATAAATTAGAGGGGATGTATTAACCTCCCTGAATTTAATTTGGGTTTTATGTGTATATCAACGGAGAATATAGAAATCTTGGAACGTTCACGTAGTTATCCACTTTTCTCATAACTTGCGTTTCACTTAAAATTCTATTCGTTAGTACTAACCTCTTGACATTGCTACTAGCACCTACCCAATCTTTTTCAACTAAACGAATCATTTCCTGTAACTTTGGTAATGCTTCTTCCCGAACACTAATTTCCCAATGGTTATTCGGCTTAATCTCCACATTGAAAATAAATGTATCCCAAGTATCCAAACTGAAAAATGGAATTATCATATAATAATAGTAATAAAAGAAGTTATGAAAAGATAAAATAACTCTCATAAGTTTCTTTTCCCGTATAGAATGCTAACCCGATAATATGTTAAATTTAAAAAATCACCTGATACCAACTTATCACACCCTGCTTTTTGGTATGAATGCAAAAGGGAGTATATATAAAGCAATGAATTGAATTTAAGGTGAAATAACATAACTTTATTCATTATTGAAATAGTTTAAATAGGCAGTACCACCGTAAGGGTGAATTTACATTTTATTTAATAGGGACTATAAAGTAGAAAATTGAAAAGCACCACTCCTTGATACCGTGTGGCTTAATCTAAGCCCACGGGGTCACGTATGTAAGCAGATGAATAATATCTATCTCTAAAAGGGAAGATATATTATCCTCTTTCTCCTTGTTTATATGGAAGAAAAAGGAATTAGCCCAAATATGTTGAGTAGGCTTTACCAGTTCTATAACAAGTATATGTATAGATGTGAGTTGGAGTGTGTATAGAATTCAGTGTATAACAATGCTAAATAATTAAAACTGATAATCCCATAGTTACAATGTTAATAAGGATCATAAAGAAAAATAAGAACCTTTGAACTAATAATCCCATACTTACAAATTCATTAAGGATCATATAAAGAAAGTCTAGGATCTTTGAACTAATAATCCCATACTTACCAGTTCACTAATAGGTATAGAAATAGTTAAGCCGTCAGTAAAACCAAACAATAATCAACCCAAAACCTTTGGGTAAAATTAACTTTCTAGGAACACAATTAAATTGTCATTCATTATATGTTGCAAAAATCCAAGATCTCAATCATCTAAAACCATTAGGCTAAGTAGAAATTTCGATGGGATAACATGTTAGTCTACTACCTAGTTAATACTGATGCTCATAAAGTAAATAATAGCACAAAAGTGCAGGGATGAACTGATTCAATTAGGAATATGACATATGTTATTAGGTGAGGGGGGTTAAATTGATCCATATTAAAATTCAAATATGAATGATATTTAATAAATTATGTTGTATGACAATATTTTAACATGCCCATATTTTGAGTAAATAGGATCTATCACATAGTGATATCAATGGCAGTATGTCAAATATGGAACATTTATTATTGAAAGGGCGAAAAACCTACTGCTGCCAATTCTAAGTCGTGTACCAAATAGTTGTGTTCATGAATTTTCAATATTGTGATCCGTACTCGATCACTTTCTCTTGCTGAATTAATACACAATCGAGTCCTTGAAGAGAAGGATTTGTATAATGATTAATCCATAATCGAGTCCTTATAACGAAGAATCGGTATAAACATTATAACTATTGTTACTGGAAGGGATGGTTAGGACGGGGGAAGTTATTAACTTTTTTTTCAAGGTACAAACTGCTTCTTTACATTCAGGGGTCCATACAAATAGAACATCTTTTCTGGTCAACTTCATTAAAGGTAGGCCAATTAGGGAAAATCCTTCCACAGTGTGTTGATAATACCCAACAAGTCCTAGAAAGCTAAATAGTTTTTTATGGTGGTAGGTTAAGGCATTCAGTACTACAGTTGTTTTGGTTGGATCTACTTTTATACCTGCCTCAGTGACTACATGTCCAAAACACTTTATCTCTTTCATGATGAAATTGCATTTACTCTGTTTTGCATAAAGCAAATGGTTGCAAAGACTTTCTAACACTATACATAGGTGCTCTTCGTGTTCTTCCTTGATCTTGGAGTAAATTAATATGTCATCTATAAATATGATCACAAATTGATTTAGGAAAGGGAAAAATATTCTATGCATTAGGTCTATGAAAGCAACAGGGGCATTTGTCCATCTGAAAGACATGACTAAGAATTCTAAATACCCATATCGGGTTCAAAAAGTGGTTTTGGATATATTTTCTTCCCTCACACGAAGTTAGTGATACCCATATCTTAAATCCATATTTGAAAATATCTTTGACCCTCGCAACTACCCAAACAAGATACCAATCATGGGCAATGGGTATTTATTCTTAAAGGTTACTTGGGTTCAATTTTTGGTAACCAGTACATAACCGAAAAGATTCGTCTTTCTTTCGCACGAATAAAACTATAGCTCCCCAAGGTGATGTACTTGGGCATATAAATCCTTTATTGAGTAGGTTGCCTATTTGTGTTCAAAGTTCCCACAATTCTAAAAAAATCCATACGATAAGGGCGTATTGAGATAGGGGAGGTATTTGGAAACAAGTTGATAAAAACATCAACTTCTCGAGGTGGGGGTAATCAGGGTAAATCTTTAGTGAACACATCTTTGTACCTAATTAAGATGGTTGAAAGGGAGTAGGTTTCCTTTTCACTAATTCGAAACGTAGAGGTTAACGGGGATTTTTTCCTTGGAAATGAAATGAAGTTTGGTGGTGTGGGTGGTTTAAATGTCACCATCTTTGAATGACAATCTATGTGAGCAAAGTTCGGGGGTAAAACGTCCACTTCTATTGTTAAATTAAATTCCATCAAATTGAGGACTATTAAATATATGGTTAATGTTCGGGATTCAAAGCGTAAAGTATGACATTTACAAACCCTATTGGTAATGTTATAGTAAAAGGATGAGCTAACGAACTAAAAGATAATTGCATACAATCATACATGACTAACTAATTAAAGTGTGTGTGGATCCAAAATTAAATAATATATGTGATGAGATATTATAGAAATGAATACTACCTTCAACCGCATCGTGGTAATTTGGATTTTTCACTCGAAAAAGGGAGAAATTACAACCTTTATTTTTTTTAATGGTTCGTGCTTCTGTTCACGGGGATTCGATTGTAGGGGATGATCAAAGTTATTGGTTGGATTTTTTAAAGTAGGTTTGATAAAGTTGTGGGAAGTAGACGGAAGAGACATCTGTAGAATAGGGTATTAGGGTATAAGGTTTTCGACTTGGTTGCACACGTGACAATGTACAAAGGGATTGTTGTAGTTGTGATTAATCTGAGTGAATGCTCGAACATCCTTGGGCTTGTTATGAGGATGATCTTGTTGGTTAGGCTGGTTCATAATAACAATGGTATTTAAGGAAAGAGTAAAGATTCATGTTGTGTTAGTAGTTGTGAGCTTCTTTTCTATAAGGGAGGATATTTTGATTATTCAGTTAAACTCTTGGACCTGTGAAAGAAAGACAGAGATTTGATGTTCTGGCATACACCTAATTCAAAATTCCTATACTTTTTGGGTTCAGTGTCAATGTATTCTTGACCATATCGGGATAAGTTGGTTAATTTAGCCTCGTATTGGGCTACAATAATTTGTTGTTGTTGTAGCATTAGGAAGTCTACAGTCATTTGATGTTACGAACTCTAAAAAATACTTGTTGAAGAAGATGTCTTCAAACAATTCCTATGTTAGTTCATGCACATTCCGAGAAGGTAGAATAGACTACCACCACAAGTCTTCTTGTTCCTCGAATAGATATGAATCCAACTTTACCCTAAGTTCGGGGACAATTCCTACTTTGTTAATGACTTTGAGTGTTTGGAGAATCCATTTATCTATTTCGACCACACTAGTATTTCTACAGAGGGGGGGTTGTCTCAGAAATTCCTTAAGAGCATTTATTATTTGAGTGTATACTGATAATTCATTGTTAATGAGGGGTGGAGGTGTATTTTATTACCACTTGGTTAGTATAATTAATTCCTAGAGATAATACAGAATTCCTTAATTGGTGGTTGTTGGATTAGGCATTTATGGAATAGATCGTTCCTCTTGGATTCCACCGGTAGCTTCTCGAGTATTAACCATTCAATAAAATAATGTATCAATGGATAAATTACAAGTAGAGATACTAAAAACAAATTTTTTATAACAAATCACACCAGGTTACCTAGTATCATACATTCATTGTAGAGAAGAAGAAAACTAAGAAAAGTACATTGTCATTGGATCTATTTTAGTACAAAAGATCTATTTGATTAAACTATGTCCGTCATCCAGGAATATCAGTTTCATTTACTTGTACACTCACACCTGTAGAGATTATTTAGTTCAACCCATATTCCAAAGAAAAATTTCAAGCTATTTTGGAAACCACTTAGTCAAAATCAGGGTCTGGATCGGTTTTTAAGGGATTAGAATCATCGAGGGAGGTAGTTGTATTTGTGGGGATAAAGATTATAGTAGTGGTGGAAATATAACTATAGTCAATCGGTGAATTGGGGGGAGTAATTGTAACTTCATTAGGTGGTACAACATCCCATGCGATATGTACTGCTGGTTGGAGAGTATCAGGATCTTCCGAGAACCTCTTTTCCTATCTCGTTTCTTGAGCCTCTCCCACCAGGCGACCTATAAGTAGATTGTGTTTAATTTCAGGAGTAATAATCTCCTAGTCACGATCTGTGACAACCTCGATATAATTATGATAAATTATGTTTAAATACTTCTTACCTTATGTGATATGAATAATGTGTTATTAGTATATCTAATGTTAAATGATTATATTTAGTCTAATCCTACTTTCATAAATCATGAAATGTTGTATTATTAACAAACACAAAATTTTGTTGTTTTTGGTAGAAATGTTCCCATTGGATACTAGTTTTGAACCTTATAATGTAACAGTTTACTCAAGGTGAAAACTAGATAGTTGTAGATATATGATTTAGGTTTGTGACACAACAAACGAAGCATCAAACGTATGTTCAAGTAAGAATTTATCCCGAATTTACAAACAAGGGGCAAATCTGTCCATTCCCTTTAAGTGGTAAATTGTCCTTTAGTCAACCAAATTGTCTAATTTGATTGGTTGGAAAGGAAGGCAGCCTTGGCCTACTTAAAACTCTTCTTCTAAACTATTTCTCCATCCAATTTAAGCCTAGGTTCAGTTTGAAGGGTTTTTAGCTTAAGGAAAGAGAAAGTAGAAGTTAAGGAAGAAAGGGTTACATTAAAAGCTAGGAAAAATTCCAAAAAAATCCTTAAGGTGTTTCCAAGGTATAATTACGTGATAATATTTTATTAATCATGGATTAAACTTATTTAAAAGTTTATAAATCATTAATTAGTGATTAAAATTCTATCCTCCTTTGTGATAATGAGTATGGGTTCATATGTGCGATAAGTGGTGTTTGTAGGCCATGCTGCTTTGTATTGAAACCCCCATTGTATTCAAACTTGTATATATTTTTGTGTGCTTTAATTGATAAATTCCAATTGGATATTAAAACATACCCATATATACATATCATGTATCAAAATTAGAATTTAACTCCTTGTGGTTAGGCCTTAGTGATGGTTTCAAGTTGGTACATAGTTGTTGTTTTTATATTTCATTTCGATATGCCCAACATTTGGTAAAGATTTTGACACAACAAATGAACTATAAATATTATGTAACTTTAATTATGTATTATTCAGTTTGTTTATTGAAAATAGGTGTAAAATCATGGGAATTTATGAAGTCAAAAAATTATGAAAATTCTTGAAACTTGAAAGAACAAGAGAGGAGCATGTAGGGAAGATTTCTTGTGTTGTAAAGACATGGCCATAAATTTATCTAGAAAGCTTGAAAAATTACATTGTCACTTGTAGTGGAAAGTATATTCAGATATGATTTCATATTGATAAGCTTGGACACCTTTAGTTTTACAATTTATGAATATAGGATTGTTAAGTATGTAGGACAAAAATTTGAGTCCTAACGGATATCCCATGAAAGAATGTTTTTATCTCCTCCTTCCCACTACACCAAATCTGCCCATTTGTCAAGGTCATTGACCTTGACAAATCCACCTTGTCAAGGTCAATGACAGTGACATTTCGAGGCAAGCCAACTTTTTTTGTCACGGTCGTGTCACGGTCATTGACCTTGACACAAAACTCGCGTTTTGTGTCACGATCGTGTCAAGGTCAATGACCGTGACACGTTTGTCACAGTTTATAACCGTGACAAAGTCGTGACCTTTTTTCAAAAAAATTGTCACGGTCAATGACCGTGACAAGTCCGTGACAAGATTTGTCAAGGACTTGTCACGGTCATTGACCGTGACAATTCTGGGCAGAATTTTAAAAAAATCTGCTGGGCAGTATGGCCACTGCCACTGCCCAGCAGTATATTTGTACCTGTTATAGCAACGTTGTACCTGTTCCAAACATCATATATCCAACACAAACTAAAGATAATGCAAATATATATTCATGACAGTATAATCCAAATATTCAAAGTAAAAATAATATACATGATGATATAATCCAAATATAATTAAAATGGACAAACTTGAAAATAATGTTACTACATGTCTTGGATAAAACTGAGGAGGTGAGTAGGCCACACGACATACGAATTGACGCACCCACTAATATACGTCGTGCCGCATTGTTCGCGCAACCACAATAGGGAGTTCTCCTTCCCGGGTATGACATGCGTGACGAGCACCC
This sequence comes from Sambucus nigra, assembly GCA_949130495.1. Classification (NCBI taxonomy): domain Eukaryota; kingdom Viridiplantae; phylum Streptophyta; class Magnoliopsida; order Dipsacales; family Adoxaceae; genus Sambucus; species Sambucus nigra. The sequence continues at coordinate 460,084,264 of OX422216.1, read as the reverse complement.
TGGACTCCATCTCTTGAAGCACACGTCCATGGACTATTCCACCCTCGACGATATTCGGGTCCCTCAACCCCCGCCCTATCCGTTGGCCATAAAATACGTCCAATATGAACACGCTCGGCCAACCAATTGTCGACAATGGTCTGTTGGAGGGCGTCAAATAGGGAAGTGGATCGTCGAAGTACGAACGTGTCGGTGATGAAGCAGCGAGGTCCACATCCTCGTCATCCTGAGCCTCGTCCTCCCGCACCTCCTCGTCCTCCCGCACCTCCTCCTCCACCACCTTCTCCTTCCCTTTCCCTTTCCCTTTCCCTTTACGGTCTCCACCCAACGTACGCTTCATGAATGCGTACATATCTTGGACCGTCGCCTCCAAACGGGACAGCTTCGCGTCGTGTAAATCCACCGTTCGAGCCAACCCGGTGTCGCTCGTCTCCAATCCGATGATCCTAGATTTGACCACCCGCGAGCTCACTCCCCTTGTCCTCCCCTTGCGATCAGAGCCAAGCACTTGGCTGAGTGCGTCTGTGGACAAAGATGCCTTATCGGCATCAGACTACGACTCATGCACTTCCTTAAGCTTTGCCTGAAACGACAAAAAGCACATGATTAGTAAAATAAATAAACTAAAAAATTATAACGTAATTAACAATAATTAAACTGTCGGATTACTTACAATCGTGGCCGCGACGCTCGGGGACACCTGCTTGTCCTTCCCCTTCTTCGTCCGAAGAGCCACATAAGTATCGAGCCTATGTGGCTTACCCCCTAGCCCACTCCCTACCCCCTGAAATAAAATAAAGTAAAGTAAAATTAGTATCGGCCCCGCAAAGTAAAATAATATCCAATAATATATTTCTGTAGTTATAGATAAATTAAATCTTACCTGCATCTTATGCTCCACCTCAGCGTAAGAGGTCCGGCCGGAGTAGTGCACGTCCGTCTTTTTAGCCCGATTTTCCCTCCCCGATTGGCGAGATGCCAATTGTCGATCCTCGATCTCATTGTCAATGAACTTTTGCCATTGTGCCAATGAGATCGTCTCCTTGGGCGGGACGGATCCGCGCCATTGTAAAATGGACTCTCGTGTTTTTCCAAAGTACTGTGTCCGCATATTTTTCTTCCACGTCTTGTGTTGCTCCCTCAACTGCTCCAAGACGGAATCGCGTAGCTTTGGATCCAAGTTGAATTGTTCCTGTCCAACAAATACAATGTTAGTTGCGAATAAATATAAATATAAATATAAATATAAATTGAAATATTCATATAAATATTACCTGTAGTGCCGCCCAAACAGCTAACTTGAGCTCATACGGCACCTCCTTCCAACTCATAAACCTCGGGCCGATGACCGTCTTTAGCAGCTCGAGGGATCTCTCTAAAAGCTCCGACTTGTTTTCGACGGTAATCCCAAATTTTCCATATTTGGGGAGCCTAGGGGCGGAGGAGCCCTCGTCGCCTCCGCTACCACCGAACCCAGACGACATCATCATAAACAGCGTCATCATCTTCGCCCTAACATCTGAAGGAGACATTTTTGCTGTAAAAAAAATGTTATTAGTACAGATAAAAAAAATGTTAATAGTACACATTTCGTTTTACCTAATTGAATTAATAGTACAGATAAAAAAATATTTCGTCTATATTATAACGTGTGTGTAAGTTCCGTCAATACCATTTTGTTTCAATTTTGTAATATTATGTTTTTTCCAAATATTTAAAGAGTTATTAAATGGGTGCCCCACCCCCACCCCCTGCCCCCTCCCCCCGCCACACACACACGCACACCTACGCACACACACACACACACACACACACACACACACACCCCACCCCTACCCACCCCACCCCACCCCCACCCCCTCCCCCCACCACGACCGTGACAACTACATATATTGTTTATCAATAAAATTATGACATGAGATAATTATAATTGTAGCATAAATTTCATTATCATGGGTTTTACCTAATTGAATTAATTTCATGAATAAAATTATTATCAATTTAAATGAAAATATCAATTATTATCCAATATTTTTTAATGAAATATTTATTTTGAATGAAAATATCAATTATTATCCAATTATTATCCAACTATTATCAATTATTTAGTTTGAATGTAAATAATATTCAAAACCCCACCCACCCCCACCCCCACCCCCACCCCCTCCTGATGTTTATTATCCAATTATTATCCAACTATTATCAATTATTTATAAAATTGATGTCTACTTTTAGTGTTGTGTATATATATTAGTTGATGCCATTATATTTTTAGCCTAATTAGATTCTAAGGTTATCTCAATTTATATTTTTCTTTTTCTATCTAATAATTTTCAACGTAAGAGCACAGTACATAACGTATGTGTAAGTTCTGTCAATACCATTTCGTTTCAATTTTGTAATATTAAAGAGTTATTAAATGGGTGCCCCACCCCCACCCCCACCCCCTGCCCCCCTCCCCCCGCCACACACACACACACCTACTTTTACCCCTTGTTATTCATCAAATTTGAGGCAAGTTAATTAGAATATTTGTAGGACTGAAATTGATTTAGATTATGCCTATCTATGTAACTCTAAAACCTAATTGTGATTAAAATCTGATTTATATGGATTAATTCTATTACATTTATAATTTAACTAATAGAGTTGAAATTGGTGGCAATTTACTTTGGTTTGGTTTATTTCTAGTTGAATCTGAGTTAGAATTTTTAGATTATGTATAGGAATTGAATTTTAATATCAATCCTTCATAAATCCCTTAAATACATGCATAAATTTGTAGAGATTGAAATTAAATTTCTTGAGATTGAATTTCTATGGTTCTTGATAGAGAATTGGGTGTTATGAGTAAATATTGAATTTATATTAGGTTTTTTATGTTGTAATCATGTTTTACTCCCCCACCACACACCACCACACACACACACACAACCCACCCCACCCCACCCCCTGCCCCCTCCACCACCCCCTCCCCCCCTCCACCACCCCCTCCCTCACCACACACCACCACACACACACACACACACACACACCCCACCCCACCCCACCCCCTGCCCCCTCCACCACCCCCTCCCCCACCACACCACACACACACACGCACACACACCCCACCCCACCCCACCCCCTGCCCCCTCCACCACCACACACACATACACACACACACACCCCACCCCACCCCACCCCCTGCCCCCCTCCACCCCCTCCACCACCACACACCACCACACACACACACCCCACCCCACCCCCTGTCCCCCTCCACCACCCCCTCCCCCACCCTGCCCCACCCCGCCCCACCCCCTACCCCCACCCTGCCCCACCCCCCACACACGCACACACATACACACATATATATATACACATACACACATAAATATACACACAAATATATATATAAATGGAAGAGAGAGAGAGAGAGAGAGAGAGAGAAAATGGACCTGAAAGTAGAGAGAGAGAGAGCAGCGTCGAGAGAGAGAGAGAGAGAGATGGAGGGAACGGCGCGGGAGGGAAAAAAGAAGGGGGATAGGGTTTTAGCTGCGAACATTGTCACGGTCGTGTCAAGGTCTTTGACCGTGACAAGTATTGTCACGGTCATTGACCGTGACAATTAGTTGTCACGGTCGTGTCAAGGTCAATGACCGGGACATAAAACGCGTGTTTTGGTCACGGTCAATGACGTTGACAAGGCTGGCTGGCCGAAAGGTGACAATTTGCCCATTTTGGTGTAGTGTCCAGAGGGTATTTTGAGTACATGTTTCATGTGTATATAAATTTACAATTATAATTTCATGTTTACATGGTTTTAGTTATAAATTCCTTATGAGGTTTTTCCTACGGTCGAATGTTCATAACTTTATCAACATGTATACCATTATTTCGTCTTTACTCATGTTTCATGGAATGTGACTTAAGTGGAATTATATTGTTGTTATGTTGTCATTGAAAGTTACATAATTATGTTAGGATAATACTTATGATTGGGATTCAATACTGATTAAGTTGGATTGATAGGTGTAAGGTCTACTCCATCCAGTTCTGCTCCACCCGAAGGAAATATATATACATAGTTGACAACCCAAGGTGAGTGTACTCACTAGAAAGAGATATTTGTATACTATTACGGATATGATCATAATGTTATGAATATGAAATTATTCATTTCGATTTATCGAAATGAGAGGTTACTCCCCACTCGGAATGGGGGAGAATTGTCTATTAAAGACAAGGGGTTACTTCCCGACCAGGAATGGGGGAGAATTGTCTATTATAACAGGATATGTGAATCATGATTCAGAAATTTAGGTCATTCATTATGAATGAGCCAGATAAGTTAATACACAATTATATGGATATGATTTATTGCATTTAAATTTATGCAGTACTATAGTAGTGATGCATTCATTGGGCTATTTTTCTCATGGTTCCTATGTTTATGTTTTTCGGGTAACATGATATCACTGCCAAATCTAGGAGGTCGGGTTGGGTTAGCCAGAAATGGGTGAAGCAATAATTTTGTTTAAATTTAAATTATGTAATTAAGTTAACTTATCCCTCAAGGAAGTTGATGTAATCATAATTACTTTAATGTTGTAAAAAAGTTTTTGGTTGTATGGATTTATGTTGATGACTCTAAAATTAAGATTCGTGTTTATCGTTTGGTTAAATTAATTATGGTTTGACTCACTACACTTTTAAACTTAATTATAAGTAACTGGGTTGGGGTGTGTTAGCTTTTCGTATCAGAGCCTAGGTTTTAGAGGTTCTAGAGTTAGAAGAGTCTAGATTTGGCGTGAATGTAAGAAATATGTTTTGTTTGGTATTAACGATTATGTTAGAAAAGATATGTATATCTTCATGTTATTATATCTTTTATTCATTTCAGATATAAAATAATGGAATGAGGAATTTTAATTTAATAATAGAATATGAGGCTTCAAATATTCCAGCAGAATCGGAGGTTGAATAACCTGTTCAGATAAATGCAGAACTCGAGCTAGAACAACTGATAGATATGCAAAAAATGGCACGTTCTATGACTTTAATGGCAGAGTAGCAAGCTAGGTTTATGGCTCAGATGGAAGAACAACAGGCCAGGAAACTGAAGGCACAAGCATTGGCTAGGGCTGAGGAGGTGATACACTGAGAAGAAAGGAGTAGTTCGTACATTTAAAGGAGCGATTGATCCAGTAGAGGCAAAAGTATGGGTCAAAGAGATTGAACTTATCTTTGGGGTAATGAGAATGCCTGAAAATCAACAGGTAACCTTGGCAACGTATATGTTGAAAGGAGAAGCTAAGTACTGGTGGGATTCCACAAAACATTTGTTGATTACTCCAGGAGGTGGGAATGTGATCTCATGGGATGCTTTTGTAAAAGCCTTGTATGATAAGTATTTTCCTCCGATGTATCGAAAACAAAAGGAGAAGCAATATTTTATGCTGAATCAGGGAAGCATGACAGTTAGAAAATATGAGGCTAAACTTACATCCTTATCTAGGTTTTCTTCGAGGTTTATACAGAATGAGGAAGACATGTGTAACCGATTCCATGATCAACTCTAGTTAGTCATTAAATCATGACTCTCGGCTTTAAAGATTGTCAATTATTCGACTTTGGTGAATAAAGATATGCTAGTAGAAAAGGATGTGAATGAAGCAAGAGGAAAATGAGAATGAAGCGCAAAGAGAAGTAGATTCGATCCAAACTATCAAAAGAGTAGCGATACCGAATATTCAAGGTTTGGAGGGTAAAACTTTCGACATGGTAGAGGTGGAAGTAGTTTGTAAAGGGGTGAAGCTACTAGTGGAAGAGGTTCAGGAATTTCAGCACAAGGGAATCCACATGCTTGTTTCTTTTGTGGGACATCAAGTCATATAAAGAGAAATTGCCCAAAATTACTGAATATAGAATATTTTAACTGTCACCAGAAGGGTCATCTAAAAAGGAATTGTCCTATGCTAGCAGGAACAACTTCAGTTAGTAGTGTGGGGCCTTATAAAGGATCCTATCCAGGAAATGTAACCAGTGGAAGGGATACAAGACTAGAAAATGGATCGAAGGCAGGATGAAGAGTGTTTGTGATGACCTTGCAAGATGCCCATGCTACACCAGAAGTTGTTACAGGTAAACTTTCTACTAAAATTAAGGATTTGTGTGCTATCATTGATCCTTAATTTACGCATTCATTTGTGGCAATACATATTGTTTCATATTTGGGTAGACCGTGTTCATTTCTTAATTATGCCTTATATATTTCTACACCAACGAAAAGTGTGATTTTGGTCGAGCATGTTTATAAAGATTATGTCTTACGAATGGGTGAGGGGGATTTCTTGACTTGATACCATTGGCCATTCGGGATTTTGATATTATATTGGGGATGGATTGGTTATCATCGTATCATGCTTCCATTGATTGTTTTAAAAAAGAAGTTACATTTCATCTGCCTTGTGAACCCGAGTTCCAGTTTATAGGGTAAAGGAATGTTGTTCCTAATTGTCTTATATCAGTAATGAAAAGTACGAGATTGTTGAGTAAAGGTTGTACAGGGTATTTAGCTTATGTAGTTGATACTAGTAAAGAGACACTTAAAATTCAAGATATACCAGTGGTTAGACAATTTTCTTATGTCTTCCTAGAGAAATTGTCAGGATTGTCACCGGATAGGGAAGTAGAGTTTTCCATTGAATTAATTCCAGGTACTAGTCCAATTTCCCGTGCTCCATACATAATGGATCCAAAAGAGTTGAAAGAATTAAAAGTGCAATTACAAGATCTGATAAGCAGAGGTTTTATTCGGCCTAGTGTTTCTTCATGGGGAGCCCCGGTGTTATTTGTGAAAAAAAAATGGGATAATGCGATTATGTATTGATTATCGGCAATTGAATAAGGTGACCATTAGAAATAAGTACCCTCTACCTCGTATCGATGATTTGTTTGATCAATTAAAAGGGGTCACAGTATTTTCGAAGATTGATTTGAGATCGAGTTACCACCAATTGAAAGTAAAAGATTGTGATATTTCCAAAACAGCTTTTCGGACTTGATATGGGCACTATGAGTTTTTGATGATGCCATTTGGGTTAACTAATGCTCCAGCAATTTTTATGGATTTGATGAACCGGGTATTCTACCTTTTCATTAATTCATTTGTTATTGTATTCATAGATAATGTGTTGATTTACTCGCATAGCATGGAGGAACATGAGAAACATTTAAGACTTGTATTACAGATTTTGAGAGAGAAGAAATTATATGCTAAATTCATAAAGTGTGAGTTTTGGTTGAATGAAATTGTGTTTTGGGGGCATGTTGTGTCGGGAAATGGGATATACGGTGATCCAAAGATGGTGGAAGCAATTATTTAATGGGAGAGTCCTAAGAATGTGACAGAAATTAGGAGTTTTTTAGGATTGGTAGGCTACTATCGTAGATTCATTAAGGGATTTTCAGTAATAGCATTACCATTTACAAGGTTGACTCGTAAAGAAGTGAAGTTTATATGGGATGAAGAATGCGCGAGGAGTTTTAAAGAATTAAAAAATTGGTTGGTTTCAGCCCCTATACTTACTATTCCATGTGGGAATGAGTCTTTCTTGATTTATACAGACGCTTCATTTCTAGGGTTAGGATGTGTTCTTATGCACAATCGGAAGGTAATAGCATATGCTTCCAGACAATTAAAGATGCATGAACTAAACCACCCTGCGCATGATTTAGAACTAGCAGCTATTGTTTTTGCCTTGATGTTATGGAGACATTACTTGTATGGAGAAACTTGTGAGATATATACGGATCATTTACACAAAGAGAACTGAATTTGAGACAGGCGTTATATAGAGCTGATTAAAGACAATGATTGTACCATCCATCATCATCCTGGGAAGGCCAATGTAGTAGAAGATGCTTTGAGTAAAAACTCATCAGGGATTCTAGGTTCCATACAGTGTGGACGTGTTGGAAATATTCTTCACTTGGAATAGATGTGGATTCAATTAAAGTTTTTAAGAAAGGTAGGATTATTAGCACATGTCATAATGAGACCTTTATTGGCCGAACGCATATGAAATTTACAGATCAATGATCCATTCCTTAAGAAGAAGAAACAAGAAGTTCGGGATGGTAAAAAAAGTGACTTTGAGATTAAGAATGATGAATCGTTGTGTTATAAAAATAGAATTTGTGTACCGAATGATCCATCCTTAAAGAAGGATATATTAGAAGAGGCACATAGTTCTATTTATTCTGTCCATCAAGGAGGTACAAAAATGTATAGAGATTTGAAAGAGTATTACTAGTGGAACAATATGAAATGTGAGATTGCAGAATTTGTAGCCAAATGTTTAGTATGTCAGCAAGTGAAAGAGGAGCATCAGAAGCCGACCGGATTATTGCAGTCATTGCCTATTACGGAATGGAAGTGGGAGCATATAACGATGGATTTTGTTACAGGATTACCACGGTCACCAAAGGGTCATGATTCTATTTGGGTGATTGTAGACCGATTGATGAATTCGGACCCTTTTCTTCCAGTTAAGACCACATACACTGTTGACAAGTATGCTTGTATTTACGTTAATGAGATTATCCGTTTACATGGGTAACCAGTGTCAATTGTATCAGATAGAGATCCAACGTTCAATTCTAAGTTTTGTCCTCATCTACAGAATGATATGGGCACAAGTTTGAAGTTCAGCACTTCATTTCATTCACAAACCGATGGTCAATCAGAAAGGACGATTCAAATATTATAAGACATGTTACGAGATTGTGTATTTGACTTCAAAGGTAATTGGGATGATAATTTTCCATTGATGGAATTCTCATATAATAATAGTTATCATTCCACCATTGGTATGGATCCTTATGAAGATTTATATGGGAGGAGATGTAGAATGCCATTATGTTGGGATGAAGTGGGTGAAAGGAAAGTTTTGGGTCCTGAATTGATAGATATGACAACTGAAAAGATCAAAATGATTCGGGAACAGATAAAGATAGCGCAAAGCAGGAAGAAATTTTATGAAGATAAGAGAAGGTATTCATTCTAATTTCAAAAGGGGGATTTTTTATTCCTACGTATTTCACCGTGGAAAGGCATTGTAAGATTTGGGAAAAAAGGGAAACTAAGTCCAAGATACTTTAGACCATATGAAGTGTTGGAAAGAATTAGGACCCTGGCCTATAGATTAGAATTACCTCCAGAGTTATCCTGTTTACATGATGTGTTTCACGTCTCGATGCTTCATAAGTATTTGGCAGATCCATCTCATCAATTGAAAACTCAACCTGTTGAATTGAAGGAAGACTTGTCGTATATCGAGGAACTAGTGGAAATTACTGATCGTAAGGAGCTAGTATTAAGGAATAAAGTTATTCCCTTAGTTAAAGTTATGTGGATGATCCATGAAATTAAATAAGCAACTTGGGAAACGTAGGATAGCATGACAAAACAGTATCCCCATTTGTTTGGTAAGTGACCTTCATATCAAAATTCGGGGATGAAATTTTCTGGGGAGGAGTTGTGACAACCGGATAATTATGATAAATTATATTGAAATAATTATTACCTTATGTGATATGAATAATTTGTTATTAGTATATCTAATGTTAATTTATTATGTTTAGTCTAATCGTACTGTCATAAATCATGAAATGTTGAATTATTTACAAACACAAAATTTTGTTGTTTTTGGTAGAAATGTTCCTGTTGGAGACTAGTTTTGACCCTTATACTGTAACAAGTGACTAAAGGTGAAAACTATATAGTTGTATATATATGAGTTATGTTTTTGACACAATAAACGGATCAACAAACAAATGTTCGAGTAAGAAGTTATCCCGAATTTACGAACAATGGGCAAATCTGTCCATTCCCTTTAAGTGGTAAATTGTCCTCTAGTAAACCAAATGGACTAATTTGATTGGTTGGAAAGGGAGTCAGCCTTGGCCGACTTAAAACTCTTATTCTAACCTATTTATCCAGTAAATTTAATCCTAGGTCCAGTTGGAAGGGTTTTTAGCTTGAGGAAAGAGAAAGTAGAAGTTAAGGAAGAAAGGGTTACATTAAAAGCTAGGAAAAATTCCAATAAAATCCTTAAGGTGTTTCCATGGTATAATTATGTGTTAATATTGTTTTAATAATGGATTATACTTATTTCAAAGTAAATAAATCATGAATTAGTGATTAAAATTCTATCCTCCTTCGTGATAATGAATATGGGTTCATATGTGAGATAAGTGGTGTTTGTAGGCCATATTGCTTCGTATTGAAACCCCTTGTATTCAAACTTGTACACATTTTTGTGTGATTACTGTAATTGAGAAATTCTACTTGGATATGAAACTATACTCATATATTCATATCATATCCGAAAATTAGAAATTAAATCCTTATGGTTAGGCCTTAGTGATGATTTCAAGTTGGTACAAAGTTGTTGTTTGTATGTTTCATTTCGATATGCCCTGAGTTTGGTATATAATTTGACATAGAAAATGAGCTCGAAATATTATGAAACTTTAATTCTGTATTAGTAATTATTGTAATTGAAAATGGATGGAAAATCATGGGAAGTTATGACGCGAAAAAATTATGAAAATTCTTGGAAGTTGAAGGAATAATAGAGGAGATTGTAGGGAAGATTTCTTGTGTTGTCAAGAAATGGCCATAACTTGCTCTAGAAAGCTTGAAAAAACTAAATCGTCACTTGTAATGAAAATTATATTCAGATATGATTTCATATTGATAATCTTGGACACTTGTAGTTGTACAATTTATGAATATTGGATGGTTAAGTATGTAGGACAATAATTTGAGGCCGTACTGGATATCCCACGAATAAATGTTTTTATCTCCTCCTTCCAAAGGGTATTTTGAGTACATGTCTCATTTGTATATACATTGACAAGTATAGTTTCATTTTTACTTGGTTTTAATTATAAATTCCTTACGAGGTTTTTCCTAAGGTTGAATGTTCATAACTTTATCAACATGTATACCATTGTTTCGTCTTTACTCATGTTTCATGGAATGTGACTTAAGTGGAATTATATTGTTGTTGTATTGTCATTGAAATTTACATAACTATGTTAGGATAATACTTATGATTGTATTCAATACTGATTAAGTTGGATTGATAGGAGTAAGGTCTAATCCATCTAGTTCAGCTCCACCCGAAGGAAACATAAATACATAGTTGACAACCCAATGTGAGTGTACTCACTAGAAAGAGATATTTGTATATTGTTATGGATATGATCATAATGTTATGGATATGAAATTGTTCGTTTCGGTTTACCGAAATGGGAGGTTACTCCCCAACCTGAAATGGGGGAGAATTGTCTATTAAAGACAATGGGTTACTCATCGACCAGGAATGAGGGATAATTGTCTTTTACAGACAGGATATGTGAATCATGATTCGGAAAGTTAGGCCATTCGTTATGAATGAGACGAATAAGTTAATACATAATTATATGGATATGATTTATTTCATTTAAATTTATGCATTAGTATAGTAGTGATGCATTCACTGGGCTATTTTGCTCACGGTTCTTGTGTTTATGTTTTTCAGGTAACATAATGTCACTGCCAAATGTAGGAGGTCGGGTTGGGTTAGCCAGGAATGGGTGAAACAATAATTTTATTTCAATGTGAATGCTGTAATTAAGTTAACTTATCCCTCAAGCAAGTTGGTGTAATCATAATTACTTTAATGTTGTAAAAAGGTTTTTGGTTGTATGGATTTATGTTAATGACTCTATAATTAAGATTCGTGTTTATGGTTTGGTTAAATTAATTATGGTTTGACTCACTTCGACTTTTAAAATTAATTATAATTAACTGGGTTGGGGTGTGTCACGATCCATGCTTCTTATGTATTGAAAATGCCTGGCATGACTACCTTTTTAATTGCTCGTTCAAGCCGCTCTTGATTCGAATTATGAATATCGAGGTAGACATCATCCCAGATATTCATTGTCATAAAAAAGTATGAGTAACAAAACATGATAAATGAAATATTGATATTAATAATCCTATAAGTCGTAGTCGAAAGATCCTTGTAGTCTGTCCCGTACAACCATAAAACTTGGCGATGCTCTAACACAGTGTTGTCGCATCCATGAATTTTATGATTTTAATGGTAAGTGAAGAGTAAGATTAAATGCAACAATAAAATTAAGTCTTAAGAAATTAAAAGATTTTTATTAGGGTTATGCCTAGCACCCTATTTCATAGTTGAGTCTGTAATAAAAAAAAATAGATAATGATTCGTACGCAGCATATAAAATATTAAACTTGTAGAAAATATTCGGGAATCATAAGAGCTGATAATTTATAGTATATGTATTCTAATGAGGACTACCAACTTTATCTGCTACCACTCATACGTACATAACAAAAACGATTTTTTGAGGTAATATAGAATAAAAGTCCAAACTTGCGGGATGTATCTTATCTTCCTCAAGTTTATCATCCATCTGGAAGGAAAATAATAAAGCAAACATGCCAAGTGAATAATTTTATTTCTATGCAAGGTACGTGAGAAAATGTATTGTTAAAGGGTAATTGGATTACATATCAATATCATAAAAAATTGGAAACAAACTGAAGTATTATACAACTGTCAGGAGTATACCATAGTCTAATGATATGTAAAGGGATAATATGGTGGAATGTAACCGAATAAGTTGTGCATCAAGTTTCCAAGACAAGGGCTCAGACTATAACAAGATAACCTGTAAATTATCGGGTATAGGGGCTTCAAATGCGTAGATACACCGTTACAATATCTTTCAAAGCATAATGTCCATTTGGACATGCAATCCCAAGTCATCAGGGAATGATAATAATGGATTGGCACACTTAGCTAGAGTGGCACTCATACGTATGTAGAAAATAAAAAACTAGGCACTCATCATATAAGTCCTATAGGCCAATTAGAATTACCATAGTATACCAGGGTCTAATCTCTAAATCGAAAGGTATGCTACTTTGGGTTTCACTAGTAAGGATATAAATTTCAAGGTGATATGCAACTACAGGTAATATGTTATAGTGATATACCATAGTTAAGGGTAAAAATGACTTCAACGGCTTTATTGAAGTCCTAGGTTTTAGTGGTTTATCAGGTTTAAGGATAACTGAATTATTAAGAGAATTAATATAAAAAATAACTATGAACTACAAAAAAGAGTTCGTAATTAAAATATGAATTCAAAATTATCATAGACTGATATAACAATCAGTAATTTGAAAGACATGAGCTCAATATGCCTAATATTGAAAATAAAATCACCTACTTTGAAATTTACGAATTTCGATGTTTGTGTGCCTAATTCACGGGGTTGACTGGGTAGTCTGAAGTCATGGAGAGTGAAAGTTGGTCATATAGGCCTAAAACAAAGCTTATGTGATGTAGTTGGATATTAAATTGAAATAGGTTTCAGTGTAAAATAACTAAGAGGGTATAGTATGTAAATTTAAATAGTTTTAAAATCACGGGTGAAAACGTCGAGCTTTTCTAAGTCAAAGCTCTGATACCAATTTGAAAACGTGAGTTTTTCTAATTCAATGCTCCAATTCTAAAATATTATTTCCTTGTTATGTAAACTCGATGCGGAAGCGGTGTGATGGTTCAACTTTAAAACAACAAATTTTAATTTCCTAAACAAATTAAAATTACACCAAGTGAAGTAAAATTAATCAATTAATATATTCACTTAACCAATTAATTAATCCAAGTCCTAGAATTTGCCTAAGTCATATTTATCAATATTAGAAAATTAGGCGAAACCAAATTTTAGCAAATGACTTGAATTAAATAAACTTTACCCAATATTTAATTTAGCACCAAATTAAATGAGTGTGATGATTTAAACCAAATTTTATCTTGAATTATTCTAAACATGCATTCTATGTGATTTTGCAAAATAAAATAAATCAATCACACTACGCCGCGATGTACGAGGAAAAACCCAAGACGGGAAACAACCTCGGACGGCCCTAGCCACAAATCCACTAGATACGGAATTACAATTACAAGACAGATAGACTTACAATGCACGACTCGATCCCTCTCAAGCCTCGACGCTTCTTCTTATAGACACCTATTCCTAGCGAATAACCTTGGAACACCACCGCGGTCTCGAAATCCACCGATAGGACTTTATATGGTCACCGTCACCCGAGCAAGGAGCCTTTCTCCAAGTGGGTAGAATCGCAACAAAACGTCTTCTTCTTTGGTGGATGTAAAAGAAACCCAAAACTTCTCTTTGAAACGGAAGAGATAAACCGGTGCCAAACTCCAAGCAATTGATATGTATATATGTGAACTTGGATAAACAATATGGGTGTAAAACTAGAGTGATAAAATATTTTCTCTTGAAAAATAGCACTCAAAACTTGAACATTTTCCTTAAACAATTTTAGCTATCAAACTCTCTCTAAGAGATGGAATGGAATGGAAAAGTTAGGAAAAGCTAGATTGGAAAATGTTCTTCCCGCACATATTAAAGTCTGAAAAAGTTGGTTAAAAACTAAGTGGGGAAGTGGGTGAAAAACTGCCAAAAAACTGCCAAAAATTGTTCCCGCCTGGCATCTCGTTCGAACGACATTTCGTTCGAACGAAATTCTCGTTCGAACGAGACTTCTAACGACGTTCCAGATTGAACTCGTTAGAATCTCGTTGGATATCTCGTTAGAACATAAGGTTCGTTCGAACGACATATCGAACGACATTCCAGTGGCCTAATATGGGAACTCGTTGGCAGGTTCGTTCGAACGACATTTTCGTTCGAACGACAATCTCGTTCGAACGACTCTATCGAACGAAAAACCAGAAAGTTTGAATATTCTTGTTTAAGCTCAGAAAACTTTATAAACATTTATTTAAAGTTTTAATTAATTCTTTCTTAAAATAAAATGCAGTTTTTATAAAACCTAACACCCAATAAACTTGTTCCAAGCTCCTATATATATAATATTGCATTCATACCTTGGGAGCATGGAACTATGGTTGATGACGTAGAAACGAGGCACACAAACCGGCATATTTGATGAAGCTTTATACTATTTTCCGCTACGTCTTCAACAAACACTTCATAGGCTTGAGAGTATTACAATTACACACTATCCTATGAATAAATGTTTTTGTCCGAAATTGAGCCAAAACTATATATGGACTCAATTGGAAATTTGTGTCCTTACAAATCTCCCCCTTTGGCTATTCCGGGACAAAAACCAAACAAAAATCCTAAAGGGCCGTCAAGCTCACTAGACTCAAAACATAACCCACCCAAACTTGACTCAACCCAAGGATCAAACGCTTTGCCATTGAAAGATGCCGCTTTAGAAGAATTCCTGCACACTTAAGCAAACTATCAAACGCATAGGGAATATCAAAGTATTAAATGCAATTAAAATAAATACTCCCCCACAATTAATTCTCCCCTTTATCAAAACAATCTACCAAAGAAGGTCGCGACTCCCCCTAAGTTAAATCTCCTAAATTAAGGTACGATTACAATAGGATTAGATACCATTTCTCCCCCTATCATTCTCCCCCTTTTTGTTCAGGAATAGGCAAAGGATATAGAACTAATAAACACAGTGAAGCTTAAAGTGATAAGACGTGAAAACATATGAGCAACAAAAGCATAACTAATCCATTATAGATACTAAAAATGAAGTATAAGCATAGAAGGTCTAGAAAGCAAGGCAAAGACAAACAAATATCATATATATATATAAACTAGAAATATACCAATGAAGCACCTGCATATATATATATATAGATATAAACACACATATAACACAAAATACAATAATTTTGCACACTCGTATGTCAAAAATGTGTCATATGGAAACGTAAGTGTCGGGGTGTGAACTATCAACAATTAAATTTAGACCCAAACACTTAATAAACATTCACGGAGTTCTCATTTGATTGCAAACTTTATCACATTTAAATATAACCTCATGTGACAATATGAAGATTGAACTCAATGAACAAACATACACAATGCATACAAGCCTAGCATGATGATGATTCTACAGACCAAATAGAGTCATGACATTAAAGACAACTAGGATAAACGGACATTGTGCAAACCGTTGATATACCATCCAATTCTCCCTCAATAAGCATATATATTCTTTTGTTTTTGAATGAATATATCAAACAAACATAGGCCTTGGTAATTGTTTTCTTTTTAATGCCAAATATTCTGTTTTTAGGCCTTTGGATCACGTATTTCTTTTAGATCTAATAAACGGTGGCTTACTATCGCAAAGGATTTAATTCATCCTTTCGGAGCCCTTCCCCGTGCACATTTAGATATATAATTTTTTTATCTCACAAAGCTCACGTGCAACGGATTTTGACATGCACTAGTCCTCCTAGGTCATAGATATGTAGATGACTAGATTGGTAGGAGAACACCTCAAAAAGCTCAAATATAACATGTGACATTAAGATTTCAAAAGAGCTCGTGCATGTGTGAAAAGAGGCATATAATAATAGAATCCATTTAAACAATACAAAATCTAACTACTCCATATAAAACATGGTAAAGAGAATTTTAAGGATTGAAAATCTAAACCAAAAGTTCTAGCCACGTGCGAGAGTAAAAGATGGGATTCAAACACAAATATATGCCACATAAAGTGTGTCAAACAAAAATACACACAAAAAAAATCTTTTTGAGTTTTTAACATTTTTAATCAAAAATAAATATTTACTCAAAAGGACAAACAAAAATCATTTGTATTTTTCATTAATCTCAAATGAAACAGATAAAACACAAATGATAAACAAAAATCTTTTTATATTATTCAGTCAATTCAAACAAAAAATATAATACAAAAAGATAAACAAGTCATAATTTTTAGCATATGATATGAAATGAGGCAATGACTAGAAAATGACTAAACATGCATACATCTAGCAATGATATATAATATGAAGCACAAAAAGCTAGAGTATGCATAAAACACTAACACATTCAACCTTTAAATTTAGCAAGGGAGGTTTCATGTGATAGTAAATGAGAATCAACAAATCTTGTATCTAGCGCATTTAATAATGATTTCCTAACCCATATAGATTTATATTTAACATGGTGGGGATTAGGAAATAATGAAATGCTAGATAAAGATTTCCTTGGACTTCTTTTAAGATCAAAACAAAATGACCTAAGGTGACCTTTCCTACCACAATGCAAGCATGTGTAAACACGAGGAATGTTACCTAAGGTGGGACCCTTTTTAAAGACCTTGGACAAAGTTGACCCTCTAAAACAAACAATGGTTTTAGCTTTAGCAATGGAAGAATTTGACCATGATGTGATACAACCATTAGAACTACTACTAGAGTCTTGAGAATCATTTTTTAATTTTAAAATTTCGGACTCAAGTAATAAATTAGACTCCTCAAAATTATGGGACTCCTTTAAATTTTCAATAATTCCTAGAAGGTTAAAACGCTCTCCCTCAATATGAGCAAACTTGTCCCTAAGAGTCTTTTCACGATTTTCACTCTCTTTCTTGGACTTTTCTAAAATATCAAAATTTGAATGTAAGTCCATGAGCTTTTCACGAAAAATATCTTTTTGAGATAAGGAGATTTGCAAAGACTCAATGTGAGCTTTAAAACAAGAATTTTCATTTTCAAGAAATTTAATTCTTTTTACAAATCTCAAATTTAATTCCTTTAAATTTTCGTTACATTTGTTAAGCCCATTTAATTCCTCTCGAAAATCAAAATTTTTATTTTCATTAAAATTGAACAAATTTTCATTAAGACGTCCCATTGAGAGAAAAAAATATGAGAGTGATAAAAAATTGAACCACCTAAAAAGGTAAGGAAATACAAAAAGCCGAAAAATGGATCTTTAACGCGATAACTTAGCGCTCCGGCTCTGGTACCAATTTGAAAACGTTGAGCTTTTCTAAGTCAAAGCTCTGATACCAATTTGAAAACGTGAGTTTTTCTAATTCAATGCTCCAATTCTAAAATATTATTTCCTTGTTATGTAAACTCGATGCGGAAGCGGTGTGATGGTTCAACTTTAAAACAACAAATTTTAATTTCTTAAACAAATTAAAATTACACCAAGTGAGGTAAAATTAATCAATTAATATATTCACTTAAACCAATTAATTAATCCAAGTCCTAGAATTTGCCTAAGTCATATTTATCAATTTTAGCAAATTAGGCGAAACCAAATTTTAGCAAATGACTTGAATTAAATATACTTTATCCAATATTTAATTTAGCACCAAATTAAATGAGTGTGATGATTTAAACCAAATTTTATCTTGAATTATTCTAAACATGCGTTCTACGTTATTTTGCAAGATAAAATAAATCAATCACACTACGCCGCGATGTACGAGGAAAAACCCAAGACGGGAAACAACCTCGGACGGCCCTAGCCACAAATCCACTAGATACGGAATTACAATTACAAGACAGATAGACTTACAATGCACGACTCGATCCCTCTCAAGCCTCGACGCTTCTTCTTGTAGACACCTCTTCCTAGCGAATAACCTTAGAACACCACCGCGGTCTCGAAATCCACCGATGGGACTTTATATGGTCACCGTCACCCGAGCAAAGAGCCTTTCTCCAAGTGGGTAGAATCGCAACAAAACGTCTTCTTCTTTGATGGATGTAGAAGCAAACCAAACCTTCTCTTTGAAACGGAAGAGATAAACCGGTGCCAAACTCCAAGCAATTGATATGTATATATGTGAACTTGGATAAACAATATGGGTGTAAAACTAGAGTGATAAAATATTTTCTCTTGAAAAATAGCACTCAAAACTTGAACATTTTCCTTAAACAATTTTAGCTATCAAACTCTCTCTAAGAGATGGAATGGAATGGAAAAGTTAGGAAAAGCTAGATTGGAAAATGTTCTTCCCGCACATATTAAAGTCTGAAAAAGTTGGTGAAAAACTAAGTGGGGAAGTGGGTGAAAAACTGCCAAAAACTGTTCCCGCCTGGCATCTCGTTCGAACGACATTTCGTTCGAACGAAATTCTCGTTCGAACGAGACTTCTAACGACGTTCCAGATTGTACTCGTTAGAATCTCGTTGGATATCTCGTTCGAACATAAGGTTCGTTCGAACGACATATCGAACGACATTCCAGTGGCCTAATATGGGAACTCGTTGGCAGGTTCGTTCGAACGACATTTTCGTTCGAACGACAATCTCGTTCAAACGACTCTATCGAACGAAAAACCAGAAAGTTTGAATATTCTTGTTTAAGCTCAGAAAACTTTATAAACATTTATTTAAAGTTTTAATTAATTCTTTCTTAAAATAAAATGCAGTTTTTATAAAACCTAACACCCAATAAACTTGTTCCAAGCTCCTATATATATAATATTGCATTCATACCTTGGGAGCATGGAACTATGGTTGATGACGTAGAAACGAGGCACACAAACCGGCATATTTGATGAAGCTTTATACTCTTTTCCGCTACGTCTTCAACAAACACTTCATAGGCTTGAGAGTATTACAATTACACACTATCCTATGAATAAATGTTTTTGTCCGAAATTGAGCCAAAACTATATATGGACTCAATTGGAAATTTGTGTCCTTACAAATCTCCCCCTTTGGATATTCCGAGACAAAAACCAAACAAAAATCCTAAAGGGCCGTCAAGCTCACTAGACTCAAAACATAACCCACCCAAACTTGACTCAACCCAAGGATCAAACGCTTTGCCATTGAAAGATGCCGCTTTAGAAGAATTCCTGCACACTTAAGCAAACTATCAAACGCATAGGGAATATCAAAGTATTAAATGCAATTAAAATAAATACTCCCCCACAATTAATTCTCCCCTTTATCAAAACAATCTACCAAAGAAGGTCGCAACTCCCCCTAAGTTAAATCTCCTAAATTAAGGTACGATTACAATAGGATTAGATACCATTTCTCCCCCTATCATTCTCCCCCTTTTTTTTCAGGAATAGGCAAAGGATATAGAACTAATAAACACAGTGAAGCTTAAAGTAATAAGACGTGAAAACATATGAGCAACAAAAGCATAACTAATCCATTATAGATACTGAAAAATGAATTATAAGCATAGAAGGACTAGAAAGCGAGGCAAAGACAAACAAATATCATATATATATATAAACTAGAAATATACCAATGAAGCACCTGCATATATATATATATAGATATAAACACACATATAACACAAAATACAATAATTTTGCACACTCGTATGGCAAAAATGTGTCATATGGAAACGTAAGTGTTGGGGTGTGAACTATCAACAATTAAATTTAGACCCAAACACTTAATACACATTCACGGAGTTCTCATTTGATTGCAAACTTTATCACATTTAAATATAACCTCATGTGACAATATGAAGATTGAACTCAATGAAGAAACATACACAATGCATACAAGCCTAGCATGATGATGATTCTACAGACCAAATAGAGTCATGACATTAAAGACAACTAGGATAAACGGACATTGTGCAAACCGTTGATATACCATCCAATTCTCCCTCAATAAGCATATATATTCTTTTGTTTTTGAATGAATATATCAAACAAACATAGGCCTTGGCAATTGTTTTCTTTTTAATGCCAAATATTCTGTTTTTAGGCCTTTGGATCACGTATTTCTTTTAGATCCAATAAACGGTGGCTTACTATCGCAAAGGATTTAATTCATCCTTTCGGAGCCCTTCCCCGTGCACATTTAGATATATAATTTTTTTATCTCACAAAGCTCACGTGCAACGGATTTTGACATGCACTAGTCCTCCTAGGTCATAGATATGTAGATGACTAGATTGGTAGGAGAACACCTCAAAAAGCTCAAATATAACATGTGACATTAAGAATTCAAAAGAGCTCGTGCATGTGTGAAAAGAGGCATATAATAATAGAATCCATTTAAATAATACAAAATCCAACTACTCCATATAAAACATGGTAAAGAACATTTTAAGGATTGAAAATCTAAACCAAAAGTTCTAGCCACGTGGAAGCGTAAAAGATGGGATTCAAACACAAATATATGCCACATAAAGTGTGTCAAACAAAAATACACACAAAAAAATCTTTTTGAGTTTTTAACATTTTTAATCAAAAATAAATATTTACTCAAAGGGGCAAACAAAAATCATTTGTATTTTTCATTAATCTCAAATGAAACAGATAAAACACAAATGATAAACAAAAATCTTTTTATATTATTCAGTCAATTCAAAAAAAAAATATAATACAAAAAGATAAACAAGTCATAATTTCTAGCATATGATATGAAATGAGGCAATGACTAGAAAATGACTAAACATGCATACATCTAGCAATGATATATAATATGAAGCAGAAAAAGCTAGAGTATGCATAAAACACTAACACATTCAACCTTTAAATTTAGCAAGGGAGGTTTCATGTGATAGTAAATGAGAATCAACAAATCTTCTATCTAGCGCATTTAATAATGATTTCCTAACCCATATAGTTTTATATTTAACATGATGGGGATTAGGAAATAATGAAATCCTAGATAGAGATTTCCTTGGACTTCTTTTAAGATCAAAACAAAATGACCTAAGGTGACCTTTCCTACCACAATGCAAGCATGTGTAAACACGAGAAATGTTACCTAAGGTGGGACCCTTTTTAAAGACCTTGGACAAAGTTGACCCTCTAAAACAAACAATGGTTTTAGCTTTAGCAATGGAAGAATTTGAGCATGATGTGCTACAACCATTAGAACTACTACTAGAGTCTTGAGAATCATTTTTCAATTTTAAAATTTCGGACTCAAGTAATAAATTAGACTCCTCAAAATTATGGGACTCCTTCTTTAAATTTTCAATAATTCCTAGAAGGTTAAAACGCTCTCCCTCAATACGAGCAAACTTGTCCCTAAGAGTCTTTTCACGATTTTCACTCTCTTTCTTGGACTTTTCTAAAATATCAAAATTTGAATGTAAGTCCATGAGCTTTTCACGAAAAATATCTTTTTGAGATAAGGAGATTTGCAAAGACTCAATGTGAGGTTTAAAACAAGAATTTTCATTTTCAAGAAATTTAATTCTTTTTACAAATCTCAAATTTAATTCCTTTAAATTTTCGTTACATTTGTTAAGCCCATTTAATTCCTTTCGAAAATCAAAAATTTTATTTTCATTAAAATTGGACAAATTTTCATTAAGACGTCCCATTGAGAGAAAAAAATATGAGAGTGATAAAAAATTGAACCACCTAAAAAGGTAAGGAAATACAAATAGCCGAAAAACGGATCTTTAACGCGATAACTTAGCGCTCCGGCTCTGGTACCAATTTGAAAACGTTGAGCTTTTCTAAGTCAAAGCTCTGATACCAATTTGAAAACGTGAGTTTTTCTAATTCAATGCTCCAATTCTAAAATATTATTTGCTTGTTATGTAAACTCGATGCGGAAGCGGTGTGATGGTTCAACTTTAAAACAACAAATTTTAAATTCTTAAACAAATTAAAATTACACCAAGTGAAGTAAAATTAATCAATTAATATATTCACTTAAACCAATTAATTAATCCATGTCCTAGAATTTGCCTAAGTCATATTTATCAATATTAGCAAATTAGGCGAAACCAAATTTTAGCAAATGACTTGAATTAAATAAACTTTACCCAATATTTAATTTTGCACCAAATTAAATGAGTGTGATGATTTAAACCAAATTTTATCTTGAATTATTCTAAACATGCGTTCTACGTTATTTTGCAAGATAAAATAAATCAATCACACTACGCCGTGATGTACGAGGAAAAACCCAAGACGGGAAACAACCTCGGACGGCCCTAGCCACAAATCGAGTAGATACGGAATTACAATTACAAGACAGATAGACTTACAACGCACGACTCGATCCCTCTCAAGTCTCGACGCTTCTTCTTGTAGACACCTCTTCCTAGCGAATAACCTTGGAACACCACCGCGGTCTCGGAATCCACCGATATGACTTTATATGTTCACCGTCACCCGAGAAGGGAGCCTTTCTCTAAGTGGGTAGAATCGCAACAAACCGTCTTCTTCTTTGATGGATGTTGAAGCAAACCAAAACTTCTCTTTGAAACGGAAGAGATAAACCGGTGCCAAACTCCAAGCAATTGATATGTATATATGTGAACTTTATATAAACAATATGGGTGTACAACTAGAGTGATAAAATATTTTCTCTTGAAAAATAGCACTCAAAACTTGAACATTTTCCTTAAACAATTTTAGCTCTCAAACTCTCTCTAAGAGATGGAATGGAATGAAAAAGTTAGGAAAAGTTAGATTGGAAAATGTTCTTCCAGCACATATTAAAGTCCGAAAAAGTTGGTTAAAAACTAAGTGGGGAAGTGGGTGAAAAACTGCCAAAAACTGTTCCCGCCTCGCATCTCATTCGAACGACATTTCGTTCGAACGAGACTTCTAACGACGTTTCAGATTGAACTCGTTAGAATCTCGTTGGATATCTCGTTCGAACATAAGGTTCGTTCGAACGACATATCGAACGACATTCCAGTGGCCTAATATGGGAACTCGTTGGCAGGTTCGTTCGAACGACATTTTTGTTCGAACAAAAATCTCGTTCGAACGACTCTATCGAACGAAAAACTAGAAAGTTTGAATATTCTTGTTTAAGCCCAGAAAACTTTATAAACATTTATTTAAAGTTTTAATTAATTCTTTCTTAAAATAAAACGCAGTTTTTATAAAACCTAACACCCAATAAACTTGTTCCAAGCTCCTATATATATAATATTGCATTCATACCTTGGGAGCATGGAACTATGGTTGATGACGTAGAAACGAGGCACACAAACCGGCATATTTGATGAAGCTTTATACTCTTTGCCGCTACGTCTTCAACAAACACTTCATAGGCTTGAGAGTATTACAATTACACACTATCCTATGAATAAATGTTTTTGTCCAGAATTGAGCCAAAACTATATATGGACTCAATTGGAAATTTGTGTCCTTACAACGAGTTTTTTTCATTTCTATTTGGATTTGAATTTAGAGATAGAAGAGAAAGGGGTTTTATTTGGACTGTAGAAATTGTGGAAAAATTTAGGAGTGTTTTAAAATACTTGAAAAAGTAGCCAGGGGGTTTGTGTAAAATTAAAACATAACTTTTAAACTTAAAACTTGTTTTCTCGAGATAATACTTTCTACGGATCGAAGAAGGATGATGTAATATACCATTTTGTTAAAAACAAAAAAAACCTTTTTTTTTATTTTTTTATTGGAGACGCGACCTCACACTCTTAGTCAAACAATTCCGCACTAGGTTTGACTCCCACTCACGCTCATGTAACCCACTCATCTTCAACCCCTTGCACTTTTACTTTAGGGTTTTTAAAATGACCTTAAAAATGAAACGTTTTAAAATACTTTCGTGTTTATTCCTGAGAGAAAGTTTCAGAACTCTTAAAGAGGTATCCAACCATATTGGTTTTAAGAATTTTGGTGGTCTAAATTGAGCTATCATGTTTCTATAAAAATGGTGAAATTTTGACTAAACGTAAGTAACATGAAGCTATGATTGTACTTTCGGCATCATAAGGGTTCTCTTCTATATTGAAAATGTAGTAGAATAATCTTGGTTTGATGAATTTTGGTCAAGTAAAACTCTTGAATATGGTTTCTGAAAATTCCAGGCCTGAAAACTTCAAGATTTGATTTGAGGTATAAAAACTTTTTCTTAGTTTAATTAAACCTTGCACCTAGTTTCCTAAGAACTTAGGCTCAACTTTCCTCACTTTAAAACAGGTTCAAAGTCAAAGAAGAAGAATTTACCATTAAAGCTCAAGCTTTGATGGAGTCTTGTGGTTTTTGAGATATTCAGTGCATATATTTGTTTACTAACGCATGTAAACAGGCAATTGTATTCTATATACATTCGTAAACATAACCAAATTGTGGAAACAAACATTTATGCTCAAAATAATAGAAATGCGAGAACTCTCAAATTTTTACATTAAAAAAACTCTCAACTGGGATGGATTTTTATTGAGGTGATGGAGGGTATTTATAGGGTTCGTGGAGAGGATTTGATTGGTGGGTTTGGAGGTCAAGATGGGGCTGAAATTGCATAAGTTTCACAAAGGCTTATGTGTTTGGTAAATGTGTACCATGGGTACCCCACATGGTACAAACCTTAGTGGCAGTCCAGGTGGTGCCATTTCATTAAGGGGAAAGGGTAAATAAGTTTAGTTTTTAGTTTGGGTCATTGGATAGTTTTCGTATAGGTTTTAAGGCTTTTAAGTTATTTTTATAAAATTTTACGAGCTTATGTGAAATTATTCAAATCTAATGGATTGGTTGATGATATTCCTATAAAATACATGTCATTTGGTCAAACTTTGAGTAAAAGTTGGGGTCCAATTGATATAAGAAAGTGTAAGTTAAGATAATTTTTCGTTAAGGGGCATTTTGGTAATTTGGTAAAAGTATGGGGTTTATGTGGAATTTTCCTCTATTCAAGGGTCTAAGGGGCTAATTAGGGTGTATTGTTACTTAGATATTCTTATCGTGTGGGTTTGAGAACTTTGTTACAAGTGGGGAAGGTATTAGGAACCACACATGTCATTATCATTCTTTAATTCTATACTTATTATTTCTCCTCACGTTAATTGATTACTTTTTAATTAATTTTAGAAATTTCTCAGATACCTTAGTGTGATAATCCCATAAATATAAATAACTGCTTAAGTAGGAAAATGGTGTCGATGAGAGGTATAGGAATGTCACTTTAATCGGTGCAAGTACACAAGGGTTCTTGTGTATGACTCCATTTTTATATAATGGGGGCCATTAATCTATATGTAGTTGTGTGATATAGAATGACTTTAAGATAGTTTTATATCTCTTTTAGGGTTTTAGGAGAGATTGGAAGGTTATATATGAGATAGGTGCAACTCTGATATAATTAGTGTATTCATGTTTGCACATTTGTATGCAGTCTAGAATGTGGGTGAATCTTGGAGATGAAAATATATTAAGAGACATATTGGCGAGGATAGATCTCATGAGATGGTGTATTGTATATATGCTTTTGGGTGATTATATGTCGGGATGAGTTTGGTAGGTCATGCCTTGAGATAGTTTGATATCTCATACGAGTTTGAAAAGTGTAGCATGAAGGGGGAGAGATTGGTGAATCTCTGGAGGGGGAGAAAATATTTCATGATTCATATTGTCGGGGATCGAGCTCACGAGGGGGATTCAATGTTGTACCTACATACTCGTGTGGAGATGAGATCAACACCTACAAAGTTTAATTTTTCTTGTGTCGAATGTTATGTGTGGGAAAGTGTAGGACATAAATTATGAGGGTAGGAGCTATGTACAAGGGGTCAAGATGGGAGTTGAACTCAAATGGATTAAGTGTAGGATATTGATTAAGTGTAGGACATGGATAAAGACAACCATGTTCGTTAGAAGATCACTAACTAGATTGTGTTTATCAACCTTCCGTCTTGTTTGTAGATGTAAAGGTAGATGATATAATGTATTTAGTATAGGAGTGGACCATAAACCATCAATAGAGATAGAAGTATCCCCTATCGACATGGATAAAATCCTGCGGGTGCCCTAATGCTTGGTCTTGTTACTCCATTATTTAGACTCGGGACGGATGCATCCCTAATAAATAATATGATGAGAGATGTATTATAATTCTTGGGATTAATGAGTTTAGTTTGGTATAACGCCTACACTCCTAAGGAGTCTTGGGATCAAAGCCAGCGTAGTTCCAAAAAATAGGGCATATTTACAGATCTAGGCAATGGTACATTGATTATAAAATTTATAACATTATGGTATTTAGGGATCTTATCCCTTAATATAACATTTTCGTTGCGTTGGATTAATAAATTTATATGTTAAAATAATGACTAATCATAGGCTGACGTTTGACGAGTATTTGGATATGAAGTCACGTATTCAGGTGTCATTGCATGGATGGATTTTATATGTTTGGAGAAGTGAAGGGAGTAATCAGATTTTAGACTTTGGCTCGATGAAAAGTTTGAGACTGACTTGGATCACATACATTTTCCTCATAGTGATTTTTAAAAGTATGTTTTCATGCTTTATAATGGTCGTTGTGGCATTTGATCAGTATTCTTTTAATGTATGAACATCTAAGCCAATTAACAGAGGTGCTGAGTTGGAAACAAAAACTTTTGAAATATAAACGGTGTAAATTGAATATTCGAACCCCTAAATAGGGAAAGGGATAAAAGATGTAACCATATATCCATAATTTATTGCAATGTGTGTATATATAGGGTATTGCCCCAAAATAGGAGTAGAGGGTGATTACTCTCGGGGAAAAATTCGACTATTTTGCTCGGGGGGAGTGTCCATGTTTTTAGTGTTTCTCAGTCGGGTAAATAATCGTTTGTCGGGTAAATATTCGTCTATAAGTGTTTAGTTTTGCATTTATTTGTCCTCACTTGGGTTCGACTATAAGTGTTGGATTTTTGGAATTTCAGTAGACATTCGACACTTTTGGGTACTCAAAAGCGATTTCACAGAACTATGAGATTTCCCTTTTTTAAGAAGGTGACTTATCTAAAGTACGGTCTTCCATGGAACTTTCAAAATAGTCTCGAGTATCTTGAATGCTCGGGGAGAAGAAAGTTATAAAACTGGTTTGTTGTCAATTTTTATGACTCTTTGTAATTTTTAAAGTGCTTGACATGAGAGGTGGGGGCTCTATTTGTAGGAAAATAGAGTTAAGCTTCAACCTAATGACAAAAGGTTTTGGTCCATTGATTTTGGATAAGCTCGTCATGTGGTCCATTAAGTTGATACGCTCTGACACGTCTTCTACTGGTTAATTGAAGGGTCTCTGGGCTTTTTCCCAATCGGCAAAATCTGCTAGAGAATTTTTTGGGCTTTTTTATAATTACATTCCTGTAATGTTTTCAGGATTTTTTATAATTACTTTTGTATTTTAATGCACAAGTTGACATATTTTGTATAATAGTTTTTTGGTCTTTTCAGTGCCCTTCTAGGGTGATTTTTCTTTGGGACTTAGATGTGGTCGTGTTAAGGGTCTGAAATTTGGGCGAGGCCCGATTTAAGGCACATCTTGTTAACATGGGTGAGGCGAGTTTCAGGGAATTTTTATTGGGTGGGACATAATAGTCCCACATCAATTGCATATCACGGTGTCCACATAGGGGTTTTACAAAAAGTGCTCGTGTGCAGATACTGCTCGTCAAAATTGAAAGGCCTAAAAAGGGTTTAACAAAATTTTGGGATGTTGGGGGTCCTAAGAACTAATAGTGGAAAATCTTAAGACCCTAATTTGGATTTTTGGAAATTTGGTGGTGGTATTAACCCTACAGCACAAGGTGCATTTTATTGGTATTGTGTTTTTCACCATACGGTAGTCTGACGAGGAGTGTTTTACTCAATCGACATACGGATCAATTCCCCAAAATGTATTTAATGCAGAATCGAGCTTTCTTTTTATGGAATGTTTTCTTGTCTTCCATTAGCAATTTTTGTTTCGGAACAGACTTTATTACTTCCTTTAGATATCTATTATGTACGTTTTTTCAAGTGGTCCTATGTTGTATGTATAAAATAATCAACTCGAGTTTTCATATGCTAGATGTCTTATCATTATTGTCTTTGTCTTGAAGCATCCCGATGTGGATGAGAACATCTATTGCGATGCGGATAGTTCTGATAGTGACGTCTGTAATAATGATATAATGGAGAATCAGATCTATGTAGTTCTGTGTAAAAATGGAGGCTTAAAGAATTTTAGATGACTTCCAGTGAATGGTTGGTGATCAAGTGGGCTTTTTGATGTAGGGTTGGGAATGTGTATGGGGTTGCATTGTATTCCTTCCCCATGACGACTAATTATTTGGTCTTTTTCCGTTTAACCATAAGAAGGTTCATGGAAATAATTTATTTAATCGATTGAGATTGAAGTTTTTTGAAAATGTGACTCTATCGATATCAACTATGGTATCTGTCCTATCAGAGTTTATTTTTGTTATTAGATAGGATCCTCCAGAATTAAGTGGAAATTTAGATCTGGGAGACCGGACAGGTTTGAGATTCTATAACAAGACTGGGTCATCGTTTTGGATGTTT
This sequence comes from Sambucus nigra, assembly GCA_949130495.1. Classification (NCBI taxonomy): domain Eukaryota; kingdom Viridiplantae; phylum Streptophyta; class Magnoliopsida; order Dipsacales; family Adoxaceae; genus Sambucus; species Sambucus nigra. The sequence continues at coordinate 460,055,094 of OX422216.1, read as the reverse complement.
TCCTTCGTCACTCATTTATTGAATACTCAGGCATATGCTATTGGTATCCTTTGTTGTGGTAAGTGTCTTTTAACCTCCCCTCGTTAAAATGGGCCAGTTTATCGTAGCAGTCTTGGACATAATCGATTTTAGATACATGACTTTTGAGAAATCCCCTTAGAGAGGAAACCTCGAGTTCGATGGGTACGAATTCTTCCATGCAATAAACTAGTGAGTAGGGGTGTCCCTAATGGATCTTCTCTCTAGTAAGATTAAAATTTATCTGACTAATATTTGTTGGTTTTGGTCATCTTGATAATAATAATTTTGACAATTTTTAATAGCCTCGACTACTCCATTGGTTTGGGGTCTATAAGGGGACGGCTTATGCCTAATAATCTCTTACTCCTATAATAGATTGTAGACCTCATTTTTGAAGTAAGTCCATTGTCTGATCACAACTTGTGAGGTACTCCAAAGAGGCTGATGATGTTTTGCTATATGAATTTGGTCACTTTCTTAGCACTTAGAATTGTGTAGGATTCGACCTCGACCAATTTGGCAATGTAGTCGGTGGAGACTAAGATTATCTCATGCCCCGTGGAGGCCTTAGGAGTTACCTTCCCTATGATGTCAATCCCCCAGGGAGAGGTCATCTAATATAGCCCTCGAGAAGGTAGATTTTGTAAGGGGCGTATAACTAACAATTAAGGGACTTCTTGACATACCCAATGCAATCCTTTTTCACGATTTTCCAGTAGTATGACTGCTGGAGTACTGTTTTGTAGACGGTGAACCCACTCATATGTGGGACCCATTCTCCACTATGTATTTTGTCCAAAATTTTGAGAGTTTCATCCCTTGTGGCACATTATATGTGTATACTGTCAAACCCTCTTTTATAGAGTTGGTCTCCATAGATGATGAATTGGGATGAAAATCCTCATATGGTAAGTCGGTCGTCAGAGCAGGCATCTTATGTGTAGTAATTTTGTTTAATCAAGTTCCATATGTCGTAGTACCTAACTATGGGTCCTACGATTATTTCTTTGATAGTATTGACATCAAAGAAATACAAAGGGGTGTTCTAGATAGTTATAATGAATGTAATTTTCGTGGTGCCCTCAGACATGTTGATCATGGAGGCCAGGGTGGAGAGTGAACATGTGACATTTTTTTTATCTCTCTACAGGAAGTCTAATCTGAGATGCTTGAATCATGAATATACCTCCTCTAAGTAGGCATGTTATGGTTGCAGTTTGTCATCCTAGATCTTCCATTCACCCAGTATTTGATAGATGACTAGTCTAGAATCCCCATAGGCCTTTAGGCCAATGTTTTCCATTGGTAATGCTATTTCTAGACCCATGATGAATGCCTCTTAATCGACCATTTTTCTTATGCATTCATATGTGATAAAGATAGTAGTGGGGAGTTATATCAACTTTGGGGATATAAGTAGAATTTCTATACTGAATCCTATTTTAGTAAACGACTTATCAAATTAGAGTCACCAAGAGTAAACATCGTTTCGGGAAAAGATATTATTATTGTGGAATTCTGCCTCATTTTGGTCTTTCTTGTCTGACAGGGACCACACGTAGAGGTTGGTCATAGTCAGGATCCATGACCAAATGGGTCACAATACAAAACCATGACCCACTATGGCCCCAAGTTTCCAGCCCTTTGGGTCACAACAGTGGTCACGGTCCAAAATTGTGATGTACCCATGACTGTGTATTGTGAACCTTGGTCACAATTTTGAACCATGAAATCAAAACCCTATTTAAAATTGTGACATTACCTTGGTCACGATCCAAAATCGTGATCATATCTTGAGGTTTAAAGTGGTGACTAATGGGGTCACGATCAGGAATCTTGACAATGATTAACTCAATAATGGGTTATAGAAGGGTCAAGATTTTGGTCCGTGACCCCATTATTGGTATAAATAAAAATAGATCCTCTCTATTTTTCTTCATCCTTACCCTTACTCTCTGTAAGGACATATTTTCATAGGTCCGTTATCAATTTATTATGTCATATACCGCTACACCGTCGAAGAGCATTCAAGAGATATCTACATCAAAGACGGATCTGAATTATTCAAGTTCTTCATCATTCAAGACTCCGCCAAGTGTACTTTAGTAAGGTTATATTTTTAATACCTTAACTTTTCACTTAGATCTTGTGGGATATTTTTACAAAATATTTTTTAAGTGTTGGAGCGGACTTTTTCGTTAAAATTTGAAAATGAGTATTTTTTCTAAGTGTTGAAGCGGACATTAAAATAATGATTTTTTTCGCAATAGTCGTTCGAGCGACATAGCATGTCGTTCGCACGAGATAGCATGTCGCACGATCTCGTTCGAACGACAGTTGTCCTTCGTTCGAGCGACATGTTGATCTCGTTTGAACGAGCTCTATTTTTGAGGCAGTGCATTTTTCTATAAATTCTCATTATTTGGTACGTTTTCATTAAAAAGTCTCAACGTTTTGAAAGACAGAAACCAGCAAAAGTGCAGAATCATTTTGACTTCTTCCTTTAGGGTTTTAATCCCTTTTTGGTTCTCAATTCACAAAACTCCCATATGCTTTAGTGAATTGTTTGGTGTTTAAGAACAACTTTGCTTTTGTTCAACCTCTATGGAGAAGGCATCTCCATATTTTATCGATGGATACCGAGCGTAGTCATTCTGCGTGTGGACGAGCCGAAGACAACGAACCGACACGTGGAGGGTATTTCGCTATCTCTCGTATCTTTGAAGGTTTGCTGAAGGCACTGTGCATTACACACTTGTGGGCATTTATCAGGTTATATGTAAGTCAAAAGTCTTGTGAATTCTTCAAAGTGTTATAAAAGATTTTTAACCGAAAGGGGTTTTTTTCTATATCGGTCGTCTTTATTTTTCATGCATGGTTTGAATGATTTATCATATTTAGATGCATGTTTAGGGGCTGAATAACGCTTGTTTAAAAATAGACTCTAATTAAATACGTGTGCCAAATTAGAAATTTGCAAATTTAATCAATTATCATACAGTCACATTTTTACAAATTGGTATCAGAACTTTATTAAAAGCGAGTGCATACCTTCTTCAAATTGGTATCAGAGCGGGTTGCGCTAATTTATCACGCGATCCTAATTTTTTCAAGGAATTGTTTTTTTTATACAATTTGCACCAAAAAAGGACAGAGTCAATTGACAATGAAATTGCTACTTGAAGTTATTTTGGGGGTGAATCTGGAAAATAAATCAAAAGCATACACACATGGAACAACAAACACATAAAATTAAAGGGGGAAATTAAGATATAAATAATGACTGCCCCTAAACATGTTCTTCCCCTTTTTCCCCAAAAAAAACAAAGGGATAGAAAAAACCTGTAATGATATTATTATAAAATAAACCTTAATATAGATAACATGATACACTAACATGAGTAGATCAACATCCATACCATAATACAAAATGTAAATCATCCACAACAACGATACACGATAAGATTAAACAAAATATTATTACATTAATATAAAAACAATATCCAAAATGGACGAAACAATATTAAAATCTAATTGCAGGAAAATGAAATGATAATATAATATCCGATACAAATGAGAGTAACAAATAAAAAAAAGTATAAAAATCTCTCACACAAGTACACAAAATAAAATAACTGGCTAAAACAGAAATCACTGGGTTGGAACATCGGGAGCATCAGACTTATGTGATCCTCACATGCCTATCGAACATATGCAGAGGATGGCATACAGATGACTCCAAGAACTCGATAAATATGATAAAAAAGATCAATAAAATTTTCAATGTTGATAGAATACATCAAACTTATGTGATTAGGTGAAATCTGAGTATGTTTGCATGTGGAAGGAGGCACAAATGATCCAATTAACGATCATAAAATCAAACCTAATATTTCTGTGATATAAAATTGTAGAACCAGTTTGTATCACTTGAAAGATAATGTCTAAAATAAGATCATAAACAAGCCTTGTGTCTTTGGGCCAAGGTAAAGTAGGGTTGGCGACTTGGGGTAATTCGGCTCGACGGGCAATGGAGTCGACGATGATGACAACTTCCTTACCACGCACCTTAGAGACTAGACTTCTCTCAGACAGAAGCATGGATAAAAAAATCTCGGATAAGGTCGGGATAGATAGGATCGAAAAGGTTGAAAATGGTATCCCAACCACAAGTGACAAGCCATGTGAAAACAATGGTTTAGGAAAGTGACACTAGGTTTATAATCTTTTCTCTAATGATTGACCTAGTTTAAAACCTTAGTATGTGGAAGAGGGTGTGATTTGCATGCATTACACAATGTCGGAAAAGGTTGGGAATGGCAACATCTTCATCTGAAGAACGTTCCTCATTCGATGGAGCCGCGTGCCTAGGATGTCTACTTCTAAGAAGAGATGACTACAACCTACCCAGACACAACCAAACAATCCTCCACAACACAAAAACCAACAACAACAATAACAACACAAATCACATTCTCCCTTAGAAGAACACAAATATGGATATATAAAACTATAAAAAAAATTAAGTGAAATTTCATGACTTTTTGACAAAAATTTATAAGTTAAAAATAATGTCAAAAATTCATGAGATGTCATTTAATCGTGGCAAAACAAAAAATTCTTATGAAAAAAATTTGTACGAAAAAATATGTATAATATAGACATAGCCCCATCCCCCCCCCCCCCCCCCCCCCCCCCCCCAATGTTGAGTTTATATGAAATGGATCAATCATGAGAAATAAATAACACAAAAGTGTTGCATGTTAAGATAAAATACCAAAACATATATACTCAAACCAAGATACAAAAATATACAAGAAAAATATTGAAAAGGGAAGAATTTAAAATGAAGCTTTATGTAATACCCCGTACTTTTGGCTATATTTATTTATGGGATTAATTAATTAATTGTTGTATTAATTGGAAATTAATTCGGGTTATAATACTAATGTAGTGCGAGTTAGTATTTGATTAGGTGCATATATGATTATATATGAATTTGGAATTTGAAAATTGTCGTGAGATTTATATACGGCATCTTAGAAATTTTGTTGAGACGCGTGGGACCGCCGCGTCACGGTATAATATTTTGTTAATAAAAGTGAATTTAAAATCTATAATCCGTATGGTCATTTTGAGTGCGCCAACGCGTCCGGAAGGGTCGAGATAGTCAGAAAACACTAGCCGGGGGTATAGTTTGGGTCCCGGGGTATTTTTAGGCCATCCCGGCACTATAAAGGGTATTTTAGTAATTTGATATTTTTGGGTAATTAAAAGTGACGAAAATGGAGAGTTATAATCTGATAAGGATTGACCCAACCAACCCTTATTAACCCAACAAGCTACGGAGGTTTATTATATTAGGTTTTCATAAGTTTCCCTCAAACCAAACCCTAGCCACCTTGAGCCACCATTGAAGGAGAGCTTGGAGAAGGAGAGAGATAGAGGAATTCTGCAGAGATTCTTCACCAAATCAACACCAAATTCGAAATCCAACCAAGGCAAGTGGTTTAATTATGTTTAACTTCAGCAAATGTTCTTTCCATGTTAGCAAATTGAAGATTTATAATTGTTATTGGAAGATGAATGAAAAACCCATGATTAATCGAACTTAGGTCTGAATTTTGAGGATAAATTGCATGTAGACTAGTTGGTGACGATTAATCTGATGTGAATACATGATGGGTTGAAAGAAAAACGAATTAAATTCTGGGATTTGATGATGATATTATGTTAGGGTTCATGTTCTTGAGAAAATCTGGAAAAACTAGGTTTTTATGATGATTGATCCATATGTAGCCTTTAGATGTTGAATTATTGATTTATGGACGTTAGTAATACTGTAGGTTTGTTATATGGCATTACTATGACGTTATATCTGAGAATCATACGTTAGAAATTAGTTTTGGGATGGATTAAAATCTGCAGAACGAAGCAGTCCGTAGCCATACCTGTTCGATCGATCGATCGACATTCATCAGTCGATCGATCGACTAGATCGATCGAGCGACATTCATAGGTCGATCGATCGACCTTCCCAGAATGAGTAAAATATTCCTTAATTTGATTTTAATGGTGGAAATCCTCGGAGAATACGTTTGTAGACCTTATGAATACCCTCACCCTTGAGGAAGACCAGTAGGAGTGATTATTATAGTGGACTTTAATTAGAATGCAATTCGGGGAATTATTCTAGGTTATTGAAATTCGTTAGAGAGGTAACGTTTGGGTTAATAGTGCAAAATTGTGTAATTCGATGAAATAAGGTTTAGGGCAGAAGTAAAGACCTTAGGTATATAGATGTCATATGTGGGAATTATGGGAACTTAATAGTCTATTCAAGATAGGTTTTAAGGATAAGGGACTACGGCGTGAGACGTGTCGGCAATTTAACTTTATATTAATGGGAGACTTGAGAAATATATAAATTTGGAAATGGTATAATGATGTAAAGTATTACAATTATACTACGGTGATTACTAAGATGCGTGTATACTTAGTATTGATATAGTATTTGTGTGTATGACATACCTACCATACTTGCTATCACGGGAGGTTTGCGTTCGCTTAGGACCCTCTAATCCTTGTGTGCCTACGGGGGGGATTTAGACTAGTACCTTGATGAACATAGATCATAGAAGGACTTATTGTGATATTAATAAGTCTGCATGACCATGGGAGCGTAGGTATGTGCGTGACCCATGTGATGGTAACTGTGTTCGCCTCCATTATTTGTGATGTTGTTATCGGTAAACTATTCCTGAGAGATTCGGAATATGTAATCCTTATGTACGTGATGTACCGGGATGGATAGCAGAGTATGTGTGCACTACAGCTTAGATTGCGGGGTGCTTGTATTGTATATTTATGATGTGAATAATATACATTAAATTAATGGAAATCCTCATGTTAATGTTGTAAAAATATTACGGTATTGTTTCGAGATATATATGAGTTAGCTGATACTTATATCAATGACATAGTTAGTAACTGAGTTTACGTTAAACCTCTATTTAATTACGAGCGTTGTTATGTTAAATGGAACATAGTAATATGGGTAGAACCTTTGGCAGTCTAGCTAGTTATGTTGTCAGTTAGCTAGTAGGATGGGTCGATATAGATGGGTACTTACGTTAGGAGTGCACAGTTAGTCGAGAGGTGAGAATTTAATGTGAGTGCACGTCCTAACATGTACTTTGCATTTAATGTCTTAAATGTTTTTAAAGCACTTGCAGGTTTTTAAAATGATTTCCACTTTCGGGCTCTGACCCATTTGCTTTCAAATATATTTTCTTGTAAAACCATTTTAGGTGCCCAGCCACAAGGACACCAAGCATAGGATTCTCATTCAGGTGACGAGCTGTAGCTGTTTGTGGAAGCTAAAGGGACTTGCTTTTAGACGCCTCTCTCATTTGGATTCCAGTCTCAGTATCTATCAGTTATAGGGCATGTTGCCCAATTCTATTAGACATTTTTACATTTCAGTTTTCAGACTCTAGCATGTATTGCTCAGTATTCAGTTTTAGTTATTTATTTCAGTTACTTATCAGTTGTGGGATTTGTATTGAGGAGTTTTTCCTCCAGGTTTTATTTACATATTGTGATGGTTTTTCATTCTATTTCAGTATGGTGAATGGTGTTATTTAGTTATTCATTACTCTTGTTGCATGTTAATCAGATTTAATAAAATTTGGCACTTACTTTTTAAATACTAGGTGGTTAGAAATCTTTAAAATGTTTTCGACAGTGATGCTATTAACTGAGCCAACTTGGCATTTTGAATTAATTTTATAAAGGAGTAGCTACCCGGTGTTTAATTAGTCGGGGTGTCACAGGTGGTATCAGAGCATTAGGTTCTAGTGTCCTTTAGGATCTGTACGGCTATTATGTTTCCGCTACATTTTCTTTGATATAGAGCCCTATATTTTAGGACTGTTGTACTCTTATTGTGTACGCTTCGTTCTTCAGCTATTTTAAAGTTTATAACTGTAGACTTATAAACTTTGTTCTTATTTCAGATGCCTCCACGACGTGCATGACGAGTTCCCAGGAATGCTACGCCCGAACCACAGCCCGCTCCAGTTCAGGGCATGTTGAACGCCACTGAGGTTGCTGCTATAGTAGCCCAAGCGGTAAATGCAGCGATTGCCGTGATCCAGCAGGCAACGCCTCAGGCGCCGGTTGCCGCGCCAGCACAGGTTAATGCATTCCCGTCTGCTTGGGAGCGTGTACGTGACGCTTTTCAGAAAGCGCGTCCGCCAGAGTTTGCAGGAAGCTCAGATGTAGTGGTCTCGAGCCAATGGAGGAAGGACATACAGAGGCATTTGAGGATGCATGAGTGCACAGATGTTCAGAAGCAGGTGCTAGCTACTTTCAAGCTAGTTGGATCTGCACTGCAGTGGTGGGAGTCCATTACCACCGCGGAGGAGAGGGATACCCTCACCATTCAGGAGTTCTGGGTGCGGTTCGACCGCAAGTACTTTCCGTCCGCAGTTCATACAGAGATGAGGAGGAAGCTAATGAGTTTGAAGCAAGAGGGCAAGACTGTGGCCGAGTATGAGGCCGAGTTTACTAACCTGTTGAACATCGTTCCAGACGAGATTCCAACAGAGAAGAAGAAGATAGAGAAGTTCACTGATGGGTTAAATTGGAGGATCCGTCAGCATCTGCTAGGGAACCTGTCGTTGGCCACGTATTCTGATGTGGTTAACGCTGCATTACTACACTGCCAGGACCACCGTTTTCATATGGCCGAGGGCAAGCGGTCAGGGGAGTCTAGCCATCAGGGCAGGACTGGAGGGCATGGTGCCAGCGGGGCACAAACCGGTCAGGGGCAGAGACAGACTGAGCAGGGTACCCAGCAGGGGGACAATAAGAGGTTCCGGTCAGGGAACTACAGGCAGGGACAGGGAGGTTTTCTTCAGGGCCATCAGGGTCCAAACGGCCTGCAGGGCCAACAGGGGCAGAATGGGCAGCAGTTCCATCAGGGCCAGCAGGGCCAAGGGAGGAACGGTAACGGCCACCAGGGCCGAGGACAGCAGGGGCAGAGGGGAGGGAACTTCCCAGGGAAGTGCTTTACTTGTGGCAAGACTGGCCATAAGAAGCAGGATTGTCCTGATAGGGGCAGGGCCCCACAGCAGCAGCAGCAGGGTGCTCGCCAGGAGCCACAGAGACCTATGTTTCCCGCCGCTCTTCCTGCACCGCCACAGATGGCAGCATTGCCACCCATTCCAGCAGTCCCAGCTCAGCAGGGGCAGCTACAGTATGGACGTGTCTACAACGTTCACCAGGCTGCAGTTCCACAGGCACCGCCCGCGATCGAGGGTACGTTTCCTATCCATGGCACTATGGGTCGGGTGTTATTTGATACGGGTGCTACACATTGTTTTATTGCTACACACTTCGCGAAAGCTTTAGGATTGTTAGCTACGGCAGAGAGCACAGTGACGTGTGTCGACTCACCATTAGGGAGTGGGTCACTTATTTTCTTTATATGCCGGGGAGTGGGAGTAGAGGTTGGTGGTTTGGTATTACCTGCGGACATGTTAGTGTTAGACATGCATGTTCACGATGTGATCATCGGTATGGATTGGCTCGTCGCATATAGGGCCATGATTGATTGCTTCAGCGGGAGCATTGTTTTTGCCATTCCGGGGCAGGAGATGTTTATAGTGGCGATGCCTCGCCCAGAGGGAGGATCGACCGCTCATCTGTATTACATAGAGGAGGATACCTCTAAGGAGGTTGTGATTCCTTTAGATTCGATCCCGGTTGTCAGGGAGTATTCGGATGTGTTTCAGGAGATACCAGGCTTACCGCCCAGTCGAGAGATAGACTTCGTTATTGATTTGCTACCAGGTACGAGACCTATAGCACGTGCACCGTACCGTATGGCTCCAGCTGAGATGCGAGAGTTACGGGATCAGATAGAGCAGCTGTTAGGGCAGGGCTTTATTCATAGGAGTACCTCACCTTGGGGCGCTCCAGTTTTGTTTGTGAAGAAGAGGGACGGTTCACTGAGATTGTGTGTGGACTACCGAGAGTTGAATAAGGTCACGATACAGAATAAGTATCCTTTGCCTCGAATCGATGACCTATTCGACCAGTTGAGAGGAGCTTCTTTCTTCTCAAAGATTGACTTGAGGTCGGGATACCATCAGTTGCGTATCAGGGAGGAGGATGTCTCGAAGACTGCGTTCTTGTCGAGATATGGTTCTTACGAGTTTCGGGTTATGCCTTTCGGCTTGACCAACGCTCCAGCAGTGTTTATGGACTTGATGAACAGAGTGTTCAGAGATTTCCTAGATCAGTTTGTCATTGTCTTCATTGACGACATTCTGGTTTACTCTCAGACGGAGGAGGAGCACGCTGAGCATTTGAGGCAAGTTTTGCAGACACTTCGTCAGAACGAGTTGTATGCAAAGTTTGAGAAGTGCGGGTTTTGGCTGAAGGAAGTCCAGTTCTTGGGTCACATTATTTCCGACCAGGGGATATCAATTGATCAGGGAAAGGTGTCAGCGGTGAGGGAGTGGGGACAGCCCACGACACCAACGGAGATTCGTAGTTTCTTGGGCTTAGCAGGATACTACAGGAGATTTATTCGGGGTTTCTCGGAGATAGCAGGTCCGTTGACACATCTTACTCGTAAGGGTGTGCCATACATCTGGAGTGATGCCTGTCAGTTGGCATTCGATGAGTTGAAGGACAAATTGACCTCAGCACCTGTGTTAGCATTGCCGAGACCGGGGGTTGAGTATTTGGTTTACACCGATGCGTCTTTGCAAGGGCTTGGAGGTGTTTTGCAGCAGGAGAGACAGGCCATAGCTTATGCTTCCCGTAAGCTTAAGCCTCATGAGAAGAATTACCCCACGCATGATTTGGAGTTGGCAGCAGTGGTATTTGCCTTACGGATTTGGAGGCACTATCTGTTGGGGGAGAAGTTTCAGCTGTTCACGGACCACAAGTCACTACAGTATTTGTTCACGCAGAAGGAATTGAACATGCGGCAGCGTAGGTGGCTTGAGTTTGTGAAGGACTACCAGTTCGACATCCAGTACCACCCGGGTAAGGCTAACGTGGTAGCAGACGCGTTGAGCCGCAGGCCAGCAGATGAAGTGGCAGAGGTATGGAAGGCTAAGTGGAAGGAATTGGGACACCAGGATGCAGTGGCCCGATCTTTCATGTCTGCAATGACCGTTACACTGCAGATTGTCACGAAGGTAGTACGGGCACAGGCCGATGACCCATTCTGTCAGGAGCAGATAGTTCGATTACTTACAGAGGGAGCCGAGTCCTATACCGTTAGCTCAGACGGGGGATTGCGCTTCAATGGGAGGTTGGTAGTTCCGGAAGGGGAAGAATTGCGGCACGATGTTATGGTTGAGTCGCACGGCTCACGGTTCGCGGTACATCCCGGAGGGGACAAAATGTACCAAGACATGAGACGGCAATATTGGTGGAGCGGTATGAAGAGAGATATCGCTGAGTTTGTCTCGAAATGCGCCACTTGTCAGCTTGTAAAAGTGGATCATCAGAGACCAGCAGGATTGCTACAGCCGTTGGAGGTTCCGGTGTGGATGTGGGAGAGCATATCCATGGACTTTATCACGGGGTTGCCTACGTCGCAGAGGGGTCACGACTCCGTTTGGGTAATTGTGGACCGATTGTCCAAGGTCGCTCACTTTTTACCCGTTAGGACTGATTACACTGCGGGTCAGTATGCCCAGCTCTTCATTTCAGAGATTGTGAGACTTCACGGTGTGCCCCTAAATATCGTGTCTGACAGAGACAAGATATTTGTTTCGAGGTTTTGGGAGAGTTTCCAGGAGGCCATGGGCACGGAATTGCGGTTGAGTACGGCTTATCATCCGCAGACCGATGGGCAGACAGAGCGCACCAACCAGATGTTGGAGGACATGCTACGCATGTGCATTATTGACTTCGGGGGTGGATGGGAGCAGTACCTTCCACTGGTGGAGTTTGCTTACAACAACTCCTATCAGTTCACGATTGGCATGGCTCCGTTTGAGGCATTGTACGGTAGACCTTGTCGTTCCCCAGCATGTTGGTTGGAGGTGGGGGACAACAAACTACTTGGGCCGGAAGTGATACAGGATACTTCGGCAAGGATTGAGTTGATTCGGAGTCGCATTCGGGTAGCTCAAGACAGGCAGAAGAGTTATGCTGATGCGAAGAGGTTCTTCAGGGAGTTCCAAGTAGGGGACCAAGTTTTGCTCAGGGTTTCTCCGATGAAGGGGATTATGCGATTCGGGAAGAAGGGGAAGTTGGCACCGAGGTATGTGGGGCCGTTTCCTATTATTGAGCGGATCGGACCCGTTGCGTATAGACTTGGACTACCGGAGCACTTGCATCGGATTCACGACGTGTTCCATATTTCCTCGCTGAGGAAATACCTTAGAGATAATTTGGCTCATTCTCACATTGCTGTGGAGAATATCGATCTCCAACCGGATAGCTCTTACGAGGAGGGGCCAATTGCTATTTTGGACCGAAGCGAGAGGAAACTACGGTCAAAGATAGTCCCGTTAGTGCGTGTTCAGTGGCGACATCACAATGTTGAGGAGTCCACATGGGAGCGCGAGGATGAGATGCGCGAACGTTCTCCAGAGTTATTTTTAGCAGGTACTTTCTAGTTTCGAATTTCGGGACGAAATTCAGTTATTAGGGGGGAAGTATGTAATACCCCGTACTTTTGGCTATATTTATTTATGGGATTAATTAATTAATTGTTGTATTAATTGGAAATTAATTCGGGTTATAATACTAATGTAGTGCGAGTTAGTATTTGATTAGGTGCATATATGATTATATATGAATTTGGAATTTGAAAATTGTCGTGAGATTTATATACGGCATCTTAGAAATTTTGTTGAGACGCGTGGGACCGCCGCGTCACGGTATAATATTTTGTTAATAAAAGTGAATTTAAAATCTATAATCCGTATGGTCGTTTTGAGTGCGCCAACGCGTCCGGAAGGGTCGAGATAGTCAGAAAACACTAGCCGGGGGTATAGTTTGGGTCCCGGGGTATTTTTAGGCCATCCCGGCACTATAAAGGGTATTTTAGTAATTTGATATTTTTGGGTAATTAAAAGTGACGAAAATGGAGAGTTATAATCTGATAAGGATTGACCCAACCAACCCTTATTAACCCAACAAGCTACGGAGGTTTATTATATTAGGTTTTCATAAGTTTCCCTCAAACCAAACCCTAGCCACCTTGAGCCACCATTGAAGGAGAGCTTGGAGAAGGAGAGAGATAGAGGAATTCTGCAGAGATTCTTCACCAAATCAACACCAAATTCGAAATCCAACCAAGGCAAGTGGTTTAATTATGTTTAACTTCAGCAAATGTTCTTTCCATGTTAGCAAATTGAAGATTTATAATTGTTATTGGAAGATGAATGAAAAACCCATGATTAATTGAACTTAGGTCTGAATTTTGAGGATAAATTGCATGTAGACTAGTTGGTGACGATTAATCTGATGTGAATACATGATGGGTTGAAAGAAAAATGAATTAAATTCTGGGATTTGATGATGATATTATGTTAGGGTTCATGTTCTTGAGAAAATCTGGAAAAACTAGGTTTTTATGATGATTGATCCATATGTAGCCTTTAGATGTTGAATTATTGATTTATGGACGTTAGTAATACTGTAGGTTTGTTATATGGCATTACTATGACGTTATATCTGAGAATCATACGTTAGAAATTAGTTTTGGGATGGATTAAAATCTGCAGAACGAAGCAGTCCGTAGCCATACCTGTTCGATCGATCGATCGACATTCATCAGTCGATCGATCGACTAGATCGATCGAGCGACATTCATAGGTCGATCGATCGACCTTCCCAGAATGAGTAAAATATTCCTTAATTTGATTTTAATGGTGGAAATCCTCGGAGAATACGTTTGTAGACCTTATGAATACCCTCACCCTTGAGGAAGACCAGTAGGAGTGATTATTATAGTGGACTTTAATTAGAATGCAATTCGGGGAATTATTCTAGGTTATTGAAATTCGTTAGAGAGGTAACGTTTGGGTTAATAGTGCAAAATTGTGTAATTCGATGAAATAAGGTTTAGGGCAGAAGTAAAGACCTTAGGTATATAGATGTCATATGTGGGAATTATGGGAACTTAATAGTCTATTCAAGATAGGTTTTAAGGATAAGGGACTATGGCGTGAGACGTGTCGGCAATTTAACTTTATATTAATGGGAGACTTGAGAAATATATAAATTTGGAAATGGTATAATGATGTAAAGTATTACAATTATACTACGGTGATTACTAAGATGCGTGTATACTTAGTATTGATATAGTATTTGTGTGTATGACATACCTACCATACTTGCTATCACGGGAGGTTTGCGTTCGCTTAGGACCCTCTAATCCTTGTGTGCCTACGGGGGGGATTTAGACTGGTACCTTGATGAACATAGATCATAGAAGGACTTATTGTGATATTAATAAGTCTGCATGACCATGGGAGCGTAGGTATGTGCGTGACCCATGTGATGGTGACTGTGTTCGCCTCCATTATTTGTGATGTTGTTATCGGTAAACTATTCCTGAGAGATTCGGAATATGTAATCCTTATGTACGTGATGTACCGGGATGGATAGCAGAGTATGTGTGCACTACAGCTTAGATTGCGGGGTGCTTGTATTGTATATTTATGATGTGAATAATATACATTAAATTAATGGAAATCCTCATGTTAATGTTGTAAAAATATTACGGTATTGTTTCGAGATATATATGAGTTAGCTGATACTTATATCAATGACATAGTTAGTAACTGAGTTTACGTTAAACCTCTATTTAATTACGAGCGTTGTTATGTTAAATGGAACCTAGTAATATGGGTAGAACCTTTGGCAGTCTAGCTAGTTATGTTGTCAGTTAGCTAGTAGGATGGGTCGATATAGATGGGTACTTACGTTAGGAGTGCACAGTTAGTCGAGAGGTGAGAATTTAATGTGAGTGCACGTCCTAACATGTACTTTGCATTTAATGTCTTAAATGTTTTTAAAGCACTTGCAGGTTTTTAAAATGATTTCCACTTTCGGGCTCTGACCCATTTGCTTTCAAATATATTTTCTTGTAAAACCATTTTAGGTGCCCAGCCACAAGGACACCAAGCATAGGATTCTCATTCAGGTGACGAGCTGTAGCTGTTTGTGGAAGCTACAGGGACTTGCTTTTAGACGCCTCTCTCATTTGGATTCCAGTCTCAGTATCTATCAGTTGTAGGGCATGTTGCCCAATTCTATTAGACATTTTTACATTTCAGTTTTCAGACTCTAGCATGTATTGCTCAGTATTCAGTTTTAGTTATTTATTTCAGTTACTTATCAGTTGTGGGATTTGTATTGAGGAGTTTTTCCTCCAGGTTTTATTTACATATTGTGATGGTTTTTCATTCTATTTCAGTATGGTGAATGGTGTTATTTAGTTATTCATTACTCTTGTTGCATGTTAATCTGATTTATTAAAAACTTGGAACTTACTTTTTAAATACTAGGTGGTTAGAAATCTTTAAAATGTTTTCGACAGTGATGCTATTAACTGAGCCAACTTGGCATTTTGAATTAATTTTATAAAGGAGTAGCTACCCGGTGTTTAATTAGTCGGGGTGTCACACTTTAGAATCGCAACACAACACTAGGATATATGGAAAATGGATTTATGAAATGAAAGTTTTATATGGGTGAAGAGGGAGATGAGGGGTTAATAATATGGAGAGTGTGGGGGATATGAAGTGAAGAGTTGAGAGATATTAGGGGAGAGAAATCGCCCTTAACTTAGAGAGAGATGGGAGAAATTACAAAAATAAACAGCTAAAAAAAAGCCCAACCGACCTGTTATAAGCCCGGTCGACTAAACGACCTCGGAATGTCATTCGAACAACATCATTAGAATGACATACGAACGAACAATCGAACGATATTGTAGGTCAGGTTTGGGGGAAGGATAGATCGAATCTCATTTGAATGACAAATCGAACAAGATTTCAGACTTTTCACAAACAAATAAAAATAAAAAAATTGAAAAAAAATGAAAGAGTATAGGCCCAATAATGTTAAAAACCCAAAAAAAATTGATTTTTAATTGTCCTAGTTAGAGTTGAAAGAAATCGGACCATGGAAATGGAATGAATGGGAACAATGTGAGTGAGAGAATTGCCTAAGATAACACACAAGTATAAGATGAAAAATAATATATCTACACAATATTCACTCACATCAACCTTGTGATAGATAAGAGAGTCCAATTGGATACTAGTCGCATAAAAAAAATGCCTAGATGTTTCATGATTCTTCAGCCAATAGCATCACTTTAAAAAGCAATATTATGACTTATTGTGCAAGCCCATTAATCTTCCACCTATGTCTCCCACAAAAGCATATAATTTCTGAATTTTACACAATATTTTGCTTACTACACATTGGCCTTGGAAATTTGGCATTTTTTAAGGCATATATATTCTTTTAGACTCTTTTTGTATTGTAAATGGTGGCTATTCACACAAAAAAAACCTGACTCGATTCCATTTCTTAAAACATATTAACTTTATCGAATAAATGTTTTTCTATTTTCTCAATCCGAAAAATTATTCTTACGTGAATAATTATTATGTATATTGCTTATAAGATTAGGTGACAAATTTGATATGACAACACTTTACTTCACCTAACATATATAAAGCAACATAGACATCCTTAAGATTTCGTGATAGGTGTGTTTATGAAAGGCAATTATATGAGGCAATCATACAAGAATATATCATAAACAAGCATCAAAGAATCACAGAAATGCATAAAGAGCACAAGCGGATGAAATTCGACTAGCTACTCATCGAAAGCCACATGAACTTGGAATGATATAGTGATCCAAAAGTCTTACACACATAACCTTAATGGACAAATGAAAATGTTTTTGGAACTTTTGAAAATATATCTAATCTAGTTCATAAGTAAAACGATAGACAATACGCACAACATAAACTAGATATACGACTCCGAACATGATCAATAGAGCAAACCCCAATGGATTTCCTAAGAGAATCGTCATTTATAGGTTTGGTAGTTATGTAGGCCAATTGATGATCGATTCATACAAAGCTTAAGGGAACGACTTTCTCTTCAACTAACACTCGGATCAAATGCTCACGAATCCTAATGTGCTTAGTTCTACAATGTTGAATGGGATTTTAGGAAATATGGAATGCACTCATATTATCACAATAAATAGTCATTAAATACCGTAATCCTCCAACATTTACTTTATCCAAATAAGTTGAGTGCAACAACTCTTGGAGGATATGTACTAGGCCTCCCTTGTTGATAAAGAAATGGAATTTTGTTTCTTGCCCATCCATGAGACAAGTGCACTTCCAAAATAGAAATATCCACAAGAGGTTCTCTTACAACCATTAACATCTCCTATCCAATCTAGATCCGAATACGCCGATAGACAATCATTATTTTTGAAAGACTACCAAATCCTAAACGATAGGATCCCACTAACATATTTGATAATGCGCTTAATGGAAAGTAAATGGGACTCTTTCGGGGCATCTTGAAAATGCACACAAACTCCTACACTAAAATAAATATTTAGATGACTAACGGTTAAGTAGAGTAAACTATTTATCATGCTCTTAAAAAGAGTGTTCTATGCACCCTTTCCTTTAGTATCCTTACTAAGCTTAATAGATGAAATCATGGGTGTACGTGCATGCTTAGTGGAGTCCAGATTAAATTTCTTCACAAAAATATCATGATATTGAGTTGACACACTTGAATACCTAGGAAGTACATGAGCACGTAGACCATACTCATGTCAAACTCACTTTTCATTTCTTTCGCAAATATTTGTGTATGTTTGTCACATGTGGATCTGAAAACTATATCGTTGACATACACTTGGGCAACTAAAATAGCCTCTCTTCTCGATAAAAAAAAACAACGTCATATCTACTCCCCTCTCGAGAATCCAGGAGTAAGGAGATAGGAATTAAGCATCTCATACCAAGAACAAGGTGCTTGCTTCAAACTATTTTGGGATTTCTTTAAGTAAAAGATGTGATTCGGGTGCTTAGGGTCTTCAAACCATTTTGGTTCTTCCACATAAACATCCTCCTGAAGAATGCCATTTAGTAAGGCACTCGTGACATCCATTTGATAAATCATGAATTTAAGATGGCATTCTATGAATAGTCAAAGGTGAACAAACTCTAACCTTGCAATAGGAACAAATGTCACATCAAAATTAGCACGCTCTATTTGGGTGTATCCCTGGGCAACTAACCTAGATTTGTTACGAACAATGACACCAGTTTCATCCATTTTATTTTTGAAGATCCATTTGGTACCAATGACATTAATATCACTAGGTTGCCTAACTAACTCCCAAACATGATTCGTTTGAAATTAAAGAAAACTCTTATTGCATGGCATTTATCCAATGTTTATATTTTAGTTCTTTTTTCAAATTCTTAGGTTCGATTTTAGAGGTTTAACAAAAATAAGTAACTTCAATTTCAAGTTGCACCCTAGATAGTACCCTAGATAGGACAACTTAAAAAAGTATTGGTAGGAGTTAAGTCTAGTGAAGAGAGACCTAGTTTAAGGCTTTCCATCCTTAAGAAAACCAAACTAGACGATTAAATCCAAACTAGATGATTAGTTGTCCTATCTAGGGTGCAACTTGAAATTGAAGTTACTTATTTGTGTTATACCTCTAAAATCGAACCTAAGAATTTGAAAAAAGAACTAAAATATAAACATTGGATAAATGCCAAGCAATAAGAGTTTTCTTTAATTTCAAACGAATCATGTTTGGGAGTTAGTTACGCAACCTAGTGATATTAATGTCATTGGTACCAAATGGATCTTCAAAAATAAAATGGATGAAACTGGTGTCATTGTTCGTAACAAATCTAGGTTAGTTGCCCAGGGATACACCCAAATAGAGCGTGGCCAAATCTAGGATCATCGGATTGGGGGTGAGCTCTGATCGCAAGGGGAGGACAAGGGGGTGAGCTCGCGGGTGGCCAAATATGGGATCATCGGATTGGAGACGAGCGACACCGGGTTGGATCGAACGGTGGATTCACATGACGCGAAGCTGTCCCGTTTGGAGGCGACGGTCCAAGATATGTACGCATTCATGAAGCGTACATTGGGCAGAGACCGTAAAGGGAAAGGGAAAGGGAAGGATAAGGTGGTGGAGGAGGAGGTGCGGGAGGACGAGGCGTAGGATGACGAGGATGTGGACCTCACTGCTTCATCACCGACATGTTCGTACTTCGATGATCCACTTCCCTATTTGGCGCCCTTCAACAGACCAATGTCAACACTTGGTTGGCCGAGCATGTTCATATTGGACGTATTTGATGGCCAGCGGATAGGGCGGGGGTTGAGGGACCCGAATATCGTCGAGGGTGGAATAGTTCATGGACGTGCGCTTCAAGAGATGGAGTCTGGGGTGCTCGTCACGCATGTCATACCCGGGAAGGAGAACTCCCTATTGTGGTTGCGCGAACAATGCGGCACAACGTATATTAGTGGGTGCGTCCATTCGTATGTCGTGTGGCCTACTCACCTCCTCAGTTTTAACAATACACCACACATGTAGTGACATTGTTTTAAGTTTGAATTGAATTGTTATAAGTTTGAATTGAATTGTTTTAAGTTGTTACATTTGAATTATATCGTGATGCATATTGTCTCTATTTGAATATATATTTGCATTATCTTTAGTTTGTTTGAATATATGATCTCTGGAACAGGTACAACGTTGCTATAACAGGTACAAATATACTGCTGGGCAGTGGCAGTGGCCATACTTCCCAGCAGATTTTTTTTAAATTCTGCCCAGAATCGTCACGGTCATTGACCGTGACAAGTCCGTGACAAAAAGTTGTCACGGACGTGTCACAGTCAATGACCGTGATAATTTTTTTTAAAAGGGTCACGACTTTGTCACGGTTATAAACCGTGACAAACGTGTCACGATCATTGATCGCGACACGTTCGTGACACAAAACGCGAGTTTTGTGTCAAGGTCAATGACCGTGACACGACCGTGACAAAAAACGTTATCTCGCCTCGAAATTTCACTGTCATTGACCTTGACAAGTTGGATTTGTCAGGGTCAATGACCTTGACAATAGTGCAGATTTGGTGTAGTGAGAAGGAACTAAATGGCTTTATCCTTATGTTATCTCTTAAGCTTAGTCGTACACTCATGCGCTCTATGACCTTGTCCCTCACACTCAAAAACATCTATTTGAATCATTATTTTTTAAGGTTATCCCTTTTAGAGTTCTAATTTTTAATGTCTTTTGATCCCAACCATTAGAACTTCTGGCTGCCTTGTTTTTATTCTTCTCAAATTTCGTTTTTTCAAATTTTCAATGTTGCTTTTTAAACTTAATAAACTTTTTTATTTTTTTTAGCAAATAAGGCCATATCATCAGGATCCACATCGAATTCGGACTTTCTTTTTAGCTTTTAGAGAAACTCCCTTATTGTTCTTTCTGTTATCTTTAGAAAACATGTCCAATTCATATGTTTAGAGATCACCTACAAGCTCTTTTAATTTTTAATGAATTTAACACTCCTAAAATATTAAGAAATGTGACTTTCGAGATGAAGAGACTAGGGAAAGATCTAAGAATCTTCTTGTCCAAATGAGCTTCAAGGATATTCCCCTAGACTGAAACATGAGTTCACAATATTGAAAATATGGGCACAAAACTCATCGAAAGTTTTACTTTCTTTCATGGTGACAGTTTGAATTTGAGTGGTTAATGTTTGAAGTTTAGACACCTTAACCACACTCGTTCCCTCAGGAGTAACTTGAAGAATGTCCCGTGCCTCCTTTGAAGTTTCACAAGTCATGACACGATGAAATTCCTCGGGACTAGCGGCACTGGGCAAAGCATTTAAATTTTTATAACTAAAATTAAATAATTTCAACTCATCCTCATTCCATTGCTCTACATGTTTTTAAGAAGTTTATTTTTCAACAACAATAGTGTAGACACCTCATTCTGTTACCCCCTAACTCTCCTTAGGTCCCTAGTACCTCCACTCATCACTGTAAACCCGGGTCACGTCCCGAGTACTAACCTAAAAGCCATCGGGCACTCCCCGACTCAGTTTGACCCAAAAGTCAAACTCTTCATCTCGATCGAGACTGAATGAATCTTCAAAGCGCACTGAATACCCTTTCCAATGGACCGCTCCGTGCGCGATTTCGACTTACCATGCGGACGAACGATTCATTTGCGCCCGAAACCCTACCTGGAGGCCACCGGGCGCTTCCAGGCTCTGTTTGACCCAAGTCAACTCTTCAGCTTGACCGAGGATAAATGAATCTTCGAAGGGCACTGAATACCCTTTCCAACGGTCTATCCCATGCTCGATTCTAACTTACCATGCGGACGAACGATCCGTTTGACTCCGAGAGGTCACCAAATGCTTCTCGGGCCTGGTTGACCAAAGTCAACTCCCCAAACTGAGCCAAACTCTTTGGAAAGTAGAAGTACACCTCTTAACCTTTCCAACGGTCCGTCCCGTGTGCGATTCAGACTTACCATGCGGACGAATGATCCATTTGCGTCCGAATGATTCCATGTCCAGCGGACTGACAAACGCTTCCGAGCCACATTTGACCCAAAGTTAACTCCCAAACTCGGGAGCGGTCCAAAGGACTTTCTAAGGTATCTGAAATACCTTTCCGACGGTATGCCTCGTGCGCAATTCTGACCAATGGTTTGCCCTCGGTGGCCAATTTTCGAAAAAGCCTGAAACACACTACCAAACGGCAGGTCTCAGAATCTGCCTATCGGCACCTTCCTGCCGGCAGGCAGGAAGGGCTCTAAGACGATCGATAGTCCCCTGGAGATATAAAAGGAGGCTTTGGCCTCATTTGCAGGGGAGCTCAGATCAGAAGCAAATCACTCTCAGTAAACCCCCAGAAACCTCTCTCGAAGGCAACGTGATTTCAACTTTCAAATCCCTTTTTCACTTCCACTTTTCATCATCCCTTTCACCAAACTTGATGAATTAACCACCCTCCATCATCATCCAAGTGCAAGGTCTGCTTTTCAACATTCAAGATCAAGCTCAAGGTCTCCAAGAAGGTCCAACTTTCTCAACCCTCCCCTAAATTCTCTTAAATTTGCAATAACTTGTTTTCTTACTTAGCACTTTTATTATCTCATCTCACACATCATAAATATACTTTTTATCTAGTATTATTGCACATCTCCTATTTTCATATAACTAAAAACCCAAAAAACAAGAAAAAGAGGGTTTGCTCATAAATTCCAAGTAGGGATTCTCACACTTTTTTCACACTTTTCTCACAACTAAAACACTTTTTCTACGCACACACACACACTTACAAATAAGAGATTTCTCCATTTGGATTTATGGGTTAAACCCCACCCCTCATTTATTAGCGAACTACGTGGACTTTGATGCCTTTATAGGCTACATAGGCGTCTCGGGGTAAAACCTGAAACTCGAGTCCTTTTCTCACTTTTTCTCTTATTTTCAATCTTATCTTTATCTCATTTTCCATTATATTCTATATACTTGTTCTTAGTAACGTATTATTCCATATGCGTTATCATTCCTTTATAACGGTCAATGCAGGGGTAATCACGTAAATCTTATTTTCTACACTAATCTCACATTCCTACGGATGACTCGCTTTGTCTTTTCTATGATACAAGTCGAGGATTCCTACCTCCATTCTATATATACACATGCACACATATCACGGGGGGAAATATAAAAGGAAAATAGAAAATATCCATGAGAAATCGAAAGGGCGGAATGGGTGTCTAACACCTTCCCATTTCGTAACTAAGCCTCTGAACCCTTCTCGAATCATTTGGTTTCGTACGCACCAGTATGTCTTTGGATGCCATCCTTCGGGGTGGCTCCCCCTTTTTCTTTTGTCTGTTTTGAGTAAAATAGACTAGCGACTCTAAATCTCTCTACATCTTCACACCTCACAAATCGACGCCGGTTGAAGCGCTCTCCCGAGAGGGGACGCGCGGGACCCGAAGGATCCCTTCCTCCCTCCGCGGCGGGGATCGGGGATGGACACAGTGGAGACTCTGCTGGGGATTGTTTTTTATATTTTGAGGGCTTGATTCTATTTACATGGATGATATATTTGTTTATGTTCCCCCCCCCCCCCCCCATATCTTCCTATCCCCCTTTCTCACATGTATATCCCATGCCTATGCTTATATTCACACACTTGTAGAAAATTCTCCATGTACACTTCACACCACGTGCACCTAGGATCACATGTATATCCCCATGTTGCACGCATCACCCATCCATGCTTGGTGTACCTT
Organism: Sambucus nigra; assembly: GCA_949130495.1. Taxonomy (NCBI): domain Eukaryota; kingdom Viridiplantae; phylum Streptophyta; class Magnoliopsida; order Dipsacales; family Adoxaceae; genus Sambucus; species Sambucus nigra. The sequence goes on along the minus strand of OX422216.1, from coordinate 460,031,653 downwards.
TTGGGGTACTTGTACATTGGCTCCCTATTTGGCATAATCAAGAAAGGCATTATCATCATAAGATACTAATAAGAGAATCATGCATGATTCACACGATATCACCAAAGAGCATTGATATTTACCAAATTTTACCCAGTAACTGGAGGGTCACTTAGTGATGGGCGCTGGTCCGGCAGGTCGCAGTTAGCCTAAGCGATATGACTCTCACCTTCCATTGGCCAAGTACCTTCGACGTATATCGAACGGTTCCCCCGCATTGTATCGCTTGACCGAAGTCATGATGGGAGGTATATCTCAGGGAATTCGTTCACGTACGCCGAGTATATCGAATTCGCTCTCACACGTACCATCCCCATAAGGTATATGGTGAGGCAATTCACGTACGCTCGGGTATATCAAATGGCTTGTCCACACGTACCGATTGCCCGTAAGAGCAAAACGTATATCGTGGAAGTCACGCCAAAAGGGGGAACCCATGCAGATTCACCCAACCAACTGTATACCCGCATATAGGTGTCAGACCTAGGACACGCACTTTAGATTGCCGGTTTCAACCCAAAACTCTGCCAAAATTCCGGGTCGGCCTGTCGCCCAATTTTTGAGCATTTTTTTAAAACGGGACCCTGTCCGTAAGCCTGTTACAAGTCCAAACCGTAGCCTTGCATATATTAAAAACCCCACTTTTCCAGGCTCGGGTCCCGTCCGGCATTGCATTTAGGAGAATTAAATACAAGTGAGAACATAATAATCATAATAATCATGCTGAGTTCCGTCTCCAAAAACATTTCTCCCTTCTTTATTAAAAATCCAAAAATATTTCTCCCTTCTTTATTAAAAATACAAAAATATTTCTCCCTTCTTTATCAAAAATCCAAAAATAGTTTCTTCCCTTTTTTCTCAAAAATAAATCTTATCCTACGCCTTCTCAGGTCGATCGCACACCCTTGGACTGGCTCCTTATTGGCTTAGGTCTTCATTCAAATCACCTCGGAGTTTTTGTCGCTCCTCTACTACTTCTTTCGAATCCGGAATCCATCCATCATCCATGGAGAATGCAGATCAACCACCAGTCATACAACCGGATCCGCCGACAGTCCTAGCTCAGCTCGTGGCCAAGATTGACAACCTCCAAGCTGAGGTTCGAGAAATGCAACGAAACCAAGTTCCTATGCCCCAAGAGCCCGAGGCCCTGTTACCTCGTGCTATGGGTCCACCCGAGCCCATTTGGGTCCCGGAGGAATATCAGCACGCTCTACATGCTCCTCCTGCCAATGGACCGCCGCCTGCCCAGCTTTCGATGCCAAACATTACCCAGCCTGTGGCTAACCTGCCTGTGGTCGCTGATCCAAAGGAGGAGGAGTTGAACAAAGTCAAAGAAGATCTTAAGATGCTCACTAATAAGTTCGACCAGGTCCGAATCTCTGGGAATTACATGGACTACACCCATATGTCTCCTTATCCTAAAATAAGGTTACCCGAGAAGTTCAAGATTCCAAACATCGAGATGTTCGGAGGGAGTGGTCCCCCAATTGTTCATCTTCGTAGTTATCATCGTTCCATGACTCTACTAGGGGCTTCTGAAGAGGTAATAGCCTAACTATTTCAGCAAACTTTGATGGACAGTGCTCTCCGATAGTTTTTATCTCTTGAGGAATCCATAATCCGTAGCTTGGAGGATGTAGCCTGAGAATTCATGTCGCAGTATAAATACAATGAAGAGCTCGAGGTCACCCACCGTGATTTAGAGCTTCTCAAACAAAACTCTGGAGAATCAGTCAGTAACTTCATCGCCCGATGGAGGGAAAAAGCAGCTACCATGACCAATCCGCCGTCTGAGGAAGAACAAGTCAAAATAGTGAAGAAGAATTTCTTGTCCCATGTCCGAGCAACCATGGGAGGATAGTACTACCCCCACTTTTGAGCTCTCAGAGAAGCAGGAGTAGAAATCGAGGAAATTCTTGCCAAAATAGAAGTTGAACCGAAGAAGGTGACAGGACAGTTCACCCTCAGAAAATATGACAAACATGTCAGTGCCGCAGTCTCAACCATCAACAACATCTCTCAACGAACCATATCATGGGCACCAGAAAGCCGCCCTGCCCCCGTCCTTAGGGAATACACTGAGCTTCATGCTCCCCTCTCTAAAGTTTACCAAGCCCTGTTAAGCCGAAACCTTATAAAACCCTTGGATCCCCGTCCGTTACCAAACCCACTCCCAAGAAACTTCAAGACCGATGCTAATTGCGCCTTTCACCAAACAGCTGTCCATACCACCGACCAATGCTTTCACCTTTGGAAAGTAATCCAAGATCTCATCGATCGGGGTACCATCGCCCCACCAGCCAATCCTAAGCCAAACACTACTCATAACCCACTCCCAAATCACACCAATGCCATCTTCTTGAAAAAAAACCCAAATTTCGATCCATCAACCCAAATCACACCCCTATACCCTCCTAAACCTCTTCAAAGTTGCCCATATTTCCTCCTAGACCCTACTAGCCCCGCTGATCAGGCACTGTCACTTCTTACCAGAGCGTGTATCACTGTCCGGACCTGTTCTGAAAGTGGAAGTATGGATTTGTCAGAGGTATTGAATCAACTCTTAGAGTTCGGACTGAAATTGCCCTCACAGATGATTATCAATTATCAGAGGTTCAGCGCGCTATTTTTGGAAGCACAAAAATGGGCTCGAGAATGAGATAGGTGGGTGGCACCAACCGACGAAGTCAGCTTAGATGATGTTGTCCAGATCATGGCGGAAGCATTCAGGAAAACCAACGACATTTGCAGTATCACCGAGTTACTTGACACTTTGAAGCTATAAGGGCGCCTGATCCCTTCACCCTTACACATCCCCACAAAATGGGAAGACCTATATGAGGAAGCCGTTGAAGTTGTGGAATGCATTGATTTCACGAGGGAAAACAGAATTATTGCCACCGAATGGAGGGAAGAATTTGAAGTTTCAAATGAAGAACAAGCTTCGGAGGAAATGGCCCAGTAGCCGACATATGTGGGATGATATCATTTGAAGAACTCCTCAGAGAAATAGATAGGGTGGCAGAACAACCTGAGATTGACGAGGAAACTGTATTTAAGTTTTTCCCTTCTTCAGTAAATCACATGACCAGATCTGGGAGACATTATCAAGTTCCAAACTCACTGCTAGCAAATGACAAGGGGAAGGGCGTTGAAAACCTTCCTAAGCCAGAAATGACCCTCGAGGAGAGCAAGATCCTCGATCAACTGAAGAAAACTCAAGCTAACATCACTCTATGGGGGCTTTTCATGTCTTCCCAGCAACACAGAAATGCTTTAATCAAGTTGCTCACAAGACCCATAGTTCCTCCTTCTACCACACCAGAAGAAGCGATGAATTTGATCGGGTCCTTGACCTCCACCCGAATGGTGTCCTTTTCTGAAGAGGAAATCCCCAAAATTGGGCCAAATCACAATCATGCACTCAACATCTCCATCGAAGTCATGGGTAAGGTTGTACCGCTTTCTCTCATTGATAACGGATCCGTTTTGAATGTCTGCCCACTGAGAACTTTCAAATGTCTAGGATTAAAAGAAAGTGACCTCGCTCCAACCTCCACTGTCGTTCGCGCCTACGATAATACCCATCGGGAGGTGACCAGAGCCATAAAACTTGCAATAGGGGTTGGACCTATAAACCCTGTCATCGAATTCCAAGTCATTGATATCTCGGTTTGTTTCAACCTGTTGCTCGGACGACCCTGGCTCCACAGTATAAAGGGTGTCTCTTCCTCATTCCATCAAAAATTGAAGTTCTTCGCCGATGGGAGAGTCATCACCATCTTGGGTGACAACGATAACACCGAGGGCGCAGGCACCAACAGTCCAATTCTCGAGATACAGCATGGGTCAAATGATATGCTCTTATCAGGATTTCGAGTTGAGCCACCTCTACTCCCGACAGGGGACGATTTCAAAGAAAGGGTGTGTCCAGAATACGACCCTCATGGCAATGTCAATGTGATTCAGATGTTCAGAAACATGCACTTTATGACCGAAATGGGGCTAGGACAAAGACAACAAGGGATACTAGAGCCCATCGAACTAAAGAAAGCTTTCCCTCCTTGCGGCTTAGGATATCAACCATCAGAACAAGAGCTCAGAATGATCCGCCAGTCTCGATCAAAGAAAGGGTTAGATTGCGTTCAAACTATCTCGGGAGATTCTTTAATGGACGATTCATTAAAGAGGGTGAACACTTCCCCTTTTGCGGCTTTCCATAACCGTGGTATGACCATACAGATAAGAAAATGAAGCCTGGAATGGAGATCTTCTTCCAAGATAGCCACCCGTGGGCCGAGAGTTTCCCACATCGCGTACAACCGCTCATCAAAAATATCTAAGAGACTGAGGAAAGAGATTTTAAAGATTCCTTCAACTTGCAGACACTGGGGCTGGCACTCTGCATGGTTCACTTAGGCACTGCATCGCTGGACCCTTTTCATCTGATCAAATCTGCTGATACACCTATCCTCAACTGGCATGCTACGCCAGTTCTACCTCTTGAAATCTCCCCTAACCCCAATGTTTACCCTGTTTCTTCTTATATTGTCTATCCGGGCTCGAATGTAATCGAGACCTCTTTTGATGAGGTTCTCAATACTGTTTTTCCTATCAATGAAATAAACAAAGATTTTGAGTATCTTGTTGTGTCTTACATTAATTGTTTTAATTCTAATCAAACTTTTGATGATGATGATTTTTGCAAATGAACAATTCTTAACTTATTTAAATAAGGTTAATAACAAACAACATAACCTCGTTTAAGTTAATGAAGAAGAGACTGTCGTTATTAATCTCGGTTCTAGTAGCCAACTGCGCGAGATTAGGATAGGGCCACCCTTGACGAGCATGAGCGCGCACAACTCAAAGAATTTCTAAAGGAGTTCGTGGATGTCTTTGCATGGTCCTACGACGACATGCCCGATATTGATCCCGAAATAACTCAGCATGAGATCCCACTCTCCCAGATTACAGGCTAGTTAAACAAAAGTTGAGAAAGCTCCTCACCGAATGGTCGCTCAAAGTCAAGGAGGAGGTGATCAAACAGTTAAACGTGGGTTTCATTTGAGTGATCGAATATCCCACATGGCTAGCACTACACCAAATCCGCCGAATTGTCAAGGTCATTGACCTTGACAAATCCAACTTGTCAAGGTCAATGACCGTGACATTTCCTGGCGAGACAACTTTTTTTGTCACGGTCGTGTCGCGGTCAATGACCGTGACACGTTTGTCACGGTTTATAACCGTGACAAAGCCGTGACCCTTTTTAAAAAAATTGTCACGACCATTGACCGTGACACGTCCGTGATAACTTTTTGTCACGGATGTGTCACGGTCAATGACCGTGACAATTCTGGGCAGAATTTAAAAAAAATCTGCTGGGCAGTATGGCCACTGCCACTGCCCAGCAGTATATTTGTACCTGTTATAGCAACGTTGTACCTGTTCCAAACATCATATATCCAAACAAACTAAAGATAATGCAAATATATATTCATGACGATGTAATCCAAATATTCAAAATAGAAATAATATACATGACGATATAATCCAAATATAATTAAAATGGACAAACTTAAAAATAATGTTACTACATGTCTTGGATAAATGTGAGGAGGTGAGTAGGCCACACGACATACGAATTGACGTACCCACTAATATACATCGTGCCGCATTGTTCGCGCAACCACAATAGGGAGTTCTCCTTACCGGGTATGACATGCGTGACGAGCACCCTGGACTCCATCTGTTGAAGCGCACGTCCATGAACTATTCCACCCTCGACGATATTCGGGTTCCTCAACCCCCGCCCTATCCGCTGGCCATCAAATACGTCCAATATGAACACGGTCGGCCAACCAAGTGTCGACATTGGTCTATTGAAGGGCGCTAAATAGGGAAGTGGATCATCGAAGTACGAACGTGTCGGTGATGAAGCAGCGAGGTCCACATCCTCGTCATCCTGCGTCTCATCCTCCCGCACCTCCTCCTCCACCGCCTTCTTTTTCCCTTTCCCTTTCCCTTTACGGTCTCCGCCCAACGTACGCTTCATGAAAGCGTACATATCTTGGACCGTCGCCTCCAAACGGGACAGCTTCGCGTCGTGTGAATCCACCGTTCGAGCCAACCCGGTGTCGCTCGTCTCCAATCCGATGATCCTAGATTTGGCCACCCGCGAGCTCACCCCCCTTGTCCTCCCCTTGCGATCAGAGCCAAGCACTTGGTTGAGTGCATCTGTGGACAAAGATGCCTTGTCGGCATCAGACTACGACTCATGCACTTCCTTAAGCTTTGCCTGAAACGACAAAAAGCACATGATTAGTAAAATAAGTAAACTAAAAAATTATAACGTAATTAACAAAAATTAAACTGTCGGATTACTTACAATCGTGGCCGCGAAGCTCGGGGACACCTCCTTGTCCTTCCCCTTCTTCGTCCGAAGAGCCACATAAGTATCGAGCCTATGTGGCTTACCCCCTGGCCCACTCCCTACCCCCTGAAATAAAATAAAGTAAAGTAAAGTAAAATTAGTATCGGCCCCGCAAAGTAAAATAATGAAGAATAATATATTTCTGTAGTTATAAAAAAATTAAATCTTACCTGCATCCTATGCTCCACCTCGGCATAAGAGGTCCGCCCGGAGTAGTGCACGTCCGTCTTTTTTGCCCGATTTTCCCTCCCCGATTGACGAGATGCCAATTGTCGATCCTCGATCTCATTGTCAATGAACTTCTGCCATTGTGCCAATGAGATCGGCTCCTTGGGGGGGACAGATTCATGCCATTAGATAATCGACTCTCGTGTTTTCCCAAAGTACCGTGCCCGCATATTTTTTTTCCACGACTTGAGTTGCTCCCTAATCTGCTCCAACACGGGATCACGTAGCTTTGGATCCAAGTTGAATTGTTCCTGTCCAACAAATACAATGTTAGTTGCGAATAAATATAAATATATTACTTGTAGTACCGCCCAAATAGCTAACTTGAGCTCATATGGCACCTCCTTCCAACTCATAAACCCCGAGCCGATGACCGTCTTTAGCAGCTCGAGGGATCTCGCTAATAACTCCGATTTGTTCTCGACGGTAACCCCAAATTTTCCATATTTGGGGAGCCTAGGGGCGGAGGAGCCCTCGTCGCCTCCTCTACCACCGAGCCCAGACGACATCATCATAAACAGGATCATCATCTTCGCCTTAATATCTGAAGGAGACATTTGCTGTAAAAAAATGTTATTACTACAGATAAAAAAAAATGTTAATAGTACACATATACACACCCCTACCCCACCCCCACCACACACACGCACACGTCATTCCACTTTTAAAACTAACCAACCCAGCATTTCATCAATTAAACTAACAATTAAAGTATACAATTATTAATTTACTAATTTACAATGAGGGACAATCCTACTTTCATATGAAATTGGCACTAATTATTAAATTACTTTCATCTAAAACTATACAATTAAAATTACAATTAAAGCTATACAATTTCTTAATTAAAGATATACAATTGTTAAAATTGCCCCTCCACACCCCCCACACCCCACCCCCACCCCCCACCACACCCCTTGCCCCCTCCCCTCCCCCCGCCACGCACACACCTACGCACACGCACACACCCCACCCCCACCACCCCACCCCCTCCCCCCACCACGACCGTGACAACTACATTTATTGTTTATCAATAAAATTATGGCATGAGATAATTATAATTGGAGCATAAATTTCATTATCATAAAGGGATAAATCCAACCAAGTACAGAGATTCTACAAATTAAAGTGAGAATTAAATTTAAGACTTTCTAACAACATGCATGTGTATGGATTCTACATAGTTGGGCACGAAAGTAACTAATGATATTCTTAAAAACATACAATTGGCAACATTTTGTGAATTTACTAAACTTTATATAATATTATCAAATTCTGTTAAAAAATTATCTAGGGTTTTACCTAATTGAATTAATTTCATGAATAAAATTATTATCAATTTAAATATTTATATAATTAAATTTAACATATGAATTCTAGAACTTTTAGGTAAATTTAACATATTAAATTTATATAGTTAGAAAATTCCACCCCCACCCCCACCCCCTCCCCCCACCACACCACACCCCCACTACCCCCCTCTCCCACCACACACCACCATACACACACATATACACAAACCCCACCCCCTCCCCCCACCACACCTGCACCACCCCACCCCCATTACCCCCTTCCCCCCTCCCCCACCACACACCACCACACACGTATATACACACACATACACATATACATATACACACATATATATACTGGTGGTTCCAAAATATGGCTAGTGATTCAAGTGCAAATCTATCGCAACAAGTAATATCCGGTAAGTACGGAATCGTGATCCACAGGGATTGAAACACTCCTAAGAGAACAGGATTGGGGTAAAGGGATTCTCTAAACGTCGCAAAAGTTAAAGTGTAAAAGATGATTTAATAGTTTGGAAAAGTGATTGAGAGTAATCTCTAAACTAACATACTATTGATGATCAGATGATTAATTAATAATTACGGAACTATGAAAAGAACTAAGGTAAGCTTGAGTTCAAGAAATTAAAGGGATCGAGGATCATCTTCCCACCTCGGATTCACAAAGAAGGGGATTATAGGTCATGGTTGAAATTAATTCTAATCGAGCATAACTAATTAAGTCCGAACATCAACCATGTAGAGACTAAACTCAACAATGGAGGATTAGGGGTTAATTAATTATTGCTAGATGGGTTGGGTTTGTAGTAAAGCTTCAAACACTAGCCCTTGCATGATAAGAGATGTTAAGAAACTATGATACTCCAATACCAACACGTGAAGTTCCATTAGAACAATTATAAACCAAACCCTAAATATGAAGTTCAAGCATCCAAGGTGGGATTTTGATCCCCAATCACTAGTCTAGCTACTCATAATTGAAACTACACTACACATGCTAGTTAACAACATACTTAAGGTAGTTATCTAGTTTAAACACAAACCAATGCAAGAGATGGAATTAAATGCAAGTTAAAGCTAGTAGAACAAGTAGAGAAGAAGTAATTGAACCTTCCTTGCATTAATAACAACAATTCAACTAGTAATCAAAGCTTTACAAGTTGGTAAAAACCATAAATGAACTTGACCTAGGAGAGAGAAGAGAGTGTTTTTATATATCACCAAATATCTAACAAAAGTAATCTCCCTACAAAAGAGGAAAAACAAGGGATAAATCCCCAAAAATCCAACCAAAATGGCAAACTAGTAATAAGAAGAAAGCTGGAAATGCAGGGCCGAATCGATTCGGTGCTAAATCCGAATCGATTCGAAAGTGTAGATATTTTCTCCTGTATGTAACCGAATCGATTCGGTAGTAATGGCGAATCGATTCGGGCCTGCTGTGAGAAGGAGAGTTGCCTATATAGGCATTAGTTTTCCCATGTTTCACCGAACTTTCGTAACTTCTTCGTTTGAGGTCGGATTCAAGCACCGTCGGAGGCCACGCGAAGATAAGAAGAAGGTCTACAACTTCTGTGAAGAAATCGGGATCCAAACCCGAGTGCTGAAATTACCAAAATGGCCCCGACTGTGCAAGTGTCAACGGAACTTTTTCGGATCAAAACCAAACTTCCCAAAATGCATTCCCGAGACCTATAAAAGCTCAATAAAGACACATACAAAGTTTATATGATGAATTCAGGGTTAGTCAATAAATGAGTATAAGAACCGGGAAATACATGCACGGGAATGCTAGAATGTACAAATTAACGGGGTATAAAATACAATAAAAGTGACAAATCACACCCCCTAACTTATACATTGCTAGTCCCGAGCAATGAAGTATGAAGGAACAAGGGCCAACAACGCAACCAAAATAGAGGAAATATGTACAACGAAGGAAAAATTCCACTTTCGTAGGCGAACGATTGCATTTAGCGTATGCAATAAGCCGTTTTTAAACCCCTAGGTGGCCCTAGGGGACGAGTGAGGTCTCTTGAGGGTTTCCAGGGATGACACCCACAAACATCAAATCAACTCATACTATGATACGGCAAAATCCAATGCGTAGCTCAACAAATATCTAAGAAGCACAATTTATCAACAAAGTGAACGAAGCTCACACAAAAGACGAAAATTATCGGCATTAAACAAATAACCTCAAATAAAAATCGAAACCATGGAAATACGAAATAAGCGGACACATGTGGTAATTTAGATTTGGCAAAACTTTCAAAATCCATATAAAAGCTAAGGCATGCATACTCAAGTTCTCTCCGGTTATTACACTCAACAAATGAAACACTTAGAAATGGGATGTAACACACACGGGACATGCGGCCATTAAGAGTAATTGTAAAGGGAAACTAGGCCACACACATGTCATCAATGAAGAACGCAATATAAAAGTGAAAAATACAATCTCATGAAAGGATGTCGCATATTAACCAAGAGAAAAGCATTTAAACAGATTATCGCTAATGTTCGACCTTTGAATCACATCACCCTAGGATCAAATAGGACTTTTAGGGGTATAGAATTTAGGCTAGGTTAGGGTTAGGAAAAGAAAGGGATGTGTGTAGGATCAAAGGAGATTCGGGAATATCGCGCGGGATAATGGATTTAATGGGAAACTTAGGAATAGAAATCAAATTCCACAAGCAATGTATTCATGATAGTGAGACTTTGATATTCGTATACATGGTGAAATGGGAAACAACTAGGACCCATTTTATTCGATACTTATTCTTTTCTTTTCTTTGATTTTCTCTTCTTTTCTTTGATTTTCTCTTCTTTTCTTTGATTTTCTTTGATTTTCTTTTCTTTGATTTTCTTTGATTTTATTTTCTTTTATTTTCTTTTCTTTGATCACTCATAGCTTGATTGCAATCCATATAAACAACATCATTCAATCCCGGGAACAATCCCTAGTCAAGGTACGGAAGGAGTAAATAAGGGTTTAGGACTCCAATGTGGAGTTGGACAAGGGATTTGGGGTTGAAATGAAAGGAATAATAAGGCTCAAGGGGGTTGACTAGGGGAAACATTTAAGGGAAAGGTCAAGGTCATATGGGGTAAACAACAAGGGCCTATAATCCTTTCCTAGAGTTTCATGTGATTCGCGGAACTCAACACCATTGAAAATCATGCTCAAGTGATAAATCAGTTAGTATGCAATCAAATGAAAAGAAAATGAGATCGTCAATGAGTTTATTGACAAGAAAGAGATAGAGTGGGTGTATACGCTCACAAATGATGATAAGTCTCAATTTTCGCTTTTGTAAGGGTATAGCATGCGCCATAGAATAACGAATTTGAAACACTTTTAAACCAAATCATAAATAATTATCTGTGTATATGCTCAAAGCTTCACAGTTTAATTTTATGATGCTATTCACAATGCAAACAATAACGGGCTAAAGGGTAATAAATCAATGACTCAAAGCATGCTTCATAGCTATACAATAGGATATGTCGATCATATAAGTAATCATAGTAGATATGAGAAAAAAAAATTACTACTAACATGATAACCGGCATCACAATTGTATACCATACCCCCTAACTTGAATGAAACATTGTCCCCAATGTTAGTAGGGATAAAAAGAGAAAAGGGGTATGAAAATAGTCACCCCGTAAGGAGTAACTCGAGAAACGCGCAACGGCATGCCTATTACAAGTTAGTACCATAAACAATAATATATACTAAAGAGATATATACAAGAACAAATATGAAACTGAAAATGAGTAACTTCATTAATAATTAAGAGTTGTGTACATGGGGCACAATAAAACCAAAATTAGAAAATACAATAAATGTACTCTCTCCTCCCCACACTAACACACAACTACAAAGATACAAACCCAAAAATCAAAATTAACAACCATAAAAAATTCAGCAGCAGAGAAAGTAGGATGACCGCGGCCTACATATCGTTCGGATGGCGGCTCGGGGACTTGGGCGCGGGGGGGTCACGAGGGGCATATGGGTCATAGAGGTACGGAGGCACAGGAGCCTCGCCGCCACGTAGGTGTGAAAATAAATCCATCTGCGCCCGAGTAATCATGGAGATATCGCGCTCGTAAGCGCCCCGATAAGCAGTAAAATCATCCCGGAACGCAGCAAAGCTCGACATATAAGCGCCCCTAAACTCGGAAAAATCCGCCTGTAACTCATCCATCCGCACCCCGAGATACGCGATGGGGTCTAAAGTAGATGGGGCTGGCGGTGGGATAGGATGAGGAACATCCGGAATATCCGGCATAGGGGCATCCTGGGCATCAAAGGCACGCTTCTTCCTCCTCTCCCAATAGTCCTGCCCCAAGCTTTTTGCGATAGTCTTATCATTAAACACCTTGGGCAACCTTGGTATCTTGTCGCTGCCCAAAACCTCACACCCGGCATCCATACACATCCGGGAAATCAGACGCGCGAAAGGAAGAGTTGTGGTTCCCTTCTCGCTGTAGGCAGCGTTCACAATTTGGTGCAATATGAGGGCGGGAAGACTGATGACCATGTCATCCGATAAGAGACTATATAAGAAGAGGGCCTGCTTATAGCGAAGGACCGCCTTGGTCTGAGTGGGAATGATGGAGTTAACTGCGATGAGATGGAGGATACGGTGTACATAGGGCATGCCCGAAGTGGGGAAAGTTTCTCCCGCCCAAATCTTTCCGGGTGCAAGACGCGCAATGAGTAAGTCTTGTGGAAGCTGAGGCGCGTCTGGAAGGACCGGGTAATGAAATATCTCGGGGTTAGACGCCCTGCTAAGGTGTGTAGCCAAGATGGTCTTCGATATAGTGATCCGCCTCCCTCTCACATATGCCTCATACGCGCCGCCGCGCACAGATACCAGAGAAGTGTAGAAACGGCGCACGTGGTCCTCGTTGACCTCACCTCTCATGGCCAGATGGGCCTCCCAATTGAATTTGGCCAAAAATCGCCGCACAGAGGTCGGCATCTCCTCAACAATCACCTCCTTCTCAATAGCGATCGGGCGACTGGTTTTGAACATGGCCCGATACCATTCCATCTCTTCCTTGGAACAAAAGGAGTCAAAACCAGCTCCTCCCGTCCAGTAAACACATAGGAGGTTGGCTTGGTGATCGAAGGACCCTACAAGGCATTAATTCAACACACACTCGATAAGTGCGATGCATAAAATCAAAGTGATGGTGAAATTTGGGGAAACTAGGTTCGGATGGTGTGCGTTGGGAAAAATGGTCGAGTAGACGTAACCGACGCACACCATACTCAAACAGAGACAATTCAACAGGAATGTGCGATAAAAGGTGCGAAGATAGAGCATTAGCGCACAAAATCTTCACAGAGGTAATTTATCGAACACTTAGTGTGCAGTGTATAGAAAGTGGAGTGAAAATAACATATTGAATGTGAAATAACCCCAACAAATACAACTGAATCATCAAAGCATCATAAACAAGTTGTATTTGTTGGATTTATACCACAAACAATTAGATAATATGGAGCATTTGGCATAAAATTCGAATTTTTAAAATATCCCAAATAACCCTACTTTCTATACCAAGAACACTAAATAAGAATTGAAATTGAATAGAGTGGATTGAAGTAGTTACCTTGGATGAGGAAGCCATGGATTGAATAAGATTGGAGGAAGGGAAATGATAAGGGAGAGGGAGATTTCGCAGGCTATGGGAGAAGAGAGAATGAGAAGAGAATGCCTAAAAAAATAAGGGATTTTAAGTGACAGGGGGACCGAATCGATTCGGTGGTTAACCGAATCGATTCGCATTTCTCGAATTCAACACTGGAAGGGGGCCGAATCGATTCGGTGGTTAACCGAATCGATTTGCAAATGGAGACCTGACACTTTGGTTTAACCGAATCGATTCGCCAGAATTGCGAATCGATTCGCAATCCCAAACTTGGCTACTGGAGTGGGGAGAATCGATTCGATGGAAAACCGAATCGATTCGTCTTCTGGGGTTTGAGTTTCTGCTTTGCTGAAACATGGTTTTTTCGAAGGTGGTTGGATTGGGCTGCTAATGGGTGGATTTTTGGACCCTAAAGATGAAGTTTAATATGTACAAAGGGTCCGGGACAAAAATTTTGCACCCCACACATGCCGGGGGATGCTCGGCACAAAAACTCACAATTCCGACGTCCTATAGAGCCCCGTAAACGGGGTCAGACAATGGAATCGTGTCCGAACATGGGTCAAATGGTTCTAGGAAAGACTTGAGGCGCTGACCATTAACCTTGAACAACTTCCCATCAGATGGGTTCTCAATCTCAATTGCACCGTGATGATGGACGGTCTTAACGACAAACGGACCCGTCCACCTAGACCTTAGCTTACCCGGGAACAAATGCAACCTAGAGTCGTATAAGAGAACTTTTTAAAGAGGGTGAAATGTTTTACGGGATATGTGCTTGTCGTGCCTCTCTTTCACCCTTTGCTTATAGATTCTCGCGCTCTCGTACGAATCATTTCGGAGTTCATCCAACTCATTGAGTTGGAGCATTCGCTTCTTTCCGGCCTTGTCTAGATCAAAATTGAATTTCTTGATCGCCCAATAGGCCTTGTGCTCGATTTCTACTGGTAAATGACATGGTTTTTTGTACACAAGTCTAAAGGGCGACATACCCAAGGAGGTCTTGTAGGCCGTACAATATGCCCATAATGCGTCAGGAAGCCGAAGAGACCAATCCTTGCGGTCGGGATTGACCGTCTTCTCTAGGATGTGCTTTATCTCTCGATTGGCCAATTCAGCTTGGCCATTTATTTGCGGGTGGTGGGTAGTTGCAACTTTGTGAGTTACCCCATACTTTTGCATAAGAGTAGCAAACGGTGAATTGCAAAAATGCGTTCCGTTATCGCTTATGATCGCCTTCGGAGTTCCGAAACGCGAAAGCATGTGTTCCTTAAGGAACTTCAACAACACCCGATGATCATTGGTTTTGGACGCAATGGCCTCGACCCACTTTGATATATAATCTACGGCCACCAGGATGTAAAGGTTACCAAAAGACGGCGGGAATGGGCCCATGAAATCAATTCCCCAACAGTCAAAGACTTCAAGTTCTAGAATGGGGGACATTGGCATCATGTTTCGACGGGTTATAGCACCTAATCTTTGGCAACGATCACACGAAACGCAGAATTCGTGTGCATCCTTAAAAAGTGTGGGCCAATAAAGCCCGCATTGCAAGATTTTTGCGGCGGTTTTCTTGGAAGAAAAGTGGCCCCCACATGCCTCCGTGTGGGAGAGACGAATTACGCTCTCATACTCATCATCCGGGACACATCTCCGGATGATCTGGTCGGGGCAATATTTGAACAGATACGGATCATCGAAAAAGAATCTCCGCACCCAACTAAAGAATTTCCTCTTCTCTTGAGGGGTCCAATGAGATGGAATCGAACCCGTCACGAGGCAGTTCACGATATCAGCGAACCACGGCAGAGAGGAAGTGGAGAACAGCTGTTCATCCGGAAAGAATTCAGCAATGGGGAGTTGGTCCTTGGGTGCCTCAAACGTCAAACGCGACAAGTGATCCGCGACAACATTTTCTACTCCTTTTTTATCTTTAATAGTCAAATTAAACTCTTGGAGTAAGAGCACCCACCTAATCAAGCGCGGCTTGGCGTCCTTCTTAGATAGAAGGTATTTCAGCGCCACATGATCCGTAAAACAAACTATGGGGGATCCCACGAGGTATGCCCGGAATTTATCCAAAGCGTAGACAACTGCTAATAACTCTTTCTCGGTGGTTGAGTAATTCAACTGAGCACCGTTAAGAGTTCGACTTGCATAGTAAATGACATGGGGTTTCTTGTCACTCCTCTGTCCTAAAACATCCCCAACCGCGAAGTCGCTAGCGTCACACATCAATTCGAAGGGTAGGGTCTAATCAGGAGCTTGAATTATGGGAGCGGTGGTAAGCATACTTTTCAAAGTCTCAAAAGCTGCTTGACACTCATCGCTCCATTCGAACGGTGTTTCCTTGGAGAGGAGACTACACAAGGTTCTAGCAATCGAGCTAAAGTCCTTGATGAAATGACGATAAAATCCTGCATGCCCAAGGAAAGACCTTACATCTTTCAGAGATTTAGGGGCGGGTAAGTTGGCAATGACCTCAACCTTTGCCTTGTCTACCTCAATACCATCTAAGGAGACGATGTGACCTAAGACAATACCCTTAGTGACCATAAAATGGCACTTCTCCCAGTTTAACATGAGCTTTTTCTCCACACATCTAGACAAAACCTTCTCTAGCATAGAAAGACAATGGTCATAGGAGTTGCCAAAGACGCTGAAATCATCCATGAACACCTCTAGACCACGCTCTACCATATCACTAAACATGCTCAACATGCACCTTTGGAACGTAGCAGGCGCATTACATAACCCGAAGGACATCCTTTTGTAAGCAAATGTCCCAAAAGGGCATGTGAAGGTAGTTTTTTCTTGATCCTTGAGATCAAGTTCGATTTGGTTGTAACCCGAGTACCCATCGAGAAAACAATAGTAAGGATGGCCGGACACGCGTTCCAACATTTGGTCAATGAATGGAAGGGGAAAATGATCCTTTAATGTCATTGCATTAAGTTTTCTATAGTCGATGCATACACGCCACCCAGTGGTGGTGCGTTTAGTGACCAATTCCCCTTTTATGTTTTCTACAACGGTGACTCCTGATTTCTTTGGAACTACGTGAATTGGACTGACCCATTTGCTATCGGATATCGGATATATGATATCAGCATCTAAAAGATTAATTACCTCCGCCCTCACAACTTCCTTCATCACCGGATTCAATCTCCTTTGCATCTCACGAGAGGGTTTTGCATCCTCTTCAAGATTAATTTTGTGAGTGCAAATCAAGGGACTAATTCCCTTCAAATCTGCAATTGTCCACCCAAACGCACCCTTGTATCTCCTTAACAAGTCTATTATCCCTTGTTCTTCACCCGCCTCGAGGCTTGTAAGACAACAACGGGATATGTCTCATTTTCGCCTAAATAAGCATATTTTAACTCGGAAGGCAATTGCTTTAATTCAAGTTTGGGGAATCGCACATCCGAGGGAACTTCAAACGAATCACGAGGGGGTAAGTCCTCAAAAACACTACACCAATTAATATCATCAACACTCTCGTCCTCATCTAACAACAAGCTCATAAACTTGACCTCTTCATCATAAGGAGAATAGCTATTCTCCAAGTAAATCGGGTTCACAAGAGATCCCTCTAAGGGGTCCGAAAAATATGTAGCATTAAAATGCTCTTGTACCACCTCCTCTAAAAAGTCCACCTCATGGACTTCATCATCATAATCTCCCACTTGGTTCGAAACATTGAAGATGTTCATTTCCAAGGTCATATTCCCAAATGTCAGGTTCATTTGGCCATTCCTAGTATTAATTAATGCATTGGAAGTGGCCAAGAAAGGACGACCAAGGATAATGGGGGTAGTTCTACCGCTAGTAGAAGTAGGATGGGTGTCAAGCACCACAAAGTCCACAGGAAAGTAGAATTTTTCAACCTGTATTATGACATCTTCTACTACACCCCTTGGAACCTTAACGGAGCGATTCGCTAATTGGAGGGTTATTTTTGTGGGCTTGAGGTCCCCTAGACCGATCTGTTCATAGACATGGTAAGGTAACAAATTTACACTTGCTCCTAGGTCTAGCAAAGCCTGCTCAATTTTAAAGTCCCCTATCACACATGAAATGGTGGGACATCCGGGATCTTTATATTTAGCTGGTAATTCAGATTGAATTATTGAGGTAATGTTTTCGGCCAAGAAGGCTTTCTTCCTTACAAACAATTTCCGCTTAACAGTTATTAAGTCCTTTAAGAACTTAGCATAAGCGGGGACTTGCTTGATTGCATCCAAAAGAGGGATGTTAATTTTTACCTGTTTGAACATCTCTAGTATGTCAGCGTTATTAACATTCCCCTTTTGCGACAGGAGCCTTTGAGGGTAAGGCACGGGGCTAGGAAGCTTCGAAATCACATCCAACTCTAACGGGGCTTTCCCCTCTCTCTGCCTCAAGGAGGCATCTTCGACCTCTAATGGGTCGGGCGAAACCTCCTTAACGACGGTGGGGACACTAGGAGGGGTGGGCTTATCAATGACTTTCCCGCTCCTTAGAACGGTCACAGCCTTAGCACAATCAGGAGGGGGATTCGACGTGTCATTGACACTATTTTGCCCCAATGCCTTTTGAGGTTGGGAAGGGAATTTTCCCTTCTCTTGGATACTCAAAGCCGAGGTCAACTTGGAGATTTCCTTTTCAAGCCTAGAATTTATGGCTTGTTGAGAGGTTATGAAAGATTGAAGAGTCTCTTCGAGGCTCCTCTTGTTCGCGTGAGCATACAATGGTATAACTGGAGGAGGTGGTCCCGGAGGGGGACCTTGCATTTGAGCTTGGGGTGGAGGAACTTGATTATATGGTTGTTGAAAATTATGAGGTGGGGGAAGATTTTGATAATTCGGGGGAGGTGGATTTTGAGAATGTTGGGGCTGCCCATAAGAGAAACCCGGATGGTTTCTTCATGAAGGATTATAGCCCTCACCTAAAGGAGTCATGTATTTTTTCTTGTAAGTGGCCATCGCGTTGGCTTGATCGTGAAGCATCACTTTATATGCCGGGATTATTGGACAATCCCTCGTTGAGTGATCGTCAACGTCGAAAATGGCACAAGACTCCTCTACAAGTGAGGGCGAAGGATGGGATGGTTCCCGAGCTTTGGCATCCATTGCCTCGATACGCTTAGAAAGTTGGGCTACTCTTAATGACATATCATCTCCTTCGGCAAGGTGATATATCCCATGGCTAGAGGAAGGTGGATTGGATGACCGGGCATTGGTTTTGCTAGGGTCCGAAGTGTCCCAAGCTTGGGTGGTCTCGGCACAATATTTGAAATGTGCCCACGCATCATCCGGATCTAAACCAAAAAACTCGCCGGAGCACATTGTCTCCACCATTTGTTTTGCATTGAGGGTAAGGCCATTGTGGAAAAACGAGATTAATCTCCACTTTTCGAAACCGTGATGTGGGCACTTATGAAGCACCTCATTAAACCTCTCCCAACATCTCTCGAATGATTCACCTTCGGCTTGAGCGAAGGTTTGGATTTGACCCTTTAAAGAGTTGGTGCGATGAGTAGGAAAGAATTTCTTCAAAAATTGCGCTTGCATCTCGCGCCAACTCCCGATGGAATTAGGAGCCAAGGACCAAAGCCAAGTTTTGGCTTTGTCCTTTAAGGAAAATGGGAAGAGTTTTGTGACACCCCGCCTAATTAAATACCGGGCGATCACTCCTTTATTAAATTAAATCAAGGTTAACAGTTGGTTCATTCTCAGCATCACTGTCGATAAAAATAAATTTTCCAATTTAACACCCTAAATAATTAAGCTAAGTGTCAAAAACATTTTTCATACAAACTTCCAAATTTATTTAAAGAAAAAGATTTATTTATATAAAACAACATTTCTACAATTAAGAATCACACCACGATAAACCAAATAATATAATACATTCGTCAATCGAATGTCAACATATGAAAACTAAAATCACAAGTCCATACTGAATAAATCCCAAAGAAACAATACTGGAATGACTGAAATATAAATGTCCTGATAACAAATAAATAATGGAAAGGGCGACACGTGCCCAATAAATGAGAGTGCTAGAAGTGGAGTCAATAAATGAAGCCGTCTACTCAAGTGACCTGCAACTCCCACCTAAGCTGCAGCACGTTCCTCTCAAGGGATCCTAAGCAAGACGCCCCTGTGGCTGGGCACCTGAAAAATATACATATATATACAAGAGAGAGAGAGAGAAAAAGAAACGGGTCAGAGCCCGAAAGTGTGTTTGATTTTAAAATACGTTTAGCAAGTATTTAAATTGATACAGGCCAATGCAATAACATATTAGTGCGTCGCTCTCTTGAGAAATACTCACATCTCTTCTAATGTGCACACCTATCGCACTAACCTTCCTATTGGTTTGTTCTTATCAATATTAACATACTAACCTTCTCAATAATTTAGCGTATCTTAACTTACGCATAAGACTTCAAAACCGAACAATATTTTGTTTAAAAAGAATGTTTCCAGATTAATAGCACAACTCTCGTGTTAGCTTTTATTAATATAAAAAGTTTCTCAGTAACATATTATACTATTTCAAAACAAGTCTTTATTACCTGAATCATAGACCATGTCCTACTTATCAAATCACAGTAGGTAGTTTCAAATTTCCAAATCTCATATATATATTAACTACTCGTATAATATATATAAAATAACAGCACCCCACATAAAACAACGGTGCGTGCATACTCTACTATCCAAAGCCCCATATCACTCATATTAAGGGGAATACATTCGGAATCACTCTCGAATTGTATTAACATAAATACACAAACAATATTGAGGCGAAGCATAGATTCCAAGTCTCTAAGAGGATGGCACATACCGGCGTCTCTTAGGACCGTCTGAACTATCACGTCGATATCCTGTACCAAGGACATCTATCTTCTAGGGTACAAGTCAATATCCCCCATAAAGGTCCCATCGAGATAAGACTTGTCCCAGCGCGGAAACCTCAGGGATAGCAAGTAGCGTGGGTATGATTTTTCACATGCATATAATATATGTACACACAATCATATAAATATACCACTTCATCAAATTAATATAGGTTCTTCTCATCACCCGTAATTATACCATTTATCCTTAATTTCACATTTATAGAAATACGCATAAGGTTTCATTCCTAACCTTTACTCGAAGGGGTCTTCTCACTTATTACCTAACACTCATGGGCTACATCCTCACAAATCTGAATTTCAGTAAGTGTCTTTATTAGGTTCCAACGTAACTCTCTTACGCACCTCACTCTTTAAATTCATAAATCCATTAACCTAAAGTAAATATCCCATAAATACCATTTTCACTAAAGATTAAAGGTTCCAACATTTACCCTACTGGTCCTCAATGTCTCCCAAATCAATTTATTTAGGATGCCCAAAAATTATTTCACGATAAACTTAATTTAACTAATTAAACAAGGGAAAATAGGAGTCTGCCAGGAGGGGTCGATCGATCGAAGCTTGGGGCTCGATCGATCGAACCTTCAATCGATCGAAGCTCTAGGCTCGATCGATCGATCAAGCAGGTCTGGGCAAAATTCTGCAGAATGCAGTTATGGGTTTCATCCAACTTCTTCATCTAAAACGATGTGTTTCCATTCTAATCGCCCCAAAAATCCTACTATCATCATTATAACATTATACCAGGTGTTTATAACGTAAAGCATGCGTGTAACTATCATTAAACATGGGTTTTCAACCTAAAATCATGTCCAATTATCAAGAACCCTAGAATTTTCTTAAACAGATTTCTAATGAATCTTTCTCCAATATTTCTTTATTATGATCACCAAATTTCGTGGATTATTACCTCTACATGGCAAGGTTTTCCAGAATTAACATGTACATCAATACTACATGGGTTTTTCCTATCAAAGATTGGGTTTTCTTCCATAATTTTCATCACAATTCAATCCTAAACTAATATGAAGATTGCATTAACGAAAATACGCAAGTTAAACACTTGCCTGGGATTTTGGTATGCAGATTCCCGGATGATTTTGGTATGGCTGCGTTCCTTGTCTCATGATCTACGCGGTGGTGGTGGTGGCGGTGAAATTCGGTGGCTTTTTGGCCTTGGTTTGCCTTGGAGCTCTCTCATCTCTTCTCCAATGGCCGTCACTTGATTTGTGAATGTTCTAACCCTAAGAGGCTGACCTAATGGCTGATATAGGTTGGCTGAAATTCGTGGGTTTAATTACCCACTTAAGTAAAATGACTAAAATGCCCTCCCGGGGGACCAATTAGGCCTAAAAACGCCCCGAGACCCAAACTAAACCCCCGGGTATACTTTTTTGACTATCTCGACCCTTCTGGACGCGTTGGCGCACTCAAAACAACCATACGAACAACTTATAAAATATTTACTTTTTATTTAACAAAATTAGTCCCGACGTGACACGGGCACGTCCCAACTTAAATTTCCGAAACAGTCATTTAATTCACTTATGACATTTAATATAACCAATATAATATATTACTATGCTCATTAGTAATATTCAACAAGTTTCCCATAATTACTAACTCTCGTCACGTTAATAATTATAACATATTTAATTTCCGGATTTTTATTAAATAAACCGTCACATTAAATTTAATAAATCCCCAAATTAATATAGCATAAAAATACGGGGTATTACAAGTTTGAGTCGTGTGACATCTAGAGGGCAGTTTTGATCGCTAAAAGTAGCGCACACCTCCTCAAACTCTCTAACATGAAGGTAAGGTTGTTCACTTTCCATGCCGTGGAAAGTAGGAAGTAATTGGATCATTCCGTTACGAAAATGGAATTGTGCGGCATTGTAGGAAAAAATGATACAAGACGGAGAGGTGGTCCTCTCCGGTTGCAAATAATCACTCATGGTCCTATAAGGGGGGTCGGGTGTAACCCCTTGACTACCGTGCTCACTAACATTGTCGGCCATGGTTGTGGGATCGGAGTGAGCCCAGGTATACGAAGAAGATGAGATCGAACTAGAATGAGAACTTAATGGTAAAGGTCTCTAATAATTTGAGGGTTCACTAGACGATGGTTCACGAACAGGATTTAAATTGCTACTACTCTCGTCTTGCATTTACAAGTGCTTTTAGATTGATTTTTTGGAAATCGTGATGTCACGGTGACCACAGGGAACGATAGTGTAAAGAGAATTTCTAAACCCTAAGATAGTTGCCAATCCCCGGCAACGGCGCCAAAAACTTGGTGGTTCCAAAATATGGCTAGTGATTCAAGGGGAAATCTATCGCAACAAGTAATATCCGGTAAGTACGGAATCGTGATCCACAGGGATTGAAACACTCCTAAGAGAACAGCATTGGGGTAAAGGGATTCTCTAAACGTCACAAAAGTTAAAGTGTAAAAAATGATTTAATAGTTTGGAAAAGTGATTGAGAGTACTCTCTAAACTAACATACTATTGATGATCAGATGATTAATTAATAATTACGGAACTATGAAAAGAACTAAGGTAAGCTTGAGTTCAAGAAATTAAAGGGATCGAGGATCATCTTCCCACCTCGGATTCACAAAGAAGGGGATTATAGGGCATG
Source organism: Sambucus nigra (assembly GCA_949130495.1). Lineage (NCBI taxonomy): Eukaryota > Viridiplantae > Streptophyta > Magnoliopsida > Dipsacales > Adoxaceae > Sambucus > Sambucus nigra. The sequence goes on along the minus strand of OX422216.1, from coordinate 460,008,393 downwards.
GTTGAAATTAATTCTAATCGAGCATAACTAATTAAGTCCGAACATCAACCATGTAGAGACTAAACTCAACAATGGAGGATTAGGGGTTAATTAATTATTGCTAGATGGGTTGGGTTTGTAGTAAAGCTTCAAACACTAGCCCTTGCATGACAAGAGAAGTTAAGAAACTATGATACTCCAATACCAACACATGAAGTTCCATTAAAACAATTATAAACCAAACCCTAAATATGAAGTTCAAGCATCCAAGGTGGGATTTTGATCCCCAATCACTAGTCTAGCTACTCATAATTGAAACTACACTACACATGCTAGTTAACAACATACTTAAGGTAGTTATCTAGTTTAAACACAAACCAATGCAAGAGATGGAATTAAATGCAAGTTAAAGCTAGTAGAACAAGTAGAGAAGAAGTAATTGAACCTTCCTTGCATTAATAACAACAATTCAACTAGTAATCAAAGCTTTACAAGTTGGTAAAAACCATAAATGAACTTGACCTAGGAGAGAGAAGAGAGTGTTTTTATATATCACCAAATATCTAACAAAAGTAATCTCCCTACAAAAGAGGAAAAACAAGGGATAAATCCCCAAAAATCCAACCAAAATGGCAAACTAGTAATAAGAAGAAAGCTGGAAATGCAGGGCCGAATCAATTCGGTGCCAAATCCGAATCGATTCGGAAGTGTAGAGATTTTATCCTGTATGTAACCGAATCGATTCGGTAGTAATGTCGAATCGATTCGGGCCTGCTGTGAGAAGGAGAGTTGCCTATATAGGCATTAGTTGTCCCATGTTTCACCGAAACTTCCGTAACTTCTTCGTTCGAGGTCGGATTCAAGCACCGTTGGAGGCCACGCGAAGATAAGAAGAAGGTCTACAACTTCCGTGAAGAAATCGGGATCCAAACCCGAGTGCTGAAATTACCAAAATGGCCCCGACTGTGCAAGTGTCAACGGAACTTTTCCGGATCAAAACCAAACTTCCCAAAATGCATTCCCGAGACCTATAAAAGCTCAATAAAGACACATACAAAGTATATATGATGAATTCAGGGTTAGTCAATAAATGAGTATAAGAACCGGGAAATACATGCACGGGAATGCTAGAATGTACAAATTAACGGGGTATAAAATACAATAAAAGTGACGAATCATATACACACATACACATACACATACATATAGAAATGAAAGAGAAAGAGAGGAAAAAAAATATACCTTAGAGAGAGAGAGAGCAGAAATCGCGGATGAGAGAGAGAGAGGGGGAAAACCAAAAAAGGTGGGAAAAAAGAATCCTAGGGATTTTTTGCTGCAAAAGTTGTCACGGTCGTGTCAAGGTCATTGACCGTGACACAAATCTCGCATTTTGTGTCACGATCAATGACCTTGACAAGGGTGGCCAGCTGAAAGGTGACAATTTGGCCATTTTGGTGTAGTGTAGCCAATATTGTACCAGTACTAAAGTCAGGATGAAAGGTTCGAATGTGTGTGGATTACCGAGATTTAAACAAAGCCTCTCCGAAGGACGATTATCCACTACCCAATATCGACATGATCGTGGACAACACAGCCAGTCATGCTCTCAAGTCATTCGTCGACGGGTTTGCCGGATACAATCAAATCAAGAAGCACCCCAACCACCAAGAGAAAACCGCATGCATCACCCCATTGGGAACCTTTTGCTACAATATTATGCCATTCGGTCTCAAAAATGCTGGGGCTACCTACCAAAGGGCTGCCACAACCATCCTGCATGACCTGATTCACAAAGAGGTTGAGGTTTACATGGAGGATATGATTATCAAGTCCAAAACTAGATAAGGTCATGCTCCTGCTCTACGAAAGTTCTTCGAACGACTGCGACAGTATCAGATGCGACTTAATCCACAGAAATGCGTCTTCGGCGTTACAAAGGGAAAACTCTTAGGATTCATGGTTAGTGAGAAGGGGATAGAAGAAGATCCCGCCAAGCTGAAGGCCATACTTGAGATGCCACCACCCCAAACAGAGAAAGAAGTCCGAGGATTTCTTGGGAAATTACAATATATCAGCCGGTTCATCAGCCAGCTAACCTCCATCTACGAACCAATCTTCAAGCTCCTCCGAAAGGATTCAACCAAGATTTGGAACGAGGCCTGCCAAGAAGCTTTTGACCGAATCAAACAATATCTGACCCAACCTCTAGTTCTTATGCCACCACAACCTGGTCTCCCTTTGCTCATATACCTAACCATAACCGACACTCCAGTTGGGGCTTTGCTAGCCCAATACCTTGAAGACTCACACAAAGAAAGAGCCGTCTATTATGCCAGTCACAAATTGGTCGGGTACGAGGTCAACTACACTGCTTTAGAAAAAGCATGCGTCGCGCTTGTCTGGGTCACCCAAAAGTTGCGACACTACATGATCGCCTTCCCCATTAAGCTTGTATCCCAAATGGATTCCATCAAGTACCTGCTCAGAAAACCCACCTTATCCAGTCGAATGGCCCGATGGTTGATGCTCCTAACCGAGTTCGATATCGTGTACATCACACAGAAAGCCGTTAAAGGAAGAGCCATCTCTGACTACCTCGCTGACTACCCTGTAGAAGAAACAGATGTCTGGATCTCCGAATTCCCAGATGAAAATATCCTTTGCACAGCCCAAGAGAACCCCCGATGACAAATGTTCTTCGATGGCGCTGCCAACAAAAAGGGATATGGCATTGGGATACTTCTGGTCGCCCCATATGACTCCCACACTCCCATCGCCATAAAATTGGATTTCCCTTGCACCAACAATATGACAGAATACGAGGCATGCACAGTGGGCCTTAAGGTCTCTCTCAAGAAAGGTATTTAATCCCTTGATGTATATGGGGATTTCGCCCTCATCATCGGTCAAGTGCTCAGAAAGTGGAAAGTCAAGGACGATAAGCTCCAACCCTTTCATGCCCAATCAGAAGAGTTGGCCTCCCAATTCTGAGATATCACCTTCCATTACCTGCCCCGAGCAAAGAACAACCTAGCCGATGCTCTCGCCACTTTGGCCTCCATGATCGACATGCCCAAGGGAATAACAATGACCCCCTTCCTAGTTCAGAAGAAGGACAAACCGACCCATTGTAACCATATTAATCTTGTCTCCACGGAAGACCCCGAACTAGTCGATTACTGGTACTATGATATATGGTGCCTCCTCAAACATGGAAGGTATCCCGAGGGTTCCAACAAGAATGATCGAGCTACCCTCCGAAGGCTGGCCGCTCAGTACATCACCTGTCATAAAGCACTACTCAAGAGGAATTTTGATGGAACTCATTTTCACTGTATCGCAGGGGCTGACATTGAAAAGATAATGCAGAAAATCCACAGCGAGGAATGTGGGCCCCACATGAACGGTCACATGCTTGCCAAGAAGATCATCCGACAGGGCTACTACTGGACCACCATGGCCCAGGATTGCACCGCCTATGTTCGGAGATGCCCTAAATGCCAACAGTTCTCCAATCTCCACCATCTACCTCCGTGGTAATTACACAACATGACTTCTCCCTGGCCGTTCTCCACCTGAGGTATCGACATCATAGGGAAGGTTAAGCCAAAAGCATCAAACGGGCATGAGTTCATCCTGGTTGCCATCGATTACTTCACCAAATGGGTCGAAGCTGAGTCATATGCAGTATTAAATGCCAAGAAGGTGGCCAAATTCATCAAGAAAAATATCATCTGCCGATATGGAGTCCCGCACGAGCTAGTGTCAGATAACGGTTCGCACTTCGAGGCAGAAGTCACAGAAGTTGTCAATGAGTATGGGATTCAGAGACACAAATCTTCTCCCTACCGACCTCAGACCAATGGCGCAGTTGAGGCCGCCAATAAAAACCTTAAAGCCATCATCAGCAAGATGACCGAAAGTTGTAGAGACTGGGCCGACTGGATCCTATATGCCCTCTGGGGATATCGAACCTCAATCTGAACCTCTACTGGGGCTACCCCTTACTTCTTGGTCTACGGCATGGAGGCAGTCCTACCTGTGGAGCTAGAAATACCCTTGCTACGCATCATGCTCGAAAGCAAGGTTAGTGAAGAAGACTGGTGCTAAGGCCATCTTGATGAGCTAGCCCTTCTGGATGAAAGAAGATTAAAAGCTCTTTATCACATACAGGGATACCATCGTCGAATAGCGCGTTCATTCAACAAAAGAGTCAAGGACCGTGGTGTCCAGGAGGGGTATTTAGCCCTCAAGGAGATAATACAACCCATCTGGGACCCCAGAGGAAAATTCAAGCCCAATTGGAGTGGCCCCTACTTTGTGAAGAAGATCTTGTCTGGCGGTGCCGCCATGCTCACTTACCTGGATGGGGAAGAGATGGCTCGTCCAGTCAATCTGAACCATCTCAAGAAATTCTACCCCTAGTCCGAAATCTCAGAGCGCTACGACTCTTCTCATCCCCCTTCTATTCTAAAAAAAAAACTCTTCATTTCCCTCTACCCAGAACTACGTGGGCCTGATCCTCTATATAAAACTATTTTAAAACTTTTCAAAAAAATCCCAGAGGTACGTAGGCAGCTCATACATCCCACATGAGCACGGACCCTTCTTTTTCACAAAAATATATTCTTTTCTTATCTCCGAGAACGACAGTTCATTCTAAACATCTACTTGAATAAAAGGATTATGTAGGCCTTAGCAATCGGTATAGATAATTCAAAACACAAAATTCATCGAAAGGCACAGCTGGATGATCAGAAACTTTTTTATTTCATTTATAAGAAACTACAGTACAGATTACATAAGAAAAAGGAACGAATAACTCCCTTCCCCCCACTACCATAAAAACCAGATAAAACCCCCCACATCTGTTACATTAATAAACTCCTCAGGAGTCCTACCCACAGCTACCAGAAGAGCCTGCACCCTCATCATCTACATCCTGAGGACCCCAAGTTTCTCCTGCCTGAATGGAATTGTGACACCCCGACTAATTAAATACCGGGTAGCTACTCCTTTATTAAATTAATTCAAAATGCCAAGTTGGCTCAGTTAATAGCATCACTGTCGAAAACATTTTATTATTACTAACCACCTAGTATTTAAAAAGTAAGTTGCCAAATTTTAATTTAAGTCTGATTAACATGCAACAAGTGTAATGAAGAAATAAATAACACCATTCACCATACTGAAGTAAAACGAATAATCATCACAATAGAGTAAATAAAGTCTGGAGGAAAACTCCTCACTACAATCCCATAACTGAAATAAATAACCGAATACTGAAATGATACATGCTAAAGTCTGAAACTGAAATGTAAAAGCTGTCTCTAAATAGAAATGGGCAACATGCCCTACAACTGATAGATAGTGACTCTGGAATCCAAAAGATAGAAGCGTCTACATGCAAGTCCCTGTAGCTTCCACAAACAGGTACAGCTCGTCACCTGAATGAGAATCCTATGCTTGGTGTCCTTGTGGCTGGGCACCTAAAATGGTTTTACAAGAAAAAGATTTGAAAAGCAAACGGGTCAGAGCCCGAATGTGGAGTTATATTTTTAAAAACCTGCAAGTGCTTTAAAAACATTTAAAACATTAAATGCAAAGTACATGTTAGGACGTACACTGACATGATATTCTCACCTCTCGTCTAACTATGCACTCCTAACGTAAGTACCCATCTACAACGATATAAACCACTAGATAGGTGACATCATAACTAGCTAGACTGTAATAGTTCCTACCCTTATTACGCGGTTCTATTAACATATAATGCTCGAAATTAGATAGGGATTTAATGTAAACTCAGATGCTCAATATGCAATATAATTCTATATCAGTTAACTCATTATGTTTCTCGAAACAATACCGTAATTATATTCACAATATTAATATGAAGGTTCCCATTAATTAAGTGTATATTATTCACATCATAAATATACAGTATAAGCACCCCGAGAACTAAGTTGTTGTGCACACATACTCTGCTATCCATCCCGGTACATCACGTACATAAGGATCACATATTCCGAATCTCTCAGGAATATTCCAGATAACACAAATCACAAATAGTGGAGGCGAACACAGTCACATCACATGGGTCACGCACATACCTACGCTCCCACGATCAGCGGACTTATTAACCTCCCAATAAGTCTTTCTCTGACCTATGTTCATCGAGGTACCAGTCTATATCCCCCCCGTAGGCACACAAGGATTAGAGGGTCCTAAGCGAACGCAACCTCCCGTGATAGCAAGTATGGTAGGTATGTCATACACACAATTCATATACCAATACTAAGTAACACACATCTTAGTAATACCGTATTATAATCGTAGTACATATTGCACTCTCGTACTAACTATAATTATCACAATTTGTACTATTTCGGTTTGTAATTATACCCGCCATAATTTCTCACGTCGTAGTGAATACCCGCGTCTCAACAAAATTTCCAAATTGCCGTATATAAGTCTCACGACAAATTTCATAATTCCAATTTCATATATAATCATATATGCACATAATCAAATACTAACTCGCATCTCATTAGTATTTATAACCCGGATTAATTTCCAATTAATACGCATTTAATTAATTAATCCCAAAATAAATATAGCCAAAAGTACGGGGTATTACATACTTCCCCCCTAATAACTGAATTTCGTCCCGAAATTCGAAACTAGAAAGTACCTGCTAAAAACAACTCTGGATAACGATCGCGTATCTCATCCTCGCGCTCCCATGTGGACTCCTCGACATTGTGATGTCGCCACTGAACACGCACTAACGGAACTATCTTTGACCGCAGTTTCCTCTCGCTTCGGTCCAAAATAGCAATCGGCCCCTCCTCGTAGGAGCTATCCGGCTGGAGATCGATGTCCTCCACAGCAATGTGAGAATGAGCCAAATTATCCCTAAGGTATTTCCTCAGCGAGGAAATATGGAACACATCGTGAATCCGATGCAAATGCTCCGGTAACCCGAGTCTATACGCAACCGGTCCGATCCGCTCAATAATAGGAAACGGCCCCACATACCTCGGTGCCAACTTCCCCTTCTTCCCAAAACGCATATTCCCCTTCATCGGAGATACCCTGAGCAAAACCTGGTCCCCCACTTGGAATTCCCTGAAAAACCTTTTCGCATCAGCATAACTCTTTTGCCTGTCTTGAGCTACCCGAATGCGACTTCGAATCAACTCAATCCTCGCCGAAGTATCCTGAATCACTTCCGGCCCAAGCATTTTGTTGTCCCCCACCTCCAACCAACATGCTGGGGAACGACAAGGCCTACCGTACAATGCCTCAAACGGAGCCATGCCAATCGTGAACTGATAGGAGTTGTTGTAAGCAAACTCCACCAGTGGGAGGTACTGCTCCCATCCACCCCCGAAGTCAATAATGCACATGCGTAGCATGTCCTCCAACATCTGATTGGTGCGCTCTGTCTGCCCATCAGTCTGCGGATGATAAGCCGTACTCAACCGCAATTCTGTGCCCATGGCCTCCTGGAAACTCTCCCAAAACCGCGAAACAAATATCTTGTCTCTGTTAGACACGATATTTAGGGGCACACCGTGAAGTCTCACAATCTCTGAAATGAAGAGCTGGGCGTACTGTCCCGTAGTGTAGTCAGTCCGTACGGGTAAAAAGTGAGCGACTTTGGACAACCTATCCACAATTACCCAAACGGAGTCGTGTCCCCTCTGCGACGTAGGCAACCCCGTGATAAAGTCCATGGATATGCTCTCCCACATCCACACCGGGACCTCCAATGGCTGTAGCAATCCTGCTGGTCTCTGATGATCCACTTTTACAAGCTGACAAGTGGCACATTTCGAAACAAACTCAGCGATATCTCTCTTCATACCGCTCCACCAATACTGCCGTCTCATGTCTTGGTACATTTTGTCCCCTCCGGGATGTACCGCGAACCGTGAGCCGTGCGACTCTGCCATCACATCGTGCCGCAATTCCTCTCCTTTCGGAACTACCAACCTCCCATTGAAGCATAATCCCCCGTCTGAGCTAACGGTATAGGATTCGGCTCCCTCTGCAAGTAATCGAACTATCTGCTCCTGACAGAACGAGTCATTGGCCTGTGCCCGTACTACCTTCATGACAATCTGCGGTGTAACGGTCATCACAGACATGAAAGATCGGGCCACTGTATCCTGGTGTCCCAATTCCTTCCACTTAGCTTTCCACACCTCTGCCACCTCATCTGCTGGCCTGCGGCTCAACGCGTCTGCTACCACGTTAGCCTTACCCGGGTGGTACTGGATATCGAACTGGTAGTCTTTCACAAATTCAAGCCACCTACGCTGCCGCATATTCAATTCCTTCTGCGTGAATAGGTACTGTAGGGACTTGTGGTCCGTGAATAGTTGGAATTTCTCCCCCAAAAGATAGTGCCTCCAAATCCGTAGGGCAAATACCACTGCCGCCAACTCCAAATCATGTGTGGGTTAATTCTTCTCATGAGGCTTAAGCTTACGGGAAGCATAAGCTATGGCCTGTCTCTCCTGCTGTAATACACCTCCAAGCCCTTGCAAAGACGCATCGGTGTAAACCAAATACTCAACTCCCGGTCTTGGCAATGCTAACACAGGTGCTGAGGTCAATTTGTCCTTCAATTCATCGAATGCCAACTAACAGGCATCACTCCAGATGTATGGCACACCCTTACGAGTAAGATGTGTCAAAGGACCTGCTATCTCCGAGAAACCCCGAATGAACCTCCTGTAGTATCCTGCTAAACCCAAGAAACTATGAATTTCCGTCGGTGTCGTGGGCTGTCCCCACTCCCTCACCGCTGATACCTTCCCCGGATCAACAGATATCCCTTGGTCGGAAATAATGTGACCCAAGAACTGGACTTCCTTCAACCAAAACCCGCACTTCTCATATTTTGCATACAACTCGTTCTGACGAAGTGTCTGCAAAACCTGCCTCAAATGCTCGGCGTGCTCCTCCTCTGTATGAGAGTAAACCAGAATGTCATCAATGAAGACAATGACAAACTGATCTAGGAAATCCCTGAACACTCTGTTCATCAAGTCCATGAACACTGCTGGAGCGTTGGTCAAGCCGAAAGGCATAACCCGAAACTCGTAAGAACCATATCTCGATAAGAACGCAGTCTTCGAGACATCCTCCTCCCTGATACGCAACTGATGGTAACCCGATCTCAAGTCAATCTTTGAGAAGAAAGAAGCTCCTCTCAATTGGTCGAATAAGTCATCGATTCGAGGCAACGGATACTTATTCCGTATCGTGACCTTATTCAACTCTCGGTAGTCCACACACAATCTCAGTGAACCGTCCCTCTTCTTCACAAACAAAACTGGAGCGCCCCAAGGTGAGGTACTCCTGCGGATAAAGCCCTGGCCTAACAGCTGCTCTATCTGATCCCGTAACTCCCTCATCTCGGCTGGAGCCATACGGTACGGTGCGCGTGCTATAGGTCTCGTACCCGGTAGCAAATCTATAACAAAGTCTATCTCTCGACTGGGTGGTAAGCCTGGTATCTCCTGAAACACATCTGAATACTCCCTGACGACTGGGATAGAGTCTAAAGGAATCACAACCTCCTTAGAGGTATCCTCCTCAATGTAGTACAGATGAGCGGTCGATCCTCCCTCTGGGCGAGGCATCGCCACTACAAACATCTCTTGCCCCGGAATGGCAAAAACAATGCTCCCGCTGAAGCAATCAATCATGGCCCTATAAGCTACGAACCAATCCATACCGATAATCACGTCGTGAACATGCATGTCTAACACTAACATGTCTGCAGGCAATACCAAACCCCCAATCTCTACCCCCACTCCCCGGCATATAAAGAAAATAAGTGACCCACTCCCCAATGGTGAGTCGACACACGTCACTGTGCTCTCTACCGTAGCTAACAATCCTAAAGCTTTCGCGAAGTGTGTAGCTATAAAACAGTGTGTAGCACCCGTATCAAATAACACCCGACCCATAGTGCCATGGATAGGAAATGTACCCTCAATCGCGGGCGGTTCCTGTGGAACTGCAGCCTGGTGGACGTTGTAGACACGTCCATACTGTAGCTGCCCCTGCTGAGCTGGGACTACTGGAATGGGTGGCAGTGCTGCCATCTGTGGCGGTGCGGGAAGAGCGGCGGGAAACATAGGCCTCTGCGGCTCCTGGCGAGCACCCTGCTGCTGCTGCTGTGGGGCCCTGCCCCTATCAGGACAATCCTGCTTCTTATGGCCAGTCTTACCACAAACAAAGCACTTCCCTGGGAAGTTCCCTCCCCTCTGCCCCTGCTGTCCCCGGCCCTGGTGGCCGTTACCATTCCTCCCTTGGCCCTGCTGGCCCTGGTGAAACTGATGCCCATTCTGTCCCTGTTGGCCCTGATGGCCGTTTGGACCCTGGTGGCCCTGACGGAAACCTCCCTGTCCCTGCCTGTAGTTCCCTGACCGGAACCTCTTATTATGACCCTGCTGGGTACCCTGCTCATTCTGTCTCTGCCCCTGACCAGATTGTGCCCCGCTGGCACCATGTCCTCCAGTCCTGCCCTGATGGCTAGACTCCCCCGACCGCTTGCCCTCGGCCATATGAAAACGGTGGTCCTGGCAGTGCAACAATGCAGCGTTAACCACATCAGAATAAGTGGCCAACGATAGGCTCCCCAGCAGATACTGACGGATCCTCCAAGTCAACCCGTCGGTGAACTTCTCAATTTTCTTCTTCTCTGTTGGTATCTCGTCTTGAACGATGTTCAACAGATTAGTGAACTCGGCCTCATACTCGGCCACTGTCTTGCCTTCCTGCTTCAAACTCATCAATCTCCTCCTCATCTCTGTATGAATTGCGGACGAAAAGTACTTGCGGTCGAACCGCACCCAGAACTCCTGAATCGTGAGAGTATCCCTCTCCTCTGCGGTGGTAATAGACTCCCACCACTGTAGTGCAGATCCAACTAGCTTGAAAGTAGCTAGCACCTGCTTCTGAACATCAGTGCACTCATGCATCCTCAAATGCCTCTGTATATCCTTCCTCCATTGGCTTGAGACTACCACATCTGAGCTTCCTGCAAACTCTGGCGGATGCGCTTTCTGAAAAGCGTCACGTACACGCTCCCAAGCAGACGGGAATGCTTTAACTTGTACTGGCGCGGCAACCGGCGCCTGAGGTGGTGCCTGCTGAACAACGACAATGGCGGCATTCACCGCTTGAGCTACTATAGCTTCAACCTCAGCGGCGTTCATCATGCCCTGAACTGGAGCGGGCTGGGGTTCGGGCGTTGAATCCTTGGGAACTCGTCGTGCACGTCATGGAGGCATCTGAAATAAGAACAAAGTTTATAATTTCGCTGTTTATAAACTTAAAATAGCTGAAGAACGAAGCAAACACAAAAAGAGTACAACAGTCCTAAAATATAGGGCTCTATATCAAAGAAACGTAGCGGAAACCTAATAGCCGTACAGATCCTAAAGGACACTAGAACCTGATGCTCTGATACCACCTGTGACACCCGACTAATTAAATACCGGGTAGCTACTCCTTTATTAAATTAATTCAAAATGCCAAGTTGGCTCAGTTAATAGCATCACTGTCGAAAACATTTTATTATTACTAACCACCTAGTATTTAAAAAGTAAGTTTCCAAATTTTAATTTAAGTCTGATTAACATGCAACAAGTGTAATGAAGAAATAAATAACACCATTCACCATACTGAAGTAAAACGAATAATCATCACAATAGAGTAAATAAAGTCTGGAGGAAAACTCCTCACTACAATCCCATAACTGAAATAAATAACCGAATACTGAAATGATACATGCTAAAGTCTGAAACTGAAATGTAAAAGCTGTCTCTAAATAGAAATGGGCAACATGCCCTACAACTGATAGATAGTGACTCTGGAATCCAAAAGATAGAAGCGTCTACATGCAAGTCCCTGTAGCTTCCACAAACAGCTACAGCTCGTCACCTGAATGAGAATCCTATGCTTGGTGTCCTTGTGGCTGGGCACCTAAAATGGTTTTACAAGAAAAAGATTTGAAAAGCAAACGGGTCAGAGCCCGAATGTGGAGTTATATTTTTAAAAACCTGCAAGTGCTTTAAAAACATTTAAAACATTAAATGCAAAGTACATGTTAGGACGTACACTCACATGATATTCTCACCTCTCGTCTAACTGTGCACTCCTAACGTAAGTACCCATCTACAACTATATAAACCACTAGCTAGGTGACATCATAACTAGCTAGACTGTAATAGTTCCTACCCTTATTACCCGGTTCTATTAACATATAATGCTCGAAATTAGATAGGGATTTAATGTAAACTCAGATGCTCAATATGCAATATAATTCTATATCAGTTAACTCATTATGTTTCTCGAAACAATACCGTAATTATATTCACAATATTAATATGAAGGTTCCCATTAATTAAGTGTATATTATTCACATCATAAATATACAGTATAAGCACCCCGAGAACTAAGCTGTGATGCACACATACTCTGCTATCCATCCCGGTACATCACGTACATAAGGATCACATATTCCGAATCTCTCAGGAATATTCCAGATAACACAAATCACAAATAGTGGAGGCGAACACAGTCACATCACATGGGTCACGCACATACCTACGCTCCCACGATCAGCGGACTTATTAACATGCCAATAAGTCTTTCTCTGACCTATGTTCATCGAGGTACCAGTCTATATCCCCCCCGTAGGCACACAAGGATTAGAGGGTCCTAAGCGAACGCAACCTCCCGTGATAGCAAGTATGGTAGGTATGTCATACACACAATTCATATACCAATACTAAGTAACACACATCTTAGTAATATCGTATTATAATCGTAGTACATATTGCACTCTCGTACTAACTATAATTATCACAATTTGTACTATTCCAGTTTGTAATTATACGCGCCATAATTTCTCACGTCGTAGTGAATACTCACGTCTCAACCCAAACCGTCCATGTAAATACAACTCTCGTATGTAAATTCCTTCTCATAAATGCCCAAATGTCCCAATTCTATCATTACTACATCTACGGAATGATATTTATATCCTCGAATAAGTTTACAGAACTCCAAAAATCAAAACAGTCCAAAAAGGACCAAACTGTCAACTCGTTAGAAGTCTCGTTCGAACGAGTGTTCGAATGAGTTTGGGCTGTCAGCTCGTTAGAAGTCTCGTTCGAACGAGACTGTTCGAACGAGATTCCAGTTCGTTCGAACGAACTGCACCTTCTAACGATATCTCGTTCGAATGAGATATCGAACGAAACTACCCTTCGTTAGAAGAGACTGGTCAACTCGTTAGAAGCTCATTCGAACGAGCTCGTTCGAACGACCTGGGGACTGCTTCTAACGACTGGTCAGTTTCGGCCCAGATTTTTCCAAATACGTTTTTCACCATTTTTACTCCTCAAATCACCTCTAAAATTTATCCCAACGATTGTTTTAAAGTCTCTAAACAGTCCTAAACATAATATAACCACATCCTATCACGTTTTTATGGATTAATTCACCCTAATCATCAATCAATTTACAAATACTTAACCTTTTCCCCAATTCATTCATGAACATGAACCCTAGAATTTGGAACCCTCAATTCATCAAATTTAATCCGTTTTTCTTTCACCCAATCATGTATTAACATCAGATTAATCGTTTCCAAACTATTCTACATGCAATTTATCCTCAATATTCAGAACCTAAGTCCAATTAATCATGGGTTTTCATTCATCTTCCAATAACAATTATAAATCTTCAATTTTCTAACATGGAAAGAACATTTGCTGAAATTAAACATAATTAAACCACTTGCCTTGTTTGTTTCCGGATTTGGTGTTGATTTGGTGAAGAATCTCTGCAGAATTTTCTCTCTTTCTCTCCTTCTCCAAGCTCCTTCTCCAATGGTGGCTTAAGGTGGCTAGGGTTTGTTTTGGGGAAAGTTGTAAACCTAAAGATAACCTCCGTAGCTTAATGGTTTAATATGGGATGGTTAGTGGGCTTTGTGGGTTTAATCCACATCAGATTTACATCTCAAATTTTCGTCACTTTTAATTCCTAAAAATGTAAAATTACCAAAATACCCTTTAAGTTGCCGGTATGGCCTAAAAATACCCCGGGACCCAAACTATACCCCCGGCTAGTGTTTTCTGACTATCTCGACCCTTCCGGACACGTTGGCGCACTCAAAACGACCATACGGATTACAGATTTTAAATTTACTTTCATAATTAAAATAATATACCATGACGCGGCGGTCACCCGCGTCTCAACAAAATTTCCAAATTGTCGTATATAAGTCTCACGACAAATTTCATAATTCCAATTTCATATATAATCATATATGCACATAATAAAATACTAACTCGCATCTCATTAGTATTTATAACCCGGATTAATTTCCAATTAATACGCATTTAATTAATTAATCCCAAAATAAATATAGCCAAAAGTACGGGGTATTACAGGAATGCTGCAAACATTCCATGGATCGATGAGCCTTAACCATCTTCGAAAAGACCACAACACCCCCTTCCATGGAGTCAGATAAAATAAACCATCTTTGACCAGTCTCTACTGCCAACATCTTGTTGACTACTTTCCTCCACAACCACCTCATATAATCTTTGGGGACATGGAAAACCTTCCCGACAGACTGAGAGGGATGGGTCGACGGACGCGATTTTCCCACAGAGATCAAAGCAACAGACGCAAGCGCTCAGTCAAATCCTCTACTGGAAAGAAGTTTAAGGTCCGAGGGGGCACGACCTGCGCCCATCCAAATTGTCACAAAAGCCGCCAAGGGAAATAAAAAGAGATCTGTCTGAGACCAACCAGTCTCACATATGAATACTCTCCTAGCTCCAAAACTGGCTGCAACTGTCCCCACCAAGGCACTGACCAATATAGCCCATGAGTCCCATACTCCACAAACCAATTCTCCCAGTTCCCAACATACAGGCCAATGCGGATGAAGTAGCGTGAAAAGAAGTTGGGTACCACCGACAAAGGATATTCTGGAGGATTTGACAAGCGTAATCTTTTAGACAACCACATGAACAGCATCACAGGATTACCCCTCAAAAAGTCTGAACGACCTTCTCTCCAGGCATCCAGGCCATTCAGAGTCTCCGCCAATATTACCGCCGTAGGATTGCGATGATATGACATCCGTGAAGTAATGGCTGCAAGTTGTGGGTCCACTCGCACCTCCCCGGTCGCCAACAGCAATTTTGAGACCAGACCTAGAACAACGGCTCCAGCATAGCCAGCATCACCTACTTTCCGCAAATGCACGGACTGCAGTACCGCCGGGAGGGAGATCATTCCTTCAGAAACCAATGACCTGGACGCCGAGGGTGAGATGTGAAGAAGCCCAGACAACAAATCCCTAGGGGAGCGGGAAAATTCGGGTAAAGCCGTAGCAACACTGGGATTCACACCTAGTACGGCGGAAAATTTCTCGTAGGTAGGACAAATTTCTTCCAACCCAAAGCGGAATACGTGGTCTTCGGGCTACCAAAATTGTACTGCCGCCATCAGCATATTCCACTCAAAAGGTCGATTACGCCACAAGGAGACTCGACGCATGTTGAAAGCATCACAGTCGACATTATAATAGCACATAGCTTCCAAGGCTTCGAGGTGGTTGATAAACTCGAGGCTACCAGGAAGAGACACCTTGTAGGGCAAAGAAATAGTAGGCAAGTGGATAAGGATGCAAAGGTGTGATGAAAATACTCCACCCTCACCCCCTTTTATACTTGAGAACTCTCACAAACGACATAATCCCTGCAGAAATCGGAGGGAATCCTACACCACAAGGTACCAAAGGTTGAAGAGGGTACCATTCAAAGCTTTCAATTGATAGGACTGGACTGAACTGCCGATAGGCAGGCCAGGGTGCTTGCCGATCGGCAACCCCCCATTTTTGGAAATTTCCTCCATTCCTTTTTTGTCAAATCAGAAAACTCCATAAAAATAAATTAATATTCTCAAAAGAATTTCAAGAATCCCTTTTCTTCTTATATAATTCCCCTTTTTAATAAAGACTTTCCTTCAAAAATTCCAAAAATATTCCTTTTTACGGTCTCAGCAGCAAAGTAAAAAGCGCATGTGCATGCATTCATTCATCATTAAAATAAAAGATAGTTAAAAAATTATATTGCATTGTATATATCTGTTTTCTATGTTACATCATCTTGCAGGAAATAGAAAGAAAAAGCAAAAAAAAACAACGGGACTCAGCCCGAACCCACATTCCCTCTCTATCTCTCCCTCTCTCTCTCTCTCTCTCAAGAGCTTCCACCCCTGCGACGCGCTCTCTTCCCCCCTATGACGAGACGATGCGCCCCCACTACCCGATCCAGAGTCTTCCCCGAACGAGGCTGACGGCACCAACCAAGAAGGAACAGGGACAGCATCCCGAATATGGGCAGTCGCAGATGATATCCAATCCCTGATGTCTCTCAGCCAAGTGGTCGACACCCGGATTTGCTGCAAGGAAAAGGCAGAATCAGTATCAAGCAAAAGAAATCAAAAAGAGGAAAAGGACCGAAAGGTTTACCGCAGGACGAAGGACCTCCTCTGTCAAACCCAGCTCCTTCGGATCCATCGCAAGGGGATGGTGCAACATCGGCACTATCCCTCCATCAGCACGCCGGATGTTGTACGAAGGAGTGTGTAGCTGAACGAAAGGAACCTCCGATGTCACCGCCGCCGCAGGTGACGACGGACCACCACCACTGTGGGAAGACCCCACCGCCCGACTCGAACTAGCATGAGGGAAAGGCAAGGCATCATGAATGCTGGGAGCCATCAACCAGCTCGTCAGAAAGTCCATATAGTCATACGGCGCAGCCGTATCGGTATATAAAGCATAGGACTCATCGATCATCGCCGCGATCCTCTCATCCTCCAACAGCTGTCGTTCCCACCTCATAGATGTAGGAGGCTGCGCACGTGGCACCACCACCTCTTCCTCAGCGATCTGACGAATCACCCTCTCCCCGAGGTACCAGGAATGACCGAACTCATGCGCCAATAAGCGCCTCATCTGCGCGTTCACCCTAGTCATCCCCGTGTCCTGAATAGCTGTCCCCCAAGGATAAAAGGTCACCTGAAAATCCACAAGACAAGCATGAGTCGATAAAAGATCAGAAGGTGCAAAAACCAAGACTGAAAAGGAAAAGACCTTACCCGACCACTGGTCAGGTCATTCAAGACCTGACGCACTGCCTCCAGGGAAAGAGATCCCTTCGACTGCCGGTTGGCCTTACGCCATCGGTACAGTCGGCAGAAGTCCCCAACAGTGTCATCCTTCAAAGCAATCAGCGGAGTGTTGCACCCAATCACCTCATAGAACCACGTCTGAATTTACAATCAAAAAGAGACTCATGAAAGGAAAATGAGAATGCATGAAATGAAAATGCGCAAATAAAGAATACCTCAAGGAGATACGTGGCTCTAGTAAAAATCTGCCGGCAGCACTGGCTGAATGCATCCAGAGAAGAGTAAAGGGTCGCCAAGGTCAGACTCCCCCAATCATAGAAAGGGATGTTCGAAAACATCCTTAAGTATGGCAAGAACCACAAATGGACGGCGTCGCCACTCGACGCCACCATGAAACCTCCCAAAACCAACAAGATGAATAACAGGTCCATCTTCCTCACTTGCAACCCTTCCTCCACATCAACCACCCTACTCAGCAAAACATCCTTCAGCAAGGACAGTTGGATGGAATCTCCAGAAACTATCCTCCTCACATCACCAAGTGCCGCATATACTGCCTCCGGCCTCACCCGCAAGGAGCGATCCACCTTTATCTGCTCCCCGCCATAATCCAGCCCCAACAGTTGTTGCACATCTATGGGAGTCACTGTCATCTCCCCGAAGCCAAAATAAAAGGTGTGGGTAGTGTCCCACCACCTCTCCCCCAAGGCACACAAACTGCTATCGAACGAGGCATCTCATCCAGCGCAGCCGCCAACTTCCCAAAACCTGCTGATGATACCATCCAGCACACTACGGGTGGAAGATGCTCCCAAACATCCTTAAGCCCCGTCGTCCCTTGGGCACGCATGTTCTTCAAAGAAATATCCGACTGGCAAAAGGAAAAATTCAGTCAAAGATCAAGAAAAAGGAAAAAACACCCAAAAGGAAAGGAATGCCAAAGGTCAGGTTACTTACATAATCGTTGGGAATCACTCTCGAAGAGCGATGACGCGATGGCTCCCGCAGCAAGGTCAGCTCATCCGCAACCGGCTCGAATGCATCAAAGGCATTCTCATTCCCCAAAGCAAGGGGTACCCTGTCCCTCCAATCCACATTCACCCAGTCATCAATGGTCAACCACTCTCGGTGGACAGCGGTGCTCACAAAGGCGGCCATTTATTGAAGATCGGAACGTTAGAACAATTCGCATAGAGAAATCGCAGAAAGAGAGAAGGCAAGAGGCTCTGAAAAATGAAAGGGACTCGCCCCCTTTATATAGGAGGCCAAGCGCCATGCCGATCAGCACAGACCACTGACATATCGATCGGCATTGTCTCCTCACCTTCCCGAGGCAGCCCAAAAGTTCGTGCCACTACCGAATGGCACCCCTCAGTCTATGCCGGCCGGCACCCCCTTGAAATTTCGTACAGAAATTCCCAAAAAAAATGCCAGATAGCCTCGAAAAATCCCCAAAAAATTCCTAAAAAGCCCAGGATGGATTTTGAACATTTTCATCAAGAAAATTTTTGCATTTCTTCAGGCGAAACCTCTTTTTTCCTAGCGGAACCCTCAAAATCCAAGTGAATGACCTCTCGAGCAATGTGCCCGGACCCCCTAATCACCTCCTCAGCAGAGTTTATGACCCAAAATCGGTTATCTCCACCAACGATCAGCTCTTCCGCTCAAATCAAATGCAAAAGGCCTCCCCATCCATCGGCTACCCGATGCGAAATAATATCTCATGGTATTTTTCCCAGCAGAATTCAGAAGAATCACTCGCCCCAAGCGATCTCTCCCAAAGGACGATCCAAATCTTCCCCGGCTCATTCATCGTTCCCCAACGGAACCTAAAATCCAATTTTTATTCCCCAGCGAAACCTCAAATCCAATTCTTATTCCCCAGCGGAACCACAAATCCAATTCTTATTCCCCTGTGGAACCTATTCTTATTCCGCAGTGGAACCCTTTTTCTTTTCCCCAAAGGAAATGCAATCACTCTTGGGTCAGAATTGGCTCCGGTCTTGGATCGTCACCTAAGTTAGGTTAGAATTGACCTCGATCCTATGTCGTCACCACTCTTGGGTCAGAATTGGCCCCGGTTTTAGATCGTCACCTAAGTTAGGTCAGAATTAACCTCGGTCCTCGGTCGTCACCACTCTTGGGTCAGAATTGGCCCCGATCTTGGATCGTCACCTGAATTAGGTCAGAACTGACCTCAGTCCTCGGTCGTCACCACTCTTAGGTTAGAATTAGCCCCGGTCTTAGATCCTCACCTAAGTTAGGTCAGAATTGACCTCGGTCCTCGGTCGTCACCACTCTTGGGTCAGAATTGGCCCTGGTCTTGGATCATCACCTGAGTTAGGTCAGAATTGACCTCGGTCCTCGATCGTCACCACTCTTGGGTCAGAATTGGCCCTAATCTTGGATCGTCACCTGAGTTAGGTAAGAATTGACCTCGGTCCTCGGTCGTCACCACTCTTGGGTTAGAATTGGTCCTGGTCTTAGATCGTCACCTAAGTTAGGTCAGAATTGACCTCGATCCTCGGTCGTCGCCACTCTTGGGTCAGAATTGGCTCTGGTCTTGGATCATCACCTGAGTTAGGTCAGAATTGACCTCGGTCCTCGGTCGTCACCACTCTTGCGTCAGAATTGGCCTCAGTCTTGGATCATCACCTGAGTTAGGTCAGAACTGACCTCGGTCCTCGGTCGTCACCACTCTTGGGTCAGAATTAGCCCCGGTCTTGGATCGTCACCTAAGTTATGTCAGAATTGACCTCGGTCCTTGGTCCTTGGTCGTCACCACTCTTGGGTTAGAATTGGCCCCGATCTTGAATCATCATCTGAGTTAGGTCAGAATTGACCTCGGTCTTCAGTTGTCACCACTCTTGGGTTAGAATTGGCCCCGGTCTTGGATCATCACCTGAGTTAGGTCAGAATTGACCTTGGTCCTCGGTCATCACCACTCTTGGGTTAGAACTGGCCCCGGTCTTGGATCGTCACCTGAGTTAGGTCAGAATTGACCTCGGTCCTCGATCGTCACCACTCTTGGGTCAGAATTGGCCCCAGTCTTGGATCATCACCTGAGTTAGGTCAGAATTAACCTTGGTCCTCGGTCATCACCACTCTTGGGTTAGAATTGGCCCCGGTCTTGGATCGTCACCTGAGTTAGTTCAGAATTGACCTCGGTCCTCGGTCGTCACCACTCTTGGGTCAGAATTGGACCCGGTCTTGGATCGTCACCTGAGTTAGGTCAGAATTGACCTCGGTCCTGGGTCGTCACCAGTCTTGGGTCAGAATTGGCCCCACTCTTGGATTGTCACCTAAGTTAGGTCAGAATTGACCTCGGTCCTCGATCGTCACCACTCTTAGGTCCTCAGAATCGACCTCGACCCTCTGAATTGGTCATTCTCGCTTCCTTAGGGCCTCAGAATCAACCTCGACCCTCTGAATTGGTCATCCTTGCTTCCTTAGGTCCTCAGAATCAACCTCGACCCTCTTAATCGGTCACACTCTCTCAGAACCATCATGCGGTGTCTAATCGACGGCTATCGTTTGTTCCAAACTCACCCATCGAGGGGCTCTATAAAAACCTCATTATATTACCCCCTAACTCTCCTTAGGTCCCTAGTACCTCCACTCATCACTATAAACCCTGGTCACGTCCCGAGTACTAACCTAAAAGCCATCAGGAACTCCCCGGCTCAGTTTAACCCAAAAGTCAAACTCTTCGTCTCGACCGAGACAGAATGAATCTTCAAAGGGCACTGAATAACCTTTTTAACGGACCACCCCGTGCACGATTCCGACTTACCATGCAGACGAACGATCCATTTGCGTCTGAAACCCTACTTGGAGGCCACCGGGAGCTTCCAGGATCTATTGGACCCAAGTAAACTCTTCAGCTTGATCGAGGCTGAATGAATCTTCTAAGGGCACTGAATAGCCTTTCCAATGGTCCATCCCGTGCGCGATTCTGACTTACCATGCAGACGAACGATTTGTTTGACTCCG
This sequence comes from Sambucus nigra, assembly GCA_949130495.1. Classification (NCBI taxonomy): domain Eukaryota; kingdom Viridiplantae; phylum Streptophyta; class Magnoliopsida; order Dipsacales; family Adoxaceae; genus Sambucus; species Sambucus nigra. Next base: position 459,987,168 of record OX422216.1, on the reverse strand, counting down.
AGAGGTCACTGAATGCTTCTCGGGCCCGGTTGACCAAATTCAACTCCCCAAACTGGGCTAAACTCTTTGGAATGTTGAATTACACCTCCTAACCTTTCCAACGGTCCATCCCGTGTGCGATTCGGACTTACCATGAGAATGAACGATCCATTTGCGTCCGAACGATTCCCCGTCCAGCGGACTGACAAACGCTTCCGTGCCACATTTGACCCAAAGTTATCTCCTGAAATCGGGAGTGGTCCAAAGGACTTTCTAAGGTATCTGAAATACCTTTCCAACGATATGCCCCGTGCGTGATTTTGGCCAACGTTTTGCCCTCGGCGGCCAATTTTCCGAAAAAGCCTGAAACACACTGCCAAACGGCAGGTCTCAGAACCTGCCTATCGGCACCTTCCTTCCTGCAGGTAGGAAGGTCTCTAAGATGATCGGCAGTCCCCTGGAGCTATAAAAGGAGGCTTTGGCCTCATTTGCAGGGGATCTCAGATCAGAAGCAAATCACTCTCAGTAAACCCCCAGAAACATCTCTCGAAGGCAACGTGATTTCAACTTTCAAATCCCTTTTTCACTTCCACTTTTCATCATCCCTTTCATCAAACTTGATGAATTAACCACCCTCCATCATCATCCAAGTGCAAGGGCTGCTTTTCAACATTCAAGATCAAGCTCAAGGTCTCCAAGAAGGTCCAACTTTCTCAAACCCTCTCCTAAATTCTCTTAAATTTGCAATAACTTGTTTTCTTACTTAGCACTTTTATTATCTCATCTCACACATCATAAATATACTTTTTATCTAGTATTATTTCACATCTCCTATTTTCATATAACTAAAAACCCAAAAACCAAGAAAAAGAGGGTTTGCTCATAAATTCCAAGTAGGGATTCTCACACTTTTTTCACACTTTTCTCACAATTAAAACACTTTTTCTACACACACACACACACTTACAAATAAGAGATTTCTCCATTTGGATTTATGGGTTAAACCCCACCCCTCGTTTATTTGCGAACTACGTGGACTTTGATGCCTTTATAGGCTACGTAGGCGTCTCGGGGTAAAACCCAAAACTTGAGTCCTTTTCTCACTTTTTCTCTTATTTTCTATCTTCTCTTTATGTCATTTTCCACTATATTCTATATACTTGTTCTTAGTAACGTATTATTCCATATGCGTTATCATTCCTTTATAACGATCAACGCAGGGGTAATCACGTAAATCTTATTTTCTACACTAATCTCACATTCCTTCGGATGACTCGCTTTGTCTTTTCTATAATACAAGTCGAGGATTCCTACCTCCATTCTATATATACACATGCACACATATCACGGGGGGAAATATAAAGGAAAATAGCAAATATCCATGAGAAATCGAAAGGGCGGAATGGGTGCCTAACACCCTCCCATTTCGTAACTAAGCCTCCGAACCCTTCTTGAATCATTTGGTTTCGCACGCACCAGTATGTCTTTGGATGCCATCCTTCAGGGTGGCTCCCCCTTTTTCTTTTGTCTGTTGGCGACTCTAAATCTCTCTACATCTTCACACCTCACAAATTGACGCCGGCCGAAGCGCTCTCCCGAGAAGGGACACGCGGGACCCGAAGGATCCCTTCCTCCCTCCGCGGCGGGAATCGGGGATGGCCACATATAGTAAGAGGGGACCACCCTTTTCTAACAACAAGCCAAACACATTCATCAATTGATTTTAACACTAATCTCATACGTGCTTTCTAATAGGAATAATTAGTTCCATCAAACCTATGGGGGTTATTTGATGAATAACTATCCATATAACCTCGGGGATTCACCTAAATAACTTTTAGAAACTTTCTTTGATACCAATTTGAAGTTGCAAGGTTATATAGATTCGGTTCAAATTCATGAAATACACTCTGTGATGCAAATTAATTGCACGGGATACAAATTATAATTAGGCTAGAAGGTTGATACTTTCCAAATCTTAATCTTAGTTACTAAATCCTATGTGAGCATGCACAATTTCAAATACGTAGAGAGAAAGTACAACCACAACGCGCCGATGTATGATGAAAAATAAAATAGGAAAAATATTGAATGGCCAAGCCTACATAAAATCCACTATGAATATGGTTTTTACAAGAAGTCACAAAATACTTACAGACTTGCCTCGATAAGACCCAATGATGTCGTCTTAAATATCTCTGTTAGTGGTACGTGTAGATCTAACATGATTCATGACACGTCTTGTGTCTCAATATCGACCAAAAGACAAATATCGTCTTCAAAATAACTTGTGCAGAGGTCCACCGCACCAAAACAAGGATGAATGTATGAGAGGATGATTTTGGGGTTTGGGGTTCTTGGAAAAATGATCGCAAAAGATCATATAAATGTTTGAGACTTTTTATAAAGAGAAATTGGGTTTTGTTCTAATGATCAAGAGCAATTCCTATAATTTTTCTCAAACTAGTATATAGTTTCAAAAGTGGAAGTAGTGCATAAGGGAGGATGAGGGGGGAAACTACATTTTTCATAAATAAAACCGCTCGTTCAAACAACAAAGATGACTCGTTGGAACGACGTGACAAAATGTCGTTTGAACGAGCCTTCAAATAATAATGCTGACAAAAACCCATTAAGGATCTCGCCCAAAGTTATTTGAACGACTATGATCGAAAAGTTATTTGAACAAGCTTTCAAATTACATTGCAGTCAAGTCCCGTAAAGGAAATCGTCTGAAGTCGTTCGAATATACACAATACAAATGAACTTGTTTGCACGACTTGCTTGATTTTGGAAAAATAAATTTAACTTTAAATATGAAAATATGAAAATATGTTGTGAAAAATATCACCAAAAAGAATGTAACAACATAAAAAATGTCTTTAACAAAATATAAAATAACTTGGTCATATACACTTGGAAAGAGAGAATTAGAATGATGAGGTGAAGTCATGTTGAAAAGAGAAATCTCGGATGCTCAAATTCTTCAATGTGGAGAGAAGTATGATACTAAATGACCCTAAATATTTTGTATAATGGAAATATCCAATACTACAAATTGACTCTATCAAAAAAAATTCCTTACAACCCATTTGCTTCTAAACTTTCATTTTTCTTCCCTTTTCACAAGAGTTATTTTTCCAAAAATATTATTAAGTTGTATACACTAGCTTCTTATAAAAATTTAACTCATTAACGCTTCATTAACACATTAGAGAACATTTTTTTCAAGCTGGAAATCTCTCTATTTAGTTGATTTCTTTATCCAGAAAATTATTTGGTATTTTGAATATTACTTTGCAAGCAAATACCATTTTTTCCTTTCTTAACACATGTAGTCTTGAAAACATACACATATCACATTTTTTCACATTTATTAATACATTTTAAGGGATGAAATTTCTACTTTCTTTATTTCTTAACACATGTAGTCTTGAAACCTTTACTGAAGTTGTTCATATGTTCATTGCCAAATTGTTACAAGTTTGTATACATGGGAAGAGGAATTTTATGTCAAAAAATCCGTAAAAATGAGTTTAACGCAAGATTTATTCAAGAAAATTCATAACATTTGAAAATCAAAGATTTTCAAGACTAAAAAGACATTTGTTCTTCAAAAATATACTTAAATATCTAGTTTTTACAAATCTTAATTTTGCCACAAACCTTTAAGATTCATTCTAGAAATATCTTGTCAATGCAATTATTGTTTTGAAAACATTTTATTTAATAAAATATTTGAACACAAGATTTTTTTGAAAGTTATCATCTTTTCTCAAACCCTTTGAAAACCCATTTCTAACATCTTCAAGCCTATTAATAAATCATGAGTAATGACTACCTAAACATGTAATGATTTTACTCTTATGACCTCTAGCATATTTAACTCAGATATTTTAAAATGGAATGATCTTAAATTTAGCAATAGTAGAGTTTTTCCCACCTCATCGAAGCTCCAAATTGGATGGATGAATGTAGAAGAAGATGGAAACCTCCCACCTACTAAGGTGGCCATTAAGATGTTGCGTAGTTCCACTACACTTATATCCTTGTAATCTCAAGCAAAACCCCCTTGAAGATCCATTATTCTTCTTCTCCTCTTCTCCAAAATCCCTAACAACATCTACATAAATTTATATCTTTCCTAACATGTGGTGTGTATGGGTTTTATAGAATTAAATATGGTGAAAAAGGGTAAGTTATTGTGGTTGAGGGTGGAGGAGTGGTGGTTCTAGGGTGGTGGAAGGTGGTTGGGTGGTGGTGAGGCTCTAAAAGAGAGAGAGAGAGAGAGAGAGAGAGAAATGCCCTATAATGGTCCAAACCCCCACTTAAATATCCTAAAACCCTTAGGGGTTAAATTCTAAAAATTCCCTAAGCTCCAACCACGGCTTGATCTATTGTGTGGGAATGTGATACATATCAAATCCAATGGTTTATATCATGACTGAATTTTCTCGTTTGAATGAGATTTGGATATCGTTCGAATGGGGTTCCAATGAGAATTTAACGATGATGGAAATACGAACAAGTGATTTTCATTCGATGGTCATTTGAAGTTGTGTTCCAACGAGAATGGGATCTCTTTCGAACGACCAAGGGTCTCATTCGAACTACTCTAACTTTTCTCCAAATTATATATAAGCCCATTATAATCTAATTAATTTTTCCAAGGCCACTATATTACCCAAATTTTACCCATAATTCATCTTACAAAGTCTAAACCCCAATTGTGTGACATAAAGTCACCAATTCATACGAGTACGATCAAAACCGTGGGTTGGGTGTTAAAATCTTACTTACTTAGGGATTCTTGTTCTCAAAATTCTCAATCGTTCAATTCCTCAAGTTACTAGAGGTTATCAACTCATACTCTAAGTCATAGGGATCTTCTAAGGCTATTTCATCGAAATCATCAATCACTAAGAAGCTATCACACTTCCATTCAAAAGGGACCAAGGAACCTAACATAGAACAAGTCATAATGCCCATAATTAGGCTAACCATTAAAATCATGTAACAGTCCTCGAGTCTCTAATTACAAAAAGACCGCACTCAATCAATTCATAACGATTCTATGCTAACATCCAAGGTATACTGACACATCTACCCGGGCAATACTCTCTTGTAATCGACACGCAAGCAAGAGAAAAATGACATGAATCTAACACCCAATCCATCACCGTAACTTATTTCAATTCTTAAGACGACATATCCAGAGTCTTCTTGAATTCTGGGTCAGCCTGAGAACACAAATTCACTTAAACTTGATACTGACCTCGCATAGCTAGTTAATTACTTCGATAAGAAATATACCGACTAATTCACCAACTGTATGTCCAATTGGTATTTCTTTGAGGTCCTTCTATGAACTTAAGACCGCCCTAAGCATCCAACTATGGAACACTCACCCAAGTATTACACCAGTCCACTCAGCGCGGCAAAATAACACTACATATTATTCTTTCTTGAGTTCCAACACTTTACAATATCCTCAAATCATATTCTTGGTCTCTAAAAATAGATCCGCTAATTGCCATTTCGGCCAATCCATGAGATCACTAATCCTAAGGACAAAGGATACCATGAGAAAACTATGTGGCAGAACACAAAGCCACACGTACACGGAATTATGTAAAATAAAAGGATAATTCAAACAAGTGAGCACCCAGTTGTCGATCTACATTCACCATGCCAGGTTGAACCTCACTCTCACAAAGCCCAAATTACACTGTACCAACAACACAATATAATCCCAGACTATTGTAATCGAGGGAACATATTCCTCGACTATTAGAACTGAAAGAACACAGTCCTCGACTGCCCAGACTGAAAGAACATAACGAATCATAAGGAACTAACAAATGTTCTAAGGGAATCCCATCCACATGTAGTGGGATATGGTTTACGAAAGGTGAAATTATGTCATACACTTTGAAGTCTAAGACTCCTCCAATACGTTCTCATTAGATCCTAGCCTATCCATATACCCTCTCTTGGGTCACAAGTCAAAACAAATAGGATCATGAACCCTTCATCATTACGAGAAGAACATAAAACACAAACTATTACTCTTTAAAAAGTCAAATGTTGGACTTCCCACCTTAGGTACATGGCTTCCTCCTTTCATCTTTGACATACACAAACCACTTTAGTCGATAAATACTAAACACCTTTGTCAATACCGGCCTTGCCTATATCTCTAGCCAATGTGACTTTGTGGCCAACTTAACTCACCTAGGTTACTGTCTAATTTATCATGCAGTGACTGCATCCCAACATCTCCATAGGAAATGACCAACTACGCAAAGCACTCACCATGTAATAGCCAATTGGTAAAAGGTCGTGAGACACCCCGCCTAATTAAATATCGGATGATCAATCCTTTATTAAATTAATTCAGAATATCCAGTTGATTCAAAATATGCATCACTATCGAAATTTTTTATTATTAACACTAACCATCTAATATTTAAGAAGGTTGATGTCAAATTTTTTTCTTTTAATTAACATAAAACCAAATTAACCAACCACTAACCATAGACCATTCAAACGAAAATCATATGAAATAAAATGACTAATGTAATAAATGGGATCGGAGTAAACATATCTAGCCTAAATCTCCATACAATGATCCAACAAAGTAAATCAACAACTGAAAGGAATAACTAAAATAAATACACAAGTCTCTAACTGTCTGAACAAGAAAAAGGGGCAATATGCCCTAACTGAAATAAAGAAGCTCAATATGCAGGAATGAGAATCACAGACGCGTCTACTACCAAGTCATGTAACTTCCATAGTAGCTACAGCTCGTCGAATGAATGGAATTCCTATCCTTGGTGTCCCTGTGGTTGGGCAACTAAAATAAGTTTAGAAGAGAAAAGATTTGTAATAGACGGGTCAGAGCCCGAGTTGAAAACAGTTTAAAAATCAGCAAGTGTTTCAAATGAATTAAACAGTAAATATTATATCCATGTTTGTTTCTCGTGCCCTCACTTGAGATCCTCACCTCTCAACTATTGTGCACGCCTAGCATAGACTCCTAATCAACTCCTAGTCATGATATCCCACTTATCTAACTTATCCCAAGTCCTTTACTGAAATGCCTAAGTCATAGTACTCAATTATAACATTCGAGTAATACATTCTTATAATCATATCGCCAGCTTATACGGATTCATGTAACACAATAATCATTTAAGTTCTCGAATTGTTGATTAATATTTTTTTTATATATATATATATATATATCACCCCAAAAAGGCTAAACCTGCGGTGCACCCATACTCTACTATTAGTCCTGGTACATCACGCACGTAAGGACTACGAATTCTGAATAACTCCGGAATCGCATCAATACATGTCACACGTAATGGAGACGAGCATAGTTCCCATCCCCATGGGCTACGCACATACCTACGCACCCACATGACTGTAAACTTATCAACTCACAGATGAGTCCTTCCTAGACCTATGTCCTAAGCTAGAAATCTAAAATCCCCCTGAAGGCTCATCAATACAAGATTATCCCCTTCCTACGACCTCCCATGATAGTAAGTATGGTAGGTATTTCATTCACATGAGAATTCATATAATAGGTACACACAACCCATATAATTAATAGGATCACACCGCCTATATATTTCAGATTTACACGAGCTATTGTTCTTAAAACGTTCACGATGTCTCACCATTACGACTATTCTCTCTAACGTAACGCATCGCTTATAATGAATATCACTAAGGAGTCCATCTTATGCTTATATACACCTACTCCCATATTACTAGCTTAAGAACTACATTTGCACTACATATACTTAAGTCAATTATAGTTCTCGAATTATTTTCACCAAATTCCACCTCACCCCATAATTTCCCAAAATTTTAAAACCTCGTTCAAAGTGCCCAGTATATCATTCAAATGAGTTCGTTCGAATGAGTTCGTTCGAATGACATTCAAATGAACTAAGTTCTGATTTCTCGTTGGATTCTCGTTCGAGCGATGTCGTTCGAACGACTTTCCCTTTTCCTAGGTCCTTCTAACGACTTATGCCCAGTTCATCTTCAACCTTAGGAAATCTGCATTTTTGCCCATTTTTATTCACCTAATTAACATCAAACTTACCCAACTCACCAATAATAGTCCTAAAGCCATTTTACATACATATAGATGATCCCTAACATCTTTTAACCATCAGAACTCATTAAATCTCATATATGGGTGAAGGAATTTAATTAAATGTCAAAAATCCTAATTTTACATCATCAATAAGTTTATCCACTCAAGCTTAAAATTAAATTCATTTTCCTTCATGTAATAGCCCAAATTCATAGCCTCTACATATATTATTTCATCTACAATCAATTTTCTACCCAAAACTTTATTAACAATTCAATTTCAACCCAAATTTCATCATATTAGGTGTATGTCATCAATTCTACACTAACGTGTATAGTATATGCACTAATTTAAAGAGTATAACCACTCTCCTTGTTGATAAGGTCTGAATCGTTGAATGAAAGTGGTATAGATGTGTTCATCTCTTCCCGATCTACACGTTGAGGGTATTTTTGGTGAAGGATGGTTGGTTTTGGACTTGGGGCTCTTAGAAATCCCTTCTTCTTCTTCCTCTTGGACTCTTTCCTTTTATCTACTAATAAAACCTAACTTATTTCATGTACGTGAACATATAATCCTCCCCATTAATTTGACTAAATTTTTCAAAAGATAAAAATACCCCTCCAGGGTATCGGTTTGGCCCAAAACTATCCCGAAACCCAAACTGAACCCCCGAGTAGACTTTTATGACTATTTTGACCCTTCTGAACATGTTGGCACACTCGAAATGGCCATTTGGGTGATTTATAATTATTTTATTTCTAATCTTACTAATTTAGTCCTGATATGACTCACACGGGCGTCTCGACTTAATTTCCGTAATTATTGTATTTTTCACTCACGACATCATTAATTTTTTCATTATCATATATCAATTTACTCACTAAGTAATATTCAATATAACTTATATCAATAAGTATAGACACCCATCACGCTAGTAATTATTTAAATAAATCCGGATAATTATAAATAAATTTCCCATTTAACTCAATTAGTCCCCCTAATATGGGGTATTACATACTTGCCCCCTAATAAAGGAATTTTGTCCTAAAATTCAGAAAACATTCGTTTACCTAATAAGAATAACTCGGTATTTTTGTCACGCATCTCAGCCTCGCACTCCAAGGTAGACTCCTTTACATTATGATGTCGCAACTACACACGGACTAACGACACTACCTTTGACCTTAATTTCCTGTCACTACGATCTAGGATATCAACTTGCCCCACCTCATAGGAACTGTCGGGATGTAGGTCAATCTCATCTAGAACAATATGAGTGTGGGCCATATCATTCCAAATATATCTTCTCAACAAAGAAATATGGAACACGTCATGAATCCTATGCAAGTGCTCCAGTAACCCAAGTCTATAAGCTACTGGACCAATTTGCTCGATAATAGGGAATGGCCTTACGTACCTCGGCGCTAACTTCCCTTTTTTCCTAACCGCATTACCCCTTTCATAGGGGATACGTAGTAACACCTGGTCCCCCACATTGAACTCTCTGAAGAACCTCTTGGCATCAGCGTAGATCTTTTGTCTATCCTGAGCAACCCGAATACGGCTTCGAATCATCTCAATCTGGGACGAAGTATCCTGAATTACCTCAGGCCCAAAAATCTTATTATCCCACACCTCTAGCCAAAACACTAGAAAACAACAAGGCCTACCGTATAACGCCTCAAAGGGGGCCATGCCAATAGTAAACTGGTAGGAGTTATTATAAGCAAACTCCATCAGTGGAAGATACTGCTCCCAACTCCCACCCTAATCAAGGATACATATTTGAAGCATAACCTCTAACATCTTATTTGTCCATTCTGTCTACCGATCCATCTGTGGGTGATTTTCCGAACTCAGACGTAACTCCATACCCATGACCTGTTGAAAACTCTCCCAAAATATGGACACAAAAATCTTGTTTCGGTCAGACACAATATCAAGAGGCACCCCATGGAGTATCACTATATCGGTGATGAAAATCTGAACGTACTAATCCATAGTATAATCGGTCCAAACTGTCAGAATATGATCTACCTCGGTCAACCGATCCAAAATCACCCATATGGACTCGTGACTCATCTGCGATGTGGGCATCTCTGTGATTAAATCCATGTAAATTCTCTCCTATTTCCACATAGGGATCTCTAACGGCTGTAAGAGACCTCCCGATCTCTGATGGTCTACTTTCACCTATTGATAAATGGTCCATTTTGAAACAAACTCGGCGATGTTTTTCTTAATTCCACTCCACCACAACTATCGTCTCATATCCTATTTCATTTTATCCCCTCTGGGATGTACTTTAAAATGTGAACCGTGCAATTTGTCATCACTACATGTCGAAGTTCCCCCCTCTTAGAATAACCAAATGTCCATTAAAGTGTAAACCCCAATCTGAACTCATGGAATAATATTCAGCTCCCTCGGCTAGAAGCTGTACAATTCGATCCTGATAGAACATATCGGCAGCCTGGTACTGTATTACTTTTGTCACAATCTTGGGGATAATGGTTATGACAGACAGGAATGATCATCCCACTGCATCTTGGTGTCCCAACTCCTTACATTTCACCTTCCACACCTCGGCCACGTCACCTACTAGCCTCTAGTTGAACGCATCAGCTACTACGTTAGCTTTCCCCTGGTGGTAATGGATATCGAACTGGTAGTCCTTCACAAATTCAAGCCACCTACATTGACACATGTTCAATTCCATCTGAGTGAACAAATACTGCAGTGACTTGTGATCTGAGAAAAAGCAAAACTTCTCCCCTCACAAATAGTGTCTCCATATTGGAAGAACAAACATGACTACTGCTAGCTCTAAGTCGTGGGTGGGGTAATTTCTCTCATGAGGCTTGAGCTTATAAGAGGCATAAGCTACAGCCTGATCTTCCTGTTAAAGTACACCTCCAAGTCCCTGTTGGGACACATAGGTATAGACTAAGTAATCCACTCCTGGTCTGGGAAGGGATAGAACTGGTGCTGAAGTCATCTTGTCCTTCATCTCATCGAAATCCAATTGAAGTACGTCATCCCAGATAAATGGCACTCCTTTGCTAGTAAAATTTATCAACATACCCGCTATCTTCTAGAATACCTGAATAAACCGCCTGTAATAGCCTGTAAACCCTAAGAAACTCTGCACCTCTATTGGCATCATGGGTTATCCCCACTCCCTCACCACTGACACCATGCTGGGGTCCACCGATATTCCTCTATCTGATACGATGTGCCCCAAGAATTGTACCTCTCACAGCCAAAATCAACATTTCTCAAATTTGGCGTACATCTCATTCTATTGTAAAGTCTGCAAAACTCTACGTAAGTACTCAGTATGCTCCTCCTCGGTCTATGAATAAATCTATATGTCATATATGAAGATAATGACAAAATGATCTAAGAACTCTCTGAACACTCTGTTCATTAAGTCCATAAATACTTTTGGAGCATTGGTTTGTCCAAATGGCATAACTTAAAACTCATAGGATCCATTCCTCATCAGGAACACAGTCGTAGACACATCCTGCTCCCTGATCCTCAACTGATGGTATCCTGACCTCAAGTATATTTCTAAAAAGAAAGTTGCTCCCCTCGCTAGTCGAATAAGTCATCGATTATGGGAAATGGATACTTATTCCGTATCCTAACCTTCTTCAGCTCCCGATAATCTGTGCACAATTGTAAGGATCCATCCCTCTTCTTCACAAATAGAACTGGGGCACCCCAAGGTGAGGTACTCCATCGGATGACACCATATCCCAATAGGTGATCAATCTGGTCCCTTAGCTCCCTCATATTTGTAGGAGCCATACAGTAAGGTGTAAGGGCTATCGGTCGAGTGCCTGATGCTAAGTCAATCAGAAACTATATCTATACTCGACGGTAGCCTTGGTACATCCTGAAACATATCGGCGTGCTCATGAACAATTGGAATACAATAAAGGGAAATCACAACTCCCGTAGAGGTCTCCTCCTCTATATAAAATAAGTAGGTGGATGATCCTCCCATAGGGCGCCAGTAAAAACATCTCCTGACCAGGGATAGCGATTATTGTGCTCCTACTAAAGCAACCAATCATGTCCCTATACTCGATCAGCCAATCCATTCCAATAATAGCATCATACTCGTGCATATCTAAAATAATCATATCAGTCGATAGGATCAAACTCCCAATCCCTATGCCTACTCCCTGACATATAAAGAAAATCAATGACCCATAGCCCAAAGGTGAATCTACACTAGTGATTGTGCTCTCCACCGTGTCTAATAATCCAATGGTGCGTACAAAACTAGTGGCAAGGAAACTATGTGAAGCTCCCGTGTTAAATGATATCCGCCCCAATGTCCCTTGAATAAAAAACATAGCCTCAACCATGGGTGGGGTCTATGGGATTACAGACTGATGGACATTGTAGAGATGCCTATACTGTAATTGCCCTCGCTAAATCAGAACTGCTGGAATGGCCGACAAGGTTGGGACTCGTGCTGGCGCTGGAAGAGTGACTGAGAAAATCGGCCTCTGGGCTCCTGGTGAGAACCCTACTTCTGACGATACTTCCCCTTACCAGGGGATTTTCATCATCTGTGACCAGTCTTTCCATAAATAAAACACTTCCAAATAAAATTTCCCCCTATCTACCCCTGTTTACCTCGGGCCTACTGGCTTTTGCCACCTCTCCCTTGGCCCTGATGGCCCTGCTAAAACTGTTGTTAGCCCGGGTGGCCATGTTGTCCCTACTTGCCCAGATAGACATGATGACCCTGGTGGCCATGTGTGAAACTTCCCTCTCCCTAATGAAAACCCCATATCTGAATCTCTTAGTAGGATCCCCTTATGGGAAATTTTTTCACTCTGCCTCTGTTGACTCTGAGCTAATTGTACACCACCGAAACTAACTCCACCTATCCTACCCTGCTTGTTGGAGTCACCTGCCCGCTTGTTCCCCTTTACATGGAAACGGTGATCATGGTAGTGTAGTAAAGAAGCCTGAAGTACATTAGTATAAGACTGAAAAGAGAGGTTACCCAAAAGATGTTGTCAAATCCTCTAGGTCAAACCATCCATGAACATCTAAATTTTCTTCTCTTCAGTAGGCACCTGAGTTGATACTTAGTTTACCAATCTAGTAAACTCCTCCTCATACTCGGCTACAGTGTTTCCCTCCTTAGTGAGGTCTAGTAGTTTCTGCCTCACCTCAGTCTGAACGGAGGAAGGGAAATACTTGCGATCAAACCACGCGTAAAAGTTATGTATAGTTATATCGTCATGCTCCTCTGCTATAGTAGTGGACTCCCACCACTGTAACGCTTCCCTTACTAGCTTAAAGGTAGCTAATATTTTCTTTTGCACCTCTGTGCACTCATACATCATCAGATGCCTCTGGATATCTTTCTTCCATTGGCTAGCTATAACATATCAGAACCCCTTGTGAACTCCGAAGGATGTGCCTTTTGGAAGGCATCCCTAACTCGATCCCATGCGGAAGGGAAGGCGTGAGCTAGTACTGGTGCAACCACATGTGCCTATAGCGAGGCCTACTGAACCACAACTAGTGTTGCGTTAACTGCCTAAGCAATAATGGCAGCAACCTCGTCAGCATTTATTGAACCCTGAGCTGGTGCTGGCTAAGGCTCGGGTTAGGCATTTTCGGCGCTAGGTTCACGTCTGGGAGGAATATGAAATGAGAAAGAACTTATAAGTCCACAGTTATCAAATCTTAAATATCTTAAGACGTCAACACATAATCAAGAATGCAACAGTCCTAATACTAGGGATCTAAATCAAAGAACGCTAAGATGAAAGCATAATAAGCCGCGAAGATCCTAAAAGACTCTAGAAGTTGATGCTCTTATACCACCTGAGACACCCTGCCTAATTAAATACTCAGTGATCATTCCTTTATTAAATTATTTCAGAATATCCAGTTGATTTAGAATATGCATCACTGTCGAAAAACTTTATTATTAACACTGACCACCTAATATTTAAAAAGGTTGATGTTAAAATTATATCTCTTTAACTAACATAAAACCAAATTAACCAACTACTAACCATACACCATTCAAACGAATCTCATATGAAATTAAATGACTAATGTAATAAATGGGACTGGAGTAAACATATCTAGCCTAAATTTCCATACAATGATCCAACAAAGTAAATCAACAACTGAAAGGAATAACTTAAATAAATCCACAAGTCTCTGACTGTCTGAACAAGAAAAAGGGGAAACATGCCCTAACTAAAACAAAGAAGCTCGATATGTAGGAATTAGAATTATAGAGACATCTACTACCAAGTCATGTAACTTCAACAGTGGCTACAGCTCGTCGAATGAATGGAATTCCTATCCTTGGTGTCCATGTGGCTGGGCACCTAAAAGAAGTTGACAAGAGAAAAGATTTGCGATAGACGAGCCAGAGCCCGAGTTGAAAATAATTTAAAAATCAGCAAGTGTTTCAAATGCATTAACTAGTAAATATTATATCCATGTTAGTTTTTCGTTCCTTCACTTGAGATTCTCACCTCTCAATTATTGTGCACGCCTAGCATAGACCCCTAATCCACTCCTAATCACGCTATCCCACTTATCTAACTTAGCCTAAGTCCTTTACTGAAATGCCTAAGTCATAGTTGTGACACCCCGCCTAATTAAATACCGGGCGATCACTCCTTTATTAAATTAAAATCAAGGTGAACAGTTGGTTCATTCTTAGCATCACTGTCGTAAAAATAACTTTTCCAAATTTAAAGCCCTATTTAATTAAGCTAAGTGTCAAAACCAATTTTAAACATTTCTTTCCAAATTTTATTTTTAAAATAAAGATTTAATTATCTACAACAATTTAATATTTAAAGAATCACACCACAATAATCCTGGAACATATAATCCAATTAATTTAAACATTCAACAACTAAATCCCAGTATTTAAAACTTAAAGTAGAACATGCATGCTGAATAAATCCCAAAGTAACAGTACTAAAAATAACTGAAATACAATTGTCCCAATAAAACAGCTGAATAGTGGAAAGGGCGACACATGCCCCAATAACTGAGAATGATAGAAGTGGAATCAAGTAAATGAAATCGTCTAATCAAGTGGCCTGCAACTCCCACCTAAGCTGCAGCACGTTCCTTCCAAGGGATCCTAAGCAAGACGCCCCTGTGGCTGGGCACCTGTAATATATACATATATATACAAGAGAGAAAGAGGAATAGAAATGGGTCAGAGCCCGATAGTGTAAATGATTTAAAAATTCGTTTAGCAAGTATTTAAATTGATACAGGCCAATGCAACTACATATTAGTGCGACACTCTCTTGAGAAATTCTTACCTCTCTTCTAATGTGCACTCCTATCGCACTAACCTTCCCAATGGTTTATCTCATCATATATCACACTATCTTTCCCCAAGGATTTAACTTATCTTAGGTGACTCTCAAGATCTATGATTTAACAACATCATGGTTTAAAAGGATAATTTCATTTAATACAAAACGCTCATTTTAACTTTATTGAATCATAAAGTTTTTTTTTTTCAATATCATATTATACTTTTCAAAACAAGTATTTCCAATTTGAGTCATTTCACATGTCTTACTTACCATAACACAGTAGGCAGTTTCCCAAATTTCAGATGTTCATATATATATATATATATATATATATATATATATATATATATATATTAAATACTCGTATAATATATATATTCTAACAGCACCCCACATAAAAATTATGGTGCGGTCATACTCTGCTATCCAATCCCCGTATCAATCGTACTAAAGGGAATACAAGTTCGAAATCACTCTCGAACTGTATAAATACATACACAAACAATATTGAGGCGAAGCATAGTTTCCAAGTCCAAGAGGTTAGTACATACCCTCACGTCTCTTAGGACTGTGACTACCGATTCGATAGCCGGTACCTAGGATTTCTATCTTCTAGGGTACGAGTCAATATCCCCCATAAGGCACACGAGATAAGATCGTCCCAGCGCGGAAACCTCAGGGATAGCAAGTAGCGCGGGCATGATTTTCACAAGTATATAATATATGCATACACAATCATATAAATATACCACTTTTATTATATCAATTTAGGTTTATCCCATAACCCACATTCACAACATTTATCCTTATTTTCCCATTATTATATATCAAGTATAATGGTTCGTTTCTAACTTTAATTCGAAGGGTTTTTCCAACTTACTATGTGATTGGACATAAATATTGTATATTTATTCCCCTAATTTCAGTGCATTTGTGAACCCGACTGATGTAACCTATATGGATTTGACGCAAATTTATGCTACTAATCTTCGTTGGCAAGTATTTCGTGTTTCTTGCTTCTCTTATTGGTTTTATAGGTTAATTATGCAATCAACGCAAAAGAGAAAGCGAAACAATGAAATAAAAGCTAAGAAGGCAAGTTCAAGGGAATTTTGGTAATTTTTCAGCCAGATCCTGAAGGAGGAGTCAACTGGAAAGTTGAAGAGCTCGGAACAACGAGAACACTGGAAGAAATGAAACCCAAATCCGAGCTACGGTTGATGAGTTATGACCCGTTGAAGTTGAAGAAAAATCCAAGGAAGAAAGGAAAGAAAACAAAAAAAAAATTCTAAGTGTTGAATGGAAGAAAAAGCACCCCACACCAGCAAACATTCGCGAACCCAGGGGCGAACCGTTTTGGGGGGCGAACCGGTTCGGGGTAAATGCGAACCGGTTCGAGGGGCTTGATGTGCGAATTTGCCTCTTTTATTCTGATTGGCTCTAAGTTTTCCTTCTTATACAACATCAAATTTTCGTGGTTTAATCCTCTACATCACAAAAGGTTTCCAGAATATCATTTAAGTCATCACTACATGCAATTTCCTATCTCAAATTGGGTTTTTCTTCCATACAATTCATCCTAATCATTCCTAAACCAATATGAAAGATGCATCAACGAAATAAGCAAGATAAACACTTGCCTGGGATTTTCAGAAATCTGGTTTGGTGTTGAATTTGGTGTGGTTGCATTCCCTGTCTCGCGATCTATGCGTTGGCGGTGGCGGCGGTGCAAACGGTTGAGTTTTGAGCCTTGGAATGCCTTGAGAGCTCTCTCCTCTCCTATCCAATGGTCGTTCTAGTGTTTTGAGTTATCTAACCCTAGGAGATAACCTAAACATCTGATATAACCCCTTTAATTTTCGTGGGTTTAATTACCCAAAAATACAAAATGACTAAAATGCCCTCCCGGGGTACTAATTAGGCCTAAAAACGTCCGAGACCCAAATCAAACCCCCGGGTATACTTTTCTGACTATCTCGACCCTTACGGATGCGTTGGCGCATTCAAAACGACCATACGGACAACTTATAAAATATTTACTTTTATTTATCAATATTTAGTCCCGACGCGACACGGGCGCGTCCCGACTCAAATTTCTGAAATTGTCATTTTATTCACTCGTGACATTTAATATGACCACTATTATATATTACTTTGCTCATTATTAATATTCAATAAATTTTCCCATAATTACTAACTCTCATCACGTTAATAATTATAACATAATTAATTTTCGGATTTTTATTAAATAATTAATTCACATTAAATTTAGTAAATCCCCAAATTAATATAGCATAAAAATACGGGGTATTGCAATAGTACTCAATTATAACATCCGAGTAATACATTCTTATAAACATATCGCCAGCTTATACGGATTCACATAACACATTAATCATTTAAGTTCTCACATTGTTGATTAATATTAAATATTGTAGTCTTTCTCAACTACTAAGCAACAGAGTAGAATAATCTCAAGTTTGTGTATATATATATATATATATATATATATATATACACTAATACGACACCCTAAAAAGGCTAAACATGAAGTGCACACATACTCCGTTATCAGTCCCGGTACATCACGAACGTAAGGACTCTAATTCCAAATCACTCAGGAATCGCATCAACACATATCACACATAATGGTGGCGAGCATAGTTCCCATCCCCCTAGGCTACGCACATACCTACGCACCCACGTGACCATAAACTTATCAACTCACAGATAAGTCTTTCCCAGACCTATGTCCTGAGGTAGCAATCTAAAATCCTCCCGAAGGGTCATCAAGACAAGATTGTCCCCTTCCTAAGACCTCCCGTGATAGCTAGTATGGTAGGTATGTCATATACATAAGAATTCATACAATAGGTACACACAACCCATATAATTAATAGCATCACACCACCTATATATTTTAGATTTATACGAACTATCGTTCTTACAATGCTCACGATGTCTCACCATTACGAGTATTCTCTCTAACGTAACGTATAGCTTATAATGAATATCACTAAGGAGTCCCTCTTATTCTTATATACACTTACTCACATACTACTAGCTTAAGAACTACGTTTGCCCTACATATACTTGAGTCATTTATAGTTCTCGAATTATTTTGAGCAAATGCAGTTCTCCCCGTAATTTCCAAAAATTCTAAAATCTCGTCTGAAGTGCCCAGTATATCGTTCGAATGAGGTCGTTCGAACGAGTTCATTCGAACGAGTTTCAAACGAACTAAGTTCTTAATTCTCGTTGGATTCTTTTTTGAACGATGCCGTTCGAATGACTTTTCCTTTTCCTAAGTCCTTCGAACGACTTTTCCCCAGTTCGTCTTCTACCTTTGAAAATCTGCGTTTTTGCCCATTTTTGTTCACCCAATTCACATCAAATTTTACCCAACTCACCAATAACAGTCCTAAAGCCATTTTACATACATATACATGATCCCTAACATCTTTTAACCATCAAACCTCATTAAATCACATATATGGGTGAAGGAATTTAATTAAATGTCAAAAATCTTAATTTTACATCATCAAAAATTTTATCCACTCAAACCTAAAATTAAATTTGTTTTCCTTCATGTAATATCCCAAATTCATAGCCTCTATATATATTATTTCATCTACAATCAATTTTCTACCCAAAACTTGATTAACAATTCAATTTCAACTGAAATTTCATCATATTTGGTGTATGTCATCAATTATACACTAACATGTATAATATATGCCCTAATTTAAAGTAAGATAACCACTTGCCTTGTTGAGAAGGTCTGAATCATTGAATGAAAGTGGTATAGATGTGTTCCTCTCTTCCCAATCTACACGTTGATGGTATTTTTGGTGAAGGATGGTTGGTTTTGGGCTTGGGGCTCTTAGAAATCCCTTATTCTTCTTCCTCTTGGGCTCTCTATTTTTCTCTACTAATAAAATATAAATTATCTCATGTACGTGAAGATATAATCGTCCTCATTAATTTGCCAAAATTTTTTAAAAGACAACAATATCCCTCTGAGGTGTCGATTTGGCCCAAAACTATTCTGAAATCCAAACTGAACCCCCGAGTAGACTTTTCTAGCTATTTAGAGCCTTACAGACATGTTGGCACACTCTAAATGACCATTTGGTTGATTCATAAATATTTTATTTCTAATCTTACTAATTTAGTCTCGACAAGACTCACACACACGTCCTGACTTAATTTCCACAATTGTCGTATTTTTCACTCACGACGGCATTAATATTTTCGTGATCATATATCACTTTACTCACTAAGTAATATTAAATATAACTTATATCAATAAGTACTAACTCCCATCTTGCTAGTAATTATTTAAATAATTCCAGATTAATTAAAAATAAAATTCCCATTTAAGTCAATTAGTCCCATAATTAAAATCATAAAAAAAAAATACGGGGTATTACAGGTCGTTACTGTTCCTGTCTCCAAATTCTACCAAAATCGAATATATGTTATGGCCAAACCGATCATCATTATCACTATAACGATTGAAAGTACTACACAAATCTACACCTTATAACCCGTACAAGTCTGGCATGACATGATAAGAACTAATCCTTACCCTGTTAGGCTTTTTCTAACTCACCCATTCGACAGATGTCGAGATGTTAATCATACTCCAATACCCCATACTAACTTCTATTTGAAGCACCTTATACCTTTGACTTGCTTAAGTTTATACTGTATAAGTGTTCAACTAGTTTGGAAATAGTGACAAAATTGGTTGTCCAACCTAGAATCCAAAAAGCCTCAGAACTTATCTCTCTAATTCTCTTCAATGATCCATGAAGGTAAAAATTGAATCACACTACACACAATTAGAAGTGCATACATGTGTTCATATTTCTTAAATTTGAGTGTGTGTTTAATTCCCCTTGAATTGGAGCTTTAATAATTTTTGGGAATTTCTAAATATTTTTTAAACTTTTTTAAACATTTTTTAAATAAATGTTTTCATTAATAAAATGGGATTATAAAGTTTGTGGGGTTAATATTCTATTTTGTAAACTTCATTTCTCACTCGAATGTTTGGTTGGGTAGGATCTCAAAGCGCTAGAGACTTCAGGGTACCTTCTGTAATTAGTTTAGACGCGCGTGTGAGAGCCACTCACAAGCCAACACTTGTCATCCTACGGGTGTACCTATTTGTGTTTCTTTTGTGAGAAGGTTGGATGGTTGATTGATGATCATTGGATCATTCCTAATCGAGGGTCTGCATGTGTTCTTAGTTAATCCCTGTGCTATCCATATGAACCAATCAAAATCTTTTTTAATCACCGCTGTTTTATAACCTTTGGATCAAGTCAAAGATTGCAAGACTTGATCTCAGCCCTTGATTTTCCTCGAACATCCAGAACCTTCCCTCAGCCCTATAAATACCCTCCACTTCTCAGCCTTAGAAGACTTTTGGGCATTCGTCTTTCTGAGAAAAAAAAAATAAGAGAGAAGTGAGAGAGAAGAGAGAAAAGAAAAGAGAGAAGAGAGAGAAAGGGAAACTGTTAGCCAAAACCAAATCCTAACCCTAAACACTTCATTTTCTGAAACAAACCTTCGTATACACTTAACCCCAAACACAACCTTGAGTGTTTGAGAGAGAGAGTGGTTTGTTCTTTTGAAGCTGTAACCTCTTTGTCCTTAATCTTGTTCAGAACTTAAACATTCGTGTGAAGATCTTGTTTCTTTCTCATAGAAACTTTAGATCTACACTCTGCATGTTACATTTTCACTAGATCTGCATTTTTACTACTTGATTTAAGAAAATCTTTACTGATTTAGGTTTGAAAATGTTTTATGGTTTCTGTTTTTACAAAACTTAACCTTGACCTAGTTGGATTCACACTTGGAGATTTTCAATCTCACAAATGTTTTCAAAAAGAGATTGATTAAGATCTTGACAGATTTTGAAGCGAGATATCCGTGGAATCTGGGTTATATTAAAGGTCAAAAAGGTTTTTAGTTTTGTAAGAAAGAAAGAAAACAAAATCACAGCATATAGACTTTATATGTAATTTTTATAGGACTGTCTGAAAATCTAAGTGTGTGTGAGTTCATGCATGTGAATAGGAATCACTACACAAACACTTAACACACTACTACACTGGAAGTGTTGTGTATAAGATCAGAGATCATTGAGTCGACATAAGGAAGCTAAAGCAAAAGAAATTAACAAACTGGAAGAACATCATCAACTAATCAGATCTATGAGAAGTTAGAAGGACACTAAGTGGGGTATATTCCTAAACTTAGAATAGGTTTATTTGTGTGCTTGCATGTTGTATTGTTTGTAACTATTATTTGTTATTAGTGGATTTTTACTTTTGTGACTTAGAAGTCACCGTGGATGTTTCCTCTGTTGGGAGAGGTTTTACCACGTTAAAAACTGTGTGTTGATTATCTTCATCTACTCATCTCATTCTATAAGTCTGCTGAATTTTTGAAACTGCCTTAGTTTTAAAAACTGATTACACAATCTTAATTACTCTCGTACATAAGTTTCTTTGTAAACCCATCTTGTTTATAATTTTTATTTTCAAAAGAAAAGGGTTTCTCCAACAAACATTTCGGAGTTGCTTATACAGTTTAATCTTGTATTAAACGGCATTAGCGACGTTTTTCAATTGGTATCAGAGCCCTATTAACTTTTATTTCAAAAGATCTTGTGTTTCTGAAATTGTTTTCTGAAAAACCTTACTATGGACGAGAAGAATGAAAGGTTTGGTAATCTGTCCAGACCTCCACTCTTTGATGGAAACAACTTTGCTTACTGGAAAGTAAGAATGGTTGCCTTCATCCAAGGGACTTTAGGAGATGATGTCTGGGACATTATTGAAAATGAATACACTTATCCTACTAAACCAGCCACTGAAGGAAGTGATGAGAGGGTAAAGAAAATCTTAAGTGAATTTACCCAAGAAGAGAAAACCATTTCTCGAAATAACAATAAAGGCAAGAATGCCATTTTTATGTCTATTAATGAGTATGAGTTCAAAAGAATCTCATCTTGTCCCACTTCTAAGGAAGCTTGGGACACATTAATCACTGCCCATGAAGGAGACTCAAGAGTTAAAGCTGCTAAAACTCAAATGCTTATCCAGTAGTACAACTCTTTGATCATGTCTGATTCTGAGTCTTTTGATGATTTTTACATGAACTTGACTGATATAGTCACTAAGTTGCATGCTAATGGTATTACTTATGATAGAAATGAAATTGTTTCTAAAATCCTAAGGTCATTACCACAAAAGTTTGACAGTAAGAGGTATGCTATTGAGGAAATGAATGATCAAAACCTTACCCCTGAGTTACTCAGTAGCAAACTTAGGACTGTGGAAATGGAATTAGACTTTAAGAAACAATTAAATCATTCTCAAAGAAAATAGCCCAACTCTAACTTGAGTTTTGCCTCTAAGATACCCAAACTTGAGTCTAATTTGACCAACTCTGACTCTGATGAGGAGTGCGATATAGACAAACTAGATAATCAGATTGCCTTGATGTCTAAACAATTTAAGAAAATTGTCAAATTTCGAAACAAACAGGCAACTAAACAAGGCAAGCCTAATTATCCTACTCTGTCTAATCCCAAACCTCATGAGAGAGGACTTGACAAACATCCTAAGGATAACAACTCCAGACCCACTAGAGACCTTAAAAAGATTGAATGTTTTAGATGTGGGAAACTAGGTCACATTGCTCACGATTGCAGAGTTAATCTGAATAAAGCCAACACACACAATAGAGCCAATGTCTGTAAAACTTGGAATGATTCAAGTGACTCTGATGAAGAGGAACTTGAATCTTCAAATGTACTTGACCCTTGCATGTCCTTTTATGCTAAGATCATTTACAATGATGATATGCCTGTGTGTGATAATGATGCTCCTACTCTTGCTTTTGTGAATACTGTTTTGACTGGCCTAGATGCCTTATTATCTGAAAATGTTGCTAGTTCTACTACCGTGTGTGTGAGTCAAAGTGATCTCGATAATGACGATGCAAATGGGTGCGTGAGTACTAAACTGAATCGTTAGGGGTCACTACACACACTTCACTTAGCGACTCAGACACAGATGACCTACCTGATATCCATACTTTGTATGCTAAAACTCTCAAAAAAGGCACTAGACTGGAGAAGACTATTAGAGACCTGACTAAGAAATTAGATGATTTAAGTCTTATTGTGAAGTTGAATGCTGAAGAGTACACTAACCAGTGTCTGACTCATCAATCTAAAATTGAAACTTTTGATCAAAAATTAAAAGAGTTGACTAAAACTAATGAAACCCTGGAAATGAAATACAAGGGAACATTATTAGAACTGGAGGAAGCAAAAACAAAGACAGCTACTGTTTTCAAAAAAAATTCTAAGTTTGAAAACAATTCAAATTGTTTTACTGACTTTGTTGTTGACTCCAATACCAATTCTGATGATAGAACCGGTATTGGATTTTGCCCTAAGAACAAACCACAAACTACAAAACTTGAACCTATTAAGTTTGTGTCTGGGGGAAAAAGACCAATTGAAACATGTCCAGACTTTCATTTTATTAAAAAGGAATTTGATCAAAAGCAACAAGAGAAAGACATTGGAGAGTCTAGTAATTCTAAGGCTGAGACTGCACTTAAGACTAAATACGTCTGTCCTTTGATTAGAAAGCTGATTCTACCTATAAGACCATACCTCCTAGGAATAGGACTTCTGAACAGAATGTTGTTAAACCCATTTTTAGAAGTTTTCCTAAGGAAATTCATCCCTCGAGCAATCAATATTGCTCCTACTGTGACATTTATGGTCATTCCTTTGAAGGTTGTTATGCTAGGCGTCTAAACACCCCTGTGTACAACACTTCTGTCTACAAGAACTTTAACTATTCTAGGCAAAATCGTAACAATTATGTCCTTCCAAGACAACCTGATAAGAACTCTAACTACAGAAATAGAAAGACCAAAACTAAGAGGTCATTTAAGAGAAAGGCTCCCAGAAACTTTCCTAAACCAAAAGCTCAAATTTTTCACAATAATCAGTTTGCTGCTCCAAATGTTTTTCGACAAAAAGCTGTTTCTCGAAAATTTTATCAAATGAGGGCAAACTTGCGCAAAATTAAAACTAGAACTATTTGGGTTAGAAAAGATGATCTTTTACCCCAAATGAAGTGTAACATTGTCATCACTGCTTTAAAAGCTGAACACACTTCATCTGGTTGGTATTTAGATTCAGGATGTTCCAAACATATGACAGGAGATGAAACCAAACTTTTAAACAAAACCAGATTTGCTGGTGGGAAAGTAGTTTTTGGTGACGGTGTTTCATCTCAGATCATAGGTAAAGGAACCCTAAAAGAAGAAGGAATGCCTGTTCTCGAAAATGTTCTATTAGTTAAAGGCCTTAAAGCCAACCTCCTAAGTATATCACAATTTTGTGACTCTGACCATACAGTCACCTTTTCAAAGAACAATTGTAAAATTCTAAATGATAAAGGTGAATGCATTATTACAGGATTTAGAACACCTGACAATTGTTATACTGTCAAGACTAGTTCTGAAACCTGTAACATTGTCAGAATGGATGACAATGAGATCTGGCATAATCGTATGGGTCACTTAAGTTATGATATCCTTGGTAGATTGTCTAGTCAAGAGATAGTTAGAGGAATTCCTAAAATTAAACCTATTTCAAGTGTTGTCTGTGGTCATTGCCAGGAAGGAAAAATAGTTAAGACTTCGCATAAAAAGGTTAAAGACATTCTCACCTCTAGACCTTTAGATCTCATCCATATGGACCTTATTGGTCCCTCTAGAACTGTTAGTCTTTGTGGACACAGTTATATCCTTGTCATGGTTGATGATTTCACACGATTCACTTGGGTTGCCTTCTTGAAACAAAAATCTGACACGTTTCAGAATTTTTTGAAAATTTTACTAAGAATTGAAAATGAGAAGGACACACAAGTCAATCGTATTCGTAGTGATAGAGGGGGAGAGTTTATAGACATGGGAATAGTTGAATATTGTGACTACAACGGTTACAAACATGAATTTAGTGTCCCTAAGACTCTTCAGCAGAATGGTATTGCTGAAAGGAAAAACCGAACTCTTCAAGAGATGGCACGTGTCATGTTGCATGCCAAATCTCTACCTAAATACTTCTGGGTAGAATCTATTAGAACTGTCTGTCATATCACTAATAGGGTCTATCTAAGGAAAAACTCTAAACAAACACCTTATGAGTTGTGGTACGGTAAGAAGCCTAATCTGAAATATCTAAGAACCTTCGGAAGTCAGTGTTATGTCTGTAAAGACAGAGAACATCTGTCTAAATTTGAAATGCGTGGTGATAAAGCCATCTTCTTAGGATACTCTCCAAATAGTCGTGCTTATCGTATATACAATCTGCGTACTAAGGCCCTTATGGAATCGATAAATGTAATTGTAAGCGACACTATTGTCAAAAATAAGATATCTGAATCACCTATTGTGGTTGAATCTGAAAATGATTTCAAAACTGATTCACCAGAAATAGATGACTCATTACCTATTGAGAGTCCAGAAGTACCTGGTTGGGTCCCCAAAGATCATCCCATTGACAACGTGGTCGGTAATCCTAATGAGCCAGTTCGTACTAGATCCCAGTTAAGAAATTATGCTAATTATGCATGTTTCGTCTCCCTTGTGGAACCGAAAAATGTTAATGAAGCATTGAATGACACACACTAGATTTCTGCTATGCAGGAAGAACTTTTACAATTTTTCATTCACGATGTCTGGTATCTTGTACCTCGGCCCCAAAACAAAAATGTTATTGGAACACGTTGGATCTTTAAGAACAAATCTGATGAAAATGGGGTGATTCTTAGAAACAAAGCTAGACTTGTTGCTCAAGGTTACTCTCAAATAGAAGGGATAGATTTCAGCGAGACATTTGCCCCTGTCACTCATCTTGAATCTGTTCGACTTCTTTTCGCCATAGCGTGTCACTTAAAATTCACACTTTATCAAATGGACGTCAAATCTTCTTTCCTAAATGGAATTATGTCCGAAGAAACATATGTAGAACAACCCAAAGGGTTCATTGACCCTAAATACCCTAACCATGTCTTTCGTCTAAAAAAGGCTTTGTATGGCTTAAAACAAGCTCCTAGAGCTTGGTATGAACGCCTTTACAACTTTTTGTTGGATAAGGTTTTTAAGAGAGGAGGAAATGACCAGACTCTTTTTGTCAAACATTTTGACAAAAACATTATTATAGCCCAAGTCTATGTAGACGACATCATTTTCGGGTCAACTTCAAACTCTGAAGTTAAATCTTTTTCTGCTATTATGCATAAGGAATTTAACATGTCCCTTATGGGGGAGCTACAGCTTTTCTTAGGATTTCAAGTGAAACGGAATTCTGATGGTCTATTTGTCTCTCAAACTAAGTATGCCTTAGACCTTGTTAAGAAATTTGGTTTAGAGAATGCTAAAGTTGCCAAAACGCCTATGAGTACTACCGTTAAATTAAGCAAAGATGAAAATGGTAAGTCAGTTGATTCCACACTTTACCGTAGTATGATTGGTAGCCTACTCTATCTAACTGCCTCACGACCAGACATAATGTATGATGTATGTCTGTGTGCTCGTTACCAGAATAACCCTAAAGAGAGCCATTTATTGAGTGTAAAACGTATAATAAAGTACATAAAAGGCACTCTCAATCTTGGACTTAGGTATACTAAGGATACCTGTAGCACCATCATAGGGTATACTGATGCTGATTGGGCCGGGTGTACTGATGATAGTAAAAGTACATCAGGTGCCTGTTATTATGTCGGCAATAATTTAGTTGGTTGGAGTAGTAAAAAACAGAATTGCACATCTTTATCTACGGCTGAGTCCGAATATATAGCAGCAGGAAGTTGATGTGCTCAATTATTATGGATAAAACAGATGTTAAGCGATTATGGGATTAAAGAAGATCAATTACAATTGTATTGTGACAATCAAAGCGCCATTAACATTTCTAAAAACCCTGTTCAACACTCGCGAACTAAGCATATTAAAATAAGACATCATTTTATACGCGAACTTGTTGAAACTAAGGAATTAGAAATCCATTACCTGCCTACTGATCTGCAACTTGCAGACATGTTCACTAAACCTCTAGACTATAACATATTTCTGTATTTGCAAAATTCTATAGGCATGGTATGCGCTGATTAAACTCTTAAGACCTTAAGTTTTCCCTTTGTCCATTTGAGACAAAATGGGGGAGAAATTTGAGTTTTATGAGTTCAATATTTTGTTCACATTTCATCTAAACTGCTTGATCTTAGTGTGTATATTTGCAGGAATCTCTTCTACTGATTGTCTACCTTTTCTAGTGTAAAAATTTGTAAATAGTTGAGTTATGTAATTTTTGACTTTCTAGGAAATGGGTAGATAGTATCTTTTGTATAGGACTAGGTTTTATTTTTTTTGGTTCCCTACGAGTTTTAAGCTAACTCAAAGGAGATTTTGTCTCATATTTCCAAAGGGGGAGATTGAAGCACCTTGTACCTTTGACTTGCTTAAGTCTATACTGTATAAGTGTTCAACTAGTTTGGAAATAGTGACAAAATTGGTTGTCCAACCTAGAATCCAAAAAGCCTCAGAACTTATCTCTCTAATTCTCTTCAATGATCCATGAAGGTAAAAATTGAATCACACTACACACAATTAGAAGTGTATACATGTGTTCATATTGCTTAAAATTGAGTGTGTGTTTAATTCCCCTTGAATTGGAGCTTTAATAATTTTTGGGAATTTCTAAATATTTTTTAAACTTTTTTAAACATTTTTTAAATAAATGTTTTCATTAATAAAATGGGATTATAAAGTTTGTGGGGTTAATATTCTATTTTGTAAACTTCATTTCTCACTCGAATGTTTGGTTGGGTAGGATCTCAAAGCGCTAGAGACTTCAGGGTACCTTCTGTAATTAGTTTAGACGCGCGTGTGAGAGCCACTCACAAGCCAACACTTGTCATCCTCCGGGTGTACCTATTTGTGTTTCTTTTGTGAGAAGGTTGGATGGTTGATTGCTGATCGTTGGATCATTCCTAATCGAGGGTCTGCATGTGTTCTTAGTTAATCCCGGTGCTATCCATATGAACCAATCAAAATCTTTTTTAATCACCGTTGTTTTATAACCTTTGGATCAAGTCAAAGATTGCAAGACTTGATCTCAGCCCTTGATTTCCCTCGAACATCCAGAACCTTCCCTCAGCCCTATAAATACCCTCCACTTCTCAGCCTTAGAAGACTTTTGGGCATTCGTCTTTCTGAGAAAAAAAAAATAAGAGAGAAGTGAGAGAGAAGAGAGAAGTGAGAGAGAAGAGAGAAAAGAAGAGAGAGAAAGGGAAACTGTTAGCCAAAACCAAACCCTAACCCTAAACACTTCATTTTCTGAAACAAACCTTCGTATACACTTAACCCCAAACACAACCTTGAGTGTTTGAGAGAGAGAGTGGTTTGTTCTTTTGAAGCTGTAACCTCTTTGTCCCTGATCTTGTTCATTACTTAAACATTCGTGTGAAGATCTTGTTTCTTTCTCATAGAAACTTTAGATCTACACTCTGCATGTTACATTTTCACTAGATCTGCATTTTTACTACTTGATTTAAGAAAATCTTTACTGATTTAGGTTTGAAAATGTTTTATGGTTTCTGTTTTTACAAAACTTAACCTTGACCTAGTTGGATTCACACTTGGAGATTTTCAATCTCACAAATGTTTTCAAAAAGAGATTGATTAAGATCTTGACAGATTTTGAAGCGAGATATCCGTGGAATCTGGGTTATATTAAAGGTCAAAAAGGTTTTTAGTTTTGTAAGAAAGAAAGAAAACAAAATCACAGCATATAGACTTTATATGTAATTTTTATAGGACTATATATAAATCTAAGTGTGTGTGAGTTCATGCATGTGAATAGGAATCACTACACAAACACTTAACACACTACTACACTGGAAGTGTTGTGTATAAGATCAGAGATCATTGAGTCGACATAAGGAAGCTAAAGCAGAGGAAGTTAGCAAACTGGAAGAACATCATCAACTAATCAGATCTATGAGAAGTTAGAAGGACACCAAGTGGGGTATATTCCTAAACTTAGAATAGGTTGATTTGTGTGCTTGCATGTTGTATTGTTTGTAACTATTATTTGTTATTAGTGGATTTTTACTTTTGTGACTTAGAAGTCACCGTGGATGTTTCCTCTGTTGGGAGAGGTTTTACCACGTTAAAAACTGTGTGTTGATTATCTTCATCTACTCATCTCATTCTATAAGTGTGCTGAATTTTTGAAACTGCCTTAGTTTTAAAAACTGATTACACAATCTTAATTACTCTCGTACATAAGTTTCTTTGTAAACACATCTTGTTTATAATTTTTATTTTCAAAAGAAAAGGGTTTCTCCAACAAACATTTCGGAGTTGCTTATACAGTTTAATCTTGTATTAAACGGCATTAGCGACGTTTTTCACTATTATCAAACCTTAACATTACATCATCAATCTAAGTGTCCAATGCACCTCCTAGTACTCATCAAGTCAAGTATGAAACTTTCTACACTAGTCATCTTATGACAACGAACATCATCCTCAATCATGACATAAATCTCCAATCTCCCTTGGAAGGTACACCACCTTTCTATGTATATTCGAATTACATCACCAAAGGATACACTATTCAAATCCTTTGAACAATTAGCCTTAGGCTGTCACATGGCCTTCAATACAACTATCACTGGGAGACTTTTCATTTTAAAGCACCGATCTTGTTTAGCTCTCTAAGGACACCCATCATACCTCAATGTAAAAATCACCAAAAACCTGATATGATTCCATCACCCATGATTTTCCCATAGTAGGTACGCTTTGTCGACTTCCTAACATTTAACTCAATCGACTGCTAGATACTCACCAAAATACTAGCCTATAAGTTTCCAAGCATGGCAAGCGATAATCATCGAACACCTCAAGGCGTAACAATAAGTAGATTTTTATTCTCAAAGACACCACATGCAAATTATCTCAAGGATTGGATGGAGTATATAATTTCCTTATTAAATAAGAAAAAACCCCTTTCCATGGGATCCCACTAAGAATGGCTACTGGACAAGGACCGAAAAAGGCCACTTCTCACCGAACACTAATGACTTTTTATCAAAGTGAGATACTCATATCAAAACTGCTTCACGCTTAGTCATCACTCAGGCAATTAAAAATGGGCTATGATATTTAGATGAAAATCATATTTCCCTTTCGTTTGATACCTTGGCATAGATCTATCCCACAACCCTCAGAATTGGGTCATGCTCTCAAACCGAGGGTAACGTGACCATGTGGTCGGTTCCAATGAGTTATATTGGTCCCATGCGAGGTGTTGGAACCGCTCACGGGGTTTCACCCCCTAACGGCCTATTTTCAAGCCTAAGTGTGGATATTTTCAGAGTTGTGTCATTCTCTCAAACTAGAGGTACCGTGACCACGCGATCGATTACAATGACTTACATTGGTCCTGTAGGAGGTGTTGGCGCCGCTTACAGGGTCGTTTTCCTCTAGTGGCATGATTTAAAGCCTAAGTGTTGATATTTATAGGAATTGGGTCATGCTCTCCAAATGGGGATCCCGTCACCATGCGGTCGGTTCCAACGAGTTACATTGGTACCGTGCAATGTGTTAGTGCCGCTAACGGGGCCATTTGGGGGGCGTCATGGGGTTTCTCCCTCTAATGGCACGTTTTGAAGTCTAAGTGTGGATAGTCTTAGAATTGGGTCGTGATATCAAACTGGGGGTCCCGTGGCCAAGCATTTGTTTCCAACGATTTACAATTGTCCTGTGCGATGTGTTGGCACCACTCACGGGTTGTTTGGGGGGGCGTTACGGTGTTTCTCGCTGTAATAACACATTTTTAAGCCTTTGGATATTCTCATAATTGGGTCGTGTGCTCAAAATGGGGGTCCGTTGACCATGAGTTCTATTCTTACAAGTTACAATGATCCCGTGCGAGGTGTTGGCGCCATTCACAGGGCCATATGTGGGGCGTTACGAGGTTTCGTCCTCTAACAACTCATTTTCAAGCCAAAATGTGGATATTCTTAGAACTGGGCCATGAAATCAAACCGGGGGTCCCGTGACCATGCGGTCCATTCCAATGAGTTACATTGGTCCCGTGCGAAATGTTGGCGCTGCTCACGGGGGCCTATGGTGGGCGTTATGGGGTTTCGCCCTTTAATGCCAAGTTTTTAAGCCAAAGTATGGATATTCTCATAAATGGGTTGTTATCTCATACTGAGGGGTCCCGTGACCACACGGTTGGTTCCAACGAGTTACATTGGTCCCATTCCTGGTGTTGGCACCACTCATGGGGACATTTAGGGGGCATTATGGGGTTTCTCCCTCTAACGGCACGTTTTCAAACCTAAGTGTAGATATTATTATAACTGAGTCATGCTCTCAAATTGGGGGTCTCGTGACCACACGATCGATTCTAATTAGATACATGGGTCCTGTGTGAGGTGTTGGCACCGCTCATGGGGACGTTTGGAGGGCGTTACGAGGTTTCACCCTTTAAAAGCACATTTTCAAGCCTAAGTGTGAATATTTTTATAATTGGGTCATGCTCTCAAACTGGAGGTCCTGTGACCACGCTATCGGTTTTATGAGTTACATTGGTCCCGTGTGAGGTGTTGATGCCACTCACGGGCCATTTGGGGGTCATTACTGGGTTTCACCCTCTAACGGCACGTTTCCAATCCTAAGTGTGGATACTCTTAGAAATGGGTTGTGATCTCAAACTACTGGTCTCGTGACCACGCGGTCAGTTCCAACGAGTTACATTAGTCATGTGCGAGGTGTTGGTGCCGCTTATGGGGCCATTTGGTGGAATTACGATGTTTAGCCCTCTAATGGCACGTTTTCACACCCAAATGTTGGTATTCCCAGAATTGGGTTGTGCTCTCAAACCGGGGGTCCTATGACCACGTGGTCATTCAAACAACTTACATTGATCCCGTGCAAGGTGTTGGCACTACTCGCGAGGCCATTTGGGGGCATTGCGAGGTTTCTCTCTCTAAAGACATTTTTTATGCCTAAGAGTGGATATTCTCATAATGGGGCCATACTCACAAATCGGGGCAAATGAGTTACAATGGTCCCATGTGAGGTGTTGGTTCCGCTCATGTGGTCGTTTGGGGGGAATTACGGGATTTTGCCCTCTAACGGCACGTTTTCTAGCTTAAATGTGAATATTTTAAGAATTAGGTCATGCTCTCAAATCGGCGGTCCCGTGACCACGAGGTTGGTTCCTATGAGTTACATTAGTCTCGTACGAGGTGTTAGCACTGCTCACAGGGTTATTTGGGGTTTCGCCCACTAACGGTATGTTTTTAATCCTAAGTGTGAATATTCTCAGAATTGAGATGTGCTCTCAAACCGGGGGTATTATGACCACGCGATCGGTTCCAACGAAATACATTGGTTCCTTACGAGGTCTGAGCGCCGCTCACGGGACCGTTTGGGGGGCGTTACGGGGTTTCTCCCTCTAACAGCATGTTTTCAAGCCTAGATGTGGATATTCTATGAATTGGGTCCTGCTCTCAAATTGGGGGTCCCGTGACCACGCTGTCAGCTGCTACGAGTTACATTGGTCCCATGCGAGGTGTTGGAATCGCTCACAGGGCTGTTTGGGGGACATTATAGGGTTTCGCCCTCTAACGGCACGTTTTGAAGCCTAAGTATGGATATTTTTATAATTAGGTTGTTCTCATAAAGCGGGAGTCCCGTGACCAAGCGGTCGGTTCCAACGGGTTACATTGGTCCTACGTGAGGTGTTGACACCACTTAAGGGGCCGTTTCGGGGCGTTATTGGGTTTCATCATCTGACGATACATTTTTAAGCCCAAGTGTGGATATTCTTAGAATTAGGTCTTGCTCTCAAACCGAGGGTCCCATGACCATAGGGTTAATTCCTATGACTTACATTGGTCGTGTAAGTGGTTTTGGCACCACTCACTGATGCGTTTGGGGGGCGTTACCGGGTTTCGCCCTCAAACAGTATGTTTTCAAGCCTATGTGCGGTTACTCTTAGAATTGGGTCGTGCTCTCAAACCGAGGGTGTTGTGACCATGCGGTCATTTCCTACGAGTTACATTGGTCCCGTGCAAGGTATTAGCATCGCTCATGGGGCCATTTGGGGGGCGTTGTGGGGTGTCGCCCTCTAACGACACTTTTTTAAGCTTTAGTGTGCACACTCTAACAATTAGGTCGTGCACTCAAACCACGGGTCTCGTGACCATTCGGTTGGTTCCAATAATATACATTAGTATCATGTGAGGTGTTAGCACCGCTCACGGGGCCGTTTGGCATGCATTACGGGGTTTTGACCTCTAACGGCATGTTTCCAAGCCTAAGTGTGGATATTCTCAAAATTCGGCCATGCTCTCATACCGAGGGTTCTATCATAATGCAGTCGATTCCAAGGATTTACATTAGTCCCGTGAGAGGTGTTGGCATAGTTCTTAGGGCCGTTCGGGGGGCATTACGGGGTTTTTCCCTCTAACGACACGTTTCAAGCCCAAGTGTGGGAATTCTCTTAATTGGGTCGTGCTCTCAAATCGTGGGTCCCATGACCACTGGGTTGGTTCTTATTAGTTAAATTTGTCTCCTGCGAGGTGTTGACTCCACTCACGGGGCCATTTGGGGGGCGTTACGGGGTTTCGCCCTCTAACAGCATGATTTCAAGCTTAAGTGTGGATATTCTCATAATTGGGTCGTGCTCTCAAACCTGGGGTCTCATGACCACACGATCAATTCCAATGATATACATGGGTCCCGTGTGAGGTGTTGGCATCGCTCATGGGGACTTTTGGGGATTTTTCCCTCTAACGGCACGTTTTCAAGCTTAAATGTGGATATTCTAAGAATTGGGTCATGCTCTCAAATCGGGAGTGTAATACCCTGTATTTCTGAATATTCTATTTAATTAAATTAGAAAATTAAATGAGAAAATACGGCTTAATTTAAATTACGTAAGAGGAGTAATTTAATGATATTTATTAAGAATTGTAATTATAGTATATTAATCGAGAGATAGTTACCGATTTATATTGCCTCATTATATTTACTTAGTGCGAGTAGTAAATAGTTACTTAATGCATGTAGACCGTTTTGGGGCGAGAACGAGTAATATATTTTTAAGTTACTCAAATGACAATTTAGAGGTCACGGTTAACCCCGGAAGGGTCAAAATAGTCAAAATAGTATACCCAGGGGTACTAGTTGGGTCCCGAGATGTTTTGGGGCTAAGCCGGGACCGTTCAGGGGCGTTTTAGTCTTTTAAATTATAGGAGTGAGAAGACCTACGAATTTAATAACTCTAAGTCAGATTATAAGAGTTGGAGGCTAGGGTTAGAGAGAAGAAAAAACACACCATAGCCATTAGAGAGAAGAGAGAAACAATTCTCAAGGCAAAAGGAAGAATTGGGAAGGATTCAAAGGAGATTTTCACCACAAACTTGTGGGGAAGGAAGATTGAAGGAGAAAAACAATCAATCATCAACAACAATCACAAAATCAGAACCCCTCTATCAAGGCAAGTGTTTATTTCAAATCAAATTCAAGTTATAATACCCATGTGTAGGGAGTTTTAAGAATTGATTAATTCTATTGAAAAATCATGAATTAAATGTTTGAATTCATCACATGTTTGGGTAGGATTGCATGTAGAATGAATCCCTAAGTAAAGGTAAAATGAAATTTGAATATATTTGATGATTAACATAGAATCTTTATGAGTTCTTGGTTAAATAACATGAATCTTGAATGACTTAGGGTTTAATTGATGAACACAAGATGTCAATCTGCCAGAATATTTGACACAACTTTAAACGTATGCCATTTGAGTTATACTTCGAATTATAGTGTGAACCATACATTAATAGAAAGATATTTCTCTTAGATATCCAATGAACTTGGAATCAGATCAATCGGAGTTCTGTAGAGAGAATAATAGACATATTACTACAGGGTGTTTAATCTGCTAGCATATTAATCTACCAGAAGTTTGACGTGACTTTAAACATGTACGATTTGAGTTGTACTTAGAATTAGAGTGTGAATCATAGATTTATGGAAAGGTATATCTCTTAGCTTTCCAATGAACTTAGAATCAGGTCAATCGGAGTTCTGTAGAGGGAGAAATCGAAGTTTTACTAGAAGGTGTTTAATCTGCCAGAAAATTTTATGATTCGTTAGGCTGCGAGAAAATGTAAGATATTTAATTTTAAGCCTCAAATGCCTAAAATTTTATCGAGGAAGTGTTTGGGACCTTGATGAAATATATTTTTGTAATAATGTTATGGAAGTAGGTCTATGATTGAGCATTTGACTTTAATTTTGTGAGAGAATTAAAGTGGAGATTCATAGGCTTGATTGTGACGTATTCTAATTCGAGATGATAAGAATATAATTACGAAAAAGCATGAGCGAGCTTAAATTTATTGGGTCAATATGTTAACAAGGGTAGCTAATGAATTGATATTACGTTAGGGGTAACTAGGGCCTTTAGATTGTTGTGAATACTCAAATAAATGCGATTAATGAGATAAATCGTACAATGAATATTGTACGGTAAATATAAGAGAATAAAATATTACGTACGAACATGGTTGATAGGTCGGGCGTGTACCTACAGAATTGTATGAACTTTTAGGTTAAGAGAAGTATACCTAAATTAACTATGTTAGGGTCGATGAGATATTCTGAACTAACATAGGGTTATTATATAATTGGGGTCGATGTATCATTCCTAACCAATTCTTACTTGGGGTCGATGAATCATTCCGAACCAAGAGTCCTTTATGTATGTAAAAAGGACAAATAGTAATGACTAATATTTAATATATATTGTGTGTGAAATATATATTTAATGATATTCTACTTCTGTGTATTAGTAGATTGATATATACTTAAATTAACTATGTTAGGGTCGATAAGACATTCCGAACTAACATAGGGTTATTATATGTTTGGGGTCGATGTAAAATGCCGAACCAAACCTTTGAACTGGTGGCGTGATGAAAGAGTCCGAGCCAAAATTTGTGTATATAAATAATTGGGGTCGATGTATCATTCCGAACCAATTCTTACTTGGGGTCGATGAATCATTCTGAACCAAGAGTTCTTTATGTGTGTAAAAAGGACAAATAGTAATGACTGATATTTAGTATATATTATGTGTGAAATATATACACTTAATGATATTATACCGTTGTGAATAAGTAGATGAATATGATGTGTTTAATGTTACGTATCAAATTGGTAAGTTAAGTAGTGAAACTTAATTACGGAATGTATCTTTAGATAGAGAATATCTAATTAGTAACTTAAGTAGTGAAACTTAATTACATAAGTGGAAAGATAACAATTGTGAGAATCCTAGAAATTTAGTAGTGAAACTAAATAGCTTTGAAGCATAACATAGGTGAAATGTTATTTGAGTATTAATTAACCTTTGCGAGATGTTATTGAAATGAATGCACGGTGTGGGCGATGTGAGAACTTAAGCTTAAATAAGTTCAGATGATTACTTAGACCTAATTAACTTGGGGAACATGGCTAGGTAGTCTAGGTGTAGAAAGTTAGGTATGCACAATAGATGAGAAGTGAGTGAACTCAAGAGAGTGTACGAAAACCTAACATGTGTAATCAATAACTGCATTTTATATTGTGATAAACGCTTGCTAAATATTTTCAAAATGTTTTGAGTACTAACTGTTGCTATAAAATATTTTCAAAACTTTTAGGTGTCCAGCCACAGGGACGCCATGGATGATGATTCTATTCCAGTGACTCGCAGTTGTAGCACAGTGGATGCTTACAGGATTTTGACTAGACGATATCTCTCATTCAGATCTAGTACAGGATGTCACATTATTCCATGTATGGACTTGTAGTACGGTATCAGTCTCAGATGTTAGTTTCAGATTAGTAGTTGTTCTATTGTTGTTTAGCATTTTTAGCCGATGGTTTATTCGGTAATACTTTTGCGCTGTTTTACTTATACTTTGTTGGTTTGGGTTTTAGCATGGTATTTGCTTTACTATTTTCCGCATGGTTGATTTATCTGTTTTAAGAAAGATAAAATTTGGCACCGGTCTAATTTTACTTAGGGGATTAGAAATAAAAAAAAGTTTTCGGCCGTGATGCTAAGAATGAACCATTTGAGAAACATGTTTTAATTTAATAAAGGCCTGATCACCCGATGTTTAATTAGGCGGGGTGTCACAGGGAGTCCCGTGACCATGGAGTTGATTCCTAATATTTACATTGGTTTCGTGCAAGGTGTTAGCGCTGCTCAAGGGCCGTTTGGGGGCGTTATGAGGTTTCGCCCACTAACGGAACTTTTTCATGGCTAAGTGTGGATATTTTTAGAATTGATTTGTTCTCTCAAATCGAGGGTATCATGACCATACGATCGGTTCCAACGAAATATATTGGTCCCATGCGAGGTGTTGGCACCGCTCACGGGGCTGTTCAGGGGCGTTGCGGGGTTTCGCCCTCTAACATCACGTTTTCAAGCCTATGTGTGGATATTATATGAATTGGGTCATGCTCTCAAACTGGGGGTCCCATGACCACGTTGTCAGTTGCTACGAGTTACATTGGTCCCATGCGAGGTGTTGGCACCTCTCACGGGGCTGTTTGGGGGACATTCCATGTGACGACATGTTTTTTTGCCTAAGCGTGGATGTTTTTATAATTGGGTTATGCTCACAAACCAGAGATCTCGTGACCACGCGATCAGTTCCAACGAATTACATTGGTCCTATATGAGGTGTTGGTACCCCTCACAGGGACGTTTGGGGGCGTTATTAGGTTTCGCCGTCCAACGGTACGTTTTCAAGCCCAAGTGTGAATATTCTAATAATTGGGTCTTGCTCTCAAACTGAGGGTCCTGTGACCATGTGGTCGATTCCTATGAGTTACATTGGTCCCGTAAGTGGTTTTGGCACCACTCACAGGGGTCTTGTGACCATGCGATCGGTTCCTATGAGTAACATTGGTCCCGTGCAAGGTGTTGACGCTGCTCATAGGGCCATTTGGGGGTCGTTGTAGGGTGTCACCCTCTAACGACACTTTTTTAAGCCTAAGAGTGGAGATTCTCTTAATTGGGTCGTGCTCTCGAATCGGGGGTCCCGTGATGACAGGGTCAGTTCCTATGAGTTAAATTTGTCCCGTGCGAGGTGTTAGCGCCACTCACGGGGCCATTTTGGGGTCGTTATGGGGTTTTTCCCTCTATCGGCACGATTTCAAGCCTAAGTGTGGATACTCTCATAATTGGTTCGTGCTCTCAAACTTGGGGTCTCATAACCACGCGATCAATTCCAATGAGATACATTGATCCCGTGTGAGGTGGTGGCATCGCTCATGGGGCCTTTTGGGGAGTTCGCCCTCTAACGGCACGATTTCAAGCTTAAATGTGGATATTCCACCAATTGGGTCCTGCTCTCAAATCGGGGGTCCCGTGACCATGGGGTCAGTTCCTACGAGTTACATTGGTCACGTACGAGATGTTAGCGTTGCTCACAGGGCCGTTTGGGGGGAGTTACGGGGTTTCGCCCACTAACGATACGTTTTCAAGCCTAAGTGTGGATACTTTCATAATTGAGTTGTGTTCTCAAACCGGGGGTATCATGACCAAGCAGTCGGTTCCAATGAAATACATTGGTCTCATGTGAGGTGTTGGCTCCGCTCACGGGGCCGTTTGGGGGGCAATACGATTTCACCCTCTAACAGCACATTTTCAGGCCTACGTGTGGATATTCTATTAATTGGGTCGTGGTCTCAAACTGGAGGACCCATGACCACGCTGTCAGTTGCTATGAGTTACATTGGTCCCATGCAAGGTGTTGGCACCGCTCACGGGGCTGTTTGGGGGACATTATGGGGTTTCGCCCTCTAACGACACGTTTTCAAGCCTAATTGTGGATGTTCTTATAATTGGGTTGTGCTAAAAAACCGGGGCTCCCATGACCACGCGATCGGTTCCGACGAGTTACATTAGTCCTACGTGAGGTGTTGGCACCGTTCACGGGGCCGTTTGGGGGCGTTATTGAGTTTCACCGTCTAACGTTAAGTTTTCAAGCCCAAGTGTGGATATTCTCATAATTGGGTCTTGCTCTCA
Organism: Sambucus nigra; assembly: GCA_949130495.1. Classification (NCBI taxonomy): domain Eukaryota; kingdom Viridiplantae; phylum Streptophyta; class Magnoliopsida; order Dipsacales; family Adoxaceae; genus Sambucus; species Sambucus nigra. The sequence continues at coordinate 459,947,489 of OX422216.1, read as the reverse complement.
AACCGAGGGTCCCGTGACCATGGGGTCGATTCTTATGAGCTACATTGGTCCCGTAAGTGATTTTGGCACCACTCACGGGGCCGTTTAGGTGGTGTTACCGGGTTTCGCCCTCAAATGGCACGTTTTCAAGCCTATGTGTGGATAATTTCATAATTGGGTCGTGCTCTCAAATCGCGGGTCTCGTGACGACGTGATCGGTTCCAATAAGATACATTAGCAGCATGCGAGGTGTTGGCGCCACTCACGGGGCCATTTGGGGGGCGTTATGGGGTTTTGTCCTCTAACAACGCGATTATTAAGCCTAAGTGTGGATATTCTCATAATTGGATCGTGCTCTCAAACCTGGGGTTTCATGACCACACGATCGATTCCAATGAGATACATTGGTCCCGTGTGAGGTGTTAGCATCGCTCAAGGGGCCTTTTGGGGATTTTGCCCCTCTAACGACACGTTTTCAAGCTTAAATGTGGATATTCTATGAATTGGATCCTGCTCTCAATTCGGGTTTCCCGTGACCACGGGGCCAGTTCCTATGAGTTACATTGGTCCCGTGCAAGGTGTTAGCATTTCTCAAAGGGCCGTTTGGTGGGAGTTACGGGGTTTCGCCCACTAACGACATGTTTTCAAGCCTAAGTGTGAATATTTTCAGAATTGATTTGTGCTCTCAAACTTGGGGCATCGTGACCACGCGATCGGTTCCAACGAAATACATTGGTATCATGTGAGGTGTTGGCGCCGCTCACGGGGCCGTTTTGGGGGGCAGTACGTGGTTTCTCCCTTTAACAGTACATTATCAAGTCTACATGTGGATATTATATGGATTGGGTCTTGCTCTCAAACTGGGGGCCCATTACCATGTTGTCAGTTGCTACGAGTTACATTTGTCCCGTGCGAGGTGTTGGCACCGCTCACAAGGTTGTTTGGAGGACATTACGGGGTTTCGCCCTCTATCGGTACATTTTCAAGCCTAAGTGTGGATGCTATTATAATTGGGTTGTGCTCAGAAACCAGGGGTCCCGTGGCCACGCAGCCGGTTCCAACGAGTGACATTGGTCCTATGCGAGGTGTTGGCACCGCTCACGAGGCCGTTTGGGGGCATTATTGGGTATTGCCGTTTAACGATATGTTTTCAAGACCAAGTGTGGATATTCTTAGAATTGGGTCTTGCTCTCAAACCGAGGGTCCTGTGACTATGGGGTCAATTCCTATGAGTTATATTGGTCACGTAAGTGGTTTTGGCACCGTTCACAGGGTCGTTTGGGGGGCATTATTGGGTTTTTCCCTCTAACGACATGTTTTCAAGCCTATGTGTGGATACTCTCAGCATTGGGTCATGCTCTCAAATTGGGGGTCTTGTGACCACGCAGTCGGTTCATACGAGTTACATTGGTCCCATGCGAAGTGTTGGCACCGCTCATGGGACCATTTGGGGGGCGTTGTAGTGTGTCGCCTTCTAACGACACTTTTTGAAGCCTAAGTGTGGATATTTTCATAATTTGGTTGTGCTCTCAAATCGCGGGTCTCGTGGTGATGCGGTCGGTTCCAACAAGATACATTAGCATCATGCGACGTGTTGGCACCGCTCGCGGGGTCGTTTGGTGGGCGTTATAGCGTTTCTCCCTCTAACGACATGTTTTCAAGTATAAGTGTGGATATTCTCATAATTGGGTTGTGCTCTCATACCGAGGGTTCTATCATAACGAAGTCGATTCCAATGAGTTACATTAGTCCCGTGAGAGGTGTTGGCACAGCTCATAGCGTCGTTTGGGGGGCGTTACGGGGATTTTCCCTCTAACGACACGTTTTCAATCCTAAGTGTCGATATTCTCTTAATTGGGTTGTGCTCTCAAATCGGGGGTCCCGTGACCACGGGGACGGTTCCTATGAGTTAAATTTGTCTTGTGCGAGGTGTTACCAAATGCAGCCTGTTGTATAGCTCATTGAAATTGTTCTAGAAAGGAGTCGTGGATAATATGATGCATTTTCCCATTTGGAGTTTAATAAAGTATTCCAAATACGAATCCTCTCATTACGGGGAGTGTGGTCTTGATCAAGAACCACCAATATGGTACACTCCAATAGTATTTTTGTTTTCCTCATTCTTGATGTTTCTCAGTTACAACACTCATTTTCCGTTTCTTTGAGTGTTCCTTTGCCGTGATTCTATCTTGTGAGGGTATCAAGCTCTTAATCTTCCTGTGAGGCCTCCTTGTAATGTTGAGTTTCCTGCAACTCTTTTGTAATGTTACAAGGTGGCCTCATAGGGAACTCAATGTTATAAAAGAGGTGCAGGAAACTCAACATTAGAAGATGGCCTCACAGGAAGATTAAGATCTTGATAACCCTCACAGGAGAGAATCAAGATGAATGAACACTCAAAGAAAGGGAAAAGGAGTGTTGTAAATGAAAAACATCAAGAATGGGGAAAAATACTATTGGAGTGTCCTATATTAGTGGTTCTTGAGGAAGGCCACACTCCCTATAATGAGAGGAGTCGTATTTGGAATACTCTATGAAACTCCAAAAAAGAAATCACATCACATTATCTGGGACTCCTTTCCAGAAAAAGTTCAATGAGCTCTACAACATGTTGCATTTGGCAAGGCCAGAAAAGGTATATTTTTTTGCCAAACACGCCTTTAGAGGGCGAAAACCCAAAGCACCCACCAAACGGTCTTGTGAGAGGTGCAAACACCTCGCACGGAACTAATGTAAAAAAAACGGTATGTATATTTGGTATGTACTGGAGTCTGTGTGTGTGTGTGTGTGTGTGTGTGTGTGTGTGTGTGTGTGTGTGTATAGAGAGAGATTAGTTTTTTGGGTTTAGTTCCATTTTCAAAGTTTTATTTGGCTCCCATCCCATATAAATTTAAAATTGTATTAAGTCCTTTAACCACCTAAAACCGCTCATAACCTCTCCATAAACGGTTCTAACACCTCATCATCCTTTTCACGGAGAATGACACTTATCCATAGTTATTACAATGAGACCGACAACTAAAAATAAATACATGAGAATGGTGACAAATAAATTTTAAAAAGTGGAATTAAGTACTTAGTGGGTGAAGTACTAGTATTTCGTAAAAATACAGGGGTGAGAACCAAGTTTTCAAAAATATGGGTATTAATTCGTGTAATAAATGTCGTATCTGGTCATGTCATTTCGGGTTTGTGTCAAATATAGGATAAGTTTAAACCAACCAATTTTAGTAACTGTGCCAAATGAATTAACCCTAACCTGCCATGTTTCTTAACTGTGTCATGTTCGGCTTAACACGGGGTGGTGACCTTAGTATTGAGGATTGATGTATCGATAATTTCTGGGACGAAATTTCCCAAGGAGTGAAGTTTGTAATATCTGGTTCCAAAATTGAATTAAATTATATATGGATTATAAATAAGGAGTTAATTATAATTATAGAAGAATTATAGGTCGTTCAAACGGCAAGGTAATGTCGTTCAAATGACAAGGGTAAGTTGCGAGAAAGGTCGCAAGATGCAGGGCTTCTAACGACGTGCTACTGACTTATAGTAGCAGATCGCGCAAAGGATCGCACGATCCAAGAAAGGAACGACATAGTAGAAGTTATTCGAATAACATAGGCAAGTCGTTCGAACGACTTAGATTGGATTTTTAATCCCAATTGCCTTGTACACTGTCACAATTCTGGGTTTTGAATCTTTGAGTTATCGAACTCAAATCAACCCAAAAGGGGGAAAATAGTATTTTTGACCTTAGGGAGGGTTTTATTAAGGGTTGTTTGGTTGTTTGGGGTCATTTTCTATTGGGAGAAGTGGAATAAGGAGAGAGAGAGAGAGAGAGAGAGAGAGAGAGAGAGAGAGAGAGAGAGGGTGGGTGGGTAGTCTTCCACCACCATTTTATGTAATATCCCACCATGCTAAAGCCTAAAATACCTATTTTCACCATTTATAAAGAAGAGCTACGAATTTTAGAGTGGTATTGGGGGAATTTTGGAGATGATGAATGTGGGTTTTCATGGAGTTAAAGTGGATCTTGCTTGGAAGTTTGGAAGAAGAACATTTTGGAGCATTTCGGTGGATGCACTTGGTAACCACTTGAGGCCACCTTTGGAGGTAGGGTTTGCTCCTCCTACACCAACATTTCTACCACCATTGGAGTCATTAGAGGTTGAAAAAATCTTACTCTTAGTATAAGATTTATATTTGTATATTGTAGTCTTGGTAGTTAGGTTACATGAGTAGGGTTCATTTGATTAAATAATAACATTTTATAGAATAAAAATTTTGAAAAATATTATTTTGTTGATAATAAAAAAGGGATAATAATTTCAAGGTTTTGAATCAGTAAACGTGGGTGTTTATGAAAATGGTGTATTTTCTAAAAATATTGATGAAAAATATTTTATGAAATAAAATGTTTGTAAATGATGTGATTTTGTTGAAAAATTTGGTGAAATGTTAATATTTCAAAAATTTTGCAAAGATGAAGGTGTTATGAAAAATAGACATTTATTGAAGTTGAAGTAAAAATATCTTTTGAGCCAAAAAAATATATTTTTGCAAGTATAATGATTTCTCGTGATTAAATGTATGTTTAAACAATGTAGTGGGATTTTTGGGGTTTAAAAGTCATCTTCTCATGCATATAAACTTGTAGTATTTTGGTACTAAGTGTATAAACAAGTTCAAAGGAGATTTTGTTCGGTTTAAACATAAAATAAGAAAAATAAAAATTCTTGCCTTTAAATTGTATTACAAAGGGGTTAAAATGTGGCATGGATAAATTATAAGACTACATGTAAAATGAAAGAAATGATATATTCTAAAAAAATAGTCTTAAGTTTAAATGAATTTCTTGGATAAAGAAGTAAAGAAATATGTGGTTTGGAAAATGTTAAAACACATAAAAGGGAACTCGGATGGCACCGGGATAAAGTAAGAACGGTTGGGCGCCCTTGGATGAAAGCTCTAAAATACTTTCCAGAGCATACGGTGCGCATAGCCAAAGGTGTAGAGCCCATGGATGTATGAAGTATTAGAAAAGTCTGAGAAAAGATAAAGAAAATTTGGAACATGTCGAGATTTGGGTTGTGTGATTAAATGTGTTAATACAATCTAACTTGAATGAACAAATAAATGTTCCGGTAAAGGTTAAAATGGACAAGTAAATGTATAATTGATAAATGTCCATAAAGGAAGGGAAAAGGGTAGAGTAAGTGGGTAAATGAGTGATTAAGCAACATAAGTGGTTAAACCCATAATTAACGCAAGAATGTGTTGTAAAAGGTTTTCAAAGATTAAATGTGTATTTTCTAATACAGTGTTCACGTGTGTTGAATGGGCGAGTATCAACGAAAGTACTAAAGTGTATTGAAATAAATAAAAGGGTGATTCGGGTAAAGGAATGTATTTAGATAAATCAAATGTGGTGGTTTCAAGTGTTGAACCGGGTGTATTAAATGAAGTGAAAAATGTTAGGAATGAGTAAAGGAAGTCTTTTACAAGATTAAGGTAAATTAATTTGGACAAGTAAGGTTTTCGGAAGTAAAACTATTAATGCATTGGAACATGTGTTTTTAAAGGTACACATATGTAGATACGTACATATCTTCGCATGCATGTGGTTGTAGCGTGTGAGTATTCTTTTTGTTGTTCGTTTCTATACTGCATTTGTATATTCTCACTGAGCATTAGCTCACACCCTCACTTTGTTACGGAAGGTTAGGTGTGATTTTGTATTTTGAGAGCGTTATGGAGGTAAGTATTCTTGTTTTTATTTACGTTAGTAGTTCTGTATGGTTGAACTTCAGGGTGCTCCCCATAGGTCCCTCAGTATTTTATTTTGAAATTGTAATTACATGCTAAACAAGTGAAAACGTTAATTAAAATAAAACTGCACTAGCAACATTATGTAAGTTATTTTATTGCACTTCACACATAATGCTCGGACCAAATTGACTTTGGATAATCCATAAATCCGGATCGTAATGTTACACATTTACTGCAATATAAGACATGTAATCACTTTTATCTTAACTTATCAGAAAGTAAAAATTCATTGATTTACATAATGGAAACAAACAAGCAAATTATTCCCTATAATATAGGGTTGAGTCTGTGATGTCAATTAGAGTTTATTCTTAATTTACAGTAATGAAAATGTATGATAATGCTAATAATGAAGAACTATGTATAAAATGTAGAGCGATGGTGAAAAGAGGACAATGGATGAAAAACAAAAAAGTAAGATGAAAAATTAGTCGGAGGCGATTTGGAGGGGTGTATGGTTTTGGAGGCAAATTGGGTGAGTTTTGGTGTAGTAGGAGATGGAAGCAATACTTTCAGGGTCCGTTTGATAGCACAAAAATTCCAAGGCAAATTCCCAAAAGTTGGAATATTCTAGTATTTTTCAGCTTTTAGGATGTTTGATAGCCTTAATTTGCCCTGGAATTTATTTTCTATGTACAACACCCCTTAAGCACAATTTGCCACCCTATGGTGGAATTCAATTCTTTGGGGGGGTCAGGTTTTTGTTTGCCACCTTTGGGTGGCAAATCACTTAAAATCAATTTTTTTTATAACTCTATATATTTCATAAATATATAAATATATATTGTTAATAAATATATAAATATATATATTTCGTATATTTTAATATATATTCATATATTTTATATATTTTAGCACATATATGTATATTGCGTATATTTCGTATATTTATATATATTTATACATTTATATATTTCGTACATTTATATAATTCATATATTTTAATATATATTTATATTTCGTAAATTTTGTATATTTCATATATTTAATATATTCCTTATATTTAATATATATTATTTACAAAATATATACATATATATCATATATATTCCATATATATGTATATTATATACATCTGTATATATACAGAATATACAGAATAATGTATATATTATATATATATACAGAATAATGTATATTATATATACATTATTCTGTATATTCTGTATATATACATATATATAATGTATATTATATATATATGTATGTATATATTTATAAATACATAACATATATGTATATATTCATATTATATATGTATATATTCTGTAAATAATATATATTCAGTATATATATATATATATATATATATATATATATATATATATATATATATATATATATATATATATATATATATATATATATATATATATATTCTATAAATAATATGTAAATAATATGTAAGGACATTTTTCTCATGTCCAACATGTTACATTTATGTATGTCGTACGCCGCTACATTTGGCACGTCACCTCACAATCTCACATGACGGACTCTATCCGAATTCCGGGAATCAAGCATGCATTATCTCCATTAATGTGTCCCTCATCTGCATCAACGACTTCACGTTCCTTGATTCTAGGCTCGTAATGCAAGTGGTACGCAAGAGAAGTCAAATCAATGAAACAAGGCATGATAGGGATGTTCAAGGGCAAATTGGTAATTTTACAGCCACCGTCCGGAGGACTGGTCAACCGGAAAGTTGAAGAGCTTGCCGCAACAAAGATACTGGAAGAAACGGCACCTCAATCCGAGCTACGGTGAGCAAGTTATGGCCCGTTGAAAATGGAGATATTTTCATTGAATATACTGGGAATTTTTCTAAGTGTTTAAGCCCCTGTTCCCAGCACACTTCCCCGAACCCAGCTCGAAACCGGTTCGGGGGGGCGAACCGGTTCGCAGGGTACCCGAACCGGTTCGGGGTACCTGTACGCTGGATAGAATTTCAGTGTTTTTATTTTGCAAAACTCTTCATATGTTTTGCTATTTAAACCACCTTCGGGGGAGCAGTTTTGCAAGACTTTGGAAGACGTTTTTGAGAGTCCAAATACCTCTAGTCTTCATATTTTTTGAGTCCCAAGACTCATGTTTTGATTCACACAATTGTCAAACCTTTGTGAATCTTTTTGGTAACCCAAGAACACAACTTTGGTTTATTCAAACCTTTGTGGAGAGATCTTTGCAATCGAGGGCTGCGTGTCATTGCTGAGGGAGTCTCTACAAAGTTTCATGGCTGCGTGTCATTGAGGAGTGCTGCGGTTCTTCCTTTGTTGATTGGACTGAGGTTCATGTGGGTTCGCTGCGTGTGGATTCATTGCTGACGACACCGACCGACGCCTGCGGGTATTCGTGTGTCACTGTATTTCATTGTAATCTGTGTAAGTTGCGATTTACTTATTATAGTGAAATAAAAGGTTTTGCCCTGCGGGGATTTTTCCTTAACTTTGTGTCGCATGCTTTATTTATGGTTTGACACACACACACACACACGTAGTTGTTTGTTTATGGGTTGTTTCTAAATAGACTCGAATTAAATAAGGGTTACTTGGAATCTTGCGAATTTAATTTAATTTAAATCAATTATCACACACCGAACCTATTCGGTTTCTCAAATTGGTATCAGAGCGGGTTACGCTAATTTATCGCATGATCTTGATTTTTCAAGGATTTATTTTTTTTGATACAATTTGACTTCTCACGTCGTCAAATTGGTATCAGAGCGGGTTACGCTAATTTATCGCGTATTCCTATTTTCCGCAAAATCGTGTGATATAGATTTTTTTTTTGAAAAATCAGTTTTATGAATAATCGCAATTTTTCAATGGAACGCCCATTTAATGAGGAGCCTATTTTTGAAAAATTTCACGACCGTGCTGAAAAATTAAAAAATTTGAATTTGAAACTTTGCAAAAGAATTAAAGTTTTGGAAAAAGAAAATTCTCTCTTTAAAAGTAAGATTGAATATTTGCAAGAGTTTCAAACTCAAAGTGATATTTGTCGTGAGCACTTTGGTAATTTGTGTACTGATTTTGATTCTTTAAAAATTGCCAAAAAGAAGAGTGATGAGAGAGTCCTAGTTTTAGAGAAGGAATTGGAGGACTTAAAAAATTCTAGGATTCCCGTTTGTGCCGTCGAGGATAAAAAATTAATCGATGATTTTACGGCACGCGAAAAGACTTTTAGGAATAAGTTTGTTTTAATTGAGGGGGAGCGTGATAAACTGTTAAGTTTAATTGATAATTTGAAGAATGCGTCCCTTAATTTGGAAGAGTCTAATTCTTTGCTTGAGTCAAAAATTTTGAAGTTAAAAAATGATTTGACAGACTCAAGTAGGTTTGATAGTGATGGTAATGGCTCATCGTGTTCTCATGCTTCTAATGCTAAAGCCAAAACCATTATTTGTTTTAGAGGGTCAACTAATTCCAAGGACGCTAGAAAAGATCACACTTTCGGTGTCATCCCACCCGTTTACACATGCTCATATTGTGGTAGGAATGGTCACCTTAGGCGATTTTGTTTTGATCTTGGAAGAGGTCCTAGGAATTCGAAGTCTAGTATTTTGTTGGTTCCCAAAACCCCTTGTCGACGTGTTTCATCCATTTGGGTTAGGAAATCACTTTTGGAGGAACTAGATTTTAGACAAGTTGATTCCCGTTTGCTTGCACATGATTCTTCTCTTGCCATATCATATAGATGATTGTGTTTGCATGTTTGTCATACGCTAGTTATGCTTTCTGATATATTTTTGCTAGCGTTGTGACATGTACTTTTTGTATAGATTTTAGTTTGTTAAAATTTTGAGAAAATCCAAAAAGATTTTTGTATTTTGTTTGCACCGTTTATGGATGGACACTTAGGATGACCGAGTCACAACATCATTCCATTATTTTCATGTGACTATTTGATAGTGTTTTGAGACAATTAGTCAATTCATCCATGTGCTTTATAATGTTTGGAGTCATTAAGATGTAATTAAGTGTTACTTCCTACATGTTTGACTCATGTTTCCTTTAATGCACACTTGCACGGATTTGGTTGATTATTGTGCTTGTCTTATCACATGTTGGTTGGGTGTTTTCACTTCAATCCTGTCCTTAAAACGAACCAAGCGCGATAAATTTTGATAAGGAAATTGTGCATATAAAAACCGTTTTTTGAGTTTGTGTGATTTGTTTGATAACGAGGAGGGGCTGCGAAAGGTAATTATCTATCCTTTGCGCAAAAGCCACCGTTAAAAAGGACCTAAAAAATTGAGAAATTTTATTATCCGAGGTTAAAAGAGCCCGAAAAAAAAAATTAAAGGCAATAAAAAGAGATTCATGCCAAATTATGGGCCAATTAGGTTTTTGCACCAATTCTCCAAAGTTTGAGAATTTAGATTACCTCTAAAAGATATAATATTTGAGGGAGTTTGGTTGGAGAATTTAAAACGGGTTTGCACGTCCTTGATATGCTTGAAAATGCGCTACATAGTTTTGGACGTTATTGGTGTGGAAATCATTTGACTTTGATTTGTTGATTTGTATAAGACGATGTCATCTAAATTCAACAAATTTTTACACCTAAGGATACTTTTGATGCTCATTCGTTAGGGGTACACATATGCATCGTGCACATATGATTGATTGAGTTGATTTTCCTATCGAATGTGTTCACACCCATACATTTCGTTTCCATGACTTGGTTGTTTGAGTCTAAATCCATGGTGTGATTTTTGTATCATATTTGTTCATATTGGTATCTATTTTTTGTATAAAAAATTGAACAAAAATTATCAAAAATAGTTTGTGTATTTTTTTTTTGTATACCGTGACACCCCGATTTTGCTTGTTTGATCATTCTTCTTATTTGTCTATTTGGGGACATCATAAAAAGGGGGAGAAAGAATTATCATTTTATGGGGGAGTTTGAATTTTGGGGGAGTTTTGAGATTTGACTTATGCTGATCATATATATATATTGGTATCTATGTTTATCTCATTTCAAACTCGATACGTCACTTGGTATTTTTTTCTTTATCTCATGTGTGTAGGTACTACATTGATGATCTCTGAATTGCACACCCTGATGAGAAACGATTTGAGATTCCTGAAGATTTGAAGAACAAACGATGAAGACTATTCATTTGTACCTTTTCCAGTTTTGGGTTCATGGTAGGGTAGACTTGTATAGGCAATTTCGTATTTGATAATTCGAATTTTTTATGTATGTGCCGGCATAGACATAGGGGGAGATTTGTAAGGACATTTTTCTCATGTCCAACATGTTACATTTATGTATGTCGTACGCCGCTACATTTGGCACGTCACCTCACAATCTCACATGACGGCCTCTATCCGAATTCCGGGAATCAAGCATGCATTATCTCCATTAATGTGTCCCTCATCTGCATCAACGACTTCACGTTCCTTGATTCTAGGCTCGTAATGCAAATGGTACGCAAGAGAAGTCAAATCAGTGAAACAATGCATGATAGGGATGTTCAAGGGCAAATTGATAATTTTACAGCCACCGTCCGGAGGACTGGTCAACTGGAAAGTTGAAAAGCTTGCCGCAACAAAGATACTGGAAGAAACGGCACCTCAATCCGAGCTACGGTGAACAAGTTATGGCCCGTTGAAAAAGGAGATATTTTCATTGAAAATACTGGGAATTTTTCTAAGTGTTTAAGCCCCTGTTCCCAGCACACTTCCCCGAACCCAGCTCGAAACCGGTTCGCAGGGTACCCGAACCAGTTCGGGGTACCTGTACGCTGGATAGAATTTCAGTATTTTTATTTTGCAAAACTCTTCATATGTTTTGCTATTTAAACCACCTTCGGGGGAGCAGTTTTGCAAGACTTTGGAAGACGTTTTTGAGAGTCCAAATACCTCTAGTCTTCATATTTTTTGAGTCCCAAGACTCATGTTTTGATTCACACAATTGTCAAACCTTTGTGAATCTTTTTGGTAACCCAAGAACACAACTTTGGTTTGTTCAAACCTTGGTGGAGAGATCTTTGCAACCGAGGGCTGCGTGTTATTGCTGAGGGAGTCTCTACAAAGTTTCATGGCTGCGTGTCATTGAGGAGTGCTGCGGTTCTTCCTTTGTTGATTGGACTGAGGTTCATGTGGGTTCGTTGCGTGTGGATTCATTGCTGACGACACCGACCGACGCCTGCGGGTATTCGTGTGTCACTGTATTTCATTGTAATCTGTGTAAGTTGCGATTTACTTATTATAGTGAAATAAAAGGTTTTGCCCTGCGGGGATTTTTCCTTAACTTTGTGTCGCATGCTTTATTTATGGTTTGACACACACACACACACGTAGTTGTTTGTTTATGGGTTGTTTCTAAATAGACTCGAATTAAATAAGGGTTACTTGGAATCTTGCGAATTTAATTTAATTTAAATCAATTATCACACACCGAACCTATTCGGTTTCTCATAATATATATTCAGTATATACATATATATTTAGTATATATATATAATTTACATATATACAGAATATAATATTCTATATATATGTAAATATATATTTTATATATATGTATATATTCTGTAAATAATATATATTTAGTATATTCAGTATATAATATAATATTTATTCATATATTCCGTGAATAATATATTATATTTTCATAGATTTTGTACATTTAATAGATTTTGTACATTTAATAATATAAAAATTATTATTATTATACATACTAAATATATATAGTATATATTTAGTATGTATAATAATAATATATATTTAGTATGTATAATAATAATAATTTTTATATTATTAAATGTACAAAATCTATTAAATGTAAAAAATCTATGAAAATATAATATATTATTCACGGAATATATGAATATATATTATATTATTTCCGAAATATATATATTCCGCAAATAATATAATATATATTCATATATTAAATATACAAAGTATATGAATATATATTATATTATTTGCGGAATATATATATTCCGTAAATTAATAATTTACGAAATATATATATATTTCGCAAATAATATAATATATATTCATATATTTTGTATATTTAATAATATATATTTATTATTTTGTATATTTAATAATATATATTTATTATATGTATAGATTCCGTAAACAAATTTTTCACATTTATATCTATTTTTCAGCTTTTGCGTTTGATAGAAAATATGAAAAATTGATGATTTTCTAATTTGTATGAAACAGACACAAGTTAGAAAATATTCATTTGCCTTGAAATTATTTGTCCTGGAATCAAATGTCCTGAAATCATTTACATTTTTTTTTTCTTTCATTTTTTCCTTTCTTTTTTATTTTATTTTACATCAAAGTCAAAAACCATTGCTTTTGGTTTGGCTCACGTCATCACCCGCTACTGACCGGGCGTTTGGGCCTGTAAGCCTAGTAGTATTCTTTATCTATCTGAATTTTGCTTTAAATCAAATCAACGTCTTGACTTGGTAGTTTCAGCAGCTATTCATACAGTGTTTCGTTTTCCTTCTCCTACTTCATTCCATAAAATCATGTGGTACCCCCAAAAAAACATATGCCAGCCCCACCAACCTCATATCATAAACTTTTTTCATGAGCTTATAATTGCGTTATATTGCGCTTTTCTTTTACTCAGCTTTGGCTGTCTTCTCTGATAAAAGACTCCAACAACTCACTAGCAATTGTTAAGTAGAATGAATTATATCATCCACTAGCTCCATGGATAACAACCCTAGCTCATCCCCAGTTGATAGAAAGACAATAGAGAAAAATAGAAGAAATCATTTGAAGTCCCTTTATTCCCAGCTCAATTCCCTTGTTCCTCGTCAAAGCTCTAGGGCTCTCTCTCTCTCCCCCCCTTCTCTCTCTCTCTCTCTCTCTCTTGCCTGTATATATCAGACAGAAACAAAATAAAATTTATAATTTGGCATTTGATGGTTGCAGGATGTGGTATCAATGCCGGATCAGCTAGAAGCAGCTACAATATATGTAAAAAAGTTACAGATCAAACTAGAGAAAATGAAGGAGAAAAAAGACAGCCTACTGGGATTTGAAAATAAAAATGCAAGGCTGAGGAGTGAAACAATGGTGGGGTTGAGACCACCACGGATAGATATTCATGAAATAGGCACGACTCTAGTTGTGGTTTTGATAACTGATTTGAAATGTCACTTCATGTTTAACCAGATTATCCGCATACTGCATGCAGAAGGGGCAGAGGTTATTCATGCCAGTTTTTCCACTACTGACAGTACAGTTTTCCACACAATACATTCAAAGGTAGCACATATATATAGATTTTAACTTCTCTTAATTTTTTTCCCACACAATACACACTACAGTTTTCAACTTCTGTTAATTATTTTTTCTTCGTTTTAGGTGAGAGAATCTTCTCCCGGATATGGAGCTGTCAGGATATCTGAGAAACTAAAGAAGTTTGTGCATGGTATGAGTTAATGACTTTCTGTTACTATGAAATATCAAAGCACATTATGTAACTTGCTTCATTACTTTATTTATGATGGTAATTTATTTGAGACCCTCACTAATATGTTTATGTCTGTAAATTCTACTGATCTTGAATATAAGTAGAATTGAAATATTAAGTGTGCTTTAGTTAATGCACGATAAAATGAACAATAATCATTTTACAATGGGTCGATATGGTATATCTTGAATGTAGAACTCTCAACGAGATTGAATACTTTCACACCAATATAAAGAGAGTATTGAATATTTTCTCATGTTGTATTGTACAGACTCAAATCAAACAAATTAATGAGATCTTGGATTTTCTTATTTTCTCGATGATGCATTTCTTTAATTTGGGGGAAAATATTAGGTATGATTGAGAGTCCAGCACAAAAAGTGATATAACTGGCCTAATTTATACGTGATGAGTAGATTCATTAGATTAGAAGTACTATGTGAATACTATTTTTGGTACTTCTACAGTATATTATCTCATTATCTTGGCAAGGCTAATGATACCTAGTGTCAGTACATATCGACCTACCTCAAAGTTGGCTTATCCATGATTCTCCTTTATAGTGCTGGTAATGGAGATGCTATTATCAATATGCTTTTCTAAATTACAAGGTTTGAACATCTTGGTCGTGTGTATATAGGGATGTCAACTGAACGGATTTGGTGTGAGTGTACCAGCCCGCTCCTCTAAATCCGTCCCGGCCCCACCCAGTTATGAATCCTGCTAACAAATAAAAACAACTTAGATATTTACTAAAAATTTCACTAAGATCACATAATATTTCAACAACAAAATAACAATCCAACATATATAATTTTTCAACGGCCAAATTACAATCCAAATCCATTAAACTTTCATTACAAACAAGTCTAATCCTAAAGTACTCTAAAAACAAAAATGTTTCATCCTCCCAAAGTATTTCATCTAATTCAAAAGCCAACAAGATAAGATCCATCTTCAAATATCATCCTTCATCAATAATTGATCTTCTTTCATCCTCCCAAAAAGTTACTCCATCGTCTATCATCCTCCCAAAATATTACTTCTTGTCCTACATTACCAAATAAAATAAATGATTAAATCTCCAAATCACAAAAAAATTATCCTTCTTTAATTCATCAACAAATTTTAAAAATATACCATGGCGGGATCATCCTCTTCCCGTTACATTATGGAGGCACACGTCCAACTTTTGGCGGTTGAACTATGAGCTAGAAAAAATATTAATAGTCATTGCATTAGTTATGGATGTTGGATAAGAAAATAATTAAACAGACTAGTTATGAATTATTTTACCATTTATGTCATTCCATATCCAACTTTGTGCACACATCAAAGCTTCCAATGTATCCGCGCGAAGTCTAGTATGGTGTGGATTAACCAATCTCCCACCAATGCTAAATGCCGACTCGGATGCAAAAGTTGACATGGGAATGGCTAAACCATCCCAAACCATTTTTTTCAAAGTTGAAAACTTAATCCCATTTGTTTTCCACCAACTCAACACATCAAAGTCCGGTGTTTTTGGCAATACACTTTCTTCTAAATAGAATTTCAACTTCGACTTAACCGTCGCACTACTACAACTAGCATTTACAAATTTATCAAAATTTGAAAGACGATAGCTATCACCCATACTATAATCTGATATCTCAAGCCAAAACAATAAGAAAATGAAGATTTTCCAACAATAGTCCTTGCAAATGAGCTCTCCGCATTTGATTAATATTCATCCAACACTTCATAACATGTATTTTGAATCTTTTGAATATCGAATATAGCTTGTGCGCACCATATATGAGAGGAAAGTAATACTCCACCAACTTCATTTTATACCTAGAATACAAGACTGCCACAACTCCCATTATGCAATGACAAACACTCCAATATTTCTCATATTTCTCAATCATTTTTTATGCCATGGAGCTAATTATTGGATTAAAATATTTTGTCCATTTAATTAATTCCAACTTAATATCAAGCATTTTAGAAAAATAACAATCGGCAGTGAGATAATGACTCCTGGAAAATAACTCAGTCACATTATAAAACCATTTCACTCTTTCACAAATATCATTTGTTATATCTGAATCTTTCTCCGTCGACAAACAAATATAAAGCCTCTCACACAACTTAAGTCTTCCAAACACATCCTTATACAACATGGGTGTTTGTAACATCAAATGAGTTGAGTTCGAATGTGTTTTGCAATCAAGACACAACTTTTTAGCACAATGAATGGACAATTGTTTAGAAGCCACTTCAAACTTTTCAATTCTTTTATCTGAAAGTGTCTAAAATACAACATTATCCCTCACCCTTTCAATTTCGCTTCTTATCACATCCAATCCGTTCTTTACTATCAAATTTCTTAAATGAGCACAGCATCGCATATAAATCACCCTCTCACCTATATCATGATGTATGTATCATACTATACATCTCACCTAGTTTTAAGTCGTAAGAAATCTTTTTCCAAATTTTTTATTCTTTTCTTGAAATTAATCTTCCAATTAACTCATATGCAAAAAATTAGGTTAAAATACATTTTCTAACTATTTTTAAAAAATCCACAAAAAACTCATATCCTTTTGAACAGTTTTTATAGATTTTTTAGAAATAAGTACAAATTGTATTTTGACCTAATTTTTTTAATATGAGTTTATTGGAAGGTTAATTTCAATAGAAAAGTAAAGAATTTGAATTTTTTTAGGACATATAACTACGTGTAATGTATGAATAATATATAGAGCATGACATAAATAAAAATTACATATATATATATATATATAGTGAAAAACTCCTAAGAATTCAGCCTACACAGTTTTTATTTCACAAGAATCGAAGCCCATATAATTGCTCGAACGTCATCGTCGTATATTTAGTTTGACTCTTATGGCTTGGAGTCTGTTAAAATTTTATTTTATTTTGTAAGACTGGCAATTCGATATTAGCAAGGTTTAGTTTCTAATTAGTCTATTTGAAGTTTAAAGAGAATCGAAGCCGATATAATTGTTCAAACGTCATGGTATCTATAGTTTGATTGTTAGGGCTCGGGATCTGGTAAAATTTCATTTGATTTTGCAAAAGCTTGCAATACATCTTAGTCAAGTTAATTAGCTATTTTCTAATTACTCCATATTGTTGTTAATTGGAGTGTATCCGTATTCCAATTAGTATGTTGCTTTTTACTTCAGATTGGCATTTAAGTTTGCAATTTAAGTCGCATCTATGATTGGAGTCACCGTCATAAAAGGAGATATAATGAAATTTGTACGTAAATTTCACATCATACTTTTAGATACAATTCATTGGTCTTAGACTATAATTGGAACATATGTTTTGTAAATCTCTTCTCTTCCACACATTCCTCTCCACCGTAAAATTGAGATTAATTCAATGTTTAAAGCAATGGTCAAGGTCATGTCATTCATCATAGAGTAATGTTATACTATTCGGGAGTTGATCCCGAGTTAATACATGCAGGGAATCTTTTTTTTTTTTTGGTTTTTTATGTGATTTTTTAGTATTATTTGACTTTTTTTATTTAAAAAATTGTTTTATTAGAAAAAAATATTTTTATAAACTAAAAAAAATGTATTGTTAAAAAACACTATTTTAATTTAAAAAATGTTTTTTTTAAAAAACTGTTTCAAAAAATAAAAGTTGTTTAATATAAATATTTTTTTTACATTTTTAAATAGTTTTAAGAAATACAAAAATTGTTTTAAATGTTGTAAAATTAAAAAAAAAATAGCTTAAAATAATGGGTGCCGCTGGCGCGAACCTTTAAAAATAAGAGAATATTGAGTAAAGGGGTGTTTTATGAACTAAATGAGTTAAAAATAATTTTTTTTTAAAAGAAATTTCGTATTAGAATAGTTTTATTTTTAAAAACATATTTTAATTGAAAATACAGATTTATATTTTTTTTTGAAAAAAACTGTTTCAAAAAATAGAAGTTAGTTTAATATAAATAAAAAACATTTTTTTCTACATTTTTAAACACTTTTTAGAAATACAAAGGGGTGTTGCTGGCGTGGACCGTTGAAAATAAATAAATATTGAGTAAATGGATATTTGAGAGACTAAATGAGTGAAAATAATAATAAAAAAAGCAAAAAAAAAAATAATACTACACAACCCGAGAGATAGTGTCGGGCTAATTAAAAAAATAAACTTAAAAGTAATGGGTGTCGCTGGCGCGGACCTGTAAAAATAAGAGAATATTGGGTAAATGGGTGTTGAAGTGACTAAATGAGTTAAAAATATTTTTTTAAAAACAAAAAAGAAACTATAGTTTTATTTTTAAAAAACATATTTTTATTGAAAATAAGGATTTTATATATATTTTTTTTAAAAAACTGTTTCAAAAAATAAGGTGTCAACTAAAGAAATGAGGTGCCAACTAGATAAATGGGGACAAATGAGGACCAATGATATTGCCAACTAGACAACCCGTTACTAGCACCCGGGTTGCCTAGTATTATTCTTCATCATAATATGTCCTCCACAGGTTATATACTAAATAAATTTGTAAATTAGATCAAATATTTGCTTAGGATACAAAACAGTTTTTATTTTAAATTTTACTTTAATTAAATATTTATAAAAATAATGCACTTTTAACATATTTACAAAACTATTGTATTTTTTAAGATCACGGTTAGTAACCGAATTTTTAAACTAAAATGACGATTGGTAATCGTGAATTGAAGTTGGATTAAGTGGGCCATTATTTTACTCTAATTAAATTAATTAAACTAGAACCACGGTTGCCAACCGGACTGGCAACTGATGTTTCAATTGATTAAAATCAGCCCGATAATCTTCATTAAAGCCATTCTCACTTGAAAAAGGAAACTAAGTTATTTACGGCGATCGGATCTCTGAACAACTAATTAGATGAAATACTCCAAACGAGCTTCAAACGAAGTATCACGTGAGATGCTTTGTCGCTTGAAGAAGTCGTTTGGACAACTTGTTCCTGTCGTTTGAACGACATTGACATGTCGTTTGAACGACATCAACGAAAAATTATATTTTATTAAAACTCCGCATCAAGACTTAGGAACATTATTTTGACGAAAAAAGACGCCTTGGATGTTTAAAAACATTTTTAGAAAAATATCCCAACGCTTTAAATGAACCATTAAGGGACTTAAATACAACCTTACCAAAATCTATCTCGAAGAGGCTTGTTTTGTTGAAGAGCTTTGATATTCGGATCCATCTTGATGCATGATTGAACTTGTACTTTCGTCAACAGGTGTAATGGTATGCGACATACTCAAATGTAAACGGACTACGTAAAATATGTCCTTACAGTATGATTTTGTGCATCCAGTAGCCTATGTTTTCATCGTTTTTTTTTTTTTTGGAGAACCGAAGATTTATTAAAAAAGAAGAAGAAAAGCCCTTCTTTGGTAGCTTACAATTAGGAACAAGCTATTGAAAATTCATCAATGAAAGAAGATAAAAATCTAGAGAGGGGGCCTTTATAAGGTTTAGCTTTGAAAACAATCCTAATCTCTTCATGAATTTCCCTAATTATGTGACTAGCTACCATCTTAAGCCCTTCAAAGACACTCTTATTCCTAGTACACCATATTTTCCAACAAACTAGACTAGGAATAATTCTATATAAAATTGCGCATATTGATTTTCCTCGGGTTGAAAGCCACCAAGCCACAATTCTAGATCTCAAATTCGAAATTGTAGCTTTATGACCCATCAAGTCTTCAAAATGTTTCCAGACTTGGCGAGCAATATCACTTTGGCTAAATAAGTGATTCCGATTTTCTTCAAGGCCAAGTGAACAACACCTACATCTTGAAACTATGGGGATTTTAATATTCTTCAAATTTTGATCTAGAGGAAGACCATCATGAAATAATCGCCACATGAATATTGAGACTTTTGGCGCTAAACGATTATCCCAGAACATTTTTTAGGAAAATTGGATACAATCTCTACTCCTTATTTGATTCCAAGCAATTTTGAAAATAAATCCCTTATCCACCCATGAGAGAATAGATTGAAAAAGATCGTCCGAGTTTTGAAACAGCCAAATACCTTGCATTCTTTTCCACATGATGCTCGCAGAAGATATTGAACCTTTAAAATTCTGAGTAGCAAGTTTCTTGTATTTTTTATTCATAAATTCAGCCCATAATGATTTATTTGCAAGAAACTTGACCCATAATTTACAGGTGAAAACTTTGCAGACTTCCATTGTATCTCTGAGAGCAAGACCTCCTTCTTCCTTTGGTAAACACATTTTTTTCCACGAAACCCAGTGATATTTATTGATCTCATCCTGCTGTCCCCAGAAGAAATTTGCACTGATTTTATCTAATTCATTTATGGCCGAGATTGTAGGATTTATAGCTTCAAACTAGTGCAGCCCTAACATGTTAATCACAAATTTTATAAGGACCAATCTACCTGCATGCGATAACTTTTTACTACTCCAACCTGAAATTCTGCCATGCGTTTTTCCAAGAAGAGGTTGGAAAATAATTTTACGCTTTCTACCAATAAATAAAGGAACACCCAAGTAGCTGATGGGGAGATTTTTTTTGTACAAAGTCAGACTGATTCCGGATCCGAATAGAACGCAGATTGCAGCAGTTGGTCGGCACAATAAAACATATTTTAGAGCTGTTAACAAGCTGTCCCGAGTGAGTTTTGTATTGGCAGAGGAAATTCATAAAGTTAACAATTGAAACTTTTTGACCATTCATGAAAAATAGAATATCATCAGCAAACGACAGAGATGTTATAAGAGGACATCCGCTGGGAATAGAAAATTTCTTGATTTTATTAAGTAAAGCCATCTCATGAAGACCTCTTGACAGAACTTCAGTTGCAATAACGAACAAAGCTAGAGATAATGGATCACCTTGACGCACACCACGGTTGGATTTAAAAAAAACATATGGTTTTCCATTGATCATGACTGAATACCAGCAGTTCGAAATAAGTCTCCAAACCATGTCAATCCAAGTTTCTGAAAAATCGAAAGCTCTTAGCACTTTAAGTATGAAATGCCATGATAGACGGTCGTATGCCTTTGCCATATCTAACTTGACAACAAGATTGCCTCCCCGAGTTTTTTTGTTGAAAGAAGATAACTTCTCTTGGGCCAATAAAATATTATCCGAAATGGACCTTCCTTTAATGAAACCTGCTTGAGAATAAGAGATAATGTTTGGAAGGATGCTCCCAATTCTGTTAGCAAGGATCTTAGAAATAATTTTGTTGGAAAAATTACATAGACTAATGGGTCTAAAATCTTTACAATAAGAAGGATTATTAATTTTGGGAATTAAAATGATTTTCTTTGCAGACCAACATATTGGAATTTCATCTCCAAGGAAGAAATATTGGATAGCCAAAGTTAGATCCTCTTTGATAATATTCCAGCATGATTGGAAAAAGGCACCATTAAACCCATGAGGACCCGCTGCACTATTTTTTCCAAGAGAGAAAATTGCATTTTTCATCGTTTATACATACCTTTTTCTATGAATGTGTATAGTCATTGGTGTTAAAATGAAAATGAAAAATGGTGTATGAATGATGTATAAAAACTTATATTTCCCATGTACAAAATGTGAAATGCACATTTTTTGGAAACTTAAACGCACGTTGAGATATATTTATTGCATAAAAACTGAAATGCAATTTGATGTTATTATAAATTACATGTTCTATCAACACTTCTTGTTCGCGATAAGTTCATTTTTAGCATTTGTTTTAAGGGGACGGGAATGGGAATTCTAAATCAAATATATCTTTAAAAAGTGAAACTTATTAAAAAATGAGTCGTTTCAATTACAATTAACTTACAAATTTTAAATCAAATACTAGTCAGAATTCATTGAGTTGAAATGGGACATGAAACTAGCACATAAATTACACTACAAAAGTAATAACATAAAATTAAAAACAATCATAGAAAATTGATCCCTGTACAACCCTCATCTTCTTCTCGAGAACATTGAGGATATTTATTTTGGTGATATTGATGTACCGAGCACTCCTACTTGACATGCATGTAGAAATATTTTTGATAATTATGATATTTCCAACAATCAGGAAGAAAGTCCTTGTTATGGATGGAGCTGCTGCGAGTACTGATTGGATCTTTAACCTCTATGGTTAAGTCACCTAGCCCATTTGGGCATGCTAACGTGAGTATGGATGTGACCTATTTTAAGTATAATTTATGTTATAATGAGAATTACTCCTAACAAACAATAATGATATTATAGTAAAATACTTAGAAATTCAACCTTCCGGATACCAAACCGGAGATTTTGTATCTCCGACAGGGATACATTCCCACGCATTTCCTTCTCCAAACACCTGTAGTCCTTGGACTTTATCTAGGGTAGTTTGCTAAAGTCATCATCATAGTCGGGCTCTTCGAGGTGTTAGCGAAAGAACTCCTGCATAGGGGGGGGAAGCCTACTGCCTTTTCGGCCTCCTTCTACCTCAATTCCTTCTTCCTTTTCCCCGTTGTCTGGGAATAATACGGTCGAATGTTTCATTTCTTCTTTCGAATAACTGCGCATTGTAACGTTAGAAGGTATCATTCGAAGGTGTTACTTTATCTGGCTGCTTTCCCTTCATGTTTGAACCTTCTCCCATATGCATAGTCTTAATATAATATAATGAAAAATGAGGGAGTATTTCATGAAAATACTCCATCATTTTTATAATCATTCATACTACAAATTAAAAAAAAAAGATATATTTCCATTGTCTTTAAAAAGTGAAACTATTGTTAGTAAGCTCAAAAAAATATAATATCAGGTTAAATATTGTATTTTGATGCCAACTACATGTTTTATGATAAGCACCCAAAAGTGTTGATTTTATACCTCGAATAGATGCATTTTAGTCGCTTGTTTTTAATAAAAATGGCCTCATGTTCGTATTTGTTAATTTCTCAAGTCAAAACGTAGTTATAGTACAAATAATGCTAAATCAAATTAATTGCGATAGAATAACGATCAAAAGCATGCATCGAAGAAATCAAAGATACCACGAAGTTTGAAGTCCCATTGAGCTTGCACCGAAGAGCTCCGATGCCCCCACCCCTGTCCCCGAACCAAACCTAAGCCTACACCGAGCCCAAACCATCACCCGAGCTTCCGTGTGTTGAATTTTTACCTTTATTATTTTTATAGATTTTTATTTTGAGTCGTTTTATTTTGAGGATTTATTTAGAATTTTCTAGGTTTTATTTTCTATTCTTATATTTCTTTATTCTGATTTTGATATTTATTAGTTTATAATCTTTATTTTATTTTATTATTTTTCTTTGGATTAGTTTTTAGGAATTTATTTTATTTTTCTTTATTTTTACTTTTAATTTATTTAGTTCAGAATTTTAGTTTTTAGGTTTTATAGAGTTTTATATATATATATTTTTTTTATTTTTGAGTCTCTTAGTAATAGATTAGAATTTTATTTTTAGAGTTTATTTTTTTATTTTAGTCTAGTTTTATTTTTTTTAGGTAGTGTTATGTTATTTAAGGGTCCAACTTAAACACACACAACACACTCACACCCTACTATCATACAACTCACTCACACACAAATCACTACCTCACCCTCACCCTCTTTCCCATACACACTCACACACCCAATCAACCAACTCATCATCTTCCCCACCAACAAACACTCTCTATCTCCTAGACCACCATAACCAAACATCTTCCACCCATTACCCATCTCCCCTTACCAACCAAAGAGTCCCCTACTCCAACCTCCATCACACGACACCCCACGACCTACAAACCCCAACCCGCGGCCTTAACCCATAACCCTCAAACCGCGGTTTGCTTCTCCCTTAATCAGGACCTTACCCGACCCCAAACCCGTTACAACCAGAACCAACTCGCGAACCCGAGCTTCGATCCTCCCTGAGTTCAACCGGTTCCATACCACCCAATCCGCAACCACTTCAAAACCACCTGCCTAACTTTAAATCCCAACAAAATCGGAATCTTATCCCATGCAAACAAAACGCAAGCCAAAAATTTAACTTAGCCAAATGCAATTCCCAAAATCTCTCATCCACAAAGAAGCATCATGGGATATAAAAAAAGGGGGAAGGCTCCATTCAACAGAAGACTCTCATAACAAGAGACACAGTCGAGAGAGACAGAAAAGAGAGATACAATGTGTATATTATGTACATAAAAAAATTCCAAAAAAAATAGTTTAGTTTAGAATAATTTTTAGGTTTTTTTTTGTCTTTTTGGTTTAATCAAGTGCTGGCTTTGTGAGAACATTGGGACACACGTGCATGAACACGATTCAACGAATCAATTCAAAGGGAGACTTTTGTGTATTGTATTTATTGCTCTACTCTTTAATTTTTTGTTCCGTGTTTGTGACTGTGATTAATTATTTCATTATGCTTAGCTAGTCACCCTGTTCAAGGGGTGGGATGCACTGTGTATGATATTAATTTAATTAATTGATTTTATTAATGCTATATTACTATGAAAATTAATTTTTGACTGTCACCAATTAATTTATGTAACGAGAGTTAGTAAATTAATTGTACAAATTAATGTTTGAATTTAGGAATCGAACTAGAGATAGGTTTTTTCGAAATTTGAATTTGAATTTTGTGTTGAAATTTAGGAATTCATACTGTTTTTTTAATTGATCCTAGCGGGTAATTTTGTTGAAAATAGTACAGTTCTTAATTATTCATCGTGTGATATTTTTAAATTAGTTTTCTGAAAAAGATATTATTAAATTTATAATTGTAGCGAGAGTTAGATTGTCGATTAATATTATCTCGAAATATTTCAAATTAATAAATTGAGAAATTAAAATAATTGATAATGCGGTGTAATTCCATCTCTTGACATTCTCACATTTTCCACACTCGATTGCACATTATTTTTCCTTATTTAGTCATTTCATAATTTTTAACATTTATTAGTTAATTCTCCCTTGAAATTGTTTTTTAAAAAAATAAAAAAAATTGAAATTGCAAATATTCACTTTATTTGTTTTACCTTGAAAGTACGATTCATACCCGTACTTACCGGAATACGAGCTGTTTTAAACAAGTTTTGTACGTATTCAAGGAAATTTTGAGAGTGACTTTTGAAGACAACGACCATACGAAAAAGCTTTTTATCAACGACGTCTATCTTTGGCCATTTTCCATTCTCTCGAAGCTTATTTGATGATAAGCCCGTATCGAACCCTCCTTCATTAATTCATGGATTTAACTCTCAAACACTCGCTATTGATACTCGTGTGTCGTCCACGCACACATCTCCTACTCCACCGCATTCGGTGATGAGTGTCAACCCATCCCATGCTTCACCGTGCACACACTGCTTTCTTATTGATCACTTATCCCATGAGTGTCCATTTATATTCTCTCCATATGAACCCACCATGGAACATGTGTCTCCATATGACACTGTTTCGGGACCACCCTCGACGTATTTTCATGACGTATCCAATGCCTAAGGGTATGAGTACCCAAGCTATTCATGGAGGCCTGATCACCAGTCTATGCAATATGAATCACAACACCATGTTGTGGATCCTTACGATTTCCAACAGTCGTCATCACCACCGCGTTCACCTCATACCTAGCAGTCCCGTTACTATGCTCCTCATGTTGATCAACCTTTTGTCTCTCACTGAGATTCTTCTCCCGTGTATGACCAACTTGATCCCATTCCGCACACTTCAACTGATCATTCTCCTTATCATAGTGTCTATTGTGAGTTTTGTCCACCTTCACCACCACCTTGCACATCCACTCTCTAACACCTCTTGCACAAGTTTGCGCCCACTCTTAATTCTCACAATGAAGCCCTTCAAAGGCTTGAACAACGGTTGAATAAATTTGAGTGTGGGAACGAGTCGGATTTCCCCTCAAGTCAACCCATTCTTACCCCTATGTGGGATGATGATGTGTCGTCTTGTGCCATTAGTTTTGAGTGTGACCAACCATTTCTATCTGAGAATCTTGACGTTGAGACCACCCAGTGGTCCGGGACCCAAGTTGACAATAGTGTTGACCTTTCCATTGACTGTGAAACTGATCCCACACCGCCATATCCTCTCGAACCCACCATTGAGGTTCGCCTTTCCCCTTCCATAGAATTATTTTGTATGCCCGAGCCTAAACCTTTTGATCATTTCCTGTGTATTCCTGAAGAAAAAATTCCTTATAAGATAGATCCGGCTATGAGTGCTTCCCACTTTCCTGAGATTGAATCCAAGATGGTTTTTACCTCTCTTGATATGGATCATGTCCCACCATGCTTGCTCCCGTTGATTCATATATTAATTTTGATTCATATATCTCGGAATTGGATGCCTCGTTCGATTTTTCCACCACTTTTTATGGTGACGTTCGATTTATAGAACAGTCGTGCACCTTCTCTGAGGCCCACCCTATCATCACACCATTCTGCCTCCCCCACCAACTTGAGCACCATACTTATAGGGCCCTTGTTGCCCTCACCTTTTGGTTCAATAAGGCCCGTGACTGCTGCCTCTTCACCCTTACCCTTTCCTTTTTCCCCTATACCCTAATACCCACTACACCAAAATGCTCATTTAATAACAGACTATTTTTGGTATTAATAATAATATTATACCATTACTATTTCTTACATTAAACTACTATTGCTAATATGAGATAAGTGTTAGTAATATTAGTTCAATATTATAAAAGTAATTATATATTTTTTTAAATAGGTTAATTTTTCCCTTCCCAAACAATATGCCCTGACTCTCTCCCAAGCTTGATACCTGCTAACATTTCCAAAACGCGACCTAGGGTTCATCTCTCTAAATCGCGACCTAGGGTTCATACCTGCGAATCGCGACCTAGGGTTCATACCTGCAAATCGCATCGCATCACTAGGGTAGAATTTAGTTTTGTGTTAAGGATGTCGTAGGCATTGAGTTTAGAATTAGTAATCTTGATGTGGGGATAGTTAGAATGGATTATGGAGATGATAATTATTTTGGGAAATTTTAGTGTAGGTGTTAAGTATTGTATGTATCAATTTTTGGTGTTGAGATTTAATTTGAGGATCGGTACGTAAAATATTTTGTTAAATGTTATAATTAATTTGTAGTATATATACTTTCTCTTGGGTAGAATTAGGTGTATGGGCGCCTAATTATAGTACAATATGGTAGACTCTTGTGAATTTTGGTTTATTGTGCACATTTAGTTCTGCTGAATTTCGAGGGCGAAATTATCTTGCTAGTGGGGAAGTATGTAACACCCCTTGTTTTTATTAGTTTATTTAATTAATTAATTGGAAAATTTGGGAAAAATAAATTTTTGAATTTTATAATCCTTATTGGTTAAATATGTTGGTTATGATTTTAGAAGAATAAAACTTCAAGCGGAATTGAAATTGGAGTTAAAACCGATTTTATATGAATTTTTAAAGTTTATCCCTTATAAATATTTTTAAGTGGAACTGTTGAAATAACTGGGTGATCGATCGATCGACACCAGCGGATTTTTTGCGTTGCAATTTTCTTTTTGACGAGTTTTGTTATTTTAAAACTCTTTAACTATTTTATATAAATGATATTTCGGGGCTAGGTTTTTAAAACTTATATTTTACCAACCCTAGAGCAGTAGACTCTTTCTTTATCCCTCACATTCCACCTCAAAACCCTAGCCACCATTAAAATTACTTTTCAAGCTCAGTTTGAAGGCTAAGACAAATCTATCCTAAGTGGTCCAAGAAGAGTTTTGATTCATTTTTCGAGAGGAACTCATTTATCTTATCAGATTTTTGTCAAACTAATCACAGGCATGTTTACCCTATTATTTTCCCTTAGTATTATGTGTCTTGATTGTAGCCTCCATCAAACCCATGTTTTCTAAAATAAGTTATGAATATAATTCTTAAAAGATAAATTTCGGGACTGTTTTACATGAAATATAAATGTTACTTAATACTTATAACTTTGTTGTTCTTTGGGTTGTGTTGGCGTAGTCGGTTGTATTATGGGCATGTGCATGTAGAGGAGCCCTTAGAAAGCAAATTTTGATATTTCATCTGAGAAACCTAGATTAAATTAATTACTTGTGTTGAAAAATAATAACTATGATAGGACTTGCATGTAGCTATTATTCTGAAAATCACAATAATTATGTGTCCTTGATTTCCACTATTTAGATTTAAATTATTTAATTGGTAATTTAGTATTGTTATGAATGTTGTTATAATTTTTTAATTTTGCCACTTTATGAAAATATTATAATATCTCAGGGACGTTGGGTATTGTAGGTAATTGGTCTTCACCCCTTGTTATAGTACACTTGTTAGGTATGGGACTAGTAAGTGGGCCTTAGTTGCGATTTATGCTAATTAGGTATGGGACTAGTTAGTGTGAGTCTATACGGGTTATATGATTTTGGATGGGGGGTGATTTTCTATATTACACCATTGTTAAGATATCCTAGGATTGATATCTAGGTGGAGTGAAATTTTATAATCATCATTTACTTAGGATAGGACGAATTTGTGTTTTGGGAACCCTTAGTTGGGACTAAGGGGTATTCTGAGGATTTTTCACATCGCTTTTAAGGGTGGGGGAAATTAATTTGATTAATGAGTATAAGAAACTTTGGAAATTAATATCGTAGGACTAAAGCGGATATTAAATTTATTAGCGACATAATGTGTCTAGCGCTGACGGTTTAAACGGGTTAGAGGACGATTTATGTCGTGTTGTGTGTGGAAACTTGTCATATCGCGAGGATCGCTGGATAAAAACGGATCAGACGACGGACTTGACAAAGGGACGTGTGTGTGTGGGTGGAACCTTGTCATATCGCGACGACCGATAGTTTGAAACGGGTCAGACGGTGGACTTGACAAGGGGAAGGGTATATTGGTAAATTTATTTTCACGGTTAAATTAATTAAATTTAACATTTCTAGAAGGTGGGCTAATTAAAATAATATTGGTGTGACTTTATAAAGAAACCTTGCGGATAGTTAGAAATTTACTGTTGGTGATTTATAAACTTCGTAATTAAAAATTTTTATTGTTATGGTCGATATATATAGCACTACTATCTGGGTTCAGGGACCCTAATTGAGAAGAGTAGCCAGTTTTCATGCTCGGAGCTTTGGCTCTGACACATGCATTGACTAATCTTTTTCAGGATTTATTTGGGAGTTGCTGCATTGGATTCATTGGAGATCTTTTGGAGGTGCAGCTGGATTTATTTTATTTCTTTAGTAGTTAGATTTCTCCTTCCATTCCGTCGTATTATTTATGGGACTACTTTTGAGTTTATTGGGCCTTTCGGTTCCAAAGTTGTTTTAAGATTTCAGTTGGATTTATTTATTTAATTATCGAGATATTCGGAGACCACGTGTGATGGATTTTGATTGCACTTTGGTGTTTTATCAGTTGGATGTCATTCATATTTGGGTTTGATTAAAATAATTTATCTTGTGGATTAAAATTTTCATGTCTCATATCTGTCGCATGCTAAGGTTGATATTTAATTTACTCGCACCGGGCTTAGTTTTGGTGGCAACCGATGCGAGAATTTAGCGGGGTGTGACATAGGGTCCTTCTCCAAATTGCGACCTAGGGTTCATACCTGCAAATCGCATCGCATCGCTAGGGTTTATACCATTACTAGTACGTTTTCACTCTCTCTCTCTCTCTCTCTATATATATATATATATATATATATATATATATATATATATATATATATATATATATATATATATATTTACGTGTGTGTGTATAACACACGTATATATACATGTTTTGCATGTATACTTGTTTGATCTAACATGCAATTATTTGTATGAATATTTTAACCTTTATGTTAGTTTTTATTCTCATTTATTTAAATTTATTTAGGAATTTATTTAGAAATTTATTGAAATTTAATGTATGAACTTGCAGGTTCATAGTTGAAACTGCCACCTATTTTAAGACAACACACATAACTTAGGAGGTATTGTTCAGTGGTTTTCATTATTTATTTTTGATAGGATATGTAGTACGTATCGAGTCACTGAAGGATAACAGTTGTATATTGTTTTTCTGTTGTGAAGCCATGTTCCATTATAAATATGAATTTTTTGTGGGTTAGTGTTTATGCTTATTATTGTTTTACTATAGCGGTGATTTAGTCCCACACGATCCATTAGTATCAAATAACTTGCATATGGATAAATATTACCCATATAGTTCTTTGTAATTTTCATGAAAATTAATGAACATCTTCTGTTAAAAAGCTTTGATATAATATATAAAGTTGTGTTTAAAGGATGTGGTGACTAATTGATTGGGTGCAGGGTACCATAGAAGATAGGTGTAGTCAAAATGATATCTCAAAATATAAGCTAGGCATATCTTCTCTTCACCGTAGGACTCTGAATAAGTGATATTTGAATAGAGTATTTAGGTAAGTTATGAGGTTGAAAATAAAGTCATTTAATATTTACAGTCAAGGGCGGATCCAGGGGTGGGCCCACCAGGGCTGTAGCCGACCCCTCCGAAATTGGAAAAAAAAAATTGTAAGGGTTAAAAATTGCCACTTGAAGTTAAAATGTTGTTGAAAAATAATTACAAAATTTTTAAGGGTTAAAAATTGCAGGAAAATAAAAAAATAATATAGATAAATAAATACAAAAACATAATAAATTTCTCCTCTTGGGAAATCTTCCTGAACCCCGGACATTTGCTGGGACTTTCGCCCCATTAACAAAAATTCTTGGGTCCGTTACTAATTTTAGCCCACCCCTTCGAGGAATCCTATCTTCGCCCTTGTTTACAGTTATCTAATTTTGTTTTTTAGTATTCTCTATCTAATGCTTTTATAGGGAAGAGCATGATGTATTATGTTTTGGGTTCAAGTCAGGTATGAAGAGTGGATTGTACCGAGCTTATTATGGTCAGGTATGAAGAGTGGATTGTCCCCAAGCCAATGCTTATTGTTCTGTTTCTCTATCGTCTCACCCCTCAGGTGTGTTTTAGTCCTTTATTTAGATTATTATTGGATTTAATGTTTAATGCGGTGCTAATTTAAGCACGGTGTTATTCATGTTCAGGGTGAACAAGAGAGGATACTGCAAGACAACATAAAGACGATGAGTTTTAATTATTTATAATGTTCGTCTGCTATGTGTGAAGACTCTGTATTGTGAGGGATACATCTTTATATTTGAATTTTCTTCTTTCTATCCCGGGATGTTTATACAAGTGTACAATTCTTTGTTAATTGATGATATTATAGGATTTGGATTGATTGTTATTTTCATGTTTTCTATGCCTACGAATTTAATATTGTTTAGTTATGGGGATTTTGGTGATAGACATATCTTTGCGCGTCAATTTGATTGTCGGGAAGATAATACATTTGTGAATTATGAACTGTGTGGTTTTGTTGTAGACTTTTAGCTAAAAATTTCTCGTGATATCATTTTAAATTCATCCCTATATGTATATGTTCCTTATAAAGTTTGACTACATTTGTCCCTTCAGATTATTATTTTTATGTTGGTTTGACAACAGGCCCTAGCACTGAAGTTTACTTCATGCAGGCAGCTGGTACCACATGGCCTCAAGGCAGTCTAGCATTATGGGCCCCACTGCTCATATCATTCGTGATTCAGTTTCCATTTTTCTATGTGTATCCACTGTCGCTTTGCGCCCCATTCAGTTTGGCTTCACCGTAAAACCATTTTTCTCTCTTTCTATACGTATTTTCATGCATATGCATGTCAAAATATATGCTCTGCATACGTATCTTTCTTGCAATGTGGCTTCTATAATCCTTCCAAAGCCTAGATTATCGCTGATCTTGGACTTTCCTTATCAGAGGTCCCATTTTCATCTTTAAAATTTGGCCATCTATGTTGTTCTTATTGTTATTGTCGTGATAAATTGAAGGTGACTATAACTCCAGACGTGGCATCAAGGAGTGTGAACGGAGGCATAATGGTAGAGTTGGTGAAAGTGTACAAAGAAACTAAGTTGGGGATGAGGATGCCTATTTACGATGGCAGACAAATTCTATACACAGCCGGGGAACTTCCTTTTTCTTCGAAGGAGTTCAATATTGAACTTGTGGATCAAGAGGATGGTATCAATGGTCCCAAGTAAGTAGCATTCATTGCATCTCTTTTCACTCTGTTGATTATTATGGTATATGTGCCACCTCTGTTTTGTCTCTCTCAGTTCTGAAATTCTTATTGTAGCAAATTATGTAAACAAATACTGAACCCTCTCCCCCACCAATAAAATAAAAGGAAGATGTAAAAAAGGAAACCGACTGTCTCAATGTATTTTTAATTTGCTTATATTTGTTTGTTTTTTTAAATTATTATGGAAATCGATCGTCGGTTTCCATTTTTAAAGGAAAGCGACTTTATTTTGGTGGTTTGATAGGATAAATATTCTTGTTATTTTAATCAAAACTAAAATTGTAACTTTAAAATGTCTTCTAGATAAAGAAGGCTCTAAGAGGAGTGAAAGTTGAAGTAAAACACAGGGGCAATGTACGAAGAAAGTATAGAGTTTCAGGATTAACATCTCAACCCACAAGAGAACTAGTGTAATAATTATATTTGGTCTAACTTCCTTGAATTTTTATTTTTTCATTAGATTGGACTCAGTTACATTTTATTTCTCTTTATATATTTTTAATATGTACTTAATGCTAGTGGTTTTCTAGCCTTGCAAGATTGTTGAGGGACGACGACATACAAAACGATTGAATCAGAAGAAAATTAACAATCTCTTAAAAGTTACATTTCAATGACCTAGGGATCGAGAAGATGATATTTTGCAGGTATATTTTGATAGTAAAGTCCTGCCATCCTGTATTTTTAGTCATTTTGCAGTAATACTAGACATATTGCTCTTACATTAATCTGCTGATGTTTACAGCAATTTAATCCAGATCCTGTGATACCAATCAATACAGCAAGGCCTGAGCATGTAGAGAAAGCTTTAAAGCACATTTATCATGCATCTATGAACAAACTAAAAGGAAAAGAACTAGAGTTTCTACAAGTTATTCTGCCAGACAATAATGGGTCCTTGTATGGTACGTTATCGAAGAACTTGAGTTGCTCGAACTGTTATGAAATTGAAGGTTTATTTTGAATTTGATCTGATTCATTGGTTTTAGGGTATCTAAAGAGAATATGCGAAACTGATTCATTGGTTTTCATTATTCTAAGCCGTACATAATTGTAATTTAAAATATTTTATTTTTACTTTACCCCCAAATGGTATTTGCATTTAGAGATACCCATCCATGTTTAATTATTTAACTTACCTTCCCACTTATGCATGCCTGAGGAAAAGTCTAATTATTAAACATTTTGACGTATCTCCAAATAATGCATTATCTTGGGGTAAAGTAAAAAAATCCTTTAAAATATGACCATGGTGAGGAACCTTTGAATCCTAAAATTAGAAAAGGAGACTTATAAATCTTCAATTAATTTGACTTTTGATATTCATAGTTAATATATATGTATATTTTGATTGATAAAGATTAGTTCCACATCTCTTTGAGGATAATTTATTAATGAGAATTATACCCTCAAGTTGTGTAGTTCCATCTCCTCTAGTTAATAAATATAACTCTGGGCGAGAATTATTCTGATAAAAAGTTTTTCAAGAAGAAAAATTAAGTTATTAAAATGCTTATGACGTCTTAATCTTACACTACATGTAAGTTGACCCGGCAAACATATGTGTGTATAAGTTTATATGCAGGTTTTGTTTCATTTACTTGTTAACATATTTTTTGGTTACAGTTCTCTGTTTTTGGTTCTTTAGCGAATGTGGGTGCCATGGTTGGTGCAATATCCAGTGGTCAGATTGCAGAATACATCGGGCGAAAAGGAGTACGATGATTCAGGCTTCTCTACTAATATTATCCTTCTACGTATTTATATTGTGGCCTTTGCATTCCTAACTGCTAATTGCTAGAGGACTGAAATTTTGAATGCTTCTTATGCCGAATTTCAGTCATTGATGATTGCTTCTATTCCTAATATAATTGGATGGCTCGTCATTTCATTTGCCAAAATGAGTGATCATTGTTAATTTCATTGGATGGGTTCATAATGTTTTATTTGCATTACCGTGTAACATGTGACGTGGTACCGCACAAGAAATTCATTTCCTATTATTTCTACTTGGTTGTTTTATTTTTGATACACTCCATTTTGTATTAAAACTCTCACTTTAATTTATCATTTACCTATATGATGCTTTTGTATAGGATTCCTCGTTTTTGTTTATGGGAAGGTTGTTGGAAGGATTTGGTGTGGGCATAATTAAATACGTAGTCACTTTAATTTATCATTTATTTATATGTGTGTTATCACATGGGTTTTCAATACACTCCATTGTGTATTAAAACTCTCACTTTAATGCTGGCTTGATTGTTTGATGTTAGTCTAATGCAAGACGGAGAAGCACGACGGAGAAGCACCACGATTTTATTTTCGAGACGGAGAAGCACATGGGATTGCAGAGTTTCTTAAGATCTTGGGAAATATAATCAATGGGTTTCCCTTGCCTTTAAAGGAAGAGTACAAGATGTTCCTTGTCCGTGCATTAATTCCCCTTCACAAACCCAAATGGGTATTGATGTATCATCAACAATTGTTGTATTGCATCACCCAATTTGTGTAGAAAGATATAAAGCTGTCGGACACGGTGATTTGAGGTTTGTTGAAGTATTTGCCTACGACTAATAGTTCTAAAGAGGTGATGTTCCTAGGTGAGTTGGAGGAAGTTATGGAAGCTACCCAGGTTGCAGAGTTTCAACGATGCATGGTCCCTTTATTCCACCAGATTGCTCGATGCCTCAACAACTCACATTTTTAGGTACTGTGTTCATGTCATTTTCCCATCACGCTTGTATTTTTTCCCATCATTTTTCACACCACCGGTTTGGAAAAATAAGTGGCAAAAAATCCTAGTGTCACACAAAGTGAAAATAGGCCTCAATGTGTAAAATAGTGTAAATTTTTAACCCCAAAGTGCATTAAAAAGAACTCCTTGAACACTAAAATACAAATAACCCTATCAGATATCACGAGGAAGCCATTGCGAAGTTCAAAAGCGCTTTATTTATGTTAAACGACAATAATACCACTCTTTTTTATTCTTAATATATCAAATGCATCTGCTACTGCAACTAAACTTTCGTATTCTTTATATATTAGATGCATCTACTACTGAAGTACTTATCGTGTAATGGTATACATTCCCAGGTGATCGGTATTTGAGACCGTACATGTACTACTATATATTCTATCGAATATGATGTCTAACAATCTAACGTCCGAACAGACAATCTCTTGGAGAAACTGTAATAATGTCTAAAACTTAGAGACACAACTATGTCGGACGAGGAAGCCAATCAGCAGGTTTTCTTTTGTTACGTGTGCAACAACTTGATATTCAATGTGAAACAAAGACCAAGGTTTGTAACATGCTAATTCTTTTGGCAACATTTCTCTCTTTTTCTTCGTATTCCCTATTTTATTTGAATTTTTTTTTACAATTATGTGGAATTTGGAAGATGACTATATGTCTAGAAACTGTACAATAACCATATAGTAGGGTTGATCTATGGTTTTGTTGTATTATACATCCATCTTAAATGTTTAAACAAAACGTAATCGCTTATAATATGAAATAGGGAAAAAATATATTATTATATGCTTTTATTTTTCCACAGATTTCTTCATTGTATAGAATTTTGAAAATCTTGAGAAAAAGATGTGTTTCTCCAAATAACCTCCTCTGATACTATTGTAAATTAATTTAGGAGAGAAAAACAAGATACGATGCCCCTATTTTTGTGTGCTATGTGTAAGATAATGAGGTTATTATCAAAATTTTGTAATGAAAGAATGACGTGGAATGCAGTTCAAATGGAAAACTTTTCGTACTCAATGCAGATGTAAACTAGCATTAGAGTGTTTTGCAAATTTTTTTACAGTGTTTGTGCAATTAATTTTTTCGGTGGATAATTTTTTTTACTAAATTAATTTTCTATGAATAAACGTTGATATTATAACTAATATGATCATTTTATTCCGTTTGACAGAATGTCATTTTTGGATCCTCATCAAGTTTTCAGCGTTGCGGCATTGATTGAAATGGTAATAGAACGGAAGTTGATAGTTAACAACAACAGACTTCTTTTCTATATTTCATTTGATTAGTTATAATATAAAAACATCTCATTTTGTGATGATTGTATTAGAATGTTATATTGGATGCATTTATTAAATAATGTAACTTTCGGGGTGATTATATTATGAAGTTTCGCATATTTGGTTTAAGTTTTTTTTGTAAATAAAGAGTGTATGCTAATATAAAATGTAAATGTTGAATATAATGTCGTTGTTTATGTGGACTATTTTCATATATGTTCATAGGATTTATTTAGTGTAGTAAGAATAATTGAATTTGTTTAAATTAAAGATATTGGATCTTAAAAACTATATTTTTTTAAATATGTATTAATATTACTAACAGACCTTTACCGTCACAAAATTAGAAATTTACCATTACTATTAGTAACATATTTTTACCATTATTGATTCAGAATCTTACCATTACTGTTGATACAAAAATTAGTCAGGTGACATGGATCAATTATATGAATACATGTGTCAACCTACGTGGCAAATACATACTTTCACCAAACAACTCAGGATGTCCGAGCTACTTAGCATACAGAGCAACTCAAGCACACCGAACAACTCAGGCGGTCCGAGCTACTCAAGTACACCGAGCAACTCAGGCGGTCTGAGCTACTTAGCGTGCAGAGCATTCAACCAGAAAAATCAAAAGTCAACTACACATTTACTGAGCGTCTTATTTAATGCGCATTCTTATTGTACAGATATACATGTCTACTAATTGATAGAACATGACCTTTTCATATGTACAGACTCAAGGCTATAAATACATGGTAACCCTATCATAAGAGGGGACTTGGGGATCTCTTTGTAAACCGATCATCGAGATTTAAGGCAAACAGTCAGTAATACAACAACAGTGGACGTAAGCCATTTTCATAAACGAACCACTTTAAAAACCCAATGTCTTATTTATTAATTTTTATCTATGATTGATTAAATTAGTTTGTATCTAGTTTTTTACATCAACAGATTGGCACTGTCTGTGGGAAACGACTATACTTAGCGTTTTTCACCAAAAAAACTCATCATCTATGGATGAAAACCCAGAATCCAGTAATCGAAACACTGTTGGGGTCCCTCCAAACCCCTCTACTCCACCAAATATGCAAGATTTGGCTGGCGTAATGGCCAACTTAGCCCAAGGGCAAACGTCCATATAAGAAACCATGCGTCAACTTATACAAACTGTTCGAGATGGAGCGCTTGCTCAGTTAGGACAACGAAACATTCAATGAAACACCCATCTGCCATCTTCAAGAACCAGACATACTCTCTTCCCAGATGTTTCTCAATCTAGACACACTGGTTCTTATCATACTGAGAGATCTGATGATCCTTCATATCAACCTGATCGGACTTCTTTAGTCCGAGCTACGGATTCTCAACGGAATGTCTCCTTAACCCCAGAGCGAGCTAGCGCTCTAGAAAGATTGAGTAGGGTTTCTCATTTTGATTGTTTAGGACCTAGGAGGAATAAAAACCCTCCTAGGATTTCGTCAAGTAATTCTCAGCGACCAACCGATCTATGGAAAGGTTCTGCCCAATCACGACCAACAACTCGCAATAAAAGATCCCAAGGGGAGAATTCGTCGCGATCAGATGCATGAACAAATCATTCTGAGACCGGGAATGAGGGATGGAAAGGTTATATCCAAAGGATGGAAGATAGGTTAGAGGAAATGGCTAAGGCTAAGAACCCTCTACAAAGAACTTTTGTTCAAGGTTCACCCTTCGTATAGGCAATTGTGGATTTTCCTACACCATCAAAATTTAAAGCTCCTATAGTGACGCCTAAATATGATGGAAAGACTGATCATGTCCTCCATATGGATCAATATCAAGCCGCTGCTGATATCTATGTGGTTCCTAATGAGATGAGGTGCAGGGCATTTTCAGGAACTCTCATCGGGCTAGCCCAGATGTGGTACAACAATCTTCCTCGGGGGCAGATTGCCACTTTCCATCAGCTAGCAGAGTTGTTCATAGGAAATTTTTGCTTTAGAGCGAAGCCGATTAAGAGAGTAGCGCACTTATTGGGCGTGAGACAAAAAACAGGAGAAAGTACCATGGATTATATTACTCATTTTAATAACAAGAAGCTTGAGGTGATTGACTACAAGGAGAAGACATCAATTACTGCTCTAATGAGTGGTCTATTACCGAACAAGTTATACTATACTTTGGCCAAGGATCTACCCAGGACTATGGAGAAATTGATGGCTAAGGTAGTCAAGATCATGAACGTTGAGGAAGCCAGGGCTGCGAAGAAGAATACAGACACTAAGGAGACCAAGGTTAAGGGTAGTAAAACCAAGAAGAAGGACCCGAAGAACAATGGTGGCAGCAAGTAGTCAAAAGGCAAACAATCGCTGGAGCAAATGAGGAAGTATGGAAATTACACTCCCTTGAAGGTAGATATCAACCACATTCTGGAGGAGATCAAGAATAGTGAGGACCTAAACTGGCCAGAGAAAATGAAGGCAGATCCTGATAAAAAGGATAAGTCTAAATATTATGAATTCCACAAAGACCATGGCCATACGACCAAACATTGCATAGATCTCCGGAATGAAATCGAAGCGCTCATTAGGAGAGGAAAGCTATCTAAATATGTTGATCGCCGAAGTGGTGGAAAGACCAACGACAGAGAAAGGCAAAGATCTAAATCTCCTCGCCGAGCAAAGGAGGACAAGAAAAGAGATCACGAAGATGATCCAAAAGATGATCAAGACCTCCCTAAATGGCCAAGGCGGCCCAAGCGCAAGGTATTTTTAATCCATGTTGGATCATTTGAATGTAATGTCATTATAGGTGGAGATGCAGGAGGTGGAGATCTTACACGGAGAGGAAATCTTACCTCAATGAGGCCCAAGCTTGTTCTTATATACAGCGCATAAACTTGGCTAAAAATGATCGCTCGAGGAAGATGAACAAAGATAAATTGATCATTGTCTTTTCTAAAAATGACCTGGTAGGTGTACTATATCCTCATTATGACCCCTTGGTGATTAAAATGAGAATGAAGGATGTGGTGATTTCATGGGTATTGGTGGATAATGGTAGCTCTGCAGATATCATGTTCTACCCATGCT
Organism: Sambucus nigra; assembly: GCA_949130495.1. Lineage (NCBI taxonomy): Eukaryota > Viridiplantae > Streptophyta > Magnoliopsida > Dipsacales > Adoxaceae > Sambucus > Sambucus nigra. The sequence continues at coordinate 459,907,862 of OX422216.1, read as the reverse complement.
TTGATAGTTTGAATCTGAAGTTAGCCCAATTGGAGCCATATCATAGACCCCTCCTCAGCTTCACGGGCGAGAAGGTTTTTCCACTTGGGATGATCAAGTTAGACATGCTTATTAGTACCCGGCCTGCTTTCCGAATAGAAAAAGTACATTTTTTTGTGATGGATAAAAACGTCCAATCAGCCTACAACATTATCATAGGGAGGGTAGGTCTGAAGAAGTTTGAGGCAGTGCCATCTATGGTACACCAATGTTTGAAGTTCCTAACCAATTTCGGAGTGGGAGTTGTGAAAGGTGACCAGAAAGTAGGTCGGGAATGCTATTATTCATCTGTCGAACAAGAAGAAATGGATGAAACCAGGAAAAAGACTACTACATATCAAGTGGATGAGACAGAAGATGTAGAGATTGAAACCTTGGACCCTAGAGATCAATCTTAGCTCGTGAAAGGTCAGGTCATGAAAGCTACGGAGAATATCATTCTGGATGATGAACGCCCAGAACGAACAACTCAAATTGGCGCGTTATTGAACCCATTAATAAAGTTGGAACTGGTAGCATTTCTAAAGCGCATAAATCAGACTTTTGCATGGAGACATGAAGACATGCCAGGGATAGACCCGACTTTCATGTGCCTCGAGCTCAATGTCGATAAGAGGATCAAACTAGTGAAGCAACGAAGAAGAGTATTCAGCCCAGAAAAGAACCAAGCTATACAGGAAGAAGTAGAAAAACTATAGAAGGCCTCTTTTATTGAGGATGTCAAGTATCCTGAATGGCTAGCAAATGTTGTGATGGTAAGGAAGAAAAACAATAAGTGGAGGATGTGTGTGGACTTCGTTGATCTTAATAAAGCCTGTCCAAAAGATTATTTTCCCTTGCCCCGAATCGATCAACTGGTGGATGCTACATCGGGGCATGAATTGTTGAGCTTCATGGATGCTTATTCCGATTACAACCAGATTAAGATGAAACCTGAAGACAGGAAAAGTACCTCTTTTATTAGCCCAAGGGGAACTTATTGCTATAATGTTATGTCGTTCGGACTTAAAAATACAGGTGCAACATACCAGCGGCTGATGAATAAGGTGTTCACAGAGAAGATCAGCTATAACATGGAGGTTTATATTGACGATATGCTGACAAAGAGTAAGAAAGTTGTTGATCATTCAGTTGATTTGGGACAGACTTTTGATCATCTGGAGAAATATCAAATGAAGTTGAATCCCACCAAATGAATATTTGGAGTGCGAGAAGGCATGTTTCTCTGGTATATTGTTAATAAACGAGGCATAGAGGCGAATCCAGAGAAGATTAAGGTCCTACTAGAGCTGCGATCTCCAGGTACGAAGAAGGAAGTGCAAAGTCTTAAAGGATGGGTCGCAACACTTAACAGATTTGTGTCACGAGCAGCAGACAAATGCCTCCCATTCTTCAAAACACTTCGAAAAACTTTTGAGTGGAATGATGAATGCGAGGAGGCATTATAAGAGTTAAGGAAATATATGGAGACACCTTCATTATTATCTAGACCGGTAATAGGAGAAAGATTATACTTATATCTTGCGATGTCAGAGAGCGCAGTCAGCTCGGCATTGATAAGAATAGAGGACGGAGTGCAAAAACCAGTGTATTACACTAGCAAGGCTTTTCGAGGAGCAGAGGTCGGATACCCAAGGTTGGAGAAGATGGCACTAGCACTGATCAAAGCAAGTAGAAGGATGAGGTCATACTTCCAAGACCATACTATATTAGTGTATACTTATATGCCATTAAGACAGGCCCTACACAAATTGGAGAAATTGAGAAGATTGATGTACTGGGCAGTAGAACTTGGTGAATACGACATAGTTTATTGATGATGCTGAAAATCAGCACCACCAGGTGAGGTGTTTGCAAGCTCAATATAGGTATGACAATGGCAGCACAGCTGTATAAAGAAGATAAGAATGAGGTGAGGATAAGAGGAATGACACCTGAATATATAAGTGGTTCAGCCAATCCGGCCTACATCCACTGTGAGTGTGTGTGAGTGATATCACTGAAAGAAGGCACTAATGGCCATGGATACAACCTCTCAAGTTCTCTCTCTCTACTGTGTGTAGTTTAGACAGAGTTTTAGCTAGGGTTTTTATATCTGGATCCTTTTGCAAGGTAGGGTGATCCCTTTATATAGTGCCTAGGGGGTGTAATGTACCCCCTATGCATGTAATGTGCATGTGTGTAGTTTCCTCACCAATGGGGATGTGCCACCTGTCATGGCCACATGTAGATAATGATGATGAAATATTCCCCCACGTGTGGGGAATAATCTTGTTATAACTGATTTATGCCCAGGTCTCCTTATCCAAACGTCAACAGATGCTTGGTAGTCATGTTGGTGAATGGCCTCGGCCTAGGAGAGGTCGAGCTATAAGGGTTGGTCGTCCGCTCAATTCGTGAGGTGTCATGGGCTGTCTCGGCTTTATGTCAGCCGAGGTGTATGCCCGTGTCGGCCTTAGCCGAGTCATTGGCGTGCTGATGGTAAGCGATGCCTCTGGTAACCTCGGCCTCCTCCGAGGTAAGGTTCATGTTGAAGGTGAATGTAGAGCTTCTTGTCATCTTGGCCTACTGTTGACCGGGGTTACTATTCCTTGGTACCTGGGGTTGATGTTGACATCTGCGATATGAGAAGTGTCCCCGGGGGGGTGTATGTGGTAGTGTCGGCCTGGGCTGAGGTAGACTTGGCCGAGGGATGATATCGTGGGCCCCGATGTACTGGTGGGTTGGCCATCATCTCGGCTTTCATCTCGGCCGAGGTAGGCACCTCCACACCGAGGTCATACTTGGGTATATCAATCACCCCCCAGCCCTTAGTCATTTGCGAGAGTGGGTGACTAGGGGGTTCTTGCCTCCGAGGTCTATTCACCCCAAAGTCAATACCTGCATGACACTTGTCCGTTGCCAAGGCGTGCCCACTTGGTTGGCACATGTTGTCAGTTGTCCTTTGGGCTTCCCAAGGCAATGATGAGCCTTGGGAATCATGCCCAAGTATTTAAAGGTTAAAACCTTTCTTTTTCTTCTTCTTCCTCATTTCTCTCCTGTTTAAGCGATTGCTCCCCTATTTTCTGCAAAAAAATTCTCCGAAGTTGGCCTCTGCTCTAGTGATTGTTCCACCGAGGGATACCTCACTTCCTGCGCGATACTCTCCACCTTATTCACCAATCTCACCTTCAGGTATCCTCCCTCTCCATTTCCTTCGTTTTTGATATTTTTTATCTTGAGTTTTCCATCTAGTTCTTGAGTTTTCCGGTGAGATCTTGAGTTTTTCGGTGAGCCAGGCTTCCTGTATAAGTTCTTTGGTTTGATCTCTAATTCCCTTAACTTTTCAAGCCATATTTGTTTGTAGTTTTTAGGATATTCCCTCAAGTTTAGGGTCTGCCAAAGCCTTGGATCGTCCCCAGATGCTCAGACCCTTGTATCAACTTCTTGAAGACTTCCCATCTCTAAAAGAAAAGACCTTAGATAAAATTAGACAAATAGAGAGATCTCAGGAAGAGGCTCGTAGGTCACAAGACTCCCCCATCAGACCCCTCTTTCCTCCACCTCTCAAGGTGGTATACCCTCGTCCTCCTGAAAATTTTTACCAGACAGACGTCTCTGCCAACAATTTGTCAATGTCCGAGTCTGAGTCTTCCACCTCTGATCCAATGTCAGTGGACTCTTTCCAAGAGGCCATGGACTTCACTACTCGGGCTGATCAGAACCCTGACCATGCCGAGGTCTCCAGTCGTGCCTCGTCTCAAAATGGCACAAGTACCTCTGGTTCTTCTTCAGAGGTTGAGCTTGTAGATCCAAGTGTGGTTGTGCCTCCCATTCTAAATGCTATTCCGTTGTCGGCCGTCACCAAGGCCGAGTTTGCTCAGAGGTTCCCTGGTAACCCGTCCACGTCGGCTCCAACCGACGTTGAGTCTGACGATGATGAGGATGCCGACAGTGATGTAGACACATCTGAGGCGGACGAGTATGAGAGCACAATTACTGAGGTGGATCTACTGCACTTTAGGTACTTATACTCCATTAGCCCCTCTATCCACTTAAGGAGACCTCTGAGGGAAGAGAGGGCCTACCACGGTAGGGATGGAGAAATCTGCCTATACGAGCAGATGTTCAAGTTAGGTTTTCGTCTTCCCTTCCACCCCGTCGTTAGGACCATTCTATCATTCATTAACTTGGCCCCTCGCAGCTCTCTCCCAATGCTTGGAGGGTTATTATAGGGGCCATCATCTTGTGGAGGGCGGTTCACCACTCTGACCTCCCAGTGCAGGTCTTTGCTAGTTGCTACGTCCCTACCTCGGCCAAGAATCATCTGAGCTACTATCACTTTGTGGCTCGGAGGCTTGAGAAAAAGATGCTCCTGGTCACTCAGACCTCCAACCATAATTGGAAACCCAGGTACTTTTTTGTCTCAGGGCCTTGGGAATTTGGTTCTTCCATTCCCTCTTCCATCTTCGAGCCGAGAATACCCCGGAAATGGGGCAAAGTTACCATGGCTTCCAGGGCCGACCCTGGACTAAGTGTGCAACATAGCAAAAGGGTGAAGGCCCTGCAGGCCCAAGGGGCCCATGGGATGTTTGTTAAGTTTGAGCATCTGCTGACCCCCCAGTATCTCTCGGGGACGAGCCTGGGCGGAAGTCCCTTAGCTGACTTTGGTAAGGATTTTTATTTTGACCCAAGTGTAGCCTATTATCATACGTACTTTATTTCTGACTCGTATCTTTTTACTTTTACAGAGAAACCACCAGACGTTTCAGACGAGTTGTGGGAGATGGCGGCTCCAAGCTTGTCCAGGCTTGTCAAGAAGACTGGCATGAATGCCCCTCCACCTGCTCCTTCAACATCCAAGTCAAAGAAGAGGGCACCTGAGGTCCATCCTCCTGAGGATCAGAGGCCGAGCTCTCGGACCAAGAGGGCCTCAGACACTGCGATCCCCCTCACGGCCGACACGTTATCAGCTCGTCTGGACCAGTTAAAACTATCTGATAGCGTGGTCGGCCACAGCCGACAGGCCATGGATGCTCTGAATAATATGATGACCGAGGCTGACAAGCGTTTCTTCAGGGCCATGGACACTCCTCTGATGGTTGAATTTGGTCTTCACCGAGTAGTCCAGGTATAACTTGTTCTTGTCCAAAGTGCAACATATGATTCTGCTTCTCATCTGACTTCTTCATTTACTGTGCAGGGTGCGGCTGCCATGTATCAACTATCCAACTGGGCCCTGAGGAAATTGCCTCTCATCCAGAAGGGGCAGGAGGCTGAAAAAGTTAAGGGCACCCTGAAGGCCGAGGTTGCTCGTCTGAGGACCGAGTTACAGGAGGCTGAGACCAAGGCTCAGACCTCTGAAAATAAGGCCCAATCCCTAGAGAAGGACATCTCTGCACTTGTTCAGAGTCATACCAGGGCCCTGAAGGACAAGGACGATGCTTTGTAGAGGAAAGTTGATGCTGCGGTGAAGGCTTCTCTTGCAGACGCCTCGGAGACAATAATTGCTGACTATAAGGTCTCCGAGGAGTTCGTAGGTTTTGGCCTGGAGTATCTTGAAAGGGGCATCAAGGCCACCTCCAAGTGGGCCGAGGTAAGGGAGGCCGAGGTTGGCGCCATTAAGGCCTCAGATTTTGTGGGCCTCGGCCTTGTCGATGCCCAATTTGCCCAGGCCTTGCAGGAGATAGAGGATGAAGCTGCTGCCCCTGGTCAAACTGTTACTCTGGAAGGGGCTGACCTCGGAGAAACTGACCCTGCAAACGAAGTGGCCGAGGTGACCAATACCGAGCAGGCCAACCCTGAAGAGACATCAGACGTTCCTCATTCAGATGTTTAACTTGTATCTTCCATTTCTTGTTTTGACTTGTAATCTTGCATGTAATTTCTCACACTTAAATATTATGCAATTTCAAGCTTTTGTTGAATGCAAATGTCTCTCTTCATCTTTATTTGTGAATGTACATGGATGCTATGCACTCTGAAGTCATTACTGAATGTGGTGCCATAACTGTTACTTAAGAGTCTGAGGTCCTCCAGCCGAGGTGTCCGAGCTCAGACCTCGTCACCACCAAGTGGTTATGAGGGTCTGAGGTCATCACCTAGGCCGAGGTAAGCCTCATAATAAGAGGTTATCCCCCTAAGAAATTTCACCAAATGAATGATGTTAAGGGTCTGAGGTCATCACATGGGCCGAGGTTAGCCTCACAATTAATCACCAAATGAATGATGTTAAGAGTCTGAGGTCCTCACCTAAGAGGTTATCCCCATAATAAATTTCACCAAATGAATGATGTTAAGAGTCTGAGGTCCTCTAACCAAGGTATTTGAGCTCAGACCTCATCACCACCGAGTGATGTTATAAGGGTCTGAGGTCATCACCTTGGCCGAGGTAAGCCTCATAATTTCACCAAATGAATGATGTTAAGAGTCTGAGGTCCTCACCTAAGAGGTTATCCCCATAATAAATTTCACCAAATGAATGATGTTAGGGGTCTGAGGTCCTCCAGCCGAGGTGTTCGAGCTCAGACCTCGTCACCACCGAGTGATGTTATGAGGGTCTGAGGTCATCACCTAGGCCGAGGTAAGCCTCATAATTTCACCAAATGAATGATGTTAAGAGTCTGAGGTCCTCACCTAAGAGGTTATCCCCATAATAAATTTCACCAAATGAATGATGTTAAGAGTCTGAGGTCCTCACCTAAGAGGTTATCCCCATAATAAATTTCACCAAATGAATGATGTTAGGGGTCTGAGGTCCTCCAGCCGAGGTGTTCGAGCTCAGACCTCGTCACCACCGAGTGATGTTATGAGGGTCTGAGGTCATCACCTAGCCCGAGGTAAGCCTCATAATTTCACCAAATGAATGATGTTAAGAGTCTGAGGTCCTCACCTAAGAGGTTATCCCCATAATAAATTTCACCAAATGAATGATGTTAGGGGTCTGAGGTCCTCCAGCCGAGGTGTTCGAGCTCAGACCTCGTCACCACCGAGTGATGTTATGAGGGTCTGAGGTCATCACCTAGGCCGAGGTAAGCCTCATAATTTCACCAAATGAATGATGTTAAGATGAAACAAGAATTTGCCATGGAAACTGATCTTTATTCACAACCTCTTATCAATAAGATGGTACATTTACAATTGACAAAATAGATGCAACAATATATGAAATATCTCTTTAGGTGGTCGGCATTCCACGGGTTGGTGAAGGGTTCTCCCTTTAGGTTCTCTAACCTATACGTGCCAGGCACAACCTCTTCCGTTACTCTGTAGGGGCCATGCCAGTTTGGGTGAAGCTTGTTTGCTTTCTGTAGGGTCTTTTTAAGGACTAGATCTCCTACCTCAATGGGTCTTGCTTTTACCCTTTGATTGTAGAATTTTGCTGCCCTTTGCTGGTAGGCTGCTTTCCTGACCTCTGCGTCTTCCCTTATTTCTTCAATAAGGTCCAAGTCTAACCTCCTCCTTTCCCCATTGTTGTCCTGATCATAGGTCTGAATCCGATGAGTTGGTAGGCCTATCTCCGTTGGTATGACGGCTTCTGAACCGTGTGCCAGCATGAATGGGGTTTCTCCCGTGGGTGTCCTTGTTGTGGTCCTGTAAGCCCATAGCACAGCGTAAACCTCTTCTATCCATCTCCCCTTCGCGTCTTCTAACTTCTTCTTGATTCCATCCAAGATTGTCCTATTTGTGACTTCAGTCTGGCCATTAGCCTGGGGTCGACCAGGGGATGAGAAGAACTGTTTAATCCCCACACTTTGGCAATACTTCTCCAAGGAGGCATTCTTAAACTGGGTCCCATTATCTGAGATGAGCGTGTTTGGGAGACCATATCTACATATGATGTTCTTCCAGATGAACTGAAAGGTCTTCTGTTCTGTAATTGTTATCATGGGTTCGGCTTCTACCCATTTTGAAAAGTAGTCAATGGCAACTATCAAGAATCTATAGTCGTTGACTGCTCTTGGCAAGGGTCCTACCAAGTCAATTCCCCATACCGCGAACGGCCATGGAGAAGAGATCGATATCATGGGCTGATGTGGTTGATGAGGGATAGTGGCGAACCTCTGACATTTGTCGCACCTCTTCACATAATCAGCAGAGTCCCTAGACAAGGTTGGCCACCAGTATCCCTGAGTGATGATTCTCTTGGCTAAGGGTCTTCCTCCTATATGGCTAGAGCAAGAGCCTTCATGAACCTCCTGCAAGATCCGAGGTACTTCTAAGGGGTGAACACATCTGAGGAGGGGCAAGAGGAAACCTTTTTTGTATAAGACGTCTCCTACCAATGAGAACTTGGCAGCCCTGTATCTCAGCTTTTTCCTTTCCAGTTTGGACTCAGGCAGCTCCCCCTCCCTCAGGTATTTGACAATCGGGTCAATCCACGAGTCTCCCGGGTTTATATTGTGACAAGGGTTACATACCTCGTCCTCCTCGATGCTTGCTTTTCCTAGAACTTCAATTGGGATGGTTCTTCCCAAATCTGTCTTCATTGCTGAGGCCAGTCTTGCCAATGCGTCAGCATGATTATTGCTCAGTCTAGGCACTCTCTTCAGCTTGGCCTCTTCAAAAAACTCTAGCAATCTTCTTACCTTTTTTAAGTACCTGGCCATCCTCTCATCCTTGGCCTCGTACGCCCCCAGCACTTGGTTAACAACCAACCTTGAATCACTATGAAGTAGAAGCCGCTTTACCCGCAGAGTCGTTGCCAATAGGAGGCCCGCTATCATGGCCTCATACTCAGACTCGTTGTTTGAAGCCTGGAAGTTGAATCTTAAGGCGTACTCAATGTTGCCGCCATCTAGAGCTGAGAGTACTATCCCCGCGCCACTTCCACCATCACAGGAGGATCCATCCACGAAGAGGCTCCACATGTCTTCATCTGAAGATAAGACCCCTTCTTTCATCACTCCTTTTTTGAAGAGGTATCGATCCTCTTCGTTCTCTTCTGCCCTCCTCCGAGCCTTGACTGGGACTACCTCTTCTCGGCCTTGGAAGATGTAAGGGTCTGTCTCTTCCGAATCTTGGGAGACAGCTCGGCTCTTCTCTGACTCGGCCTCTTCCCAAGTGAATTCCGCGACAAAATCTGCAAGGGCCTGCCCCTTAATGGCTGTCCTGGGCTGGTAAGTAAGATCATACTCCCCTAGTTCAATGGCCCAGGTCATCAATCTCCCGGACTTCTCAGGCTTGCAGAACCTGTCTTAGTGGGGAGTCTGTAAGGACTATCATAGAGTGAGCTTGAAAGTAGGGTTTCATTTTCCTTGAGGCATGGATAAGAGCATAAGCCAATTTCTCCATTCTGGGGTAGTTCTGCTCAGACCCTTGTAAGGCCTTACTGTTGAAGTATACAGGCCTCTGAACTCCATCTTCTTCTCGTATGATGGTTGCGCTAATAGCCGACTCAGAGACTGCCAGGTACACAAACAACCTCTCTCCTGCAATGGGCCAGGACAGCAGCAAGGGAGATCCTAAGTAGGACTTGAGTTGATCAAAGGCTTTTTCACACTCTTCGTCCCACTGGAAGGCCTTCCTTAGAATCTTGAAGAATGGAAGACACTTATCCGTTGCCCTGGAAACAAACCTATTCAGGGAAGCTACTCTTCCAGTGAGTCTTTGGACATCCTTGATACTCCTAGGAGTCTTCATATCGAGCAACGCTTTGATCTTCTCAGGGTTTGCCTCAATCCCCCTTTGGTTAACGATGAACCCCAGTAACTTCCCAGCTCCTACACCGAAGACACATTTCGCCGGGTTGAGCTTCATTCTGTATGAATCCATGACATCAAAGGTCTTCTCAAGGTCTGACACGTGAGTACATGCCTTCAGGCTCTTCGTTAGCATATTGTCCACGTATACCTCCATGGTCTTACCTATCTGTTCTTCGAACATCCTATTGACGAGACGCTGATATGTTGCCCCCGCATTTTTCAGACCAAAGGGCATCACTTTATAACAATACGTCCCCTTGTCAGTGATGAAGGCTGTCTTCTCAGAGTCTTCAGTGTCCATGAAGATTTGGTTATAACCTAAATAAGCATCCATGAAGCTCATGAGCTCGTGCCCTGCCGTTGCATCCACCATCTGGTCTATCCTAGGCAGGGGGTAGCTGTCCTTCGGGCAAGACCTATTCAGGTCTGTGAAATCTACACACATTCACCACTTTCCGTTGGCCTTAGGCACGATCACTGCATTTGAGAGCCACTCTGGATAGGTGACCTCTCGTATGAACTCGGCCTCTTCCAACTTTTTCACTTCTTCCCGAATGACCTCATATTTCTCTCTGGAGTAAATTCTTCTCCTCTGCTTAATTGGCCTGGCATCCCTATCCACATTGAGTTTGTGGGTCATGACCTCAGGATCTATACCAGGCATGTCGGTGTGGCTCCAGGCGAAGACACTCTGCCTCTTCCTGAGAAGGCTTACCAACTCTTCCTTAATCTTTGGTTCTAGGGCCTTGCCGACCTGGACGGTTTTTTTCGGCTTGTCCTCATTGAGGACGATGGATTCTACCTCTTCCGCGGCCTCGCCCTTCTTTAGCTTTGTTTCATCTCTCGGGTCCAGAGTGTCTATGCTGTATGTGGCGGTTGCTCTCTTATGGGACTCCCTCTCTTCCGCTGAGTTGAAATAACACTCTCGTGCCGTGGTCTGATCCCCTTGCACTTCCCCTACCCCATACGGGGTCGGGAATTTTAGCATTTGATGGACCGTTGACGGCACGGCTTCAAACTCCTTGAGGGCCACTCTTCCGATGATGAGGTTGTAGGCCGAGTAGACATTCTCGTCCATGACAAAAAAATTTATCTTCTTAGTCAGCCTCTTGGGCCACTCATCCCCCATATGCACATCCATCTCATACATGCCTAATGGGTGCACTTTCTCACCACTGAAGCCTATCAAGGGGTGGTGGTATGGCACTAGCCTTGATCTGCGAAGACCCAAGCTCTTGAAACAAGGCCAGAACATTACATCTGCTGAGCTTCCCCCATCTATGAGGATTCTCCCTACATCGCACCCATGCACCCTTGTCGTTATGACCAAAGGGTCATCATGGGAGGCTAAGATGCCCCTGAAGTCGAGCTGGGAGAAGCCTACCACTAGGGTGTCCATGTCCACCTTCGTTCTCTTCTGCACCGCGTCAGAAGACGTCAGGTTCACAACCTCTGGCCTGGCTACCGACTTGGCCTCAGCTACATGGTCCTTTCTATCCGCTACCTCAGAGCCGCCTCCTACGAATCCCCTGTATATGGTGCCAACACCAAAGGAGATCATTCCTACCCTCTTTACTGGGGTATTGTCATCCCTTGGTGGGAGATCTGGGTCATCTCCATCATCACCCTCTGAATCATCCCGCCCTCTGGCTGGGACATCGCCACGACACCTATCATCTCTTCTCTTCCTAGGGTCTTCTCTTCCAGCTTTCGGGGATTTGCCATCCACATATTTTCTTAGCTTCCCAGACTTCAACATTTTCTCAATCTCATCTTTTAAGGCGAAGCATCTGTCTGTGACATGGCCGTGATCCTGATGGAACTCACACCAGAGGTTTTTATTCCTCTTATGTGACGGAGCTTTCAACTTCTCTGGCCATCTCAGGGCCCTGTCAGTCTTAATCTCATTAAGGATGTGCTCACAGCTCACAGTCAGAGGAGTGTAATGAGCGAACTTGTCCTCTGCTGACCGCTTCTTCCCTTCTTTCTTGCCCTGGGACCTCCCAGCGCTACCACGGTTCTCCTCCTCGTATTTGGCGACCATCGCCTCTTCCGCATTCATTACTTTCCCTGCAGTGGATAACAGCTCTGCCATAGACTTGGGGGGATCTTCCGCTAGCTTCTATAGTAGTTTTCCCTTCTGGAGGCCCCCTATAAGGGCGGTCATGGCTATGCTCTCCTCGTAATCCTCCACCTCCAACTTCTACTTGTTGAATCTTGATATATAGTCTCTTAGGCTTTCACCCTTGGCCTATTTGACATATAGGAGGTGGGTGGTCTTCTTTTGGGGCCTTACCCCAAAGCAGAAGTTGTGGATGAACTGCTCGGCCAAACCTTTGAAGCTTTCGATCGAGTTTTTCGGAAGAGAGGTGAACCAGCTGTGCGCTGCCCCTGTCAAGGTGCTCGAGAAGGCCCTGCACTTCATCTCATCAGGTATCGAGTAAATATCTACGGCCGACTGATACATCTCGATGTGGTGCACTGGGTTAGTGCTGCCATCATACTTAGGAGTCACTACAGGAGGCTTGAATTTAGCTGGGGTCGGGAACCCCACTATTCTAGCCACGAACGGTGAGCCCTCCGTGTAGCCCCTCTGTAAGGGGTCCCTGCTTTTTATGAGGTCCCCTATTTTCTCCTCGAGACGTTGGATCGAGTCATTCCATGGTCTTCTCTCTTCAACTTGGCCGAGGTTGTCCCCTGCCACCTCTCTGCTGTGGACAGAGGGTTCCCCAGCCACGATCCTCTGACTGTTGACCTCTTCCTGCTCCCTGACCCTTCTTTCTAAGGGTCGGCCTTGGTCTGGCCGAGCCTGCCTATTCCCTCTTTGGGATCCTGCTGCACTCCTCGACCTTGATAACATGTGTCTTAGGTCATTAACCGGACCCAGCCTCTCGAAGGCCGAGCCTCTGCTCAGTCTGTCAAAAGCGGACCCTCTTGGTTGAGCCTCTTCTCTTCTTCGGCCGATACATCCTTGGCTCTGCCTAAGAGGCCGTACAGTGTTATCCGACACCTCATATGGCTCCCAACAGTCTTCCGGGGGCTCTTCAGCTTCCTGGTCATCATATTTATCCCCCGGGCAAGGGTTTCTTTGCCTCCCCAGACGCAAGCGCCTAGGGTCAGCAACGTCCCTCCTCCGCTGAGGTGCAGGTTGGTCCTTCATCGGTGCCTGGGGTGGTCCCCTGGCGTCTGGTTGGGGTTGAACCGCTGCTGGGGTGATCATGTCCGGTGGGACTCCAGGCGGCCTCATCATTATGGTTTGGCTGAGCTGGACAAACTGTTCCTTCATGGCTTGTTGTGTTGCAGCCAGGGATTTCAAAGCAGCTGCCACCTCCGCCATTTCGGACTGAGGAGGAGCCTGACTGGAACTAGCCCCTCCACCCACAGGCGGCGGAGGAGGTGGTGGCAAGTCTGGTGCCATGTATTACCACTATAGAGCTTTGAGTAGCAGGTGAGCTTAATATCTCAAAGGATCTCTTTCAATGGTGAAATAGCTCCACGCAAGGGGTGGTCTCTGGTTCACCACCAGAATCTCCGGTGAGGCTAAGCGGAAAAATTCGAAAAGATATCTTCTCGGTTCCCACAGACGGCGCCAAAATGATGATGCTGAAAATCAGCACCACCAGGTGAGGTGTTTGCAAGCTCAATATAGGTATGACAATGGCAGCACAGCTGTATAAAGAAGATAAGAATGAGGTGAGGATAAGAGGAATGACACCTGAATATATAAGTGGTTCAGCCAATCCGGCCTACATCCACTGTGAGTGTGTGTGAGTGATATCACTGAAAGAAGGCACTAATGGCCATGGATACAACCTCTCAAGTTCTCTCTCTCTACTGTGTGTAGTTTAGACAGAGTTTTAGCTAGGGTTTTTATATCTGGATCCTTTTGCAAGGTAGGGGTGATCCCTTTATATAGTGCCTAGGGGGTGTAATGTACCCCCTATGCATGTAATGTGCATGTGTGTAGTTTCCTCACCAATGGGGATGTGCCACCTGTCATGGCCACATGTAGATAATGATGATGAAATATTCCCCCACGTGTGGGGAATAATCTTGTTATAACTGATTTATGCCCAGGTCTCCTTATCCAAACGTCAACAGATGCTTGGTAGTCATGTTGGTGAATGGCCTCGGCCTAGGAGAGGCCGAGCTATAAGGGTTGGTCGTCCGCTCAATCCGTGAGGTGTCATGGGCTGTCTCAACTTTATGTCAGCCGAGGTGTATGCCCGTGTCGGCCTTAGCCGAGTCATTGGCGTGCTGATGGTAAGCGATGCCTCTGGTAACCTCGGCCTCCTCCGAGGTAAGGTTCATGTTGAAGGTGAATGTAGAGCTTCTTGTCATCTTGGCCTACTGTTGACCGGGGTTACTATTCCTTGGTACCTGGGGTTGATGTTGACATCTGCGATATGAGAAGTGTCCCCGAGGGGGTGTATGTGGTAGTGTCGGCCTGGGCCGAGGTAGACTTGGCCGAGGGATGATATCGTGGGCCCCGATGTACTGGTGGGTTGGCCATCATCTCGGCTTTCATCTCGGCCGAGGTAGGCACCTCCAGACCGAGGTCATACTTGGGTATATCATTTATGATCCTAGGACGTCTCTTAAAGGGCAGGCAGTAGCGGACTTTATTGCAAAATTTACTTACTCAAACATCCTCAAAAAGCTGGAGCGTAATGCAGAGCAACTCGTGGATGTTACGAGATCATCGAAGGCAACCCCTGACCAACTTCCACTAGTAGATCGGCAGGAAGAGATAGATAACGAGCAACAATAAGTGTTGGTGTATTTCCCAAGGATAGGAGAAGATAAAAGGAAGTATCAAATATTCCATCGAGGAACTTTATCAGACCAAGAGTTTGATAATGATGTACCTATATGGAATTTGTATGTAGATGGTTCTGCGTGCGCTATGGGTAGTGGAGCAGGGATAATACTAAAAAGTCCTGATGGAGTCAATATTGAATACGCTCTACGTTTTCAGTTTAAGGCTTCCAATAATGAAGTTGAATACGAAGCTATGATCGTGGGACTTGGTTTGACAAAAACCATGAGTGTAGAGCAAGTCATTGTATTTAGTGATTCGCAATTAATTGTAAATCAAATTCTTGGATTTTATAAAGCAAAGGGAGAATTGATGTTCAAGTACCAAGCTAAAGCTATGAAGGTTGTATCAACTTTTGCAGCAGTTCAATTGATCAGAATACCAAGAATGGAGAATGCAAGAGGTGACGCATTAGCTCGATTAGCCTCAGCCACATGCATTGAGATACGAAGAACAATCCCAATTAAAATTCTAGAAGATCGGAGCAGAGACGAAGATTTAATGGTAAAATTCATTACCCTAGACTTGGGACCATCGTGGATGGACCCCATCAGAGCCTATATCGAAGAGGGAGCTGTACCAACTGATAAACTCACAGCTAAGAAACTAAAGTTTAAAGTTGCTCATTACGTACTGACCAATGGTATTTTGTATATAAGAGGCATTATAACAGTACTATAGCGATGTGTGCATCCCTATAAAGTTAAATATTTGATTGAAAAGGTTCAAGAAGGCTCTTGTGGAGCTCATGTAGCAGGTCGGACGCTTTTGCAGAGGATAACAACACAAGGATATTACTGGTCAACGATGAGAGCTGACTGCATAGCTTATACAAAGAAGTGCGATAAATGCCAACGTTTCTCTTCCATCCGAAGAGCTCCCAAGCATTTTTAACACCCATTACGTCCCCTTGGCCATTTTCCATGTGAGGTATAGACTTGGTCGGGCCACTTTCGACGACCAAAGGGAGATTCAAATATCTAGTAGTTTGTTGTGGATTATTTTACTAAATGGGTGGAAGCTGAACCTCTCATTGACATGTCATATGACAGGGTCTATCAGTTTATTTGGAAGAATATTATTTGCAGATATGGTCTCCCACTTGCATTCATTACTGACCATGGAACCCAATTTGACAATGAGGAGTTCGCTGCATATTGTCACCAATCCAATGTACAGAAGTTCCATTCTGCACCAGGCCATCCTCGGAGCAATGGGAAAACTGAGGTGGCGAATAGAACTCTGCTGAATGGTTTGAAAAAATGACTAGATAATCCAAAGGGAAACTGGATTAACGAGTTGCACTCTGTGTTGTGGGCTTATCGCACTACACCACGAACAGCAACTGGGGAGTCTCCGTAGATGTTAGCCTTCGGAAGTAAAGCCGTCATACCTGTTGAATTGGGTTTACCCACACATAGGGTGCTTAATTTCAATTCCCCTATAAGCGATTTGATGAAACGTTTAGACCTAGATATGCTAGAAGAAGTTAGGGAGGAAGCAGCGATCAGGAATGCAGCCTATCAGCAACGAACAATCTTATTTTACAACAAAAGGGTGAAGAAGTGTGATTTAAAAGAGGGAGATTATGTGCTGAAAAGGGTAATCCAGAAGCACAATAAACTCGAGTCTAACTGGCATGGTCCTTACCGAATAACGGAATTTGTTCGTCCTGGGACATACAGAATTGAAACTTTAGAGGGAGAAGAATTCAAGAACGCGTGCAATGCAGAGCATCTGCGCAAGTATTATCAGTAATGAAAATTCATGTGTAACCCATTTCTTTCAATATGAATAAAAGTGATGTTTTTCCCATTTTTCTCTTTTGTTAAATTTTTTTTGGAGTATTTGTGCTACACACTACACAAACCAGATCAGCAACCACCAACTCCAGTTGGTCGACAATTCAACAACAACCAACTCCGGTTAGTCGGCAATTCAGCAACCAACTCTGGTTGGTCGACAATTCAGCAACCACCAACTCCGGTTGGTCGGCAATTCAGTAACCAACTCTGGTTGGTCGACAATGCCGTAACCACCAACTTCGGTTGGTCGGCAATTCAGCAACCACCAACTTCGGTTGGTCCGCAATTCAATAACCACCAACTCCGGTTGGTCGATAAATAAAAATCATACAAGGCAAAATCCTGTTTGATCACAACCACTAACTCCGGTTGGTCGACAATTCAGCAACCACTAACTCTGGTTGGTCGGCAATTCAATAACCACCAACTCCGGTTGGTCGATAAATAAAAATCATACAAGGCAAAAGCCTATTTGATCACGGGTGATCTCAAGGGACACCCCAAACTAGACAAGAAGATGGGTGACCTCCCGGGGCATCCACTGTCTAGGCAACAAGGTAATCCTGGCACGATTACTACAACTAAGCAGGAATATGGGATGAAAATCATTCCATTGCTTAGGTACAAAGAGTGACAAGTCACTATAATCAGACAATCAATGGGATAAATTCCATTGTCTAAAACAAAACAGGATACTTTGTTCTTCTACAGATATATATATACATATATTCATCAGCAAATAACAAAGGAAATTGCACATAACAATGAAATTGCACAAAGACTAAATCTTTCTTTAATAAAACCAAGCAGATTACATATTAAATTAAATTTGATTCATTATATACAAATATCCTACTCTATGGGCTTCTTTCCTTCTGCTTTTGATACAGGTTCCATCCCAGCTGGAGGATCATCTAATGCATATGGAGAGTTTATAAAATTCATATCTCGCAGCATTCTGACGTTAACTATGGATGGTCGATCAAGTAAATGCTCAGGACGAGATATCTCAAAATTTGAATGAAGACTATAATCACCAAGATATTTGTAAATCAAGCACCGAGGAATAGCACGATCTGGAATCCAACTAAGATCAAGTTTAAAGGGAGGCACGGGCAAATCAAGCACTCTAGGATCATAATAATCCCATAAGAAGTGCCCTTGCTCCAGTTTTAGCACACACATAGCATTCAACCATCCCTGCTTGTACCCCTCATTATTTGACTGTTACAACCGAGCATCAAGATGATACAGAGCTTCGTTGTACCTTGTCATCCAAACCTCTTTAGGTTGTTTGTGAAATTTATAAGTCAATCTTTCAAACTGCTCATGGAGCTTCTTCACCAGAATCTCTTTACTTTCCAGCGTAGAATTCTGATTGGAAAGTTGGTCGGTAAAACTCTGAATTTTTTTAGACATTTCTGCCAAAGCCTGATTCTTTACCGTCAATTGAACGACTTGATTTTCTAAGTCCAATTGAGTTCTTGTCTCATCAATATTAACCCGACTAGCCCTTGCTCGTCCACGGGAAGAAGGTCTTGCTCTACCACGAGCAGGTGTCGAAAGTCCGGCTCATTTCAAAGTCTCTAACTCTTCCCTTAAGGTAGCATTTTCAGTTTCTAAAAAGGAAAAACCGTCATCATTGATTGGGATCAAGGCTCCCGAAGAAGAGGAGGCAGCAGATTTGAGTTATTTCACTTCCTCCTGCAACGCGATATTCTCTTGCTCTAACAGCTTGGCAATGTTCCTATGCTCTTCAATCTCAAGCTTTAACACACTTTCCTTTTTCTCATGGGCAAAAATATACTTGTCATAACCTCTGTCAGCACTCAATTATTGGTACTTTTTCTCATAACCTTTATGCAAAAGGGTAGTGGTCTCTTTGTGCATAAGTTGAAGTGCCTCAATCATTCCTTGAAGATCTTCAATCATTTTGTAATAAGCCACATTGTTGGCCACAGCACGATCAAGTAGACACTTTAAGTTTTGGTAAGCATCAATTTCTCATTCAGAGGCATCGGATCCGAGGATATCTATTATTTGGGCCTCAGTAAAATCTACATGACCATCTTTGAAATAATCGTTGCATTTCTTCATCAACTATGTATCATTAGCTGATAAGAGTTCCATCCTGGCTATAAACTAGCAAGGAGAAAATAAAATTCATCAACAATGATACAAGACAGGTCAAAGAAAGACACGAGATAAATAACAAAATTTTATTCTTATTCATCATACAAAAGGAAAATACATTCTAAGTTACAACTGAGGAAAAAAGAAAATAACATAAGAATCGAACAACTTTACACCTTCTCCTTATTCCCTACAATATATTCAGTTGGTTTGGAGGGACGAGCAGGTTGCTCGGAATGCAGTGCAGGTTGCTTTGAAGAATTGCTTGATTGATGAACTTGCTCGAAAGGTTGGGGAACGATAGCAATGGGTACTTGTTATGCTACCATCACATAAGACTCATCAGCTGGGGCTTCATCTTCTTCTTCTTTGCCAATGATAGGAGGAGGGCCATGAGTGTGCTTTTGAAACAATTTAGAATCGTCTGCAACACTCAATTCTTTTAAGGCTGTAACCCATCCATCTCTAAAGTATTTTAGGTTGGAATATTCCATCTGATAAGTAATGGCAGTTAAGGCCTTTTTCCATCCTCTATCCCAGCCAGAGCTAAAAGACTTCTTTACAACCATTTTCTTCTTCACTTTCTCCAATGAAGCATGTTCTTCAATAAGCTTCACCTTTTCTTTCAGCTCTTTCTTACGCTGTTCAGCCTCTTTAAGCTTAGCCTCAATATCCTCGGTAGATTTTAACTTATCCTCAAGCTCTTTATTACGTTGTTCAGCTTCTTCAAGCTTGCTATCAACGACCTTCAATTTTCTCACCAACTCTTTAGAATCACTTATGGCTTGATCTCGAGTGGTCTTGACAGATTGAAGTTCATTCTCCCAATCAGTTTTTTCTTCCTCGTACTTCTGATAAGATTCATTCAAAGAGCGGGATAGATCAGTAAAATCCTCTTCCACCCGCCCTGATAGATTCATCTTTCTTCAAGATGCCATTAAAGCAAGCCATAAACTGAAAAAGAAAAGAGCTCAACTCAAAATATGAATGCAATATGTAAAGACGAGGAAGTAATAGGGATGAAGATACTTACTGACGTGATATGTTGGGCGGCTAAATCAGTGAGCTTCTCCCGAGACCTCAGCAGCTTGATGTTCGGGAAGGACCCAAGATTTGATCAAGCCCTTGGCCGAACTCGGAGCAACGAGAGATGGAGGTTTATCTCTTAAAGGACCCTCAACATCAGAAGGTTGAGCAACAGTTTCTATAGATCTTTCAGCGAGAGCTCTTTTTAGTCTCTTTAGAGGATCACTTTCAATCAAAGGTGCTGCCTCTCCTTGTGTAATAGCAACACCTTCAATCAAAGGTGCTGCCTCTTTTGGAACAGCCGGAGGTTTCTTACCTACATCCTTCATAGTTGTAGTTATTCCCTTAGATGGAGCAATGTCCATTTCTTCGTCCCCTCAGCGGGGACATCCACTTTATTTTTCTTTGACCCATCAACACCAGAGGCATCTTTGACAAAGAACTCATGCATCCTCCTTTTCTTCGTCATCAAATTGACAATGGAAGTATCCAAATCAGATGAGGATTCTCCCACACTTGCTCGAGACGTTGGCGGTTGATCAAGATCGATTACCGTAGGAGGTGTAATAGGATGGGCAATAAAAGACGAAGTGGTGTTTTTCTACCTCAATAAATAAGAAGTAGCTCTAATGTGCTCCCGAGCAAATGATTGATGCAAGCTCTAAATAAGTTTTAAATCTTTTATGTTAACGTCAATCTCTTTTGGGGGCTTCCTTTTTCTGTCAACTGTAACAAACAAAATTAATGTCAGTGATGCATTTTGTCAAACATGAAGAAAGATAAATTCAAAAACTAAAAACAACCTATCACATTGCCATAAAGAGGACATTTGGGACCTTGGTACACATCATTTCCATTTAATGGAGGGTGTTGCCAATTTTTCATCACAACCCCATGATCAAAATAGTCCCTGTTGGCGTCGGGAAGATTGACAACTAAAGCTCTATTCGAAAACCTAGTTTTCAAATAAAAAGTAGTGTCGCTGGTAACCCATTTATAACAATACATAATTTTAGGAATTCCTATATAAGTTCCATGAATTTGATTCAACTTATATACGCCATTAAATAGCCTCCATGTATTTGGAGCTACCCTTGCAGGTATAATATCAAAATATTGGTAAAACTCCAAACATAAGGGATTTGGCGGGAAAGAAAAGCCACACTCCTCTACAAAAAAGGAGGGAAACCAATGTCCCTCCGCCAGAGAAAACAAATCGGAAGGACAAGAAGGCTCCTCCAAAATAACCCAAGAGGGAATTAAAAAATTAGTCCGGAATTTATCTGAAGATTCAACAAGGTAAACCATGATGACTAAAGCAAAGAAAGATGGAGGAAAATCTTACACAGAATGGAGAAATCTGCTAATGACGGAGGACGGAAGAACGACAGTACAAAATAGAGAGAGAAAGTAAAGAGTTCAGAAAATATGGATGTGAAAAGTAGAAAACGATGGAATTTCTGTCACTCTTAAATACCTTACATCGGGAAAAGAGAAAATAAATGATTACCAGGAAAGACGTTTGCATTTTCGGCGATTAAATCACGAGAAAGGCGCAAATGTCAAAGCGGCTGCTAAAAATTCCAAATATTTACAAGTTTGCCATTACACGCTCAAATGGAAAGAAATATAATAAAAATATCCCAAGTGTTGGAGATCTGTAATCCAGGCATTTTTTAGGCAAAATGTTCCACACTTTCTTATTTAACTTCAACTATGAAACATTGGGGGCTTCTGTTGTTTCAAAAATTAGTCAGGTGACATGGATCAATTATATGAAGACATGTGTGAACCTACGTGGCAAATACATACTTTCACCAAACAACTCAGGTCGTCCAAGCTACTTAGCATACAAAGCAACTCAAGCACACCAAACAACTCAAGCGGTCCGAGCTACTCAAGTACACCAAGCAACTTAGGCGGTTCGAGCTACTTAGCGTGCAGAGCATCCAACCAGGAAAATTAAAAGTCAACTACACATTTACTGAGTGTCTGATTTAATGCGCATTCTTATTGTACAGATATACATGTCTACTAATTGACAGCACATGACCTTTTCATATCTACAGCCGCAAGGCTATAAATACATGGTAACCCTATCATAAGAGGGGACTTGGGGATCTCTTTGTAAACCGATCATCGAGATTCAAGGCAAACAGTCAGCAATACAACAACAGTGGACGTAAGCCATTTTCATAGCCAAACCACTTTAAAAACCCATTGTCTTATTTATTCATTTTTATCTGTGATTGATTAAATTAGATTGCATCTAGTTTTTTACATCAACAATTACTATTAGTAACAGAACTTTACCGTTATTATTAGTATCAGAATTTTCCGTTACTAATTCTGAATTTTACCGTTACTATTACTAACAGAATTTTATCTTTGCTAATTCTGAATTTTACCGTTACTATTAGTACCAGAAATTTTTGTTACTAATTCTCAATTATACCATTACTATTAGTAACATAATTTTACCGTGACTAGCTTCTTGCCCCATGCCTTTTTTCTAACGAAAAAATTGTATTACTAATATTTTTAATAATGGTAAAATTGTGTTACTAAAGGCTCATTTTGGTGTAGTGACCCACCCACCCATGGTCCATTGATGCTTTGCATCGTGTGATGCACTTTGCCATACAGGTGCATTGACCCGTTTTCGCCTTTATCATACAAGACTGACGCTTCAGTCTTATTTCAGAGTGATTTTCATCACCCAATTTTTTAGCCGCCCCACGCTTTCATAGTTCTTATCTTTAGGGTGAGAATTGTTCAGTCTGGCTGAAGACGTTAAACTTAGCGCTACCGGGAGGCACCACCAATGATTTTCACATGCTTTCTAGACTTTTTCATATTTTTGTGTCGCATCTTTTCTTCAGTTTTCATCTCTGCCCCATCATACGGTACATTTTCATTATCGGTTCATTATGGTAATATCTTTCCTCCCTTGTGCTTTTTATTTTTTTACTGTTTTAAACATCGAGGAAAATGTTCTCTTTTATTTAGGGGTGGAAAATTTATCAAAATTATACCTCTTTTGAAAATTTTCAGAAACAAGTGATTTTAATCTTTTTGTGCAATTAAAATTAAATTTTTATTACATGAATTGTCTATCATCCCTCTTCTAGAAATCTCGAAATACCTGTGTTTGACCCAAAAATTATGCTTTTAACCTAAATTAATTAATATCTCTTAAACGTACTTGCACCATGAATTTCTAAACTCGTCAATTTGCACTATCACATTTACAATCAAAAGTTGAAGAGTAACTATATTCTCAAGAGAGCCTTAAAAGATCACTAGTGGCGACTTAAACCCGTAAGATTTGAGCTTTTCATCTTTTTGAGGATTTTTACATATCTTCGAGTCACAAGTTGACTCAACTGTCTTTGGGTACCGCACTTAGTCGTTGCATGATCTCATTATTTTTTTTCAAATTAGGCTTATTCACTGAGAATGACATCATCTTCGGGTTATAAGAAACATGTGTCTTGTAGTTTGTCCCGAGCACTAAATTGATTTTATCATACACTTACCATTTTTACCCTTCACTCCATCTATTATCATTCAATGTTTTCCTTACCCATATATGTCCCAAATACCATCCATCATTGCCATTGTTTCTGAGAAAAAGAGTGTTTGAAATTATCAAGGTAAATTGTCTTCATTTTCATTATGAAAAGAAAAAAAAATGCATAGCAGTAAAAAAGAGAAAAACAAACAAAAAAAGTAGAAAAAAAATTAGAAAAGAAGAAAAAAAAAGCATGTGATAAAAAATTTGAAAAATGAAGACATTAGTCAGTCAAAGTTATATGTCACTCTTCTCAAAACACTTCCATCATATCATTCATCTTTTTCATTTTCCCCTCATACCTTACATAAACCCCATTTTCACCCTTAGTAAGGTATTCGGGCTAACAAGAAGTTTATATGGTGAATAACTCGACATTCTCGACATAGTGGTTAAGCATTACTTCATGAGATCATATTTTTTTCATGTATCCGTCATTTTCTATAAAGTATGTGAGACGTTTGAACTTGTTTACATTTACTCACATCCTCACACACTAGAGAGATACACTTACCCAATTCTCAGAGAGTTCGATTCAGAGAGATACACCCAGTGAGAATTGAAGTCAAAGCTTTGATTTTATAAAGGCAATATAAGTATTACTCTAATTATACTTAAGATTGTTTCACATTAACACATGTTGATTTTTAGGAAGGATTAAGATTTTTAGTATTAAATAATTTCATATCTTATTTTGATAGTTGAATACGGAGTTCCTTGACGTCCTTTTTAGTTAGGTAGTATAGCGTTTCATCGTCAAATAAGAAACTTCATTCAATCAAATTTTGAATTTTGTGGGTATATTCATTGCAAACCCTCACGAGATAGCACTTGTCATATAGGGCACCCTAGAGGTTTAACGGTTTGTTGCACATGCTAAGTGAAATCGCCAGTGCCTGCGAAAATGGCGCACTTTTGGTTACTTATCTCTGTTTTCTCTCTATTTTTTATCAAGGACTAGCAATGTTCTGTTTGGGGGTGGTGTGATAAGCACCCAAAAGTGTTAATTTTATACCTCGAATAGATGCATTTTAGTCGCTCATTTTTAATAAAAATGGCCTTATGTTCGTATTTGTTTATTTCTCTGATCAAAACGCAGTTGCGGTACAAATAATGCTAAATCAAATTAATTGCGACACAATAACGGTCAAAAGCATGCATCGAATAAATCGAAGAGACCACGAAGTCTAAAGTCCCATTGAGCTTGCACCGAAGAGCTCCGATGCCTCGAACCCTGTTCCCGAACCAAACCTAAGCCTACACTGAGCCCAGACCATCACCCGAGCCTATGTGTGTTCAGTTTGTACATTTATTATTTTTCTAGATTTTTATTTTGAGTCATTTTATTTTTAGGATTTATTTTAGATTTATTTAGAATTTTCTAGGTTTTATTTTCTATTCTTATAGTTCTTTATTCTGATTTTGATTTTTATTGGTTTTTAATCTTTTTTTATTTTATTTTATTATTTTTCTTAGGATTAGTTTTTAGGAATTTATTTTATTTTTCTTTAGTTTTT
The DNA here is from genome assembly GCA_949130495.1 of Sambucus nigra. Taxonomy (NCBI): domain Eukaryota; kingdom Viridiplantae; phylum Streptophyta; class Magnoliopsida; order Dipsacales; family Adoxaceae; genus Sambucus; species Sambucus nigra. The sequence continues at coordinate 459,883,266 of OX422216.1, read as the reverse complement.
AGTTTTAATTTATTTAGTTAGGATTTTAAGTTTTTTAGTTTTTATAGAGTTTTATATATTTATTTTTTATTTTTGAGTCTCTTAGTAATAGATTAAAATTTTATTTTTAGAGTTTAATTTTTTTAATTTTATCTAGTTTTTTTTTAGGTAGTGTTATTTTATTTAAGGGTCCAACTTAAACACACACAACACACTCACACCCTACTATCATACAACTCACTCACACACAAATCAATACCTCACCCTCACCCTTTTTCCCATACACACTCACACACCCAATCAACCAACTCATCATCTTCCCCACCAACAAACACTCTCTCTCTCTCCTAAACCACCATAACCAAACACCTTCCACCCATTACCCATCTCCCCTTACCAACCAAAGAGTCCCCTGCTCCAACCTCCATCACACGACACCCCACGACCTACAAACCCCAACCTACGGCCTTAACCCACAACCCTCAAACCCTGACCTGCTTCTCCCTTAATCCGGACCTTACCTAACCCCAAACCCGCTACAACCAGAACCAACTCGCAAACCCGAGATCTGGTCCTACCTGAGTTCAAACTCAACAACCCCACCTTCCATGTCTGACCCACTCCTTGTTAACGAACCCGAAACCCGCAATCCGGTGCCGCCGCTGACTTACCCGGTTCCATACCAGCCAATCCGTAACCACTTCCAAACCACCTGCCTAGCTTTAAATCCCAACAAAATCGGAATCTTATCCCATCCTAACAAAACCCAAGACAAAAATTTAACTTAGCCAAATGTAATCCCCAAAATCTCTCATCCACAAAGAAGCATCGTGGGATATAAAAAAAGGGGGAAGGCTCCATTCAACAGAAGACTCACGCATAGAGAAGAACAAGGAGAGACAAAAAAGAGGGGAAAAAGACTGCAAAGGGTACAAAAAATAGTCAAAAAAAATATTTATTTTAGGATTATAAAAAATTTGTAGGTTCAACTTTTTATTTCATTTTTGTAATCTAGTCTAGTATTTGTGAAGATATTGGGACGCGCGTTTTGATAGAGGAATTACTGCGCATTGTATTTCTTGCATTTTCTATTTAATTTCATGTTGAATGTTTGTGACTGCTCTTAATTTCTAATCATGCTTGGCTAAGCACCCCATTCAAGGGGTTGGATGAAACGCTTATGTTGAGTTAATTAATTGAATAATTGTTCTTTGATGTGTTCTAGGCTAATTAAATTGGAAAAAAATCACACATTAATTTATATAACGAGAGTTAATAAATTAATGTTAAAAATTGATATTTGATTTTTGGATTAGACTTAGAGATAGGTTTTATTCTTAAATTCAAGTATTAATTCTTTCTGTGCAATTCAAAGATTCGTACGAATTTTTATGAATTGATCTTAGCAGATAATTTGTAAAAATAAGTATGAATAAAAAAAATGTAGTGACAATTCCGGATTTAATTGCTAAAAAATGATGTTGAATTTAGGATTGTAACGAGAGTTAAATTTTAAATTCAATATTATTTCAAATGTATCAAATGAATAATTAGGACATTAAATTAAATTGACTACGGGATGTAATCCAACCGCTTGTTTCTTCTCATAAATTCTAAACTATATTATCTTTTTAATTTTTCGTAGTCATGTTAATTGCGTAAATTTTCATTTCTCCCTTGAAATTGTTTTTAAACATAAAAAAAAAAATGATTTTTAATAAAAATTGGAATTGCAGGTTTTCACGATAACCGTTTCAACACTTGAAATTGCATTGATACCCGGATTTGTCACGATACTAAAGTTTTAACAAATTTTTGATACTCGAAGTTTTACCGCACTGACATTCCAAATTCATATCCAAGGAAGACACAAATTAAGAGTAATCATTTGACAATAGGTAGTGGCAAGATTAAGCGAGTATAGGGCTTCACTTGACAAAAGACAGTGACAATTCACACCGAGAAGTTAATGTTGGGTGTGTACTTTTTGTGTACACTAAAAAAAAATTGAACCAGCAAATCTCTCATTTTAGTTGGATTAACATTGTTGTTAATTAGTAATTAACAAAAATAAATAGGTAGAAATCAAGGTTATAAATTTTGACACCCCGCTTAAAATAATAACAGGTGGCCAGCCCTATACTAAAATAATAAAGAATCTCAAGTGGATCATTCTCAGCATCTACTGACGATAGTAAAAAAACACCGCTAACTACCCATTACTACAAAAAGAGGGTGCCAAATTTTTTTAAAACATACCAAGCAATACCCAACTAACAACATAATAACTATCAAACATGATATCATATGCTCATAATGATAATAAAAGAAGAGTTTCAAAATTACACATAAGTTCACAAAATAAAAATACCCGAATAAGTTGTCGGGTCACAAACAATACATCAGTCTGGAAATATAAACAGAATGCTACAACTATAACTCTTGGGTGTAAACCCGATATACAACTGAATCCTAATCTAGATACACAAAAGTTAGGAAACGGCAATATCAAAATCCCGTAACAGTCCGCTACTGCTACACTGGATGGATAACATCAATGGCGTCCTTGCTGAGGAACACCTAAAATAATACAATATATAGCAAGAGAAAAATATAAACGGGTCAGAGCCCGAGGTGTGAAAACATTTTAGCAAGTGCATTAAAATGCATAATAATTATAAATGCATTATAACATGATTAAAGTGGAGTCGCACTCTCCATAAAATCCAACTCACCTCTCAACTAAAGCGTGCACCTAATCGTATGCACATGGTACTTAAACAACTTCCCAACACTATCTAGGGGCAATCTAATCTAAATTTATACTCATTTAAACTTCCATCTAAAACATAACCTTCAACTTCCGATTCTACCATAATCCCCAAATGCGTGACTTACTTAACATGTAATTATACATGTACATATTCTCTTACTAGAATTTCTCAGATTCTATTTATTGACATAAATGAGTTAATAGCATCTAAATGCTGAGGACTAAACTTCTCCCAATTCTCAATACTGCGCTACGTTTCGTGCGTGGGACGTCTTGCAAGCGAAATCCAAACAAGGAACCCCCCGATACACTACTCATTGACAGTATTGATTATCGAGATTCATTATTCCCTCAATGCACGACGCATATAACCCCAATTACTTAATTTACATACATAATTAAACTATTACCAACTCTCAACAGTGAACTGCGTTTCGTGTGTGGGACGTCTCGCCAAGCAAAATCCAAACAAGGAACCCCCCGATACACTACTCCTTGACATTGTAGATTGTCGAGATATACTAATATAAATCTGAGTACTAATGACTAAAATTTTCCCCACTCCCAACATTGCACAACGTTTCGTGTGTGTCACGTCTCGCAAGAGAAATCCAAATAAGGAACCCCCCGATACACTACTCCTAGACAATGTTGGTTATTGTGGTCCATTATGCCCTCGGTACCCAACGTAATATATACACATGTAGATATATATGTATCATAATCACTTTAATATGTTCATCATAATCTAAGTATTGATAAAATCTCCCGGAATGAGATTCAATCATTATTCTTATATCTTACACTAGAGACAGATATATGATATCTCATAATCATATAAAAATAATATACTATTCATACAAGTATAATAATAACCATCCAAGCGATCTATAACTTGAGGACGCAGTTTCTCAATGCTATCATCTTCCAAGGAATCGGTCACATAACATCCTAGGTACCAACAATCGAAATCTCACACCGCCTTGGAAAAAACAAAATCACAACGTATGGGAAGCGGTCATAGTTCCTCCCCAAAAGTGAGACGAAACATACCCACCACGTTTCACCCCTAATAAAAATCACACAATCATAATGGATGCTATGACCTGGGGACTATACGCTCCCTGCTCCTCAAGCCAGGGGCCTCACCCACATCACGCAACTTCCCATGATAGCATAGAGGGGGTATGCTTCACATAAATATACATATATCATTCGCACTAGATATACATATACTATCCCATCATATAAATGAATACCATCACACAAGGTATATATATATATATATATATATATATATATATATATCACGCCATATAAGTATACATACTCTTTTTATGCTCGTAAGTGTAAATGAAATAATTTCATTTATATAAGTATATTTTACTTTCGATATACAAATCGTTTCTAACTCTCACACTCTCCCACTTTATATACATGATACGATCCATCACTTGAAATTTACTCATCCATAACTTATATTTGTATGAATAATCTCCCAATTCAATTAGCGTTGAGGATATTCTATATATCCGTATGCACATCGATCAACATTCGTTATTCCCAATTCATATTATGGTTCAATCAATCATATGAACCTTTAACGTTATCCCATTTGTGATTCAATTAATAATTCAACATCGCTAAGTGAATCCTACCTCTCTCTTATAAGCCCATAATTATCTCCAAATAGAAATCTCAATGATAGTGGGCTTCCCCACTAGTCGGTACGATGATCTCCAATCGATATTCTCTCGAAATATGTCAATATGACCCCAACAATTTAAAAAGGGAAACTCCCTAAAAGTCTCCAAAACATACTTCTCATAAGTTATATAGAGGTTCACAATCGATAAACCCAAACAAAACGGGACAAAACTTGCTCTAGAAAAACCTCACCCCAAACTTCCCTGTTTTCGAATTGATTCGGGCCCAATCAGAATCGATTCAGCCCAGCGAATCGATTCGCCCCCCAATGCGAATCGATTCGGTCCAAAAGACCAGGAAACTGTCTTAGGCCGAATCGATTCGGTAACTCATACCTTGAAACCTAGAAGATTCTGAATCGATTCGGGTTGGGGTCTGAATCGATTCGGCCTGTTCGAAAGCTACGAAAATGGCTATTTTTATCAAAAGCCAAAAATTCCCCAAATTCATTTTTATCATCTTCTAACCATTTGTCTTCAACCCAAACATATATAGAACATCAAAACTCATATATAATGCAACTTGACTAATTATATACCCTCAAATCCATATACACACCTCAAATGCAAGATTTACCCAAAAATCTAGGTTTTGACATTTTAAACCCAAAATCCAAAAATTTATCCATAAATCATGAAATAAAAGATGCACAAGAATTATTTATCAAGTTTAATCACTTACCTCAAAGTTGTTGTAGAGGTTGAATCTTCCTCGAAATCGCGGATTGGTCGAAATCTCCAAGCTTTTCATCTCTTTCTCTTCTTCCTTTCCTCTTCTCTCTCTCTCTCTAGGGCTTTCCTCTTTCTCTCAAATGAGAATGACTTCTCACTTAGGCTTTTAAGCCTTAAATCCAAGATACCTAACTTTAAATGATAAGACACACTTTAAATGACTCAGTTACTCCAATTGGAGAAAAACGAACTTAAAAATTACTCCAGAACCCAAATAAAACCCAAGTACAGTCATTTTGACTATCTCGACCCTTCTGGGATCAACCGCACACTCAGAATTGTCATTTGAATTACTTTCTAACATCCTAAAATTTTGACCTCAATGCCAATTAAATTATTCTCCAATTCAAATCATTTTTTATTTCTCCTAAAAATAATTTATTTATTGGTCCAAAAACATCGGGGTATTATAGACTTCCCCACTTATAAGAATTTTTCCCTCGAAATTGAGCTTAGCCTAATACTCCAAATCTCAGCTAAATCCTAAGATACCTACCCTCACGATCACAATACCTATTCCTCCCTTTCCTCGCAATGAATCATTTTCATTTATAAAACTAAATCTGCCAACTAGGGCGCCCATACACCCTATATTCGAGCTTTACTCGTATAAACATAATTCGGCATCAATTAGCCTTCATAATTGTATAATAACTCAAAATAAATTAAATCATACTAACATACTAATAATAGAAGAATTTTTTTTTTTGAAATGTACAAAGATTTAACTCCTCTCAATTCCTGACATTCGCTACTTTCATGCGTGGGAGGTCTCGCAAGAGAAATCCAAACAAGTAACCCTCCTAATACACTATTATGTAGCTCTGTCGGGGATTGAGAGTTAGTTAGATCGGGACTAGAGTTTAAAAAAATATTTTTGTGTAAATCATTTTTGTTTATATTGCCCAAAGGCTTATATAAAATTTTATTTTGAAAACAGTTTATGTCTTTCGACATTCAAATTAAATACCTTATGCCCAAGACAAAAGGTGCTAATAATTATCATACTCTTACTAACATATAGTTCTCAAAACTAACATAACTATGACCTAAATCCCTCTCTCAACAATAATCCACTAAACTTTGAATCTTTTCAGTAACAATGATCTCTTATATCATAATAAAATATCGCCATAGACTAGGCTCTTCCATAGCTGGAATAAAACAAATATATAAGTCTAGCACAACTATAAAACAATAGCTTTATCATTAAACTTAACACGTTTCAACAATTCCTACATTCAAAACAAAATCATAGCTCTCTACTAGCACATCACAATATAATTTATTCTCCCAAAAGATAATCATATAAAAACCTCACTTGCTCAATCTACCCTTCCGGGTCATTCCATACATAATAGGGTTATAGCACTAACCACTCATTTCAATCTTACATACGATACTCCAAAAGCCTCATAAAGCATAATCCTAATCACAAAGGAAAATAATTTTCATCATACCTCTCTAGTCCGATGGCATCTCTTCATCAATGGGTTCCCACTCAAAGTCCCTCGGCATAAAATGGCCTCGAACCTGCTATAGGGGTTTCACATCCAAAACTTCCTCAAACGTGGTCCTCTACCTCTTTTAGGACAATTTATCTTCCTATAACCTATCCGTTTACAAGAGAAACATCTACCAGCAAATCCTATGTGCCTATATTGAGCAACAAAATGCTGTTGCGACCCTCGATAATCTTGTTCATGCCATCTTGCCTCACTAGCGTTCTTCTCTCTAGAACTACTAGATGAACCCGAATCTCCAAAGTTTTTATATCCTTGTGAACGAAGACGATATTCCTAACACTACAACAATGCCGCATTCACTACCTCGATAAAAGTCACTAACGTTGGCTTCCCTAACAAATGCTACCGTATTCGCCATTCTAAACCTCCCACGAACCTCGCTATTCACTTCTCTTCTGTATTTACCTCCTCGGGCACTAAATTTTCCACTCGAGTAAATTCTTATTCAAACTCGGACACCATTCGATCATCTTGATACATATCCAATAACTTCCTCCTCATTTCCTTTTGGATCGCGGAAGGAAAATACTTTCGGTCAAAGAGTTCCTAAAAATTTGATATGGGAAATGTATCTCGTTGTTCCAATGTGATGATTGACTCCCACCAATGGAGAGATGCTCCCGTTAACTTAAAGGTGGCGAGAAATTACTTTTGCACCTCGCTACATTCAACCATGCGAAGGTGCCTCTGTATACTATTATTCCAATGACTTCCAGCCATCACATCAGCTCCCCCTGAAAACTCTGAAGGATGCCCCTTCCTAAAATCTTCCCGCACTCTCTCCCATGTAGACAACCCTGAGTGGGCTTGGGCTGCTTGAACTGCAGGTTGATGTGCCATCACAAAAATTATAGCAGTTACTGCTTGTGCTACAATATTGGCAGCTTCGGATGTGGTCATAGTAACTTGAGGCATTTGGGGTTCCATATTCTCAGCCCCTGTGTTTGCCCTACCTCGATGACCTCTCTCCGGTGGCATCTGAAATAAGAACAATTGTATCAGAACGCCTTTAAAGTGACTTCATATCGCAGAAGAATATATAGACGTATGAACACAACAGCCCTAACAATAGGGCTCTACATCAAGAACGCTTACGTAAGATTGCAGAAAACCCACACAGATCCTAAAGACACTAAACCTGATGCTCTGATACCACTTGTGACACCCCGCTTAAAATAATAACGGGTGTCCATCCCAATACTAAAATAATCAAGAATCTCAAGTGGATCATTCTCAGCATCTACTAACGATACTAAAATAAACACCGCTAACTACCCATTACTACAAAAAGAGGGTGCCAATTTTTTTTAAAACATACCAAGCAATACCCAACTAACAACATAATAACAATTAAACATGATATCATATTCTCACAATGATAATAAAAGAAGAGTTTTAGAATTATATATAAGTTCACAAAATAAAAATACCCGAATAAGCTGTCGGGTCATAGACAATACATCAGTTAGGAGAAAAATAAATATAAACATAATGCTACAACTATAACTCTTGGGTTTAAACCCGATATATAATTGAATCCTAATCTGGATACACAAAAGTTAGGAAATGGCTATATCAAAATCCCGTAACAGTTCGCCACTGCCACAGCTTTCTCGAATACACTAGATGGATAACATCAATGGCGTCCTTACGGAGGAACACCTAAAATAATACAATATATAGCAAGAGAAAAATATAAACGGGTCAGAGCCCGAGATGTGAAAACATTTTAGCAAGTGCATTAAAATGATTAATAATTATAAATGTATTATAACATGATTAAAGTGGAGTCTCACTCTCTATAAAATCCAACTCGCCTCTCAACTAAAGCGCGCACCAAATCATATGCACATTGTGACAACCCGCTCACCAAAATAAGAGGTGGCCAGCCCGATACTCCAATATAGTCGGTATCATGGATGGAATCATTCTCAGCATCACAACAATATACAAAGTATACAGGATAACCACTCCATATTTCAGAAAAAAAACGGGTTGCCAAAAATTTTGGTTTTAAAGTTAAGGAAGGAATTTAAACAACCCAATTTAAAAAGAAAGTGGAAACCCCGGATATATAACATTTCATACATATCAAATATACAATAAGGGACCAAATATGTTTTCTGTCAACAGACTCATACAATAATACTAAACAAGTTTAATAATTTACATATTACATTACATTAGACAACTACAAAAGCTTGGGCCACACGCTCGAGTAAAAGACCCGATCATAGCTAGAATACAAGAATGAAAGTGTCTATACCAAGTATCCTGTAATATTCGCAAAGTATCATGGCTCCCCAAAAACACCGAAATAGGAAGGTCAGATCAGGCATCCTTGCAGCGGAGCACCTGAGCGGATACAAGATGCATGCACAATAAGAAATATGAACGGGTCAGGGCCCGGTTTTATATGATCACTTTAATACCCCGTATTTTTGTGATATTTATTTATGGGATTAATTAAATTAAATGTGTATTAATTGGAAATTAATCCGGATTAAAATACTAGCGAGATGAGAGTTGGTATTTGAATATAATGTGCATATATGATTATACATGAATATTGAATTATGAAATTTGTCGTGAGATTGAAATACGGCAATTTAGAAATTTAGACGCGTGTGACAGTCGCGTCAGGAATATATTATGATAATTAAAAAGTGAATTTTATTTCTATTAACCGTATGGTCGTTTTGAGTGTGCCAACGCGTCCGGAAGGGTCGAAATAGTCAGAAAACACTAGCCGGGAGTTTGGTTTGGGTACCGGGGCATTTTTAGGCCATACCGGCAACGTATAAGGGTAGTTTGGTAATTTTGGATTTTTGGGAATTAAAACCTACGAAAATTGGGAATTAATATCTGATTTGGCAATAACCCACTAATCCCACTAATAACCAAATAGACTACGGAGGTTATTGAAATTTGTTCCAAAGAGTTTCTAAAGAACAAACCCTAGCCACCATTGACTTTGGAGAAGAAAAGCTTGGAGAGAGAGAGAGAGGAGGAATTCGGCAGAAGAAAGAGAGAACCATTCTTCAGAAATTCGTCATCAAATCAGAGATTCAAATAAGGCAAGTGATTTAATTTCGTTTTTATAGAGAATGCTTCTTCCATGCGTAGGAAATTCAATTTAATTGTATTGTTCTTGGGGGTTAATGAAAAACCCATTTAAATTGGAAGTAGAAATTTCATTTTGATGAGGAATCGCATGTAGATTGGTATTTAGATGTTTATTCTGATGATATTATAATTTGGATGAAACAAAAACGGATTTAATTTAGGCTCTTTGATGATTTATAAATTCTAGGGTTCATGTTCTTAAAATTGGGGGAAAATATGAAGAGATTTGATAATTGAATGAGGTTAGAATGAATTAACCCCACAAATCATGTTAGTATATGACCTAAATATTTTTAGGAGTGATTAGAGACTTTAAACAATCATTGGATTAATGTTTAGATGAGATTACAAGTGAAGAAAATTGGAAAAACGAGATAGGAATTTCTGGGCTCGAATCTGGCCACTCGTTAGAAGACCTGCCCAGGTCGTTCGAACGAGCTCGTTCGAACGAGCTTTTAACGAGTTGACAGTTTGGGTTCTAACGAGAGGGATGTTCGTTCGAAGACTTTCGTTCGAACGAGATCTCGTTAGAAGGCCCAGTTCATTCGAACGAACTCTCGTTCGAACGAGACTTCTAACGAGTTGACAGTTTAGGTTTTTTAGCCTGTTTTGATCCCGAGTGTCCCGTAACCTTGTGTATATGTAGAGATAACCTTCCCTTGATGATTAATTGTTACATTTGGGATGTTTGGGATATAATGAGGAGTCAAACCTAGAAGTGTAGTTTGAACCTAAGGGAAAATATGAAGTAGGACGTGAGTGTCTATTACGTTGCGAGAACTATAGACGGCCTAATTTATTATATTAACCGGGAACATATAAATTGTGTAGTATTATATGTCAGTACAAGAATGAGAAGTGTACCTCCAATATATTATGGTAATTACTAAGAGGTGTGCCTACTTAGTATATGTATTGATTTTATGTGTATGACATACCTACCATACATGCTATCATGGGAGGTTTACGTTCGCTTAGGGCCTTCTAATCCTTGTGTTTCCCGGATTTAGATTGGTTACCTCGATGAACATAGGTCAAAGAAGGACTTATTGGGATGTTAATAAGTCTGCTGATCGTGGGAGCGCAGGTATGTGCGTGACCCATGTGATGTGACTGTGTTCGCCTCCATTATTTGTGATGTTGTTGTCTGAGAACGATTCCTGCGAGATTCGGAATACGTGAACCTTATGTACGTGATGTACCGGGATGGATAGCAGAGTATGTGTGCACCGCAGCTTAGTCTCGGGGTGCTTGTATTATATATTTATGATGTGAATAATATACACTTAATTAATGGGAACTTTCATGATTGGTATTGTGAATAATATTATGGTAATGTTTTGAGAAAACAACGGGTTAATTGATAGTGAATGGTATTACTAATTGAGAATCTGAGTTTAAGTAAAGCCCTCTATTTATTTGATAATGCTAGAATGTAATATGGGAATCGAGTAGTAAGGGGTAGAACTTATTACGGTTTGGTTAGATATGGATGTCTTATAGATGGGTACGGTACGTTAGGAGTGCACATGTAGTCGAGAGGTGAGAATTTCATGTGAGTGCACGTCCTAACATGTATTTTGCATTTAATGTTTTAATGTTATTAAAACACTTGTTGTTTTTAAAATGATTTCCACTTTCGGGCTCTGACCCATTTGCTTTCAAATCTATTTTTTTGTAAAAACATTTTAGGTGCCCAGCCACAAGGACACCATGCTTAGGATTCTCATTCAGGTGACGAGCTGTAGCTGTTTGTGGAAGTTACAAGACTTTGCTTGTAGACGCATCATCTATCTTGACTCGATATTCTCCAGTTATCAGTTGTAGGGCATGTCGCCCATTTCTTTTAGAGACATTTCATTTATTTCAGTTATTCAGACTTCTGGCATGTAATTATTCAGGATTCAGACTTGTCGTATTATTTTTCAGTTGTGGGATTGTTGTGAGGAGTTTTTCCTCCGGATTTATATTTATGTTGTTGGTTTTTCATTACTTCATTATAGTGAATGGTTGTAATTCTTTCATTATTCTTTTACTGCATGTTAATCAGACTTAACTTAAAATTTGGCACTTACTTTTTAAATACTAGGTGGTTAGTAATTATTAAAATGTTTTCGACAGTGATGCTATTAACTGAACCAACTTGGCATTTTGTATCGATTTAATAAAGGAGTAGCTACCCGGTATTTAATTAGTCGGGGTGTCACAATCACCAGATGAATAAAGAGTATGACAATTATGAATGATAAATCATGAATAATAAAGATATGAATATACCTACACAATTTAAAACATAAGCTAAGATGATTTAATTAATCGTAAATCTAATTAAGTTAAGAATAATTAACATTAATTAAAAGCTTCATCAAGTACACTGATTCGGTTCATAGTTCCATTGCTTATTAGGAATTATAATCATAAGTATATGCGCTATGTGGCATTTCATTCCTTAGCAGGAATATCATCATTATCATGCTCTTTATGGCATGTCATTATGCTCTTTATGGCATTTCATGATCCATCAAGTCCCACTTGATACAGAATAGTTATATTCATATACATATAACGATTCTAAGACCGCCCCTCCGAGTTTCTCCCCTGGACGCTCCCCTAAATGACCATCATCATCCAGGGGCCTATCAAACAAGGCAGCCTGGGCACCTATAATGCAAGATGTCGGGAAGCGGCCATATGCCTGCGGGATAGTAAAGACCAGAATCGGAATCTCCTACCCAGCGCAGTAAACATCACATAATCGCCCATATGGCCTAGGACTATATCCACCCTACATTCATTAGCCATGGGGCATCACCAAGCGCGCTAACTTCCCTTATGATGTCATTTAGAGAGGTGTGTTTAAATAAATTCGCATTTACCATATTCATGATTAAGTAAATTATCATTTACCATCATTATTACCATTTCCATTTCATTTTCAATTCCATTTTACAATGTATGTTTCATTTTATTTGAAACCATAATCATATACATTATGTAAATAATTCACCTTTTATCCGGAGCCATACTTAATACATCTTATCGTAGCAACCTCGATGAATAAATAAACTTTTAATCTGCTCTCCCAAGATTCGTTTGTGAAGTTATTATAAACCATCAAGACTAACGCAGTTCAATTGAGCTTCTAAAGTCTCCCAAACATCACTCTACATCTCCTAGTGTCATAACAATCAACTAGAAGAAAAGAATGCCCTAACATCAATTGGCACATCCCCGAAAAAGCCTCCACCTAACACATTCCTAGTCTAGGGTAGTCACCCCACTCATCTAGGACTCTAGAAATCTAAGTTTACTTCATACAAGAAGATTCCTAGGTCCTAAGCCTAAGGAAAAAGGGATAAAAATTGAGTTGGAAAAATCAACTCAAAACAGCGGGGTCCGAATTAATTCGCCCCATAAAGCGAATTGATTCGCTAAAAAACCAAATCGATTCGGAAGATGAATCCAACATTCTACATCAGCCGAATCGATTCGGCCTTAACCCGAATCGATTCGGGTTCGCAGACCTGTACGATGACCCCTTAGCGAATCGATTCGCCCTACGGGCCGAATCGATTCGCCCCTGCAGAAGGGCCAAGAATGGGGCTACGGGTTATGAACCCTAATTTTTCCCCAAAACTCAAATCTCTTCCATTTTTACACACATCAACCAACATTTATCTAACCAAAATCACCCTACATGGTTATTAACTACTATAATCCACAATTTCATCAACATAAACCATGATTAGGGCTAAATCACCACAAAATCCACAAAATCCACAAAACCCATATTTGTTCATTTGATCTCATTACACAACTATCAATACAATTTATGCATCTTAAATCATATATTAGCAAGTAGAAAACTTGCCTTAAAGTTGGAATCTCAGATTTCTTTGTGGTAGATGCAATCCCAAGATTCAATCTCCAATTTCTCTCTTCTTTCTCCTCTTTTCTCTTCCTCTCTCTCTCTCTCTCTATGTTTGATAACACACAAATGGGAAATGAAATAAGATGCAAGACTTAAATCGTGTCTTAATTCTAAAACTCCCAACTTAAATGGTTAATACCTCATTAAAATAGCTCCCAAATACGCATTTAAGTTAAAACCAGTCAAAAGTGCCCGAAACCTAAAAATACAATATGGCACTTATTTTGACTGTCTCGCACATTCCGGGACTGACTACGCCCTCTAAAATGGCATCCGGCAATTTTATAGTTCACTTTAAGTTTCGATTTCATTTAAACCATAATGTCATTTAAAGCACATGACACTATAAAACATGCAGCTGGACGATATTTACTTACACATACAGTAAATACGCAACATCCCAGTAAATATTAACTTTCAACTCAGTAAATTAATATTTACTCCAGTTCTAACATTTTATACAATTACTTTATGCAGTAAATAAATATAAAATGAGCCTCCTAAAAGTGAGGGTTGTTACATACTCCCCCCCTATGAGGGAATTTTGCCCTCAAAATTCAGGCGTACCCTAATTGCATAAAGGGTATACTATCCTAAACCATCGTGCAATCACTCTAACCCAACCCCTCGTCGTGTGGCGTCCCAGATGGACTCGGACTAAGATTGTCACTATCGATCTTAGTCTACATCCTTTGTGCTTTAATATAGCACCAAATTGTTCATCACGAACTATCGATCCTATCGTCCTACGGCGGAAGACGATACCTACATGACTAGGCGCAAACCACCTTACTTCCCAAATCACATGACATCCCACCTCGGGGATACCTACACCAGCGCTAAATGGCTTAATCCCAACACTACTAAACTTCTCTACGCATAGGCGTATCCCTTCAAAGTATATGGCTCAAAAGCCCAATCCTTAAAGAAGTGTTCCGAGACCACTCCAAGTCCAAGGAACCTATTGTTCGCTGGTCTCATCCAATGAGTATACGAATTACTCAACCGGCTGCACAAGGCCAGTCACGGTGCCACACCTTAGAAAATGGTCTGAGTTATTGTACGGGAAATTTCTATCCACTCTATGCTACTATTCTCATACATCCATTTAGCTTAAGGAGAACATTCAAGATATGCCCTTCGACATTAGGTTAACTTCCTCTATTCGTTCATCCACTTTAGGGTGGTAAAATACACTCCATATCCATACGGTTCCCATTACTTCGTGGAAACTTTACCAAACCTTCGACACGAATATCTAGTTTTGGTCCACCACTATTGTTAAGCACTTCACACGGTTTTACCACCCCTCCCTAAAGGGCGGGGCATACTCCTTTACATTAAGTCTGCCCATAATGGCCGGAAAAGTAATGATTTGGTCGAACGATCAACAATTTTCTCAGATAGGATCATGACCATTTCGATGCTGGCAATTCAATGAAGACGTCTATGACTATACCCTTCTTCGTTCCACCACTACTCTCTTCACACGAGTGGGTGAAATGGTCAGTCACAGACATGAATACTCTTGCTCTAAAGTCTTCCCAGTTATGCTCGTTCAATATGGCTTTCCATGCCATCACAAATTTTCCAACGGGTTTTCTACTAGACGTATTTATTACCCCAATCGCATTCCCTTAGCTAATAGGAATATCCAATTGATAGTTCTTTTATGAGCCTCAAACACCCATTATGTTCCTCCCACAACCAATTGCAATAACTTGTTGCTAGCGAGAAAGACCAAATTTCCCGCCCAGGAAGTAGTGCCCCCGTTCCTTTAAGGCGATTACTACCGCGATGAATTCTAAATCAAGCATGGAATAATACTTCCCCCAAGGCTCGAGTTTGTAAGACGCATAAACAATGGGTCCATGGTCCCGTATTACTACTTCCCATTCCTGGCAGAGACTTGTTCGTTAAACCCACCCTCGAGCTTAACAACATGGGCGCAGGGGTAAGAGTCAACTCATCCTTTTACTCCCAAAAGTTAGGTTACCAATGTAACCTCTATCTTAGAGAGGCCTTGTCTCCTTCGGCCCAACTTTTCGAATCACTCTAGATTTCATGCTTCTCGTTTCTATGGACCTAATCCCTCTTAGAGTTAACCCACAACCTATTCGGGGTCAACTCCCTACAGCCTTACTAAATCGACGTCACATGCCCTAAAGGCTTAACGTCCTAATAATCCTAAGGTCGTTATATATAAGGACATTTTTGTCCATTATCAATTTGTTATGTCGCACGCCATTACACCGTTGAAGAAATTCAAGATTCCTATAGTCATCAACATATCCGAATATCAAAAGAAGAAGAGGAATCAAAGTCTGACAGGCCGGACCGGTCCGCCCAGAATAAAAGAATCGATTCGCCTGCGAACCGGTCCGCCTGCTGAAAAGCCAGTACACCACGAACCACAAGCGAACCAAAGAAGCCTAAAATAAAAAGAACTGATTCGCCTACCCGGACCGATCCGCCTCAGACCCGGACCGGTCTGCCTGGGATAATCTCAAACAGATCGTGCAGAGATTTTTTAGGCCATGTTATTCCTTTATAAACCCACTACGGGAAGAGGTTTTCCAAGACTTCCACACACGATTTTCAGAGCACAAAAAACTCTAAGTCTTCACCTATTGAGTACCAAGACTCTAGGTTTTTTGATTCACACAAATTTCCAAACACTTGTGAATCTCTTTGCAACCCAGGAACACACTTTTGCTGTTCAAACCATTGTGGAGAAGACCGTTCTTCTTCTTCATTGCAGACCTACTGGAAAGGGATAACTCCAGCCGCCGACTACAGAATCCGACACCTGAGGGTAATTCTTAGTCACTTGTATTTTCATTGTAATCTGAAATTGTACAGTTACAATATTATAATGAAAATAAATGGTTTTGCCCCTTTGGGGGATTTTTCCTCACAAGCATCTGTTTGAATGTTCTTGCTTAGTTCATTATCTTATTCAATCACATACTGTTGTCTGTTTAATGTTTGTTTGGGTTAAAAGGTGTTTAATATATAATTTGCTCATTTGAACGCAAGCGCATACGTTCTCAAATTGGTATCAGAGCAGGTTACGCTAATCTATCGCGTATTCCTATTTTTCGCAAAATTTTTCTAAGATATCAATTTTCTGAAAAAAATGATTTTTGAAAAAGTGCGTGTTCAAATGGAGAAGTTATATAATAAAATGCCAGTTTTTGACGGGACAAACTATGCCTATTAGAAAGCTCGTATGAGATCTGCATTAAAAGCCATTGATGAACGTGTCTAGATTTTGGTTGAAAGAGGGTGGACTCCTCCCTCCGTGACTGTTGATAATGTGATCAACTTGAAGCATGTCACTTCCTGGACTGAAGAAGAATTTAAATGGTCATCTTTTAATTCTAAGGGTCTAAGTGTTATTTCTGGGTCTGTCACACCTGATGAGTTCAAACGCATAATGACGTGCACCACATCAAAAGAGGCATGGGATGTCTTCAAACTCACCCATGAAGGAACCAATGTTGTAAAAGAGTCTAAATTGCAAAATTTAACAACTCAATTTGAAACCATCACCATGCATGAATCTGAATGCTTTGATGAATTTTATGATAGACTTTCTGACATTGTGAATACTAGCTTTAATCTTGGTGAACATATTCCTAATGCTAGAGTTGTCAAAAAGATTCTGCGTTCTTTGCCTAAGCATTTTATCCCTAAAATCACTGTGCTAAATTATATGGGTAATTTAAATACGCTAAAATTGGAAGAACTTGTAGGAGATTTGAAAACATATGAAATTGATATGTTCCCTAAAACTGTTAAATCTAAAGATAAGGGAATTGCACTTGAGGCCCAAGAGAGAAGGAGTGAGGGGTCGGCTAGAAAGAGGGTATAGTCATCTAGAAAAAGAGAGACTGACACCTCTGATTCTGGGTGTGATTTTGACTTAGATGATTTAGCTCTTTTTGCAAAAAAATTCAAGAGGATTCTCAAATTTAAGAAAAATGGCAATTTTAAAGATAAAAAGAAATTTGAGAAAAATAAGTTTGAAAAGAAAAATGAAAAAGATTCCAAAAATCCTCCTAAGAAAGAAAGTGAGAGATTCTTTGGGTGCGATAGTAGGGGTCATAGAGACTTTGAGTGTGCCACTCGTCTGAATAGAGAGAAAGGAAAAGCTGTCCTTAATGCTACTCTTAGCAACGACAGTGAGGTCGAGACGGTGGATTCAGGAGATGAGTCACCGCATGAGTGTAACTTCACCGCATTTATTGCCAGTCAAGTGATCACTCCTAGTTCTCTTCACGACGATGAGGATGATGCTTTACAGGGACACCTCGATAGTGAGATCAATGTGAGTGAAGGGGAGGATGACTCAAGTGAGAGCGAGAGTGATATTCAACGCGCCTACGCTGAGTTATATTCTGAGTCATTTAAAACTAAAAAGCGAAACAAAGCGTTAGTCCTTAAGATCACCGGCTTAGAGGAAGAATTAAAAAGAGCAAGAGAGAGAGAGAGCCATCCACCTTCACCGCCCTGAGAGAGAAAGAATCTGCCTGTGTCGAGAAAGAGAGTTTGTTTAGAGAGAGAGAGAGTGTTTTTGAGAAAGAGAGAGGGGACTTGACTAAACAAGTGGCTAGCCTTACGAGTCAGCTCCATTCCTTCGTGGAGACTCAGAAGAAACTTGAAGCCCTTGTTGCCCAGCTGACTCATGATCTTGAGAAAGCACGGGAAGTCAAGGTACAAATCGAGGACAGATCCGGGAAAATGGGAAAGATGCTCCTCGGCCCCGCTTTAGGTTTTGGTGATCGGCAAGGAATTGGTTATGATGGTGCCTCCACGTCCCAAATTGCCCCTGTACTAGTTCCTGTGTTTACTATGACTCCTTATGGCCATCGTCAAAAACCTCGAAGGAGAGTTTGACCAAGAAAGGCAAACCAAGGTCCGCCTTTGACTGTGTTCTTTTGTACTTATTGCAAAAGAAAAGGCCACCTTAGGGAGTTTTGCTATAGCATGGGTCGGACACAACGTACTACTGCTCCACCACGTCATACTGATGAGTTTTCTAGTCTGAGAGAGCAAGTTGAGTTCTTAACTGCCACATCTCAGAGTTTGATGGAAGAATTCCGACGGATGTCTCTGCCGTTAGTGAATGCTTCTCACATTCCAGCTAAAAACAACAACAAAGGCAAACAAAAGGTCATCTCTTCTTGGGTACCTAAGAAAGATAAAAAGTCCTTCGTTGTTCATGTTGCTCTCAAAGCACACAATACCTCATAGTGGTATTTTGATAGTGGGTGCTCCAGACATAGGACAGGTGATGCCTCATTTTTTACGACTCTTGAGGATTATCAGGATGGCAGAGTCACCTTTGGAGATGGGAGCAAGTCTAGCATTATAGGACGTGGTACTGTCGAGTTACCTGGATTCCCGAAGCTAGAAAATGTTTTATACGTCAAAGGTTTGAAAGCAAACCTTCTCAGCATTAGCCAGCTGTACGACACTGACTTTGTAGTAAAGTTTGACCGGGACGCGTGTAAAGTCTACAATCAAGCCTGTAAACTTTTGATGCAAGGGGTGAGGACCGAGGATAATTGCTATGGGACTGAGCCCACGTCCTCACTTGTCTGCAACAGCGCCACAGTCACTCCTATGGATCTGTGGCACCAACGTCTAGGTCACGTGAACGTTAGAGATCTCAACCGCTTAGCTAAAAAGGACCTAGTACGTGGCTTACCATCTCTTGGAAATTCAACTTCGACCGTTTGTGGACCCTGTCAGATGGGAAAACAAATTTGTAGTCCCCATAGGAATTTGCATTCCATTACCACCTCTCGTGTTCTTGAGTTGATTCACATGGATCTTATGGGTCCCACTTGTACTGAGAGTCTAGATGCTAAGAGGTACATCCTCGTTATGGTAGATGATTTCTCTAGGTACTCCATTGTGGGTTTTTTGAGAGAGAAATCCGATGCTGTAGAATTTTTAACGACCAAGTGTCGTGTCCTGCAAAATCAACATGGTGTCACTATTAATAGGATGCGTAGTGACAATGGCACTGAATTCACAGAAGCAAAGGTAGATCTTTACTGTGATAGCCTCGGGATCAAACATGAGTTTTCTGCTGTGAGAACTCCTCATCAAAATGGGATTGTTGAGAGAAAGAATAGAACGATCCAAGAAATGGCTAGATCTATGCTTCTAGGTCCTAAAGTTTCTAGGAGATTTTGGGCAGAGGCATTGTCTACTGCATGCCACATGGTGAATAGGGTTTATTTGCGTCCACAGACACTTCAGACTCCTTATGAGTTGTGGACTGGCAAGAAGCCCAACCTGGCATATTTCCGTGTTTTGGGGAGTAAATGCTACATCCTACGGGATAGAGAGCAATTAGGAAAGTTCGACTCCTGGAGCGACGAGGGAATATTTCTAGGATGAGCGTATCGAGTTTTTAACCTGAAGAGCTCTAAGGTTATGGAATCAATAAACGTTACCGTGTAAGATGACGAACCTCCGATGGTTATTGATCCTAACTTTCAGTGTGAGGATGAGGATTGTTCTGACACTGATTTACCTGTTCCTCTCTCACACTCTGTGGACCCTACTCTTGTGCTAGGGGACACACCTGCTTGGGTTCGCAAGAGTCATGACCCGTCTGCCATTGTTGGTGATCCCACTCTAGGGGTCAAGACTCGTGCTCAGCTAGAGAATGTTGTTATCCATCTTTGCTACACGTCCAAAGTCGAGCCCAAGAACCATAAAGAAGCACTCAAGGATGAACACTGGGTATCTACTATGCAGGATGAGTTGCTTCAGTTTAAAAAGAACAATGTCTGGGAACTAGTCCCCCGACCTAGTGAGACTAATGTGATAGGTACCCGGTGGATTTTTAAGAACAAAATGGATGAAAATGGTACCATAATCAGAAATAAGGCTAGGTTGGTCGCTCAAGGCTACACACAGATAGAGGGTGTAGACTTTGGGGAGACATTTGCTCCTGTTGCGAGGCTTGAGTCCGTTCGTCCTCTGCTCGTCGTCGCATGTCATGTGCGCTTCAAGTTATATCAGATGGATGTCAAGAGTGCCTTTCTGAATGGCATTCTACAGGAGGAGGTTTATGTGGAACAACCAAAAGGGTTTGAAGACCCTTAGCACCCGGAGCACGTCTACTATCTGAGGAAAGCCTTATATGGTTTGAAGCAAGCACCCCGTGCTTGGTACGAGAGGATTACTTCCTATCTCTTAGCTCGTGGCTTCAAGAGAGGGGGGGTAGATATGACGTTGTTCGTTAGGAGAGATGACGATGCTATTTTTGTTGCCCAGGTCTATGTGGACGACATAGTCTTTGGATCCACATGCTCCCAGCATGCTCACCACTTTGAGGAGGAGATGAAAAGTGAGTTTGAGATGAGCATGGTTGGTGAGCTTACATTCTTCCTTGGTCTCCAGGTTCGTCAACTAGAGGATGGGATGTTCATCTCTCAATCCAAGTATGCTAGAGACCTAGTGAAGGAATTTTGTTTAGACTCTGCTAAGCATGCTCGTACACCTATGAGTACCACTACCAAGCTTAGTAAGGACACTTCAGGCAAGGACGTAGAGCAAACCTTATATCGGAGTATGATCGGTAGTCTTCTCTACTTGACTGCCAGTCGTCCCGACATCGCCTTTAGTGTTGGAGTCTGTGCGCGATATCAGGCATCCCCAAAAGAGTCACATTTACTTGCTCTAAAATGTATTATTAAATACGTGAGTGGGACTCTCTCATACGGTATTTGGTATTCCTTTGATACCGATGACCGTTTGTCCGCCTATTCGGATGTCGATTGGGCCGTGGATGTAGATGGTTGTAGGATCACTTCTGGTGGGTGTTTCTATTTTGGTTCTGCTCTTGTCTCCTGGCTGAGCAAGAAGCAAAATTCCATCTCTTTGTCCACTGTGGAGGCTGAGTACATAGCCACCGGGAGTTGTTTCACCCAACTCTTGTAGATGAAGCAAATGTTGGAGGATTATGGGATTTCACAGGACACCATGATCATTTCTTGTGATAACACGAGCGCAATCACATATCCCACAATCCCGTCCAGTATTCGCGCACAAAGCGCATCAGGATACGTGAGCACTTTATTCGTCAATTAGTTGAGGAGAACACTATATCCCTGAGTTTTTTTCCCACCGACCGTCAGTTAGCCGACATTTTCACAAAACCTTTAGATGCCCTTAGATTTGAGAGTCTTAGGAAGTCTTTGGGGATTTGCACAATTGATTGAGGGGTTGGTCTATGACTAGAATAGGATGCTTCTTCATGTTCATATCATACGATTCCTATTGCTAGTCTGTTTTATTTGTACCATTTCTTAGTTGTACAGCTATTTATTTATTTTTTTATTTTGCTTTTTATATTTCTTTTAAAAAATACAAAAAGATTTTCTTTTATATTTTTTAAGAAAAGCACAAAAAGATTTTATTTTGATAAAATTTTTTTGAAAAAGCCCAAAAAGCTTTTTGTATTTTTATGCAACTTTTATGGATGAACACTTAAGATAGCCAAGTTACACATTCATTCCATTTATCCATGTGACTGTTTGATAGAGATTTTAGACGCTACATCATTTCATCCATGTGCTTTACTTAGTATGGAGTCTTTGAGATGTAATTAGTGATATCTTCCTACATGTTTGACTCATATATCCTTTATTGCACACATGCTCGGCTATATTTGATTATTGCACTTGTCTATCTCATATTGGCTTGAGTTTTTCCATCTCAATCCTATCTATACAATGTACAATATGCGATAAAACTTGACAAGATTGGAATGCATGTAAAAATCATTTTTGTGAGACTATGTGTTTTTGTATAATGGGGAGGGGCTGCGAAAGGTAATCATCTATCCTTTGCGCAAAAGCCACCGTTAGAAAGGACCTAAAAAATGGAGGAATTTTAATATCCGAGGTCCAAAGAGGTTAAAAGAGCCCGAAAAAATTTAAAAGCAATAACAAGCACTTCATGCCAAATATGGGCCACTTAGGTTTCACCATCAATTCTCCAAAGTTTGAGAATTTAGAATGCCTCTATTCAAAATTATATCTGAGGGAGTTTGATTGGAGAATTTAAACGGGTTTGCACTTCCTTGAAAGTCCTAAAAAAGCATAAAATCGTTTTGGACGTTATTGGTGTGAAAATCACTTTGAGCTTTGATTTGTTGATTTGATTGAGTCAATATCTTATATTGTCATTCTTTTACACCAAAGGACTCATTTGAGTTCATTCGCTAGGAGTATCCAATATTCATCGTGCACATATGTCATGTTTGTATGCATTGATTTTCCTATCGAATTTGATCACACCACTTCATTTACGCTATCATCGACTTGGTTGTTTTTGTGTTCATTCATGGTGTGATTTTATCCTAGTGACACCCCGCACTTGCTTATTTTGCTTTATTTCTCTCATTTGTCTATTTGGGGACATCATAAAAAGGGGGAGAAAGAATTATCATATTTTGGGGGAGTTTTGTGTTTTTGAGATTTGATACAACATGCTTTCTTCATTTGATATCTCATTTCAAACTCGATACGTCACTTGGTATTTTGTCTTTTCTCATGTGTGTAGGTACTACATGGATTATCATTAGATTGCACACCCTGATGAGAAAAGTGTTGAGATTCCTGAAGAGTTGAAGAGCAAACGTTGAAGTCTTATTCAATTGTATCTTTCCAGTTTTGGGTTCATGGAAGGGTAGATTTGTATAATCATTTTTAGTTGTTTGATAATTCGAATTTGGATGTTTGTTTTTATGTATGTACCGGCATAGACATAGGGGGAGATTTGTAAGGACATTTTTGTCCATTATCAATTTGTTATGTTGCACGCCGTTACACCGTTGAAGAAATTCAAGATTCATACAGTCATCAACGGATCCGAATATCAAAAGAAGAAGAGGAATCAAAGTCTGACAGGCCGGACCGGTCCGCCCAGAATAAAAGAACCGATCCGCCTCATACTCGGACCGGTCCGCCTATTGCAAAGCCAGTAAACACCGGACCCCAAGCGAACCGAAGAAGCCTAAAATAAAAAGAACTAATCTGCCTACCCGGACCGATCCGCCTCAGACCCAGACCGGTCCGCCTAGGATAATCTCAAACAGATCGTGCAGAGATTTTTTAGGCCATGTTATTCCTTTATAAACCCACTACGGGAAGAGGTTTTCCAAGACTTCCACACACGATTTTCAGAGCACAAAAAACTCCAAGTCTTCACCTATTGAGTACCAAGACTCTAGGTTTTTTGATTCACACAAATTTCCAAACACTTGTGAATCTCTTTGCAACCCAGGAATACACTTTTGTTGTTCATACCATTGTGGAGAAGACCGTTCTTCTTCTTCATTGCAGCCCTACTGGAAAGGGATAACTCCAGTCGCCGACTACAGAATCCGACACCTGAGGGTAATTCTTAGTCACTTGTATTTTCATTGTAATCCGAAATTATATAGTTACAATATTATAATGAAAATAAATGGTTTTGCTCCTTTGGGGGATTTTTCCTCACAAGCATGTGTTTAAATGTTCTTGCTTAGTTCATTATCTTATTCAATCACATACTGTTGCATGTTTAATGTTTGTTTGGGTTAAAAGGTGTTTAATATATAATTTGCTCATTTGAACGCAATCGCATACGTTCTCAATATACATACATCCTAGTCGAGTCGTATACATATAATACTAAGTATATCCCTAATGCCCAAGACCTTTCTCAACTTCCGACATTCGCTTGGTGTCATGCGTGGGACATCTCGTCGAAGCGAAATCCAAATAAGGAACCCTCCCGTTACACTACTACCTCGCATCGTCGGTCATCAAGATATAACGGTCTAAGACACATGATCGGGACCGGTAAAATTCTAACTCACAGCCCTACTAATAAGATTCTACTTCTATGTCTTACCATACTAAAAATTTAGAATTTGAACAAATCGAACATTTACTTTCTGTAAAGTCTTTCAAATATATATCCCGTTACATACACAACTTTCTAAATAGCCTTCTTATCAAGGCATAACCCGAAGTCTCAATTTGACTTCCTATCTCAGTCTCCCTCACATCGTTCAGAGGAGAGAACTATATACAGTGCTTCTATCTCGTACTTTAGTTGCCCTTAATCACTCAACTACATGATTCTTGGCTAAACCTTTCAATCCAACATCTAAAAATAAAATAAAGTAAAATAAGAGAAAGGAAAAGTAGCATCTATCCACTCCCAACGTCGTTAAGGTTCACGCGTGGAGCGTCCCATAAAAGCGGAATCCAAACAAGGAACCCCTCCTATGCATTACTACTTAACCTTGTTGGTCGTGGAGATAAGTCATAACAACCACATACAATGCAAATGAACAATCAAACATTCAAGCAAGATAACATAACAATTAACGAAAATATCCTACCTATCTCTAACCACCCCTATAAAGTCTCAACCTGTATCCAGGAGAGATATTATAAGACAATTAGTTCCATCCTGAAACTAGAAGTAAGATAGCCTCGCAATTTATTTGCTTGCTATCACACCAAACAAACCAAAATATCTTTACTAGCATAATGCCCATACACATTTAACATATTATCACTCGCCTCATAACGAGAGAAGAAAACATGAAACTTCCCTACCACGGAAGTCATATAGTTACTCTATCTATAGTAGTGTCGATACTACCACAAGCTCAATATACACACCTTATTCTAGAGTAAACACAATACTGCATGATCTTATCATGGGGGATGTACCACCTACTACAAAGGTGGAATTCCCACCAACATTCTTGCTAATCACTCCGGGTTAATACTAATGGTTCTCAGACACCGTATTCGAGTCTTATCCGAACCAATATTACTTTCATCATCACCCCGACTAGGCGTTTTATCTTGGCCCTTGTCCTCTAATCAACAGAATTAAAATGAGAGGTTCTAGACTCTACGTCACAATAGCCCGCGTAGTTCCTTTATCTTCCTCAACAAAAGAGAACACGCTACCGGCCTCCCCTTCCTTAGTTCAATGAAACCTCCCCGGGTGGATATCCACCAATGGGGTTTCATGAACACCGTTCCTTCAGAAGTGTTAACAACACTTATCCTGGAACCTATCATTCCACTGAAGGACTCTTTTTTCCTTATACCAACTTTATTTTGGTGCACGACCTCCCTAACCGTAGAACTCATTATTCAATATCGGCCTCCGACCGAACCTCGTGTGAACATTTGAGGATCTACCTTCTCCTCATTCCAGTTATCCTAGAGAAACTCGTTGTTGAAAATGTCCATCGGGTTTCTCCATGGGCAAAACTTCCCACACCCACAAATATGGTGACTACATTCCCACCATTTCAACACTACTCCTACGGGTGAAGTATTTTCCTCCATCCTTTTCCATCTGGGCAACTATTATACCCTTCTCTAAGCTAAAACTCCCGGACCTTATACTTCTACCAAATGAGGATGCATCTCCTCCTTCTTACCTCACATATGGCTCTTATCTTGGGCTTGCTTGGAATCCCAAGCTTAGAACCACTCTATGCTTCTAGTGGTACTTGGAAAACTACATCTACTGAAATTAGTAGCCGCGGTAGCAAGATAAGAAAATGCTACAAAAGGGAGCGACCTCCAAAGCGGTCCTCATCTCAGACCATAACTTACAGCTCCTGACGCCTTCAACACAACCTTCTCTGGCGTCCTTATTCAATCGACCTACGAATCTCACATGAATGCGCAAACGATTTTATGGGTTCTACCTCGTGGCAGAAGAGCAAAATCTCGCCAGAGAATTCAATGATCTTAATCCTAAGGATCTATGTCCAATCAAAAGCAATGCTGAAAGTGTAAATCGATCACACAGACTCCTAAGGACTCTATAACCTGATGCTCTGATACCATCTGTGACAACCCGCTCACCAAAATAAGGGGTGGCCAACCCGATACTCCAATATATCCGGTATTATGGAAGGAATCATTCTCAGCATCACAATAATATATAAAGTATACAGGATAACCACTCCATATTTCAGAAGAAAAAAAACGGGTTGCCAAAAATTTTGGTTTTAAAGTTAAGGAAAGAATTTAAACAACCCAATTTAAAAAGAAAGTGGAAACCCCGGATATATAACATTTCATACATATCAAATATACAATAAGGGACCGAATATGCTGTCGGTTAACAGACTCATACAATAATACTAAACAAGTTTAATAATTTACATATTACATTACATTAGACAATTACAAAAGCTTGGGCCACACGCCCGAGTAAAAGACCCGATCATAGCTAGAATATAAGAATGAAAGCGTCTATACCAAGTATCCCATAATATCCGCAAAGTATCACGGCTCCCCAAAAACACCGGAATAGGAAGGTCAGATCAGGCATCCTTGCGACGGAGAACCTAAGCGGATACAAGATGCATGCACAATAAGAAATATGAACGGGTCAAGGCCCGATTTTATATGATCACCAGATGAATAAAGAGTATGACAGTTATGAATGATAAATCATGAATAATAAAGATATGAATCTACCTACACAATTTAAAACATAAGCTAAGATAATTTAATTAATCATAAATCTAATTAAGTTATGCAAAAGAATAAGAATAATTAACATTAATTAAAAGCTTCATCAAGTACACTAATTCAGTTCATAGTTCCATTCCTTATTAGGAATTATAATCATAATTATATGCTCTTTGTGGCATTTCATTCCTTACTAGAAATATCATTATTATCATGCTCTTTATGGCATGTCATTATGCTCTTTATGGCATTTCATGATCCATCAAGTCCCACTTGATACAGAATAGTTATATTCATATACATATAACGATTCTAAGACCTCTCCTCCGAGTTTCCCCACTGAGCGCGTCCCTAAATGACCATCATCTTCCAGGGGCCTATCAAACAAGGCAGCTTGGGCACCTATAACGCAAGACATCGAGAAGCGGCCATATGCATGTGGGAAAGTCAAGACCACACCCGGAATCTCCTATCCAGCGCAGTAAACATTACATACTCGCCCATATGGCCTAGGACTATATCCACCCTACATTCATTAGCCAGGGGGCATCACCAAGCACGCGAACTTCCCTTATGATGTCATTTAGAGAGGTATGTTTAAATAAATTAGCATTTATCGTATTCATGATTAAGTAATTTATCATTTACCATCATTATTACCATTTCCATTTCATTTTCAATTCCATTTTACAATGTATGTTTCATTTTATTCGAAACCATAATCATATACATTATGTAAATAATTCACCTTTTATCCGGAGCCATACTTAATACATCTTATCGTAGTAACCTCGATGAATAAATAAACTTTCAATTTATTCTCCCAAGATTCGTTTGTGAAGTTATTATAAACCATAAAGACTAACGTAGCTCGATTGGGCTTTCAAAGTCTCCCAAACATCACTCTACATCTCTTAGTCTCATAACAATCAACTAGAAGAAAAGAAAGCCCTAACATCAATTAGCATATCCCCGGAAAAGCTTCCACCTAACGCATTCCTAGTCTAGGGTAGTCACCCCACTCATCTAGGACTCTAGAAGTCTAAGTTTACTTCATACAAGAAGGTTCCTAGGTCCTAAGCCTAAAGAAAAAGGGATAAAAATTGAGTTGGAAAAATCAACTCAAAACAGCAGGGTCCGAATCGATTCGCCCTAGCGCCGAATCGATTCGCCCTACAAAGCGAATCGATTCGCCCAAAAATCGATTCGGAAGATGAATCCAACATTCTACATCTGTCGAATCGATTCGGCCTTAACCCGAATCGATTCGGGTTTGCAGACCTGTAGGATAACCCCTTAACGAATCGATTCGCCCTAGGGGTCGAATCGATTCGCCCCTGGAGAAGGGCCAAGAATGGGGCTACGGGTTATGAACCCTAGTTTTTCCCCAAAACTCAAATCTCTTCCATTTTTACACACATTAACCAACATCTATCTACCCAAAATCATCCCACATGGTTATTAACTACTATAATCCACAATTTCATCAACATAAACCATGATTAGGGCTAAATCACTACAAATTCCACAAAACCCATATTTTTTAATTTGATGTTATTACACAACTATCAATACAATTTATGCATCTTAAATCATATATTAGCAAGTAGAAAACTTGACTTAAAGTTGGAATCTCGGATTTCTTTGTGGTAGATGCAATCCCAAGTTTCAATCTCCAATTTCTC
The DNA here is from genome assembly GCA_949130495.1 of Sambucus nigra. Taxonomy (NCBI): domain Eukaryota; kingdom Viridiplantae; phylum Streptophyta; class Magnoliopsida; order Dipsacales; family Adoxaceae; genus Sambucus; species Sambucus nigra. The sequence continues at coordinate 459,854,270 of OX422216.1, read as the reverse complement.
TCTTCTTTCTCCTCTTTTCTCTTCCCCTCTCACTCTCCATGTTTGATAACACACAAATGGGAAATTAAATAAGATGCAAGACTTAAATCGTGTCTTAAGTCTAAAACTCCCAACTTAAATGGTTAATACCTCATTAAAATAACTCCCAAATACACATTTAAGTTAAAACCAGTCAAAAGTGCCCAGAACCTAAAAATACAATATGGCACTTATTTTGACTGTCTCGCACATTCCGAGACTGACTACGCCCTCTAAACTAGCATCCGGAAATTTTATAGTTCACTTTAAGTTCCGGTTTCATTTAAACCACAATGTCATTTAAAACACATGACACTATAAAACATGCAGCTAGACGATATTTACTTACACATACAGTAAATACGCAACATCCCAGTAAATATTAACTTTTAACTCATTAAATTAATATTTATTCCAGTTTCAACATTTTATATAATTACTTTATGCAGTAAATAAATATAAAATGAGCCTCCTAAAAGCGAGGGTTGTTACACACATGATCCTCAAATAGCTTCCCAACATTATCTAGGGGCAATCTAATCTAACCTACATCCAAATTTATACTCATTTAAACTTCCATCTAAAGCATAACCTTCAACTTTCGATTCTACCATAATCCCAAAATGCGTCACTTACTTAACATGTAATTATACATATACATATTCTCTTACTAGAATTTCTAAGATTCTAGTTATTGACATAAATGAGTTAATAGCATCTAAATGCTAAGGACTAAACTTCTCCCAATTCCCAATACTGCACTGCGTTTCGTGCCTGGGAGGTCTCGCAAGTGAAATCCAAACAAGGAACTCCCTGATACACTACTCCTTGACAGTATTGATTATAGATATTCATGATGCCCTCAATGCACGACGCATATAGCCCCAATTACTTAATTTACATACATAATTAAACTATTCCCAACTCTCAACAGTGCACTGCGTTTCGTGCGTGGGACGTCTCGCCAAGCGAAATCCAAATAAGAAACTCCCCCGATACACTACTCCTTGACACTGTCGATTGTCGAGATATACTAATATAAATCTGAGTACTAAGGACTAAACTTCTTCCCACTCCCAACATTGCACTGTGTTTCGTGCGTGGGATGTCTCACAAGCGAAATCCAAATAAGGAACCCTCCCCCCCCCCCCCCCCGATACACTACTCCTAGACAATGTTGGTCATTGGGGCCCATTATTCCCTCGGTACCCAATGTAATATATACACATATAGATATATACGTATCATAATCACTTTAATATACTCATCACAATCTAAGTCCGGATAAAATCTCCCGGAATGATATTCAATCATTATTCTTATATCTCTTTACACTAGAGACAGATATATGATATCTCATAATCATATACAAATAATGTACTATTCTTTTTTTTTTGGTTCAATATATAATATAATATTCACACAAGTATAATAATAACCATCCCAGCGAGCTATAACTCAAGGACGTAGTTTCTGAATGCTATCATCTTCCAGGGAATCGCTCACATAACATCCTGGGTACCAACAGTCGGAATCTCACACCGCCTTGGTAAAAAAAAATCACAACGTATGGGAAGCGGTCATAGTTCCTCCCCGAAAGTGAGACAAAACATCCCCACCACGTCTCACCCCTAATAAAAATCACATAATCATAATGGACGCTATGACCTGGGGACTATACGCTCCCTGCTCCTCAAGCCAGGGGCCTCACCCACATCGCGCAACTTCCCATGATAGCATTGAGAGGGTATGCTTCACATAAATATACATATATCATTCACACTAGATATACATATATTATCACATCATATAAATGCATACCATCACACAAGGTATATATATATCGTGCCATATAAGTATACATACTCTTTTTATGCTCGTAAGCGTAAATGAAATAATTTCATTTATATAAGTATATTTTACTCTCGATATACAAACTGTTTCTAACTATCACACTTTCCCACTTTATATACACGATACGATACCTCACTTGAAATTTACTCATCCATCACTTCTATTTGTATGAATAATCTCCCAATTCAATTAGCGTTGAGGATATTCTATATATTCGTATGCACATCGATCAACATTCGTTATTCCCAATTCATACTATGGTTCAATCAATCATATGAACCTTTAACGTTATCCCATTTGTGATTCAACTCAAAATTCAACATCACTAAGTGCATCCTACCTCTCTTTTATAAGCCCATAATTATCGCCAAACAGAAATCTCAATGATAGTGGGCTTCCCCACTAGTCGGTACGATAATCTCCAATCGATATTCTCTCGGAATAGGTCAATATGACCCCAATAATTAATCATAAGGGAAACTCCCTAAAATTCTCCAAAGCATACTTCTCATAGGTTATATAGAGGTTCCCAATCGATAAACCCAAACAAAACGGGACGAAACTCACTCTCGAAAAATCTCACCCAAAACTGCCATGTTTCCGAATCGATTCGGGCCCAATGCGAATCGATTCGCCCCCCAATGCGATTTGATTGGGTCCAAAAGACCTGGGCAACTGTCTTAGGACGAATCGATTCGGCTTTGGGTCCGAATCGATTTGGTCACTCAGACCTTGAAAGATGGAACTTTCTGAATCGATTCGGGTTGGGGGCCGAATCGATTCGGCCTGTTCAGAAGCTACGAAAATGGCTATTTTTATCAAAAGCAAAAAATTCCCCAAATTCATTTTTATCACCTTCTAACCATTTATCTTCAACCCAAACATATATAGAACATCAAAACTCATATATAACCCAACTCAACTAATTATATACCCTCAAATCCATATACACACCTCAAATGCAAGATTTACCCAAAAATCTAGGTTTTGACATTTTAAACCCCAAATCCAAAAATTTATCCACGAATTATGAAATAAAAGATGCACAAGAATTATTTTGCAAGTTTAATCACTTGCCTCAAAGTTTTAGAGGTTGAATCTTCCTCGCAATCACAGATTGGCCGGAATCTCCAAGCTTTTCTTCTCTTTCTCTTCTTCCTTTCCTCTTCTCTCTCTCTCTCTAGGGCTTTCCTCTTTCTCTCAAATGAGAATGACTTCTCACATAGGCCTTTAAGCCTTAAATCCAAGATACCCAACTTTAAATGATAATACACACTTTAAATGACTCGGTTACTCCAATTCAAGCCAAACAAACTTAAAAATTATTTCGGAACCCAAATAAGACTCAAGTACAGTCAATTCGACTATCTCGACCCTTCTGGGATCAACCGCACACTCAGAATCGTCATTTGAATTACTTTCTAATATCCTCGAACTTTGACCTCAATGCCAATTAAATTATTCTCCAATTAAAATCATTTTTTATTTCTCCCAAAAATAATTAATTTATCGGGTGAAAAATCTCGGGGTATTACATAAGATTCCATTGAAATCACGCTTTAGGATTGCGATTTCAAGCTACGTCAATTTTGAATGTGAAGTTGAAATTGTGGTCAAAAATTAAAAATTCAATTAAATTGTGATTGATGACCGCAATTTCATATAAGGCAAATTTTTAATAAAAAATTAATTAATCAATTAATCCAACTTCAATTCGCGGTTCTCAAATGCAATTTCACTATGAAAACTCAGTTCTCAACCATGATTTTAAGAAGTGTAATATTTATTAAATATGTTACCGATTGCATTATTTCTGTTAATATATAATTCACATGATTTTTTAAAATAAAAAAACTCGAGATAATAGGGTCTCAAGTATTAAGATTGAAGAGAGATACAAGATGACTAAAAGATAAGTTATCTAAAGTTATATTCGCAGTTATATAATAGAATATTGCAAATATATATCGCACAAAGTTATTATACATCCATGTCCAAAATATGTTTTCTTATCACTCAACCATGATCAACTTGATTGGCACATGGTACTTTTTGGCATTGACAAAACAACTACGTTCCAATCCGGCTATCGTCTCACTTTTGTAGCAAATAAAAATAAATAAAAATATTAAAAAAAAAAAGAACACATGCTCTTTCATAGTTTTCTCATTAACATGTGGGGTTAAAAATAGTATTGTGCCCCTCTCTTCGTATCAAAGATTTTGTTATGTTTAATCTTTGCTTATCTTTTGTGTATTTTCATGTAAATTGGGAAGACATTCAAGTTTAAATTTAAGAGTTATACCAACATTCGAGACACCAACATCTGAGATGCTCTAAAGCCCCACATTATATATGATTTGGGGAATTTCTATTCATTGCCAATTGATTTTGAGATTGATGCTCCAATAATAAATATGGTATCAAAAGGCTAATAGGGCTACTGGCCCAAATACTTCATGTCACCTAATATAACACATTTATTAGTCCATACCAAGCGTGGAGGCCTGTTGAGAAGATAAAATATTGTATTGGATAATTAAAGCACCCTAATATATAAGAACAAGGGAGCATGTTAAAGCATATTTGAAATTAGCCCTTATTCTATTTTTTATTTGATATTTATTAACATTATTTAATTATTTTACATACTTCTTTATTATATTTATTTCGATGATAATAAACTATATTAAACTCTATTATATGTAATTATATATCATATTCTATTTTTCAATTTACTTTAGTATTCTTGTTTGATATTTTTATTAGTTACATGTTATTATTTGTTTTTATTACAATGTATTATATAAAGTTAGTATATATTATTTTGATTACATATTTGATATTTATTTTAGTTTGTATACATTAACTTCACTAAGTTATGACTTATATAATTAGATATTTTACATTGTACGTGTATTTTATTTTTCACAATACCTTATTATACTATAATTTTATATTTTACATCTTTGTAAACTTCTTATATATATTTAACTTATAATTTTCTAAGAACTTGTAATACATTTTTTACATATCTCTAACACTGAAATTTATATATAATATTTTATAATATTTTTTTAAAAATTTTTGTAATGTTTATATACTCGTACTTATTATTATATTTCTTTATTTTATGATTTTTTATTATTATTAACAACTTTTTATTTTTATTTCCCAGATATGAATTTTATTTTGTATATATTTTCGTTTTTTATTTTTATTTATTTTTATAATTTTCATTTTCCTTGCCACTTTCTTCTCGTCTCTCCTATATACCTCTCCCAATATTTTAACTTTCTCTTCCATCATTTATTACCTTGTCCCCTTCCTCTTCTTTTTTTTCCCATAATCTTCTTTTCACATCACTTACCAATTCTTTTTTATTTAGGGTGTTAATAACATGTGACCTAAGAGCACACACTTAAAACTAAAAAATAGTAAGGACCGATTTTCGATAGATAATTAATACGGCACAGATACTCACGTGAAACTTTCATACTTACTATTTTGAGGCTCAAAGCATGTTCTCTAAGTACAAATGTTATCATTTTCCTTTTATTTATTATCATATGTACATATATATTGATGCATACATACCACCCAACACACATGCCATATAAAGACACCCACATAAGTATATCAATACCTATATCTATATATCTATATTATATAATAAAAACCTTTTTTATTTGTCTACTTTGACTCCGATTTTTTTTATTAATTCATCTTTGTATCTCTAATATTTTTTTGGTCCCAAAACTTATGTCACTCTATTTTTTTTACACAAGTCTCTTATTATTTTACAAATCCATTAATATTGTTCTGTCTGTTATTTTATATATATATATATATAGAGAGAGAGAGAGAGAGAGAGAGAGAGAGTATACTATACTCTTTCATTAATATATATATTTACTTATACAAATAAAATATAATTCATTCAAAAAATCTCGCATATGTTGATTTATACTTGTATTTATTATTTTATGATGTATTCATACATACATACATACATACATGCGTACGTACGTACACAGAGATATCTCTTTTGTCTTGGTAGACTAACTCTCTTTTGCGGAACCTATTTACCTCATAAGTCAGTTAACATCAATTTTTTGGACTCATGCTTTGCAAAAACTAAGTCTTCAAATGGCTATCTAATTAAATGTTCGAATAATTTTACACTTTTTCATTCGGTAACATCAAAGATAACCCATATCATATTTTCAGCTCCTAAAAGTGTTAAAAATTATTTGTAATATACTCAGCATCATACCTCATATTTAGGCTTCGATCTTCACAAAAATTATATCAAAAGACATGCATCTTATTTTCACCATGGGTTCATTTAATAATGCTCTGATGTGCAACAAAATCAGAAGATTTTTTACTCCCAGCGTTGAGATAATTTTAATGATAACAAGAGCATATAAGAAGACATTTTACAAGTTGAAGAACACAACCAAGAACAATCAAGAAAACATTCAACTACTACAAGAAAGACAAAATGCATATACTCTGATTATACTTAAGTATTCTTGCGAGAAATAAAGTCAAATTTAAGTTTGTATTTTTATTAAGTTATCATCCTACAAAAAAATTACTACACACATCTCACAATATTAAAACTAGAATATAAGCTTTCAGTTGTAATTTTATCTTGATTCAAATACACGGTTTGTACCACCCTCAACGAATAATGGTAGTGAAACTCAAGAAGAGGTTGTTCGACTTGAAGAATGGATGTAGGCTCGTCATTTTGAGCCGAACCATTATAAATCATGTGCATTTATTTTTCTGCTATTTATTGCACTTAGTGTGGTTATGTGTTATTTTTTTCAGCCTATACTTTAGTGATTTTAATTATTTTGAAATTACATTTTTATTTAAAATAATTATTAATTATTTTTTTAATTAATTAATTTTTTCAGAATCAAGTTAATTTTTTTAAATATCAAAGTAGTCAAAAAGTTTGTAAAAGCCGAATTCATCCCCCTCACGGGTATTTTTCTAGGAAAAATTAGTATGAGAGGAAGAGTGTAAAATCTCATGATTTCTGGGCCATAAATAACCAGCTTTAAATGAAAAATTGGAAAAATATTTTCTTTGGATTTAATTATTTTGGCAATTAAAATTATTGGTTGATATATATATATATAACGTTTTAAGTGAAATTTTAATGGGGATATAAATTAGGAAGTTTTAACATTTTATATAAAATTGTGGGGATTCTTGAAGTGTCAGACTGACCGAACCAGTTCGCCACGAGGGTTAACCAGTTTACACCGGCAGTAGGGCGAAAAATTGAGTTTTTCTCTTAGAGTTTGGTTGGGACTCAAATTCTTTTCTTTTCTTAAAATAAAAAGGCACGGGTTTAGGACTTTTAAAACACTTCTAACCCTTCTCAAAAAGCAGTAGCCTCCCATAATTTTATCTCCTCTCATCTACAAAACCTAAACCCCATTAAAAATAATTTCCATCCCAAGTTTTGAAGATCTAAATCAAGTTTTCTCAAAAATAACCAATAACGTGTCTTTGCTATTTTCGCGAGAGGAACGCAACCGTGTAATAAGATTTTGACGATGACTTCTTTACGGGCATGAATACTCCTATTTAACCCCTAAATGTTATGCGTTTTAGATATTGCCTAAATTTTATTAAATGTTATTTTTCTTCAAATAAATTAAAAAGACTAATTAGGGAAAGTCAAAGAAATTGCGTGGATGTTTTTATTCAAATCTAAAAATATATTTAGGACTTGAAACAATCACATGGTTAGATTAGAGGTTTCGATTTCGATAGAAATGTGGGATATTTTGCTTAGTAAAATTGAAAATATGATTTTGTAATAAGATTTCGACTTGTATAAATCACAATTTTTTAAAAGTAGAATGCAAAAGGAATTTATTATGGTGTACTAATGTGTATATACATGACAAAAATAAAATCTTGTGTTAACTGATAGAGATGCTTTTTGTATATGTCGTTATTGAAAGCTCCTTTAATCAAAACCTTTCATACGTACAAAAATATATCAATACTAGAGTGTAGCGGTAAGTAAGGGAATCAATCCAAATCTAAGGGTGAAACATGCAAGAGAGGAAAGATGTAATCCATTTTTTATTTAATTTCTTTTTGGACTTTTTCCTTTTTCTATTTTTTTTAGCTTTTCTCAATATTAAAACAATTTTGAGATTAAGGTGAAATAAGACTACAAAATCAAAGATGTAAATGAAAGTAAGTGAGGATACTAAGTAAATCTAACTAAATAAAAATCTAAAATATGAGATGTGTGAGGAAATAAAAGTAAGGACTAACGAGGGATAGGATGACACCATATATTCTAGTTAATTAAAATTAATTATCCCAAGTTAGTATCAAAATCAAAAACCAACTCTCATCGCAAATGTAATTTTGATAATAACATTTTAAAAAATTATATTTAACACTCCTACAACTCTTGAATTGTAGATCCAAACATCATCTAAAAAATCACCCGCTAGGATCGATCGATTAAACTAGTTTAAATCATAAAAGTAAGCCTAGAGTTGAAATTAAAGGAATAATACCACACTTGAGAAACCCCTATCTCTAGTTCGGATCTAAAATGGGTATTATAACTAGAATTTTGACTTTCTCTCGAAAATCATTTACCCTCTCTCGAAGCGTACATTAAAATGTAAGAGTGAAAATTAATCACCAAAGGGACATTTAATTTAAATTAATTAATTAAATTAGGATTAACATCAAATAATTGGTCACCCCACCTCTTGAAAGGGGATTTAGCCGAACATGATATCAAACATGATAAACAAACATTCAATAGGAATTTAATATAAAAGGGTAGAGATAAGAACAATCAAATCTCTTGAATTCAATTGACTCCAATCCTTGAATTAGAAGCATACAACCCTCTATGTGAGTGATCGACAAAAATATAAATGAAAAATTCACTCAACTTGAATCTCACAAATTTATTTTCTCACTAATCTCTAAAAAACTAAAATAAAATAAATTTTAACCTTTTAAAAAAGCTACACTAAAATGGTGTTTCTCTCTCTAAAATTTTCTCTCTAAAACCCTAGATCATCTTCCAATTGAGCTTTGAGTCTTCATTTATAGTGTGTCACATGGAGCTAGGAGCAATTTGTGTAAGGAAAGGTTATGGGTGTGCATGTGGTTGATGTGAGGTGTGGATAATGTTGGGGTTTAATAAGGGTGTTTTAGGAAATATAATGGGCAAATAAAATATGTGGCTTTTGGGGTATTTACTTTTGGCTTGGTTTAAACAGAAGGCTTTGCAACGGAAATGTGTCTTAGGTATTGTGGGTTGGAGGAGGTCGTCTAGTTCGCTTGGTTGAATTCGGGTTGGTCGGAATAGATTGGAACCGGGTCGGAGTTTGGTTTCACTTGGGTTATAGGGGGTGATGACGAGTTTGGCCTCAGGTAGGTAGGTCCGATGGGTCTGAGTTACTCCGATTTTGAGGCTCTGGTTTGTAGCCAGATGTGGGTTATGGTTTGAATATTCGGTTTGAAATCGAGTTTTGGTAGCACATAGGGTTTGGTGGATTAGCATAAATGGGTCATGGGTATAAGGCAGGGGAGTTTGGGATTGGTCGTGGGTTGTTTGGGATCGAACCAATGGTGGTTTAATCCGGTTTAGGCAGCGGGTCGGAGGGGTTCCGACGGTGGTGTTAGGTCTGAGATTGGAAAGTGGGTATGGGTTAAGGTGGAAGTGAGGTTGAGGGAAATGGGTATTATGATTAAGGAGGTGTTTGATAATGGAGGTGATAGGTGAGAGAATATGGTTTTGATAGCGGGAAGAAGATGGGAGAAGATATGTTTGTGTGTGGTGAGGGTATTGGATAGTTGGGTGTGGGGGGGGGGGGGGGATTTGTGGGGTGTATGTGGTGTATGGTATGAAGGTGTGAATGGGGGGGTTTAGTTTAGGTGTAGGTGAGTGTAAGAGGGGTTTGTGTGTGTTTAATTTGTGACCCTAAAACTAACTATCTAACTAAAAATAATAAAACTAAAAATTAAATCCTAACAAAATAAAAATAAAAACCCGATAAAATTAAAACTAAAGTCCTAAAAAAATCTAATAAAGAAAAAAAAATTCCTGAGAAAAAATAATCCTAATAAAATAAAATAAAAACTAAAAATAAAATAAAAAAAACACTATAAAAAAGAAATATAAAAAAATGCAAATAAATCCTAAAAACCCTAAAACTATAAATTCTAAATATAAATAAAATAAAATCTATTAAATTCCTAATCTATAAAATAAAATTCAAATACTAAATATAAAAACTGCAAATCAAACAAAAATAAAACCTGAAATCCTAAAAATATAAAATCTAGCAAAACAAAAAATAAAGACTAAAATTAAAAACTAATAAAAATCAAAAATAAAAAGAAATATAAACTAAATAGAAAATAAAATCTAGAAAATTCTAAATAAATAAAAACTAAAACCTAAAAATGAAAAATAAAAATGTAAAAAGTCTGAAAAGCGCAAACTAAACACACACGAGGCGTGGGTTAAGGTTTGGGCTAGGTTTAGGCTCGAGTTTGGTACGGGACTGGGGAATTGGCTTCATAAATCGCACATTTGCCTTGAAATAAGCGTCGAACTTCCGCAAATGGCGATCAAGCCTGCAGACTAGACAATTATGCATAAAAGACCTAAATTGTCGAGAATTAGCAACTAAAATACGTCTATTCGGGGTATAAAATATACACTTTTGGGTGCTTATCATTAACTGACAAAATATCATATAAGGACATATTTTCCATAGTCCGTACTTTACATAGGATATGTCGTATATTGTTACACCCGTCGAAGGAAGTTCAAGATAATATACTCAAGTCGACGGATCCGAATATCAAAATCCCTCAACAACAAGCCTCCACAAGATTGATTTTCATAAGGTTGATGTTCAAGTCACTAAATGTTTCATTTTTAAGTGTTGGGATATTTTTTTCTATAATGATTTTATTCACCCGATGCGTTTTATTGAGTCAAAATAATTTTTCTAAGACTTGTAGGCGGAGTTTTTAAAGAAAATATTTTTCGCTTCAGTCGTCCAAACGACATTTATATGTCAATAAAATGACAAGAATAAGTCTTTCAAATAACAGGTTCAAACGACATTACATGTAGCTCGATAGGTCGTCAGAAGCTCGTTTGATATTTTCATCTAATGCCACCACACTGTTTTGTTTTCTTCATACGTCGTTAGATAGATCGTTCGAAGTGGTTTCTAACGACATGTAATGTTGTTCAAACGACTTGCAAATATCGTTCGAATGACCTCGCCAACTCAATTTTTTTTCTAAATACCTTATTTATAAGTCCATTTTTCTTCAGAAGACCCGAGAGTTTTGATACACGAAAATTGCAGTTATGCAAAATTTTAGTCTTCTCCTTTATGGTTTGAAAACTTTGTTTTTGATTCACAAATCATCCCAAATACTTTAGTGTAAAATTTTGAAACCCAAGGAACAAATTTGTTGAAGTATCTCTTGTAGCGACGAAATCTCAACTGCTGGATTGGTGGTTCTTGGGGAACTAACTTGCTGATTACGACTACAGTCATTAGGAATGCTAGAGATTTTTTCTTGCTGAAGAGAGTTGTGGTTCTTATGGGGTCTTGCGGGATCCCATTGTTGATCTAGGTTGCGGTCTATGTGAGTTTACTACGATAAATTCATTACAAATTTCATTGTGTAATTTGAAAGTTGCAATTTACTGTTCATAGTGAAATAAAGACTTTTGCCCTTTCAGGGGAATTTTTCCTAAAATCTTGTGTATAAGAAATTGATGTTTGTGATGGTATAATTAATTTATTCACATATATGCATGTGTTAGGGTAAAATTAAAATTGGATTTAATTGGTTTAATTTGGATCAAAATGTGACATATAATTAAATAAGTATTTAATTAGAAATTTGCGAATCCCATAAAAGAGTAATCAATATCGCACGCATTTTATAAATTGGTAGCAGAGCTTTTTAAGCCAATTTACCCCGTTTATAGATTGGTATCAGAGCAGGTTACTCTATTTTATTGAGTAATTCTTTTTCCGCAAAAGTTTGTGATACTGATTTTTTTGAAAAATCTAATTTTGAAATTTTTTGCAATTTTCTCGATGGAAAACTTATATAATCAATTGCCCATTTTTTCTGGCACAAATTATGCCTATTGGAAAGCCCGCATGAAATCTTATTTAGAGTCTATTGATGAGCGTGTTTGGATTAGGTGTGAAAGAGGGTGGACTCCTCCCACCGTCACCGTTGATAATGCCACGAGTCTCAAACCTGTGTCTAACTGGACTAAGGATGATTTTAAATGGAGCAATTTTAATTCCCGTGGCCTGAGCATTATTTCTAGAGCCGTCACACCTGACAATTTTCGTCATTTTAGGATGTGCACCAAGTTTAAAGAGGCCCGGGATACACTCCAATTAACACATGAGGGTACCAACGCAATCAAGGCATCTAAGTTAAAAAAAAATACAACCCAATTTGAGACAATCACGATGTCGGAGTCTGAATGTTTTAACGAGTTTTATGCTAGGTTTTTGGACATAGTCAACTCAAGTTTTAATTTGGGTGAAAAAATTGACGAGAAATATTTTGAGGTCACTTCCATCCTGTTTTATACCTAAGGTCACTGTTTTAAATTCTTTAGGGATATTAGATACACTTAGGTTAGAAGAACTCATAGGAGATCTTATGAGATCGACATGTTTCCTAAGACTTTTAAACCTAAGGATGGAGGAATTGCACATAAGATAAAATTTAGGAAGAGTGAGGAAGTGTCTAGAAATAGTGCGAAGAAAAAGAAAGTGAAAGTTTGTGAGTCCGAGTCTGAGGGAGAGTTAGATTTTGATGATGTGTCCATGCTTGCTAAAATTTAAAAAAATCTCAAATTTTTCAAAGAAAATTCTTCTAATAAAAAGGTTTTTGAGAAAAATTAAAAGAAAGAAGAGGACAATGAGAGCGGTGATAAAGAGAAAGAGGAGGAGGATAGATGTTTTGAGTGTGAGGAAAAAGGACACAATGCTTGTGAGTGTCCCACAAGGCTAAAGAGAAAGGGCAAGAAAGTTTCCATGGCTGCCACTCTTAGCGATAGTGAGGAAAAGGTGAATGATTCTGGGGATGAGTTATCACATGGTATGTGTGTTGCCTTTATAGCAAGTCATGTGAGCACACCTAGTTTATCCCATGACACTGAGGATACTTGTGCAGGTGAGAGCCCGAATGATAGTTTTAGTGTTTCTAGTGAGTGTGAGAGAGAGTTTGAGAGTGAAGGTGAAAGTGATCTCCAAAAAGAGTTTATAGACTTACACGTCTAGACCTTAAAGATGAAGAAGTTGAATAAGAAATTATCTCTTAAGGTGTTAGATTTGGAAAGATAAATAGAAGTTTTGAGGGGATTTGAGGCGTCGGCGAGTCAACTAGAGAAGGTGAAGGGCTCTTTGAGTGAGCAGTTTGTGACACCCCGCCTAATAAGATACCGGGCGATCACTCATATATCAAATTATCACAGGAGTCTCATATGGATCATTCTTAGCATCACTGTCGAAAGTCCATTTAATTACTAATTACTTATTAGGCCGGTGTCAAAATTTTACTTAACTACTCTTTTTAAGCGAAAATAATTAAAACATCCACACAGTTTTGCGTAAATGAAACTGAAATGAAATAAAATAACCGAACACTCGGTCAAAATATACAACCATATCGAATGATGTGCTAAAGGAATAAATAAATGCAATTGGGCCATTGGCCCGAATATTTATACAGTACCTCCTATGTAGAGTACAAGGATAGAAGCGTCTATCGAGAACCTGCACGTATCCACAGCTGCTGCAACTGACGTCTGACTCGAAGGAAGTGCCATCCAGGCGTCCCTGTGTCTGGACACCTATATATATATATATAATATATATAGCAAGAGAGGAAAAGTAGATGAACGGGTCAGAGCCCAAGTTTTGAAAATATTTTGCAAGTGCATAAATGCTTTATATTTAGAAAAAGGTTTTCTCATATTTAAGTTTGGTATCGTACTCCCATGAGATACCCTCACCTCTCTTCTAATAGTGCACTCCTAGCGCATCCATCTAAACATCCTAGTTAAGCTACCCTGCTAAACTAGTCTGTCACCCAACTACTATCAATCCTAGATAGTCCAAGTACTAAGGGCTAAGATTCTCCCCAGTCTCAACACTGTGCCAAGTTTATGCGTGGGGTGTCTCGCAAAGCGAAATCCAAACAAGGAACCCCCCGATACACTACTGCGCGGCAAGGTCGATCGTCGAGATCCATTAGTCCCTCAGCACATAACATATATATATACATACACCATATAAGAAATACTAAATGTTAGAGCACTAAGGATTAAACTTCTCCCCAATCTTAACACAATGCCATATTCGTGTGTGGGGTGTCTCTCAAAGCGAAATCCAAACAAGGAACCCCCCCCGATACACTACTATGTGGCAAGGTCGATCATCGGGATCCATTAGACCCTCGGCACACAATTTATCCATATATATATTCATATTTCAATACACATCCGGATCTATCTCCCAGAATGAGAATTCATTTACTCATATAATACAACTATATAATACACATCTGGATCTATCTCCCGGACTGAGGTGTATTCTATACTCATATCAAAACCATCTATTTCCCTTCTTATATCCAGAAAATATATTTAAAAGCCAATTCATTATCATGAATTGCTTTAACAAAACATATAACTTTTTAAAAGCCAGTTTTATTATCATAAAAATGCTTTTCCATTTTATAACATCCCATTCCCCTTCTCATATCCAGGGAATGTACTCAAAGCCATTTTTATTATCATAAAAATGCTTTGATCATATCACATGCTTCCATTTCCCTTCTTATATCCAGGAAATGTATATAAAGCCAATCCATTATCATGAATTGCTTTAACAAATCTAAGACCGTCCCTCCGAGTTTCCCCACTGGACGCGCCCCTAAATGGCTATCATCTTCCAGGGCCCATTAAACAAGACAACCTAGGAACCTACCAACGTCGGGAAGCGGCCATATGCCTGCGGGAGAGTCATGACCACAGCCAGAATCACCTCACCAGTGCAGTAAAATATATAATCTCCATATGGCCTAGGACTATATCCACCCTGCATTCATTAGCCGGGGGGCATCACCATATGCATGCAACTTCCCTTATGATAGCGATTTAGGGAGGTGTGTAACCATAATTTATTAATTATGAAAATCATTTCTTTTCCATTTTGAAAACATTCATTTTTATATTTTCAAAATCATTTACCTCATATCATATATATACTTTAATCATATAGTATATACATATATACCACATATTCCTCCTCGAATATATATATATAGCCATAATTGCCAATCACATCTAGCTATGACCAATAATCCCAAAGATATAAATCCATAGAGATCACTTCCTAGGTTTCACCAAGATGTATTCAACTCACATACATTCAATTACATAAATACCTAGGCTCTATGGTATCCTAACTCCCTCTCAAATTTTGTTCATCCCGAACGTTAACTATGTTCGTTCTCCGGATTATGCCCTACACCAATCCAAGGCCTTCTCTTTCATCTAAAGGTTTACTAGCCCTCAAAACCATCATTTAGGAGTCTCGATATCATAACTAAGATCCCCATATAAGACCCCAAATTTTAATTCAACTCCCCATACTCTTAAGGGGAGAAAACTACAAATCTAACCAAAGCGAATCGATTCGCACCAATTGCGAATCGATTCGGGTGGGGGAATCGATTCGGTCCCCAATCCGAATCGATTCGAAAGGTGTTCTGCAAACAGGTCCTTAATGGCGAATCGATTCGGTCTAAATCCAAATCGATTCGGCTCACTGCAGAATCATAAATCCCCTTAGGCGAATCGATTCGGCCTATTTGAGGGGCACTGCTTGGGCAATTTTTTTTCAATCTCCAAAATACCCAAAATTCAATCTAATCTCCACTTAAATCATAACTTGGATTTATTCCTACAAACCCAAAGTTTTTATATCTCCCAAAATTCTTTAGATGTCTTAACACTCCATTTGAGAACCCCTAATATTTATCTCCAAAGTTCTATCCTTAATTTCTGACTAAAGATTTCGATCTCGGACAGCTTTCCGTAGAAAAATCACTATAAATCCAAAAAAATCAGAAAAATACGCGGTCAATGCCCACGCGACCGCGTCGAAGAGATATACAAATTTCATTTTTTGACCAAGAGCTGAATCGATTCGCCTCTAGGCCGAATAGATTCGGAAAGCACGATGGCTACTGTTCATCGTCTTCTCCGAGACAGTTTCGGCCATTAAAGCTTCTCCCAAGATTTTGTCACCTCACCCAACATGCTACGACCTCAACCAACTACAAATACACATATAATACGGGTTCTCCTATAATCCTAAAACACCGATTAATTTTAGGTTAAAACCTAAGTTCCACAAATCGAAACATTATTGGGGTTTAATTGTTTTAACTCCCAAAAACCCAACCCAAAATCTTTAGGGTTTGTTAATACCAAACTACGGTATGATATTTATGAAAAAAGTAAATAAATCAAGTAAACACTTGCCTCGTGGATAAAATTCGACATCCTCGAGCCGAATCCCGCAGAGTTTGGCTGGAACCTCCCATTTTTCCTCTTTTTCTTCCTCCTCTCTCTCTCTTCTCTCTCTTATTTCTCTTTCCTCTTATCTTTTCTCCCTCTCTCCCTCCTTTTATAAGCAGAAAAGGGTTTAACCCCTTAAAATCCAAAAACGACTCGTTTACTCAATTACGAGCCTATTTAACTCCAAAATTCTCCGAAACTCAGTTTCGACAATCGGACACTCTTTTCCGACTATCTCGAACATTCTGAGACTCATGGCGCAGTTGAAATTCCCATCCGAGGTACTTGACCACAAATCACTATTCTAACCCAAAATAATTAAAAGCCGTATTCACATTAAAATATCATCTTTTATCGCTTTACCCAACGGCGACATATTATTTAAAATACCTCGACATATTTACTTAACCCCAAAAGTAAATATATCATCTATCGATAATCATCAAATCCTCAAAAATCCCAAAAATTACTATTCCGAGAAAATCTCCAAATTCCAATTTATACTTAATTATGGAATTTAATTGTCTCCAAAAGGGCGGGTTGTTACACAATTGATCATCGTAGGTTAGGAAAAGAGTGAACTTGAACCTCGTGTGTTACAACTAGAGAGAAATATTGAGCATGTCCAGGAGGTTAAGATCACTATAGAGGACATATCTAAGAAGGTAGGTAAGATACTCTTCGGTCTTGCTATGGGTAATGTTGAGAGACTAGGAATAGGTTATGATGGTGTGTCCACTTTCCACATTGCATCAGAGCCGGTTCTTAAGTTTGTGATAGATCTTTATGGATCTCAACCCAACCCACCTAGGCATCCTTTACCCAATAGGAGAGTGCGTCCTAGACATTTTAGGAGAGGTGTTCCTAAGCCCGTGTATGTTTTCACCCATTGTAAGAAGAAAGGAAACCTTAAGGAATCTTGTTTTAAGTTGGGTAGTGTGTCAAATAGAGTTTTGCCACGTGTTCCCACACACGCATCCATAAATGATACTTTTAACGCTCCTAGACATTATATGAAATAGTTTGCCCATATTCGAGAGTAAATTAAGTTTTTGGTCAAAACTTCACATGATTTTATGGATGTTTTTCATAGGATGTCACCACCTTTGGAAAACACCTCTTCACCTAATGGTTGGGGTTTAGACTTGTTTGCTAGCATATGATGAATTTTATGATGATATTTTATGCCTATTGCTGGTATGTACCACTTTTGTATTTATCTTTTCCATTTTTGATATATTTTTTGAAAAGCCAAAAAGATTTTTTCTTTTTAAATTTTTTTGGAAAATATAAAAAGATTTTCTTTTTTTTAAAGAAAAAATTTGAAAAAGCCCAAAAGATTTAATTTTGATAAATTTTGTGGAAAAGGGTAAAAAGATTTTTTGTATTTTGTTTTACACCGTTTATGAATGGACATTTTGGATGACCAAGTCACTACATCATTCCATAGACATGTGACTATTTGATAGTGATTTGAGACGCATCAACATTTTATTTTGTGTCTTACATTGTGTAGAGTGATTGAGATGTAATTAGTGCAACTTCCTACATGTTAGACTCATTATTTCCTTTAATACACACTTACACAGATTTGTTTGATTATTGTACTTGTCTATCACATATTGGTCAAAATGTTTCCATCTCAATCCTGTTTCTAAAATGAATCATATGATATAAAACTTGACAATGAAAGTTGTGCATGTATGGGGAATTTGTTTAAATTTGAAAAATAATGATGAGTGAACATGAAAAAGGGTTGTGAGTGAATAATAATCACGTCTTGAAAACCATCGTTTGAAAAGAGTTGGAAACAATTTAAGGTAATAAAAAGATAAATATTCCAAAAAGGGGCCATTAGTTTAGATCACCTCAATTGAAAAAATAAAAAAATTATTATTTTAAGGGTGTTTGGATGGAAATTAAACAACAAGTTTGCACATCCTGACAAAGTCTTGAAAAAAACATTACATAGTTTTAGACATTATTGGTGTGAAAATCATAATTGACTTTGATGTGTCGATTATATTGAGTCGATGTCATTTAAATTCACGTTTTGACACCTAAGGATGATTTTGAGTTCATTCGTTAGGAGTATCCATATTCATTGTGCACATATGTTATGTTTGACTGCATCAATTTTCCTATCGAATTTGTTAAAATCATTCATTCCGTATCCAAAATTTGTTTATCTTAGTGTAAATTCACGGGGTGTGATGTTTTTATAAATTTGATTTAAAATTTTGAAAAATAAAAAAATAGTTTGTGAAAGCTTTTGAGTTTATCCTTGCATGATCGTAGTTGATTTATTCGATCTTATTTGCTATACTTGTCGTGACACTCCATATTTGTTTGCTTGATTATTTTTCTTGTCTATTTCGAATAAATAAAAAGGGGGAGAATGAAATATGATTTAATGGGGGAGTTTTAATTATGGGGGAGATTTGAGATTTGATATTTGAATTGATTTATTTGGTTTATGTTTATCTCATTTCAAACTCGATACGTAATGAAGGTTTTTTTTTCTTATCTCATGTGTGTAGGTACAAATTTTTAGGATTATTATTTTTCATACCCTGATAATGACAAATAAACGTAAGAGACTTGAAGATTGAAGTTGAAGATTTTTGAAGAAAGTTTAAGACTTAAATTTTTAGTAGCTTTTCACTTTTGGGTTCATGGGAGGGTATTCTATTTGTATATGATTTTTTTGTTTTGATAATTCAGATGTTTTTTTGTACTAGCATAGACACAGTGGTCGATTTGACATATTTTTCATAGTTCGCACTTTACGTAGGAGAGGTCATATACCGTTACACCCGTCGAAGGAAGTTCAAGATCATATACTCAAGTCGACGGATGCAAATATCAACATTGTTCAACAACAAGCGTCCAAAAGATCGATTTTGGTAAGGTTGATGTTTAAGTTCCTTAATATTTCATTTAAATGTTAGGATATTTTTTTTAAAAAGGTTTAATCAACCTGAGGCGTTTTATTGAGTCAAAATAGTTGTTTTAAGACCTATAGGTGGAGTTTTTAAAGAAAATATTTTTCACTTTAGTCGTTCAAACGACATTTATATGCCATTAAAATGACAAGAAGAACTCATTCAAACGACAACTTCAAATGACATTACATGTCGCTCAATAGGTCGACATAAGCTCATTTGATATTTTCATCTGATGACACCACACAATTTTGTTTTTTTAATACGTCGTTAGACAGGTCGTTCAAAGTGGTTTCTAATGACATGAAATTTCGTTCAAACGACCTGCATATGTCGTTTGAACGACCCCGCCGATTCCACTTTTTTATAAATAGCTGATTTATGAGTCCATTTTTCTTCAGAAGGCCTGAGAGTTTTGATACACGAAAACTACACTTCTGCAGAATTTTAGACTTCTCTTTTAGGGTTTGAAACTTTATTTTCGATTCACAAATCATCCCAAATACTTTAGTGAATCATTTTCGAACCCAAGGCACAACTTTGTTGAAGTTTATCTTGTAGAGATGAAATCTCTACTAGTGGATTGGTGGTTCTTGCAGGAGCTGCTTGATGATTACGACTACAGTCATTGGGAATACTTGAGGGTGTTTCTTGCTAAAGAGAGTTGTGGTTATTGTGGGATCTTGCGGGAGTCCATTGCTGATCTAGGCCATGATTTATGCGAGTTTGTTGCGGTAAATTCATTGCAGATTTCATTATGTAATTTGTAAGTTGCAATTTATTGTTCATAATGAAATAAAGGTTTATGCTCTTTCGGGGGAATTTTTCCTGAAATCTGTGTATCGACAATTTATGTTTGTGATGGCATAATTAATTTATTCACATAGATGCATATGTTAGGGTTAAATTAAAATTGGATTTAATTGGTTTAATTTGGATAAAAAAATTGACATCTAATTAAATAAATATTTAATTGGAAATTTATGAGTCCCATAAAAAGGTACTCAATATCGCATGCATTTTACAAATTGGTATCAAAGCTTTTTGAGCGATTTTATCCCGTTTACATATCACTTGTATGAAAATTATGAAATTCAACAACTTGTGTGATGATTGGTAAGACTTGTTTAATTATATAAATAAAAGGGCATAATTTTTATAATCTTGTGATCGGAGAATTAATTGGTAAAAATGTATCTATAAATGAAAATATGCTTTATGTGGATGTTTGTTGTGTTAATATTTCGACACCGCGGGGATGTTGGGATTTTTTGGTAATTATGCTTTTATCCTTATTTGTAGGTTGTTTGCTAGGTATGAGACTAGTAGGTAGGCCTCATTATTGTTAACATTTTCTAGGTATGGGACTAGTGAGTGTAGGTTCGTACGTCTGGGTATTTCCTGGAATGGGGCTAGGTTGTATGTCATTCCATTATTCCGTTAACTTATGTGCAAGACTAGGTGGTAATTGTTGGTAGGTATTCCTCCTAAGTGACATGCTAGGATTACCCGAATAAATCGTAGGGATAATAGAGAAAAATGATAACTTAATAATAAATTGATAATTAATGCCTAAGAGAATGAACGGGTATTAAAATGAACTGGCATCGCGAGTATGGGCAGGGCTAACAATTTGGGCTAACTGGTTGTAGCGATGTGGGTATGTGTTGGTGTCATGAGTATCTGCGGGGATAACAAAATTGCGCAAAATGAATATAGTGACGTGTCATGCGTTGAATCTCACGAGTATGTGCAGTGCTAACTAAATTGGGCGAACTGGCTATAGTGGGGGCAATGTGTGTGGCGTAGAATTTTGGGCGTGAGAGGAGTATGTGCATGATTCGTAATATAGTGAACTGACTATACTGGTGTCACATTAATGAAATTGGACATGTCAGGAGTATGTGGAAGATCCGTAATAGTGCAAACTGGCTATACTAGTGTAGCATTACTAAATTGGTTATATTAATTCAATAAATAAATGTGTATTTATAATGAAACGTGGTAAATATAATAATTGAACTTGAGTAGTAGGGGGTTGTTGTTATGTGGGTAGTTAGTGTCGTGTTTCCTTACTCGCATATTCTTCTATCGTTTAATCTAAAATACTCTATTGTGATATTTATCTTGTATGATGCTTATGTCTGTGTTCATGGACCCTAATTCGGAGGAGCAAATAGTGTTAATTCGGGGGGCTCTGACCCACTGCGTTGACTAAGTTTCTTGGTATAGTTGTTGTAGTAGCTGCATAGGATGGATTGGATATCTTGGAGTGCAACTGGAGATTTACTTTATTGCTTTAGTAGTTTATATTATTTATATTTTGTCGTTTTATTTATGAGACAGTTATTATGCATTTGGTGGGCCATTCGGTTCACAGTTCTTTATGGTTTCAGTCAAAAATATTTTTAGTTTGATTATTTATCTGGAGTTTTAATCTATCATTTGGAATTGAACTTTATTTTTGAGTTAGCACAGTGATCGATTTTATTGCGTAGATTTTTATATTCGTTAGATTTAATTGAATTATAGTTTATGGAAGTAAGGTTTTTAATGTCTCATACTTTTGTCACATTCTAAGAATGGTATTTAATTTAGTGACACCCGGTGTAGATTAGCGGCAGGCGACGCCAGAATGCATGTGGAGTTACAGATGGTATGAGAACATGGTCTTAGGTCTCATATGTTGTGTGTCCGTTTAGCTTCCACATTATCGATCTTTAATTCCATTTATTGATTCGTACTATCTAAGGAATTGGGTCTAACATACGTGTTAGTGGGGTTTATTGGAGATAGGGCATTTTGTGCTAAGGCCATTGTAGGCATTGAGGTTAGAAGAAGTCATATTGATGTGAGGATCCTTATAGTTGATTTTGGAGATGATTTTTATTTTGGCGGATAATTATTATAGATGTTAGGTATCTTAGTATCAATGCGGTGATGTGATGTGATTTGGGGATTTAGATGTTGTGATGGCCTTTGGACATATAATCGAGGGTTGTTACCACGAACCGAGTGGTGATTCGTGGGAGAGCATGGTAAACCGTTATTTTCATATATATATATATATATATATATATATATATATATATATATATATATATATTGCACTTTTGTTCCTGGGGTAGGTGCATGTAGGATTGCGTGGATGGGTGTCAAATCATAGCATTCTACGGGTACGCATATGTAAGCCTTATTTTAATTGCGCAATTTTATGTTTGACGTTTATGCTTCATCAAATTTTGAGGATGAAATTCCGGTACTAGTGGGGGAGAATGTAACACCCCATGATTTTGGGACCATAAATAACCCACTTTAAATCAAAAATCGAAAAAATATTTTCTTTGGATTTAATTATTTTGGCAATTACAAATGTTGGTTTTATTTATATAAAATAAGGTTTTAAGTGGAATTTAATTTGGATTTAAATTTGAAAGTCTAAATATTTTATATAAAATTGTGGGGAATCTTGAATTTTCAGGCCGACCGAACCGGTTGGGCCCTAGGGCGAACCGATTCGCGTCGGTAATTAGGCAGAAAATTGAGTTTTTCTCTTAGAGTTTGGTTGGGACACAAATATTTTCTTTTCATAAAATAAAAAGTCACGCGTTTATGTTTATTAAAGCATGTTTAACCCTTCTCAAAAAGCACTAGACTCCCATAATTTTGTCTCATCTCATCTACAAAACCTTAACCCCATTAAAAACAATTTTCAACCCAAGTCTTGAACATCTAAATCAAGTATTCTCAAGAATGATCAAGAATGTGTCTTTGCTATTTTCGCATGAGGAACGCAATGGTGTAATCATATTTTCAAGATGACTTCTTTATAGGCATGAATACTTCTATTGTTCCCCCTTAAGTGTTATGAATTTTAAATAAGGCCTAAACATTAATAAATATTATTTTTCTTAAAATAAATTAGGTAGACTAATTAGGAAAAGGGGAATAAATTACGGGGTTATTTTTATTCAAATCTAATTTTATATTTAAGACTTGAAACAATCGTATGCTTAGATTAGAGGTTTCGATTCCGATAGAATTGTGAGATGTTTCGCGTATTAAAATTAAAAATATGATTATGTAATAAGGTTTCGACTCGTATAAATCACGATTTTTTATGTGTATATTGTAGAAGGAATTTATTATGGTGTAATAATGCATATATGCATTACAAAAAGGGAATCTTTTGTTAACCGATAAAATATCACTTATATGAAAATTATGAAATTTAAAAACTTGTGTGATGAGTGATAAGACTTGTTGAATTATATAAATAAAAGGCCGTAATTTGGATAATCTTGTGATCGAAGAATTAATTGAAAGTATTGTAGATATAAATGAAAATATGCTTTATGTGGATGTTGCTTGTGTTAATATTTCAACACCGCGGGGATGTTGGGATTTTTGGGTAGTTCTGCTTTTACCCTTATTTGTAGGTTTCTTGCTAGATATGAGACTAGTAGGTAGGCATTATTGTTGTTAACACTTTCTAGGTATGGCACTGGTGAGTGTAGGTTCGTACGTATGAATATTTACTAGGTAGGGCTAGGTAGTATGCCGTTTCGTTGCTCCGTTAGCCTAGGTGAGAGACCAGGTGGTAATTGTTGGTAGGTATTCTTCCTAAGTGATAGGCTAGAAAATACTTGTGGTTTTGGTGATCTCTAAAGATGGGGCTAGGGATGATTTAGCCTTAATTACCCGAATAAAGGGTGGGGCTAATTGAGAAAAATGATATATAAATTGATAATTAATGCCTAAGATAAAGAACATGTATTAAAATGAATTGGCGTCGTGAGTATGTGCGGGGATAACAATTTGGCCAAAGTAGTTACAGTGACATGGGCGCGTGTTGGCGTCAAAAGTATGTGCAAGTCTAGAAAAATTGGGCAATTGACTATAATGACGTGTCATGTGTGGAACCTGACGACTATACTCAATGCTAATGGAATTGGGTGAACTAGGTGTAGTGAGGGGAATGTGTGTGGTGTAGAATTGTGGGCACGCCAGGAGTATGTGAAGGACTCGTAATTGGGTGAACTAGGTATAGTGGTATTGCATTAATGAAATTGAGAGTGCTAGGAGTACGTGCAAGAATCAGAATATGGCGGACTGGCTATACTGGTGTTGCATTAATAAATTGGTTACATTAGTTCCATTAATATATGTGAATTTATAATGAAACATGGTGAATATAATAATTGAACTTGAGTAGTAGCTTGTTGTAGTTATGTTGTAGTTAGTGTCGTGTTTCTTTACTCGTATGTTATTATATCGTTTAATTTAAAATACTCTATTCTGAAATTTATCACGCATGATGCTTATGTCTCGGGTCACGGACCCTAGTGTTCATGCGATGAGGTCTGACCCATCGCGTTCACTAACATTTTAGGAATAGTTGCTGGAGTAGCTGCATAGGATGGAATGAAGATCATGGAGTGCAGATGGACATTTACTTTCATTGTTGTAGTAGTTTAGATTATTTCCATTTTATCGATTTATTTATGAGATAATTATTATGGATTTGGTGGGCCATTCGGTTCCACAATTGCTTATGGTTTCACTAAGAGATTTTTTATTTGGATTATTTATTTGGAATTCTAATTTATCGTTTGGAATTGGACTTTATTTTGGAGTTAGCATAATTATGGATTTTATTGCATTGATGTTTATATTTGTTGGATTTAATTGAATTATATCTTGTGGAATTAAAGTTTTTATTGATCATATTTCTATCATATGCTAAGAATGATATTTAATTTAGTGACGCCCAATGTAGATTGGCGGCGACCTACGCCAGAATGGGCGGGGTGTTAAAAAGATATCTATTTTAATTTTCTGATATAAAAACCTAAGAGTTAAACATCATAGCAAACTTTTTTCAGTCTAAAATTGGTGAAGGTCAATCCATAAATAGGCCTCCTTTATTTTTTGGAAATAATTATAGTTATTAAAAAAAATAATGAAATTTTTTGTTGAATCAAATGATTATGAATCCTGAAAGGTAAATTTAAATGGACTCAATGTTCCCATGAAAATTATTAATGAAGAATCAATTCCTAAAGATGAAAACGAATGTAATAACTATAATATTAGAGAAATTCAAGTAAATGCTAAGACTGTGAATATTTTACATTATTAATGGATTAAAGTCACTTGACAAATCTTATACTAACAATGAAAATTTGAGTGAAATTCTAAGGTCACTTCAAAAGAATTGGTTCTCCGAGATTGCTATTAAAGAAGAAATTATAAAAAAACCTATTAGTCTTGATGAGATTGTAAGCTCGCATATTAGTCATGAGATGGAGTTGAAGGAGTTTGATGAGGAAGAGAAACGTAAAGCAAATAAAACTCTTTCTTTTAAATGTTCAAATAGAGGTGATAAAATTGATGACCAAAAAGAAGAGGGGAATGATAATATTGCTCTTTTGACCAGAAGTTTCAAGAAATTTCTTGCCAAAAGAAAAGAGAAAATGGAGGAATAATGAAGGCATCCTCTTTAAGAAAATTCAATGAAGGAAAATATTCTTCCAAATTCGAGCCAACGTTCTACAATTGCAATAAATTTGGTCACATTAGACCAAAATGTCCAAAGTCAGAAGACAACAAGGAGGATAGAATATGAAGAATAGATAGAAAAGAAAGAAGGAAAGGAAAGAAGGCTAGGGAGGCCACCATATAGACAAATTCTGATTGTGTCAACTCTGTTGATGATTCAAAGGATGAAGAGATTGATAAACATTATCACATAGCAAAGGAGTAGGTGGTACACTCTGACTATGATTCTTGTAGTAATGTTGATGAGGATTTACGAAATCATTATGATGAATTACGAAATGATTTTAATGAATTATATGACAATTTCAGTGAGCTTAAAAAAATATATTACTCTTAAAATGATTCATTAATATCTTTCTACAAAATGTGATTTTTTTTCAAAAGACATTGATGATTTAAAAATAGAAAATGATTCTTTCAAAGATGAACTTGAAACCTTGAAAGAGGAAAAACTAGTAGCATTTCCAACCCTCTTCAATTCGAAAATTTTGAATTGAAAAACAAAGTTAATGAATTGTCACATATCTTAAAAAAAATTGTGAATAGGAGAGATAACTTAGATAAACTTTTATGTGATCAAAGGTGGATGTTTGATAGATCTGGAATAGAGTATGACCTTAATAACAATTAAAGATGTTTTAACAATTATATTAATCAATCTAGTTCTCTTTGCACTTATTATGGTAGACATACCCATTTTTCAGAATATTTTCATAATAGAAAAAAGAGATTTAACAAGAGGCAAGTATCTTGGATTTCTAAAGGACCAATATATTTTCTAACTCCCATGGGCCCAATAGTTTTTGGGTGCCAAAAGAAAACTTATTCAAATATGTTGTGTAGGTGTGCATGAGAACTTTCTTACATAAGTGTAAGTGGTTACTTGGTAGTTTATGCTTAAGTCATATTATCGGAGACAAAAGAAAATTCTCAAGTCTTATTACCAAAGATGGTGAAAATGTCATATTTAAGGATAACTCCAAAGGAAAGATCATTGGAGTTGTCTTAAATATGACATTTTCACCATCATTGGTAAGGAACCTCCTTGTATTGATAATGCTTTATTGGTTGATAGATTTAAACATAATTTAATTAGCATTAGTCAACTATGTGATAAAGGATATGACATTATGTTTAAATCGGATCATTGCCTAGTTAAAGTTACGAAAGATGATAATGTGTTACTTGTTGCATCTAGACATTATAATATATACACTTTTAATTTGATAATGTATCACAACAAAATATTAATTTTTTTGCCGCATTAAAAAAAAACTAGTTGATTATTGTATTGAAGATTGTAAGAGGCTAATATGGAATTAATTCATACTTTCTCAAACAATAAATTAGGAAGAGGCTCACTTAAGACTAAATATTTAAAGGATAGAATTTGTGATGCGTATCAATTTCTTAAATAAACTAAAACATCATTTAAAAGTAAAAAGGATATGACTACATGTAGACCTTTAAAATTATTGCATACAAATTTATTTTTTCCTAAGAGTGGTTAGTTTGGGTAGTAAATATTATTCCTTTGTTATTATTAATCATTATTCTAGATTTACTTAGATATTCTTTATTGCTCATGAAAATGAAAACTCGTCATGTTTTTGCTAAGTTTTATATAAAAGATTAAAATGAAAAAGTCTATAGTATTACATTTGTTAGAAATGATAGAGTCAGAGAATTTGATAATAAAGATGTTGAAAGTTTGTGTGATGAAAATGGTTTTGAACATAATTTTTTTGCACCTAGAACTACCCAACAAAACGTGTAGTTGAAAGGAAAAAAAGATCACTTAAAAAATGAAAAGAACAATGCTTAACTAACATAAGTTGTCGAAATGTTTTTGGACTCCATCGTTAATACTTCTTGTTATGTAATAAAACATGTTATCATTAGAATTTTTTTTAGATAAAACTCCTTATTAACTTAAAAATCCAAGTATTAGTTACTTTAAAATTTATGGTTGCAAATGTTTTATATTAAATGATATAAATAAATTAGGTAAATTTGCTGCCAAATCGGCTGAAGGTATTTTCTTAGTTATGTTTTGAATAGTAAGGCCTATAGAATTCTTAATAAAACAACCTTAGTTATTCAAGAGTCTATATATATGTTACTTTTGATGAATATAACCCTATGTATGTAAAAAGAATGATTATAATAATGATGTTTATATTTTAGAACAAGATGTTAATAAAGTTGATTTGAATAAAAATGATAAAAAAAATGATAATTTTATTAGTGGTAATAATGAACCTTCTATTAGCATGAAAACTACTAATAAAGACGTACATATTAAGGATGAAAATGTTAATAAATTTTTGTATAAAATTTAAAAATTAGTGCATAATCATCATATTGATCAAATTTTAGGTGAGCCCATTAGTGGTATACTAACTAGATCATCTCATAAAAATATGTGTAGTAATTTGGCATTTGTTTCTCAAATTGAACTTAAAAATATAAATGAAACTGAGAATGATAAACTTTGGTTGATAGCTATGCAAGAAAAATTGACACAATTCCAAAGAAACAAGGTTTGAACTTTAGTACCTAAACCAAAAGATAATAAAATTATTAGAACTAGATGGGTTTTTAGAAATATTAAAAAGAAAGATGGATGTAACACCCAGTATTTCTGAGTATTTAAAATTTAAATTAATTCTTAAATTACACGTGTGACGTAATTTATTAAATTAATTATTATGTGTTTATTAAAATATTAATCGGTAGAGATAACAATTAATACTTACGTAATATAATTACTAAGTGAGTAGTAAAGAATTATATTATGTCATAGCGAGTGATAGTGACGTAATACTTTTATATCTCAACCGGGAGTCGTGTATGGACGATAGGAGGTCGAGATAGGAAATTTATGTAGAGTGACTCGGATAGTGATTTTGAGGTCAAAGTTGGTCCCATATGGATCGAGATAGTCAAAATGGTGTACCCGAGGGTATTAATTGGGTCCCGATGCCTTTTTAGACATAATCGGGCCCACACGGAGTATTCGGGTCATTTGGGCTTGGTCCATTAGCCTAATTTCGAGATTAATGATACTAAACCTATGTCTTAGAGTTAGAGGCATCCATAAATCAGATTCTAATTGAAAGAATAGAGAAGGAAGAAAAGAAGGAAGCTTTAGGAGCCACATTCAAAGAGGAATTGTGTGTTCTATCGTAACATCCGTCATCTACAACGCGTAATCAGACCCTACGAACCTACAAGGGCAAGTGATTAAATTGCTTCTATTTTAAATTTCAAAAAGTCATGTTCATATCATGGTAGCTGTAGACAAAAATCATTTTTGGTGAGGGTTGTCACATGTAAAATGGATGTTTAGTGATTTGGACATTAGATGTAGAACGAAAGTTCAATTGATGATGAAATAGTATTATATGTTGTTGAAATCTGATTTATAGTTGAAATCCAACTGTTAATTTCGGTAATTTCGATTATGGAATCAAAATGAATTAGAGTGAGTAACCTAAGAAACGAATAATGTGAGATAAATTCGTGAATATCTAAATACGGGTTGATTGTGTGAGTCCATGTATTTTAGCAAGTGAAGCTACATTGATTATTTAAGGGATGTGAAATTAAATAAATTAAGAGTCAGGGAAATAGATTCGGGAATTATGTGCTAGTGCTACGAGTGTTGGGCACGGGTTAATTGAATTTATTATATATATACGTAATTAGAGGTAGTATATATATAGGAGAATTCTCACCTATATCATGCTCTATACATCATCCATACACCACACCTAACTGTAGGTCCTAAAAAATGTTTTTTTCATTTTTTTTATTTTATTCTTGAAATTAACCTTCCAATGAATCCATATTCAAAAAAATAGGTCAAAATACATTTTGTATTTATTTTTAAAAAATTCACAAAAAACTGCTAAATATACCTTATTTATAAGGGTCTGCGCTATCAATTTTTTTCTTCAAAATATCTACAAAATGTATTTTGACCTAATTTTTTCTATTAGTTCTGAACAAATGTGTTTGTTGAAGCACCTTATACCTTTGACTTACTTAAGTCTATATTGTATAAGTGTTCAACTAATTTGGAAATAGTGACAAAATTGGTTGTCTAACCTAGAATCCAAAGATCCTCAGAATTATTCTCTCTAATACTCTTCAATGATCCAAACAAGGTATAATTGAATCACACTATACACATTAGAAGTGCATACATGTGTATATATTGTTTAAAATTGATTGTGTGTTAAATTCCCTTTAAAATGTTGTTTTAATAATTTTTGGGAATTTTTAAACATTTTAAAAATAATGATTACTTAAATAAAAAGTGTTTTTATAAACTTTGTGGGGTTAAAATGCTATTATGGAAAATATGTTTTTCATTAGAATGTTTGATTGGGTAGAATATCAAAGCGCTAGAGACTTCAGGGTGTTGCCTGTAATTACTTTTGACGCGCGTTTGCAAGCCAATAGAATGCCAACACTTGTCACGTTCCTGATATCTCATTTTGTGTTTGTTTTGTGAGAGAACTGCCTGGTGTATTATGGATCGTTAGATCAAATCTTATCTATGGCCTCCATGCGTTTTAAGTCTATCCTTGTGCTATCTCTATGGACCAATCACATTCAGTTTAACCACCGCTATTTTACCACCCTTAGATCAAGTCAACATAAGGAAGACTGGATCTCAACCATTGATTTCGATCATCAATCCAGAACCTTCTTTGGCTCCTATATAAACCCTCCTATTCTCAACCTTTGGAAACTTTTGGCAGTCGTCCAAATTGAGAGAAAAAAAAAAGAGAAGAGAGAAGTGAGAGAGAAGAGAGAAAAGAAAAGAGAGAAGAGAGAGAAAGGGAAATGTGTTAGAGAAAACCTAACCCTAACCCTAAACAACTTCAAATCATCTTCAAACCTTCGTATATACAAAACCCCAAACACAACCTTGAGTGTTTGAGAGAGAGTGGTGTTACTGGTTTGTTCGTTTGAAGCTGTAACCTCTTGATCTGTGATCTTATTATCAACTTAAACATTTTTGTGAAGATCTGTATTTCTTTATCATAGAAATCTTAGATCTACACTTTGCATGTTATATTTCACTAAATCTGCGTATTTGTTTCTCGTTTTGTGAAAATCTTTGCTGATTTAGATCTGTAAATATTTTATGGTTTCTGTTCTTATCAAACTTAACCTTGACCTAGTTGGATTCTCACTTGGACATTTTCAATCTCAAAAATATTTTTAAAACAGAGGTTGATTAAGATCTTGACCGATTTTGAAGCAAGATATCCGTGGAATCTGGGATAAATTAAAGGTCAAAAAGGTTTCAAGTTCTGTAAGAAAGAAAGAAAAGAAAATCACAGCATATAGTCTCTATATGTAATTTTCTAGGATTGTCTGTAAAAACTAAGTGTGTGTGAGTTCATGCATGGTGATAGGAATCACATCACAAACACTTAACACACTACCACACTGGAAGTGTTGTGAATAAGATCAAAGATTATTGAGTCGACGCAAGGAAGCTAAAGCAAAGGGGAAGTTATCAAACCGGAAGAACATCATCAACAATCAGATCTAAGAGAAGTTAGAAGGACACCAAGTGGGGTATATTCCTAAACTTAGAATAGGCTGAGTTGTGTGCATGTATGTTGTATTGTTTGTAACTGCTATTTGTTTTTAGTGGATTTTTACTTTTGTGACTTGGAAGTCACCGTGGATGTTTCCTCTATTGGGAGAGGTTTTACCACGTTAAAAATAGTGTGTTCTGATTATCTTCATCTCCTCATCTCATTCTATAGTGTGCTGAATTTTTGAAACTATCTTAGTTTTAAAATTGATTACAAAGTCTTGGTTGTTCTCGTACATAAGTTTTTGAAAACACATCTTGTTGTTTATCATTTTTATTTTCAAAAGAAAAGGGTTTCTTCAACAAACATCTCAGAGTTGCTTATACAGTTTAATCTTGTATTAAACGGCATTAGCAACGTTTTTCATTTGTTTCCCCAGCGAACCATCTCCGGCGTCGGAAGTCCCTACCTCCGACCTTAACCCGCGAGCTAACCCCTAGATTTAGGCAAATCGCATGCGAGGACTATCCACTCCTAATACCCGCTGCTCCGACATCTAATCCCGGAACCGCTACCCCATAACCCGATCCTCGGGTCTTTACCTCATAACCCGGGCAAACCCATCTCCCAATCAAGCTCGACCCATACATGCCTTTTGTTCAAACCAAATAAAACAAAAAACAAAATAAATAAAATCCCACGTGGGTTTTAGACCTTTATCCCTTTAACCAAAATACCCTCAATACACCTCCATTAAACTGATGTGCGTGTTTTTTCTCCAGTTCAACTCAAGGTGTAATATTTAGTATGGTTTTCTAATTTCCATTGGGGTTAACAATACAACTTCAGATATTAAATCTATTTATTTTTTATAATTTATTTTTGGCAAAACAAAGCAATTACCATTGACTGCTACTTAATTTGGTTTCCTAAGAAAACAGTTTGTTATAAGTCATGTTGTTGGCATGACTATGGGGAGTGACGTTTGGAATTGGTTGGAACAAAAATATTTACAAGCCACCAAGGATCGGTTTCCATTTTAATCCATTCGGGTAGAATATAGTTACAAGCTTTGTTAGAATTCGGGTAGAATATAGTTCACTTCATTTACTCCTTTTTTTTCAAACGTTATTAACTGTTCTGTTTGTTATTTGACAAAATAAATATAAATTTTCTTTTTGTTTGTTGTACTTGCAATTTTATATGTACAACTTTGTATGCATTTTTATTTTTTTCCCTCGTTTTAGGGGATTTTGGTTAAAATCTATAGATTGTTTTACTTGGTCGTGTCTAATGAGGGAGTTGTCTTGGTTCAATATATTATAGTTTATTTTATTTGAAGGCTGCTCATAATGATCTTGGAAAGTGATAAAAGATAATTGTACACATTACCAAATCTTTTAAATCAAGATAAAGTTTGCAACCAAATTGGTTACATGACATCAAAAATTTGACAATGCTTTGTGTTTTGTACAAAACATAAGAAGACATTTTTATTTAATATAAATGAATTGTTGATACTCGGTTGAATAATTATTTAAAAAGTATTATTTTTTTGTAATTTATAAATAGTTTTGACATGACTTCATGTTAGATGATCCTGAAATAAATAATAAATAATAAATAATAAATAATACATGGGTCATAATTTTAAAAAATACATTAAAAAATTATGTGTGAATTTTGACACGGCTTCATGTTGAAAAACTATTAAAAAATATACATGGGTTATAATTTTGATACGACTTCATGTTAAACAATCCTGAAAGAAATAATAGTTCTCTGTGAATTTTGAAATTGTTTTGATTTTTTTTTATCTTAAAAAAATTTTGAGTTAAAAAATACCAATAGAAAATATTAAGCATACCTAAAGGTGGTACAAATAGTAGAGGATGGAGAGGAGAGTATATAGATATGTAAATACTCGGGAGTTCTCTTTTCATCGTGTCATCGGCACAGGTGCACCCTAGTGTGTATATATATATGTGTGTGTGTGTGTGTGTGTGTGTGTGTGTGTGTTTTAAATATTGGTGTGCATGATATTTATGTGAAAACATACCCCTTTACTACTATCATCGAAGGTTGCGCGATGTGGGTGAATCCTCTGGCTAGTGAATACAGGGAGAGTATAGTCCACAGGTCATATTGCTCGATGTTTTATTATTTGATTTATTTTCGAGGTGAGACACTTTGGGTATGACTCGGTCTCACTCTCGGGGGGAAAAGACCACCCCCACTACGTTTGCAATTTTATTCATCTATTTGGGTGTGAGTTAACCGACTTATGATAACCGGATTAGAGTGAGTATACTTGGTGTTGATGTAAAAAATTAGATCGCTCTAATTATTCAATCACAGATAAATAAAATAAGACAAAGGTTTTAAAATGGTTCAGCCTTATATGAATGGCCTACGTCCACTGTTATGTTATTGATGAATGTTTGGGAATTCTCGAGTACAAATTCTCTCCAGAAATTCCGATCCCTTTGAATGAGGGTGATACAAGGTATTCATAGCCCTTAGGCTGTACCTGAAAGGGTTGATACATTAAATGATATACATATGAAAGGGTAATACATTTAAGGCAGCGTGTGCGTCAAGATGATGAACATTCAATGAATAGTTGAACTGTTGATTATCTGGAAATTAATGCTACGGCCGAGATGCAGCTCGGACCGCCTTAGTTGCTCGTTGCTCAGGAGTTCCTCGGAGCGCTAGAGTACCTCGGAGTGCTAATGTTCCTCGGTGTATCCTCGTTACTCGGAGAGAACATGAGTTGGTCGGGGAAATGAACTTCCTCGTTGCTATTGTGCCACGTAGATTGACACGTGTCTTCGTATTATTCGTCCATATCAGCATATTAATTTTGGTATCAACAGAAGCCCCCAATGTTTCATATTTCGAACTTTGAGGAGTATGGAACATTCTTTCTCGGTATATGGCGATATTAAATGATTTTCCTGGGTTTTAGGAGCCTTTTCTTCATATTTTAATTTCCTTCCAAATTCGCAGAATCCGCCATTTTGCTTCGGTCTTCGTGCCTTTTTTGTCCTTTTAGCCGCCGAAAGTTCGATAGTTTCTTTTTATAATCATTTCTTTCGCCATTTCCCAAGCGATCATACCGTCCTCTACCTTTTCCAATTTTCTTGCTTTCGAATTCTCCATAGTCTTTCTTTCTCTTGTGCGTTCATCCCTGTTTTCGTTCGTTGTCAACAGATCTCCTTTCTTCCTGTAAGATCTTCTTCTTTCTTCTTTTATTCACCATGGTTTATATTATTGAATCTATTGAAAAATTACGTTCTGATTATTCCATTTCGTCTTGGGTAACTCTGGAGAATCTTCCTGAGCCCTTTGATTATTTTCGTTTGGCTGAGGGACATTGGTTCCCCAGCCTCTTTATTGCTGAGTGTGGATTTTCTTTTCCACCCAACTCTTTATGCTTAGAATTCTGCCAACATTTCAATGTTGTTCCTGCAAAAGTATCCCCCAATACATGGAGAATAGTTAATGGGGTGCATAAATTAAATCAAACTCATGGAACTCGCATAGGAATTCCTGAGATTATGTATTGCTATAGACGGGCTGTTTTAGATAACGTTTATTATTTAAAAACCAGATTTTTGAATAGAGCTTTAGTAGTCAATCTCCCTTATGCCAACAGGGATTAATTTGAACATGGGTTAGTTTTTAAAAATTGGCAACATGCTCCTTTAGTCGGAGACGAAGTGTATGAAGGTCCCAAATGCCCCCCATATGGCAATGGGATAGGTTATTCTCATTTTATTTTATTCTCGAAATTGTGACTTCATCATGTTTGAATAAATGCATGATTGACATTTCAAATTGTTTTTGTTTGCAGTTAATAGCAAGAGAAAGACTCCTAAAGAATCAGAAGTTAATATAAGGCAATTGAAACATATCTGGAGCTTGCATCAAAAAATTGCAGACGAACACATCAGGTCTGCCTCATACTTGTTGCAGTACAGGAGTTATACGTCGTCTTTTACTGCTCGCCCTGTGGTCAGCTCCAGTGATCCAGTGCAAATTCCTGAAGACTCTGATCCGGAATCTCATATTCCTTTGAGCCAGAAAATGGGCAAGAGAAGAGTTCCCACTCTCTTCGAGGAGAGTTCCTCTACTGGCGATGGGAAGAAAACCAAGGTTAATGTCCCAAAGGGGACAAAGAAAATTGATGATGCTCCTTCTGTTGCTGTTCAGAAGGTTGCCGAGAAGCCCCCAGTGGCTCCTGTGCAGAAGGATGCACCTGTTGAGGTAATCACTATCTCACCAATCAAAAGTTCCTCTTTGGTTGAGGTTGCTGAAAAGGCTCCGAGGAGATTGAGGAAATCCTCC
This sequence comes from Sambucus nigra, assembly GCA_949130495.1. NCBI lineage: Eukaryota > Viridiplantae > Streptophyta > Magnoliopsida > Dipsacales > Adoxaceae > Sambucus > Sambucus nigra. The sequence goes on along the minus strand of OX422216.1, from coordinate 459,818,307 downwards.
TCGGTCAGTATTTCTGGAGCCATTCCCCAGCTCCCAGCTGGTGGAGATGGTGTTCCAATTATTGTTCCTCCAAGCTCTACGATGAGTTTGGCAAAATTTTCACCCATCCCCAAGGTGCAAGGTACTGAAGAAGACCTTACTCGGGATGTGGTTACTTCTCTGGCTGCTCGTCATTTGGCTTCAGTAAGTACCTCTACTCTGAGCTTTTTATATTTTCATTTGTTGTTTCCCATGTTTGTTTCTGATTTCATTTTCCTCTTTTGATTGCAGTTGACGAGCTGTTTCAATTTAATCCTTAAAAAGGATGAAGCAATCAAAGCTTCTTGCTCCTCGTCCACTGTGGAAGGAGCACTGGAGAAAGATATTAAATCTGTGAGTGAGTCCCGTCAGAAGTATGATGATGATCAAACTGAATGGGAGAAGAAGTTGGCTGCGTCTGATGCAGAGAAAGTACAACTGGGTAATAAGGTGAAAGACTTGGAGAGAGAGAATAAAGACTATGTCGAGAAACTTTCAGGCTTTGGGGAGATGGAGAATAAACTGAAGTCAGCTGAGGAAGAGTTGACACTTCTGCGTGAAGCAAATCGTCAGAAGGAGGAGTTGGAGGCCAAGCTGAAAGCCTCCGAGGACCTTTTATCCGAGAAGCTCTCCTCGGAGAAGATGAAGAGAAAAACGGCTGTGAAGAAATCCTTTCGGACTGGTTGGGATAAAGGATGGGATAGGGGAGTAGCTGCAATGATGACCCAGGTGAATTATGGAAGTTTGAAATTCTTCCATGATGGTTGGGTTGCTGCCTTGCAAGAATTGAAGGTGAGCGAGGACTTTGAGCTATTTCAACAACATCTCCCTGGTCCTCCTCCAGTTATTGAAGACGAAGATGAAGACGAGGCTGCATCTGAAGAATCTTCAATGATAGGGGGTGATCAAGTCCTTGTTCCAACACCCAACCAGACAGTCACCGAGGAGATTTTTTCATTGCTTACTCCTCCAGAACAAGCCCCAGCTTCTACCAATCAGATCAATGTTCCCACCGAGCAACCAAGCTCCTCGTCCCAGCCTCCCGAGGAAATCTTGGGAGACAAGGAAAAGGTGTGAAGCTGTTCGGTACTATCTTTCTGTTTTTCTTTTACTTATCCTCTGTATTCCAAACGATGTAATTTTGTTGATGATGTAATAAAATCGCATATTTTTGTTCCTCTTCATTGTTGATGCTCTGTCTGTTTTTATTTATTAACTCTTGCCTTCTCTTCTTTATTAGTTTGTGGCTAGAATGGAACTGATATCTGCACATGATACAAAGCTGATGCAGCAACGCCATGAATATTATAAGGCTGGTCATACAAATTTGAGTGTATCAGAAATTGCTGACATCCTTGGCCATGATGCTTCAGAACAAGCAATTGAGGCTTATCAATACCTAAAGGATTTACTTGACCGACCTGTGGCCAACAACGTGGCCTACTATGACTTGATCGAGGAGCTTCATTGTAACTTAGAAGATCTTCAGAATCAGCACAATGAATCAACTGCCTTGTTGCACAAGGAATATGAGAATAGGTATCAACAGCTTTCCTCTGAGACAGGTCACAAAAAGATCATTGCTGGGTACGATGTTAGGGAGAGAACCCTAAAAGGTGAAGTTGAGGCCTGCAGACAGATCGCCGAGCTGCTGGAACAAGAGAACAACAATTTGTAGAAAAAGTTGGCACAATATGAGTCTGCAGCTTTGTAATACCCCGTATTTTTGGCTATATTTATTTTTGGGATTAATTAATTAAATGCGTATTAATTGGAAATTAATCCGGATAAAATACTAACGAGATGCGAGTTGGTATTTGATTATGTGCATACATGTTTTTATATGAATATTGGATTATGAAAAAATTTTCGTGAGATTGATATACGGCATTTTGGAAATTTTGTTGAGACGCGTGTGACCGCCGCGTCACGGTATAAAATTTTGATTATAAAAGTGAATTTAAATTCTATAAATCGTATGGTCGTTTTGAGTGCGTCAACGCGTCCGGAAGGGTCGAGATAGTCAGAAAACACTAGTCGGGGGTGTAGTTTGGGTTCCGGGGTATTTTTAGGCCATACCAGCAATATAAAGGGTATTTTGGTAATTTCGTATTTTTAGGAATTAAAAATGACGAAAATTAGAGGAGTAAATCTGATTGGGAATAGACCCACTAACCAACCCTTATTGACCCAATAAGCTACGGAGGTTATCATTTAGGTTTCCAACTTTCCCAAAGAAAACCCTAGCCACCATAGCCACCTTTGGAGAAGAAAGCTTGGAGAGGGAGAGAAAGAGAAGGAATTCTGCAGAAATCTTTACAAAAATCAACACCAAATTCAGAGACAATCAAGGCAAGTGATTTAATTACATTTAAATTCAGAGAATGTTCTTCCCATGTTAGAAAATTGAAGAATTCCAATTGTTCTTGAAAGATGAATGAAAACCCATGTTAATTGGATTTAGAAATTGAATATTGAGGACAAATTGCATGTAGAACCATATAGAGATGATTGTTCTGGTGTTAGTATACATAGGATGTAACAAAAACGGATCTAGAATGGACTAATTGATGATTACAAATTCTAGGGTTTATGTTCTTGAATAATTGGGGAAAAAGTGTAGAGATTTGTATATTGATTGATGTTAGGGTGACTTAATCCTTTAAAACGTGTTAGGAGGTGACTATAATATGTTTAAGATTGATTAAAGACCTTAAAACAATGGTTGGGACTAAGTTTGGAGGAGATTTGAGGAGTAAAAATGGTGAAAAACGAGATTAAGACAAATCTGGGACGAAACTGGTAGGTCGTTAGAAGCCCCTCCCCAGGTCGTTCGAACGAGCTTCTAACGAATTGACCAGTCGCTTCTAACGAAAGGGAACTTCGTTCGATAACTTCGTTCGAACGAGATCTCGTTAGAAGGTAGAGTTCGTTCGAACGAACTGGATCTCGTTCGAACAGTCTCGTTCGAACGAGACTTCTAACGAGCTGACAGTTTGATCTCGTTCGAACAGCCTCGTTCGAACGAGACTTCTAACGAGCTGGAAGTTTGGGCCTTTTTGGCCTGTTTTGATTTTGGGAGCCCCGTAAACTTGTTCGAGGGTAGAGTTAACATCCCTTTGATGATGTATTGATAGATTTGGGACTTTTGGGTTATTATGAAGAGTAAATTATATACGAGTGATTTAAATCAATGAACCGTTTGGGTTGAGACGTGAGTGTCTACTACGACGTGAGAATAGATTATGGCGCGTATGATTATAAACCGGAATCGTATAAAGTGTGTAAATTATATATTGGTACTAGAATGATAATAGTACTACAATTAAACTACGAGATTACTAAGACGTGTGTTTACTTAGTATTGGTACATGAATCGTGTGTATGACATACCTACCATACTTGCTATCACGGGAGGTTTGCGTTCGCTTAGGGCCCTCTAATCCTTGTGTTGCCCGGATTTAGACTGGTTACCTTGATGAACATAGGTCATAGAAAGACTTATTGGGATGTTAATAAGTCCGCTGATCGTGGGAGCGTAGGTATGTGAGTGACCCATGTGATGTGACTGTGTTCGCCTCCATTATTTGTGATGTTGTTATTTGTGAACTATTCCTGAGAGATTCGGAATATGTAATCCTTATGTACGTGATGTACCGGGATGGATAGCAGAGTATGTGTGCACCGCAACTTAGTTCTCGGGGTGCTTGTATTGTATATTTATGATGGGAATAATATACACTTAATTAATGGGAACCTTCATGCTAATGTTGTGAATATAATTACGGTATTGTTTCGAGAAACATAACGAGTTAGGTGATAGTGAAATATATTGCATATTGAGCATCTGAGTTTACGTTAAACCCCTACTTAATTACGAGCGTTATAGTGTTAATAGAACCGAGTAATAAGGGTAGGACCTATGACAGTCTAGCTAGATATGATGTCACTTAGCTAGTGGTTTGTGTCGTTGTAGATGGGTACTTACGTTAGGAGTGCACAGTTAAACGAGAGGTGAGAATATCATGTGAGTGCACGTCCTAACATGTACTTTGCATTTAATGTTTTAAATGATTTTAAAGCACTTGCAGGTTTTTTTAAAAAATATCTCCACATTCGGGCTCTGACCCGTTTGCTTTCAAATCTATTTTCTTTGTAAAACCATTTTAGGTGCCCAGCCACAAGGACACCATGCATAGGATACTCATTCTGGTGACGAGCTGTAGCTGTTTGTGGAAGCTACAGGGATTTGCTTGTAGACGCTTCTATCACTTGGATTCCATATTCATTATCTGTCAGTTGTAGGGCATGTTGCCCATTTCTATTAGAGATATCTTTCCATTACAATTTTCAGACTTTGGCATGTATTGTTTTAGTATTCGGTTTACTTATTTCAGTGTGGGATTGTAGTGAGGAGTTTTTCCTCCAGACTTTATTTACACTATGTGATGGTTATTCTATTTACTTCGTTATGGTGAATGGTGTTATTATTCTTCATTACACTTGTTGCATGTTAATCTGACTTAAATTAAAATTTGGCAACTTACTTTTTAAATACTAGGTGGTTAGTAATCATTAAAATGTTTTCGACAGTGATGCTATTAACTGGACCAACTTGGCATTTTGAATTAATTTAATAAAGGAGTAGCTACCCGGTATTTAATTAGTCGGGGTGTCACAGGTGGTATCAGAGCATCAGGTTCTAGTGTCCTTTAGGATCTGATGGCTTATTATGTTTCCGCTAAGTTTCTTTGATATAGAACCCTATATTTTAGGAATGTTGTACTCTTTTTGTGTATGCTTCATTCTTCAGCTATTTTAAGTTTATAAACAGCGAACTTATAAACTTTGTTCTTATTTCAGATGCTTCCACGACGTGCACGACGAGTTCCCAGGGATGCAACGCCCAAACCCCAGCCCGCTCCAGCTCAGGGCATGATGAACGCCGCTGAGGTTGCATCTATAGTAGCCACAGCGGTAAATGCCGTAATTACCGTTGTTCAGCAGGCACCACCTCAGGCGTCGGTTGCCGCGCCAGTACAGGCAAATGCATTCCCGTCTGCTTGGGAACGTGTACGTGACGCTTTTCAGAAAGCGCATCCGCCAGAGTTTGCAGGTAGCTCAGATGTGGTAGTCTCGAGCCAGTGGAGGAAGGATATGCAGAGGCACTTGAGGATGTATGAGTGCACGGATGTTCAGAAGCAGGTGCTAGCTACTTTCAAGCTAGTTGGATCTGCACTGCAGTGGTGGGAGTCTATTACCACCATGGAGGAGAGGGATACTCTCACTATTCAGGACTTCTGGGTGCGGTTTGACCGCAAGTACTTTCCGTCGGCTGTTCACACGAAAATGAGGAGGAAATTGATGAGTCTGAGGCAGGAGGGTAAGACCGTGGCCGAGTATGAGGCCGAGTTCACGAATCTGTTGAATATCATTCCAGATGAGATACCAACAGAGAAGAAGAAGAAGAAGATTGAGAAATTCACCGATGGGTTGACTTGGAGGATCCGTCAGCATCTGTTAGGGAACCTTTCGTTGGCCACGTATTCTGATGTAGTTAACGCTACTTTGTTACACTGCCAGGACCACCGCTTTCATATGGCTGAGGGCAAGAGGTCGGGAGAGTCTAGCCATCAGGGCAGGACAGGAGGATATGGTGCCGGTGGGGCACAATCTATTCAGGGGCAGAGACAGGGTGAGCAGGGTTCGCAGCAGGGGGATCAGAAGAGGTTCCGATCAGGGAACTACAGACAGGGACAGGGAGGTTTCCGTCAGGGCCATCAGGGTCCAAACGGCCATCAGAGCCAACAGGGGCAGAATGGGCAGCAGTTTCACCAGGGCCAGCAGGGCCAAGGGAGGAACGGTAACGGCCACCAGGGCCGGGGACAGCAGGGGCAGAGAGGAGGGAACTTCCCAGGGAAGTGTTTTGTTTGTGGCAAGACTGGCCATAAGCGACAGGATTGTCCTGATAGGGGCAGGGCCCCACAGCAGCAGCAGCAGGGTGCTCGCCAGGAGTCACAGAGGCCTATGTTTCCCGCCGCTCTCCCCGCACCGTCACAGATGGCAGCATTGCCACCCATTCCAGCAGTCCCAGCTCAGCAGGGGCAGCTACAGTATGGACGTGTCTATAACGTCCACCAGGCTGCAGTTCCACAGGCACCGCCCGCGATTGAGGGTACGTTTCCTATCCATGGCACTATGGGTCGGGTATTGTTCGATACGGGGGCTACACATTGTTTTATAGCTACACACTTCGCGAAAGCTTTAGGATTGTTAGCTACGGCAGAGAGCACAGTGACGTGTGTCGACTCACCATTGGGGAGTGGGTCACTTATTTTCTTTATATGCCGGGGAGTGGGGGTAGAGATTGGTGGTTTGGTATTAACTGCAGACATGTTGGTATTAGATATGCATGTTCACGATGTAATTATCGGTATGGATTGGCTCGTAGCTTATAGGGCCATGATTGATTGCTTCAGCGGGATCATTATTTTTGCCATTCCGGGGTAAGAGATGTTTGTAGTGGCGATGCCTCGCCCAGAGGGAGGATCGACCGCTCATCTGTATTACATTGAGGAGGATACCTCTAAGGTGGTAGTGATTCCTTTAGATTCTATCCCAGTAGTCAGGGAGTATTCGGATGTGTTTCAGGAGATACCAGGCTTACCCCCCAGTCGAGAGATAGACTTTGTTATAGATTTGCTACCGGGTACGAGACCTATAGCACGCGCACCGTACCGTATGGCTCCAGCTGAGATGAGGGAGTTACGGGATCAGATAGAGCAGTTGTTAGGTCAGGGCTTTATTCGCAGGAGTACCTCACCTTGGGGCGCTCCAGTTTTGTTTGTGAAGAAGAGGGACGGTTCACTGAGATTGTGTGTGGACTATCGAGAGTTGAATAAAGTCACGATACGGAATAAGTATCCGTTGCCTCGAATCGATGACTTATTCGACCAGTTGAGAGGAGCTTCCTTCTTCGTGAAGATTGATTTGAGATCGGGATACCATCAGTTACGTATCCGGGAGGAGGATGTCTTGAAGACCGCGTTCTTATCAAGATATGGTTCTTACGAGTTTCGGGTTATGCCTTTCGGTTTGACCAACGCTCCAGCAGTGTTTATGGACTTGATGAACAGAGTGTTCAGGGATTTCCTAGACCAGTTTGTCATTGTCTTCATTGATGATATTCAGGTTTACTCCCAGACATAGGAGGAGCACGCCGAGCATTTGAGGAAGGTTTTGCAGACACTTCGTCAGAACGAATTATATGCAAAATATGAGAAATGCGGGTTTTGGCTGAAGGAGATCCAGTTTTTGGGACACATTATTTTCGACCAGGGAATATCTGTAGATCCGGGGAAAGTATCCGCGGTGAGGGAGTGGGGACAGCCCACGACACCGACTGAAATTCGTAGTTTCTTGGGCCTAGCAGGATACTACAGGAGGTTCATTCGGGGATTTTTGAAGATAGCGAGTCCTTTGACACATCTGACTCGTAAGGGTGTGCCATTCATCTGGAGTGATGCCTGTCAGATGGCATTTGATGAGTTAAAGGACAAATTGATCTCATCACCTGTGTTAGCATTGCCGAGACCGGGAGTTGAGTATTTGGTTTATACCGACGCGTCTTTGCAATGACTTGGAGGTGAATTGCAGCAGGAGAGACAGGCCATATCTTATGTTTCCCGTAAGCTTAAGCCTCATGAGAAGAATTACCCCACGCATGATTTGGAGTTGGCGGCAGTGGTATTTTCCCTACGGATTTGGAGGCACTATCTTTTGGGGGAGAAGTTCCAACTGTTCACGGACCACAAGTCCCTACAGTACCTGTTCACGCAGAAGGAGTTGAATATGCGGCAGCGTAGGTGGCTTGAGTTTGTGAAAGACTACCAGTTCGATATCCAGTATCACCCAGGTAAGGCTAACATGGTAGCAGACGCGTTGAGACGTAGGCCAGCAGATGAGGTGGCAGAGGTGTGGAAGGCAAAGTGGAAGGAATTGGGACACCAGGATGCAGTGGCCCGATCTTTCATGTCTGTGATGACCGTTACACCGCAGATTGTCACGAAGGTAGTACGGGCACAGGCTAATGACTCGTTCTGTCAGGAGCAGATAGTTCGATTACTAGCAGAGGGAGCCGAGTCCTATACCGTTAGCTCAGACGGGGGATTACGCTTCAATGGGAGATTGGTAGTTCCGGAAGGGGAAGAATTGCGACACGAGGTGATGGCAGAGTCGCACGGCTCACGGTTCGCGGTACATCCCGGAGGGGACAAAATGTACCAAGACATGAGACGCTAATATTGGTGGAGCGGTATGAAGAGAGATATCGCTGAGTTTGTTTCAAAATGCGCCACTTGTCAGCTTGTAAAAGTGGATCATCAGAGACCAGCAGGATTGCTACAGCCGTTGGAGGTCCCGGTGTGGATGTGGGAGAGCATATCCATGGACTTTATCACGGGGTTGCCTACGTCGCAGAGGGGTCACGACTCCGTTTGGGTAATTGTGGACAGGTTGTCCAAAGTCGCTCACTTTTTACCCGTAAGGACTGACTACACTACGGGACAGTATGCCCAGCTCTTCATTTCAGAGATTGTGAGACTTCACGGTGTGCCCCTAAATATCGTGTCTGACAGAGACAAGATATTTGTTTCGAGGTTTTGGGAGAGTTTCCAGGAGGCCATGGGAACGGAATTGCGGTTGAGTACGGCTTATCATCCGCAGAACGATGGGCAGACCGAGCGCACAAATCAGATGTTGGATGACATGCTACGCATGTGCATTATTGACTTCGGGGGTGGATGGGAGCAGTACCTTCCACTGGTGGAGTTTTCTTACAACAACTCCTATCAGTTCACTATTGGCATGGCTCCGTTTGAGGCATTGTACGATAGGCCTTATCGTTCCCCAGCATGTTGGTTAGAGGTGGGGGACAACAAACTACTTGGGCCGGAAGTGATTCAGGATACTTCGGCAAGGATTGAGTTGATTCGGAGTCGCATTCGGTAGCTCAAGACAGGCAGAAGAGTTATGCTAATGCGAAGATATTTTTCAGGGAGTTCCAAGTAGGGGACCAGGTTTTGCTCAGGGTATCTCCTATGAAGGGGATTATGCGTTTCGGGAAGAAGGGGAAGTTGGCACCAAGGTATGTGGGGCCGTTTCCTATTATTGAGCGGATCGGACCGGTTGCGTATAGACTTGGGTTACCGGAGCATTTGCATCGGATTCACGATGTGTTCCATATTTCCTCGCTGAGGAAATACCTTAGAGATAATTTGGCTCATTCTCACATTGTTGTGGAGGACATCGATCTCCAGCCGGATAGCTCCTACGAGGAGGGGCCGATTGCTATTTTGGACCGAAGCGAGAGGAAGCTGCGGTCAAAGATAGTTCCGTTAGTGCGTGTTCAGTGGAAAGATCACAATGTCGAGGAGTCCACATGGGAGCGCGAGGATGAGATGCGCGAACGTTATCCAGAGTTGTTTTTAGCAGGTACTTTCTAGTTTCGAATTTCGGGACGAAATTCAGTTATTAGGGGGGAAGTATGTAATACCCCGTATTTTTGGCTATATTTATTTTTGGGATTAATTAATTAAATGCGTATTAATTGGAAATTAATCCGGATAAAATACTAATGAGATGCGAGTTGGTATTTGATTATGTGCATACATGTTTTTATATGAATATTGGATTATGAAAAATTTGTCGTGAGATTGATATACGACATTTTGGAAATTTTGTTGAGACGCGTGTGACTGCCGCGTCATGGTATAAAATTTTGATTATAAAAGTGAATTTAAATTCTTTAAACCGTATGATCATTTTGAGTGCGCCAACGCGTCCGGAAGGGTCGAGATAGTCAGAAAACACTAGCCGGGGGTGTAGTTTGGGTTCCGGGGTATTTTTAGGCCATACCGACAATATAAAGGGTATTTTGGTAATTTTGTATTTTTAGGAATTAAAAATGACGAAAATTAGAGGAGTAAATCTGATTGGGAATAGACCCACTAACCAACCCTTATTGACCCAATAAGCTACGGAGGTTATCATTTAGGTTTCCAACTTTCCCCAAGAAAACCCTAGCCACCATAGCCACCTTTGGAGAAGAAAGCTTGGAGAGGGAGAGAAAGAGAAGGAATTCTGCAGAAATCTTTACAAAAATCAACACCAAATTCAGATACAATAAAGGCAAGTGATTTAATTACATTTAAATTCAGAGAATGTTCTTCCCATGTTAGAAAATTGAAGAATTCCAATTGTTCTTGAAAGATGAATGAAAACCCATGTTAATTGGATTTAGAAATTGAATATTGAGGACAAATTGCATGTAGAACCATATAGAGATGATTGTTCTGGTGTTAGTATATGTAGGATGTAACAAAAACGGATCTAGAATGGACTAATTGATGATTACAAATTCTAGGGTTTATGTTCTTGAATAATTGGGGAAAAAGTGTAGAGATTTGTATATTGATTGATGTTAGGGTGACTTAATCCTTTAAAACGTGTTAGGAGGTGATTATAATATGTTTAAGATTGATTAGAGACCTTAAAAAAATGGTTGGGACTAAGTTTGGAGGAGATTTGAGGAGTAAAAATGGTGAAAAACGAGATTAAGACAAATCTGGGACGAAGCTGGTAGGTCGTTAGAAGCCCCTCCCCAGGTCGTTCGAACGAACTCGTTCGAACGAGCTTCTAACGAATTGACCAGTCGCTTCTAACGAAAGGGAACTTCGTTCGATAACTTCGTTCGAACGAGATCTCGTTAGAAGGTACAGTTCGTTCGAACGAACTGGATCTCGTTCGAACAGTCTCGTTCGAACGAGACTTCTAACGAGCTGACAGTTTGATCTCGTTCGAACAGCCTCGTTCGAACGAGACTTCTAACGAGCTGGCAGTTTGGGCCTTTTTGGCCTGTTTTGATTTTGGGAGCCCCGTAAACTTGTTCGAGGGTAGAGTTAACATCCCTTTGATGATGTATTGATAGATTTGGGACTTTTGGGTTATTATGAAGAGTAAATTATATACGAGTGATTTAAATCAATGAACCATTTGGGTTGAGACGTGAGTGTCTACTACGACGTGAGAATAGATTATGGCGCGTATGATTATAAACCAGAATCGTATAAAGTGTGTAAATTATATATTGGTACTAGAATGATAATAGTACTACAATTAAACTACGAGATTACTAAGACGTGTGTTTACTTAGTATTGGTATATGAATTGTGTGTATGGCATACCTACCATACTTGCTATCACGGGAGGTTTGCGTTCGCTTAGGGCCCTCTAATCCTTGTGTTGCCCGGATTTAGACTGGTTACCTTGATGAACATAGGTCATAGAAAGACTTATTGGGATGTTAATAAGTCCGCTGATCGTGGGAGCGTAGGTATGTGCGTGACCCATGTGATGTGACTGTGTTCGCCTCCATTATTTGTGATGTTGTTATTTGTGAACTATTCCTGAGAGATTCGGAATATGTAATCCTTATGTACGTGATGTACCGGGATGGATAGCAGAGTATGTGTGCACCGCAGCTTAGTTCTCGGGGTGCTTGTATTGTATATTTATGATGGGAATAATATACACTTAATTAATGGGAACCTTCATGCTAATGTTGTGAATATAATTACGGTATTGTTTCGAGAAACATAACGAGTTAGCTGATAGTGAAATATATTGCATATTGAGCATCTGAGTTTACGTTAAACCCCTACTTAATTACGAGCGTTATAGTGTTAATAGAACCGAGTAATAAGGGTAGGACCTATGACAGTCTAGCTAGATATGATGTCACTTAGCTAGTGGTTTGTGTCGTTGTAGATGGGTACTTACGTTAGGAGTGCACAGTTAGACGAGAGGTGAGAATATCATGTGAGTGCACGTCCTGACATGTACTTTGCATTTAATGTTTTAAATGATTTTAAAGCACTTGCAGGTTTTTTTTTAAAATATCTCCACATTTGGGGTCTGACCCGTTTGCTTTCAAATCTATTTTCTTTGTAAAACCATTTTAGGTGCCCAGCCACAAGGACACCATGCATAGGATACTCATTCTGGTGACGAGCTGTAGCTGTTTGTGGAAGCTACAGGGATTTGCTTGTAGACGCTTCTATCACTTGGATTCCAGATTCATTATCTATCAGTTGTAGGGCATGTTGCGCATTTCTATTAGAGATATCTTTCCATTACAGTTTTCAGACTTTGGCATGTATTGTTTTAGTATTCGGTTTACTTATTTCAGTGTGGGATTGTAGTGAGGAGTTTTTCCTCCAGACTTTATTTACACTATGTGATGGTTATTCTATTTACTTCGTTATGGTGAATGGTGTTATTATTCTTCATTACACTTGTTGCATGTTAATCAGACTTAAATTAAAATTTGGCAACTTACTTTTTAAATAGTAGGTGGTTAGTAATCATTAAAATGTTTTCGACAGTGATGCTATTAACTGGGCCAACTTGGCATTTTGAATTAATTTAATAAAGGAGTAGCTACCCGGTATTTAATTAGTCGGGGTGTACTGCCTTGGTACCGGTCACTGATGAAGGATTCTCATTCTTAGAGGTTGAAAATGCCAAATTAAGGCAAGAATTGGATACTTTAAGAAAGTCTGGTGTTTCTACTACTGCTCGGGGACGAGGAAGAGGTTCTCGTGGGCGAGGAAGAGCTGTTCAAAATGTTGTCGAGGAGCAAAGTTCTCCACCTGCTCGGAGTCGATCAAGAGTTCTCAGCCGTAATGTTGAAGAAGCTCGCACTCAGTCTACTTTGGAAACTCAAGCGTTCCAATTGAATGCAAAAGATCGTGCTTTGTCTGAAATGTCCAAGAAAAACCTATCTTTGGAAGATCAACTTACTGCGACTAAGTCTGCTTTGAATAATAAAGATGTTTTTGCCAGGAGCCTTCACGAGAAACTAGAGAGAATAACTTTCCAATTCCACAAACAACCTCGTGAGTTTTGGATGGCAGGCTACAATGAAGCCCTTTGTCACTTGGATGCTCGCCTTGAAAATGCCAATAATGAAGGTTATAAACAGGGATAGTTGAACGCACTGGGTGTGTTAAAGCTAGAGCAGGGCCATTATTTATGGGATTATCATGCTCCTAGGCTACTAGACTTGCCTGTACTGCCTTATAAACTGGACATGGAATGGATCACAGCTCGTGCTATTCCTCGGAGCTTAATTTCAAAATATCTTGGTGACTATAGTCTTCATTCTCAGATTGAATTATCTCGTCCCGAGCATCTCTTGGATACTCCTTCAGTAATGAATGTCAGAATGTTGAGGGACTTGAATTTTAATAATTCTCCCCAAACATTAAATGATCCTCCTGCTGGCGAGGAACCTGTATCGAAGGCTGAAGGGAAAAAACCAATAGAATAGGATTTTCAATGTAATAGTTAGCAAACATATGTAACTTGTAATTTATTTTGAATTTTAATGAAAGACTTTCATTTTCTATTTGCAAATCTGTATTGCTATTCTTTTGTACTTGTCTAACACTTTTACATCTGTGCATATGTATCTGTTAAAAAGATAACAATTTTGTGTTGTTCATCAACCAACTTAGTAATAAATAGTTACAAGTATAAAAAATGTTGTTCGATCACTTAATAATAAAGTAATGAGTATAAAAATGTTTTAAATTTTTTCAACCAACTAAGGTTGTAAAATTGTACTCGTCGACCAAGTATAATTAGCGAGAGTTTTCATAAAATGTGTCCGACCAACCAGGTTGATGGACCCTCCTCGTCAATAAGTTCTCCTCGTTGACCAACTACAATTAGTGGGTTTTTATCCCCGACCAACTATACTTGGCTCAGTTTGGAATATTTTGTATTTTCTGGAATGATTTTACTTTCTGACCAACTTGTTGGCATATTTTGTTTCTTAACCAGCCAAAATTGGCATTTTAAGAATGTTGTTCTCGCCCTTTTACCATCCAAAGTTGGTCGTGGGTTTGAACTATTAGGTTCTTTCGAACTATCTTGTCCACGAGCTCTTTTACCAACCGAAGTTGATCACGCAAGTGTACGCCTCCTAACCAAAGGAGTATAATTTGTTCTCGCTATTTTACCAACCGAAGTTGATCACGCTCGAACTATAAGGTTCTTTCGAACTATCTTGTCCACAAGCTCTTTTACCAACCGAAGTTGATCACGCAAGTGTACGCCTCCTAACCAAAGGAGTATAATTTGTTCTCGCTATTTTACCAACCGAAGTTGATCACGCTCGAACTATCAGGTTCTTTCGAACTATCTTTTCCACAAGCTCTTTTACCAACCGAAGTTGATCACGCAAGTGTACGCCTCCTAACCAAAGGAGTATAATTTGTTCTCGCTATTTTACCAATCGAAGTTGATCACGCTCGAACTATCAGTGTAGTGTATCACACTAGTATTCCCCAAAAAACTTGTAATAAAAGGAAGAAGATGGTGAAACATCATCGTTTTATTCATAATGAAGGAATTGCTTTACATTTTACATTACTGATAATACTTGCGTAGGTGTTCAGCATTCCATGCATTCTTAAATTCCTCTCCTTATAGAGTTGCTATTCGGTAAGTTCCTGGTCGAACAACTTCTGTAACTCGGTAAGGTCCATGCCAGTTGGCTTCAAGCTTATTGTGCTTCTGAATGACCTTCTTTAGCACATAATCCCCTTCTTTTAAGTCGCATTTCTTCACCCTTTTGTTGTAGAACAGAGTTGTGCGTTGTTGGTAAGCAGCATTCCTAATGGCTGCCTCTTCTCTGACTTCCTCGAGCATGTCCAAATCTAATCTTCTCATCAAGTCACTGATTGGGGAATTGAAATTCAGCACTCTGTGTGTTGGGAGACCCAACTCAGCAGGTATTACAGCCTCACTTCCAAATGCCAGCATGTATGGTGATTCTCCAGTTGCTGCTCGGGGAGTTGTTCGGTAAGCCCACAATACTGACTGTAGCTCATTAATCCAATTAGATTTAGCCTCACTTAGCCTCTTCTTCAAACCATTTAGTAGCGTTCTGTTTGTCACCTCAGTCTGCCCATTGCTTTGAGGATGACCTGGTGCTGAATGGGTCTTCAGGATGTTTGATTGTTGACAATAGGCAGCAAACTCCTCGTTGTCGAATTGTGTTTCATGGTCTGTGATGAAGGCATGAGGGAGACCATATCGACAAATGATATTCTTCCAGACAAATTGGTATACCTTCTCGTACGTCATATCGATAAGGGGTTCAGCCTCTACCCACTTAGTAAAATAATCTACTGCGACGACGAGGTACTTGAATCTTCCTCGAGTGGTCGGCAATGGTCCAACCAAATCAATTCCCCACATGGAAAATGGCCAGGGGGAAGTTATGGGTGTCAACAATGCTTGTGGAGTTCGTCGGATGGAGGAAAAACGTTGGCACTTGTCACATTTCTTAGCATAGGCTATACAATCAGCCCTCATCGTCGGCCAGTAGTATCCTTGCGTCATCATTCTTTGCAAAAGTGTCCGACCTGCCACATGTGCTCCACAAGACCCTTCATGGATCTCTTCAATCAATTCTTTCACCTCGGAGGGGTGTACACATCTCTGCAAACCTACCATAATTCCTCGTCTATACAAAACACCATTAGTTAGTACATACCGAGCAGCTTTAAACTTTAATTTCTTTGCCGCGAGCTTGTCCTCTGGAAATTCTCCCTCTTCAATATATGCCCTGATGGGATCCATCCAAGATGGTCCTAAATCAAGGGTAATAACATTCATCGTCAGGTTTTCATCTATGCTCCGACTTTCCAGTACTTCAATTGGTATCGTTCTTCGCAGCTCGGTACGAGTAGCTGATGCTAGTCGGGCCAGTGCGTCTGCTTGTGCATTTTCTATTCTGGGTATTCTGATCAACTTAATGGCATCAAATTCTGCCAATAATTCCATCACCTTTGCATGATACTTGACCATTAGTTCTCCTTTAACCGCATATGTTCCCATCACCTGATTCACAATTAATTGAGAATCACTGAATACCATCACTTGTTGTGCTTCCATAATCTTTGCTAAATTAAGACCTGCTATCATGGCCTCATACTCAGCCTCATTATTGGAGGTTTTGAATTGAAATCGCAAGGCATATTCTATATCTATCTCGTCTGGGGTTTTCAAAACAATCCCTGCTCCACAACCTGCTGTGCAAGATGACCCATCTACATACAATCTCCATGTAGGTAACTCATGTTCAAATTTCTTATCCAATAGAGTTCCTCGGTGGAATATCTGCTGTTCTCTTCCATCTTCCCCTGTTAATTTTTGCTCCTCGTCGACCATCTCTTCTCGCCCTTTTACCAACTGGAGTTGGTCTGGGTTTGAATTTGATGATCTTTCTACATCCACAAGCCCTTTTACCAACCGGAGTTGGTATGGACTTATGTCTGTTGATCCTGTAACATCCACAGGTTGATCAGTGAGCACTTTTTGTTCCTCGGGGGTATCAGGATATGTAAACTCTGCTATAAAATCTGCTACAGCTTGCCCTTTCAATGATGATCGGGGTTCATACACAATATCATATTCACCCAGCTCTATTGCCCAGTACATCAGTCTCCCTGACTTTTCTGGCTTATGAAGGGCTTGTCTCAATGGCATTACGGTATAAACAACGATGGTATGGGCTTGAAAATATGGCCTCATTCTTCTACTTGCTTCAATTAATGCCAATGCCAATTTTTCTAACTTTGGGTACCTAATCTCTGCACCTCGGAAAGCCTTACTTGTGTAATAAATTGGCTTCTGGACTCCATTCTCCAATCTGATCAATGCTGAGCTGACTGCATGCTCCGATACTGCCAGGTATAAGTACAACTTTTCTCCCGTTATTGGCCTTGACAACAGTGGAGGTGTTCCCAGATATTTTTTCAAGTCTTGAAAGGCTCTTTCACATTCATCGTTCCACTCGAAAGTTTTTCGAAGTGTTTTGAAGAATGGTAAGCATCTATCTGTTGCTCGAGATACAAATCTGTTGAGCGCTGCAACTCGTCCTGTAAGACTCTGCACTTCTTTCTTTGTTGTTGGAGATCGCAACCCTAAAACAGCTTTGATCTTTTATGGATTTGCTTCAATGCCTCGCTGGTTTACAATGTACCCGAGAAACATTCCTTCTCGTACTCCAAATGTGCACTTCGTCGGGTTGAGCTTCATCTGGTATTTATCCAATTGATCAAAAGTCTGACTTAAATCAACTAGATGATCAACAGCTTTCTTGCTTTTTGTCAGCATATCATCGACATAAACTTCCATATTGCAACTGATTTGTTCGGCAAAAACCTTGTTCATCAGCCGCTGGTATGTCGCTCCTGCATTTTTCAAACCAAAAGGCATAACATTATAACAATAAGTACCCCTAGGGGTAATAAAAGAAGTACTCTCCCTGTCTTCAGGTTTCATCTTGATCTGGTTGTAGCCTGAATAAACGTCCATGAAGCTGAGCAGCTCGTGCCCAGAGGTAGCATCCACTAACTGATCAATTCTGGGTAATGGAAAGTGATCCTTTGGGCAGGCCTTGTTGAGATCAGTGAAATCAACACACATTCTCCATTTATTATTTTTCTGCTTTACCATCACCACATTTGCCAACCAGTCCGAGTATTTCACATCTTCAATGAATTGAGCTTTCTGGGGCTTGTCGACCTCCTCTTGAATAGCTTGATTCTTCTCGGGGCTAAATACCCTTCTTCTCTGCTTTACGGGCTTGATCTCCTTATTCACATTGAGCTCGTGACATAAGAAGTTTGGATCTATTCCTGGCATGTCCTCATGACTCCATGCGAAAGTTTTCTTCCTATTTCTCAAGAAAGTTATCAACTCCTGTTTTATTGAAGCATCCAACAATGAACCTATCTGGGTTACTCGTTCAGGGTGCTCGTCGTCCAGAATAACATTTTTCGTAGATTCCACCACCTGTTCTTTTACAAGTTGCGATTCATCTCTGGGATCGAGAGTTTCAATCTCTGTATCTTCTTCCACCTGGTAGGTAGTAGTCTTTTTCCTTGATTCTTCAAGATCCTCTTGCTCGGCAGATGAATAATAGCATTCCCGAGCTACTTTTTTATCACCTTTCACAACTCCTACTCCAAAGTTTGTTGGGAATTTTAAGTATTGATGCACTGTAGATGGAACTGCTTCAAACTTCTTCAAACCAACTCTTCCCATGATGATGTTGTAAGCTGACTGCACATTCTTATCCATCACAAAGAAGCGTATTCTTTCTGTTCGACAAGCAGGCCAAGTTCCAATGAATATATCCAACTTGATCGTCCCAAGTGGAAAAACTTTCTCGCCAGCAAAACCCAGGAGGGGTCTATGATACGGTTCCAATTGAGATAATTTCAGATTCAAGCTGTCAAAGCATGAATAGTACATGATGTCTGCCGAACTTCCATTGTCTACCAACACCCTTGAAATCACTACTTCCTTCATCCTCATTTTGATCACCAGAGGATCGTCGTGAGGATAAAGAACACCTGCTAGGTCATTTTTTGAAAAGCCAATGACCAGCTTCTCTTTGTTTACCTTCCTCGGACGATCGTCCTCGGCCAGATTTATTCGCTGAATATATGAACAAGCTTGGGCTTCTCCAAGGTAAGCCTTTCTTTCTGCAGTAAGGTCTCCTCCTCCTGCATCTCCTCCTGTAATGACATTACAATCAAATGACCCAAAACGTATAGAAAATACCTCTCGTTCTGGCTGTCTTGGTTTCTTGGGAAGGTCGGGGTCATCATCTGGATCATCTTCATGGTTTCTCTTCTTTTTCTCTTCTGCTCGACGAGGAGATCTAGACTTCTCTCTAGCTCGGTCATTATTTTTTCTTTCACCTCCCCGATCAACATATTTTGCTAGCTTTCCTCTTCGGATGAGTGTTTCAATCTCGTTCTGAAGAGCTATGCAATTTTTGGTCATGTGACCATGATCTTTATGAAACTCGCAATATTTATCCTTACTCCTCGAATCAGGGTCTGACCTCAGTTTCTTTGGCCATTTTACCTCCTCGTTGTTCTTGATTTCTTCCAAGACATGATGAATACCCATTTTCAAAGGATTATAATTGTCGTATTTCTTCAGGACTTCCCATGATGATTTATTATTTCTGGAAAGTTTGTCACCGCCATTGCCCTTATGCTCTTTATTTTTAGACTTGTCGACGTCCACCTTGGTGTCTTTATCCATATTCTTCTTTGCAGCCATAGCTTCCTCGGCATTCATGATTTTGGCCGCTTTTGCCATCAACTCTGACATAGTTTTAGGTGGATCTTTCGCCAAGGTGTAATACAATTTATTAGGCAACAACCCACTCATCAAGGAGGTGATTGCTGTCTTTTCTTCGTAATCTATGACTTCCAGCTTCTCGTTATTGAAACGAGTTATGTAATCTCGAGTACTCTCACCATATTTTTGTCTAACACTTAACAAGTGTGCTACTCGTTTTACTGGCTTTGCTCCAAAATAGAAATTGCCAATAAACAACTCGGCCAACTGAAAGAAAGTTGAAATATTACCCCTAGGAAGATTATTGTACCATATCTAGGCAGCTCCAGTAAGAGTTCTTGAGAACGCTCTGCATCTCATCTCGTCGGGGACGACATAGATGTCGGCAGCAGCTTGATATTGCTCTATGTGAAGAACAGGATCTGTCTTTCCATCATATTTGGGGGTCACTACAGGTGCTTTGAACTTTGACGGTGTAGGAAAATTCACAATGGCCTGTACAAAAGGTGTTCCTCGAACAAAAGTTCGTTGTAGGGGGTTTTTTGCCTTGGCCATTTCTCCCAATTTATCCTCCAACCGTTGGAGAGATCCTTTCCACGCTTCATTTCCTTCCTCGGGCCTATTGGTTCGAGCAATTGATCGTTCTGAGGTAGCTTCTTGAGATCTATCTTGACGAGCAGCTGGTCATGATTGTGCTGATCCTTCTCTTAGATCTGATGGTTGTCGAAAACTCCTCGACATGGTCTTAGGTGGACTCCTATTCCTCCTAGGGCCTAATCGACTGAAAGGAGACACCCTACTTAGTCTTTCTAAAGCACTGGGTCTTTCTGGAGAGAGGGTGATATGTTGATCAGTATCTGTAGCCCTTATTGACGAAGTTCGCCCAGGTTGATAAGAGAAATCATCAGACTCCTCATTACGACGTGACTCAGTACGCTTGGATCGTGAAGAAAGTAAATAAGTTTGCCTCTGACCACTTTGCTGTCCTGAACGTGTAGGTGCACTGCCATGAAGGGTTTGTATGAGTTGCCTCATTGTTTCTTGCATGGCGGTTTGTCCTTGAGCCAGATTCATCATAATCCCGGCTAGATCTGGAGGTGCAGAGGGATTCGGAGGATTTCCAGTATTTCCAGCGTTTCGATTGCTAGATTCTGGATTATCCGCCATTGATGATGAACGATTTTTGGTGAAAACGATAGTAACAATCATTCCCACAGACGGCGCCAATCTGTTGATGTAAAAAATTAGATCGCTCTAATTATTCAATCACAGATAAATAAAATAAGATAAAGATTTTAAAGTGGTTCAGCCTTATATGAATGGCCTACGTCCACTGTTATGTTATTGCTGAATGTTTGGGAATTCTCGAGTACAAATTCTCTCCAGAAATTCCGATCCCTTTGAATGAGGGTGATACAAGGTATTTATAGCCCTTAGGCTGTACCTGAAAGGGTTGATACATTAAATGATATACATATGAAAGGGTAATACATTTAAGGCAGCGTGTGCGTCAAGATGATGAACATTTAATGAATAGTTGAACTGTTGATTATCTGGCAATTAATGCTACGACCGAGATGCAGCTCGGACCGCCTTAGTTGCTCGTTGCTCAGGAGTTCCTCGGAGCGCTAGAGTACCTCGGAGTGCTAATGTTCCTAGGTGTATCCTCGTTGCTCGGAGAGAACATGAGTTGGTCGGGGAAATGAACTTCCTCGTTGCTATTGTGCCATGTAGATTGACACGTGTCTTCGTATTATTCGTCCATATCAGCATATTAATTTTGGTATCAACACCTGGGATATGATAGCATTATAGAGACAAGCATCTGTGAGTTATTACTCAGGAGGATGGTTACTATACGTGACATATGTATGATTGTAGTAGTATATTTATATGTATATAATAGAGTAGATAATTAGATACAGATGAAAAATATAAAGTGTAAATGCATTATTTATATAACTAGTGTGAATGTTATATAACCATTTAAAATGGAAATGATTAACTAAGTTAGGGTAAAATAACTTACGAAACAAAGGGAGGAAGTACTCGAAATAGAGTAGGGCGATAGAAAGATTTGTAACAGGATTAGTTAGGTGGGGTAGTATAACTAGTTGGGTTAGAAGGTAAGCGTTAGGTTTGTACAATAGTTGAGGGGTGAGTAATATCTCAAGAGAGTGCGACACTTGCTTATATATGAAAAGAATTAAAGCAAATTTAACTGTTTCATCTTTATTACTTGCAAAAAATATTTTTCAAATGGTTTTGGGCTCTGACCATTGTCAAAAATATTTTAGGTGTCAAGACACAGGGACACCAAGCTTGAAGACTCATTCCAGGGATGCGTAGCTACAACATTTTTGGAGGCTTGTAGGACTTTGTGTGGATGCTTCAATTATTCATTCCTAGACTAACACGTTGATTCAGTAGTTCATTTGGGCATGCTGCCCCTTTTAGTTATTATACTTTTAGTTTTTTATGCCAGACGATGTACTTGGATTCAGTTTTATCACTATAGAGTTATGGTATGGATTTTATTTTGGGAACCGATGGTTTATTCGGTATTCATTATTTATCTATTTATTGTGTGATGATTCAGACTCTTATATTTGTTGTGGATGAGTTATTATATTCCTATTTTTTCGCATGTTGTTATGTTAATGAAAGATAACATTGGCACCGACTTAATTTAACATAGGCGGATAGTAATTTAATAAGTTTTGAACAATGATGCTAAGAATGAACCACATGAGATTCATGTTTATTTTGATAAATGACTGATCACCCATGATTAAAATAGACAAGGTGTCACAATAGATTAGCAGGACAAGGACATAATAAATAAGAAAGAATTGAATATGAAGAAACATATGCCCTTGTTGCTATATTAGAAGCTATTTGTATGTTGCTTCCATTTGCATGTTATAAAAAATTTCACTTATTTCAAATGGATGTTCAACTTGCCTTTTTAAATGGACATATTTCCTAAGAAGTTTATGTTACACAACATCAAAGTTTTGAAAATCATGAATTCCCAAATCATGTGCATAACTTAAATAAAGCTTTATATGGATTGAAACAAAAACCTAGAGCTTGGTGTGAAAGATTAAGTAGATTTTTATTACAAAATGATTTTATTACAGTAAATATGGATATTACTTTATTCATTAAATTTCATGAAAAATCTATGCTTATTGGGCAAATTTATGTGGATGATATTATTTTTGGTTCTTTATTTTAAGATATGTGTAAGGGAATTGCTACTTTTATGCCAAAATAATTTGAAATGAGTATGTCTCATCATCATCATCATCCTTGCCTTAATCCCATCATATGGGGTCGGTCACATAGATTCTCCTTTTCCATTCTATTCGATTATATGCAATATTATCATTCAAGTTTAATTCCCTAAGATCTCTCCTAATAATTTCCTCCCACAATAGCTTAGGGCACCCCCTTTTTTCTTTTCCATCTATTTCAAATAATATTCCTTTGTTATAAGTTCATGTACTGGTGTATGCAACACATGTTCGAACCACCTAAGTCTACATCCTCTTAATTTATCACTAATGGGAGCTCCCACTAACTTTTCTCTCACATACTGATTTTTAATTTTTTCCTTTCTATTAATTCCTAGCATCCTCATCTCACTAACATGGAGACTTTGTTCATATTTTTTCTTTAACACCGAACACTCTGATCCATATAGGGTCGTTGGCATAATAATTATTCTATATAATTTTCCTTTTGGTTTATTAATTATCCTCTTATGGCATAACACCCCACTTGATTATCTCCATTTCATCCAACTAGTTGATATTTAACTCATAACATCCTCATCAATATCCTCATTACTTTGTAACACTGAAGCTAAATAATGAAATTTATTATTTAAGTTTATCATTTTTTCATTAATCTTTAACATTATGCTATCTGCCTCATTATTAAATTTACATTCCAAAAATTCCATTTTATTTCTACTGATTTTAAGTCCCTTAGACTCTAAGTCTTTTCTCCAAGTATCTATTCTCATCGCTAAGTCCTCATTTGAATTTTTTACTAAAACCATATCATCCGCAAACAACATACACCATGGAACATCTTCTTGTATGTCCTCAGTAATCTCATCCAAAACAACGAAAAATAAGTAATAACTTTAATATAACTCATAGGCATTCTTGTCCTCCTTAACGACCACCAAATTATATCCCTCGGTACTCTATCATAAGCCTTTTCTAAGTCTATAAAGACCATATATAAATTTTGTTCTTAATTCTACATTTCTCTATTAACTGTCATAATAAGTAAATAGCTTCCATGGTGGATTGCCTGGGCATAAATCCAAATTGATTGTCCGAAATAGTTGACTCATTTCTATGTCTTTGTTCTATAACCTTTTCCCATAATTTCATAGTGTGATTTATCATTTTTATTCCTCTATAATTATCGCAGTTTTGTATATCCCCTTTATTTTTATACAAAGGTATTATGGTGCTTGTCCTCCACTCATCTAGCACGTTTCCTCCTCTTAAAATTTTATTAAATAAACCTGCTAACCATTCTACCCCTAGACTTCCAAGGGTTATCCCTACCTCTATGGGTATTCTATTCGAGACAACCGCTTTATTATTTCCCATTTTTCTTATTAAATATATCAATTTCTTTTTCAGTAATCGGACATGCCATTCCTATATTCAGTTCAATGTTCTCGACATCTTTTTTGGGATATTCTTCATTCAATAATACTTGAAAATACTCTTCGCAACTATCTAGAATTTCTTTATTGTTAATTAATATATTTTGATTTATGTCTGTAATACACTTAACTGGACCCATATTCCTTGTCAATTTATTTTCATTCTTTTCCAATTTATATATTTCCTTTTCACCTTCCTTGATACTTAATTTATTATAAAGATTATCTAGCACATTTTGTTACGTATTTCTAATAATATTTTTTACTTCAGTCGTTATTTTCTTATACTTTTCTAAATCTTCTTGACTTTTACTCTTTAAAACTTACTCGTTTCTTTTGTATTATCTTTTACACTACCTCATTCCACCATAAAGTTTATTTTTTAATGAATCTTTTTCCTTTAGTCACACATAAAATTTGCTTAACTATTTTCTCGATATCATTCTTTATTTTTGACCAAATGTTGTTAACATTGTCATCCCAATTCCACTTCATGTCTAATAGGAACTTCAACGTAAATTCTATCTCTTTTTAGCGTTTTAAATCCCTCCATTTTATATTTTGATAACCTATTCTATCTTTTCGGTACATAAATCTTTAATTGCAAAATATATTACTAATATGCGATGTTGATTTGTTAAGCTTTCACCTGGTATAACTTTACGGTCTTTGCATATGTACATGTCTCTTCTTCTAAGTAAAAAATGGTCTATTTTAGTTTTCTTATCTCCGCTTTTAAATGTTATTAAATTCTCTTCCTTTTAAAAAAAATTTGTTTGTTAATGCTAGATCGTATGCCTTACAAAATTCTAAGATAGTTTCCTCTCCTTCACTGCTCTTACCAAAACCACAACCTCAGTGTATCCTTGGATAACCATCCTGTTCTACTCCTACATAACCATTCAAGTCACCTCTTAAAATATGTTTTCATGCATATGAATTTATTGTAATACTTCATCTAATAATTCCCAAAATTATTTTTTTAAATTTTCATCTAAAGCTCTTTGGGGCACGTAGGCCCTTATAATATTGAATATTGTTTTATCTAAGATGACCTTCATACTCATTAATATATCTCCCCATCTTTTAATATCCATGAATTTATCTTTCATATTGTGTTTAACAATAGTACCTACCCATTTCTATGATTATCAATCCCTCCCGAGTAAGATAATTTATAACCTTCTCCTATCTCTTTAGGCTTTTCACCCTTCCATTTAGTTTCTTGTAGGCATTCTATGTTGATTTTTGGGGGGGATTGAAAATTAGACAAAATAAAAATGGCATTTTCACAAATCAATCAAAGAATATTAAAGATCTTATTAAAAATATAGATTGGATAATGCTAAATTGTTTGGAACCCCTATGAGTACGTCTATTAAACTTAATAAAGTCAAAAATGAAAAATCAGTAGATATGACATTATATTGTGGTATGATTCGTAGCTTACTTTATTTAACAACTAATAGACTAGATATTATATTTAGTATTTGCTTATGTTCATATTTTCAAGCTATTCCTAAATAATCTCATTTATATGTTGTAAAGCGTATTTTTAGATATCTTATTAGTATAATTGATTTGTGGTTATTCTATCCTAGATTTACTTCATTTGATTTAATTAGTTATTTGAAGTCCGACTTTGCAGGATGCAAAATTAAAAGAAAAAGTACTAGTGCACTTGTCATTTTCTCAGTCTTCCTTAGTTTCATGGTTTAGTAAAAAATAAAATATTGTTGCCTTGTCGACAGTTGAAGCAAAATATATATTCACCGTTAGTTGTTATGCTCAACATTTATGTATGAAACAAAAAAATTTAGGATTTTAAAATTTCACTTGATAATATTCTTATTATATGCGATAATACTAGTACTATTTGTTTAACTAAAAATCCTATTCAATATTCTAGAACTAAGCACATTGAAATTAGACATAATTTTTTTAGAGATCACCTGCAAAAAGTTGATATTAAACTTGAATTTATGAGAACTGTCATTCGAACGAGATTGTGTGTTCGAACGAGAATTCCAACGAGATTTCTAACGAGTTCAACTTTTATACACTGGAACTTCGTTTTCGAACGAGACTCCGTGCGAACGAAAATCTCGTTCGAATGAGATTTGGCGGGAACAGTTATTTGGGCAGTTTTTGACACTTTTCCCACTTTTCCACTTGTTTACCCCACTAACTTTGGATAGAACTTAATATGTGCAGGAACTAACTTTTTCATTTAACTTTTTCACATCTTTCCATCTCCAAGAGAGAGTTTGAGAGCAAAATTCCAAAAGGAAAAAGTTCAAGTGTGAGTGTTCACTTTTCAAAGAAAAAATCATTTACCACTCTTGTTTTCACCCATATTGTCTATTCCAAGTTTCAATATATATACATCTTGCTTGGAGTGTTTTGGCACCGTCTTTTACTCTACCGTTTGAAGAGTTCGTTTATGTTTCCTTCTAAATCCCTCAAAGAAGAAGAAGTTTGTTTTGCTGCGGCATTCTCACATGGTGAAAGACATCATGTGTGGTTGACGGTGTACCTATGTCTCATTGGTGATTCCAAGATTTCGATGGAGCTCCGGAATTGTCTACTAGGCGGAGGTGTTTACAAGAAGACGCGTCAAGGCTTGAAAAGGGTCGAGTCGAGCAAGTAAGTCATCTGTCTTGTAATTTGTAAATCCATAATTAGTGGACTTAAGGCTAGGGTCGTCCGAGGTTTTTTTTCCGTTGTGGGTTTTTCCTCGTACATCGCGGCGTAGTGATTTATTGTTTATTTTATCTTTCGCAAAATTCACCTAGAACGCATTCTTAGGTAAAAAGATAAAATTCGATTTAATCATTACTTATGTTTAATTTGGTGCTACATAATTAATTGGGTTAAATTGGTTTAAGTGAAAATGTATTAATTATTTAACTTTAATTTCACTTGGTTTAATTTTAATTTGAAAGAAATTAAAATTTAGTGTGTTGTTTATGTGAACCATCTCGCTTTCACATATCTTCAAAAAAGAAATTATCTTTTTATAGTAAAGACATTAAAATTGGGGGCCTTATCCCTTTTCAAATTGGTATCAGAGCCAAAAATGATAAATTACTTCGTTAAAGATCCTCCAAATATTTTAGGCTAAAATGGAATTTTCTCCATTTTCAAAATTTATTGTTTTCAATGGTTCTAACTACGCGTATTGGAAAGCGATGATGAAATCGACACTAAAATCTATCGACGAAAGAGTTTTGTTATCTGTCATTAACGGGGTGGTCCCCACCTACACATTTAGTAGATAATGAGCGTGTTCTCAAACCCGCCGATTGATGGAGTGAAAATGAATTCAAACTTTCAAATTTTAATTCCCGTGGTTTAAATGCCTTGTTTAGCGCGGTCACACCGGATGAATTTCGTCGCATTATGACGTATGAAACCGCTAAAGAAGCTTGGGATATTTTATAACTCACTCATAAAGGTACAAGTGTCGTTAAATCTTCGAAACTCCAAAACCTCACCACTCAATTTGAAACCATCAAAATGAACGAAAAAGAAACTTTTGATGAATTTTATGCTAGACCTTCCGATATTGTTAGTTCATCTTTTAATTTGGGAGAGAAAATACTTGACAACCGAGTAGTAAAGAAAATTTTAAGGTCCCTACCCGATAGATTTATTCCAAAAGTGACCGTTTTAAATTCTTTACCCACTTTAGCCTTTACGAAATTAGAAGAGCTCGTAAGTGATTTACAAACCTATGAACTAGACATGTTTCCCTCTAAAACTGAAAAGAAAATAGAAAAGGGCGTTGCTTTAAAAGCCCAAAAAGAAGAAAACCATGTAAAATTTTCAGAGTGTGAAAGTGATAGTGACTCGAAACATATGACCTTTTTTGCTCAAAAATTTCAAAAATTTCTTAAACTTAACAAAGATAAATTTAAAAATAATTTTAAGAAATTTGAAAAATCTACGCATGACAAAGCTGAGAAGATCCCTAAACCTATTAATGAACATTTAAATAGGGACGAGTCAAATAGGTGTTTTGGTTGTAAAGGGTATAGCCATAGGGCTAAGGAGTGCCTCACTAAACTAAGGAGAGAGGGTAAGCAACCAATTTCTTTTAATGCAGCCCTTAATGATAGTGATAATGAAGAGGGACCCGATTCCCCCGCTAAGCCTAACTTTGTGGCTTTTATGGCTAGTCATGTGAGTGATAGTGAGAACTCGTCTATTGATGAAATTTTAACACATGACACTTCCAATGTCAAAGTTTATGATTCCCTTGTCTTTGATGGTAGTGAGAGTGGAGAAGAAAGAGAGAGTGAAAATGAAGAAGTGGTTGATATGAGTGAACTTCAAAATGCTTTTCAATAACTTTATGAATAATCTATTAAATTAAAAAGAGCTAATTTGAAGTTAGAAGCGAGTTTAAAAGAGCGTGTCAAGGTCGTTGATAATAGTGTGTTGGTTGAAGACCTTAGGACACGAGAGAGATCTCTTCGAGAGAAGCTAAAATATATAGAAGGCGAGAGAGATAGCCTTAGAGGTTTAATGAAATCCTTGAAAAAATAGCTTCTCGAGTTTGAAGAGAAAAATGGTTTGTTAGAGTCTAGAATTTTAGAATTAGAAGAATAATTAAAAGACTCTAGTAATGTCAAATTTGATTTGGAGTGTAGGCCCGAAAAACTAGATAAAATATTAGGAATGGTCCAAATTAAAAATGACACTTGTGGTTTAGGCTTCGATACTTGTAATGAATCAACTCATAAAGCCAAAACGAATGTTTTAGGAGAATCACCTAGGAAAGCCTTTAGAGATCACTCCTTAGGTAAATCTTTTCGCCGTGAGTTTAAGTGTTCACGTTGTGGTCGAAAAGGTCATCTTAGAAAATTATGTTTTGATCTTAAAAAGGGTCCTAGAAAATCACTTCGTAAGGCAACCAAGGTAGCCAAGATTCCTACACCCCGAGTTAGTCACTCGTCTTTAGTTTGGGTTAGTAGATTCGACTTGGTAGCTTTATAAGATATGGTATTTGATTCTCATTTGCTTTCACATGCTTTCTCCCTTGCAAAATCTAATGGTTGAATGTGTTAGTTTTATTTGCATACTTTAGCTTTTTATACTTCATGCTATATTATTATGCTAAATGTATGCTTGTTTAGTCATTTTCGAGTCTATCCTTCATGCTTATTCACATGCTAGAATAATGATTTTTGTTTATCTTTTGTATTATACTTCTATCATTTTAAGTTTGCATTAAATGAAAAATACAAAAAAGATTTTTGTTTATCATTTGTGTTTTATTTTTTTTGTTATTTTAGATTAATGAAAAATACAAATGATTTTTGGTTTGTTTTTTGAGTACATATTTTTATTTTTGGTTAAAAAATTTCAAAAACTAAAAAAGATTTTTTTTGTGTGTATTTTTGTTTGACACACTCTATGTGGCATATACTTGTGTTTGAATCCCATCTTTTTCACTCCCATGTGGCTAGAACTTTTGGTTTAGATTTTTTATCCTTAAAATGTTCTTTATCATGCTTACATAGAGTAGTTGGATTTTGTGTTGATTAAATGGATTCTATCTTTATATGCCTTTATTCAAACATGCACGGGCTCTTTTGAAATTTATTTGTCACATGCTATATTTGAGCTTTGTGAGGTGTTCTCCTATCAATCTTGTCATCTACATATTTGTGACCTAGGAGGACTAGTGCATGTCAAAATCTGTTGCACGTGAGATTTGTGTGTGACATAAAAATATATATATATAAATGTGCACGGGAAAGGGATTCCAAAAGGATTTATTATCCTTTGCGAATAGTAAGCCACCGTTTGTTTGGACCTAAAAGAAATGCGTGGTCCAAAGGCCTAAAAATAGAATAATGGCATTAAAAGAAAATATTTGCCAAGGCCTATGTTTAATTGATATATTCATTCAAAAATGATATGCTTATTGAGGGAGATTGGATGGTATATCAACGGTTTGCATAATGTTCGTTTATCCTAGTTGCGCTTTTAATGTCATATATCTATTGGCTTGTAGAATCATCAACATGCTAGGCTTGTATGCATTGTGTATGTTTGTTCATTGAGTTTATTTCATATTTTCACATGAGGTTATATTCAAATGTGATGAAGTTTCCAATCAATTGTGAACTCCGTGAACATGTTTTAAGTGATTGGGTTTAAATTTATAATTGTTACTAGTTCACACCTCAACACTTCTGTTTCCATATGACACATTTTTGCCATACGAGTGTGAAAACCTTATCATATTTTGTGTCATTTGCGTGTTTATATCTATATATCTATGCGTGTGCATTTTTGGTATATCTAGAGTATGTATATATATGATATTTTATTTGGTCTTTGCCTTGCTTTCTAGTCCATCTATGCTTTAATTCATAATTGGTATCTATCTAGTTGCATTCTTTGTTGATATCACATGCTTAATACTTTATGTATCTTAATGGTATCAATGTTTTTGCATTTTAGTTGGTATCCGTTATTATTTGTTGGATTAGTTTCGATTTTGTTGCCCACGTGCTTTAATGTTCTCATCACTTTATGCACTATTGCATGTTTAGCTTGTTATCCCATTATATTTATCCCTTCTTTAGTTTAAGGGTAATTTGCTTTATTTGGGGGAGATAAGTTAATTTTTTATTCTTAAGACTTTTTCTATTCCTGAACAAAAAAGGGGAGAATGATAGGGGGAGAAATGGTATCTAATCCTATTGTCATCGTATCTTAGTTTGGGGAGATTTTACTTAGGGGATTGCATTTAATATTTTGATATTCCCTTTGCGTTTGATAGTTTGCTTAAGTGTGCAGGAATTCTTCTAAATGACAATGTTCATCATCGGGCAAAGATATTGATCCTTGGGTTGTTTGAGTCAAGCTATGTATTTTTATTTTGGGTGGGACATTTTTGTCAGTCTAGTAGAGCTTGACGGCCCTTTAGGATTTTTGTTTAGTTTTTATCCCAGAATAGCCAAAGGGGGAGATTTGCAAGGACACAAATTTCCAATTGAGTCCTTTGTAGTTTTGGCTGAATTTCGGACAAAAACGTTTGAGTCATAGGATAGAGTTATTGATCATCCTTGACGCTTATGACATGCTAAAGTTGGAGACGTAGCGATCAAGATATTAAAGCTTCATCACATGCCGAGTTTAATTTGCCTCATTTCCATTGCTCCTAAGGTATAAATGCATTTTGAATATATATATATATAGGAGCTTGGAACATTTTTCATTGGGTGAATTTTATTTTAAACTATTCTTTATTTTTAGAAAGATTTTATTAAAAGTTTAAAATCAAGTATATAAAGTTTATGTACTAAAAATAGAATTTTTAGCTTTCTGGAAGTTCGTTCGAAGTTGTCGTTCAAACGAGTTTTTCGGTCGAACGAGAATGTCGTTCGAACGAGATTATGTGTTCGAACAAGAATTCCAACGAGATTTCAAACGAGTTCAACTTTTATACACTGGAACTTCATTAGAAGGCTCGTTCGAACGAGACTTCGTTTGAACGAAAATCTCGTTCGAACGAGATTTGGCAGGAACAGTTATTTGGGAAGTTTTTGACAGTTTTTCCACTTTTCCCACTTGTTTTACCCCACTAACTTTTGACAGAACTTAATATGTGCGGGAACTAACTTTTTCCATTTAACTTTTTTACATCTTTTCATCTCCAAGAGAGAGTTTGAGAGCAAAATTCTAAAAAGAAAAAGTTTGAGTTTGAGTGTTCATTTTTCAACAACATTAGTTCCATTGCTCCTAAGGTATGACTGCATTTTGAATATATATATAGGAGCTTGGAATATTTTTCATTGGGTGAATTTTAATTTAAACTATTCTTTATTTTCAGAAAGATTTTATTAAAACTTTAAAATAAAGTATATAAAGTTTCTGGGCTAAAAATAGAATTTTCAGCTTTCTGGAAGTTCGTTTGAAGTTATCATTCGAATGAGGTTTTACCAACGAGTTCCCAATTGTCGTTCGAACGAGATTGTGTGTTCGAACGAGAATTCCAATGAGATTTTTAACGAGTTCAACTTTTATACACTGGAACTTCGTTTTCGAACGAGACTTCGTTCGAACGAAAATCTCGTTCGAACAAGATTTGCCGGGAACGGTTATTTGGGCAGTTTTTGACAGTTTTCTCACTTTTTTCACTTGTTTACCCCACTAACTTTTGACAAAACTTAATATGTGTGGGAACTAACTTTTTCCATTTAACCTTTTCACATCTTTCCATCTCCAAGAGAGAGTTTGAGAGCAAAATTCCAGAAGGAAAAAGTTCAAGTTTGAGTGTTTATTTTTCAAAGAAAAAGTCATTTAACACTCTTGTTTTCACCCATATTGTTTATTCCAAGTTTCAATATATATACGTCTTGCTTGGAGTGTTTTGGCACCGACTTTTTCTCTACCGTTTGAAGAGTTTGTTTGGGTTTCCTTCTAAATCCCTCAAAGAAGAAGAAGTTTGTTTTACTGCGGCATTCTCACATGGTGAAAGGCATCATGTGTGGTTGACGGTGTACCTATGTCTCATTGGTGATTCCAAGATTCCGGTGGAGCTCTGGGGTTATCTACTAGGCAGAGGTGTTTACAAGAATACGCGTCAAGGCTTGAAAGGGGTCGAGTCGAGGAAGTAAGTCATATGTCTTGTAATTTGTAAATCCATACTTAGTGGTCTTAAGGTTAGAGTCGTCCGAGGTTTTTTCCCATCGTGGATTTTTCCTCGTACATCGCGGCGTAGTGATTTATTGTTTATTTTATCTTTCGCAAAATTCACCTAGAAACCATGCTTAGGCAAAAAGATAAAATTCGATTTAATCATTACTTATGTTTAATTTGGTGCTACATAATTAATTGAGTTAAATTGGTTTAAGTGAAAATGTATTAATTATTTAACTTTAATTTCACTTGGTTTAATTTTAATTTGAAAAAAATTAAAATTTGGTGTTTGTGTCTGTTTGTTTATGTGAACCATCTCGCTTTCGCATATCTTCGGAAAGGAAATTATCTTTTTATAGTAAATACTTTCAAATTGGGGGCCTTATCCCTTTTCAAATTGGTATCAGATCCAAAAACGATAAATTACTTCGTTAAAGATCCTTTAAATATTTTTGGCTAAAATGGAATTTTTTCCATTTTCAAAATTTCCTATTTTCAATGGTTCTAACTACGCGTATTGGAAAGCGCGGATGAAATCGGCACTAAAATCTATCGACGAAAGGGTTTGGTTATCTGTCGTTAACGGGTGGTACCCACTTCCACATTTAGTAGATAATAAGCATGTTCCCGAATTCGCCGATAGATGGAGTGAAAATGAATTTAAACTTTCAAATTTTAATTCCCGTGGCTTAAATGCCTTATTTAGCGCGGTCACACCGTATGAATTCTGTTGCATTATGACGTGTGAAACCGCTAAAGAAGCTTGGCATATTTTATAACTCACTCATGAAGGTACAAGTGTCGTAAAAGCTTCGAAACTCCAAAACCTCACCACTCAATTTGAAACCATCAAAATGAACAAAAAAGAAACTTTTGATGAATTTTATGCTAGACTTTCCGATATTGTTAATTCATCTTTTAATTTGGGAGAGAAAATACCCGAAAATCGAGTAGTAAATAAAATTTTAAGGTCCCAACCCGATAGATTTATTCCCAAAGTGACCGTTTTAAATTCTTTACCCACTTTAGCCTCTACGAAATTAGAAGAGCTCGTAAGTGATTTACAAACCTATGAAGTAGACATGTTTTCCTCTAAAACTGAAAATAAAATAAAAAAGCGAGTTGATTTAAAAGCCCGAAAAGAATAAAAACATGTAAGATTTTTAGAGTGTGAAAGTGATAGTGACTCGGAAGGTATGGCCTAGTTTGCTTGGAAATTTTGAAAATTTCTTAAATTTAACAAAGATAAATTTAAAAAAGATTTTAAGAAATTTGAAAAATCTACGCATGAAAAAGCTGAGAAGATCCCTAAACTTATTAATGAACATTTAAATTGGGACGAGTCAAATAGGTGTTTTGGTTGTGAATGGTATGGCCATAGGGCTAAAGAGGGCCCCACTAAACTAAGGAGAGAGGGTAAGCAACCAATTTCTTTTAATGCAACCCTTAGGGATAGTGATAATGAAGAGGGACCCAATTCCCCCCCTAAGCCCAACTTTGTGGCTTTTATAGCCAGTCATGTGAGTGATAGTGAGAACTCATCTATTGATGAAATTTTAACACATGACACTTCCAATGTCAAAGTTTATGATTCCCTTGTCTTTGATGGTAGTGAGAGTGGAGAAGAAAGAGAGAGTGAAAATGAAGAAGTGGTTGATATGAGTGAACTTCAATATACTTTTCAAGAACTTTATGAATAATCTATTAAATTAAAAAGAGCTAATTTGAAGTTAGAAGCGAGTTTAAAAGAGCGTGTCAAGGTCGTTGATAATAGTGTGTTGGTTGAAGACCTTAGGACACGAGAGAGATCTCTTCGAGAGAAGCTAAAATATATAAAAGGCGAGATAGATAGCCTTAGAGGTTTAATGGAATCCTTGAGAAAAGAGCTTCTCGAGTTTGAAGAGAGAAATGGTTTGTTAGAGTCTAGAATTTTAGAATTAGAAGAACAATTAAAAGACTCTAGTAATGTCAAATTTGATTTGGAGTGTAGGTCCGAAAAACTAGATAAAATATTAGTAACGGTCCAAATTAAAAATGATACTTGTGGTTTAGGCTTCGATACTTGTAATGAATCAACTCATAAAGCCAAAACCAATGTTTTAGAAGAATCGCCTAGGAAAGCCTTTAGAGATCACTCCTTAGGTAAATGTTTTCGCCATGAGTTTAAGTGTTCACATTGTGGTCGAAAAGGTCATCTTAGAAAATTATGTTTTGATCTTAAAAAGGATCTTAGAAAATCACTTCGTAAGGCAACTGAGGTAGCCAAGATTCCTACACCCCGAGTTAGTCACTCGTCTTTAGTTTGGGTTAGGAGATCCGACTTGGTATCTTTACAAGATAGGGTGTTTGATTCTCATTTGCTTTCACATGCTTCCTCCCTTGCAAAATCTAAAGGTTGAATGTGTTAGTTTTATTTGCATACTTAAGATTTTAGTACTTCATGCTATATTATTATGCTAAATGTATGATTGTTTAGTCATTTTCTAGTCTATGCTTCATGCTTAATCACATGCTAGGATAATGATTTTTGTTTATCTTTTGTATTATACTTCTTTCATTTTAAATTTTCATTAAATGAAAAATACAAAAAGATTTTTGTTTATCATTTGTGTTTTATTTTTTTTTTGTTAGTTTAGATTAATGAAAAATACAAATGATTTTTGGTTTGTCTTTTGAGTACATATTTTTATTTTTGGTTAAAAAATTTCAAAAAGTAAAAAAGATTTTTTTTGTGTGTATTTTTGTTTGACACACTCTATGTGGCATATACTTGTGTTTGAATCCCATATTTTTCGCTCCCACGCGTCTAGAACTTTTGGTTTAGATTTTCGATCCTTAAAATGTTATTTATCATGCTTACATAGAGTAGTTGGATTTTGTGTTGATTAAATGGATTCTATATTTATATGCCTCTATTCACACATGCACAAGCTCTTTTCAAATTTAATTATCACATGTTATATTTGAGCTTTGTGAGGTGTTCTCCTATCAATCTTGTCATCTACATATTTGTGACCTAGGAGGACTAGTGCATGTCAAAATCCGTTACACGTGAGATTTGTGTGTGACATAAAAATATATATATAAATGTGCACGGGGAAGGGCTCCGAAAGGATTTGTTATCATTTACGAATAGTAAGCCACCGTTTGTTTGGACCTAAAAGAAATACGTGGTCCAAAGGCCTAAAAATAGAATAATGGCATTAAAAGAAAATATTTGCCAAGGCCTATGTTTAATTGATATATTCATTCAAAAATGATATGCTTATTGAGGGAGATTGGATGGTATATCAACGGTTTGCACAATGTCCATTTATCCTAGTTACGTTTTTAATGTCATGACTCTATTGGTTTGTAGAATCATCAATATGCTAGGCTTGTATGCATTGTGTATGTTTGTTCATTGAGTTCATTTTATATTGTCACATGAGGTTATGTTCAAATGTGATGAAATTTGCAATCAATTGAGAACTCCGTGAACATGTTTTAAGTGATTGTGTCTAAATTTAATTGTTACTAGTTCACACCCCAACACTTCCATTTCCATATGACACATTTTTGCTATACGAGTGTGAAAAGCTTATCTTATTTTGTGTCATTTGGTTGTTTATATCTATATATATATGCGTGTGCATTTTTGGTATATCTAGAGTATGTATATATATGATATTTTATTTGGTCTTTGCCTTGCTTCCTAGTTCATCTATGCTTTAATTCATACTTGGTATCTATCTTGTTGCATTCTTTGTTGATATCACATGCTTAATACTTTATGTATCTTATTGGTATCATTGTTTTTGCATCTTAGTTGGTATCCATTATTATTTGTTAGATTAGTTTCGATTTTGTTGCCCACGTACTTTAATGTTCTCATCACTTTACGCACTATTGCATGTTTATCTTGTTATCCCATTATATTTATCCCTTGTTTAGTTTAAGGGTAATTTGCTTTATTTGGGGGTGATAAGTTATTTTGATTCTTAAGACTTTGTCTATGCTTGAACAAAAAGGGGGAGAATGATAGGGGAGAAATGGTATCTAATCCTATTGTCATCGTATCTTAGTTTGGGGAGATTTTACTTAGGGGATTGCATTTAATATTTTGATATTCCCTATGCATTTGATAGTTTGCTTAAGTGTGCAGGAATTCTTCTAAATGACAACGTTCATCATCGGACAAAGATATTGACCCTTGGGTTGTTTGGGTCAAGCTATGTATTTTTATTTTGGGTGGGACATTTTTGTCAGTCTAGTAGTGCTTGACGACCCTTTAGGATTTTTGTTTAGTTTTTGTCCTGGAATAGCCAAAGGGGGAGATTTGTAAGGACACAAATTTCCAATTGAGTCCTTTGTAGTTTTGGCTCAATTCCGAATAAAAACGTTCGAGTCATAGGATGGAGTTATTGACCATCCTTCAAGCCTATGACATGCTAAAGTTGGAGACGTAGCGGCCAAGATATTATAGCTTTATCAAATGCTA
Organism: Sambucus nigra; assembly: GCA_949130495.1. Classification (NCBI taxonomy): domain Eukaryota; kingdom Viridiplantae; phylum Streptophyta; class Magnoliopsida; order Dipsacales; family Adoxaceae; genus Sambucus; species Sambucus nigra. The sequence goes on along the minus strand of OX422216.1, from coordinate 459,781,216 downwards.
AGTTTAATGTGCCTCATTTCCACGTCAACAACGTTGGTTCCATTGCTCCTAAGGTATGAATGCACTTTGAATATATATATAGGAGCTTGGAACATTTTTCATTGGGTGAAGTTTAATTTATAACTATTCTTTATTTTCAGAAAGATTTTATTAAAAATTTAAAATAAAGTATATAAAGTTTCTGGGCTAAAAATAGAATTTTCATCTTTCTGGAAGTTCGTTTGAAGTTGTCGTCCGAATGAGGTTTTACCAACTAGGTCCCAATTGGCCACTGGAATGTCGTTCGAATTGTCGTTCGAACGAGATTGTGTGTTCGAACGAGAATTCTAACGAGATTTCTAACGAGTTCAACTTTTATTCACTGGAACTTCGTTTTCGAACGAGACTTCGTTCGAACGAAAATCTCGTTCGAACAAGATTTGCCGGGAACGGTTATTTGAGCAGTTTTTGACAGTTTTCTCACTTTTTTCACTTGTTTACCCCACTAACTTTTGACATAACTTAATATGTGCTGGAACTAACTTTTTCCATTTAACCTTTTCACATCTTTCCATCTCCAAGAGAGAGTATGAGAGCAAAATTCCAAAAGGAAAAAGTTCAAGTTTGAGTGTTTATTTTTCAAAGAAAAAGTCATTTAACACTCTTGTTTTCACCCATATTGTTTATTCCAAGTTTCAATATATATACATCTTGCTTGGAGTGTTTTGGCACCGACTTTTCCTCTACCGTTTGAAGAGTTCGTTTGGGTTTCCTTCTAAATCCCTCAAAGAAGATGAAGTTTGTTTTGCTGCGGCATTCTCATATGGTGAAAGGCATCATGTGTGGTTAACGGTGTACCTATGCCTCATTGGTGATTCCAAGATTTCGGTGGAGCTCCGGGGTTGTCTACTAGGAGGAGGTGTTTACAAGAAGACGCATCAAGGCTTGAAAGGGGTCGAGTCGAGGAAGTAAGTCATCTGTCTTGTAATTTGTAAATCCATACTTAGTGAACTTAAGGCTAGGGCCGTCCGAGGTTTTTTCCCGTTGTGAGTTTTTCCTCGTACATCGCGGCGTAGTGACTTATTGTTTATTTTAGCTTTCCCAAAATTCACCTATAATGCATGCTTAGGTAAAAAGATAAAATTCGATTTAATCATTACTTATGTTTAATTTGGTGCTACATAATTAATTGGCTTAAATTGGTTAAGTGAAAATGTATTAATTATTTAACTTTAATTTTACTTGGTTTAATTTTAATTTGTAAGAAATTAAAATTTGGTGTTTGTGTGTTTTTTTTTATGTGAACCATCTCGCTTTCGCATATCTTCGAAAAGGAAATTATCTTTTTATAGTAAAGACTTTAAAATTGGGGGCCTTATCCCTTTTCAATAGTATAATAATTTTAGATTATACAATGAACACGGAGATTAACATAACTTACCCAATTACGTTAATTTTGAATTTAGTAATTTGATTATTTATATCATATTATACTACAATTATGTTCAGATTCAAATGAATAATCATACTATAACACAAAATTATATTAAAAAATTAAGTAAACTTGTCTCAATTCAAAATGGCTTGTTCCATGCTTAAACTTCCAATTTCATTCCTTTTCCAAGTTACCTCCCTTCTCTATCTCTAGGGTTTCTCTCCAAAAGTTTTAGAATGAATTAGGTTTAACATAATAACCTTTTTAATATGTTAATTTTTAAATTAGAATCAGACCCCACATGAGCCTCAATCTAATGAGCCCAATTACATTTCTAAATGAGCCAAAACTTAACCCAAGTCATATACTAACCCATAAAGCTTAAAATCCATCATTTTCGATTTAATTGGACATTTTACATGCCCCAAAAGTCTACCTAAACTACCATACTAAACATCTTAATATTCTAAACGGTACGCGTTCATAATCAATTATCAAATTATTTATTAATTTATTGCGATACAAGATTATTAGAAGCCACTTCACGATCGATGGAACCCGACATCGAGGGGATGATTTAAACAAGGAAACCCTTGATACCGAATCCCTAACCGTTCCATAGTCGCCCATAATGCACAGTCAATTATAAATATTAATTTAACGAATTACCGTATATTAAGTCCGATTACAATTTTGAAAAATATACACACATAACACATATAAATATAAATAATGACATCACATGTCATGTCAGACAATTAATAAAAAAATCACAATTTAAAATAATGCACTAAAATTAATGGGTATTACAATAACTCATTAACTGATTTCTATTAGTCATTCTTATTCATAATGAGTTGTCGGCTTTGTCGATTGTTCTTTTTATTAGTGGTCATATTGTGTTGGTTTTCGATATATGTGATATTATTGTTGATTTGGTGTTTTTGTTGATTAACGTTTCTGTGAGTTATAAAATTAGGTTCCTAGATTATACCCTTTCGCCATTATTTTAGGTGGTATTGAGCTTTTCTTCTATTTGTTAGTGATATGATGTAAAAAAATATTGATTTAAGCATAAATGAACAAACTATTGTATCATGACAACTAATAAATTTTGATAAAACTTAACTTTGTGCATAAAAATGGTTATAATTGTAGCAATTATTTTTTTAGATTAAAAAGTGATGTGTAAAACTCTTATAATTAAGGAGATTTACTATAATTTACCTTAAATTTAATTTAGCCTTTGATGGGCTTTGGATTAGTAATTGGGGTGCATTACTTACGAGGCCCATTCTATATGACCCAACTATATCCTACTCAAATACAATCACCTCCCGGAGCTAGGGTTTGGTTTTGTCCTGTTCCATCTCTCACTCACGCTAGAACGTGTAGTTTTTCTCCACTCTCTTGAGATAACAAACTCAGATCCTGAACCAAAAAAACACAGCATGGTTGGGTTTGAAATCGGCGCTGTACCATTCAACCCAGACGGGTGGGGTCCACCGGAATCGTCCTCCCCAATACTGTCGAACCACCCTACCAACGTCCCCTTCGCCCCCTTCTCCCGGTCAGACAAGCTGGGCAAAATAGCCGACTGGACCCGCAACAACTTCAACAACAACCGCTCCACCAACCCCCGCAACCCCTCCGACTCCGCTTTCGACTTCTCCAACGACGACTCCTTCGCCCCGGACGACGATTCCTCCTTCCGCCTCGTCGACGGCAAACCCCCTCCACGCCCCAAATTCGGCCCCAAGTGGCGCTTCCAGAACCACCGCAACCAGCTCCCCCAGCGCCGCGACGAAGAAGTCGAGGCCAAAAAGCGCGAGGCCGAGCGCGAACGCGCGCGCCGCGACCGCCTCTACCATCTCAACCGCTCTGGCGGTAACGCCCCACGACGAGAATCCGCTGCCGCGAAATCCTCCGTCGATATCCAACCCGAATGGAACATGCTTGACCAAATTCCATTCTCAACTTTCACTAAACTCTCATTCACCGTTCCCGAACCCGAAGACCTCCTCGTCTGCGGCGCGCTTGAGTATTACGACCGGTCCTACGATCGTATCGCGCCTAAAAACGAACGTCGTCTCGAACGGTTCAAAAACCGGAATTTCTTCAAAGTTACCACCACCGATGATCCCGTTATCCGCCGACTCGCCAATGAGGATAAAGCGACTGTTTTCGCGACGGATGCTATTTTATCCTCGCTAATGTGTGCTCCGAGGTCGGTTTATTCATGGGATATTGTGATTCAGCGAGTTGGGAATAAGTTGTTTTTTGATAAGCGAGATGGGTCTCAGTTGGATTTGTTGTCTGTTCACGAGACGTCGCAGGAGCCTTTGCCTGAGGCGAAGGATGATATTAATTCGGCGTATTCGTTGAGCGTTGAGGCTGCTTATATTAATCAGAATTTCTCGCAGCAGGTTTTGATTAGGGATGGGAATAAGGTGACTTTTGAGGAGCCTAATCCGTTTGCGAGTGACGGTGAGGAAGTTGCGGCGGTTGGGTATAGGTATCGGAGGTGGAAGTTGGATAATGATATGTATCTTGTTGCTAGGTGTGAGGTGCAGAGTGTTGCTGAGGTTAATAATAAGAGGTCATTTTTTACCCTCAATGCGCTTAATGAGTTTGATCCGAAGTACTCGGGTGTTGATTGGAGACAGAAGTTGGAGACCCAGAGAGGTGCTGTTTTGGCTACTGAGTTGAAAAACAATGCAAATAAGTTGGCTAAGTGGACTGCTCAAGCTTTGTTGGCCAGTGCGGATATGATGAAGTTGGGTTATGTTTCGAGGGTTCATCCTCGTGATCATTTTAACCATGTTATATTGGCTGTGGTTGGGTATAAGCCGAGGGAATTTGCGACGCAAATCAATTTGAATCCTGCTAATATGTGGGGGATTGTGAAGTCTATTGTGGACTTGTGCATGAAGTTGAATGAGGGGAAGTATGTGCTTGTGAAGGATCCGATGAAGCCTCAAGTGAGGATTTATGAGGTTCCTGCAGATGCTTTTGAGAATGATTATGTGGAGGAGCCGCTGCCGGAGGATGAACAGGTTCAGCCCCCTACTGAAAATGCGGATGGTGCGGAGGAAACTACTGCTACAAATGAGGTGGAAGAGAAGGAAGTTGTTGTTGAAGCTTAAAGGGTAATGATTTCTTTATCTACAATTTTTTGCCATGTATGTGTATCCTTTTTACTGATTTCTTTCCTATGACATGTTTTGCGGTCATGACTTTGTTCAACTTAAATTTTCTGTTATGGATGTGTACATCTTTGTGACAATAAACGTGGCCTTACATAAACACAAAAAATAGTGGAGGAATGTGAGTAATAGTTCTTTTAACTTTTTGGTTATGAAGGATTGGGCGGTGAGAGTTAGGAGTGATCTTCGAGTTGTCTTGTGTTTGGCCTTAGGTGAAATCTATGCCACATAAAATATTAGAGTCCAGTTGTTGATGAGGTTAAAAAGAGGGTCAGAGGAGTGGTTAAAATGGTTTTTGAGTATAGGTTTTCTTAAGCCTATCAACGAGTCGTGTTCGTGTCGTGTGATACCGGGTTCGTGTCAAAATACCCTAAACCCATAAACGACCTATTAACAAATCGGTTCAAATGAACAAACCCAAATCCAAACTGTTAATGTTGACGGGTCACAAGACCCAAACTGCTAACAGCCATTAAAGTAACTAAAAGTCTCCATCAATACATATCATAATTAATTCGTACATTCTAAATTCCAAATGTTAACACTAATAGGATCCAAACAACAAAATGTTCCTTACCCAAAGTTACAAATATTACAAAATGTATTAACCATGATTTATAAGCAAAGAGTTAGTAGTTTTAACGATTTTTAATGGGTGCAAATGAGTTTGATCGGTTGTATCAAAATTACCAAACCCGAATAGTTATCTTAACGGGTCTATCGTGCTGCTCAATAAACCCATTAACTTATAATTTCGTGTTGTGTTGTGTTATCGTGTCGTGTTGCTTTTTGACAGGTCTATTTCTCAAGAAGTAGATTAAGGACAAGATTTTTTTCGTTCCCTATTCCTTTTAATGCTAGAAGTACGAGGGAGTTAGATCTTATTGGAAGGCCCAAAATGATGTCTACCGAGTGAAGAGAATGGTAATGTTCATGTTAGCTGAGTTTTTTCGGACGACTTTATAGAAAGTATTTGGTTTAGTTAAGAAAGGAGACGGGGTAATGAATGCTCGAAATTAGTTCTCTCTCTCTGTCTTAGTGGATGGGCTAGGGGTGTTTGAAAGACAAATTTGGACCATCTATTGGCTATGCTTTGGGCCATGACTTGGCAAGCTGCCATTGATTGTGGGTACTAATTAAATTCACTCACCTTACGCCTGGGATTAGGATAAATAAAAACTAGGAGTGATGACTTGTTTCTTTTTATCACTTGCAAGTTAGGCTGCATTCTGTATAAAAGACGTCATGCCCAGCCAACATGTGGCTACATCTCTGCTGTAATTGAGTTAGGGTGTGACAAAATCTCTCCCACCTAAAGAACATGACGTCGTCGTCAATAATAACTAACTTGAATTGATTAAAATTTTGCATGAAGTGTGTTTGATCCTTCTTTTGTTGCTGCTGCTTTTTTGTTTATCTTATCCTCTCTGAATATTGGTTCCCATCCCCCTCTCCATACTTGGCAAGCGAACTTGAGCTATTGATGCACCTCGGTGAACCTCCTCGTCAACCGTCTCTTATATCTCTGTCTTTCCGGTGAGAAGGACAGCACATTTCTTCTTTGAATACTGCACCATTCTATGTCCCATTGCGTCACCCTCCTAGCATTTTAAAATTGGCTGGGTGAAGGAGGGCTGCATTTTTAGGTGGGCCCGGGGCGTTGTAGTTCCTCAAGAAGTCGGAATACCCGGCCTCTATATGCCAGTCACTTTATCTTTGTTAGTGCCTTCTATAATGATAGATGAATAAAAAACTTTCAATTGAAGGAGTTCAATTGGTATTTTTGCTTATTTCGTATTTTGCGAAAATGGAAACTTATGTAAGTTCTTTTTTAATAAACATATGTATAAAAAGAACATATTTCATTTAGCTCCTTCATGCCTACTACAACTAGTTATTTCGGTTTTCTACTAGCGGTTAGGTCTGAATTCTACAATGGAGCTCATAATTCAATTTGTTTTTAAGTCATTTTTCTCATTCTTAATTGGCTTGGCTCGAAGCTCTTTTTTTTTTTTTTTTTGTTCTATGAGCAGATTCATTTCATTATGGATGAATCAGTATTGGTTCTTTACGAAAGAACCACTTTCTGTAATGACTGAATATATTATTCAGATTTTGAGACGAAATAACTCCTTTTCTATCATTCTATCAAATTCTTTACGGAAATTTCACTGACTACTTAGTCATGAATCAAATAATTTTGGGAAATTTCTGAATAATAGTGATGATAAAAAATGAGCGGCAAAACAAGAGAAAAATTGGCTTAGTTATTGTTACAAGAGATCCAATTGTTTGGTCACTTCCACGTCTTTCTTGTCTCGCCCAAAGGCTGTTAAGAGGCTTTAATGGCTACTATATACTCCACCACGGGCCTCCCGGTGGGTAGTCACCAGCCCAATCCATGGCGGAGGATGGTTGCATCCTTAGGTGGGGTCAGGGGTGTTGTAGTGCCTCAAGAAGTCGGAATACCAGGCCCCTTTCTTTCACGTCTTTCTTGTCTCGCCCAAAGGCTGCAAAGAGGCTTGAGTTGCTGTGGTTTGCTACACCACGGGCCTCCCAGTTGGTAGTCAGGCAGCCCAATCCAGGGCTTCCTTCGGTGATAAGTATGACACGTCTTTGAACACTCCATCATCCTCTGTCCCATTAACACATTTCTTCTTTGACACTTCATCCTATCAATGTTTAAAAAGGCGAATGAGGCGTACGCCTCGAGGCGAGGCGCTGAAAAAAAGCCTCGAGGCTTAAGCCTCAACACTGTTCATGGAGACTTGCGCCTTTTGTACCTGAGGCGCTACGCCTCAAGGCTTTCCGCCTCAAGGCTATGAGGCGTACGCCTCTTGCCTTGGTCAAAAAAAAAAAAGAAGCCAAGTTTCTTAAAAAAAAATGAAGACCGAAAGTTTTAAACAAAAGAACTGACCGTAAGTTAAAAACATAAGCCCTAGCTTCATTCCGTAAGCCCTGCGTTCAATTTCGGCCTTCGGTTTTTGAGTTCCGGCCTTCCTTTTGCAATTCCGGCCTTGGTTCTTCAATTTCGGCCTTCGTTCGTTGAAGGTAAGACCTGCGTCCTTCGTTTTTAGTTTAGGACCTATGTTTGGTCAGTGTTTTTGTTTGGCCTTCGTTTTTAGTTTTTAGGTCGGCCTTCGTTTTTAGTTTTTTGTTTGGTCAGTGTTACATTTGTAGTTTGGTCAGTGCTTTATATTATAAATTAAAAAAAAAAATTGTTTTAGCTTGTAATATATTTGTAAAAACCTGTTTATAAAACTGTTTTTGTTTGTAATATATTTGTAAAAAACTGTTTTTGTTTGTAATAACTTTGTAATTTTTTTTTTAATAAAGTTGCTGTTTTTTTTAATCTTAGATTGAAAATCAAAGTTTTTTTAATAAATTTGCTTGTTAAGTTGCATTGATTAATTTATTGTCATATTATAAAATAACCAATACGTGAATGAAGCTAAAAAAATGATTTTGTCAATATGATTTTGCATTGATTAATTTATTGGCATATTGTAAAATAACCAATATGTTAAAATTGGTTTTCTCAAATTACTTTATTTTTAAAAGTTATCTTGGGGCAACAAAATAATGTCAAACTATGTGAGAAAGTCCTCAAGGATGTTTTTTTGTAGTTTTATTTTATATTTCGTTGTTATTTTATTTTTATGGTTTAATTACTATTTTTTTTAATATTATTTTGCTCTTTTTTTCCCCTTTCGGTGAGGCTTACGCCTCAAACGCCTCGAGGCTTACGCCTCGCCTCGCCGGGACTAAAACGCCTCGCCTCGCCTTTCGCCTTTTTAAACATTGCATCCTATGTCCCATTGCGTCACATTCCTAGCATTTTAAGTGTGATTGGGCGGGGAGGAGGTCTGCATCCTTAGTTGGGGCCGGGGGTGTTGTAGTGCCTCAAGAAGTCGAAATACCAGGTTTCGTTCTTTCACGTCTTTCTTGTCTCGCCCAAAGGCTGCAAAGAGGCTTGAATTGCTGCGGTTTTATTCAACTCACACTCGCGCTGCTGAGTGTCATACCGGGTGCGTTTGGGACTCGACTCCACCACACATTCTGTCGACACTAAGGCGGCTTGTCTGCCACCCAAATCTGCTTTGCGACCCTCATAGGGATTTTTCCTCTCATGCCACTGACGCTATTGACGAGGGGTGGGGAGCACCGGGTCAGCGTGGGCTGGTTGGCTGGCTGAGGGCTTGCAGCTCCATTGTCAGCCTCTTTCATTTTTTCCATTTTTCTGTTCATACACTCTATTTAGCCATTAACTAAGTTAGGAGCGTTCACAGATCAAACATTTTACATTGAAATCACATTACTTAATATGTAGGCGCACACACTTTGCCGTTGTATGTATGCATGTACACTTTGACTTAAAGAGGTGACATATCGGCAGAGTAACACACAATAATAAGATCAAAATGCCATTCAAGCCTTGATAAAAGAATTCCTATTATCTCTATATTTTTATCTTTTAGAGGCAGTTGCGAAACTTGAGCCTGAAGAAGTCTTCCTAAATTAGGGGACTAATCAAATAAGTAGAATATAATTACGCCACCTTTATGACTATCCTAAAAAAATGCTAACTAAACCATATTTAAAATACAAAAATAAATTTGTTTTTTCTTTCCTCTAGCTCGACCCTCTCCCGCCCCCTTTTTACGTTAGTCTCAATTTTTCATTAACTACCTCTGCAGAAACATAAGCCCACGCATAAAAGCTGCCATACTTGCATGAAAACCTTTGTACAAATTTAGGCAACCTCTGCCAAATTTAGTTCGCACGCTGCCAAACTTGGACTGTCCTGCCCCCAACAATGTTTAGTGGGTGCCGCTCATTCTTATGGTTCCTGAGACACGAGTCATGCCATACTTCGCATACATGGGATATTTCATGACCAATGTAGTTACGTGTGGACTACATTGGTCATGAAATAGGCAGCATATTACTTCGTCCCAAATTAAGAGTATTTTTTGGGCTGTCCCAAATTAAGAGCGCACTTTTCTTTTTTGGACATAGTCAAGGAATCAAATTTCACGATAGTGAGCAACTGTCGATCTTGGCCATCTATTAAATGTATCCATAATCTATACAAAAAGAATTCATGGGACTCTTAATTTGGGACGGAGGAAGTATTAGGTTTAGTGCATCCAAAGCAAATATTCGATCCCAAAATAGATACATATATCATTTAATTAAGTTTCAAATCCTATCTTTAACTTATTTTTCATGTATAATCTCTGGGCTTATCATTGTTCTGCTAATTGTCGTTTATTTACATTATCAATAAAAACTAAGTTTTTGTTTTTGTAATTATAAAAATCTGCTTATGGATTTAATCCTTTTTTTCCCTGAGAAGTTTGGCCTTTTTTTTTGGGCTTGTCATTGTTCTGCTAATTGTCACACGTTGTAAATTGATATTGGTTTATTTACATTATCAATAAAAACTAAGTTTTTGTTTTTGTAATTATAAAAATCTGCTTATGGATTTAATCCTTTTTTTTGGGTTAAATCTCTTTGTTTTGTGTTGTAAATTAATTTAGTTTATTATTCTTAATTATTTTTTTTTCCACTTTTTGAAGACAAATCCTTTTCATTATGGAGTTATTTTGGCGTATGAGGCGTTCTTCATAATTATGGAGGTCTAATTTGACTTTCTTGGTTTTTGCTGGCTTGGCAGGTTCCTGTGATTTATGGTTCTCTTTCGCCTGCCATCTTCAAGCAATGTGTTAACCTTTTAATTTGTTGCATCAGAAAAGACCCAAACATTTGTGTTTGTGATGTATTGTGTTGCCAGAGCTGGGATGGTTACACTCTTTTTGTCTGTCTAGGATTTGGATGGTATGTTAACACAAGCCTTGATAACGGATAGCTCATGCCGTTTTTATTTATTTTTTATTACTTAATAATTATTTGGCTAGGATCTATATTTTGTTTGTTTTGTTGACTTAATGAATTGGATTTTGAAATTATTGTTTGAAACATGTTTTACCTAAATATATGATATGACATTTTACTGTTACAGTTTTATATGATAGTCCACTCCTAGGCCAGCAAAATTTCTGAGAAATATTTATTTTCCAAAATATGATACATTTTTTTGTTCCTTTTGTAATTGTGATATTCTGAACTGGAGATAGGTTGAAAATGGGAATTATTTTGAAAATTTAATTTTCAATATCATGTCTACAACTTCCTGAAATTTTTTAGAATTATTTCATTATGATGTTATATTGGTTTCAGCTTCCGAAAAAGTTCCAAGTTGGTATTGACAAAAGAATATATGTTCGATTTTTTCAAAGACAAACATTTGATCTCATCATCTTCTTGTATTATTGAATGTGTACAGACATTTTTTTTTCTTCATTCGATAGCAATTGAAAGGTTCACGACTGCTTGTTAAGCAAGCAAACCAAGCCCAATCTTGATAAAAAAAATTGAGCTCGAGGTGCTTGGTTTAAGCTCTCAGCTTGTTGCGTCTTTTTTTTTTATTTTTAACAAGCCCAAAAAGTAGAATAGATTAAAGTAGCAGTACAATAGTTATACACCAACTTATTAATCATAGTACTATTAACATCATTCGAAAGAGGTTTGTGAATAAATCTAGGTGCAACTTCAAAAAAACTATTCATATAATTACTACTATTTCCAATCTTGGTCAGAACGTCGGCAACTGAGTTGGCCTCTTTATATTCAAAGGATATCCGCATAGTATTGAATATTTAAATCTCCTTACGGTAGTCTCGGAGCAATTCCTGAATATGGTGGCTCGAGCAAGGGGTCTTACAAAACAGTTGGTATGTAAACATGGAATTTGGTATCCACACGTATATTATGAATACCTTTAAAATTAGCAAATTTTGAATCCTCTTTTATTGTCCACATTTCAGCTACAACATTAGAATTAAAGCCTATATTTTGAGCAAAGCATCAAATAAAATTTCCCTTATTGCCTCTAAGGACGACCCCAATTCCCGCAAAAAGAGTATTTTGATTGTAAGAGTCGTCAGTATTAAGTTTGAAATTTGCTTTTTCTGAAGGATACTAAGTGATATTTATTTTAACTTGCTTTATAGGAGTATTTTCGGGTTTATTAAACGAAATGTAATTAGCAATATCTTCTCTAAACTGGTGACTTAAAAGGTGTAGTTGAACTGGACAATTGTTGAAAATTGTATTACTTCGTAAATTCCAAATACGCCAAGAAGTGAAAAGATTTTTTGTTGTGGCCGAACTGTTCGAAGGATGCTCAAGTCGATCGCTAGAAGCAATAGCAATCAGAAGATGGACAACCGTAGGAAATTGTAAACTAGTGGCATTAATAATGTTGTGAAAAATTGGACAATTAGTCTGTTGACATGAGGAACAAAAATTCGAATAATAAAGATGTTTGAGACATAAAACATCTGCAGTAGGAAGGGGACATAAACCAGAAGAAAAGTTTAACTTTATTAGTACAGGGTAACTTCTATAATCTGAACCAAGTACATGGCGACTTATTTTTATGTCCTTGTTGGTAAGCTAGTTATAAGTGTTTTTAACATTAAACAACCATTTTTTATTAGGGTTTCAAAAGGAATATCAAGTAAATTCTTATCATGCCAAGGAATACTAATATTTTTAGGGACTAGTTGTAATGGAATTCATAACTAAATTTTTGAATAATAGATTGTAACGATTGAGTAGACATCCAATTGTTCGTCCAGAATTTAACATGTCCCTCATGTAAGGACCATTGAACTCCCTTTTTGAGTAAAAAGATGTCTTTTGAAATATTTTGCCAAGCCCAAGAATTTCGATGTTTGAGTTTCGATGTTAAAAATGTAGTTTGAAGGTAATATTTGTGATTTATAACAGTAGCCCATAGAGAGTTGGGTTTAGAAAGTAGTGACCATCCTACTTTTAACATAAAAGTTTGATTGAGCATAGACATATTTTTAATTCCTAAGTTACCTAACATTTTAGGCCACATTAGCAAACTCCATTGGATAGTAGCTTTTTTCTTAGAATTCGGAGTTGCCCTTCAAAAAAATCGTTTAATTTTAATCGAAAATTCATCAAGAATAGTTTTAGGCAATTGAAAAGAAGAGATACTATAAACCGGAAGATAATCCGTTACTGAATTAATAAGAAGGAGCCAACCAGAATAGGAGAAGTATTGGTTATACCACATCTTAATTTGCTTACCTAATTTGATTATGAGGTCCTGGAAAAGAGTTTTGGTCAACCGCCCGTTAATAAGCGGCACCCCAAATATTTCTCATTGGAGACAAAAAAGGGATATTAAGAGCCTTTTTATTCCTACGTTTATTTAAGGGGGTCATATGTGTAGAGAATAAAATGTCCGATTTATCAGAGATTAAACTTTGCCCAGAAAGGGCGGTGCAAAATTTGTTCAGAATCACATTAAAGTTAATCACATTTCGCATAGAACCTTTTAAGAAAATAATACAATCGTCGACGAAGGCCAAAATAGGAATAGGAGGACCAGTCGTTGAAGCATTGGAAGAGCTTGTTGCGTTTGTTAATTGAGCTCTATTAGGCCTCTCATAAACTAGGTCAGCAAGTTTGAGCTTGGACAAATCGAGCTTGAACTTGATCTCAAATTTGTTTAAGCGAAATTTACAGAGCAAGTGCTAAACGCACCGGGAGATAGTACTGGGCTGGTGACTTGCATATATTTTCCCTTCCAAATTCAACCAAAAAAAGCTATTGACATTTCCTTTCACCCAAGACAAAAACTAAGCACTTTTTCAAAAAAGAAAAAGAAAAAATGACATATGGTCCCATCCTTTCCCTTTCACCTTTTAATAACATAGCTCATATATATCTCATTGTGAGAATAAAGGAAGTCACGAAGACTTATTGTCCAATTTTTTACATTGCCATAAAAATTTATACCCATCCATGCTAACAAATATCTCTATTTTAACGGAAAAAAGTACTAAATATCTTTTTCTTAGACAAAAAAGCACCCTAACATATTGATGTATTGTTTTGAACAAAATACAAAAATAAAAAGGGGGTTAATTTCATGGAGTCTTAAAGCTTAACAATCTCTAAATCATTTCAAAATGGAGTGTATAGCATTGATGTCTTTAGATCCAAGTAGTTAAGTAAAACTCGCGGGAATCATGGTTACCATGTCATAAAAGGTTGGTTGCATTCAATTTTGCATGTCAAATCCTTTTAGCATCATTGGTTGCCTACACGCACTCATTGACCAGAAATTTGGTTGATTGGGAGGGTCCTAACGCCCACCTCCAATATTATTTTGTAATTCGGAACCCTAAAACATACACATACCAAAAAACTGTTTTCATATTATGCATCAGCAAAACATGTAATGTAAAATATACCTTTAACGTTGAACTCTCGTGTTCCAATAAAATTTTGTGTAGGTAAAATGCTCATGTATTCCTCACTGTGAAATTCCCAAAAGATGTAAATTAACATTTAGTAATAGTTCAATTTCAATCTCACAAAAGTACCAAGTTTTCTACTTCGGATTGTTTTCTTTCTTCTTTTCATTTTTGAACAACCTTTTCAACTATAGGTTGCCTCCTCTTACATGGTGGTCATCCTTTGCTTCACACGAGCAAAGGTGAATGTATTATCTTACCTTCTTTTATATGACAAATATCATCTCCATATGGTAGTGTATTATCACTTTTCTTTGAAAGCGGTTGATTGCTTCTACATGTCTCAATCACCATATCCTCTTTTAAATTAGGTATCCATGACATAACCTTCGCACATCTATCTTCTGATTGGTTGCCAAATCTACCACCTCATAAAAATATTACACATTTGATCAAAGTCACATAACTCGGGATTTGCGGTCCAATCACCATAAAGACATTCCAAAATTAGGTTCTTTAATTGTTTCATCTACATTGATTATATTCATCTCCATTTAAATGTCTTGTTCCATTGCAAACAGTAGGCACTTATGTAAATATGACAAAAAAATAAGTAAAACATTACCAAAATTTATTCCATTTTACCAAACAAAATTTGGTTTATTCATTGTGTCTAAAAAAAGTGGGCTATTAATTTGGAACAACCCAACAAAAATGAGTAGTGAGCTATTAATTTGGAGCAACCCAGAAAAGAATAGCGAACTCTTAATATGGGATGAAGGGAGTATTCATTAAAAGCAAGCTGCTAAAATGAAATATCTATATGGAGATTGCTTATATTAAAATTTGAAAGTACAAGCAATCTATTGGATATAGTTTTAAATTTTAACAGTCTTTTTTATTAGGTGTTTTAACTCAAATTGAATCCCTCACACAATTACATATATATTTTGGCAACAAACAATTATACATAAATCATGCGCTATATGATATGAATTATTATACTTATCAGGGGCTCAATAAGTATAAAAAAATATTAAGGATGAATGATATTCAAGTTTTTTAGATGAAGGGTGAATTGCTTTTTAAATTTTAAGGGCAAATAAATATAAACTTTTAGACTTGATATCATCTTTGGAGCATTGTGTTTGTGATATTTTGATGGGCTAATATGCCCCAATACCAATTTGCCTAACTAAAAACAACTATCAGTTCTAGAGTATTGTGCATCTCCACCCTTCCTTCACTTTCTAACTTTTATTTGTGTTGAAATTGCATATATATATGCACTATAATACCACATAATATCCTTGCATCATACCCAAATAGATTTTCTTCATCTCTCACAAACTATTATTCTTTATAAATTTTTAATTAAGAATGTCTTTTTTGTCCGACGACTCCATTGTTAAATGGTGATAGTTATTACAAAGAAGTCGCGCCTTAACACCAATATGTATCCCATTTTAAAGTCTTCATAGGTTGATAGTGGTAGTTGTGTTTAATAGGATCAGGTGCCAGAGTTGGCTTGTCCTCCTTGTCTGGTACCTCTCAATTGTAATAGATATATGGGTTCAACTCAACCCTAGGACGCCTCCATTGGTCAGAAAATCTCATGTATGGTAAGCACGCTTCATCATAAGTGTTGGATTATTGGTTGATCCATACAGTGTGCCCGTCTTTTCCATACAATATCACAAACATTGTTGTGATTCTTGGACAATTTCCCTTGAAAATTAGGTAAATTTTGAAACCAATATAAATTATTGAGAATTTAATTTTGGGTTTTACTCGATAAAGGGTAGTAGAATCAACATGCTTAATTCATCCACTGATGGCGGGGTATTATAACTCTTGTGGCAAGGCCTTCCATGACGGTTGATTTGTCACATAAAGGTCAAAGATGCCACACCTTTAGTGGAAAATCTCAGATCAAAATATCCATAAAATTATATTAAGAGTTGTGAAAATATTTAGAATGTGTAAGAGTGAATGAGCCAATGTATGATGATGATGCGAGAAATCGTATCAAAGTCATTCCCAACCATCATATCAAATATAAAAGCATAAATAAGTAAATAAAGAGAAATATAACATAAGATATAGAGTGATTCGGCTATAAAATGAGCCTACGTCCACTTTGGTGCTTTATTCTTAATTATGTACAATCATTAATACATGATTAGTTTTCCATTAGAGGCGTACAAGATAGAGAGAGAGTTGAACGCATGAGAAATGTAGCCCTATGTAGTGCGGGATGCAACCTGTAGAGCAAGTCTGTAGAGGGTTGCGGACTGTAGTGGCCCAGGTGACCAAGGGTGGCCTGAAAGCTTCTAGAGAGAGAATGGGTAGAGATTTTGGCAGGGCTTCGCTGCCAAAACTTGTCTTGCTAAATAAGGGGTGAGCACTTTATAACACCCCGTGATTTTTTACCATAGATAACTCATTTTAAATCAAAAATAAAAAAATATTATTCTTTGGATTTAATTATTTTTGGCATTTAAAAATGTTGGTGTATATATATATATAATAAGGTTTTAAGTGGAATTTAAATTGGGATAAAAATTTAGAAGTTTTAATGTTTTATATAAAATCGTGAGGAGCTTGGGTTTGTCAGGTCGATCGAACCGGTTCGGCCCACTGGTAGTGATGCGCAAGTGGTTCTATTTTTTTAGTGTTTGTGTTTAACTTAATTTCTTCTACTTTTCTCCATTAATTAAACTTGGGTTTAGGGTTTTTAAAATACTTTTCTATCATTTCAAAAAACAATAGCCTCCCACCTTTCTTCTACAAAACCTAAACCCCATTAAAACACAAGTTTCAATCCAAGTTTTGAAGATCCAAATCAAGTTTTCTCAAGAACATTCAAGAACATATTTTTGCTATTTTCGCGAGAGGAACACAACTGTGTAATCAAATTTTCAAAACGACTTCTTTACAGGCATGAATACTTCTATTGTTTCCCTTAAGTGGTGTGCGTTGTAGATATTGCCTAAATTTAATTGTAATACCCCGTACTTTTATGGATATTTAATTTACATAAGTGGGTGTAATTTAATAATTTGAGAATTTTAAGTGAAAGAGAATTTGAAGTGTGGGATAAATATTAATTGGGGAGTTTTGGATTATTTTATATCGTGTTGTGGTTGGAAAAAGCGACAAGTAATAATATTTTATTCAGAAAACACGTGCGGAGTTATATTGGATTTAAAAAGGTGAATTCCTGATAAGTGACTCAGATGAAGATTTCGAGTGCAAGGTTGGTCTCGAATGGGCCGAAATAGTCAAAATAGAGTACTCGGGAGTAGTGTTTGGGTTTCGGGGACTTTTTGGACTGGTAAGCACTCGCATTTGAGTATAAGAGTCAATTTTGGGTTTAATAAGGGGATAAGCATTATTCTCCCATTATAAGTCACAAGAGAGAGAGAGGAAATAAAGAAAAAGAAATAAGGAAAGAAAGGAAGAGAGAAAGGGAGAAGAAAAGAAGAACTCCGGCCAAGCTCCGGCGGATCTCGACACGAGGTCGTCAGATTTATCCAACGAGGCAAGTGTTTAACTTGCTTTAAAAATTTATGTGTGTTTATAATTCATATTATAGTTGGTGAAAACTATATGAATTTTGGGTTGGGATTCTTGAATCGAAATGGGGTTTTTGGAAATGATTTCATATAAATTGATGTGATAATAACTCCATATGAAATCTGAGCTCAAATCCATGTTAATGGTGTAATTTTTGGTGAGAAATTTGAAAAAATGAGAAATAGTGAGTTTAATTAAGTTAGGATTTAAATTCTTAATTAGATTGATGAATCCCATGAATAAATTATTGTGTTCGTTAAAAATAAGTGTGTAGATGTTTATAGTGATGGTTGATGATGTTAGAAACCATAAGTTTTGGAGTTGGAGAAGATGATGAACTCCTAAACTGATCACGTCAAACCGATGAATTGTGATTTGGTATGGTCACCGGTTCGGTTCGTCTAATCGGTCGTCGATTCAGTTCATTTTTTTGGTCACCAGATCGGTTCGTTTATTTGGTCATCGGTTCGGTTCATTTGTTTGAGAACCGGATCGGTTCATTAAAGGAGTCATCGGTTCGGTTTGCATATAACAGTTCAATTTGAGAAAATTTTCTTGCACTTAAAGGATTGAAGAAGAATTATTTTTAGAGATAAATATTAGGGGATGCTAAATTGAGTGTGAGGGCCTCTAAAAGATTAAACGAGTGATATATAAATCTCGGGTTAGCAGGAATAAGATTCAGATGATAAATTTTAGGAGTGTTTGGGACGAACGACACTTGAGAATTTTTTTCGGCGAGTATTTATATATTTACACGTATAGTATGTATATGAGTGAATCCGAAGGCGTTAGTATGATGGAATAGAATACTAGCTAGTTGTGATAAGCTAATATTCAGGAATTTATTTATATGATAATGGTATCATAAGTGCGTGTATACTTATGAATTAATACAAATTGGTATATTCGGGATTATAGGCTAATGCCACTTGAGATAGACATGAATAGCATATATATATATATATATATATATATAGAAACAATATATATATGATATGATTATAAATATATCTGTGTGTGTATGATATAATTATGTGAAACATAGCGCTATAGTACTATCATGGGAAGTTGCGCGACGTGGGTGAATCTCCTCGCTTGAGGAGAAGGGTGAGTATAGTCCCTAGGTCATAGCGTCCATTTATTTATGCAGTATGGCTTTTTATCATTGGTGAGACATCTTGGGTATGATTTGGTCTCACTTTCAAATGAGGAACCATAACCGCTTTCCCTACGTTTGTGTTATGTTTTTATCAGGTCGATGTGAGACCCCAACTGGTGGTACCCAGGATGATGTGTGTTCTCCGGAAGATGATAACATCCTAGAGTCTGCATCCATTGAGTTATAACTCTGAGGGATGGTTATTATACTTATATAGTGTGTGATATATAAGTATGGATATACTTGATATATATATATATATATATATATATATATATATATAGGACAAAATAAAGAATGAGATGCGAAATGATTTTTGGTTCATCCGAGAAAATAAAATATCGGAATAAAATGTTAGATACGTATATAAAGATGAAAAAAATTATATACGGGAATAATGACATTAAAATGTGAATAGTGTATAATAACTTGTAAAAGTTATTTATTATGAACGGATAAATTATAGTGAGAAATTTTAATACATAAGCTCGTGCGAAAGCTTAGGATATTATATATGCGGGGTATGAGATAGCGTATGGTGACTTAGAGGTTTTGAGAGATGCTAGTTAGGCTGGGTAGAATAACTAGTGTGTTTAAAATACATGTGTTAGGTGTGTACTATTACATGAGAGGTGAGGGGTATTCTATGTGAGTGCGACACCAGTTTAAATATGGTGAATATCATATTTTAAATGTTAAAGTATTTTAAACGCTTGCTAAATATTTTTAAAAATCTTTTAGGTGTCCAGACATGGGGACGCCTAGATGATATTATTCCTTCTAGTCAGACGATGCTGCAGCAGCTGTGGATGCTAGCAGGGATTGCTTAGACGCTTCTATCCTTGTGATCTAGATAGGAGGTATTGTGAGTTATATTCGGGAATGTTGCCTAATTGTTGTCATTTATTTTATTTTTCGCATTTTCGTTTGCGCCTATTCAATATGGATGTATTAATGTTTTACCGAGAGTTATCGGTTATTGTTTATTTATTTCAGTTGTTGTGTATATTATTGTGTGGATGGATTTATTATTTGGTTTAAAGTAAAAGGATTAGAAAGTTTAAAATTTGACACCGGGCCTAATAGGTTATTGGTAATTAATTTGGTTTTTAATAGTGATGCTGAGAATGATCCATATGATAATCCTGTTTTATTTTGATAAAGCAGTGATCAACCATGATTAAAATAGGTGGGGTGTCACAGATGGTATCAGAGCATCATGTTTTAGTGTCCTTAGGAATGTGTGCGGACGTTCTACATTTTCAACTTTGCTTTCTATTTGATATGGAGCCCTATGCTTAGGATTGTTGATTCCTATGGTGAGATTTCGTTCTCCTGCTATAATGTATAATTATAGTGAATCTTATATGCGTTCGGGGGTGCTTCATCTGCCGAACAATAAACGACAGCAGATGAGGGCTGTTAGGAGGATAACAAAAGGCGGGGATCAGTTGAAGTTGTAGAATAATTTTAGGGACGATGATCGTAGTTGAGGTCACCCCTATTGTTGCTCTGGAAGTTGGGGCTGTAAGGCCTGCTAGGGTGCAGCATATATTTTTTAAGTACCGCTATAGCAAAAAGTGGTGCCAAATTAGACTTACGCAGCGTGGTTAGAATGGGAGAGAGTCAGGCGAGTATTTGAAGAGGACCATCTGTTGGAATTTAAAAAAATGCAGAGATTGTGTGTGTTAGCCAATGGAAGTAGGATATCTAAAGGCTTTGGCATATAGCCGAGTGTAGTATAACCGGAAGTAAAAATCGGGGTAAATTTTTTTCAGCTCGTGGGAGCTGTGTTGTAATGGTAGGAGTTAATCACCACATTTGAAAAGTGAAATATTAAGCCAATGGAAGGATCTTAGGTACGATTCGACCGTAAGTTCCTTCATCTATTGTTTAGGAAGAGATGTGAATGAAATTATGAACTTATCACATGAGAGCTGGACAGAGGCTGCCCATTTGTGAAAAATAATTTAATCAGAGAGTAAAACTGGATGAAACGGTGATAGAAAAAAACCGTAGGGGGAGACCCATTTAAAGGATTCATATAGCTGAATTTCTATCGAGTGACAGTGGATTCAGTCGGGGCTAGTAAGGCCAGTAGTGTGTTCCTTGGGGTCAGCGAAACCAAGGGAACAATGAGGGTGGCCATTACGGTTGAGGTTTCTAGGGTACGAGAGAAGGACAACCCTAATATGACTAGCATGATCGGAGATAAGTGGATTATATGGAGAGGTATTTTTATGTGGAGAGTAGTGCCACATGCATTGATTTTTCCCAAAGCAAGTAAAGGGAAAAGAGTATGGTGCCTAGAAGAGGCAATGATTAAGATAGTTTGGTTTGGTTCGGACAAGCGTGTCATGTCCAGAATTCATTTGAGCAGCCAGGACGATTGGCAAGGTCAGAATATGAGTTTTAACCTCGAGTGAATGGGGTATGCTTTATGTGACACGAGCGAGTCATGGTATTTTGATTAGCACTAGACCGCGTGTGAGACGAGTTTAGTGCGTAGATAACATTATTATGTTTATATATTTTCCGTTGTGTAGCGAGGTTATCTTTGGTTTCATTCGCCGGGAAGAGGGTGTAGTCATAGAGGTATATATTTTATTGGAATTACTCGTTCTAGTGTACGAGTATGATATTATCCTGGATATGGTCTGGATAGCAAGGGTTAGAACGATAGTGGGATGTTATTGAAAGGCTATCGTGTTCGCTGTTCCAGGATATAATGTGTTGTTTTGGCGATGCCTTACCTGTAAGAGGGTTGAGCTTGCATTTATATTATATTATGATAGAGACTTCGGAGAGTATAGTTGTTTTGAGATATTGATCCTGGTGTGTTGGGACTTTATTGATATGATTCGGGGTACATTGTATTTACTATCGAGTGAAGAGATTTAGCTCGTTATAATGTTTAGCGCTCAGGACTTGGTGATAGGGAGAACACATTGTTATGTCACTCATTTAGAGACGTTGGAGTTGAGATTTATATTTATATGTTTGGGGACAGGATTTTTTTGAGAGTCCCAGTTATGTGTTTGAAGTTTATGGAATTTGATTACCGCCAATGCCAAGTGATAGTGCATTGGAGAAAGTTCCTTATTTGAATGTTATTGCAAGATAAGATACACATGAACCTTGATAAACGTCGTGAGTAGAGAGACGTTGATGGGTGCTACGACATCAGTTTTGAATGTTAATCAACGAAAGTGTAGAGAAAACACTATGACCTGAGAGCTATTATATAGTATAAGGCCAGTGGAGCCGATAGTGCTGTGAGAGAGCACTGGAAATTTTTCTTCTCACCATGAGTTGAAGGGTGGAACGATGTTAAGGAGAATTAAATTTCGATCTATGGGGTGATTGAGAATACCCACGTGTTATAGCTACATCGAGAATGCGAGGCCAGTTTTGAGAAAAGTGCGTTAAGTGTGTGACGTTTCCAGTGTTGTGAAAATATGCACAAATTATAGGGTGTATGGGCGCCTTGGTTAGTTTGATTTTCAAAGCATCTGAGATAGGAGGACGTGTGAATAAATGTGTGGAATATATGCATGTGGGTCAGTTATAAAAAAAGCTGGAATGGCATGATGGATTGAACGTCGTGAGGATGATAATCCAAGTATATATATGCAACAAGAGCTATCACACCCGAGATGGGTTGAAAGGCTGTAGGAAGCCATTTAAAAGGATATCTCTTGAGAAAAGGAAAATCCAACTATTGTGTGAAAGTAAAGCGGATTCCTACTCAGTTTAATGTTGAGAGTGGCTTGCATGTAAATAGAATGTTAATGTCTATAAGGTAAAAAGGGTCCCAAAGTGCGCATTGTGGCAAAAAGTGCACGTGCCGAGACTTTTGGTATACCCCGAGGGAAAAAGGGGATTATAAAGTACCACTTAATGTGATTTATTATAAGTGGGAATTGGTGTTAGGTGAGACATAGTGAGATTGTCTCTGAGTGAACCACTTATAGATGGAAATAGGTTGGATCGAGATGATCAACCAAAAATTTTGTATCAAGTCAACAATTCTAATGACGGAATGGCAGGCAGGCTGGTAAATTTCATTGATGGGTTACCAACATCAGGATAAGATCGCGACTTCCTTCGAATCTGTGGAACAAATCGAGCGAGATGAAGTAATTGTTATTCTTTTGGGGTGAGTCACCCTATTAGAAGGTTTGCCCAAACCTTTCTTTGAAAAGAAGAATTGCACCGGTGCAAGATGTCGAAAATATTATTGTGAATCAGGATGAGATCCTTGAACCCCACCTCCGATAGGGATTTTTGAGAAGTAGTGGGGATGATGTTTTGTTTTAGGTAAGTCGTGTCACCTATGGCCCAATGAGTAGATGGGAGGTGATTGGCGACTAGTAATAACTCGTACCGGTTTATTATGGACAAGGTGCCATTTGAGGTTTTGTGTGAAAAGCCTTGTCATTACCCCTCTGGTTGTTTAAAGGCGAGTGAATAACTAGACTTTTGGATCGGACTTGAATTAGTGTCCACTGTCGAGAGGGGCATTAACGATAAAATATTTTGGGGTGACTTTTGAGCGTCGTAAGAGTTACATCGTCATGAATCGAGATTTGAAGGACTGATATGAGTGGTCAGACGTTCTTATGGTTTCTCTCTAAGGGTGGGAGTTTTGTGTTGGGATGGATACAGGAAGCTGGCAATTAGTGATGTGCGGTCTTCCAATAGTATTGAGGCGATAGATCATGTGATGTATAGGTTCATCTATTCAATGTCGTTGGTAGAAGCACAAAGTGTGATGCCATTATTAGGGTGAGACCTTATGACTAATGGAGTATATCAGTATGAAGAGAATTGAACAAGCTTGTCGTGAAGCTGGGGCTATAGTGATTAAGCCTTTAAAAAGGTGGGTACCACTAGACGGCGTATAATAGAGTAACCCTTATGTTACTTTGAGATTGATTTTGTTAATTGGCAAGTTTTGGATTATTTTATATCATGTCGCGGTTGCGAAAAGAGACAAGTAATAATATTTTATTCGAAAAATACGTGCGGAGTTGTATTGGATTTAAAAAGGTTAATTCTTGATAAGTGACTCAGATGGAGATTTCGAGTGCAAGGTTGGTCTCGAATGGGCCGAAGTAGACAAAATAGAGTACTCGGGGGTAGTATTTGGGTTCCGGGGGCTTTTTGGACTAGTAAGGACTCGCATTTGAGTATATGAGTCAATTTTGGATTTAATAAGGGGATAAGCCTTATTCTCCCATTATAAACCGAGAGACAGAGAGAGAGAGAGAGAGAGAGAGAGAGAGAGAGAGAGGAAATAAAGAAAAAGAAAGAAGGAAAGAAAGGAAGAGAGAAGGGGAGAAGAAAAGGAGAACTCCCCTCGCTTGAGTATATTTATGTGAAACATAGCGCTATAGTACTATGATGGGAAGTTGCGCAATGTGGGTGAATCCCCTGGCTTGAGGAGCAAGGTGAGTGTAGTCCCTAGGTCATAGCGTCCATTTATTTATGCAGTATGACTTTTTATCGTTGGTGAGACGTCTTGGGTATAATTCGGTCTCACTTTCAGGTGAGGAACTATGATCGCTTTCCCTACGTTTGTGATATATTTTTATCAGGTTGGTGTGAGACCCCGATTGGTGCTACTGAAGATGATGTGTGTTCCTTAGAAGATGATAACATCCTAGAGACTACATCCATTGATTTATAGCTCTGAGGGATGGTTATTATACTTATATAGTGTGTATTATATAAGTATGGATATACTTGATGTGTATAAATATATAAACGAGATGCAAAATGATTTTTGGTTCATCCGGGAAAATAAAATTTCGGAATAAAATGTGAGATACATATACAGAGACGAGAAAATTATATACGGGATTAATGACACTAAAATGTGAATAGTGTATAATAACTAGTGAAAGTTATTTATTATGAATGGATAAATTATAAGTGAGAAATTTTAATACATAAGCTCGTGTGAAGGCTTAGGATATTATATACGCAGAGTATGAGATAGCTTATGGTGACTTAGAGGTTTTGAGAGATGCTAGTTAGGCTGGGTAGTGTAACTAGTGTATTTAAAATACACGCGTTAGGTGTGCACTATTAGATTAGAGGTAAGGGTATCCCATGTGAGTGCGACACCAGTTTAAATATGGAGAATATCTTATTTTAAATGTTAAAGTATTTTAAGCACTTGCTAAATATTTTCAAAATGATTTGGGCTCTGACCCGCTTGGAAATATTTTTAAAAACCTTTTAGGTGTCCAGACACAGGAACGTCTGGATGATAATATTCCTTTGAGTCAGATGATGCTGCAACAGCTGTGGATGCTAGCAGGGGCTGTTTAGACGCTTCTATCCTTGTGATCTAGATAGGAGGTATTGTGAGTTATATTCAGGCATGTTTCCCAATTGTTGTCATATATTTTTATTTTCTGCATTTTCATTTGCACTTATTCGATATGGTTGTATTAATGTTTTATCGAGAGTTATCGGTTATTATTTATTTATTTAAGTTGTTGTGTATATTATTGTGTGGATGTATTTATTATTTGGTTTAAAGTAAAAGGATTAGAAAGTTTCAAATTTGACACCGGGCCTAATGGTTAGGCTAGGAAATACTTGTGGTTTTAGTGATCTCTAGGTATGGAACTAGAGATGGTTTAGGTTGGGTTACCCGAATAAAGGATGAAGCTAATAGATAACTATGAAAACTTGATAATAAATGAATAATTAATGCCTAAGACAAAGAACGGGTATTAAAGTGAATTTACGTCGTGAGTATATGAATGGCTTGCGTTGCGAGTATATGGATGACTAACACTTTGGGCAAACTATTTATAGTGACGTGGGGGTGTGTGGTGTCACGAGTATGTGCAGGGCTATTGAAATTGGGTAAACTGACTATGGTGACATGTTGTATGTGGAGCCTCACTGTATGCGCAGTACTAACGAAATTGGATGAACTGATTATAGTGAGGGGTATGTGTGTGGTGTTGAACTGTGGGCATGCCCAGGAGTATGTACATGACTCGTAATAGGGTAAACTAACTATACTAGTGTCGCATTAATAATATTGGGCGTGGCAGGAGTTTGTTCAGGACTCGTAATAGGGTGAACTGACTCTACTGGTATCGTATTAATAAAATTGGTTACATTAATTCAATTAATAATTATGAATTTATAATGAAATGTTGTAATAACAAAATTGGACTTAAATGGTGGGATGTATTAGTTATGTGGGTAGTTAGTGATGCTTTACTTTTCTCGCATGTTGTTATATTGCTTAATTTAATATACACTATTGTAAAATTTATCATATATGATACTTATGTATGGGTTCACGGACCCTAATTGAGTGGAGTAGCTAGTGTTCATGCGGGGGGATATGACCCATTGCATTGACTAATATTTGAGGTATAGTTGCTGGAGTGGTTGCACAGGATGGATTGGAAATTTTTGGAGTGCAACTAGAGATTCACTTTTATTGATTTAGTAGTTTAGATTATTTCTACTCTGTTTTTTTATTTATGAGACTATTATTTATGAATTTAGTGGGCCATTCGGTTCCACAATTGTTTATGATTTTCAATCAGAGATTTTTTTTGATAATTTAATTTGAGTATTCATTTATCGTTTTGAGTTAGATTTTGTTCTGGATTTAGCATGGTGATGGATATTATGGTTTGGATAATTATAGTCGTTGGATTAAATTGCATTATACTTTGTGGAAAATATTGTTTTACCATCTCATATTTCCGTCACATGCTGAGAATGGTATTTTGATGTTCGACATAGTTTGACGACAGCTGGCCACCTCGCGTGCGAGAATGTGCAGGTTGTTATAGATGGTATTAGAGCATGGTCTTAGGTCTCGTCGATTTTGAAATCGTGTTATAGATTTTGCGTTACCGATATTTAATTTCCCTTGTTGATTCATACTTTTTAAGGTATTGAGTGTAGCATACGCGTTAGTTGTGTTTCTTGGAGATATGGAGTTTTATATTAGGGCGGTTGTAGGTGTTAAGGTTAAAACTACTAATCTTGATGTGAGGATACTTAGAGTTAATTTGGAGACGAGATTTATTTTGGAGATTGTTATTACAAATGTTATGAATCGCTAGTATTGATGTGGTGATGTGATTGGATTTTAGGACTTAGGCATTTTGTTGGCTTTTGGAGATTGAATCGAGTGGTGATTTGTTGAAGAGCATAGTATGTCGTTATTCTCTCTCTCTCTCTCTCTCTCTCTCTCTCTCTCTATATATATATATATATATATATATATATATATATATATATATATATATATATTGTATTTTTTATTCATGGGGAAAGTGCGTGTAGGATTGGGTGTATAGGCACCCAATCACAACATTCTACGAGTAGGCATATGTAAGCTTTATTTTATTTGCGCGATTTTACGTTTGACGTTTATGATTCGCCAAATTTCAAGGAAAAAATTTCTGCACTAGTGGTGGAGAATGTACCACCCCATGATTTTGGACCATAAATAACTCGTTTTAAATGAGAAATGGGGAAACATATTTTTCTTTGGATTTAAATTTTGAAGTTACAACATTTTATATAAAATTGTGGGGAGCTCGGGTTCGTCAGGCCGATCGAACCGGTTTAGCACTGGGGGTGAATCGGCTCGCGTCGGTAGTGGTGCACATGTGTTTTTATTTTTATTTTTAGTGTTTGTGTTTAACTTAAACTCTCTTACTTTTCTCTATTAATTAAACTTGGGATTGAGGGTTTTTAAAACATTTTTATATCATTCCAAAGAGAAGTTGGCTCCCATCTCTCTTCTACAAAATCTAAACCTTATTAAAACACAAGTTTCAACCTATGTTTTGAAGATCTAACTCAAGGTTTCTCAAGAACATCCAAGAATGTGTTTTTGATATTTTCCTGAGAGGAACACAACCGTGTAATCATATTTTCAAGACCACTTATTTACAAGCATGAATACTTCTATTGTTTCCCTTAAGTGTTGTGCATTTTAGATATTGCCTAAACTTAATTTAATTGTGTTTTCTTAAAATAAATTAGAAAGATTAATCCGGGAAAGTGAAAGAAATTAAAGGAATATTTTTATTAAATCTAAAGATACATTTAAAGACTTGCAACATTCACATGCTTAGATTAGAGGTTTTGATCTCGATAGAATTGTGGGACGCTTCGTGTATTGAAATTAGAAATATGAATTTGTAATAATGTTTCAACTCGAAAAATCATGATTTTTATGTGAGTGTAGAATAGATTTATTATTGTGTAATATTGTACATCCGCATGTTAAAAATGAAATCTTGTGTTAAATGAAAAAATGGCACGTGGATGGAAATCATGAAATTTGACAACTTGTGTGAATTTTGGTTGAATTTATTTAATTACATGATTAAATGAACATAAATTAGAGGATATTATAATCGAAAAATTAATTGGAAGATAGCAATAAATTAAAAATATGCTTTATGTGATGTTGCTCGTGTTATATTTCGACACCGCGGGGATATTGGAATTTTTTGGGTAGTTATGCTTTCACCCTTATTTCTTATGTTGCTTGCTAGGTATGAGACTAGTAGGTAGATCTCGTTGTTGTTGACACTTTCTAGGTATGGTAATATGGAGTGTAAGTTCACACAGTTAGGTATTTCCTCGGTAGGGCTAGGTAGAGCGTTGTCACGTGTTTTTCGTTAGCCTAAGTGTGAGATTAGGTGGTGATTTGTGGTAGGTTTTACTCTTAAGGGTTAGGATAGGAAATACTTTTGGTTTTTTTGATCTTTAACTATGGAACTAGAGATGGTTTAGGTTGGGTTAACCGAATAAAGGATGAGGCTAATAGAGAACTATGAAAACTTGATAATAAATGGATAATTAATGCTTAAGACAAAGAACGAGTATTAAAATGAATTTACGTTGCGAGTATATGGATGGATAACAATTTGAGCAAATTGTCTATAGCGACGTAGGTGTGTGTGGTGTCACGAGTATGTGCAGGGCTATCAAAATTGGTCAAACTGGCTATAGTGACATATCGTGTGTGAAACCTCATCGCATGTGCAGTGCTAACAAAATTGGACGACTTGGATATAGTGAGGGGAATGTGCGTGGTGTAGAACCCTAGGCATGTCAGGAGTATGTTCATGACTCGTAATAAGGTGAACTGACTATACTAGTGTCGCATTAATAATACTAGACGTGCTAGGAGTATGTGCAGGACTCGTAATAGCTGCTATTACATTAATAAAATTAGTTACATTAATTCAATTAATAATTGTGAATTTATAATGAAATGTTGTAATAACAAAATTGGACTTAAATGGTGGGGTGGCTTAGTTATGTGGGTAGTTAGTGATGTTTTACTTTACTCGTATGTTGTTATATCTTTTAATTTAAAATACCCCATTGTAATATTTATCGAGTATGATACTTATGTCTGTGTTCATGGACCCTAATTGGGAGGAGTAGCTAGTTTTCATGTTGTGGTATCTGACCCATTGTGTTAATTAACATTTAAGATATAGTTACTGGAGTTGCTGCACATGATGGATTGGATATTTTTGGGTGGTAGTTAGAGATTCACTTTTATCTCTTTAGTAGTTTAGATTATTTATAGCCCGTCGTTTTATTTATGAGACTATTATTTATGGATTTGGTAAGCCATTTGGTTACACAGTTGTTTATGATTTTGAGTCAAAGATTTTTTGTTGGATCATTTAATTTGAGTATTCATTTATCCTTTGGAGTTGGATTTTATTCTGGATTTAGAATGGTGATGGATATTATGGATTTGATAATTATATTCGTTAGATTAAATTGCATTATACCTTGTGGAAAATAATGTTTTACTGTCTCATATTTCTGTCACATAAGAGTGGTATTTTATTAATGATGCCCGATGTAGTTTGGTGGAGATGGCTGGCCACCCTGCTCACTAGAATGTGCGAGGTGCTACACACTTCTTTTTATAGAAAACCAAAAGGAGGGGTCACGTGCATAGAGCACGTGACATGTGGATAAGTGATGCAAGTATGAAATTCTTTTAGAAGTTAGATAAATGGCAAGTACATGCTGATGTGGCTAAGTCTGCGGTAGGGTATGTGCTACTGAAGAGGTATGTGGCCGCGGCCTGCTAAGAATGCAACTGTGGTCTTATTATGTGATACAATTGTAGGGTTTTCCGAAACCTGTCTGACCCTAGGTAATGACTATTTACTTAAGCCTTCTGTGACCTAGGTACCAATATTGGGCATATAAACATGCCCCACATCCTTAATGCCAAGAGATTGCGAGTTAGTTATGCGGTTGTGTCTTATGCCCATATTCCTCGTTGTCATTGCATATGGTCTCATTATTACTTTGTTTGGGACAAAGAGGGTATCTGCGGCCCATGATTTGTGACGTTTCAACTTCCAGCGCCATCTATATAAATGGGGTTAGACAACGCCATCTATATTTGCGAGAAATCATACCGAAGTTATTCTCAACCATCATATCAAGTATAAAAGCATAAATAAAGAGAAATAAAACACAAGATGTAGAGTATTTCGGCTATAAAATCAGCCTATGTCCACTTTGGTGCCTTACTCTCATTATGTACAATCATTAATACAAGATTGGTTTTCCATTAGAGATGTACATGATAGATAGATAGATAGATAGATAGATAGAGAGAGAGAGAGAGAGAGAGAGAGCTGAACGCATGAGAAATGTAGCCCTGTGTAGTGCGGGATGCAGCCTTTAGAGCAAGTCTGTAGAGGGTTGCAGAGTGTAGTGGCCCATGTGATCAAGGGTGACTTGAAAGCTTCTAAAGAGAGACTGTGTAGAGATTTGGAAAGGGATTGGCTTCCAAAACTTATCTTGCTAAATGTGGGGTGAAGATTTAAATTTTATGATGTCAAAAGGTGTAACAACCCGCCTAATAAGATACCGGGCGATCACTCCAATATTAAATTAAAACAGGAGTCACAAATGGATCATCCTTAACATCACTGTCGAAAATCCATTTAATTACTAATATCCTATTAGGTGGCCGTTAAAAACTTTTATCTAACTACTCTTTTTAGCGCACAAATTAAAACATTCACAATTAAATGCGTAATGAACTGAAATGGAAATGAAAGGAACTAAAATAACCGAACACTCGGTCCAAATATACAACCATATCGAATGCTGTATAGAAAGAATAAATAAATGCAATTGGGCCATTGGCTCGAGTGTTTATACAATATCTCCTATCTAGAGTACAAGGAAAGAAACGTCTACCGATAACCTGCAAGCATCCACAGCTGCTGCAGCAGACGTCTGACTCGAAAGAGTTTCCATCCAGGCGTCCCTGTGTCTGGACACCTATATATATATATATAGTAGAGAGAAAGAAAGGAGAGTAGACAAACGGGTCAGGGCCCGAATGTTTAGAAAATATTTTGCAAGTGCATAAATGCTTTATTTTTAGAAAAATAGTTTTATCTCATATTTAAGTTTGGTATCGCACTCCCATGAGATACCCCTCACCTCTCCGCTAATAGTGCACTCCTAGCGCATCTATCTAGAACATTCTAGTCAAGCTACCCTGCTAAACTAGTCTAATACCCAACCACTATCTAACCTAGATAGTCAAACAGGTGTACTAAGGGCTAAACTTCACTCTAATCTCGACGCTATGCCATGTTCGTGCGTGGGGTGTCTCGCGAAGCGAAATCCAAACAAGGAACCCCCCCGATACACTACTATGCAGCAAGGTCGATCTTTGAGATCCGCCAGTCCCTCAGTATAGAAAGATATATATAATATATATACCATAAACATTTAATAATATTAGAGCACTAAGGATTAAACTTCTCCCCAGTCTCAACACAATGCCATATTCGTGCGTGGGGTGTCTCGCGAAGCGAAATCCAAACAAGGAACCCCCCCGATACACTACTATGCAGCACGGTCGATCGTCGGGATCCATTAGACCCTCGGCACTCGATTTATACATATACGTACATCTACAATATACATCCGGATAATATCTCCCGGACTGAGGATTACTTGATACATATAGTATTTATAAATACTTATCCGTTTCATTTCAAAAACTTCCATTTCTCTTCTCATATCCAGGAAATGTATTTATAAAAGCCAATTCATTATCATGAATTGCTTTAACAAACCATATACTTTTTGAAAGCCAATTTCATTAACATAAAAAGATTTTCCTTTATCAATTATCCCATTTCCCTTTTTATACTCAGGAAATGTATTCAAAGACATTTTCATTATCATAAAAATTCTTTGATCAAAACATATGCTTCCACATCCCTTCTTCCATCCGGGAAGTGTTACCGAAGCCAATTTATATATAACCCATTTCCCTTCCTATATCCAGGAAATGTAATTAAAGCAAATCCATTATTATGAACTGCTTTAATATAAACGCGTTCTAAGACCGCCCGTCCGGATTTCTCCACTGTGCGTGCCCCTAAATGGCTATCATCTTCCAGGGCCTCCAAGACAACCTGGGATCCTATAACGAAAGACGTCGGGAAGCGACCATGTGCCTACGGGATAGTCAAGACCACACCCGGAATCTCCTAACCAGCGCAGAAAATATAACAACAAACGCTCACATGGCCTACAGGACTATATCCACCCTGCATCATTAGCCAGGGGGCTTCACCATACGAACGCAACTCCCCTTATGATAGCGATTTAGAGAGGTGTGTAATCCATATTTTATTAATTATGAAAAACATTTATTTTTCCATTTTAAAAATATTCATTTATATATTTTCAAAATCATTTCCATCATCATATATATATACCTAAAACACACAGAATATACATATCCTATATTTTCTTCCTAGAATATATATAACCGGCCTTAGTGGCCTTAGCATCTAGCGATGACTAAATATCCCAAAGATTCCCTCCAGGAATCGTAATCATGCTTTCATGGTTGCATGATTCTAAATCCAAAGTATTTCTTACTTTGTTCAATACTAATTACCTCAATCATCTCTTAAAGGTTTATTTATCCTCAAAACCCTTATTTAGGAATCCCCATAAAAATCCCAAATGGTAATTCAACTCCCCATACTCTTAAAGGGAGAAAACTTAGAAATTCTGGCCTAAGCGAATCGATTCGCCCCTTTAGCGAATCGATTCGGATGGGCGAATCGATTCGGTTCCCAATCCGAATCGATTCGGAAAGTATTCTGCAAACAGGTCTGTAAATGGCGAATCGATTCGGTCTGTATCCGAATCGATTCGGCCCATTGCAGAAACCCAATTCCCCTTAGACGAATCGATTCGGCCTGTACCCGAATCGATTCGGCCTGTTCGAGGGTCACAGTTTGGGCGATTTCTCAAACTCCAAAATACCCAAAAATCAATCCAAATTCATTTTCATGGTTTCTACTCTACACCAAAAATCATCCCAAACATCTACACAATAATTTCTAGCCTTTATTTTTCCAATTTCCGATTTGATTTCCGAGTTGGTACTTTCAACCGGGAGCTGTCATCTTGTAAAAATCATATCAAATCATAGAAAAATCATAAAAATACGCAGTCGGCGCCCACGCGACCGTATCGAAAATATCTACAACTTTCGTGTTTTGGCCAAGAGCTAAATAATTTATCTTCTTGGCCGAAAATGACCCCAAAGGCTACGGGTTCACTATTCATTATCTTCCCCAAACTCCCAAACTCCATTTTTCTCCATTTTTGTTGTTTCTAACCTTATCCAACAACTCAACAAACATCTAATCTATGTTTCATAACTAACACATCAATTATCTTGGGGTATTAAATCATTTCTCTTAGTTTTAAACCCTAAAACCATAAAAACCCCAACTTAACATTTCAACCCATTTTTATACTCCATTAACATGGTTTTAACACTAATTATCATTAAGAGTTTACACTACATCAATATGTAAACTCATAATCAACTTTTACCCAATTTATTTTAAGGGTTCTAACCCTAAAATCATGTTTATACCAAATGTGATATGAGAGGATTGCAAAAATAAAATAAAGCAAGTAAACACTTGCCTCGTGGATAAAATCCGACGACCTCGAGTCGAATCCGGCGGAGTTTGCCCGAGATTTCCCTTTTCCTCCTCTTTTCTTCTTCCTCTCTCTCTTCTCTCTCTTTTCTTTCTTTCTTTCTTCTTTCCTTTCCCTTTCTCCCTCTTTAAATAAGAAGAAAGGGGTTATACCCCTTAAAACCCAAAAACGACTCGTTTACCCAAT
The DNA here is from genome assembly GCA_949130495.1 of Sambucus nigra. NCBI lineage: Eukaryota > Viridiplantae > Streptophyta > Magnoliopsida > Dipsacales > Adoxaceae > Sambucus > Sambucus nigra. The sequence continues at coordinate 459,747,253 of OX422216.1, read as the reverse complement.
TACGAGTTACTTTTAACTCTAAAATTAACCGAAACTCATTTCCGACAATCGGACACTCTTTTCCGACTATCTCGGCCATTCCGAGAATTATGGCGCAGTCGAAATTCCCATCCGAGGTACTTGACCGCAAATCACTATTCCAACCTAAAATAAATAAATGCGGGTTTTCCAATTAAAAATCTTACCTCGTGTCGCTTTTCTCCACGACGACATATAATTAAAATATTTCGACCTATATAGTCCCAAAAATAATCACAACATCCTTCGAAAATCATTCAATCCTCGAAAATCCCCAAGAATCACTATTTAGGAAAATTCCCCAAATTCCAATTTATATCCAATTATGGAATTTAATCGTCTCCAAAAAGGACGGGTTGTTACACTCCCCCCCTTACAACGGAATTTCGTCCTCGAAATTCGGGTACAACCTACACCACCAATCTTTAATCGATTTGTATCCCTCGGGCCAAGATTTGCATGGCCGCAAACGGTGCTAGAATTGGAGTTCAAACGAAGAAAACACGTATCTTTAATCGGAGAAGAATTATAAGTTATTTAATTTAATATTTTATTAATATTTTAACAATCTAATTAATACCCCTTGTATCCTTCTTCTCTTTTGCAGCAAACTTTCTGCAAATGGAGATTTTGGTCAATTCCCGGGTTTGTGCTCGGGTTTTGGTTTCGTTCAAAATTGGAGCCTTTCGTCCAAAATTGGATCTTGGATTTTGTCGCACACATATCGAAATGTCTCCCGGGTTTGCCAATTTCACGAAATGGGTCTTGGCTCACCATTAATGGAGGTGGAGTTTTTTTTGGCCATTCTTGGTCTATGGGGTTTTACACGCATTTGTGAGTCTTGGGTTGTTAAGATGGTCACAGTGAAGGTCTCGGCATCACCATATGTGGCTGCAGTTCTCGTTTTGGGTCATACGGTATGAACCTATTCCAGCCATGGAGTTTTGCGGATGTCTCGATTTGTACTCTATAGTAGGTCCGACCATTTTTTCTTGGTCCCATATTTATGGCAGCGTGCAGGTGTGTGGCTTAATAACAGTCAAGGACATTGTGGCTTATAGATATGTTGGTTTCGGCTTGTGGAGAACCGCCATAGCTGGCCTCGCAATGGAGGTCGCGGCTTGATTTTGTTGGAATTTGATGGCAACAGGTGTGAGACAGTGTCAAAATTTCCCATTTGCGAATCGATTCGGTGCTCTATTTTTTTGGCTGACTTTTGCTGCTTTCTTTTATATTTTCCTTTTCCCTTTTTTTATTCCTTTAATTTTTGTAACTTAGTATAAATAGTCACTTTGGTTTATTTGTAAGACACTTAATTTTTTACCTAGTTTTTATTTCTTACGTTCTTAGTTGGAGACCTAGGTTTGTAAACTTTGGGGGTTTTCATTGTTGGGGTTTCCCTCCTCCATCATCAATATAAGTTCTTCTTATTTAAGTTGTGTTTACTTTCTTTCCATGCTTTCCTTTAATTTCCATGCCTAGATAAATTAGTTTAATTTATTTTTTTATTTATTTCTTGTACCAAATAATTAATTACTTGTTTAATTAGATTATTCATGTGTAGTGAGTAGTTAAATAGAGTTTGGGTCGTGTGTCCGCCCTTGATGGGCGTTGAGCTCTGACGATTAGGTTTTGTGTAAAATCACGTTTAATCGAAACCGCGTGTATTAAATTGGAATTATTATGCGTTTAACTTTATTTGTCACGCAAATTTAGTGTTTACAGCGATAAATCGATTTTAATCCGCGTGTGATCATTTTGACTTAAATATTCTATCTTGTATTTTTGCGTTAAAATCCCTTCACGCGTGATGTTTATTTTTAATTAAAAATGTCGGTTAAATGTTTTCGAACCGAAATTCTATTTTGCATAGTTTAGCCCATGGTGGGTAGTTGATCCCAACTCTCATTTTAATTAAATATTGTTTAGACTTAACTTCTTATTTTTCTGCTCTTCACCATAACCAAATATCACCCTTTTACACTGTTATTCTTGAAATAATAAATCGATTAAAATATAAAATTCAATCACTCCGTGTGGATTCTCGATACCCGACTTACCGCTATACTTGCCTCGCAAGTGCAGTCGTAATTTAGGTTTTTGTATTGAGTGGGCGAAACGCTTCTGACGCGACGTTACTTTTCGCGCTTGATCAAAATGGTGCCGTTGCCAGGGAGTGTGTTTTAGATTGTAATTGTTTTATTATTTCGTAGTATTTTTTTTAGTATCCATGTTCTTTGTTTTAACCTTTTTTGTAAGATTCCATATTTGAGCGCTAAGAAACTTTGATTTGCGGTTGCTCACTTTCTTGCTCGGATTCTCCATCTACAAACAACGAGGTAATCATATCCTACTATTATAGTTATTACGGTCATTCTAATGATTCGTACTTAGGGAATAGTTTTCATGTTTTCCATTTTCAAGATTTTCTTGAGAATGAAAGACTTGAAAACATTTATCGAAATGAAAATCTTTATTGGGAGCTTGAGTTGGATTTATTATTCGAATCCAATGATGTTTTTTATTCCAATAATTTCAAAGACGAGTTTCAACCAAATGAGGAGTCCGAGGCTCTTGAGCCTAGGAAGCCTACTTTGGAAGAAACTTTTCTTCTTTACTCCCAATATTTGAAAAGCCTTATTAGTGCTGGATTGAGACTCGAAGCGCTTGGCGATGAGATGGATTCTTTGGCGCTAAACAACGAGGAGGTGGAAACTTGTGTTTCACCTCAATTTTTCTAAGAATTTCTCATCGAATGTGAATCTTTCTCCCCCAAAATTCAATATCCTTCCGACTATGAGTTGATTGAGATTGAATTTATTTCATTACCATTTACGTTTTTCGTTCTTGAACCATTAGAATTATCGGTTAATTCCTATGAGTCTGTAGAAATTCTTGAAAATTATACACCTTTTGCCGATGAGGACTCTTTGTCGAGCTTGTTTTCTAAGATTGATGTTATCCCCAAGTGTGCACCATCTCCCATTCCAATTGAAATTTTTTTGGTAGATGAGTCGATTTTTCTTGGAACACAAGTGTATCTTTCCCCCTTGTTATCCAAATCCCCCAACGTCTCCAAAAAATTCAAAATTGGTGATGGTTCACTTTTTCCACTACCCACATGACTTCCGTTGTTCAAACGAAATTCATATTTTTTAGGAGGCATGTTTCCTTGGGAGGGTCCACCGTTGATATTTCAAAATCAAATCCCTTTTTGGGTGGACCCTCAACTATTTAGACTTCTAGTGTATAGACGGTGTGTAGTCTAAATAGTAGGTTGTACATAGTTAGCTTTTTATTCTTTTCTTTCTTCATTTATTTGTCTTTCTTTTTAATTTAGTCTAGTGTTAGTTAAACTTTTTGTTATTGCTTTTCGTTATGCTCGGTACTAACTTGTTTTGTAGATTCGTTTGGACTCGTGCTTATTGGGGATCGCTCCAATTTTGGGTAATATCTTTCTTTTCCTCTCTTTATGTTGTGTTCTTGAATAGCATTGAGGACAATGCAACATTTAAGTTAGGGGGTGTAGGATATTCTATCCATTTCTTATGTAGTCCATTGATTTTCTCACGTATTAGTTATTAAGCATGCTTTTTGTTAAAAAATTGAAAATTTTCAAAAATATTTTTTTTTTCTTTTTTCTCCTTTCTTGGGATTTTTGCCTTTGTTTCCAATGATAGATTTTAATAATTTTCCGATCCAATAGACAACTCAACGATGCATGCTCTCGATTTTAGAAGTTATTAGACTTTAGTCCTCAAATCATTGATATTATGAATAACTTCATGAATTAAACTTTATCCCACGGGCACATGCGCTTTTGAAGTTTATTGATTTCGTTTAAGATTTTTATAACTCGGTAATCTTTTGTTGCATTGTATGTATTTACACCGAGTAAGCTTTGTACCTTTCTTCATTTGTGAGTGTATACACCATTCTTTCCTCTTTGAAAACACTGAATTCGTCGGTAATCTCAATATTCTTTCATTTGATCGTTCATTAATTGAGTTCATTTTTTAAATGTGTTACTTGAGCATGATTTTCAAAGATTGTTTTGACTCGAGAATTGCGTAAACTTTATGAAATGATCATAGGCCATCTTTGTTATATCACATATATTAGCCTTGACCTCACCTTAAAGGTTTCCCTCGTCAACCCTTTGAGCCTAAATATAGCCTTTCGTTTCATAACCCAAAATATCATTACCAACTCCTGATTGGAGTATGAACCATATATATCACATTCCTTACCTATGTTTGGAATGATACTTGGGATTGAATGATGTTCTTGCTTTGTGGTTGCAATTTAAGCATGAAAAGAGTGAGAAAAGAAAAGAAAGTGTAGTGAAAAAGAAAAGAAAAAGAAAAAGAAAAGGAAAAGAAAAAGAAAAAGAAAAAAAAGAAAAAGAAAAGAAAAGAAAAGAAAACATGAGAAAAATAACAAAAGAAAAGAAAAGAGAAAGTTTGTATATGTTGCATATAGTTCAATAATCCTTGTTGCTCTCCAATTGTTATATCTAATGCTTGATTATGGAACTTGTTTTCCATTTTCGTTATTGCCCGCATTCTTCCCATTATTCTAAGTTTTCATTACGAACACTTTGAATCCATACATACATTCCTTTTATTTCGTACCCTAGCCTAGCCTACATTATAACCCTATAAAATCCTATGTGATCTTAGGGTGAATTTAATTTAAAAGTCATAATAGTTTTGATAATTTGTGAAAATGCATTTCGCCTCCTTTAATGAGCGGTATCTTTCATTGAGATTACTTATTTTTATTTCCTATATAGCGTTCTTCATTTGTGACATGTGCACGACCTAGTTTCTATTTACATTTACTCTTTATGCCCGCATGTCCCGTGTATTACCTCCATTTTCGAGTGAATTCATTTGATGAGTGTAATGCCCGTGAGGATTGAATATATGCACACTTTATGTTTATCCGGTTTATTTAAGTTTTGGCCAAATGATACTATGCATGTGCTCGCTACCTTCCCACTTTTAAAGTTTCAATTCTATGAGTTGCATTCAACCTGTTAATAACAACGGACTTTAGCTTGATTTCATTCGATATGCTAATAACATGTTTAAAATATTTTTCGTATTGTTGAGTTTGTCGTGTGTTGGGTTGGGAATATTTTGAGATAACTGTATGATGTTTGTGGGTTTCATCCCTGAGAATACTCACGAGACGACACTCGTCCACTAGGGTAACCTAGGGGTTTAACGGCGTATTGCATACGCTAAATGCAATCGTTCGCCCTCGAAAGTGGCTTTTATCGCTTTTGTATATATCCCTTATTTTGTGATTTTCTCATAGTTCTTCTTGATTTAAAGTTCATTGCTAGAGACTAACAATGTCTAAGTTAGGGGGTGAGATACGTCACAAATATTGCATTTTTCAACCGTTAATTTATGCATTTTTAGCCCCCTCAGATACTGTAATTGCGGTAATTATGCTCGTTAATTAGAAAACCTCCGTTTTATATGCTAATAATTTATTTGAGGTATAATTAAGCATTTATTGGTGTTACGGTGCTTAGTGTGAAGTTTTATCGCGTTTCAATAAAGTTTCATAAGAGTTCACATGTTTAGGGGCATTTTCGTAATTTCACGCTTTGAAATTTTTTCCCGAAGTATTCACGGAATTTGTAGCCATTGGGCCAAGCTTTGCATGGCCATGAACGGTTCTCGACTCGGAGTCCAAATGAAGAAAACACGAACCTTTAATCGGAGAAGAATTATAAGTTATTTAATTTAATATTTTATTAATATTTTAACAATCTAATTAATACCTCTTGTATCCTTCTTCTCTTTTGCAGCAAACTTTCTGCAAATGGAGATTTTGGTCCATTCCGGGGTTTGTGTTCGGATTTTGGTTTCGTCCAAAATTGGAGCTTTTCGTCCAAAATTAGAGCTCGAGTTTTGTTGCACGTATATCGAAATGGCTCCCCGGTTTGCCAATTTCACGAAATGGGTCTTGGCTCACCATTAATGGAGGTGGAGTTTTTTTGGCCATTCTTGGTCTATGGGTTTTTACACGCATTTGCGAGTCTCGGCATCAACATAGGTGGCTGCAGTTTTCGTTTTGGGTCATACCCATTAATGGGTCTCGGCATGAACATATTGCATCCATGGGTTTTGTGGAGGTCTTGGTTTGTACTCCATAGCAGTTCCGTCCATTTTTTTTGGTCCCATATTTATGACAGCATGCAGGTGTGTGGCTTGACAACATTGTCAAGGATGTTGTGGCTTATGGATATGTTGGTTTCGGTTTGTGGAGAACCGCCATGGCAGGCCTCGCAATGGATGTCGCGGCTTGATTTTGTTGGAATTTGATGGATACAGGTGTGAGACAGTGTCAAAATTTTCCATTTGCGAATCGATTCGGTGCTCTATGTTTTTTTGGCCGACTTTTGCTGCTTTCTTTTTGTATTTTCTTTTTCCCTTTTTTTTATTCCTTTAATTTTTGTAACTTAGTATAAATAGCCACTTTGGTTTATTTGTAAGACACTTAATTTTTTACTTAGTTTTTATTTCTTATGTTCTTAGTTGGAGACCTAGGTTTGTAAGCTTTGGGGGTTTTCATTGTTGGGGTTTCCCTCCTCCACCATCAATATAAGTTCTTTTTATTTAAGTTGTGTTTACTTTCTTTCCATGCTTTCCTTTAATTTCCATGCCTAGATAAATTAGTTTAATTTATTTATTTATTTCTTGTTCTAAATAATTAATTAGTTGTTTAATTAGATTATTCATGTGTAGTGAGTAGTTAGGGTTTGTCTCGTGTGTCCGCCATTGATGGGCGTTGAGCTCCGACATTTAGGTTTTGTGTAAAATCACGTTTAATCGAAACCGCATGTATTAAAATGGGATTATTATGCGTTTAACTTTATTTGTCAGGCAACTTTAGTGTTTATAGTGATAAACCGATTTAATCCGCGTGTGATCATTTTGACTCAAATGTTCTATCTCGTATTTTTGGGTTAAAATCCCTTCATGCGTGATGTTTATTTTTCATTAAAAATGCCGATTAAATGTTTTCGAACCGAAATTCTATTTTGCGTAGTTTAGCCCATGGCGGGTACGTGATCCCAACCTTCGTTCTAATTAAATATTGTTTAGAATTAACTTCTTATTTTTCTCCTTTTCACCATAACCACATATCACCTTTTACACTTTTATTTTTAAAATAATAAATCGATTAAAATCTAAAATTCAATCACTCCCTATGGATTCTCGATAGCCGACTTACCACTATACTTGCCTCGTAAGTGCAGTCGTAATTTTGGTTTTTGTATTTTGTAGGCGAAACGAAAACAACGATTAGCATTCTGACGCGACGCTTTTTTTCGCGCTTGATCATACACAAACACATCCCAATTACTTTTGTGAATCATATTTGGAACCCAAACACTTATGTCGAAGCTTATTAATTTAGAGTGTTATCCCCATCACTGACTTGAGGATAATCGAGGGTATTCACCGCTGAAGGAGGAGCCGCGATTCTTATGATTATCGAGGGAGTCATTGCTTATTCTAGGTTGCGGCCTATATGGATTCTTAAAGGAGTTCATTGTTGGTTTCTCTAGTGCGTTGTAGGTTGCGATTTGTAAACATTATTGAAATAAAAGGTTTAGCATTCGGGTATTTCAATTGAATTTGATTTCTCTGATTTACATGTTTGATTCCAATCACCCAGTTGCATGTATAGGGTTTAATAAAATTTGTTTACAATTTATATCTAGTTAAATAAGTTAATCGATTGAAATATTGAGAAATCTCAAATTGGTATCTCATCCTGCTTTCTCAAATTGGTATCGGAGCAGGTTTCACCAAATTATCGTGAGATCCTTTTTTTCGCAAATTTTTTGTGATATCAATCATTTTGAAAAATTTAATTTTTAACAAATCGCAATCTTTTCGATGGATAACTTATATAATCGGATGCCCGTATTTGATGGAACAAATTATGCTTATTGGAAGGCCCGCATGAGATCGTTTTTAAAAGCTATTGATGAAAGAGCTTGGCTCATATGTGAAAGAGGGTGGACTTCTCCTACTGTCACCGTTAAAAAAATCACCAATCCCAAACCTATGTCTGATTGGACTGAGGATAATTATAAACGGAGTACCTATAACTGCTGAGGCCTTAGTGCTATTTCTAGAGCCGTCACCCCTGATGAGTTATGTCGTATTATGATGTGCACCATGTCTAAAGAGGCATGGGATATTTTTAATTGACATATGAGGGTACTAACACAGTTAAGGCGTTAAAATTTTGAAATTTGACCACCTCGTTTGAGACTATCACTATATTAGAGTCCGAGTGTTTTGATGAGTTTTATGCTAGCTTATCGGACATAGTTAACATGAGTTTTAATTTGGGTAAGAAAATTGACGAGACGAGAAATGTTAAAAATTTTTTGAGGTCACTCCCGAAACGATTTATTCCTAAGGTCACTGTTTTAAATTCATTGGGGATGTTTGATTCATTTAGGTTAGAGGAGCTCATAGGAGAACTTCAAACTAATAAAATTGACATGTTTTCCCAAACCGTTAATCCCAAGGATAGAGGTATATCTTTAAAGACTCACATTAAGGAAAAGAAAAAAGAGAGATTTTGTGCATTTAATTCCGAAGGTGAGGTTAATTTAGATGACTCGGCCTTGTTTAATTTTTTTAAGAAGTTTATCAAACTTTCCAAAGAAAATTCTTCCAATAAAAAGATTTTTCCATAAAAGCAAAAAGAAAGATGAGGCCAAAGAGAGCGGTGAGAAAGATGAAGAGATGATATGTTATGATTGTGAGGGCAAAGGGCACAAATCTTTTGAGTGTCCCACTATGTTAAAGAGAAAATGGAAAGAAGATTGCTAATATAACCACTTTTAGCGATAGTGACATCGAGTTGGATTATTCCAGGAATGAATCACCACATGAAAAGTGATTTACTTTCATGGCTAATCATATGAGAACATCTAGTTTGTTCCACGACGATGAGGACACTTATAAATGTGAAATCCTTGATAATGTTTCGAGCCATTCGGGGAATAGTGAATGTGAGAGTGAGATTGGAAATGATGGTGAAAGTAATCTCCAAAAGGCGTTTAGAGATTTGTCACCGAGACTTTAAAGACGAAGAAGTTGAATAAAGAGTTAGGTCTTTAGGTGTTAGAATTGGAGAGAGAGATATAAGTTTTGAGGGAGTATGAGGCGTCGACAAGTCAACTCGAGAAGATGAAGGTTTCTTTATGTGAGAAGTTGATCGTATTAGGTCGGGAAAAGAATGAATTGACCAACATTGTGATTATTCTCATGAGAGATCTTCAATCTTCATTGAAGACTCGTGAGAAACTTGAAGCCTGTGTATCCTAACTCGAGAGATATCTCGAACGTGCTCGGGAGATCAAGGTCACTTTAGAGGACACATCTAAGAAGGTTGAAAAGATGATCCTCGGTCCCGCTTTGTGTAATGTTGAGAGGGCGACAATAGGTTATGACGGTGTGTCTACTTTCCATGTTGCACCTAAGCTAATTCTCGATTTTTTGATAGATTCATACGACTCTCGACCTAACCCACCTAAGCGTCCATTTCCCCATAGGAGAGAGCGCCCTGGACGTTTTGAGAGAGGTGTTATTAGGCCTGTTTATGTTTACTCTCATTGAAAGAAAAGATGACACCTTAGGGAATTTTTCTTTAAGGTGGGTAGTGTGTATGATAGGTATTTACCTTGTTATGCTACTACATGTGTTCCCACAAACACACCTACACATGATACTTTAAATGTTCCCGCACATCACGTGAGAGATCTCGAGCATTTTAGAGAGCAAGTTGAGTATTTAGACAAGACTTCACATGATTTGATGAATGTTTTTCATAGGATGTCACCACCTCTGAAAAAAACTCCTCTGAACCTAATGATTGAGGTTTATACTTGTTTGCTAGCATAGGATGATTTTCATGATGATATTTTATGCTTACTACTACTGTGTACTACCATTGTATTTATTTTTTCCATTTTGATATATTTTTCAAAAAACCCAAAAATATTTTTGTTTCTGAAATTTTTGGAAAAATTAAAAGATTTTCTATTTTTTGAAAAACATTGAAGAAGCCAAAAATATTTTATTTTGATAATTTTTTTTTGAAAAACTCAAAAAGATTTTGTATTTATTTTTACACAATTTATTGATGGACATATACGATGACCACTTTACAACATCATTCCATTATCCACGCGACTATTTGATATTGTTTTGAGACGATAAATTATTTCATCCAAGTGCTTTACAATATTTGGAGTCATTGAGATGTGATTAGTTGTTACTTCTTACATGTTTGACTCTTATTCTCCTTTAATACACACTTGCACCAGTTTATTTAATTATTGTACTTGTCTATTACATGTTGTTCTAAGTGTTTTCATCTCAATCATGTCTTTAAAACGAACCAAATGCGATAAACCTTGACATTGAAAGTAGTGCATGTAAGAACCGCCGCCCATGAGGATTTGTTTAAAATTAAAAATTGATGAGTGAACACAAGTAAGGGCCGCGAGAGAATAATAATCTCACTGTGAAAGCCACTATTTGAAAAGAGCCTAAGAAAAATTAAGGCAATAAAAAAAATATTATGCCCAAAAGGGGCCAAATAGTTTAGTTTGATCACCTAAATAGAAAAATAAAAAGAATTATTATTTATGAGGGAGTTTGGTTGAAAATAAAACAACGGGTCACATCCTGACAAAGTCTTGAAAAAGAATTACATAGTTTAAGACGTTATTGGTATGTAAATCATTCTAAACTTTGAGGTGTTGATTAGATTGAGCCAATTTCATATAAATTAAACATTTTTACACCTAAGGATGATTCTGAGTTTATTCGTTAGGAGTACCCATATTCATCGTGCACATATGTTAGCAATGTTTGAGTTTATATTTCAATCGAATTTATTCACACCCATTCATTCCATTTTCACGATTTGGTTATCTTAGTGTAAATTCACGGTGTGTTATTTTCTGTAAAAATATTTTTGCTTGAAAAATTTAAAAAACCAAAAATAGTTTGCTGAAGCCTTTTGAGTTTATCCTCGCATGAGATTAATTGATATATATTTGGTATGCGTCTTGTGATACTCCGTATTTATTACGTTTTATTCTTTTCCTTGTTTATTTTGGACAAATAAAAAGGGGGAGAACGAATTATGAATTATGAATTATGGGGGAGATTTGATTTGATATTTGATATATGGTTATCCCAATTCAAACTGGATACGTCATGAAGGTATTTGCTTTATTTATTATGCGTAGGACTCTGATGATTATTTGGAAAGCACACAAAAATAAGAGCAAGAAAAATAAAGAGCAAAAAGATTTAAAGAATTGAAAGTTGAAGATTTTTTTGAAGACTTGAATATTTAGTATCTTTCCACTTTTGGGTTCATGGGAGGGTATTAGATTTGTATAGGATATTTGATTGATAATTCGGATGTGTTTATTTTGTACCGGCATAGACATAGGCGGAGACTTGTAAGGACATATTTTTCATAGTCCCTAATTTACATTGAGTATGTCGTATCCCGTTACAACCGTCAAGGAAGTTCATGTTCACACGTTCAAGAAGACATATTCAAATATCAAGCATCTTCAACATATGAGCAACATGAGGTATACTTTGGTATAAATTTTGTTTTGAGTTACTTAGATTTGTTACCAAGTATTGGGATATTTTTCTAAACTGTTTTAAATCAAAATGAGGCATTTTTCTAACTAAATATTTTTGGAAAAACTTATCGGCGGACTTTAAAAAATATTATTTTTCGTTCCCGTCGTTCAAATGATAAGACAATGTCATTCAAATGACATTGACATGTCGTTCAAACAACATGATCAATTGACATGAGATGTCATTAGATACGTCGCGTGATATCCCGTCTCTTTTGTGCATCAAATGACCACGTACTTGAATGAAATTTAATAGGTCATTTGTTAACTCGTTCAAACGGCATCCCAATGTCGTTCAAACGACATAGTGAAGTCGTTCGAATGAGATGCGCTGCCTAAATTTTTTTTGTTAGCCTATAAATACCTACTTCGTGAAGCTTTTCAACAAAGACTTTTACTTTACTAAATCTGCAGAACTGCTACAATTTGATTTTCTCTTTTTAGGGCTAAAACCTTTTTGATTCACACAAACACATCCCAATAGCTTTTGTGAATCATCTTTGGAACCCAAACACTTCTGTCGAAGTTTATTCTTGTGGAGTGTTATCTCTACTGCTGACTTGGGGATAGTCAAGGGCATTCACTGCTGAAAGAGGAGTAGCGATTCTTGTGATTCTCGAGGGAGTTGATTGCATATTTCTCTAGTGCGTTGTAAGTTGTGATTTGCAAACATTATTGAAATAAAAGGTTTTACCCTGCGGGGATTCAACTGAATTTGATTTCTCCTAAAGTTTCTTTTGTGATTGTTTGCTTTGCATGTTTTATTCCAATCACTTAGTTGCATGTTTAAGGTTTAATAAAATTTTCTTGAGATTGACATCTAGTTAAGTAAGTGAATCTATTGAAATATTGCGATATTTCAAATTGGTATCCCTCTTTCTTAAATGTGTTTATAGATCTCCCATGTTATGAGGTGTTTCCCATTATAACTTGAGATTCTTTTTCCAATCTCAATGACATTAAAGAGAAAGATAGTGAAGTATATGATTTCCAACTGAATTTTTATCATCAAGGCCATTTTTATTGTTTTAAAATTTTTTAGTTTCACAACTCCCCCTTTTTAATGATGACAATTTAATTGATGTGAAAATAACGTAATGCTAGAAAATCCCTCCTTTTTTGTAGCCTTATTTTGGTAAATGCTTTTTGGCTTTTTTTCATAATCTTTCTATCAACTATATTTTCAATGTAGAGATGTGGTTCTGTTAGTCATGGAAAAAAGATATGCAATACAGTAACATGAAAGGAACCGACTCGAAGTTATAAGTTTTTGGGTGAACCCTTATGGTTTCAGGTTATATAAGTTCCCACCCAACAAGACACGATTGTTTACGGGCTAAGTTAGTGTTGGCACTCTTCACCCATTGATACCCATTAAAACCAATTGATTTAAGTAAACAAGATATATTGTTGTGACTCTCAAAGAGTTTATGTAGATTAATATAAGTTTAATCATAAAAGTTTTTACTAAATGAGAGATTTAGTAATGTCAATGAATTATTGGGTCCAACTTGTTTACCAAGGGTCTAATGTGTCAAAACAAAATGCGATTCAAAATAATTCATTATATTAATGGGTAATAATGAGTGAAAATGATGCAACATGTTAAGGTAACAATTTGAGTTTGAATATCCCTTTTTCACATGAAAAAAAATCTTTCTTTTAAACATGAACACGATAAGAATTGAATATGATAAAATTCGACATGAACACAAACAAACCTAACCCGTTACCAGGTCTAGGTTCAATCATAAAAAGGCATATTATGTATTAACATAGTGTGTATTGAATTTTATGTTACATTAAACAATAATACCATATATCTCTACCCTTTGCCAATTACTAAAAGTGTTGAGGGACGAGATGGTGAAATGATCTAATAAGTGTGCAATATGAGACTCCAAAAATAAAACAATGACCAAACTGTTGTTACTATGACAAATATTTTCAAGTGTGAAAATGTAAGTGTTAAGTGTTCACATGTTATTTTTGTAAGGTGTGATATGTGTATGTGCATTTGGGTTAACAATGAGATTATATGATGAAGTCATATAAGGTCACAATGAATGTCAACTCTAGAGGAATAATTTTGGGAATATTCTTTTCGTAAGTAATTTTTAAGATATAAATTAATTTCTCAAGGTACCTCTATTAAAAATAAATCACTAATGTGATCATTGGAAACATCTTCTCCACAAACTATATTAACATTCTCAACTATTCTACCAAGATATAACATTGGAGATTTTTTTTGTTATTGTCTAAACATATGAGTATATCTATAACAAAGTGTGTCAATGTGAAAACTCATTTTAATTTAATAACAACGAAGTTCATTTTTCTCAATATCCATAGATTTAATAACCATTTAAGATCAAGGGTAATCAAAAAGTGCATTATACATAGTCAATTCATGTGATTAATATTTACTAGATAGAACGTGGGTAATGAAAAATCAATCCTATTATCATGCAAGTATTAATCAAAATTTCATGCCCACAATAAGTGAGTTATATTGGGTGTACATGTGTACATGTGCTAAGTTGAAATATTTTCAAAATTTGTGCGAGGAAAATGTCAAGTTCATGTGATTAGAGCGTTGAATTAAGATTTTATCATCCATAATCTTGTTATTATTTTCAATTGAAAGTTTATTAAGTGAGATATAAAAAGGTCTTACCCAGTACATAAGGCTCCTGCTTAACTGAAGAGTCTGAAAGAGGCGGATGTCGCTAGCCTTACCCCTATATAACAGTTGATGAAGTCACAGTGAATTCCAACTCTGGAGAAATAGTTTGGGGAATATTCTTTTCATAAATAATTCTTAAGATACTTAAGGTATTGTTATAAAAAATAAATCACTAATGTGCTCATTTGAAACATCATCTCCAAAAACTATATTAACATTCTCAACTATTCTACCAAGATATAGCATTGGAGATTTTTTTTATTACATTGTAATTATAAATATAAATGTATAGGCAAGTTATGTGAGTATATCTATAACAAAGTGTGTAAATGTGAAAACTCATTTTTAATTTAATAACAACAACGTTCGTTTTTATCAATATCCATTGATTTGATAAACATTTAAGACCAAGGGTAACCATAAAGTGCGTTACACAGTCAATTCATGTTATTAATATTTATTAGATAGCATGCGAGTAATGAGAAATAAATTCTATTATTATGTAAGTATTAATCAAACTTTCATATGTACAAAAAGCGAATCATATTGGGTGTACATGTGTATGTGTGCTAAGTTGTAATATTTTCAAAATTTATGTGAAGAAAATGTTAAGTTCTTGTGGTTAGAGCATGAATTGAGATTCTATGATGCATATGCTTGTTATTCTTTTCAATTGCAAGTTTCCTAAGAGAGATATAAAAGTTCATACCTAGTACAAATGACTCCCGCTTAACTATAGGGTTTGGAAGTTGCGGTTGTCGATTGGCCTTACCCCCATATATGAGGAGGCTCCTCTCATGTCTTGAACCTGAAACCAACCGTAGCTTGGGTGATGTCACTTGCCATCACATCAATGTATGACCTCTTTCTTAAGACGGATACAAATCTACATATCATCTTCAATTTCTTTTGGCTTGTGTATTCACTTGAGTTACTTTTCTCCACATCATTATTTGTAGCTTTTCGGTGCTTTTCTCTACTTGGTGCTACTCTCTTTACTTAATTTTTGACATTATTTCTTGTATTTCTTGTACTTGTGTGGATATGATTCGTTCCTCCTTTATTGTATTTTTACTTTTCGAATGTTCTGAAGAGGCCTACGATTTTCTTGATAAATAGTCTTCCTCTTCTTCTAATAACATCTTCTTCTTGTCTTACATCCATTCAAAAATAGATTTCTTCATGTTTCAACAATATCATTGATGCCCACCTACAAAGTTTGTCAGCTGCTACCTAAAACGTATAGGGTTCACATGGATTAGGATATTAAATTTTCCTTTTCGATCTTACACCATTCCATTTTCAATTAATGGTAACAAGAGTTGACTTTAACTTGCCCCAAAATTAATGTTCATGAAGTCCCTCATATAGGTTTAACTTTTTAATCTCCATTTTTGCAACATGTTTTCCACATCACACTGATAATATTTTTTAAAAATGTCTAACTATATGTTCTAATGGTTCATCATATGTATGACATATGTTAATGGTAAATGTTGTTTAAATCCTTCCAAATTATGATCGCTTTGTTTGACAATTCCTTTAACCCAGTTATATTTGAGTACTTGATGCGATGAAGTTGAATTTTAAGGTGAGTAAAAAATTGACATCCTATTTTGATTTTTAGGAGTATCTTTTGCGAAATTAGTTGAGGGATTTAAGTTGTTGACAAAGTACAAGAGTAAGTATGACTACGTTTGGAGTTGTTATCCAAAATGTTATACAATTATATCATTTGGATAAATGTTCGTGAGTTTCCAAATTTATTGAGAAACTATTTGATTATCTCATGTTGTATATGTCACACTTCATTAATACTTTTGTTTAGGAATGTATCATATCAAGAACATCATAAGATTTCTACCTTTTATGATTATTTTTAGGTTAAGGAGAGGGAGCTTATAAAGAGCCTTCTACTTTTTGATTTTCATTTTAAAACTTTCAGGAACTATATTGTTGTTAAATTATGTGGCTTTTGGGTGGATTTCCAGTCACAGTCCGCGTCTTATGGGACACCTCACTACATACTATAAATAGGGGGGCCCTCATATGATTTTGTACTACACGCAATACAATTGAGAAATAAAATACCCCCTCTCTCAATTCTCTTAAAGTTTTAATTATATAAAAGGGACATTATATGTACCCAAATAATTTGTAATTTGGACATGATGTTCCAAATATATGTTTATGATCAAGCTTGAAACTTTGACACAATGGAGTGTGGAATTTAAAATTCCAAAATATTAATTGAATACATAGATTAATAAATTTATGCGTTGAACCCCAAATACACAAATAAATTGCAAGTAAATGAAATTTTGATTAGTAAATCAAATATTCAAAATCCAATATTAAAAATTTCAAATTTCAATCATAATTTAAATTGTTAATTCCATTGTTTACATTCTGGATTATATGTATGTAATTATTACTGCTTAAATGAACAATTTCAAAAATGTCAAACATCTCTAAACTTGAATTTGAGGCACTTGATATAAATGAGAACAATTATCTCAACTGGTCTTAAGATGAAGAACTCCATCTACAAGCTAGAAATCTTGGTGATGCCATTACTAGTGATAACGCTATGTCCTGGTAGAATAGAGCTAAAGCTCTCATATTTCTTAGACATCACGTACATAGTTATTTTGAAAGTGAATATCTTATTATGAATGACCCATTATAACTATGGAACTCCCCGAAGGAGAGATATGACCATAAAAAACTAGTCATATGTCCATGTGCACGCCATAAATGGCTTAATTTGAGATTTCAAGATTTCAAGACAGTAGAGTGCAATTCTACTATGTTTAAAATCGCCTCGCAACTCCAACTTTGCGGAGAAAAGATAAATGATGCAGATATGCTAAGGAAAAATTTCTCCACTTTTCATGCCTTGAATATGCTCCCACAACAGCAATATCGAGAGAAGGGTTATAAAAGATATTCAAATTTGATCTCATGTCTCCTAGTAACTGAACAAAATAACGATTTACTAATGAAAAATCATTCATCAAGACCCACTGGATCTTTATCACTCCTTGAAGTGAATGCTAACTCAACTCAAAATATTAAAAAAGGGCGATGAAATATACTGCGACGCCGTGGCAACCCTAAAAGAGGTGGATACCATAATCAAGGGCCTAGAAAAATTATAAATTTCAAGAGCCACCAGAAGTGTATTGACCAAAATAAAAAGCAAATCAGAATTCAAGCACGTCACAACTGAGTGACACTTGTCATAGAAATGGTGGCACTGGTCATTTGACACATAATTGTCATTTGTCCGAGAAATTTGTGGAAAGATATCAGGCTTAAAAAAAGGGAGTGGAGACAAGTGCGATGGAAGGTCTAGAAGACCATTTGATAATGGAGACAAATATCATGGAAGGTCCTGAAGACCGCTAGAAAATTGATAACACCCAACTTAATGTTGATGATTTTTTAAGGATGAGGATGGCAGTCCCATTGATAATGAGACATTTGATGCCATTATCGGCACCCCCCGAAGAACTGAATAATTGATGTTTTCTAAATATCTCTACAATAATGTTTTTTACTATTCCAGAAACATCCTTTTGTTTTTTCCTTTAAATTCTTATTATAATTAATTGCATGGTTTTGTATTTAACTTCCCAATGCTTATATTGTTTGTAACCTTTAATTGTGTTACTCGTATAAAAGGTATGGATCCAACGATGCAAGCAAGCGATGACACTTTTCTGATTGATAGTGGAATAACTCATACTATTTTGAAAAACTAGAAATTTTTCTCTGACTTGGTGTATGATAAGGAAAATGTTTCAATAATAACCGGTCTTGCTAGAATTATTAATGACTCTGGAAGAGACCACATGGTGCTACCTAATGGTACCCACTTATTGATATAAAATGAAATATACTCAAGCCATTTTGGAAGAAATTTGCTGAGTTTTAAAGACATAAGAATGAATGGATATCACATGGAAACAAGTAACGAATGTAACCAAGAGTTTCTTTGCATTAATTCTAGTGTTGGAAGCCAGAATCCCACACTAAAAAATCTCCCTACATTATCCATGAGGTTATACCACACAACATTTAGTGTTGTCGAATAACACTCTATCATGGGTCAAAATCTCAAAGATCCTAATGCATTGATATTATTGCATGATCATTTGGGTCACTTCGGATCCATCATGTTTTGAAAGATCATTAATAACTCGAATGGACATTTTTTAGCAAATCAATAACTCACCTTACCAAGTGAACATTTTTTCACCCCACATACACAAGGAAAATTAATCACTCAACCATATTTTATTAAAATAGCCTTTGAGTCACTATCCATTTTACAACGAATTCAAGGGGAGATTTGTGGCCCTATTCACCATTTTAGTGGACCTTTTAAATATATTATGATTTTAATTATTGTTTCCATTAGATGGTCATATATTTGTTTACTATCCACTTGCAATTTGGATTTTGCAAAATTACTTGCCCAATCATTAAAATCAGAACACATTTCCCCGATTAACACATCAATTCTGTTCGCTTAGATAATGTAGGTGAATTCACTTCTCATTTTTTTATGATTATTGTTTATACATAGGGATTGATGTTGAGCACACAGTTCCCCATGTTCATACCCAAAATGGTTTAGCTAAGTCATTAATTAAATGTTTACAACTGATAGCCAGACCTTTGCTTATGTAATCTAAACTCCCAGTCTCAACTTGGGCTCATGCCATCCTATACACTGCCAAGTTAATTAAACTTCGACCAACTTCTTACCATTATTTCTCCCCTTCACAACTTGTGATAGGATGTTAGCCAAACATATCACACCTACGTAAATTTGGTTGCACCGTACACGTTCCTATCTCACCACCACAACATACCAAAATAGGGGCCCAATTTCGCTTGGGCATATATGTTGGTTGTGATTTTCCATTAATCATTATTTATATTGAAGCATTGACAGGTGATGTGTTTACCTCTAAATTTGCGAATTGCCACTTTGATGAGACCATCTTCTCGTCGTTAGGGGGAGGGAAGAACGTACATGAAGTATGATCCGTTCCAGAAGAATGGCAAAAATTGACGTGGAATACTTACACCTTTTCTCATCTAGCCTCCTAACTGCTCAATGTGAGCATGAAGTGCGAAGGATAATACATCTTCAGGGAATTGAAAGTGAATTACCCGATGCATTTAATGATACTGCAAAAGTGACCAAGTCTCATATACCCGCGACTAATGCACAAGACAAAATTGATGTTCCAGTTTGACAAACTTTAATTTCAGCGACAAATGAATCTATTGCATGCCAGAAGATTGGCATATCTATAGGTTCTAAAGATTCCACTCCCTGAAAGTAAAGATTAAATGAAAAATCATGACCTCATAACACTTTAGAAGAGGTTATGAATAAAATTTCTACTTTTTCTAAAACCCCTGAAGAGGTTAGTGACCTGAAAAGACACAAGTTCCTGAAGTGACTACAAAATCTCCTAACGAGGAAAAGGTACCTAAGAACAATAATGAGATATCTATTTTATACACATTCAAGAAAAATGTGGAATCACAATAAAACAATCATCAATGACATATTTTCATATGCCGTAGCTACTCAAATATCATAAGGCATTAATGATGATAATGAACCACGTACTTTAAATGAATGTCGACAAAGAGAAGACTGGCCAAAATTGGAAATTGCCATTAAGGCAAAACTTGAGTTTCTAAATAGACGTGGTGTATTTTGACCTATGGTACAAACCCCAAAAGATGCTAACCCAGTAGGTTACAAATGGGTGTTTGTAAGAAAGTGCAATGAAAAAAAAGAAACCACTCGATATAAGGCATGAATTGTGGTGCAAGGTTTCCTCCAGAAACCCATGATTGATTATGATGAATTATACTCCCCTATTATGGATGGTATAACTTTCATATATCCAATTAGTTTAGCTATCTTTGAAAATATTGATATGCAACTCATGGCTATTGTGACCGCTAAATTATAGAGGGACTTAAATATGAAATTTATATGAAAAACCCTGAAGGATGTGCTTTGACAAAATCAAAGCTAATAAGTACGCACTCAATTCGACTAAGATAATCATTATATGGATTAAAGCAATCTGAAAGGATGTGGTACAACCGTCTTAATGAATACTTATCGAAGGAAGGGTATGAAAAAAATCCAATTTACCCATGTGTCTTTATTAAAAAATCTCTAATGGGATTTGCGATAGTAGTAGTTTATGTTGAGCATATTAATTTAATCAGGACTTTAAAAGAACTAGAGAAAACTGCTAACTACTTGAAAAAGTAATTTGATATGAAAGACCTTGGGAAACTAATTTTTGTCTCAGCCTATAGATTGAGAGAAATTCTAGTGGAATTCTTGTCCTTCAAATTATAATAAAAAAGTCTTGAAAAGATTTGGTGTGGACGCATCACATCCACTAAGTACACCCATGGTTGTCCGGTCTGTAGATATAAATAAAGATCCATACCGTCTTAAAGGCAATGATGAGGAAGGATTAAGCCCAGAAGTACCCTATTTGAGTGCAATTGGTGCATTATTACATTTGGCACAATGCATTAGACCAGATATTTCATTCTCAGTCAACTTACTTGCCAGATATAGTTCTGAACCAGCAAAAAGTCGTGGGATTGGGATCAAGCATATCCTAAGATATCTATGAGGAACCACTGACATGGGATTACATTATTCTAATCATTTGAATGGTTACGAGTTTGTAGGCTATGCAGATTCTTAATACTTCTTTAATCCTCATAAATGTCGATCCCAAGCGGGTTATGTATATCTCAACGATAATATTGCTATTTTTTGGAATTTTACTAAACAAACTTTAATAGATACTTCCTCTAACCACTCTGAAATTGTAGCACTTAATGAAGCAAGTTGTGAATGTGTATGGATGAGATCTTTAATTCATCATGCCGTAGTTCTTGTTAACTGTACAAATTTTTTGAGTATCGTATATAAGTTATTGCAGGATGCATAACTCAAATTTAGGAAGGCTTCATCGAAGGAGACAAAACTAAGAGCATTTCACCAAAGTTTTTCTTCACTCATTAACTTTAAAAGAAAGATGAGATCAAAGTCAAGCAAGTGCATTTAGCTAAAAACCTAGCTGATCCGTTTACCAAGTCACTTCCGAAAGTAACATTTTAGAAACTTGTGCATGTGATTGGAATGTGAAGGCTTCACCACCAGTCAATTCGAGATATGAAAATATATGAAAGCTCCTCTCCAGAGCAAAAATAAAAAATCATGATCTTTTAGGACACAAGTGCGATGTACTCTTTTTCCTTATAATAGGTTTTTCCCATTGAATTTTTCTAGAAAAGGTTTTAATAAGGCATCATTAAGCACGTCCAACACCAATTTAATGATAACAAAAGTTGTTCTCTTTTTTCTTCACTTTGATTTTTTCCCACTGGGCTTTCCTTGGTAAGGTTTTAGTGAGGCAACAATCATTGAATTGTGGATATGGTGTACATCCAAGGGGGGGTGTTAAATTTGTGGATTTTGGGTAGATGTCCACTCACATTCTGTGTCTTTTGGGATACCTCACTATGTACTATAAATAGGGAGATCCTCATATGATTTTGTACTACACCCAATACAATTGAGAAATAAAATACTTCCCCTCTCTCAATTCTCCTCATGCCCTTTATTTATAATAATTGTTTATATATATGAGACTGTGTAACAAATTTCTTCAGTCTTATGTTAACATGGATGGGTATATTTTCAAAATTTTTGTGTGTTATACTTCTAAAATTCACGATTTAGTTATGTTAACGACATTTATGATGCGTATCCGAATTTATTTTCCTCTTTTATTTATTTATTTTATTATTTTGTTTAAAGGTAAGACTTGTCATATTAAACTTCCCTGAGAGTAATCAACAAACTCTGAAGGTGATTTTCAACATAAGCGTGAACTCATTAATTATAATGGAAAACGGATGACATGAAGTTAAATAGACACAACCTCTAACGTACAAGAAGGGTGCACTAACCATTGAAATAAGCCCTACACTTTTCTTTGCTGTTATACGAAAAATAAAGAGTTAATAACGTAATTTTGAATTAAAAAGAAAAAGAAACACATATACAAAAATAATGTACGAGTCACGAGGGCAAAAATGAATCAACTTCATCTAATTTCGAACCGATTTGGCTGATTGAGCAGTGGCAATCATTTAAGCCATTATAGCATCATACTGAACTTAAGTGTGTTGTGAATTGTATTGATATCTAGAGATAAACTCGAAAAAATTAGTATCTATATGGACAAAATGACCTGATAATGATCTTTTTGATAGGGAATCTTGACATATGTCAAAGAAGTATTCCATTATTTGATATGATTTAAACTATGAAGAAATAGGTAGATACTCCATATCCATAGCTATTACCCTAAAACCTTTTGGATTGAATTGTAGCAACTTTCCCGACTATCAGCTGGAAGTAGCAAGTTATCATTGAAAGCCCTGAAAATTGAGTGCCACCCTTATTTTATAAGATTAGAGTAACACCATTATAGTATGAATTGTTGAATCTGCCTCAAAAACCAAACCCTGCCAACGAATAGTAAACTAGTATATATTGGCCTACTCTGAAAGTGAATTCCCCATAAATTCTTGAGGAAGTTCAGCCATATTCTCTTATTCTTTAAGCACGGGTTTATAGAAGCTTAGAGTAAATTTCCACCTTCCTTATTTATCGCCATTAATGGTCTCACAACATCGAAAAACTCCAGTGAGAATTTGGCTATTCACTGTTGTCCCAGCATAGGGTTGCCAATGTAAAACCCATTTGACGGGCATTGCGTTGTGTGGCAGAAAAATCAGTGCCGATAATTTTATGTTCCTCACTGAGTGTTAGTTTTCAGAAAGCCAAGTGAGATCAATTATGATAAATTTTTTATTTGAGTTTTAAATGTATGTGTGTTGTTATAAGTTTTTAACTAGTTGTAAAGCCGCGCGATGCGCGGGCGAGAGTCAATGTGCAAAACATAAGTAATAAGAAAAAATCACGGATCGAAAATTTAGATCAATTAGATATTTTTTTACCATCATCTTTAAGACATTTTTCAAACAATACATGTATATTATGAAGTTAAGAAAGAGGACATGGTTTACATATTCTTTTGTCTCTATTTAGTTATAACTTGTGCTAACAAAACAGTTTTCAAAACACCATGAATTACTATTAGAAAAAATGAAGATTAATAACAAAACCCAAGGTACATGAAAGAAAAAAATATGTATATTACTATTATTAAAAAATAAATATAGGAATAAATACTCTCACTTAAAATTTACAATCTCACTCAAACTTATCTAGCAAAAATAATGAAAGGAAAATAAAGAAATCACGTATGCTTTTGATATGTTCCACATGTTGAGATACCAAATTGTTGAGACCTATATGCTTTGGACATGCACATTGTATCTATTTAGTTATAACTTGTTCTAACAAAACACTTTTCAAAACACCACGAATTACTATAAAAAAATGAATGTAAATAACAAAGCCCAAGGAACATAAAAGAAAAAAAAATATGTATATCACTATCATAAAAAAATAAATATATGAATAAATACTCACTAAAAAATTATAATCTCACCCAAACATATCTAGCAAAAATAATGAAAGAAAAATAATGGAATCACTTATGCTTTTGATATGTACCACATGTTAAGATACCAAATAGTTGAGACCCATATGCTTTTGATGTGTACCACACGTGGAGATCACACATTTGAATGCTTTGATTTTTACTTTTTATAACACACAGTAGCTTTTCTTATTTTGTTATCATTTAATATTACTTAAATCTATACCATATAGGCTCCAATAAAAATTGGGTTGCACACACAATGGATTCACCACTCTTCTTGGCATATTATCAAAGAAATGTGCTTCGCACCATACATAGCCAACATATCGTCAAACAACCCTCAAAATGAACAAATTTACAATAAGAATAAACTGTAGGCGTGTCTAATTCTATATACTCAACAATAATATGAATTTCGATTTGTATTTTCTAAAACACCATATATGCTTACAAATTCTCATGCGTTTTGAGCGCATTGATGCTTGAAGAGAATGATTCTTCAAAGATTTAAGTGCGAATTAGGTCATTAGAAACCAATAAAATATTACTTGCAATCCAATATGATATGGGCGAAAGGTAAAAATCAAAATCATAAAATAAACAAAGAAAATGTCATCTTCTATATGTACTAAAAAAAGAAAGCTAATGGTAATGGAAATCAGAGATAATAGAGATAGAGGGGGTAAAGAAATGATGGATTTTTTCTATTGCCAAAGTAGCATGCTTTTGTCAAAAGAAAATTTGTTTTAGACAGTTGTACATTATGTTGAAAAATATTACTCCGCTTTGGGAAAGAGAAAATTTCACTTTGTCAATATGGCTACCTAACCTTAGGAGCTCAGGTAACTTGGTTTCTGTGGTGATTGGGCTTCTTTCGATGGTGTTTGTAGAGAGGAGCTGCTGCCGGTTTCTTCTTTGTCAGCTATAAAAATGCATTTTTTTTTTCCATAAAAGCATTATTCAAAGCAGTACAATAAATTTACATAAGAGGTTTTTAGTTAACAAACAATATTTTCTACAAATGCATTATTCAAATGAAAGGATTAAAAGACGGTGCTTAATATGAGTGTCACGTTCATATTGCCAAAAAGGTGAAACTAAATGCAAAATAATATATTGAAAGTATACCCCATAATGAGTGTTAACTATTATCATTTGAATGGGTGGATACATATAAAATTGGATTCACATTCACACCACCTAAGCAAGTAACACACGCACGCACACACATACACACACACACACACACACACGCACACACACATACACACACACACACACACACACATGACTTCGATAAAACATAATACGACTTTATAATTGTTTTGGCTATACATGAATTTCCCAATATAAAGAACGATTTGCATAACTTGCCAATGCATTTATATAAATATTTTGATATTATTACCAATGTCCGCCATCACAGCTTATGAAATATAATAGTTGTAGATATGAAAACTTACACACCTTAGTGTCCAACACAAATGTATCATTCCTCATCATTTGCTTTTTGGGAAACATAACGATACAACACATGCTCAAGGAATTGCAGAAAGAAAACTTGAAAATTAACAACTCAAAACCAAAAGGTTGAAATATTATTATAATACAAACAAAACTAAAATTAATTCAAGAACGATAGTAATAGAATGAATCCAAGGAAAAAATATCCATCTATGACTTATCAAATAACAAATGCATCATATAATGAGAACTAAAGCATAAAAATATCTCGGATATATATATTTGTGGATATAGTATATTTATAAAAGTAGTTAGAAAATAAAACTGACTAAATTATTCTGTATCAATAAATTGTGAATGAACGTGGATGTGGAAGAGCAAAGTCAATCCATTCTTCCATACTTAAGTTTGTTGTTCATCTTAGGACTATACTTAGTGTAGCGGAAATATCACCCCAACTTCACATTTAGCTCACCTGCCAAATAACCAATAGATTTAAAAAAAATGGGTAAAAGAAAAAACCAAAAAACTTTGGTATTGGAACTTTGGTACTCACATAAACAAAACCATTTGTTAATCCACAAATAAAATCTACATTATACATCGAAAAACAAAACATGGGTAAAACTTAAAATTGTGCCGATGAATTTTTACAATATTAGTAAAGCTAAATTAGAAAAGCTTGATTTAAAACCTAAATGACCCGCTTGAAACCCAAAAGTCTGAAAGGAAATGAAAAGGAAAAAGGATAAAACTGATTTTAATACAAAACCCATTTGAAACCCAAACCCCCCTTTTTTAACACCCCAGAAAACCTAAATCGAATGAAAAAAAATAATGAGAGAGAGAACACGTACAATGATCTTTGGCACCGAGGGTCATTCATTATAGATTCTGTTTGGTTTCAATCGAAGACCCGACTTGGCCTTGAAATTGGTTCAACTGTACCCATAGCTTGTAGTTGACTTGAGATCAAAGTTATTATACAGATCATATGTCTTTTTTTTGCTTTACCATTAGGAAGCCTCCATTTGAAGGTCACACTTTTTTGAGATATTCTAGCCAAGAGGATAGTTGCCCTTTCAAAACGTATTGACTGATTCATTTAGTTTTCACCTGATTTAAAACAAAAGGGGGAGGGGGGGGGGGGGGTCATTTGGAAGTGGGTGAATTTCGTTGTTTGAAGGAGATGGAAATATAGAGAGACACTTTGAAAATTCAAAAAGGCATGAACATAATCTCAAGGGTGCCCCCTATTACCTACCGTTTGGAAGACAAAAAAAAAAGAAATGAAAACTTTCCACGTGGATGCTCTAGATGTATTTCACATTAAAACCTCTTGTATTGCATTTTATAATTGTTATATAGATTTCGTCAAATGTGATAATTTTGAGAGTGACTAATCATGTACCTAAGTGTCACATGGGAGTCAACGTGTTGTGAGTTATGCATATATCAAGAGTATGCATGTAAATGATCACATAACATTTATGATATCATGTTCTCGACGTAAAAGAGTTCATACCAAAACAAGCATTTTTAACATGACTATCTATAAGTTCCTCTTCAAAATTTTAAAATCATGTCTTAAAATTGATTTTCCCTTCTTAAATTAAGACGGTTTCTTCACATTTTTTTAATTCGAGATATATTGTCCAAAATAATGAATTTTTTTTCCCTCTTTTATTATTCTTCCTTGTCATTAAAGGTTTTCTTGAGGTTCTTTTATTATTATTTGAGCTATTGCCCCAATTTTCTTTGACTTCTTCATGATATCTCACACACACACACACACACACACACACACACACACACACACACACACACACATATATATATATATATATATATTCTTTTCTCGTTATTAAAAATAATTCATTTCTATAATTTTTTTAGATTCCAAATAAGTTAAAATTATTGGGTGATTGAATCATCACCATCCTTAGTTAGAGTCAATTCGATTAATGTGAAGATGTGAATATCCAAGTTACCTACAGATCCTCCAAGACATATTCCAATATGGTTTTTGTTTGAGATATAGTTGAACTTAAGTTTGTTAGGTTATTTTTATGTTATAAAGCATTAGTGTAGATACCTCAAGACCTCTAATTATATCATTATTGAGGGTTTGAATACTTACAATAATGTTTTCCCCTATATTGGGAGCTCATTTATCAAGTTGAAATGTTCAATAGACATTTATGATGATATTGTTCTTCAAATGTTGGCATTTCAATATACCGTTATTGGGAGAAGTATTCCTCCTTCCATCAACTTACTATGGTGGTGTTGTAGCGTCAACTCGACATTCTATACTTAATCTTGAGCTTTTATCTTATTCTCCATGTTATACCATAAATGTGGTTTGGTCAGAGAACCAACCCCAAAATGACTACAGACTCATCTTTCCCTGGAAGGTGGTATGCTCAGGCCATATTTGGGTCATCCTGTTAAATTTTTCTTAGCAGCAGTGTCATAGGAAGTAACCTTAACTCACCCAACCTATGGCTATTAACGGTGTTAGTCAACATTGTGAACATGTCAACATTTTATAAAGGGGCGATGTAAGCAGCACTAGGCAGACAAGAATGAAGGGTCTAAAGTATTTTATTCCTCCACTATTGATGGGTAACGTGTGCCCATCCTATTCTCCCACTATACATGCAAAGGTGCACTTTCCTAATCTATAGAGGCATGTCACCTATCACATTACATTCTTTCTATCTCCATTACACACACTCTCTCTTTTCACTCACGACACATAAATATGATATACAATCCCTCATATAAGGGATCGAGAGATAAAATTTCTATCATTATGCTGCCAATTTCTAGAGTGAACTAGAGGTCTTGTAATTCCCTATTCATCCATGGATTTTGCCTCTCATACTAATACAATCACTACTACATATGTGTACGTAGGAATCATCTTGGGCTGAACCATGTAAACTCGATTTATATATCTATTCTATCGTTTATTCTCTATTTTATTTACTCTAGAAAGCCATTTTTATGATTATTATCTCTTTATTTGTTGTAAATCTAAAATTAGTGTATTTATCTAAGATATAAATTCATACACTAGTTTTATGTGTTGACAGATTGACATTGTTTGTGGGAATGTATTGACAAGCCCGTTATCACCTTCTACCGATAATTTTCTCTTAAATTTCGAGATAACCATTCCAAATTTACTATAATTTCATTGATTTCCATTTTATTTGATCACCTATATCCCCCTCTTACTATAAATATTGTTATCACTCGATTTTATGGGCTGTAATACTCCTTTTTCTCAAAATACCGTGAAAATGGGTTTAAACCCAGAGAGAAGTAGGGTCAAGCTTCACCTTCTATGCCTGTAAACATGAATGACATGCAGGGAATACTACGACACTTAGCTAGAGGCCAAGAGGATACGCTTAAAAGCATCAGGCAGTTGACGCAAAGAAGGAGGTTAAAAGAGAACCCAAGCGCCCCAACAGGGGTGATAATCTTGATCGAAGGAAGAATATGCCTCCACTGGCCCCAAACATAGACAAAAAATAGATGTATTATGAGAGGATGGTAAAAAATCCCAGATGATTAGATTGGGGGTCACACGAAGAAACTAGCAGGTCCAGGTACACAAGACCCGAAAGAGACGCTAAGTCCTACGAACTAGGAACAACATTTACCATTAGAACATGTGGATATGATGACGACCGGGCTTACTCTTTTGAGTGCCAAAGCATTTTGGAAAGGCTGAGCAGAGGGTCTCTGTATGACCATTTAGGCCCATGAGAACAAAGAGCCACCAATGCAGGGGGTCAAAGATTATAGAGAGGACTCGAGGAGGGATGAAACCAGAGGACTTAAGCTTTTAGACAGGTTTAGGTCAAGTGTTCGAGGGTTCACAAAAGTGGAGCAGACTTCTGAGCAAGAGAGATCAATTGAAAGACGAGGACGAGCAGGAAATACAATGTCAGTTAAGGTTGACAAGGAAGAGCAATCCAAGAAAGGATAAATCCAATGACTAGAGGTTCATTTAGGTGAGATCAAGAAGAAAAAAATTCCTCTTTAGAGAGATTTTATATAATGGTCCTCCTTCACGTCATCAATCGTGGGCTATCCAACACCACAAAGTTTAAACCACCAGTCGTCACTCCCAAGTATGATGGCACATTAGATCTTATGTTGCGTATACAACACTACCATACTGCATTAGATATTTATTCTTTCCCCGATGATATGTGTTGCCGAGCATTCTCCAATACGATTACTTGTTAAACCCAAATCTGGTATAGTGGTCTGCAAAGAGGTCAGATCTCAAACTTTTGACAATTGACCAACCTCTTCATTAACAACTTATGATTTGGTTCAAAACTTGACAAAAGGTTGGCTCATTTATTAAGTGTTCGTTAAAAAGTAATTGATATGATAAGGGAGTACATTGCCCAATTTAACGTCGAGAAACTAAGGGTAGTTGATTACGAAAATAAGGAGACAATCATGACACTCATGAGTCTCCTATAACTTAGAAATCTATTAGGGACGTTATCCAAGGAGACACCAAACACAATATTTGAGCTATTAGCTAAGGTTGGAAAGATTATTTGAGGAGGCCATGGCAGTGAAGTAGTTTAACCATTCCAAGGTCGATACCAATAAAAGCTAAAAGTAGAAAGGGTTTAGGGAGAATAAAAAGGTTGATAGACCAAGGAAGCTTTATGAATATACCTCATTGACTGTGGGGGTGCACCACATCCTCGAGGAGATTCGAGGAAGTAATGACTTGAAGTGGCCAAGAAAGTTGAAGTCTCTTTTTAGCAGGGGAGATAAATTAAGTACTACAAGTTTCATAAATATTATAACCATAACACAGGCAATTATCTAAATTTGAAGAATGAGATTGAAATTCTCATTACACGAGGAAAAATGACTAACTTTGTTGACAATGTTATCCGATTAGACAAGTAGGGTGAGAAAAAACTTAGAATATAATCATAGTCCCCTTGTAGGAAGGAGGACGAAAAGAAAAGAGGTCATGGAGAAGATTCAAAGGATGATCCTGACTTGCCCAAGAAGCCCAAGTAGTTGGTACATAAGGTAAGATGATCTCATTAGGGTGCACCATCATAACAAGAAGATATGATAGTGGTGGAGATGGATCGACAAAGAGAGAATCCTACCTAAATGAGACGAAAGCCTGTGCCCATATTACACAACTTAACTTAACCAGAACCACGACATGTCTCCCCTGAAAGGTAAACATATATAGTCTCATATTTGGTTTCTCTAAAGAATATTGATCTAGTGTTCTCTACCCGCACGATGACCCCTTGGTCATCACCCTGGTAGTACATGATAGCAGGGTAGT
Organism: Sambucus nigra; assembly: GCA_949130495.1. NCBI lineage: Eukaryota > Viridiplantae > Streptophyta > Magnoliopsida > Dipsacales > Adoxaceae > Sambucus > Sambucus nigra. The sequence goes on along the minus strand of OX422216.1, from coordinate 459,716,348 downwards.
AAGAATCCTAGTTGACATTGACAACTTGTCCAATGTCTTGTTTTATAGCTACTTCAAGAACTTAAGGTTTAAGGATAGAAATTTAGAGGCATATCACATGCCTCTCATAAGTTTTGAAAGGGAGAAGTTATTACCCTTGGGAACTATAGAATTGGAAGTTATGGTAGGCAACTAGACGACATGCATAACTAAAAAGATCCGCTTTTTTATTCTGGATGATAACGTACATTCGGCCTACAATATCTTTTTCAAAAGGGTCAGATTGATGAAGTTTAAATCTGTGCAATATATTGTTCAATAATTCCTGAAGTTCCCCACTAATTATGGAGTCGGCATGGTGAAGGGGAATCAAGTAAAAGGCTGTGAGTGCTATTACACATCGACCGAAGAATAAGAACAGAAGAAGTTGATTACCACTTATCAAATGGAGATGCTGGATCCTGGAGATGAAAATAAGCTAGTGAATGATACTTGAGGAAATAGAGCAGGTGATGCTGGATGACAAAGCCTAGATCGGCTCTTGACTGGATCATACTCTCAAGAAATAATTATCAGAGTTCTTAAGAATACGAGAGAAAGTGTTTGCCTGGAGACATGAGGACATGCTAGGCATAGATCCATAATTCATTTTCCATGAGCTCAACATTTTGAAGGATGCTAAGTCGATAAAATAGAAGCCTCGTGTCTTCATCAAGGAGAAGAACATGGAGATCCAGGAAGAAGTGGACAAATTATAGAAGGCAGAGTTGATTAAAGATATGAAGTATTCGAAATATCTCTCGAATGTTAACATGGTAAAAAAGAAGAACATAAACTGTCATATATGCATAAATTTCACTGACTTAAACAAAGATTATCCAAAAGACCATTAATCTCTACCCAGGATCGACCAGCTAGTTGATGCTACAGCGGGGCACGAGCTCCTTAATTTTGTGGACACCTATTTTGGATACAACTAGATAAAGATGAAACTAAAAGATAGGAAGAAAACCTTATTCATCACCAATCGAGGTACATATATTTACAAGGTTATGCCTTTTGGGATCAAAGTGTTGGATCAATATACCAAAGGCTGGTCAATAATGTCTTCAAAGATCAGATCGGTAAAACCATAAAGGCCTGTCTAAATGACATGCTGACGAAGATCAAGAAAGAGAACTATCACATCAGTTAATTTGGGAGAACTTTCAACGAATTGGAAAAACACCAAATGAATCTCAACCCGATAAAGTGTGTTTTTGGGGTTAAGGAGGGAAAGTCCCTAAGTTTCATAGTCAACCAGAGGGGTATAGAAGCAAACCCAAATAATATTCAATCACCAATCGACACAAAATATCCCACGAGTAAAAAAGATATCCAGAGATTAATCGGACGAGTGGCAGTACTAAAGAAATTTATGTCTAGAGCCACCGACAAATGTCTTCCCTTCTTTAAGGTGCTATTAAATACCTTCAAATGGAATGAAGAATGCGAAAATACCTTTCTAGAATTAAAGAGGTACTTGGGGTCTGCACCCTTTTTGTATAGGACAATCCGAGGCAAAAAAACATTATTTTTACTTAGTAGTTTCAGAGGCAGCTGTTAGTTTAATATTGGTTCGATAAGAAGGATATGTGCAAAGGCTAGTTTACTACACTATCAATGTTTACCATAGAGAAAAAAATCCAGTACCCTAGGCTGGAGAAGTTATACTTAGATCTAATTGAGGCCTCTAGAAGGATGAAGCCATACTTCTAGACTCACACTATTTTCGTTTATACAAAACTTCCGCTACGCTGGACTGTTTATAAATTTAAGAATCTAGATAGACTGATGGATTGCATTGTGTAACTAGGAGAGTATGACATTCAGTATGAGCCTATGACAACTATCAAAGGCTAAGTTATGGTTGATTTTATAGAGGATTTCACTTATGAAGAAAAACCTATCGAGCAGACTTTCGCGAAAGAAACCTTAGCGGCAAGATCGACAAAGTAGACTTCTAAGGAAGATAGCTTTGCCAAAAATTAAATCGAGCAGACTTCTCCAAAATAGAGCTCAATAGTTCATCACAACGAGCAGACTTCTTTAGAAGAGAGCTCAAAGATTTAACTTATTGACCATACTTCTACGAAAGATAGCTCGATAACTAATGCAACCAACCAGGTTGTTAACATACCAGAGCCTCCCATTACATTAGAAGAAAGAGCTCCCAAATTTGAGAAAATGAAAAAAATATTAAAAAATAGACATTTATCCGAAAGAAGCTTTGAAGAGGAACCCCCAATTTGGAAACTATTTGTAAATGGCTCATCATGTGCCAATGACAGCAGATTAGGTATGATAATCACAACTAAAAATGGGGATGATGTGAAGTGTGACCTTATATTCCACTTTGAGGCCTTTGATAATGAGGCAGAGTGTGAAGCCCTTATAGCAAGTCTGGGACTGACTTCATCACTTGGTGTTGAGCATCTGTCAGCTGATAGTGACTCTCAAATCATAACTAATCAAGTCCTCTAAATATATGAGGCAAGATAAGAGTCCATGATGAAGTACTTAGAAAAGTCAAAAGCCTTGTTATTAAAATTCTTGACTATTTAGATGGTCAGAATACCAAGAACTGAGAACACACGAGCATATGCACTCACACGCCTCACATCAGCCACCAAAATTGAGCTATACAGAATAGTACCTATTGAAGTCTTAATGCACCTCAGTACAAATGAGGAAAGTTTATTGGTAATGGAGTTGGACTTGGGATCCTCCTGTAAGGATCCCATCCAAGCATATCTGGAGTTCGGGATAGTATTAACAGATCGAAAAGAGGTAAGGATACTTCGACATAAGACATCGAGGTACACACTTGATGGATGAATCCAATTTAGAAAAGGATTTATAATATCACTTCTCAGATGTGTTCACCCAGCTAAGGTAAATGATTTGATTAATGAAGTGCATGGATTCTCATGTGGAGATCACTCAATATGTAGATCATTAGTAAAATGAATGGCTGCTCAAGGGTATTGTTGATTAACCATGAAAGAAGATTGTGCAAAATATGCAAGGAAGTGCGATAAGTACCAAAAGTTTTCCATAATCCACAAATTCTAGGAGAATATTTGGCGTAGATCATATCCCCTTGGCCCAGTTCCATGTGGGGCATCGACCTGGTTGGCCACCTACCTAAGACAAGATGTAGGTTAAAATATATGGTCATAGGAGTAGATTACTTATTTAAGTGGGTTGACGTTAAACCTTTGGTTGAGATTCCATACGAAAAAGTCTTCCACTTTTATGGAAAAACATTATTTGCTGCTTAGAAATGCCATATGCCTTCATCATAGATCACGGTATCCAGTTTGACAACAAAGAATTTGTAGACTACTGTATACGTTCAATGATCTAAAAATTACACTCAACACCTCATCATCTGTAGTGTAACTGGCAAACAAAAATAAAAAATAGAACCTTACTTAGCGACATCAAGAAGAGATTAAAGGATTCTATGGGGAATTAGATCAATGAGATGCAAAGCGTGCTGTGGGCATACATAATAACACTAAGAATGACGACATGTGAAACTTCATTTATGTTGGCATTTGACACTAAAGTAGTAATGTCCACTGAGATCAGCCTACCCATCCATCGGTTGCAATTACAACTCCTCAAAAAGTAATCTAATGAGAAGACTCGATCTGGACCGAATAGAAGAGGTCAGAGAGTGCATAGCGTTGCAGCCGCCTATCAATAGAGGTGTAATGACCCCACTTTTATATGTTCATATATAGTTTTAAATATTGTATTATTTCATATGTGATATGGATAATGTTAATTTATTATTTTTAGTCTAATCCCCCCTTCATAAATCATGAAATATCAAATTAGTTACAAACATAAAATTTTAAAGTTTTCGGTAGGAATGTTCATATTATAGACTAGTTTTGACCATTAGTATATAACAATTTACTTGAGATAAAAACTAAAAAGTTTTAGATATATGAATTAGGTTTGTAACACAACAAACGGTGTGTTAAACAGAGGTCCGATCAAGAAGTTATACTAAAATTACAAAATAAGGGCAAATATGTCCATCCTTTAAGTCGTATTTTGTCTTATTACCACACCATGCGTTATATTTTGATTGGTTGGAAGGGGAGGCTAGTTAGTCCTACTTAAACACCTTAAAATGACCTTTTTCTTCAGCAAAATGGATCAAATCAAAGTCTAATAGCATATCCTAAGTCAAAAGATAAGTTTTGGGGTAGAAAATGTAATTTTATGAAACTTTAGGGACTTAATTTTAAATAAAGAAACTTTCATCGACTAAAATGAAAATATATAAAGTACTATTTTGTAAATAAAATATTTTTAAGGACCTCTAAGAAATATTGAAAATGTACGGTATAAAATTACTAAAATACCCTTCATGTGTAAAATGACCCTTATACCCTTAACAACTTTCCACCTCGTGCTTTCTTTTGGATACCTCCACCACACACGTGTCACCTTTATAGGGAATGATAAACACATGTCAATCCTTTAGAAAAAGTTAAAACACGTGTCGCATTTGATAAACTAAGACTGCAAGGCCGCTCCGCTACGTGACACGTGAACGCCGACTCACCAAAATGAAAGCCTTATCACCCAGACACGTGTCAGCACCTAAATACCTTTGAAAAACAATAAATAAAGCCTTTGGTTCAGCCATTACACAAAATTATACCAAAAGCTTACAAAAAAATAGTGAGAGAAAGTGCGGGGAAAGTTTAAGAAGAAGTTTCGTCTGAAGATTAACGAGCGATCCAAGACTCTGTATCTATAGCTTCCGACTTCTGTTCTAGGTGAGTACTCTGACATTCCTTGTGCATTTTAATTATATGATATTATTCAAACTATATATATTTTGTGAATTGATTTTATTCTCAAAATTCATCTGATACCGATGATTGATTCCTTGTGATATGTTTATATTTGTACATATAGACATACCGATTAAAAAAGTTTTGAAAATGATATTGAATATTGGAAATAAGATTTGGCCTAAGGGACCTGTTAATACCAAAATTAGTATGCTGATATGGACGAATAATAAGAAGACACGTGTCAATCTACGTGGCACAATAGCAACGAGGAAGTTTAGTCCCTCGACCTAGTCATACTCACTCCGAGCAAGAGGTGTACTCCGAGGAACTCCAGCTCTCCGAGGAACTCCAACACTCCGAGGAACTCTTGAACGACGAGCAACTAAGGCGGTCCGAGCTGCATCTCGACCACAACAGCGGCACCTCGGCCACAGCATTTATTGCCAGATAATCAACAGTTCAACTATTCATTGAATGCTTATCATCTTGACGCACACGCTTGAATAGCATTAAATGAATTACCCTTTCATGTACAGCCTAAAGGCTATAAATACCTTGTATCACCCTCATTCAAGGGGATCGGAATTTCTTGATAGTATTTGTAATCGAGAATTTCAAAACACTCAGCAATAACATAACAGTGGACGTAGGCCATTCATATAAGGCTGAACCACTTTAAAAATCTTTGTCTCATTTTATTTATCTGTGATTGAATTATTAGAGTAATTTAATTTTTTACATCAACAGATTGGCGCCGTCTGTGGGAAACAACTGTTGTTATCGTTTTTCACCAAGAATTATTCATCATCAATGGCAGACAATCCAGAATCTAGAAATCGAAACACTGGAAATGCAGGAAATCCACCAAATCCCTTTGCACCTCCAGATCTGGCTGGAATTATGACGAATCTGGCTCAAGGACAAACTGCCATGCAAGAAATAATGCGGCAACTCATACAAACCCTTCATGGCGGTGCACCTGCACATTCGGGACAACGAAGTGGTCAGAGGCAAACTTATTTACTTTCTTCACGATCCAGGCGTACAGATGCGCATCGTAATGAAGAATCCAATGATTCCTCTTATCAACCTGGGTGAACTTCGTCAATACGGGATACAAATACTGATCAACGTATCACTCTCTCTCCAGAGAGACCCAGTTCCTTGGAAAGATTGAGCAGGGTATCTCCTTTCAGCCGATTAGGCCCCAGGAGGAATAGGAGTCCACCTAAGGCCATGTTGAGGAGTTTTCGACAACCATCAGGTTTAAGAGAGGGATCAGCACAATCACGACCAGTTGCTCGTCAAGAAAGATCTCAGGAGGCCACATCAGAACAATCAATTGCTCGAACTAATAGTCCCGAGGAAGGAAATGATGCTTGGAAAGGTTCAATTCAGCGGTTGGAGGATAGATTGGGAGAAATGGCTAAGGCGAAGAATCCCCTACAATGAACTTTTGTTCAAGGGACACCTTTTGTCAAGGCTATTGTGGATTTTCCTACACCGTCAAAGTTTAAAGCACCCGTAGTGACCCCCAAATATGATGGAAAGACAGATCCTGTTCTGCACATAGAGCAGTATCAAGCTGCTGCCGACATCTATGCTGTCCCCGACGAGATGAGATGCAGAGCATTCTCAGGAACTCTTACTGGATCTGCCCAGATATGGTACAACAATCTTCCTCGGGGTAAGATTTCAACTTTCTTTCAATTAGCCGAGTTGTTCATCGGTAATTTCTATTTTGGAGCAAAGCCAGTAAAACGAGTAGCACACTTGTTAAGTGTTAGACAAAAATCTGGTGAGAGTACTAGAGACTACATAACTCGTTTCAATAACGAGAAGCTGGAAGTCATAGATTATGAAGAGAAGACAGCAATCACCGCCTTGATGAGTGGGTTATTGCCTAATAAGTTGTACTACACTTTGGCCAAAGATCCACCTACAACTATGTCAGAGTTGATGGCAAAAGTGGCCAAAATCATGAATGCCGAGGAGGCTATGGCTGCGAAAAAGAATATGGATAAAGAAACCAAGGTGGAAGTCAACAAATCTAAAAAGAAAGAGCATAAGGGCAATGGCGGTGACAGGCATTCCAAGAATAATAAAACATCATGGGAAGTCCTGAAGAAATTCGATAATTATACTCCTTTGAAAATGGGTATTAATCATGTCTTGGAAGAAATCAAGAATAGCGAGGAGGTAAAGTGGCCGAAGAAACTGAGGTCAGACCCTGATACGAGGAACAGGGATAAATATTGCGAGTTTCATAAGGATCATGGTCATATGACCAAAAATTGCATAGCTCTTCAGAACGAGATTGAAACACTCATCCGAAGAGGAAAGCTAGCAAAATATGTTGATCGGGAAGGGGAAAGAAGAAATAATGATCGAACTAGAGAGAGGTCTAGATCTCATAGTCGAGCAGAGGAGAAAAATAAGAAAAAATCATGAAGATGATCCAGATGATGACCCCAATCTTCCCAAGAAACCAAGGCAGCCAGAATGAGAGGTATTTTCCATACGTTTTGGTTCATTTGATTGTAATGTTATTACAGGAGGAGATGCAGGAGGAGGAGACCTTATTACAGAAAGAAAGGCTTACCTCGGAGAGGCCCAAGCTTGCTCGTACATTCAGCGAATAAATTTGGCCGAGGAGGATCGTCCGAGGAAGGTAAACAAAGAGAAGTTGGTCATTGGCTTTTCAAAAAATGACCTGGCAGGTGTTCTTTACCCTCACGACGACCCCTTGGTGATCAAAATAAGGATGAAAGAAGTAGTGATTTCAAGGGTGCTGGTAGACAATGGTAGTTCGGCAGACATCATGTACTATTCATGCTTTGACAGTTTAAATTTGAAATTATCTCAATTGGAACCTTATCACAGACCTCTTCTGGGTTTTGCTGGCGAGAAAGTTTTTCCACTTGGGACGATCAAGTTGGATATATTCATTGGAACTTGGCCTGCTTGTCGAACAGAGAGAATACGCTTCTTTGTGATGGATAAGAATGTGCAGTCAGCTTACAACATCATCATGGGAAGAGTTGGTTTGAAGAAGTTCGAAGCAGTCCCATCTACAGTACATTAGTGCTTAAAATTCCCAACAAATTTTGGAGTAGGAGTTGTGAAAGGTGATCAAAAAGTAGCTCGGGAATGCTATTATTCATCTGCCGAGCAAGAGGAGCTTGAAGAGTCAAGGAAAAAGATTACTACCTACCAGGTGGATGAAGGTATAGAAATTGAAACATTGGATCCCAGAGATGAATCCCAACTTGTAAAAGGACAAGTGGTGGAATCTACAGAAAATGTTATTCTGGACGACGAGCACCCTGAACGAGTAACCCAAATAGGTTCGTCGTTGGATGCCTCGATAAAACAGGAATTGATAACTTTCTTGCGAAACAGGAAGAAAACTTTTGCATGGAGTCATGAAGACATGCCAGGAATAGATCCAAACTTCTTATGTCATGAGTCAATATGAATAAGGAGATCAAACATGTAAAGTAGAGGAGAAGAGTATTTAGTCCCGAGAAGAATCAAGCTATACAAGAGGAGGTCGACAAGCTCCAGAAAGCTCAATTCATTGAAGATGTGAAATATCCAGACTGGTTAGCCAACGTGGTGATGGTAAAGAAGAAAAATAATAAATGGAGAATGTGTGTTGATTTCACCGATCTCAATAAGGCATGCCCAAAAGATCACTTTCCACTACCCAGAATTGATCAACTAGTAGACGCCACCTCGAGACACGAGCTGCTCAGCTTCATGGATGCTTACTCTGGTTACAACCAGATCAAAATGAAACCTGAAGACAGGCAAAGTACTTCTTTCATTACCCCTAGGGGAACTTATTGTTACAATGTTATGCCTTTTGGTTTGAAAAATGCAGGAGCGACATACCAGCGGCTGATGAACAAGGTTTTTGCCGAACAAATCAGTTGCAATATGGAAGTCTATGTCGATGATATGCTGACAAAGAGCAAGAAAGCTGCTGATCATCTAGTTGACTTAGGTCAGACCTTTGATTAACTGGATAAATACCAAATGAAGCTCAACCCGACGAAGTGCACATTTGGAGTACGAGAAGGAATGTTCCTCGGGTACATCGTCAACCAACGAGGCATTGAGGCGAATCCAGAAAAGATCAAAGCTCTTTTAGGGTTGCGATCTCCAACGACGAAGAAAGAGGTGCAGAGTCTTACAGGACGAGTTGCAGCGCTCAACAGATTTGTATCCCGAGCAACTGATAGATGTCTCCCATTCTTCAAAACACTTCGAAAAACTTTCAAGTGGAATGACGAATGTGAAAAAGCCTTTCAAGACTTGAAAAAATATTTGGGAGCACCTCCACTGTTGTCCAGGCCAGTAATGGGAGAAAAGTTATACTTGTACCTGGCAGTATCGGAGAATGCAGTCAGCTCGACATTCATCAGATTGGAGAATGGAGTCCAAAAACCAATTTATTACACAAGTAAGGCTTTCCGAGGTGCAGAGATCAGATACCCAAAGCTGGAAAAATTGGCATTGGCATTAATTGAAGCAAGTAGAAGAATGAGGCCATATTTCTAGGCCCATACCATCGTCGTGTATACCGACATGCCACTAAGACAAGCCCTTCATAAGCCAGAAAAATCAGGGAGACTGATGTACTGGGCAATAGAACTCGGTGAATATGATATTGTGTATGAACCCAGGTCATCATTAAAAGGGCAAGTTGTAGCAGATTTTATAGCAGAGTTCACTTATCTTGATACCCTCGAGGAACAAAAGATGCTCGCTGACCAACCTGTGGATGTTACAAGATCAACAGACATAAGTCCAGACCAACCCCGGTTGGTAAAAGGACTTGTGGATGTAGAAAGATCATCAAATTCAAACCCAGACCAACTCCGGTTGGTAAAAGGGCGAGAAGAGGTGGTCGACGAGGAGCGAAAATTACCAGGGGAGGATGAAAGAAAACAACAGATATTTCATCGAGGAACTTTATCAGATAAGAAATTTGAAGACGAGTTACCTACATGGAGATTGTATGTCGATGGGTTATCTTGCACAACAGGTTGTGGAGCAGGGATTATTTTGACAACCCCAGACGAGATTGACATGGAATATGCCCTGCGATTCCAATTCAAAGCCTCCAATAATGAGGCTGAGTATGAGGCTATGATAGCAGGTCTTAATTTAGCAAAGATTATGGAAGCACAACAAGTGATAGTTTTCAGTGATTCTCAATTAATTGTGAATCAGATGATGGGAACATATGCAGTTAAAGGAGAATTAATGGTCAAGTATCATGCAAAGGTGATGGAGTTATTGGCAGAATTTGATGCCATTCAGTTGATCAGAATACCGAGAATGGAAAATACACAAGCAGACGCACTGGCCCGACTAGCATCAGCTACTTGTACCGAGCTGCGTAGAACGATACCAATTGAAGTACTAGAAAGTCGGAGTATAGATGAAGACCTAACGATGAATGTTATTACCCTTGATTTAGGACCATCTTGGATGGATCCCATTAGGGCATATATTGAGGAGGGAGAATTGCCGGAGGATAAGCTCGCTGTAAAGAAATTGAAGTTTAAAGCTGCTCGGTATGTACTAACTAATGGTGTTTTATATAGACGAGGAATTATGGTAGGTTTGCAGAGATGTGTACATCCCTCCGAGGTGAAAGAATTGATTGAAGAGATCCATGAAGGATCTTGTGGAGCACATGTAGCAGGTCGGACACTTTTACAAAGAGTGATGACGCAGGGGTACTACTGGCCAATGATGAGGGCTGATTGTATAGCCTATGCCAAAAGATGTGATAAATGCCAACATTTTTCCTCCATTCGACGAACTCCACAAGCATTGTTGACACCCATAACTTCCCCTTGGCCCTTTGCCATGTGGGGAATTGATTTAGTTGGACCACTACCAACGACCCGAGGAAGATTCAAGTACCTCGTCGTCGCAGTGGATTATTTTACTAAGTGGGTAGAAGCTGAGCCACTTATTGATATGACATACAAGAAGGTGTACCAGTTCGTTTGGAAGAACATCATCTGCCGATATGGTCTCCCTCATGCTTTCATCACAGACCATGGAACACAGTTTGATAACGAGGAGTTCGCAGCCTATTATCGTCAGTCAAACGTTTTGAAGGTTCATTCAGCACCAGGCCATCCTCAAAGCAATGGATAGACTGAAGTGACAAATAGAACATTACTCAATGGTTTGAAGAAGAGGCTAAGTGAGGCTAAAGCTAATTGGATTAATGAGCTACATTCAGTATTGTGGGCTTACCGAATAAGTCCCCGAGCAGCAACTGGAGAATCACCATATATGCTGGCGTTTGGAAGCGAGGCTATAATACCTGCCGAGTTGGGTCTTCCAACACACAGAGTGCTGAATTTCAATTCCCCAGTCAGCGACTTAATGAGGAGATTAGATTTGGACATGCTCGAGGAGGTTAGAGAAGAGGCAGCCATTAGGAATGCTGCTTATCAACAACAAACAACTCTGTTCTACAACAAGAGGGTGAAGAAGTGCGACTTAAAAGAAATAGATTACGTGCTAAAGAAGGTCATTCAGAAGCACAATAAATTGGAAGCAAACTGGCATGGACCTTACCGAGTTACAGAAGTTGTTCGACCAGGAACTTACCGCATAACAACTCTAGAAGGAGAGGAGTTTAAGAATGCATGGAATGCTGAACACCTACGCAAGTATTATCAGTGATGTAAAATGTAAAGCAATTTCATCAATATGAATAAAATGATGATGTTTCTCTATCTTCTTTCTTTTTATCGAAAGCTTTTTCGGGGAATACTAGTGTACAACACTACGCTGTTCAGCAACACTGATAGTTCAAACCCACGACCAACTCCGGTTGGTAAAAGGGCGAGAACAAACTATACTCCTTTGGTTAGGAGGTGTACACTAGCGTGACCAACTCATGTTGGTAAAAGAGCTAGTGGACATGATAGTTCGAACCCACGACCAACTCCGGTTGGTAAAAGGGCGAGAACAAACTATACTCCTTTGGTTAGGAAGCGTACACTAGCGTGACCAACTCAGGTTGGTAAAAGAGCTAGTGGACATGATAGTTCGAACCCACGACCAACTCCGGTTGGTAAAAGGGCGAGAACAAACTATACTCCTTTGGTTAGGAGGCGTACACTAGCGTGACCAACTCAGGTTGGTAAAAGAGCTAGTGGACATAATAGTTCGAACTCAGACCAACTCCGGTTGGTAAAAGAGCGAGAACACGAGACTCCTAAAAAGGCCAATCTCGGTTGGTTAAGAAACAAGATATGACTTCAATACCAACTTATGTTGGTCAGGAGGTAAGATTATTACTAAAAGTTCTTCGAAGAACAAAATATTCCAAACTGAACCAAGTATAGCTGGTCGGGGATAAAAACCCACTAATTGTAGTTGATCGACGAGGAGAAAATATTATAAATAGTACCAAGTATAGCTGGTCGGGATAAACACCCACTAACTATAGTTGGTCGACAAGAACAATTTAACAACCTTGGTTGGTTGGAAAAAATTTCAACATTTTTTATACTCATTACTTCATTATTAAGTGATCGAGCAACATTACTAATACTTGTAATTTTTTATAACTAAGTTGGTCGATGAATCACATGATATTATTATGCAAGCACAAATATAAAGTGTTTGACAAGCACAAGACAATAGCAACACAGATTTGCAAACAGAAAATGAAAGTCTTTCATTAAAATTCAAAACGAATTACAAATTACATACGTGTACTAACTATTACATTGAGATCCCTACTCTATTGGTTTCTTTCCCTTAGCTTTTGAAACAGGCTCCTCGCCAGCAGGAAGATCTTCCAGGCAAAGAGGAGAATTAATGAAGTTAATATCTCGGAGCATTCTGACGTTCATTACTGAAGGAGTGTCCAGTAGATGCTCGGGACGAGATACTTCGATCTGAGAGTGAAGATTGTAGTTGCCAAGGTATTTTGCAATTAAGCTCCGAGGAATGGCACGAGCTGGGATCCATTCCATGTCCAAGTTATATGATGGCATAGGCAGGTCAAGAACCCCAGGATCATAATAATCCCACAGGTAGTGCCCCTGTTAGAGCTTCAGCACGCCCAAGGCATTCAGCCAACCTTGCTTGTAGCCCTTGTTATTGGCATTCTGGATACAATCATCTAAATGGAATAACGCTTCGTTGTATCCAGCCATTTAGAACTCCCTGGGCTGTTTATTAAATTGAAATGTCAACTTTTCAAGCTTCTCATGAAGGTTTCTGGCAAGAACATCCTTATTATCCAGAGCAGACTTTGTCGATGCAAGTTGATCCTCCAGAGTTTGGATTTTCTTGGACATTTCAGACAAAGCCCGATCTTTTGTATTCAATTGGAGCGCTTGGGTTTCCAATGTTGATTGAGTACGAGCTTCTTCAACAGAACAAAGAAGACCTCTTGATCGACCCCGAGTAGGTGGAGTACTCTGTTCCTCGGTAATATCCTGAGCAACTCTTCCTCGACCACGAGAACTTCTTCCTCATCCCCGAGTAGCAGTAGAAGTACCCGACCTTCTCAAGGTGTCCAACTCTTGCCTTAATTTGGCATTCTCAACCTCTAGAAAGGAAAATCCCTCGTCAGTCACTGGGATTACAGCTGTTGAAGAAGATGCTGCAGACTTATACTGTGCCAGCTCTTTCTGCAAATTGTTATTTTCTTTCTCTAGCAGCTCGGCAATCTGTCTACAGGCTTCAACTTCACCCTTTAGGGTTCTCTCTCTGACATCGTACCCAGCCAGGAGTTTTTCGTAGCCCTTCTCGGCAGAAAGCTGCTGATACCTCTTCTGATACCCCTCATGCAACAGGGCAGTTGATTCCTTATATTGATTTTGAAGGTTTTCTAGGGTACATTGAAGATCCTCGATCATTTCGTAATAGGCCACATTATTGGCCACAACCCGATCAAGTAAACCCTTCAGGTACTGATAAGCCTCAACTGCCTGCTCGGAAGCATCATGACCAAGGATATCAGCAACTTCAGATGCACTTAGGTCTGTGTGACCAACCTTATAATATTCATGGCATTGCTGCATCAACTTTGTATCATTGGCAGATAATAAGTCCATTCTAGCCACAAACTAGTAAAGAAGAGAAGGCAAGAGTTAATAAAAGAAGAAGACAGAACATCAACAACGCAGAGGAACAAAAAAAGGTTATTTTATTACATCATCAAAAGGAGTACAGCGTTCAGAATACATAGTATAAGTAAAATAAAAACAGAAAGAAAATACCGAACAACTTCACACCTTTTCCTTGTCCCCCAAGACTTTCTCGGGAGGCTGGGACGAGGAGCTTGGTTGCTCGGTGGGAATAATGAGTTGATTGGCTGAAGTTGAGACTTGTTCAGGAGGAGCAGGCAAAGACGAGATCTCCTCGGTGGCTGTCTGATTGGGTTGTGGAGCAAGGACTTGATCACCTACTATCATTGAAGAATCCTCGGACGCAGCTTCGTCTTCTTCCTCATCTTCAATTACAGGAGGGGGGCCAGGAAGATGTTGTTGAAATAGTTCAGAGTCTTCGCTAACCTTCAGTTCCTGCAGGGCAGCAACCCAACCATCTCGGAAGTATTTCAAACTCCGATACTACACCTGGGTCATCATTGCTGCTACCCCACTATCCCATCCTTTGTCCCAACTAGTTCGAAATGATTTTTTCGCAGCCACCTTTCTCTTCATTTTCTTCGAGGAGAGCTTCTCGGATAGAAGATCCTCGGTGGTTTTCAACTTGGCCTCCACCTCCTCCTTCTGGCGATTTACTCCTCGCAGAAGGGTCAGCTCTTCCTCGGCCGATTTCAACTTATTATCAAGATCCCCAAAGCTTGTGAGCTTCTCAGCATATTTTTTATTCTCCCTTTCCAAGTCTCTCACCTTATTTCCCAACTGTACATTCTCTGCTTCATACGCAGCCAACTTCTTCTCCCATTCACCCCTATCCTCGTCGTATTTTTGACGGGATTCCTTCAAAGATTGGGACAAGCCCTGTAAAACATCCTCTACTCCAGACGAGGAGCTGTAAGCCTTGATTGCTTCATCTTTCTTCACTATGGTGTTAAAGCAACTCACCAGCTGAAAAATAAAATAATGATAAGTCAGTGCCGAGATACATATATTGACTAAAAGAAAGAAAAATTCAGGATAAGAGAGACTTACTGAAGTAATGTGATGAGTAGCTAGGGATGTCAGCATATCCCTAGACATGTTTTCCTCAATTCCTTGGACTTCAGGAATGGTCCAAGTCTTTACCGAGCTCATTGCAGAACTCGGGGAAATAATGGTTGGAACACCAGCTCCACTAGCTTGGAGCTGGGGAATGGCTTCAGAAAAATTGACCGAGAAGGATTTCTTCAGTCTCCTCGGTGTCTTCTCAACAATCTCAACCAAAGAATAACTTTTGGTTGGAGAGATGGTGATTACTTCCACAGGTGTATCCTTCGACACAGGAGCCACTGGGGGCTTCTCGGCAGCCTTCTGAGGAGCAACAAAAGGAGCAGCATCCACTTTCTTTGTCCCCTTTGGGACATCAGCCTTGCTTCTTTTTCCATCTCCAGCAGAGGAAGCCTCCTCGAAGATAGCAGGAACTCTTCTTTTGCCCATCTTCTGACTCAGAGGAATGTGAGAGTCTGGTGAAGAATCCTCAGAAGCTGGCAATGGTTCACTAATGCTGACCACAGGACGAGCAGTAAAGGACGATGTATAGCTCCTGTATTGCAACAAGTATGAAGCAGACCTGACGTGCTCGTCTGCAACTTTCTGATGCAAACTCCAGATATGTTTCAAATGCTTTATGTTAACTTCTGATTCTTTGGGAGTTTTTCTCTTGCTGTCAACTGCAAACAAAAACATATTGAAATGTCAATCATGCATTTATTCAAACATAATGAAATCATAGTTTCAGAAATAAAATAAAATGAAAATAACCTATCCCATTGCCATATGGAGGGCATTTGGGACCCTCATATACTGCATCTCCAACCAAAGGGGCATGTTGCCAATTTTTTATAACTACCCCATGTTCAAAATAATCCCTATTTACATCAGGGAGATTGACTACTAAAGCCCTATTCAAAAATCTAGTTTTTAGATAATAAACATTATCTAAAATAGCCCATCTATAACAGTACATAATCTCAGGAATTCCTATACGAGTTCCATGAGTTTGATTTAACCTATGCACCCCATTAACTATTCTCCATGTGTTGGGGGCTATTTTTGCAGGAACGACATCGAAATATTGACAGAAATCTAAGCACAGAGGGTTTGGTGGAAAAGAAAATCCACATCCAACAATAAAGAGACTGGGGAACCGGTGTCCCTCAGCCAAACGAAAATAATCTAAAGGCTCAGAAAGATTTTCCAAGGTTACCCAAGATGGAATGGAAAAGTCAGAACGGAATTTCTCAAGAGATTCAATAATATAAACCATGGTGAATAAAAGAAATGAAGAAGAAGGAAGAAGATCTTACAAGAAAAAGGGAGATCTGTTGACAACGAACGAAAACAAGGATGAACGCACAAGAGAAAGAAAGGCTATGGAAAACTCGAAAGCAAAAAATTGGAAAAGATAGAAGACGGTATGATTTCCTAAGAAGTTTAAATACTTTGCCTTGTGAAACGGCGAAAGAAATGATTACAAAAAGGAAACTATTACGCTACCGGCGGCTAAAGGGACAAAAAGCGCACAAAGATCGAAGCGCTTATAAAAATACAAAAAGGCGGATTCTGCGAATTTGGAAGGAAATTCAAATATGAAGAAAATGCTCCTAAAACCCAGGAAAGTCATTTAATGTTGCCATATACCGAGAAAGAATGTTCCATACTCCTCAAAGTTCGAAATATAAAACATTGGGGGCTTCTGTTAATACCAAAATTAGTATGCTGATATGGACGAATAATAAGAAGACACGTGTCAATCTACGTGGCACAATAGCAATGATGAAGTTTAGTCCCCTGACCTAGTCATACTCACTCCGAGCAACAGGTGTACTCCGAGGAACTCCAGCTCTCCGAGGAACTCCAACACTCCGAGGAACTCTTGAACGACGAGCAACTAAGGCGGTCCGAGCTGCATCTCGACCACAGCAGCGGCACCTCGGCCACAGCATTTATTGCCAGATAATCAACAGTTCAACTATTCATTGAATGCTTATCATCTTGACGCACACGCTTGAATAGCATTAAATGAATTACCCTTTCATGTACAACCTAAAGGCTATAAATACCTTGTATCACCCTCATTCAAGGGGATCGGAATTTCTTGATAGTACTTGTAATCGAGAATTTCAAAACACTCAGCAATAACATAACAGTGGACGTAGGCCATTCATATAAGGCTGAACCACTTTAAAATCTTTGTCTCATTTTATTTATCTGTGATTGAATTATTAGAGTAATCTAATTTTTTACATCAACAGGACCTCTCTGTAATACCCCGTATTTTTATGCTTTATAAATTTGGGGATTTATTAAATTTGATGTGAATTATTAATTTAATATAAATCCGAAAATTGATTATTCTTAATTACTAACGTGACGAGAGTTAGTAATTATTGGAAACTTGTTGAATATTACTAATGAGCAAAGTAATATATAAAATTGGTTCTATTAAATGTCACGAGTGAATAAAATGACAATTTTAGAAATTTAAGTCGGGACACGCCCGTGTCGTGTTGGGACTAAATTTTGATTAATAAAAGTGAATAAATTATAAGTCACCCGTATGGTCAATTAGAGTGGGCCAAAGGGTCCGGAAGGGTCGAAATAGTCAAAATAATGTACCCGGGGGTTTAGTTCGGGTCTCGGGACGTTTTTAGGCTTAATTAATACCCCGGGAGGACGTTTTAGGCATTTTGTATTTTTGGCCTTGGAAACCTACGAATTTTATAGGTTATATCAGATGCTTAGGGTTGTCTTCTAGGGTTAACATAACCAAAAATAAAAATACGGCCATTGGAGAAGGAAGGGAAGAGCTTACCAAGGAGTTCTAGGCCAAGAACCCCTCCGTTTGCACCGCCGTCACCGCCAAAAGTTAGATCACGCAACGAGGATCACCACCACACTGATTTCATCCACAAATCTGAACCGAAAATTTCTAGGCAAGTATTTATCTTGCTTAATTTAGTTAATGCCTCATTCATATTAGTTTAGGGTTGATTAGGATGAGTTAATATGAAAGAAAACCCATGATTGAAGTTAGAAATCTCATGTTGTAGAGATATAAACATCCTTCTGGAAATTCCCTTCACATGTAGAGGTTGAATCACGAATTTACATTGGATTAGATGTAGAAATTCTGGAAAAAGAATGAGAAGAATTAAGATAAAAAAGTTTTTAGGGTTCATGAGAATTATATGAATTTTTCCCCTTTTAATTCATGATACTTGATGAAAATTCGCATGCCTTACGTAGAATATTGTTCATTTGGGTTTATAATGATGGCGGTATAAATTTCTGGGAGTTTGAGAGTTAAAAACTTGGATTTGGATGATTTTGGATGATAATTCTCGTAACTGGTATTCTGCAGTTTTCGCCATACCTGCTTGATCGATCGATCGAGCCAAGAGCTTCGATCGATCGACCCCTTTTATCGATCGATCGACTGACCCCTTTTATCGATCGATCGACCCCTCCTGGGAAAAACTAGATTTTTCCTTACGTTGACCTATTCCGATTAAATGCGTAATAACTCTTGACTAGTGTTATTAGAACATAATGAAACATAAAAAGGGCTAGTAGGGTGAAGGTAAACCCTGTTTAGTGAAGCTTTAATGAAATGGGAAGATGAAGGGTAAACGGGAAGGGTTCATACCTAAGAAATTTAATGTGTGTGGACTTAATAATCGAAATGTCTAGGAGTTGGATTAGAAGGTAAGAGAGGGCCTACTGAATTTGTACTTAGCTAAGGAAAATGCTTCGAGAGATGAGAGGTGAGTTGGAATAAATTAAATCTCGAAAATAAAAAAAATAAATAAGTTCGTTATAAGAAGTAATTGAATAAAAATGTACTAAGAATGGAATAATATAATGTTGGGCCGTGGGCGTACCTAAATTATGAATGTGAATAGTTATATATCTATATGACTGTATGATTGATCATATATATTTTATATGTGTGTAAAAATTATGCCCGCGCTACTTGCTATCCCTGAGGTTACCGCGCTGGGACAGTCTTATCTCGATGGGACCTTTATGGGGGATATTGACTCGTACCCTAGAAGATAGGAATCCTAAGTACATGCTATCGGATCGATAGTCAGACGATCCTAAGAGACGTGAGGGTATGTGCTATCCTCTTAGGACTTGGAAACTATGCTTCGCCTCATTTTATACGTGTCTTGTGTTAATACAGTTCGAGAGTGATTTCGAACTTGTATTTCCCTTAGTACGAGTGATATGGGGACTGGATAGTAGAGTATGCCCACACCATAGATTTATGTGGGGTGCTGTTAGAATATATATTATATGAGTATTATATATATATTAAAAATCTGGAAATTGGAAACTACCTACTGTGATTATGGTATGTAAGAAAAGAATAATTATTTCAACTTGGAAATAAGCATTTGAAAAGTGTGTTATATTTCTGAGGAACTTTATTATCATATCAGGCTTATGTAAGAATTGTACTGTTAAATAAGATTATCCTCCTTAACATTGAAAATCGTCATCTTGAAATCTTACTAGTAACTTAAGATAAAAGAAGTTAAACTGTTGGGGAGATTAGTGCGATAGTTGTGCACACTAGAAGAGAGGTGAGACGTTCTCAAGAGAGTGTCGTTACTAATATGTTGTTGCATTAGCCAGTAAAAATTTTAAATACTTGCTAAACTAAAATTTTAAACTTTTTTACCATCGGGCTCTGACCCGTTTACTGTTATCTCTCCTCTCTTGTATATATATATATATATGTATATATTACTGGTGCCCAGCCACAGGGGCGTCTTGCATTGGATCATTTGGAAGGAACGCGCTGCAGCTTAGGTGGGAGTTGCAGGCCTCTTGCTTAGACGACCTCATTTGTTGATTCCATTCCTAGTTCTACCTTATCATGTTGGGCATGTGTCGCCCTTTTCATTATTCAGTTGGTTTTGTGATGGATTGTATTTCATTTACTTTCAGTAGTTTTACTTTGGGACTTATTACTGTCCGAATGTTTTTCTTTGGTGGTTTGAAGTTGGGATTTACTATCGATAGTTAAATTCTCGAATGATTATTTTTATCCTTGTTATTATTGTGTGACTCTTAAACTGTTAATTATCAAATGTTTTATATGTTGTTTTTTTTAAAATAAATTTTGGAAAGGAATGTAAAAAAGAAATGGTTTTGACACTTAGCTTAATTATTTAGGGTGTTTAATTGGAAAAATTATATTTACGACAGTGATGCTAAGAATGAACCAACCGTTCACCTTGATTATAATTTAATAAAGATCACCCGGTGTTTAATTAGGCAGTGTGTCACACTCTCTTACTAACTGACCTTCCCAGCTGGGTTATCGTTGATGTACCCTATATAAGGCCTTGTGACGAACAAGTTCGATTGACCCTCAACTAACGAGGAATAACACGGTAGAAGAATACGGTATTAGAGTGTACTTGGCCATTAAAATGATGTGATTAAAATAAAAAGATATTGCAATTGATTTGTCGTATCTGTGGTATTCATTTCTATATACAGTCATCTCAAATTTTATACAGCAAATTCCTATCCATATATGTATATGTCTACTCTTTGGATTTGAATAGGTATCAATTTTTTAAGCAAAACCTTGGAATGTCTGGAGATTGAACCTCACTCGGCTTTTAGCTGATGTTGTTTAACTAACCATTTTTCAGGAAATAAGTAGGCTTGGAGGGAACTTGAAAGGACTATATGGAAGATTCAACTTTTAAAGCTCTTTTTGTTATTTTTAGTAAAAAATCTGTTATATCATATAGAGCATGTTTGGCTCTCTTGTAATAAGTTTTAAATTTCATTTTAAGTTGTAACTCGTTGTTACTTGTAATATAAATGAAGTTTCCTTTTAGAAAGCTCTGATGACGTAATTCCTTAAATTTCAGTATTTTATGATTCATAACCATGTAATTGTATTTTCGTTGCATTTAATTAAGGAAACAATATAAGTTAGAATATTTGTTGCCTTGGTGGCATGTCAAGAAACTCATTCCCCACTACTATTTTGGGACGAGGTTGTGACAGAGGTGGTATCAAAGCATAGGTTATGAACCTGTAGACTACTGAACATAAGTTTCGAACGTTATCGATTTTAAGTTTCCATGCATAGGATATAGGATTAAATATCCGATTTATGTGATAACTCACCATATGTCTTACAGTCTATATATCATTATTTATATATATAATTGTTCTTCTAATCTGCAATCTTGAGATAGTATAATACGTCTTATGTTTGGTCATGACTGTAAAAAATAACCAAGACGAGATCAACTGCGGGAACTAGTAGTTCAAATATGGAAGGACTGGAAGGTTCATACAAGGCAATTAAAAGTCTAGCAATAATTGTGGAGCATCAGGTGAATAATGGAGCACCAAGGAATCTTGAACTAAGTAGTTGTACTATTGTTGAACCCGCCATCTTTTAAAGGTACTCCTAACCCCACTGAAGCAGAAAATTGGGTGATGAAAATGCAAAAGATGTTCGATGTTCTTAAGTGTACAGATAAACAACGAGTTTCATTTAGAACATTCATGTTAGAAGGTGAAGCCGAACATTGGTGGAGAATGACTAAGAGAATAAACGGGGAAAGGAATAATCCCATAAGTTGGAATGACTTATTAGTGATCTTTTACGAGAAATACTTTCCCGAAATCGGGTAAGACCAAAAAGTAGCTGATTTCATGAGTCTGGTTTAAGGAAATATGACGGTTACTCAATATGAGGCAAAGTTTATCGAGTTATCCCGTTTTGCACCTCATGTTGTGATAACCGATGTTTTAAAATCTAAGAAGTATGAACATGGGTTAAGGTTCAATATTCATAGTCAAATTTCCATTTTAAACTTTCCATCATATAATGACGTGGTGGCTAGGGTAATAATAGATGAAAAGGATAGCGAAGAATATAACCAGGTTAGAGAGGTGAAGAGGAAGTTTGGAGAACAAACATGAAGGAACCCCAATAACAAATCCTTTAGGACTACACCTAATGTAGGACAACATTTAGTAAACAAACCCTTTAGTGTTGATAGATGCCAACGATATGGTAATATTCATAGAGGGCAACCATGTTACTTAGAGATGGGAAGTTGCTTTGGGTATGGCCAAAATGGACATAAAATGAAATATTGGCCTAACAAAGGGAAGGCGCCAACAAAGATCTTTAATGACGACAAGGATCATGGAAGACAAGGTAGAGTTTTTAATCTTTCCGATGCAAAATCTTATAATGCAGTAGTGTCAGGTACACTTTCTATATGTGCAGAACCTTTTCAAGTTTTAATTGATTCTAGTTCTACCCATTCATTTGTATCTGTACGTTTTGTTACTCCCTTTCCTAATATTCCCGAACCCTTGAATCATAGCATACACGTTTCTACTCCTTCGGGCGAGTTATTGACGGGAACATTGGTATATAAGTCTTGCCCTATAGAGGTTAGTAGTCATAAACTATTCGTCGATTTGATAATTTTAGACATAAGAGATTTTGAAGTCATTTTGGTCATGGATTGGTTAGCATCGTACCATGTTAAGGTAGATTGTTTTGAGAAGAGAGTTACTTTCCAAATTCCTAACCATCCTGAATTTAGTTTTGAAGGAACTGACATCCTATCTCCCATACATATTATCTCTGCAATGTAAGCTTGTAGTTTTCTTAAGAAGGGATGTCAAGGATTCTTTGCAAGTGTTATTGATTTTCAAACAAAAGAGACTAGTTTAGAAGATATTCCTATAGCTAAACATTTTCCAGATATTTTTCTAGATGATTTACCCAGTCTACCTCCTAGTAGAGAAATAGAGTTTACAATTGACCTTATTCCTGGAACTATACCAATCTCAATAGCACCTTATCACATGGCACCTTTAGAATTAAGGGAATTAAAAGTTCAATTACAAGATCTGTTAGATAAGGGTTTTATTAGACCAAGTGTATCCCCTTGGGGTGCTCCAGTGTTATTTGTTAAAAAGAAGAATGGGACGATGATGTTATGTATAGATTATCGTGAACTAAATAAGGTGAACATTAAGAATAAATACCCCTTACCTCGTATAGATGATTTGTTTGACCAACTGCAAGGTGCGCAAGTATTTTCTAAGGTTGATCTTAGGTCAGGCTATTACCAATTGAAGATTAAGGAGGATGCTATTTCAAAATCAGCTTTTCGTACTAGATATGGTCACTATGAATTTTCTGTGATGCCATTTTGACTGACTAATGCACCAGCCTCTTTTATGGATATAATGAATAGAGTGTTTAGGAAATATTTGGATCAGTGTGTGGTTGTTTTCATTGATGACATCCTTCTTTATTCCAAAAGTATTGAAGAACATGAAAAACATTTAGAGATAGTGTTGAAATCCTTAGGAAGGAGAAACTATACGCGAAATTAAAGAAATGTGAGTTTTGGTTGCCTAGTGTCTCCTTTATAGGACATGTCATTTCCCGAGAGGGAGTGTCGGTTGACCCTCGAAAGATCAAGGCTATACTAGATTGTCCTAGACCAACTATTGTGACGGAGATTCGTAGTTTCCTTTGATTTTTCAGTTATTATAGAAGATTTGTTGAAGAATTTTCCATTATTGCCAAACCTCTATCTAGGTTAACACAAAATAAGGTGAAATATGAATGGTCTGAGTAAGTTGAGAATAGTTTTCAAGAACTTAGGAATCGATTGGTAACTGCCCCAATTTTGACTATTCCTTTTTGGATAGGGGGATTTGTGATTTATAGTGATGCTTCTGAAAATGGTTTGGGATGTGTGCTAATGCAAAATGAAAACAGCTGATGCCTCGATACAGTTAAAAATACATGAGCAGAATTATCCAACCCATGACCTTGAATTAGCAGGTGTAATTTTCGCTCTTAAAATTTGGAGACATTATTTGTATGGTGAGACTTGTGAGATTTATACCGATCATAAGAGTTTGAAATATATTTTCACCCAAAAATAATTGAATATGAGACAAAGGAGGTGGTTAGAATTAATGAAGGATTATGATTTAAATATTCATTATCACCCAAGAAAAGCTAATGTAGTAGCCGATGCTTTAAGCAGGCAGTCTACAAAAAATTTAGCATGCCTCATTACAAATCAGGAACCTTTGTTAAGGGATTTAAGAAGTATGGAAATAGATGTACGTATTTATAGTAAAGGAGAAATAATCGCAAACTTAGAAGTATAACCCATATTGATGGAAAAGAGCAAAGTTGCACAAGTACCCACAACTGAAGAAGATTAGAGAAGAAGTCATTGAGGGTAAAAGAATTGAATTTACGATACAAAATGATATATTGAGGTTTGGAAATATAGTGTTTGTGCCATGTGATGCCCAACTAAAGAGGAAAATTTTGGATGAAAGTCATTGCTCAAGATTCACATTTAATCCCGGATGTACAAAAATGTATAGGGATCTTCGAGAAATCTTTTGGTGGAATAACATAAAGAGGGAGATATCGGAATTTATATCCCAGTGTTTGGTTTGTCAACAAGTAAAGACTGAACATAAAAAACCATCAGGATTACTACAACCCCTACCTATCCCTGAGTGGAAATGGGAACATATTACTATGAATTTTGTGACAGATTTACCAAGGAGTTCAAATGGTAATGATTCGATTTGGGTAATTATTGATAGGTTAACTAAATCTCCTCATTTTCTTGCCATTAAGATTATCCATTATTTAGAAAAGTTAGCTAAGTTGTACGTGCGAGAAATTTATAGTCTTCATGGAACCCTAGTTTCATTTGTTTCTGATCGTGACCCTAGATTCGTGTCTCGCTTTTAGAAACGCCTACAAGCAGCCATGGGAACAAAATTGAATTTCAACACCGCTTTTCACCCTCAAACGGATGGACAATATGAGAGAACCATTCAAACCTTAGAGGATATGCTTAGGGCATGTGTACTTGTTTTGAAAGGGAATTGGGATGATCATTTACCGTAAGTGGAATTTGCGTATAATAATAGTTATCAAGAAAGTATTGAAATGGCTCCGTATGAGGCACTCTAGGGTAGAAGGTGTCGTTCCCCTACATGTTGGGTAGAAGTTGGAGAAAGAAAAATATTGGGACTAGAATTGATCCAGATCACAACAGAGAAAGTGAAATTGATACAAGACCGACTTCGAATCGCTCAAAGCCATCAAAAGAGTTATGTTGACAATCGCTGACGAGAGTTGGAATTCCAAAGAGGAGATTATGTGTTCTTACGAGTATCACTAGCAAAGGGAGTAATCCGATTTGGAAAGAAAGGGAAATTGAGTCCAATATACATAGGACCTTTTGAAATCCTTGAAAGGATAGGAGCTGTTGCATATAGAATAGATTTACTACCTGAACTCTCTAGTGTGCATAATGTGTTCGACGTGTTAATGATGAAGAAATATGTCCCAGATCCAACACATATCCTAAGTCACGAACCTCTTCAAGTTAGAGAATATTTGTCATACATTGAGCATCCAATAGAAATTTTGGACAATAAAGATCAAATATTACGAACTAAGGTAATTCCATTGGTCAAAGTTTTATGGCATAATCATTCCATTGAAGAAGCAACATGGGAGCGGGAATATGAAATAAAGGATAAATATCCATACTTGTTTGGAAAATAATGTGAGTAAAGTTTGTGGACCAAACTTTTTATAACGAGGGTAGGATGTAATGACCCCACTTTTATATGTTCATATATAGTTTTAAATGTTGTATTATTTCATATGTGATATAGATAATATTAATTTATTATTTTTAGTCTAATCTTTCCTTCATAAATCATGAAATATCAAATTAGTTACAAACATAAAATTTTAAAGTTTTCGATAGGAATGTTCAGATTATAGACTAGTTTTGACCATTATAATATAAAAATTGACTTGAGGTAATAACTAAAAAGTTGTAGATATATGAATTAGGTTTGTAACACAATAAACGGCGTGTTAAACAGAGGTTCTATCAAGAAGTTATACTGAAATTACAAAATAAGGGCAAATATGTCCATCCTTTAAGTCGTATTTTGTCTTATTACCACACCATGTGTTATATTTTGATTGGTTGGAAGGGGAGGCTAGTTAGGCCGACTTAAACACCATAAAATGACATTTTTCTTCATCAAAATGGATTAAATCAAAGTCTAATAGCATATCCTAAGTTAAAAGATAAGTTTTGGGGTAGAAAATATAATTTTATGAAACTTTAGGGACTTAATTTTAAATAAAGAAAGTTTTGAGGAATAAAATGAAAATATATAAAGTACTATTTTGTAAATAAAATATTTTTAAGGACCTCTAAGAAATATTGAAAATGCACGGTGTAAAATTACTAAAATACCCTTAATAACTTTCCACCTCGTGCTTTCTTTTGGACACCTCCACCGCACACGTGTCGCCTTTATAGGAAAGGATAAAACACATGTCAATCCTTTAGAAAAATTTAAAACACGTGTCGCCGTTTGATGAACCAAGACTGCAAGGCTGCTCCGCTACGCGACACGTGAATGCCAACTCACCAAAATGAAAGCCTTATCACCCAGACATGTGTCAGCACCTAAATACCTTTAAAAAATTTATAAATAAAGCCTTTGGATCAACCATTACATGAAATTATACCAAAAGCTTACAAAGAAATAGTGAGAGAAAGTTCGGGGAAAGTTTAAGAAGAAGTTTCATCTGAAGATTAACGAGCGATCCAAGACTCTGTATCTATAGCTTCCGACTTCTGTTCTAGGTGAGTACTCTGACATTCCTTGTACATTTTAATTATATGATATTATGCAAACTATATATATTTTGTGAACCGATTTTATTCTCAAAATTCATCTTATATTGATGATTGATTCCTTGTGATATGTTTATATTTGTCCATATAGACATACCGATTAAAAAGAGTTTTGAAAATGATATTGAATATTGGAAATAAGATTCAGCCTAAGGGACCTCTCTTACTGACAGAACTTCCCAGCTGGGTTATCGCTAGTGTGCCCTAAATAAGGGATTGTGACGAACAAGTTCGATTGACCCTCAACTACCGGGGAATAATACGGTATTAGAGTGTACTTGGCCATTAAAATGATGTGATTGAAAGAAAAAGATATTGCAATTGATTAGTCGTATCTGTTCTATTCTGTGCTATTCATTTCTATATACTGTCATGTCAAATTTTATACAGCAAATTCCTATCCAAATATGTATATGTCTACTCTTTGGATTTGAATAGGTATCAATTTTCTAAACAAAACCTTGGAATGTCTGGAGATTGAACCTCATTCGGCTTTTAGCTGATGTTGTTTAACTAACCATTTTTCAGGAAATAAGTAGGCTTGGAGGGAACGTAAAAGGACTATATGGAAGATTCAACTTTTAGATATCTTTTTGTTATTTTAAGTAAAAAGTTTGTTATATCATATAGAGCATGTTTGGCTCTCTTGTAATAAGTTTTAAATTTCATTTTAAGTTGTAACTCGTTGTTACTTTTAATATAAATGAAGTTTCCTTTTAGAAAGCTATGATGACGTAATTCCTTAAATTTCAGTATTTTACGATAAAACAGTAAAACTGAGCATTTTGAAAGAACGTGACTACGTACTAAAAAAGGTTATTCAGATGATGAACAAGCTACAACCAACTAGCACAGTCTATACAAAGTATCTATTGTTGTACAACTAGGAACCTATAAGATTGAACTCGAGATGGTGAACTGTTAAAAAATCCTTGGAACTCTGAAGACCTTAGGAGGGACTACCAGTAGCAGAAATTATCTATGCGAAGATTGAAGGGCAATCATGTGTAAACATTCTTTTTCACTCCTTTGTAATTCAGAACAATGATTAAATGAGAACCAAAATTTCATCCTCAATGTATGTGTTCATTTCAAACTTTTATTCATCATTCGAAGACCATTTCGTCGGTGTGAGAGGTGTGAAAGGGGCCTATGCCAATGACACCTTAGAGCCAAATGCATCAAGGGTCACAACCATAAAACTTTCTTCATGAATAAAGACGATAGGTTATAATAAAAAAGTCCAACTTCATATACAATCTCATCATATGACAGATAGAGAACAAGAAGTTTTTCCATGTTTAGGAAATCCAGTGCAGTCTGATGGACAATAAGATCTGACCCAGTTGGCGATAAGCCGACCACATGATCATAAGACTAAACTATTTACAGGTCTATCCTAAGCATTAAAGCAGTTAGAAGTTGACATGGTAAATAAGCAATATGCTATAATAAGCCCATAAGACTAGAACTAACTGAGTTGAAGACGTACGACCACATTTACTTACACAAAACATATTGAATATATTATGATCTAGTTAAGTACATGTAAATATCTTCAAAGTCAATATGATAAGCATTAATATGTTGATAAAATAGTAGATATGGTAAAAGGATGATCTTACAAACAATAGGGGAGTACAAATGTGCCCATCATAAATCACAAAATGTTTATAAAAATATAGAAGATCAAAGATAAAGTTTCATAAAATATAATAAGAGAAGTAAATTTATGCTTTAGGATCATTCTCAATCTTAGTCTTGGTCATCTGAATATCCACGACAACGATAGGATAGCATTAGAAGCACTGGATGGTTTAGTAGCAACCTCAACCTTTTCATCAGCATCGCCAGTGACAGAAAGAGTTGCCTCCAGAATAATGATCTAATAAACTCCAAATAAGTCCCCAACAATAGGCTCATCAACGGCCATCAATCGAGCATGCTCCAAGGTAGTGAATTTGTCATCATTGCCTTCCCAATTTCTCACAATGCCGACTATGTTAGGGTAATTAGTCATCACCCTTTTCTTGAACTCCTCGTAATCATTGAGAAAGAAACCCACACAGTTGACATTTTAATCGAAGGAATACCTCTACTTGGCTATGCCTACCTCCTTATCACTAGCCAGGGATTCATTGTATTGAACGAGCTACTGACTTAAACACATTACAATCTGGTTGTCCGTATACAGTTTGTAATTGGAGGCAGTCAGATCATCATTTGTCTTTTTTATGCCTTCCACCAAACTCTTGAGATTGACATCATCGATGGCAGCCTTGTCCTTCATCTTTTGATTCTCCTCTTTCGCCTTAGTAAAGGTGCCATTTTCTCAACCAACTGATCATCCCACTCTTGAAGTTCATCACAAGATTTATTGATGTTATCTATGGACTTCTTTTGCTCATCCTTATAAGCGTAATTGCTGGTCACCATTTTGTCTCTTAGAATAGTGGAAGTCATAGCAGTCTGAGCAAAAGAGAGGAGAAGAATTAACAAGCAAAAAAATTGATGAAAAATAAAAAAACATAACAGTATTAAAACTCATGATAGACAAACGATGCCGAATTAGATTCCACATGGAGTTAGGGTCGTAACCTCTCAAGAACTCAAAGAATTTACTATGGCCGTGGTATCCGAGAACATCTGTAGTGTTGTTTGCATGATGGAAGATAGAGTTTGGGTTGAATCTCAGCTCTTTATAGGAAATACGATGGCCAGGATTGAACTTAAAATCCTAAACCTCACCTTAGTGAGGGGCAAATGCTTGGCCACGTATGAGGAAATGAAGGGGCCTGAGCTCAATCACTTATGGGACCTTAGGAGAATTTTGGGTGGTGGGAGCCTTAAGGGGACTCATGACCCCTATAACGATTGCACATGTAGATATAGGGACCTTGCCCTTAGACCTGGACCGAACGATAGCCTATTTATCTACTTTCCCTCGAGCATAAATCTCAACATATTTTTTTAATCTTTGATGTAAGTCCTTTTTTGGGCCTCAATCCTCTTTTACTCAGCATTCAACCTTTTTAATGTGCAATTTCCATAGAGTTATGGTTGATATTCCTGGGTTCCATCCCGATAAAGGATTTAGAAACAAAATATGAGGAAGAGGAAGTGGAATCCATGCAAGACTTATACTTAATCAGGCTAATCAGGACTCAACTTATAACTGAAAGACAAAGTAAGTAAAGGAAAAATGGATTACCTTCTTCAACTCCTACCCTATTAGCCTGGATGGCCTCGAAGTTCTGCCTGGTTTTGATAAGAACTTCATCTATCAATAGAGCTCTAACCTCTGTAAGAACAAGACAACCTGGGTTGGGGGGGATTGTGGTACCCTTCTTTAATGAACTTGGAAATACTGAAGAGATCTTAAAACTTTGAGGGCATAGTCACACAATAGGACTCCACCAAATCCACAACTGTAGTAGGAAGTCTGGGAGCTTTCTTTACTAAAAATTTAAATGACATGTCTATAAGATATATGCAAAAGGGGAAATAAAAATTAAAAGAAAGTAGGTATTTACCAACTCTACTCGATTGAAACCATTCACGAGGAATTTTACAAGATTTTCCCTTCTCATGGCCTCTAAACTTCCAATCCCCTCTCATTAAAACAAATTGGTTATTCTAGGCATAGTTGCTAGTCTGAACCACCTAGAACATCGTCAAATAGGATTTCATGGGTGCAAAGTAGTAATACCCAAGGGATTTGGCATTGTACTTCAAGCTATATACATTTCAAAATATGCCTCCTACGTGGTCAAAACTAGTGTTTTCCTTCCAAAACAACATTGGGCCTAGAATGGTCCTATAAGCATTGGGGGAAGGTGGGTAAGTGTCACCCCATATCCCTTTGGGATGGATCTAGTGACGGGGTGCAAAGGTAAGCAAAGATCAACTTGGAGTCCCCATAGTGGGAGATAAATCTTATTATAACTACAATGGTTGTAAACTCTCTCGTCATAGTTCGACATCCTAGTTGCAATACTGATAGGAATGTGATATTTCTCTCTCAGAGCATTTATCTCATCCTCAAGCACATCACACCCATATCATATCGCATCGGCAGTAAAGGGATCATAGGAGTAAGTGGACTCCCTCAAAGAGATTGCCTCACTAGACGATACCTCCTCAGGAAAGGGGGAAGTTGCGGGTTCGTTCGAGATGATTGTCCTAGCAAAGCTATCCAAATCAAGTATGTACATATAAAAAATGGTGTTAGCAAAAGGGCCAACACTAGCTTAGGTATAAACTCAATTAAGTAGTTTGGGTCACTAGAATTTCATACCGTTAAATTCCACATATAACGGTGGAGACACTCAATCACTATAAAAACCTACAACAGGGGTATATTTAGGATGTTTGGGCTTATCTTCCAATCGAACGACATGGATGGGTGTTGGGAACCTCCTGGAAGTTATACCAAGGCAAGTTGGATCTAAATCTGCTAAAATGTCAAATAATTGCTGAATGTGAGGAAGGAATCCTAAAAGATAAAAAAGGAGTTTTGTTTGGACTATAAAAGGTTTGGGGCTTCTCAGACGCAGAAAATAGGTTTTTGGGAAAAACCAAACTTTATAAAGCTTGAAAAAACCTAAAAATAGTAGAACCCCAAGCGACCAACTCAATCGCCACCTACAATGGCTAAAACTCCATAATAATATCTAATTCCTCCACCAACAATAACAAATTGAGTGAGGAACTTGAATAAAAGCTCTAGAGGAAAAGCGACTTATAATAGTGGAAGATGGGTGGAGAACGATGGTAAATTCTTGCAACAAGTATAATTTAGTCGAAGAAGCTCATCGGAGATGGATTTCTAGTAGATTCAGGAGATAAAGATGAATGTTGGGAAAGGCATTTGCAGAGGTACGAGTTTTGAAAATGGAGTTTTCTTCTTCTCCCTCTCTCTAAAAACTCAAGCATTTGCATATAAATTAAAAATGTGGAAACGATTCGAATTTTGAGGTTTTATACCATTTTTAGCAGAAAATCACTCTCATTAATGACATGTGATGTCATACCTGGAACAGGAAGACTGGCGCAGTCAGAACTTCATGTGCATGTTGCCCATGGCATGCACAATGATTACTTCAGGCACCAAAACCCAGTGTGTGACACATGGAAAGTCCCTTCATTTGCATAAAAAATGTTACAATTCTTTATACTCGCCCTAATCTGAGAAGAATCCAAAGACGAATCTGAGCAGAATCCCAAGACGACCACAATTACTGAGGTTGGCTACACTCTACTCGGTTGACACTTCACTTGCTCAAAATTTTCTCAGCAAACACCCCCAAAGTGCAAACACTTCAAGGAAATCTACTTCGTTCCTTTAATCATTAGAAAAGTCTTGAGGGGTTTTGTTGTACCATAAATGTGGTTTGGTTAGATAACCAATCCCCTAAAGATAGTTGGTATCATCTATCCCTGGAAGGTGGTCGACTCAGGCCATATTCAGTTCTTCCTGTTAAATTCTCCTTGGCGGCAAAGTCATAGGCATTAACCTTAACTCACCAAACCATTGATGTTATTAGTTGACACCATGAACGGGTCATCATTCCATAAAGGGGGTGACTTCAACAGTATTAAAAAGATAATCATGAAGGGTTTAAAGTATTTTATTCCTCCACTATTGATGAGAAATGTGTGCCGATCCCATTCTCCCACTATACATGTAAAGATGAACCTGCCTAATCTATAAAGGCATGACACTTGTCACCCTACATTTTTTTATCTCCACTACGTACACTCTTTCTCTTCCCACTCACGGTACATATAAATATGATATACAGTTCCTCACATAAGGTATTAAGAGATAAATTCCTACCATTATACTGACCATCTCTAGAGTGACCTAAAGAGTTCGTAAATCTCCATTCATCCATGGGTTTTGCCATCTGATACTAAAACAATCACTACTACACCTGTGGACGTAGGCATCGTCTTGGGCTGAACCACGTAAACTCGATTTATATCTATATTCTTTCATCTTTTCTCTACTTTAGTTTAACCTATAAAAGCATTTTTATGATTATTATCTCTTTATGTGGTTCGAATCTAAGATTAGTTTGTTTAGCTAAGATATAAATCCATACACTGGTTTTAGGCGTTAACAGTTCAACTTTTGAGTCATTAGGCATCTCACATACTTTTCCTTCATCATACCATTTATAAATGAGTTTGAGTGTATCCCAAATCTTTTTAGTGGATGCATAATGGTTCATTATATTATAAACATTCAAACTAGGATCATAATAAAAAATTGCGTATAACTTTGCACTTACAAAAAAATTCTTATATCTTATTAAAAAAATAATTTTCTTCGTTTAAACTCCCTCCACAATTTTTGTGATTGAAAAAGGTCCAATTTTAATAATTTTCCAAATTTTATAGTCTTGACCTTTTATGAAGGCCGTTATACTAATTTTCCAGAACTAGTAGTTGACTCCCTTGAGTGATGAACCAACCTTGTGGCATTTTCCAGGTATTATATTTATACTCAAAGTATATTATTCGAGATAAGTATCTATGAACTAGGCTCGATATATATTGCTAGCTAAAAAAAAACCCATGATGGTTGGGTGGGGAGATGAATTGAGCTTTGTAAAATCAATGAAAATTTTACAAATCCATTCCCAGATTGTTTAAATAGAAATGTGGAGAGTCAATTAGTTCATATTGTATTGTCAATATAGTGTGATTATAGG
Source organism: Sambucus nigra (assembly GCA_949130495.1). Lineage (NCBI taxonomy): Eukaryota > Viridiplantae > Streptophyta > Magnoliopsida > Dipsacales > Adoxaceae > Sambucus > Sambucus nigra. The sequence continues at coordinate 459,682,794 of OX422216.1, read as the reverse complement.
TGAGGTAGTATATATGCTTATATGTAAACATTAATCGTAATTTATTATTAGAGAACTATAACATATATTTTTTTTTTTACGTTTCAACCTCTACTTACATGCAGAATCGAGATGGCACTAGAAAACTTCAATATTACATGCGGGATCGAGATGGTACTAGAAAACTTCACTATTTCCTACTTTTTTACGTTGGAATCGACACCCTGTATGTACTTTACAACACCTTCCATATGCTAATAACAAGGGGAAAAACTTCTTCATTTCCAAAGATATCATGAGTGAATCTAAGGGCACTACCTCCTTGCTTGAGTTTTTGTAACCAAGACACTACCAGTCTAGAGGATACGATAGATTTTACACCGTATAAGAATTAGATAGTGAAAGATTATGATGAAGAACTAAGACAAACTTTAATAAAATGGAATGACTCTCTCTAATAATATATCACTCCTCCTCTAATTGAATAAACTTACTGATTGATAAGTACAAGTGAATATTTATTAAATTTCTCAAACATATGAAGCTCTTCTTTTTGCATTATTTTGAATCCTTAATGAGACTTTTATTGAATTCAGGATTATATGGGTGTTTTTATACTTTTTTATTTGAGAGCTTTTGTGTGTATGAAAAATATGTTTTGAAAGGAATATATATAGTTTGGAGACAAAACATATCCTTTCGAAAAAATGAGGGAAAAGTTTCTTTTTGGGTCTTTTAGAAAACTAGATGTTATTGATCTTTTTCATCCTAACACAGTGAACTCTTTCGAACAAATTCATCTATTTTGAGAATGAGTAAAATACTTATCCCAATTTCAAATATTTAACAAATAGATTGATTTGCAAAGAGATAGTTGAATATTTTGTAATAGAGTTAACTCATTTGATATAAAGTGTTATTTTTTCCATAAGAAATTGTTTTAATAGTTCTGAATTGATTTAAATATGTGTGTGAGTGATTTAATTAATGTTTAATCCATTTTCAAAGGTGTTATACCTCATAATGTTCTTAATTCTACTAAGTCTGTATTAAATCATTGGCAAGTTTATCACTAGAATGTTGACTTAGACTTTGTTGATGAAGCGTTGTCATTCCTTGGATCATTGTTTAATGACATAGATTTATGAATTGCTACGACCTCCTTTGATTGAGTGTAGAAGGTATACATGGTGAAGCGTGCTTTATTTGGCTGGTCCTTCTTGTTTAAGATTAATTTGATTGTTATTGTAGCCTTGTATCTTCTTGATTCTTTTTATTGAACTTGGTGAAGCATTGAATCCTTTCGAGTTAAGACACGTCTATTAAAGTAAATTGATGTGGTGCTTATTTGATCCTGTTGTAGCCTTGGACTTTATTGGTGACGCTTTAATGTTGTCCTTCAAAGGAATATCTTTATGTAATTCCTTGTATTTTTTTGGTATTTATCTATTATTAATTATGGGAATAAAATTAATAAATGGGAGTAATCATTACTTATTTGTGAGATGGTAATAATAAATTCATAATATAAATGACATTTAAATTTGCATGTTACATGTTTTTATTGAACGACATGTTATACATTAATTAATCTGAGGAATTAATTATTTGAGAATTAATTATGTGCGATTACTCGTAAAATAAAAAAGTTGTGTATTTAATTTTATATTATGAGTTATTAACATTTGTCCTGGACTCTATGGTGATACGGAGGCCCGGAGATGAATGTTTAGTGCTTTGGATTAGGCCCCAGGGTTAGGTATAAATTTGGGCCAAGTTTTAGATCAGTTTGAGTAGTGTTTTGGGCTCATATGGAGGCCCAAAATTAGGCTTTTCATGGACTCGTTGGATTAAGTGTATATAAGTACGTTACCTCTCATTAATTAATTACATTACACCTAAAACACAAACCCTTCCAGCAGGAGAATTTTGGGAGAGATGTTGGAGGTCTTTTGGGAGAAGCTAAGAATTCACAAGAGAGGATTCTTTCACCTTAATAGCGAGACAAGAAATATCTATCTTTATCTTTATCATGGTTTAATCATAAGTTGTTTGTGATTGGACTGCTTCTTTTATTTTGGATTATAAACATGTTCAGGATGAAAATCGGCCACTTAATCATGTTTATTATTGAGTTAATACGGATTAGAATTATAAATTGTTCTTGGTATTAAATTTGATTTCATTCAAAGTTAATGATGAATCCCATGTGTTTGTGTAGTTTTCACTTGGTTTGGTTAATATGTTTAATTGTGATTGGGAGCGTGATAGGTAAGGTTGTGGTCTTGCTAACCAACATATCTTATCCTCGTGATAATATCAAATGATTGTATATCGTTCGATGCTTCTATTAAGAAGACTTATTCTTCCCGTTGGGAAGACTTTGTTGTGAATTCTAAATTTAGATAACTAACTGGAACGCAAAAAGAAACTGTAAATTGCATAAAATAAAGGAAAAACAAAGCATTGGAAGTAAAGAAAAGTAGGTGGGATAAAGTAAATGATTACACTACAAAATGTAAAGAAATAAAGTAAAAGAAATCAAATGTAAAGGAAATAGACTTTTAATAAATTTATAATCTACCTTACAATCTACTTCGAATGAAGGAAAAGCAAATAAATGAAAAGAAAGGAAAAAAACTATAAATCGAGTAAATTTAGCTTTTTATTAAGGGGGTTCTCTTTTCCTCTATCTTCTCGTTTGTTATTTATAAAGTTTATTTCCATTCAATGTAACTGCTTTCATAACTGCTGGGTGGCTGCACATCCAACTGTTTTTTCCCTCTTAGGTGCATTAGTTCTCCCATAAATGCTTCTTAGTTCTTAATCCCACGTCCAAAGTCTTGACATCTATAAAGCATTTAAGCTTCCTTAATTATTGATCCCACACATTTTACTCAACTACTATTTTCTTTTAGTAACAATAAGTGGCAAGACTTTGTTCGATGGAAATTATATGGTGTAAACATACCCCCCGCACCAATTAATTTATGGAAAACATTGATTAGTAGACTATTGTAGTTCCCATGCCACTAACCCATGTTCATGTTATCATGAATTCCGATTATACACTGCCTATATAATCTTCTGTTGGTGGTGAAATGATGTTCAATTCAGACCATCAGTGTTTAGGTGCATTATCTTCATCTTTCTCTTTCATCTTCTTTAAACTCCAATAATGGCGTCCAAAGAGAACAACAAGACTAGCCCCAAAAGTGTTCTCGAATGTGAGTCTACTCCAAACTCAATCGAAACCTAAGCAAACCCATGGGAGATCTGTTGGGGAAAACAACTTGGAATTGACATTTGAAACCCAAAGATATTTGATTAATCATGTGTAGAAAATAAATCAAGAACTAGGTTTAAAGGATAAACCAAAGGTACAAAAATACATAACCTTTGGAATCCAGTTGCATTTCGATAGGGAGACACTTATTTGTTGGTGGTGAAGTGCTGTCTTCCTTTATATCTCTAAATCCTCACTTAAGCTTTTGTAAAACTTGGATCTTTTAATATGATCCTCCCCAAATATACGTAGGTGTGCAAACACCTTTTGAGATGAAAATCCTTACTTTTGATCGAGATATGGTTGTCTCTCTCTAGACCTCTTCACAAAATAATGAATAATGTTTTCTCTCACCCCTCTCAGATCCCAATGATGAATCATTGTTCTTTAAACACATTACCACACCTTTATATACAAGTATAGAAGGTGAATTTGGGCAAAAATGGGTTTCTTGAGAGTCTGGGCCTAACTACTTGAATATATGGACTACATAGGGACCCAAGAGAAATAATTAAATTTTCTTCCAAGTAAAAACTCAAAAATCCCAAATTACAATTATCGTAATTTATTTTCATTCTTTATTTAATCATAATTTATTCCATTAAATAATTATGACTGGACTCCAATCTAATTATCTTAGAAATCACTTGGATATAATGAGGTCTTATTTTCAAAGTGATTATAGTACATAATATGATTGCCCACATTAAGTGTCCGATATCCTCTTGGTCAAATTAATTTACTGTTAATCGACTTTAACCGACATCTAATCAATTCCTTTATTCTTATACTTAACTTATTTGCTACTCCACTAGGAGAATAAAATAATCTTGCATCCAGGTTTTACTTTTGGGAACAAAACATATAAGTCTATCAAGGGGCACAATTTATGGTATCCCCTGGACGTGGATTCCTATGAATTATGATATCAGACCTACTCACGCAACCGTCACTCAATATGTGGGGATCATTTGATTGGATATAAAATCAAATAGCACACAAAGAAATCAAAGTGACATTTGTTCGAGCATTTCAATCCTAATAATTATCGAGATTAAGAATATATGCACCCTTTGAAAATGGTGTGAGATTGCTTGAGTCTGATGAAGACAACCCTTAGACTAAAATCTCACAGGTGGACTTATTCAATACATTCCTGGGATGTACCGATCACAATCCTTTGTAGAATTATCAAACAAGTTCTCAAACTATCAAACATTATCCCAGAGTTTAAGGTAAACTATTAGGATTGCATTGCAACCAGTCTAAAAGGATGTCAACTCCCTATCTAGGTTGTGAACATTTCAATAGTTCTAAAACTAGAACTTTGATTTCCTAGTGATCAACCTGAACTCGGCTCACCGAAATTCTTTTTTTTTTTTTTTATAGAAATATAGAATTTTATTATATAGAAAGTGATGAAAAAACCTTCACCAGTGGTTTACATAGAAGATCATGAACAAGAAATAAAAAAGTCTTAAATGAAGCCTAACAAAAAGCTAAATTTAGGACCTTTGTAAGGTCTAGCTTGAAATGCAGTTCGCACATCTTCATGGACTAGATCAATAATCTTGGACGCTTTCATCATAACACCTTCATATTCACTGATATTTCTTGAGCACTAAATCCTTCAACAAATGTAGCAAGGAAGAATAATGAAGAGCAAAAATTTGATATTATTTCCTCTAGAATGTAACCACCAATACATGAGGAACCTTTTGAGAGAGGAGAAATTAAATTTGTATCCCATAATACCTGCGAAATGCTTCCACACTTCTTGATCAAGACTAGTAGTTCCGAAAAGATGATCAAAATCTTCTTCAACCAAAATTGTGCAACATCGATATTTTGAAGCTAACAAAATATGTAGGCTCTTTAAACACGAATACAAAGGAATAGACTTACGAAGAAGTCTCCATGTAAAGAATGAGACTTTAGGAAGAATTCTGGGGTTCCATATAACTAAAAAAGAAAAGAGTTTGCAATCTCTATAACGCCTAAGATCCCAATCGGATTTTAAAGAAAAAACTCCATTTGCATTTGGCTTCCAAACTGATGGATTATTAATATCCGAATTATCGTGATAAATATCCCACACTTTCTGCATTATACTCCATGTTAAGCTTGAAAATGAAGGTGATCCAAAAAAATTATGCCCCTTAAGAGACTTGTATTTTCTATGCATAAAATCTGCTCAGATATTACCACCATTATAAAAGGAAGCCCAAAGCTTACATGAGTATGCCTTGAGAATATCTGCTAAAGTTTTTATAGACACTTCACCTTCTAAATATGGAAGACACATTTTCTTCCATTGAACCCATTTATGATTTAGATGTTTAATATGCACAAGATGTATCCTCATATCTGGAGTCACCAACCTCGGCCGACCTCATAGTCGAGACGTCAAAAAGCTCACAGCAGCTGTCAGGAAGGTTATCTTATGTAAGGTCAGCACCTCATTGACCAACCTCGGCTGGATAGCAGCCGAGGTCAATAGCATCTTACAAGCTCAAGCTATTGTCACCATTATACTCTGCTCAAGTCGACCTTGGATCCTACCTCGTACCCCTCCTCGCCTAGTCATTCAGGGCGAGGTTATACTTATGGTTGACAGGCTAAAGCAATTATCAGACATCCCCAATCTCGTATTCGGCCAGGCCGAGGTTACAACGGGTGAGGTCACAAGTTTGAGCATAAGGAAGCACATGAAAGACTTGGAGCACGTGGAAAGTCAATTATAACTGAATCATTCCCCTCACGTGCGGGAATATTTGGTCATCATTCCTTACTTGTGGCACAGCCATGTGTCCACCTTTGATTAGTGTATGCAACTCACACATGCTCAATGCATGCTTGGAGGGTACACTACACCCCCCAACACTATAAATATATGTCTTATCCTACCTTGCAAAGGGATCAATAATTGTAACCCTAGCGGGTGCTTTGCAAAAATACACAGTAGAGAGAGAACGTGAGAGATTGTATCACAGGCCATTAGTGCCCTCATTCTAGTGAAACTTACTCACACACTCATAGTGGATGTAGGCCAAATTGGCTGAACCACTTATATGCTAGTGTTTCTCCTCTTCCCCTCAACTCCTTCTACTAGATATTTACTCTTGTTCTGCCATTGTTATTGCTAGCTTGAGCTTATCGACACCTCATCTGGTGGTGCTGTTTACAACATCATCAATGTTCACCGTTAGAACCCCATATGAATGAAACAAAATTCCGTTCTAAATGTTAAATAATCGAAATCGGTGGGTCTAGGACACAGAAAATGTGGAAGCACATAGACTGCATTGTTGATTGGAGTAGTGTAAGATGACCAGTTTGAGTAAGCATTTTCCCATCCCAATTCGATACCTTTTGATTGAGAGACGCCTCCAGTTGGCCAAATAAAATGGTAGATTTCTGACCACAAAACAAAGGAACTCCCAGGTATTTAATCGAAAGCTTTTTTGTAACAAAACTATTGGCTGACTTGATGGTATGGAAGCAGATGTTGGACATTGAATTTGGGCATGAGAATGAAGATTTACTGTTATTAATGAGCTGGCCAATAGTTGATTCAGATTGACTCAAGAATTCCCTTAAGTGTGTAAGGCTCCTTTTATCTCCATTTGTGAAAATAAGACAATCATCAACAAATGATAAAGATGGAATTATGTCACAACAATTAGGATTTGAAAAACTTTTCACTCTCTATTGAATAAAAAGTTTGAATAAACCTCTTGACAAAATTTCAATGACGATGATAAAGAGATTCGAAGAGAGTGGATCACCTTGCTGGACTCCACATTTTGATTTGAACAATCCACATGATTTACCATTAACACAAAAGGAATACCAACAATTAGAAATCGCAAGCCACACCATATCAATCCAAGTTTTCAAAAATCTAAAAGCACGAAGAACTTTGATGGTGCATAGCTAAGAACCCTATCATACGATTTTGACATATCCAATTTAATTACAACATTGGATCCTCGAACTTTTTTGTTGAAATTTAACATAAGTTCTTGTGCCATCAAAATGTTATCCATGATATTACGACCTTTGATGAAGTCTGCTTGAGATTTTGAAATTATCTTTGGAAGCAAGAGACCAAGCTTATTATTCATGATTTTGTAATTATTTTATTATAAAAATTACATAAACTAATTGGACTATATTCGCTACAAAAATTTGGCTTTGCAATTTTTGGTATGAGAACAACATTAGTTGATGTCCAACTTCTTGGAAGTTCCTTTCCTGCAAAGAAAGAAAAAATAGCATTATGGAAATCTAATTTAATAGTTTCCCAACAATGTTGAAAAAAGCATCCATTATAACCATCTGGGCCCGCCGCACTATTTTTACCCATTCCAAAAACTGTAGTTTTAATTTCATCCATCTTCGAAAAACTTTTGAGGCAAGAATTTTCTTCTTAAGATATTATGCAAGGAATGACATCCAAAAGATTAAAATTCAAAGGAATATCGGACTTATTAGTGAGTATCGCTTCAAAGTACTTAACCAATTCCTCCTCAATATTGTTTTGGCCAATAACATCTTCTCCTCTTTCATTTTTTACACTATGAATAAGAAGCTTGGATTTTTTTGCCTTAGATATAGTATGAAAAAAACTAGTGTTGAGATCACCTTCAGTAGCCCATTTGACCCTTGACTTTTGAAGCCAATCTTCTTCCTCAATGCTCATTTATTTGTTGAACAAGGTTTTTGCTTTGAAAAAATCCTCCCTATTCTTCGGATTAGGATCAACATCGTAAGCATTTTCCTTGGAAATTAATAAGTCTTCCGCATCTTTAACTCTTTGATGGATATTTTTAAAAGAATTAATATTACATGATTTAAGAACATTTTTTAACCTTTTAAGTTTCGTAACAAAAATGTATAAAGGTTCCCCACCCACATATCCATTCCAAGAGTCCGAAATGAGCTTATTAAAATCTTCATGTTTAGTCCAAGCATTAATAAAGCAAAAAGGTTTAGAAATACCATCCAAATTCGATTTAAGGCGAAGAAGTAGTGGAGAATGATATGAATTTGTTCTATGGAGGTGCTCTATTGAGGAGATAAATCCATTACTAAATAAGTCAGAATTACAAAAGAGTCCGTCCAGTCATGCTAAAATTCGATTGGCTCCATCTCTATTATTAGACCATGTAAATTTCGACCGTTTAAAATCCAGTTCCAACAAGCCTTTTTAAAGATACATCCATTGAATTCTTTGACTGTCAAGTTATTGATACCTCTCCCACCCACTTTTTCTAATTGAGACCGTACTACATGAAAATCACCTCCACAATCCATTGGCCTTGAATAGAGTTCAAAAGATTTTCGAAATCTACCCATAATTCCTTTTACCAGCCAGTTTGCATTTAGCATAAACATAGGATATGGAAAAAGGATGAGGAAAATTCCCATGATCCACCTTGAGTGAAAGAATCTGATTATGATCACTTAAAGCATTGAATGACTAGTTATGTTTCCAAAGCACCCAGATTTTGTTTGTGACATTTGACATCCCACCATGGAAATTTATTCCTCTACATATATATGCTATATGCTCAGCATCAATTTTAGGCTCCAATAAGCAAACAACATAGATATTATAATTTTGAATTAATCTTTTCAGTCTTCGAACTGAAGGAGCATTTCCCACGCCCCTAATATTCCAAAATAAGTAGTTGATCATTTAAACGTTGGAAAAAAGTATGTGAAGTCTTACCCGCAGATCTTGTAGTGTACTCTTTTGTTTGCATCCATTGCTTCCCGGGACGTTTAACTTTTTTTCCAACTTTAAACACCTTTTTTGTATTTGACACCACCAATGGCTTCTGAGAAATCTACTAGCTGCTCAATATTCAGTGGTTTAAATTTTCATTCTCCTCACTGTCAGACGCCCATGATGGTATAAGAAGGTTTTTATCCTTGGAATTCCATTTTTTTGGCCTTTGAGAGACATTTATTCTGTTAAAAAGCCCCGGGTAAGGTGGAACTGATCTAAGCTTTGGAAGATCATGCATGTCGAATCCAATTACCTCTCCTTCTTCGTAAGTTTCTATATCCAGAACTACTTCATCTCCAGGTAAAGTAACCTTGGTGTTATTTGCATCTTGGGAATTTGCATCATTGCTGAAAAAAAGAGCAGCTGAGTTTAACTCATCAGTTTCATCAGCTAATAAGGAAAATTAATTGGTGCAAGAGATAGCTAGAGAAGTTAAAGGTGGGACAGTAGGTGGAGAAAAATGGTGGCGTTTTTGGACGTTGAAGCGAGATTTGGGTTTTGCGTATCATTGGGTTTATTTTTTTGAAAAGCAGTTTTGGTTTGAGGTTTAGAAGGAAGACTTGGTGAAATGGATGAGTTTTGTTGGTTTGCTATGATCGAGGCTGGAACAATTGAGTTTGGTCCAACAAAGTTTGAGACATCATCTGAACCCCGGCACGGGCCGGGCCGGCCGGACGGCGGCGGCGCGCGCGCGTGTGACTTGGCCCATTGGGCCTGCCTCACATACCCACAAAAACTTGAATGCCCAAAGGGCTGAACCTTTGTTCCCAAAAAATTGTAAATATACACAACACAATATTTCTTTACCACCGATGTGGGACACATCCCAAAGGCTGTTTCAAAGTTTTGTAACTCAACAGCTGTTAAACAGCTGTTTTCCAACAATCCCCCACTTGCAAAATTTGAAAACATTTTTATCGAGCAATAATTCATAGAATTGTGCATAAGCAAAGGTGTCTTTCGACTTGAACCTTTACGTAGTAAAGATGATTCAGAATATACTAGAGTAACCGTAGTTTTGAACTATATCTCTGACAACATCCCACACACAACCCTACTTGGGTGTAAGTCTAATAGCTAGCACGTTACGGCCATGTGCTTCTATCCCAGTATAGTGAGCGCTTTAGGAATTTGCCCAAAATATCCATAGGAAGCGGCCACACTTCCACATTCACATAGGTGAGTCTATCAAGAATACTCCTGTAGCTAAGTACCCCACTCAAAATAAAGCTATAGATCTCATTAAGAGTTATCATAACTCATCCTTAACTCGCTTCAGGATATCATGCTCCTTAGGGATGGACTCGGAGTAAAATCCCGTTCTATTTTAATTAATAATCGCATGATTCAACCCATATCACTTGTGACTTGTTATTACCCTTTGAACATATTTCTTGGGATCTCCAGTCTATATGTTGGGTTACCATCACAAATGACTCATTTATCCAAGGGCTTTAGTCCCATCCCTTTCGTGGTGTTCCACACCTTCTCCCTAGCTAGTCCTTTCGTCAAAGGATCAGCTAACTTCTGTTCAGACCGTATATGATCCACCCTCACAGCACCCGTAGAAATAAATTCTCTAACAGTACTGTGCTTACGACATATTTGTCGTTTCTTACCGTTATAATAACGGTTCTCAACTTTTGCAATAGCTGCGGTACTATCACAATGAATCAAAACCGCTGGAATCGGTCTTTCCCATAATGAGATATCTGACAGGAGGTTTCTTAACCAACCTGCCTCTTCACTAGTAGCAGCTAGCGCTATCATCTCAGACTCCATAGTGGATTGAGAAAAATAGTTTGTTTCTTAGATTTCCAAGAAACTGCACCACCAGCGATGCTAAATATATATCCACTAGTAGCCTTAGAATCATCAGATAGGGTGTTCCAATCTGCATCACTAAATCCTTCAAGGACAGCGGGATGCTTATTATAGTGTAATCCGAGGTTCATCGTCCTTTTAAGGTACCGCATGACCCTCTCAATAGCATGCCAATGCTCCATACTAGGTCTACTAGTAAATCTACATAGTACTCCCACAGCATAAGCTATGTCAGGTCTAGTGCAATCTGTAGCATAACGTAAGCTACCAATAATGCTTGCATAAGCATTTTGGTTTACACTGTGGCCAGTGTTCTTAAATAACTTTACACTAGGGTCAAATGGAGTACTAGCAGGTTTACAGTCAAAGTAATTATATTTCTTTAGAACTTTCTCAATGTAATGAGATTGATCCAAAGAAAGTCCCTTTTCTGACCTAGTAATATTAATTCCTAATATTACACTAGCTTCACCCAAATCCTTCATATCAAAGTTGGCACTTAATAATGATTTGACATTTTCTACGGCATGAATATTGGAACCAAATATAAGCAAGTCATCAACATAAAGACATATGATAGTGCAAATGTTCTCAACATATTTATAATAAATGCATTTGTCACTTTCATTAATTTTAAACCCATTAGAGATGACTAGGCTATCAAATTTATCATGCCATTGTTTAGGTGCCTGTTTGAGTCCATAAAGAGATTTATCTAATTTACATACTTTATTTTCTTGACCGTGTACAATAAAACCTTCAGGTTGATCCATATAAATCTCTTCTTCTAATTCTCCATTTAAAAATGCAGTTTTAACATCCATTTGGTTTACAATTAAATCATTTAATGCAGCTATAGCAAATAGTACACGTATAGACGTTATTCTAGTCACGGGTGAAAATGTGTCAAAAAAGTCTACATTTTTTCTTTGTCTAAAACCTTTAGCAACAAGACGTGCCTTATATTTTTCAACAGTGCCATCAGGTTTTAATTTCTTTTTAAGAATCCATTTACACCCAATTGTTTTACATCCAGGAGGAAGGTCCACTAAATGCCAAGTTTTATTTGTTTCCAAAGAATCCATTTCATCATTAATAGCCTCTTGCCATAAATCGTCATCTAAAGAAGATAAGGCTTCTTGAATAGTGTTAGGATCCTCCTCTAAGGTGTAAGCATAGAAGTCGGGACCAAAATCTTTTTCTACACGAGCCCTTTTACTTTTTCGAATTTCTAAAATGGATTCATTATTTTCTTTATTTTTATTTAAAGAAATATTAGTGGATGACTCCCCCCACTATTCCTCAATTTAAAAGGAAATTTATCTTCATAAAAATCGGCGTCATTTGATTCAATAATTACTTGATTTTTCAAGTCATAAAATCGGTATGCTTTGCTATTAATAGCATAGCCTATAAAAACGCACTCATATGCTCTACTCTCCAATTTAGACCTTTTAGGGTCGGGTATACGTACATAGGCTAAGCACCCCCACGTTCTAAAGTATGACACGTTGGGCTTAATATTTTTCCAAATTTCATAAGGAGATATTTTCATTTTAGTCTTAGGAATTCTATTAAGCACGTGACACACAGTCAAAATAATTTCACCCCACCAATGTGAGCAGCCCCGGAATTTAATAAAATAGCAACAACTAATTCAGTTAATGTCCTATTTTTTCTTTCGGCTTTACCATTCATTTCGGGTGAATAAGGGGCAGTTTTTTCGTGAATAATACCGTGGGTTTTATAAAATTCAATAAATGGTCCAGAATCATATTCGGTGCCTCTATCACTACGTAACCTTTTTATTTTCCGATTAAATTGATTTTCAATTTCATTTAGGAAAATTTTAAACATGTCAAACTCTTCACTTTTATTTTTCATTAAATACACAAATGAAAAACCGGAACAATCATCAATAAAAGTAATAAAATAACGTTTGCCATTTCTAGTTGTGACACCATCCAATTCACAAATATCCGAATGAATTAAATCAAGTGGTTCTGATTCTCTAAAAACAGATTTATGTGGTGTCTTAGTGATTTTTGCTTGACTACACCATTCACATTTTTCAAAATCATTTAATGATAATTCGGGAATTAATCCTAAAGTGCTCATATTTTTAACAAGTCGTTTATTAACATGACAAAGCCTAGCATGCCAAATATTAAATGAACAAGCAATATAAGCAGAAGGAGAAATTTTATTCATTGTATCAACATTCAATTTAAACATCTTATCAGTGGCATAACCCTTGTCTACAAAAATTCCATTTTTGGTCAAAATAAATAAATCAGCACCAATAGTTTGAGTAAAGCCAGCTTTGTTGAGAAGATAACCCGAAACCAAATTTTTCCTTATCTCGGGAGTGTGAAGAACATCTTTGAGGATAACAGTCTTTCCCGAAGTGAACTTCAATTCCACATTTCCAGTACCAGCAACCTCAGTGGAGTGAGAATCACCCAACAACACCTTCTTATCTGCAGTCTCAGAATAAGTCTTAAACAGACTACGGTCATAACAGATACGGCGGGAAGAGCCAGTATCCAACCACCACCCTTCGGCACCGCTAACCATGTTGATTTATGAAATCATAGCACATAGGTCCTCTTCGGTCAAATTCGCTTGTGCTTGTGGCACATTACGACATTTGCGAGCCATATGGCCAGGCTTGCCACACTTGAAACAGAGAAACTGTCCCGAGTTGCTAGACTGTCCATTTCCAGGGTTTTTATACTTATTCTGAGTCTGAGTCTGATTTTTAAAATTCTGGTTGTGGCTCTTTTTTTGATTTTTCATATTTTTTCCATTTGCCTTTAAAACATCTGGAGTGTGGTTCTTTTTCTGATTTTTGTTGTTAGACAGAACAAGAATTTCATCTTTATAGTCCTGTTTTCGGGATTCCTCCTCAATTCTCAATTTAGTAATTAATGACTCTAGTGAAAATTCTTTAGACTTATGCCTCAAGATATTTTTAAACTCTTTGAACAGTGGAGGCAATTTATCAATAATTACAGCCACCTGAAATTGCTCATCTAAAGCCATGCCCTCGGAAATAATTTCATGGGCAATCATTTGCAAATCATGGGTTTGAGCAACAACATATTTGTCATTCGTCATTTGAAATTTCAAATAACGGCTGACGGCATATGTTTTTAGCACCCGCCTCCTCCGTGTCATATTTTTTAAAAAGTGCGCCCCAAACATCTTTCGCAGTTTTATAATTGGCATAATAGTCATAAAGTTCGTCACTTAGAGCATTCAGAATATAGTTCTTGCACAAAAAATCATTTTCCTCCCAAGTTCTAATTGTTTTGTTTTCCTCAACAATAGGTGGATTATTTACTACGGGTTTGTCAAATTGAACACATGATGCGACTTTTTTCGTAGTTAAATAAAATAACAATTTTTTGCTCCAACGTTTAAAATGGGTGCCTTCATATTTGAAAGGCTTATTTAGGTTACTGGAGTTAATTTCGTCCATGACAGAATATAGATCACCTTAAAATTGTTATTGCAGTAATAAATAATTAAATGCAGAAGTAAATTCAGGAACGAAATTACCCAATTTTGGAGCTAATAAATCTGGGCAGAAAAATATAAGAAAACCGGAACTGGACAGTCAAGAACACGGCTGAGTCGCGGACTAGGTCGCTCTCTTTAAGGTGTTTCGCGGCTCTGCCTCCAATTTGTGCCGACAGTGTACAACCCCGTCACCCCCAGGATAAAACAGCCTCGAAAATAATACGAATCAGCAGCACGAATCTGATTCGCTCAATAAACACCCATTCTATAATAATTGCTCGATTCTATAATTAATCTGTACACGAAGGAGATTAATTATTCTGGAAAAAGTACTCTGGGAGAAGGAATTTTTTTTTTCCAGAACTGTAGAGGAAATTCTGTCTTCAAAACTGTTAGGAGATAACTGGTGTTTTAGAAACGGAGGCTACAACCTCTTTTATGGGGCAAAAAGAAAAGAGACGTTGGTAAACAACGTGGAGAAAAATCTGGAAATAGTGGGCAACTCGGTTGAATAAATCAACACGGAATAAAACACGTTTTAATTTTTCGGATTTAATTACCGTTAAAAAATAATTTTTAAAGCCCAAAAAATTAATTCTTAATGAGCCCAAGCCCCAGGACCCGGACCCGGACATGGGCCGGACGAACGGCGACGGCGCGCGCGACTTGACCCATTGGGTCTGCCTCACATACCCACAAAAACTTGAATGCCCAAAGGACTGAACCTTTGTTCCCAAAAAATTATAAATATACACAACACAATATTTTTTTCCCACCGATGTGGGACACATCCCAAAGGCTGTTTCAAAGTTTTGTAACTCAACAGCTGTTAAACAGCTGTTTTCCAACAGAATCCACCACCACCGCTTTGCCTTTATCCACTGATGCTGGAAAAGAACTCCCATTATCAATGGTGATCATTTCTCTATTACGAGAACAGTCAGCTTCAATATGAACCTTCCTCATGCAGGAAATACAGAAACTGGGTGCATTTTCATAAATAATGGCTTGCCAAAATCCAAGCTTAGATCCACATCTAATCCAGAATCATGGTGCCAAAGGCTTTGAAATATCAATTTCAATGAGAAGCCTAGCTTGGCTTGGCTTGGACACCAATGCAGTAGCCTCTTCCAATTTAAGATGAGTTCCAAGAAGTTTTGCAATAGAGAAGAGAGCTCCCTTATAAAACAATTGAAGAGACAGGTATGGAAGTGAAACCCATAATGGGACAACTGCGTAGTCCTAACCTCTGTTAAATAATGGAGTCCACTTTGAAACCTCAATTGAATATTTAAAGATTGACCATGGTCCTCGTAGCCAAATACGTAAATAATCTTCTTCGGAGTGAAGCCGGAATGTGATGATTATCCAAAAGGCCTAGAGTAAAACCTCCTCTAAGAGAGAATTTTTCAAAATCTTTTCTGATGACTTCCAGAGGAGGTCTTCCAAATGGAAATTTCCCCACCCGTGAATGCCGAAAGGAGGCTGCCAGATTATTGATATCTCCATCTTCAAAATGAAGCGCTGGTTTGCCCTTATACAAAAATGGCTGCTTGATGAGAGAACTGCTGTGGTTAGACGGGGCTAAGATAGAAGCGAAGGATTTCTTTGCTTCCCTAGCTATGTCAGGTGGTTTTGGAGGGTTAGCATGGCCGCCTGGCTAAAGAACCGCCATAGAGAGAATTCAGATGAAGTTTATCTCTCCGTTTACTTTGTTCAGGAATCAACTGGAATTACTAATAAGATTTATTGAAAAACATGTATATAATGTATTTAAACCAAATATAAGGCATTCGAGTAACCATGATTCTTATTTCAAAAAAACTGACATGCCATTGTTCAAAAGTAAACCTCATACATGATTTTAAGAATAAACCCCAAAAATTTTCTGCTTAGTCTTAAAGTCATGTATCTAATTCCCATCCCACCTACACGACAGTTTATTACCTATCGATTGAGGATTAACCTACTGTTATTCGATACAACCTTAGTCATAAACATATCAGCTTCTTATTCGATTTCTCAAACTAGTTTAATCCTACACTCAATGTTCTTAATCTTTTTATGGGTTATGGGTTATCTCACACTTTTAATCATACCACTACGAACACTAAAAGTGTAATAACCAATTGTACTTGAAGGAACCTTAGCCAAGTTACTTAGGAAGTAATCGAGACATATATCCTCTTTTGTTGTCTCCAAAGTGACAACAACTTTGGCCTCCCTAGTGGAGTTAGCAATCCAATATTGCTTCACATTACTCCAACTTATACCTCATCGTCCTTGGATAAACACATATTTTGAGATAGAAAACTTAGAGTCCTTATCTAACTCAAAAACTTACCCTTTGTGCCTAAAATGTACAAGACTACTAGACTGTAATCTATTGACCATGCCAAAGGCATAGAAAATTTTGGTCTTTGCACACAATATATAACATTCATGATGCAGCCCATCACTGAAGCATTAGGTATATTCTTCATTTCTTCCATCTAATAAATTGTCTTAAGACATTGATTTTAATATAGAATGATTCCATACTTTAAAAGAACTCTTCTAATGTATTTCGAATGCTAATCCCATGTATAAAACATTGACATAATCGACTTAGGATAACCTCAACATCCTTTGATCCAATGAAATCTTAATCATAAGGATATGACTGACTTGTCCTAAGTCCTATATATCAAAATTCCCGGACAATCACACTCTTATGTGAAACAATACTCCCACCTCATTCCCATTTAGGCAAGAATTATCCATAAATTTTACTTTAAATAAACCACCATATTTTAGTCATGATTCTTATATTAACAAGCATTATTAAAGCTTTGATAAAAATCAAAACTTGATTGCCTGATCAAACTGAATGACCCAAGATATTGATAGATTAAATAAAAAATTATATCTCATAAGCTTGCGTCACTTTTCTCTCCTAACTTCTAACAGTGTACTTGTCAAGAGAATCGTTCAAGAACGCAGTCTTGATGTTAAAAGAATCCCAATAGACTTTATCATGGCTATCGTGAGAAGGTTTTGCTCATAGTCAATCCCTTTCTTTCTAAGTAAATCCTTTCGTAAGCCTTGCTTCTATGGTTTTCACCATCCTATCCATCTTTCTTTTAACTTCTTATAGGGCCACTTGCGCCTGATGGGTTTTACCCTATCAACATATCTACAAGTCTCCAAAACTTGATTCAAATATATTGAATCCATTTAGGTATCCATATTCCTTAGTTAAAGAAAAAATCCTTGTATTGGAATGCCTCATTGTAGTTACTGGTACTCGATTCATGTTTTCCTCTGGTCTCATCAAAACGATCACTCAAAACACTAACCATTTAGGATGGTGCTTATTGCTCCCACTAAAACATGGCACAACTTGCTATCAAGTATAAATGATACGTACACCCTGATCATCAATAATGATCCCAGTACAATAAGCTAGTGTGTTATAGATATCGTGTTATCTTTCATCTTGTACACGTAGTCTTGCAACATTAGTAATATGATGTCCCTTTTATCCTGTAAGACTAGACAACACTTGGGCCCGTGGTTTTTTACATAATCCACCTACAAGATCTCGTCATTGATGCAATCAGTGTACTTATTATACTTAGGAATATGACATAAAATACCTTCATAACCTTTGGGATAACCAACAAAGAACGTAAATATGTCCTTAATTTCAACTTCCTTGGTTCCTTAGACAACACAATTTTCAGGCACTCCCAGAATCCGAACATGCCCTAAAATGAGCTTGCGCCCATTCTAATGTTCAATGGGAGTCGAAGAGACCGAATAAGTAAATTCGAATGTATAAACCTGTCTCTTAAGTAAAATCCCAATAATAATCTTGCAGTACTGAATAATTAACTGTAGACCTTATCATTTCCAAAAGAGCCTTATTCCTTTCTTATCCTCTACAAGGTAAACAACTAGGATAGAATCCCATATCTTCGATAAATGACTCTTTAAATCCCCCAATCGGTATACTTCCTGCAATCAAATCATATATCTTGAATTAGTTTACCTCACCCATAATCCACTTTTGCTTTTCACAGTTCGAAATAATCAAAGGCTTCACACATGCGATCATAAGGTAAATATGTCCATACCATGAATAGTCATTAATAAAACTAATGAACAACTCATAACCACCTCTTGCCTGGATAGTCACTGAATCATACTAATCGTATTGAGCAATTTTTAACAAATCTTTGGCCTTTTAGCTTTAGGTTGTGAAGGCCCCATTAGTCATTTTACCCTTTAAATAGGATTCAAGATTAGAAGTGAGTCCACTTCCAATGAACTCAATTGTCCATTTTGAACCAGTCTTCAAATTCCTTTTAGAATAAAATAACCTAGTATAAATGTCAATATTGCCTTTAGTTCTAGAAGGAAACTTTCTCTTAAATGAATGTCCATAAAATTAGTCAATTAAGTGTTTATTAGTATTGGTGAAACAAAAATTATAAGTTATAAATTATTTTCCAATGTACCAGAACAAATAAAAGATATGTAATTTTGTTAAAAACAATTTTAGGAAATTAATCGAATATCTGTTCAAAACCAATTTAGAAAACCAAAATAAACTTTTCTAAAACTCGGTACTTTAAATAATTTACCTACATTAACTTATGTCTACTCCAAAATTCATAAGAATATTCCATGGCTAATATCGCTGCCTATTCTAATTGCCCATACTAGGAACATCCCTCTTTTAAGTAATTTTCTAGCTACCTGGTAAATGAAAAAACTCAAGTAATATGGAATAATATAGGATGGGATGGTTTAAATACACGCAAACCAACAGATTAACTCTTTCTTAAATAAAATTAAGTCAAATTAATTAAGCACCAATTAAATAATTTTGAGATTAATCAATTTTATCTTAAACCTAAGCATGCATCTAGGTGAGTATTGCAAGATAAAATAAATCAACCACAATGCCCGATGTACGAGGAAAATCTAAATAGAAAAAAACTTGGATGGGAAGCCATATAAAATCTACTTAGTATGGAATTACAAAAGGACACAAAAGAAGACTTATAACATAAACTCGACGCCCTCACAGTCTTTGTTGATTTTCGTTCCTTCAACCTTTGTTCAGTGACATGAAGGAGTCCACTCGTGTAGTTGTAATAATGTGTGAGTCCACACATCCCTCATAATCTATCGATAAGGCTCTGCAACTGTCACGCATAGGAACTCCAATGTATTTCAATCAACATATATGGAATTCACCACAAGAAACAATTATCAATAAGTTGTAGAGAATAAACAATGGTGCCAAAACATGATATCAAAGCATATATAAGATTATTCTCGGATCTTAAACTAGTTGGGGGTCACATCATGCCTAATTAAATACTGGGTAATCAGTTCTTCATCCAATCAAAATCGGAATATCAGCTGGTTCATTGTTAGCATCATTGTCGAAAACATTTTAAAATTTAACTAACCACCTAGTATTCAAAAAGTCGGTGCCAAATTTTATCTTTTTATTAAGCAACAACAACAAGTGAAATAATCACAATAACCAAACCACACATGCAGTAAAATAATCCGAACTAACAACCAGAGAAATAACTGAAAGAAAATGGTATCGAATAAATTATCGGTTCTCAATATAAAAATCCAACTAAACATCTAATGAAATCAAACTGAGTCCACAAATACAAAGTCTGACAAACTGAATAAAATAAATAGCTGGAGGGGCTACATGCCCAATTGAAATAATTGAACTGCATCCTACTCTAGGAATGAAGTAACCTAAGTGACTAAGTCCAAGTCCTGTGAGCATCTGCACGTGTTGCAGCTACACATCCCTAGAACAGATCGTCAAGCTTGTCGTCCCTATGGCTGGACACCTAAAAGGTTTTGAAAATATTTTTCATGTATGGGTTAGAGCCCAAGTAAAACCATTTATAAATATTTAGCAAGTATTTAAATTACAGTTTAAATGAACAGTTATTAGATACACATGTTAGGTTGCGTACACTCTCTTGATTTCCTCACCTCTCATCTATAGTACGCACCTAACATCTTCTACTAAGCTCACCTAGTCAAGATACCCAATCTAACTAGGTAAAAAGTCTCTAACTAACTCTAAACCAGTCTAGCTCACCCATATTGCCCATACAGTATGCTAAGGTATACCCTTAATTATCATTAAGCCTTTAGTTAAGTTTCTCATTAACTTACCCTGTACTGCCCATACTATACGTTACCGAACAGCTAATAATTAACAATACTATTATGTTATTATTATTATCCTCATGTTAAGTTCCCACACTTACTTTATCTTTATATTCGCACTATTTATCTTTTATACTATTTACACTAAAGTAGATTAAGCATTGTGTTAGATATACACTATCTAGTTTCGCTACAATCACACATAAGTAGATTAACCATTATTTAGATATACACTATCTAGTCTCCTTACTATAACACATAAGTATGATCAAACACTCATCAGTATATATATATGCCACACTATATATATGTATATATATAATACCGCATCACCCGGACTGGTCATAACAATACACACTTGCGTACTCTACTATCAGTCCAAGTACTTTTTCGTACTTAATCATGGACTATAGGTTCGATATGTCTCCTTGAACCATCAATCAAAATGCAGATATTGGAGGCGAACATAACACTAATTCTTTGAGGACGTGAACATACCTAACGTTCCCAAATGACTTGCCGACATCAGTATTTCTCTCATATAGTTATCCACTATCAGTAATATGCTCTGGGGAACAAATCCAGACCTGTCTGGATTCATCAAGGTGTGATCTCCCACTGGGCGAGACCTCCATGATAACATATAGCGTAAGTATGTTAACATACACAAAATCACATAAATACAAACAACCTAACCATATGTATATTCAGTATAGGCAGACACACGACCTATAAGGTATACACTCAACCTATAATTATAACCCATTTAGGTATGCTCTCACCTATAATAATCACACGTACGTAGTATTTATCTCTCGAATACTTATCGAACAATTCATTCACATTTATAACTCTCAATTATATCTATTCGAGCATCACTCTCTACCCGTAGGGCCCAAAGTTACCCCCTTATGTTAATTCAGTAGATACTACACTTATACCCTATTGGTTATATTCTTAGATTATGGCCTACTCTTCTCGTAATCCAAATTCTAATTTTTTTGGTGTATAATTCACTTGATTTACTATCGTCGTTTAATCATCCCAAATTAACCCTTAACAATATAAATCGAACCTTAACCGCATACCTATTGACTTCCCCTAAATCTCTAAATAATTACTAAAATATAACCAAAGGTTGTTGTAATTTTATTCATTGGGATATATAAACAAAAAGGCAAAGTTAGAATTTCTAGGGCAGCCGAATCAGTTAGCTAGGAGGCCGAATCGATTGGAAATGTAGCAGTTCGTCTCCTTCATTCAGTTATTGCATTTTCACCATTTTTACTCTAATAAACCTTCATGCAAACGTCCCAACTCCCAAAAAAACTTAACCAAAATTCAAATAGGTTTATTCTAATAGTTCCTAATGAATTATATCATTAAATCCTTAACAAAAATAGATCATACAAGATTTAATATTCATAAATCATAAAACCCTTGTTTCTCATGTTATTCACAACTTTTAATCAAGAACCCATATTTCTTTGTTATAAATCATCCCAAACCCTCTGATTTCATATCACCAGCAGAAAGAAATGTAACTGCATGCAATCCTACTTCATTCATAGATTACACCCATCCAAATTCATATTAAATCTTCCAAAAAGTTATAAATCAAACCCTATTCTACATGGGTATTATAAAATGCTTAAAATAAATGAGAGATAAACACTTGCCTCTTAATTGAAGGTATGATTTCGTTTGAATGATGATGTCGTTATTCTCCCTTCGTTCCAAACTCGATTCCGTCATGTCTGGGGTGGAAATTGGTGTAAGAAGCTTTGGCTTTCTTCTCTCATTCCTCTCATATGACCTTTACTCCTGAAGATTTGTGTTATCCCTAGACCCTCACTCTAATGGGAAGATATAAACTTAAAATTTTTGGAATTCCTCTAACCCTAAGTTCTGAAATGATTGAAATGCCCTTTAATAGTGTCAGTTTTGCCTAAAATCGCCTCAGGACCCAAACTACACACCCGAGTATACTATTCCAACTATTTCGACCCTTTCGGAATCAACCATGATCTATAAATAATAATCCAAGTCACTTTATACAATCCTCTTATTTTCACCTCAAAATATGCCACGCGTGAAATTAAAATAGACCGAATTAGTTTAAACTCTAAATCACCAAATTAAATAATTTCTCCGAATTAAGTAAATTTAGAATTTATGATTTAAATAAATTCTAAATCACTAATTTAATTAAATCCTATTTCCTCTTAAATACGGGGTATTACCTATTTCCCCCTTACAAAGAAATTTCTTCCTCAAAATTCGGATAAGACTAGTACTCCAAGGTTTCTACACTACCTTAATCATGTACTCTTAAGATCACTACATATATTTTTCTACCTCTCCTTAGGGGTGTGCAAAAAAACCGATCGACCCCAGAACCAAACCAAACCGGACCTAATCGAACCGAACCGAAACTGACATTTTTTTAGCCCTGTTTGGTCTTTGATTTACGGAGATAAAAAACCGACCATGTCGGTTAGGTTAGCGGTTTAGACATGGGAAAAACCGATTCAAATCGACCCGATCCAAAACCAATATTTATATTAAAAAAAAGCTAAATAAGTTATATTTTTATATCCAAAAACCATTAAACACCCTAAAAAACCGACCTTAAAAAAATCGGCCAAAATAGAAAACCACCCAAAAATGACCCGAAATCGACCCGACCTGAAACCGATGTGAATCGAAACCGATGATATTTTTCATCTTTGGTTCGGTTTCAGTCTGACTTTTTCCAAAACCGAGCCGATCTGTTCGGTCTGAATTAAGGTCCAAAACCGACCCGACCGTGAACACCCCTAACTCTCCTAATCATGGATAATATTAAAAAGAATTCTACTACCTAGGGTGCCCATACACCCTATACCCTATGCATATCTGTACAAAACTACCCGACTCCACTAACCTCAAATTATAACATCATTATCATTACTCTGATATAATTGTATAAATAAACAATAACTAAGGTACTAAACTCATGTCCTAATGACCAAACATCTACCCACTTCCAATGTTGCGCTAAGTTTCATGCGTGGAATGTCTCGCAAAGTAAAATCCAAATAAGGGACCCCTGGTACACTACTACCTAACATTGTCGGTCATCAAGATTCGTTAGGCCCTCAGTCCATAGAACGTACTCCTAAATCCATATCTCTTAACATAAAAGTATACTCGTCCACTCCCATGTTACAAAAGACAACGTACATCACGATGCTCTTACTATCACTAGTTTCATAGAACGAACAAATCACGAGCTAATAAGCCAATCTACCTTGAACAACATCAGTAAACATCCCTACTCACCGGGATAAAAAATAATAATACAAACATATTCTTGTAAGTCCAATATGCAAAACACTATAACATATATACACACACTCACACACACACATATATAGGCTAGACCTTCTTTCAGGTGATACCTAACAAGAATAAATCATACCCTGGAACCCCCAAACCCAAAGTCCTACCATTGCTCAAACCATCACTAACCAGTCAAAACTCAAAAAATAGTCTACTCTATTCTCATAGTTGTCGAAAGCAGTAAACTAACACGTAAGGCAACCATCCTCTTAGTGTACATAATCTCTCTCTCATAGGAAACACCAAATAGCCAAGCTACCCCACGATAATTAATTGTATATATACACAATGTTATTACGGACAATATACCCACTAAATTCGACTCACTCACAAATTCTAGTGATAATAATCTTAGGTATGATGCCCTCATTGAAAAGTGAAAGTACCCCCAATTTTAAATATTCTTTTAAAATTAAATAATTTCCTTAAGATGCGGAATATGATTGTTCGTACACAACACAACTTACAAATTTTAATTTCTTACAAATCAAAATTAAACCAAACTAAAAGTGACATTAAGATAATCAACTAACAAATATTCACTTAAAAAAAATTAACTCAATTCAAGTCCTAAAATTTACCTACACCAATTAATTCATTTTTGCAAATTAGGCCAAACCAAATTTTACCGAATTAAATTATCTTGACTTGAATTAAATTAATCCAAACATCACCCAAATTAATTTTTGCACCAAATTAAATAATAGTGTGAATTAAACCATATTTTATCTTTTAATCCTAAGCACGCATTTTAGGTAGTTTGCAAGATAAAATAAATTCACAACACACTACGCCGCGATGTACGAGGAAAGCCCAAATCGGAAAAAACCTTGGAGGACCCTAGCCTTAATTCCACTAAGTACGGAATTATATAAATACAAGACAAATAACTTACATAACTCAACTCGACTCCCTTCACACTACTACAAAAATGGTCATTTATGTCAGTTTAAAAATTGTCATTATGTTAGAGAATTATAAATTGACATAAAAGATATTTATTTATGTCAATTTGGCTTTAATGGAATATTTTTATTTCAATTTAAGTAAAATTGAGATAAAAAATAGACTATTTATTTCATTTATATATATAAATGACATAAATATAATGCTAATTATTTTTGCTTTGAGTCAAAACAGAGATAAATGGAAAAAAGAAAGCAGGGATTTTTTTTCACTCCCGCTCCAAAATTTTCCTCCTCAAAATCTTTCCCGGCTCTCTCACACTTCTATGTACATGCACAACTCTCTCTCTCTCTCTCTCTCTCTCTCTCTCTCTCTCTCTCTCTCTCTCTCTCTCTCTCTATCTCTCTCGGTCGTATAGAGCTCTCTGTCTCTCGTTCTACCTCCGGTGCCGACAAGCTTCCATCATACAAGTACTATTTATTTTTAGGGTTTTTGCGATTGAGTTCTAATTTATGTTCGATTTGTTCTTGATTTTTTTTTTTCGGATTTGAATTTATATATGTACACGAATTGGCCAAATTTGTGTATATATATGGATCTGCAAGATTTTTTTTTTGTATAGATTGCAATTTGTTGATTCGATTTGTGTACGTGTATTTGTGTGTGTGCGCGCCTTGATGTTCAGGTCCTTCAGTGTTCGATTAGGGATTTTGATTCCTTCTTTCATTTAGGTTGCAAATGCTATTTTGGGTATCTTCTACTCCCGATTTCGATTGTGTTATTATGTTGTTGGATTTTAGGTTTCAAATTAAATTTGTACAAGATAGTTGTTCCTCATAGAATACTAGATTTGCGAGGTCTATTTTCCATTTGCTTAATTCTATGAAAATAATTAGTAATATTTATTTTGGTGGGATCTTTTATGGTGTATATTCTTCCAAATTCATGTTGAATCGGGACTAATTTTAGTTTTGATGTTTATATAAAAAACCATAGAATTTAGTTTTATTAATAATATAGGAAGGCATAGAAAATTGATAGTTTCTATTGTTAAAAAATTGACATGGTATGCATCTTGTACAATTTATACAGCTAATACACCTAGCACGTACCCATAATTATGCTATCTCCAACAGTTCGGAGGACGTTGTGCTTGATTTCTATTCCTTAAAGTTCAAATCGAGAAATGGGTATGTTGATCCTTAAATTAGTATGCATATTTGATCATATAAAGTTTGGGTTAATTTTTTTTTATTATGTTTCTTTATTAACCTGTTAACATTTTTCTTTTCAATTTGAGAAATCTAAATTTTGATTATCGTGAAAGCTCTTTTATTTCTGAGGGGGTATGTCTTGGACTCACAGTATATTAAAAAGAACAAATGTCAAACTGAATTCATAAAAAAATGTATTGTTATTAGAAAAGGTTTTCCTTTCAAAAAGTTTGAATTCATCATTGTGATTATTTTAATTTTCTTCTTTTCATGGTTTTATCATATCATATATTGATGCTTTACAACTTTGATAGATTGTGGGAACTACTCACTCTGGGTACCAACCCTTCCTGAGATTGAAAATAGCTTTCTAAACATTCTCATGTCACGTATATTATTATAAGAGAAGTATTAAATATTCTCATGTTTGAAATATTCTATTACATTCCTGTTAACTTTAAAGCTATATATTTACTCGATGTTGTTAGGTTAGTGATGTAGCAGCTGATATTGGCAATGGAGTAAACTCCAACCCATTTGGTACTTGGAATGACAAGGTATTGAACATTCAATATGGTGTGTTGGGTATTTGTTAAAGAGTTAGTGTGAGCTATCAATTACAATAGTTTATTTGCTTATATATTTTAATATCCAATGAACTTCCACATATCTTCTTAAGAGTGGGGCTGATTTTTGTCAATGTGTTGATCATAATGTAGTAGATAATTGTTTGGTATACACTTTGTATCAGAAATAATGTCAAAATATATAGAAGACTATAGCTCTGTACTTTTACATAACCATCAAGTTCCTGAAATTTGATGTTTGTTCGTAAACCTTTAAATGAATAATCTATAAATCATGCATGCTAAACTCTCACTGAATCTATTTCAGCAGAAGGTTCCTGATGTGCTCAACACTCTCATGGGAACTAATGATTCCCCTAAAGCCTTTGCTCAGGCATTGATCTTTATGATCTCAAGGGGGACACAAAGGAAGAGGGCCCATAAAATTATTGATAACTTCACCAATCACAGTTTTTGTTCCTTGGACGGTGCATAATAGACGGTACCCGAGAAAAGCAAGGAGAGTGCTGAAGGACCATGGGAGTTTGTTTGTTTATTGTCCCTCTAAGGCGTGATAGTGTAGAGACAATCCTTAACGCTTTTTCCCTCAGTGTCAATGTTAAGATGATCACCGGTGACCAGCTCGCCAATTATAAAGAGACTGTTCGAAGGCTTGGGATGGGCACCAACATGTACCCCTCTTTTTCCCTTCTTGTCTAGAGCAAGGATGATTCCATTGCTTCGATTGCCATTAATGAGATCATTGAGATGGCTGATGGATTTTTTGGTGTTTTTCCTGAACATAAATATGAGATTATGAAGAAGCTGCAAGAGAGGAAGAACATTTATGGAATGATCGGAGATGGTGTGAATGATGCCCCAACAATGAAGAGAGCTGACATTGGTATCGCAATGGCTGATCCAATCGATGCATCCAAGAGTGCGTCTGACATCGTCTTGACCAAGTCAGGGATCAGTGTGATTGTGAGAGCCATTTTGACAAGTCGATCCATCTTCCAGAGGATGAAGAACTACACCATCTATGCGGTCTCGACCACGATCTATATCATGATGGGATTCATGCTCATCCCTCTCATCTCGAAGTTTGACTTCTCTCTCTTCATGGTACTCATCATAGCCATCCTCAATGATGGTACCATCATGATAATTTCTAAAGACAGTCAAGCCCTGTCCAGTGCCCGACATGGAAGCTTAAGGAAATCTTTGCCACCAGCATTGTCCTTGGGACCTACCTTGCTGTTGTGACTGTGGTGCTCTTCTGGATAGCAACCGACACTGATTTCTTTTTAAATATCTTTGGATTTTGATCAATCAAGAATCACACAGACGAGCTCACAGCTGCTCTATATCTTCAAGTGGGCATTGTGAGCCAACTCTCATCTTTGTGACCAGGTCTCGCAGTTGGTCATTTATTGAATGCCCGATCTATGGTTCATTATTGCTTTCTTTCTAGCCCAGTTTTTGGCTACTCTCATTGCTGTTTATGCAAACTAGAGCTTTGCTATGATCCAAGGCATTCGGTGGGGATGAGCCAGAGTGATCTGGGCCTTCATCATTGGGTGGGGATGGCCTTCCGTCTGCTGAAACTTCTAGTTATAATGAGAAGATCCACGAGTTGTCCGAGATTTCCAGGCAAGTTGAATCATTGGTCAAGCAAAATGGATTGGACATTGACACCATCCAATAACACTACACATTGTAAAATTATCAAGGCTGAAAAAATTGGGACTACTTTGGGATAGATTATTTTCTGGGACTTATGAATTATAGAATATATCTCAAAGTAAACATTTTTATGTAAAAATAACATACATTGTAATGTAATCTATAATTCATATTTCAATGAAAATGATTTATCCTATGGGAGGAATCAAAGAAGTGAAGATTAAGGGGGTTTCTCTTCAATCTTATTTTTTTTACATATAGTGTAGGCTGGAGAAAATGGTTTAGTTGCAATGAAACTACACTAGAACTGGAGGTGATTTATTATATAAATAACATTGTCTCAGTTTTATTTACAGTAAAAAAATTAAAAAAACCTTGATTGAGGTGTAATATCTGTGTTGCGATTAAATCTGAACAGAATTGTATTATAAATATCGAAATTACTTATCGATCTTTACTATCTTATCGAAGGTTATGGTGTTTCTATGGTTTTGATACATAAATTGTACCTTGCAGTGTACTTTCTTCTATTTTTATTTGTTTGGTAGATTTCAGATTGTTACATTTGTGGTCATTTTTATCTTGGTTGAGTTGTGGATACTACCCATTGAGGTTTCAAAACCTAAATTTATTTTCCAACTTACATTAGCTTGAAATTTTAGGGTTATACTAAGGGGTTTTCTTGATATGTTTGATTTTGAATCAAATTGATTGAATATGAGTTTCTTTCTGCTGCTCAATTTTGTTTTACTTTGGTTCTTGTGGATGTTATGCATCTAGGGAAAGTTGAAGCCATTGTAGGAATGCAATATGTATATTTCATAATTTCAATCTTTATAGAGGGCTTAAAATCTTCATTTTCTATTTTATTTTAAATTCTAATTGAACATACTTGGTTTGGCATATGAGTTGTAGTTGTATTATGGTATAAATTTCTTTAATACATCATCTTTCAAATTAGTAACCACTTTACCTTTTTTTGTTCTTTCCAGAAAGAAGTAAATGATGGAAAACTTGTGGATCTCCAATCAATATCATAAAACTGATGTAAAATTCTCCCATTATCTTATTAATATTTATTCTTGGTTGTTTATTAACACTTTGGTGTTCATTACATAAAAGTGATTTAAGTTACTCGTTACCTTAATAAGAATTGCATAGATACAACACAGATATTACACCTCTGTTTTTCCTATATGGGTTTCAATTGTAACTTTGTTTAGGATTGATTTGGATCTGATCAACTATCAGATCATGGTTGACTTATTTTATTAACCAAGTCAACCAAACTACGACTCTAACTCCCACAATCTAAGAGGCCCATCCAACTTAACACATGCATTATCAACAGGTGTATCATTGTTATCAATAAACCACTGATATGTCATATTTTACACATGCTGAACAACAATCCCCACTGACTCGTTAAAGGACTGCTTCAAAAAATTTAGCTTTCCTGTATGCAGTAGGGCAGGGCTACTATATAGCTGTTATTGCGCGCGCACACACACACACACATACACACACACACACACACACACACACACACACACACACACACACATATATATATATATTGACCCAGCTGTACTTCAGCTCTGTTTTCAATTACTTATTAGTTGGTATCTGTTACAATTAGACAAGAGTTTTTTTAGACAGGAGTTTCTATGGTGCATGCCCTTTTTTATGCAGGAGTTTATGTAGTGAGTTTTTTTAGTTGAGTTTCTATGGTGAGTTTTTTTAATTCTTTTTGAATTCTCATTTCCATAAACAATTAGTAGTGTGTATTACTCTATTTATTACATTTTATAGTCACATGTTAGTTTACTGAATGGGAACATTATGGATATCGTATGGATTTTGTGGTTATCTTGATTATATGTTTCACATGATCGAGTGCTGCATAACTGTATGTACTCCCAGCATGATTGACAACAAAATCATTCCCGACAATACACTAGTGAAAACTCTCCCTTCTCTCCCCTATTTTGTAACATCCACATTCACATTCACATTCACATTGCCTTATATCTTATATTACGTCCATTGTACAACCTTACCATTCCTCTCCCACTTTGCCTTATAAAATTTGGGAATATTTTGTAACTATAATTCACATTTTATACACAACAATGGAAGGTTTAGATCTGGAATACATTTATTATAAGTAGATCCCTAACACATTTTATGTATCTGAGAAATAATTTCTGTGCATATTTGTGTTTTTTTTTCTTTTTCTCAGGCCACATGGTGGCTTCTCTCTCCCTCTATTTGTGTAATTTAAAAGCCCGCATAACGAATGTTAGACAAAATCTTTCTGAAATTGTTAGTTTTATCTTTAAATTGACGAGGTAGTCATTTATTTTATACATTTTGTCTTATTTATCTTTATTTTTCCAAAGGATACGGACTGTCGATAAATGGGGGATGCTACTCTCAATTAGCAATCCATAAGGTGCATTGAAGAAGATTGGTTAGAATGTGTGCATCACATAAGTTTTTTTGGATTTTTATATTTGTATATTACTGAGCGACAAATTAAAAATATTGGGTTTCAACATGTAGTCAACACCATTACCTTTGATTTCCTGTTTTATGTTTGATTATGTGTTTTCAGATTTTTGCTCGAGTCGATCATGTTACACTAGTCCTATTAACAACGTGGGGAGGTATATGATTACTTCTTTTTCACATGATTGTTTATTTACCTATATCGGGCTACTTTTCCATTTTACCAATTTGGTTGGAATTACGGTTCTATGTTTTTTTTGCTCGAGGTTTATATTTTGCCTAGGTGCAACAAAGCGCAGGTGTAACAAAGCGCTGTACAAATATATTTTTTTTGCAAGGTCTTACAGGTAATATCGACGTTTTAACAATAGTTTTTAACAATAATTTCATTGTATAATTATACTATGTTTTATGTTCATTATACTTATTTAATGTTTCCTGTTCATTATACTCATTTGCAAATTATTTTGTTGATTCAAATTTTGATTTGTGAACAACATTGCTGCTAAGTTAAGGAGGAAATGCAGGTCAATATTGTTCCTTATGCTGAATTATAATGCCCATTCATTATCATTGGTTGGTTTTAACACTAAATCCATACAAAAAATGAAACACTAAATCCTTATGCTAAATTACTTATGTTTGACTAAACCACTAGAAATAATGAAATAATTGACCATTTTAGGATTTTAACACCAAATCCATGAAGATTTGTGTACTATTGCATTATTAGCTGCCATTTAAGATTGTTGTCTTTGTAATATTTATAGTTATTCTTGTTTTCTTTTCTTTAATTTTTAACCCGAACTCTATAACTCTTTGATTATTGATCTAATTCCATTTTTCTGCAATAAAGTATATTATTTTCTCACTCTGTCTCTCTAATCTGGCTTATAGTCTTATTTATTCATTTTTTATTCTAAATTGTTGATATACGTGGATGGTGACTTTTTTTTCTTTTCACTTTCTAATTTTTACAGATTGTGTTGAAATTAAATATGTCCAATTGTTATTTTGTTGTGATTACGGTAGCTTTCCTTAATATCGTCGTGCCTTCAGACACGAACTATTTATTTGGTTGTTGACATGTTTTTATACCTTAAACAAGTGGATAGTCATATAAATAAAGGAAATTCTGTCCATTTTTTTTTAAATTTAACTTATTTGTATGAAATTATTGCGTCAATCGTTATTTTGTGTCGAGGAACGAAATTTTTTGCCGTTTTGTAATTATGTACTTCAATAATTTTCACCGTTTTGCGGTTACTTACTTTTTTTTTCTTTCCATTTTGCGATTACGTACTTTGAATATTTTTTGCCGTTCATAAACTAGTATATATATAAGGAGAGGTTCAAAAGTGAACCAAAAGAATGAACTTTTTAATGAACCTTAACAAAAACACATAACAATCCATTAATTTTAATTCCTATGTTGTAATTGGTCCGTGCCAGCGACAACGGAGACGCCTGTCGATCAAATATATGTGGGTGGGTGGGTTGTGTGGGGTGTATATTAAAAAAATGCATCTCTGTTGTCGCTAGCTTAGACCAATTACTATAGAAGAATTAAAATTAATGGGTTGTTATGTGTTTTTTTGTTAAGGTTCATTAAAAAGTTCATTCTTTTGGTTCACTTTTGAACCTCTCCCTATACACACACACACACACACACACACACACACACACACACACACAACAACTGTTATATATATAGTATAACCTCGTAAATGAGTTGCTTATTATACAACTTAGCATTCAATCATTGTTAATAATTCAGTAATTTGGAATGCTAGGACCATTGGTGAAGTTTCAATTCAATGTCTTACATTTTTTGTCGGTTACACATTTTCTGCCTTTACGGGTAGTTAATTGGTATTGTTATGAACTATTAATTTTATTGTTGGAGTATTTTATATTTTTTAAATAGGGTGGATAGTCCCATAAATAAAGGAAATTTTTGCCCAGTTTTTTAAATGTTTTTATAATTGTTTGTGTTGTATGAAAAATCTTTTCGACTAGTACTCTTTTATTATTTATCTGGTAATAATGTTGTGTTAACTGGTATCCAGTTCAAGGAAATGATAATCTCTATTGCGGATATTTTATGTTGAAGTTCATAAAGTACATCATGGAGGATCCTTCCATAACTTTTGAAACAAAGGTATGTTACTACTTTTCCCCCTTTTTCTCCTATTATATAAAATATTGTTTAGTTATTAACCATTATTTACCATAATAATAAATTCAATTTTATCTTTAATCTTTTAGATGAGAAGATTGCCCGATAAAGCGGCATACACGTTAAATTAGCTAAATGAAGTTCATTGAGTTAATTACGGATTATATATATTAGGCATTTTCGAATAACTGTACTTATGTCGTAATGAAAATTTATTGAGATGAATGTGTTATGATGAAAACTATGATGATTATATTTGATTGTAGGGTTACCCATTCTGGGTTGGATAGCGTTGGAAAAAACTTGATCAAGTATTACGTTCGACATGTAACTTGAGTATTATTTTGTATTGTGGATCTTATGATGTAGTTCGCAATGCTAGTTTTTGGATACTGTGATGTATCATCATTATTTTTAGGATATTATCGCGTAGATAACTAGACGTTAGCTAGTTCTTTGGACATCATCACATAGCTCACATACTATCTAATTTTGGATATGATGTAGCTCACATCAATATTTTTTGATTATAAGTATGTTGATGGATATCAAGTTTGTGATATTTATAACCTTGATTACTATCTATTTACAATGGTTGATTTAATTTCAAATAATAGTTGTCTATTAATGAAGTAATATATATATATATATATATATATATATATATATATATATATATATATATATATATATATATATATATATATATATATATATATATTTTATATCAACATTTATGTTAGTTTTGAAAAAACTCTCACAAAAATTGTTAAAACTGAGATAAATGTAATGTTATTTGTGTCAATTTTTCAAGAAACTGTGATTAAATTTTTTTGAATAACGTACTTTTTATGTATGTTTTTTAAAAACTGAGATAAATGTGATCTTATTTATGTCAGTTTTACGAACATTTATGTCAAGGCTTTATATGTCTGTTTTGAAAATTTTTAAAACTGACATAAATGGTTATTTATGTCAGTTTTTAAGTGACATAAATAACCATTTTTCTTGTAGTAAGCCCCTGACACGTCTTCTTGTACCAGTCTCTACTTAGTCGATAATCCCAGACTCCACTGGGACCTTGTAATCCACCAATGAAGCTTTTTGAGAACCGGTCAACCACATACGGTGCCTTTCACCACATGAGAACGCCGCAGCAAAAACATGACTTTTTCTTTTATGGGAAATAGAAGCAAACCCAAACTTCTCCTTCTTGTGGTAGAGATGAACCAATGGTTCCAAAAAAAAAATCCAAGTGATAAATATATATAAATACAGAACTTGGAATGTTAAACAAACTAAATGGGTGTATATCTTTTGTGTTTTGAAAGAGTTTAAGTCATCTAAATTAAACACACAAATGGAACTTTTCTAAACATAAATTTATCTCTCAAAAGATTCTAGAATAATGTGAAAAGTCTTAGAAAAATTCTGGTCCCGAAGTGGTTAAAATCTATTAAAAAGTAGTGGAACACTGCCAAAAACTGTTCCCGCCTGAAATCTCATTTGAACGACTTATCTAACGAAAAGTCAGTGTAGAAAAGGGAAACTCGTTGGCAAAACTTGTTCGAACGAAAATCTCGTTTGAATGACATTTTCGAACAAAAAAATAGAACATGAATTTTTCATTTTAAGCTCATAAAATTTTATATAAAATAAAACGACACCCATTACAAATTTATTCCAAACTCTACAATTATTTATATAGCGTCCATACCTTATTGGAGACTTGTAATATGATGAATTGTTGAGGACGCAAAAAGGCACTTGAAATTCGGCAAGAATAATGTCTTCATGTTGAACTAGGCCGATACGTCTTCAACTCAAACTTGTCATAGGCTTGAAGGATACACAAAAACACTATCCTATGACTCAAATATTTTTATCTGGAATTGAGCCAAAATTAAAAATGACTCAATTGGAAATTTGTGTCCTTACAAATCTCTCCCTTTGGCTATTCTGGGACAAAAACTAAACAAAAATCCTAAAGGACCGTCAAGCTCAACTAGACTCAAAACCTTCCCAATCAAAATGAAAATACGAGCTTGACTCAAAACCCAAGGATTCTTTGCCGATATAAAGTTGCCACTAAAATTTTTTTTGTACACTTAAGAACAACATTAAATGCATAAGGAATATTAAAATATTAAATGATATTAAAGAAAATACTCCCCTAGATTAATTCTCCCCTTTTATTAAATATGATCAACCTAAGAAGATAGCGCTCTCACCTTAAGATAGATCTCCTAAACTAACATACGATTACAATATGATTAGATACCACTTCTCCCCCTATCATTCTCCCCCTTTTTGTTCAGGAATAGGCAAAGGATAAAAGAACTAATAAATTACTCATTTCTCCCCCAATTTAACTAAGTACCATTTCTCCACAAGGGATATAAGTATGGGGAAACAAGTAAACAAGATGATGCATAAGGTGATAAGAACATGAAATTATATGGGCAACAATAACATAACTAATCCATATAAATATTAATGGATACCAACTATTATGCAAAAACAAATGATACCAATTTGATAAATAAGATACTAAGCATGTGATATCAAATAATATA
Source organism: Sambucus nigra (assembly GCA_949130495.1). Taxonomy (NCBI): domain Eukaryota; kingdom Viridiplantae; phylum Streptophyta; class Magnoliopsida; order Dipsacales; family Adoxaceae; genus Sambucus; species Sambucus nigra. Next base: position 459,647,160 of record OX422216.1, on the reverse strand, counting down.
CGCAACAAAATAGATACCAATTATGAATTAGAAGCATAGAAGGACTAGCAAGCAAGGCAAAGACTGAAAAAAAATAAAAAAATACCATATATATGTATACATAATGAATATCACTAACGCACATGCACATATAAATAGGTATAAACACCACATATGACACAAAATACATAAAGATTTTCACACTCATATGGAAACAATGTGTCCAAATGCATGTGGAAAACGAAAGTGTAGGTGTGCGAACTAGTAACAATTAAATTTCGACCCAATCACTTAAAACATGTTCACGGAGTTCTCATTTGATTACAAAACTTTATCACATTTAGATATGGCCTCATGTGATAATATAGATTGAACTCAATGAACAGACATACAGAATGCATATAAGCCTAGAATTTTGAAGATTCTACAAAACAATAGAGTCATGACAATAAAATCTTAACTAGGATACAAAGTCATTGTGCAAACCCGTTAAAATATCCATCCAAACTCCTCATAATTCTTGTTTTCTTTTCTTTTGAACATATTAACTAAACTATTTTTGGCCTTGGAAAATATTCTATTTAATGCCACATTTTTTATAGGCCTAATATTCAATGGTGGCTTTTCACGCAAAGTAATTTTGTCTTTCGCATACCGATTCCATTGATAAACAATTCCACCGGATAAACATATTTTTCTATTTTTTCAATCTGGGAAACGGTTATTACATGAACAAATCCTCCATAGTCATAGTAAAATGTGGATGACTTTGTGGGAGAACATCTCACTTACCTCAAATATACATGTGACATTTAAATTTCAAATGAGCTCGTGTATCTGTGAAAAGAGGCATATGAAAATAGAATTCATAAAGCAACAGAAAATCCAACTACTCCATGTAAGCATGGAAAAGAACATTTTAAGGATTATAATCTTAACCAAAAGTTCTAGCCACATGGAAGCGAAAAAGGAATGGATTCAAACACAAGTATATGCCTGTGTCAAATTAAAATACACAATTTTTTTTTTGATTTTTTGAAAGTTTTAACCAAAAAAATAGAACAACTCAAAACAAAAACTAATAACATCTTTTTGAATTTTTCTCAATAAGACACAAAGTAAATAAAAGGAATTACAAAAGATATACACAAATCATAATCCTAGCATGTGAATAAGCATGGAGAAGATACTAGAACATGATAAAACAAGCATACAATTAGCATGATAATATAGCATGAACCACAAAAGCTAAAGTATGCAAAAGACTAACACATTCAACCTTTAGATTTAGCAAGGGAGGTATAATGTGAAAGTAAATGAGAATAAAATAAACCTATTTTGTAAAGCAACCAAGTCGGATCTCCTAACCCAAAATAATGAAGAATGACAATCTTGGGATTTAGGAATCTTACCTACCTCAGTTGCCTTACTTTTGGATTTCCTTGGACCTCGTTTTAAATCAAAACAAAACTTCCTAAGATGACCTTTTCGACCACATTGAGAACAAGTAAATACATGTTGAAAAGAGGTACCTAAGGATTGACCTCTAAAAGCTTTCCTAGGTTATTCTCTCAAAACATTGGTTTTGGATTTGTGGGTTAAATCATGACTAGTATCGAAGCCTAAACCACAAGTGTCATTTTTGATTTGGACCGTGCCTAAGATTTTATCTAGTTTTTTGGACCTACACTCCAAATCAAATTTGACCTTACTAGAGTCTCTCAATTGTTCTTCTATTTCTAAAATTCTAGACTCTAACAAACCATTTCTCTCTTCAAACATAAGAAGATCATTTTTCATTGACTTCATTAAACCTCTAAGGTTATATTTCTCTCCTTCTACATATTCAAGCTTCTCATGAAGATCTCTCTCACGTGTCCTAAGGTCTTCAACTAACGCATTCTCATCAACTACCTTGTCACGCTCCCTTAAACTAGCTTATAACTTCAAATTTTCTCTTTTTAATTTAATTGATTCGGCATATAATTCTTGAAAAGAAATTTGAAGTTCACTCACATCAACCTCTTCTTCTCTCTCTCTCTCTCTCTCTCTCTCTCTCTCTCTCTCTCTCTCTCTCTCTCTCTCTCTCTCTTATTCACTCTCACAACCATCATCTTTTGGGGATTCATAAACAAATGCCTTGGAAGCGTCATGCAAATATATATCGTCATGGGAAGATTCATTATCGGTGCTCACATGACTTGCAATGAATGCGGTAAAGTTGTGCTTAATGGGAGAATCGGGTCCCTCTTCCTTTTCACTTTCATCAGTAAGGGTGGCATTATAGGAAATTGGTTGTTTGCCTTCTCTCATTAGTTTAGTGGGGGCATTTAAAAGCCCTATGGACATAACCCTCACAACCATAACACCTATTAGACTCGTCCCTATTAAGGTTTTCATTAAAAGTTTTGGGGATCTTTTCGGCTTTGTCATGCTTAGAATTTTCAAATTTCTTAAAATCATTTTTAAACTTATCTTTATTAAATTTAAGAAATTTCCTAGCAAACATAGTCATGTCCTCTGAGTCACTATCACTCTCATAAACCACAACTTTCTTTTCTTCCTTTTGGGCTTTCAAAGCAATGCCCTTATCTATCTTCTTTTCATTTTTGGAGGGAAACATATATTTCTCATAAGTTTGAAAATCACCTACTAATTCCTTAAGTTTGGTAGAGTGAAAGGTGGGTAAAGAATTTAAAACGGTCACTTTAGGGATAAATCTCTCGGGTAGGGACCTTAAAATTGTCTTTACAACTTGGTTGTCGGGTATTTTCTCTCCCAAATTAAATGATGAATTTACTATATCGAAAAGTCTAGCATAAAATTCATCAAATGTTTCTTTTCCATTCATTTTGATGGTTTCAAATTGAGTGGTGAGGTTTGTGAGTTTAGAAGCTTTAGCGGCACAAGTTCCCTCGTGAGTGAGTTGTAATATATCCCAAGCTTCCTTAGAGGTTTCACACGTCATGATACGTCAGAATTCATCCGGTGTGACCGCGCTAAACAAGGCATTTAAATCTTGGGAATTAAAATTGGTAAGTTTAAATTCATTCTCACTCCATCTATCTATAGGTTTGGGGACACGCTCATTTTCTACCAAACATGTGGGTGGGGAACACTCGTTAACAAATGACGACCAAACCCTCTCATCGATAGACTTTAGTGTCGATTTCATATGCGCCTTCCAATACGCATAGTTGGAACCATCGAAAACAGGAAATTTTAAAAATGGGAAATTTTTTATTTTTAACCAAAAATATTTATAAAGACATTAACGCAATAAATTAGCGCTCTGGCTCTGATACCAATCTGAAAAGTGAAAGTACTCTCAATTTTAAATATTCTTTTAAAATTAAATGTAATTTCCTTAAGATGCGTAATAGGATGGTTCGAACAAAACACAACTTACAAATTTTAATTTCTTACGAATCAAAATTAAACCAAGCTAAAAGTGACATCAAAATAATCAACTAACAAATATTCAATTAAAACAGATTAACTCAATTCAAGTCCTAAAATTTACCTACACAAGGCCAAACCAAATTTTACCAAATTAAATTATCTTAACTTGAATTAAATTAATCCAAACATCACCCAAATTAATTTTTGCACCAAATTAAATAATTGTATGAATTAAACCATATTTTATATTTTAATCCTAAGCATGCATTCTAGGTAATTTGCAAGATAAAATAAATTCATAACACACTATGCCGCGATGTACGAGGAAAATCCAAATCGAGAAAAACCTCAGACGACACTAGCCTTAAGTCTACTAAGTACGGAATTTTAGAAATACAAGACAAATAACTTACACAACTCGACTCGACTCCCTTCAAGCCCCTGACATGTCTTCTTGTACCAACCCGTGCTTAGTCAACAATCTTGGACTCCACCAGAACGTTGGAATCCACCAATGAAGCTTTTTGGAAACTCGTCAACCACACACGGTGCCTTTCACCGCATGAGAACGCCACAACAAAAATATGACTTCTTCTTTTATTGGAAATAGAAGCAAACCCAAACTTCTCCTTCTTGTGGTAGAGATGAACCAATGGTGCCAAACAAAACTCCAAGTGACAAATATATATAAATGCAGAAATTTGAATGTTAAACAAACTAATTGGGTGTATGTCTTTTGTGTTTTGAAAGAGTTTAAGCCATCTAAATTAAATACACTAAAGGGACTTTTCTAAACATAAATTTCTCTCTCAAAATATCTCTAGAATAATGTGAAAAGTCTTAGAAAAATTCTGGTCCCGAAGTGGTTAAAATCTGTTAAAAAGTAGTGGGAAACTGCCAAAAACTATTCCCGCCTGAAATCTCGTTCAAATGACTTTTTCGTTCGAACGACATTTCATTCGAACGACTTATATAACGAAAAGTCAGTGTAGAAAAGGTAAACTCGTTGGCAAAACTCGTTCGAACGAAAATCTCATTCGAATGACAATCTCGTTGAAACGACATTTTCAAATGAAAAAACAGAACATGAATTTTTCATTTTAAGCTCATAAAATTTTATATAAAATAAAATTACACCCATTACAAATTTATTCCACGACTCTCTCTCTCTCTCTCTCTCTCTCTCTCTCTCTATATATATATATATATATATATATATATATATATATATATATATATATATATATATATATATATATATATATATATATATATATATATATATATAACGTTCATACCTTATTGGGGAATATGATGAATTGTTGAGGACGCAAAAAGGCACTTGAAACTCGACAAGTGTAATGTCTTCATGTTGAACTAGGCCGATACATCTTCAACTCAAACTTGTTATAGGCTTGAAGGATGCACAAGAACACTATCCTATGACTCAAATATTTTTGTCTAGAATTGAGCCAAAACTACAAAGGACTCAATTGGAAATTTGTGTCCTTACACCCATGTCACTTAAAAATCTACTCCATACTCATAGGATAATAAATACAACTTACCTTCAAGTGCAAACTACATCGCCTTGTTGATGGGCTCCTGAACGTAATCCTCGTGTTCAAACTGCCCCATGACCTGCTACAATGATTGTATGTCCAAAACCTTATCCCGTTGTTTCCCATGCCTCACTTAGGTAAATCTCTCTTCCTATGTCCTATCACTCCACAAATAAAACATTTCTCTGGAAATCCTCCCTACCACTGATCATGTCCTTGTTGGATTTCCTCGCCATTCTCTTGTCCCTGGCGGCCCCGAGGAATGAAATGTTGCTGCTGCTGTTGATGAGGGCCATGCTGACTCGAATTGAACCCAACACTCTCAGATCGATAACCCCCAGACCTAAACCTCTTAGCCTAGTTCCCTTGATGAAGATCCCTCTCCTGCTACTGTTGTGCCCCACTGGCACTATTCCCATCTACCTTTCCAGTCTGACTGGAACCACTCACTCTGTTGCTATACTTCGTATGAAATCGCTAATCTTTGCAATGAAGTAGCACTACATTGACAATCTCTGTATATGTCTCCAATGCTGAATTACCCAAAAAGTGTTATTGAATATTTTAGGTAAGTCCGTCCACGAACTTACGCATTCTCTTCTCTTTAGTGTTTACTTTATTTTTTACGAAATTTGCTAACCGAGTAAGCTCTTCCTCGTGTTTCTGCCACGATCCTATCTCCCTGAGACACATTAAAAACTATTGTCGCATCTCTGTCTGAATAGCAGACGAAAAATACTTGTGGTCAAACCGCACACAACACTCCCCAATGCTTATCAAGTCTCTATCCTTTGCGGTGGTCACAGACTCCCACCACTGTAATGCTACACCTACTAGGTTGAATGTTTCCAAGAAAAGTTTCTGAGTGTCCATGCACTCCATCATATGCAGGTGGCACTGCATATCCTTCTTCCACTGACTGGACACTATTACATCTGAATTATCCTGAAATTCTGGTGGTTGACCCTTTTAAAATGCTTATCTCGCTCTCGACCACTCGGACGACCCAAGGTGGGCCTGATCTTCGTGTGCTACTAATGGCTGTGGTTGATTCTGTGAAAAGTGTCATGCAATTGAGGCCATCGTAGGATTAAGTTCCTGTGCCATGATCTCGACCACTTGTGAAGTCGCCACCATTCCTTGTGGTGGCTGTGGCTGAAGTACCTCCTGCACCTATGGAGCCTCACTCACTTCATCTCTCACTGCTATTTTAACCTGACGTCCCCTCTTAGGTTCACATCTAAAATGAGATTTAAAATATATATAAGTTCACCATCAAATACATAATAATCGATAAAAGATCGTAAATACGCATACACAATGAGGAATATAACAATCTTCAATTGGGCTCTATATCAAAGCACGCTAAGCTAAAACGTAGAAAAGCTGCACAAATCCTAAGGACACTAGAACCTACTGCTATGATACCATCTATAACACCCTGCCTAATTAAATATCGAGTGATTTATTCCTCAATCAATTAAAACAGGAATCTCATCTGGTTCATTCTTAGCATCACCGTTGAAAACATTTAAAAATTAAACTAACCACCTATTATTCAAAAAGTCGATGCCAAATTTTATATTTCTATTAAGAAACAACAACAAATGAAGTAATCACCATAACCAAACCATCCATTCAGTAAAAGAATCTAAACTATCCACCAGATATATAATTGAAATAAAATGGTACAAAAAAAACTTTCAGTTCTCAATATAAATATCCAACTAAACATCTAATGAAATCAAACTGAGTCCACCAATATAAAGTTTGACAAACTGAATAAAATAAATAGCTGGAGGGGTGACATGACCAAATGAAATAACTGAAATGCATCCTTCTCTAGGAATGAAGTAACCTAAGCATTCACACGTCCTGCAGCTACGCATCCCTAGAATAGATCGTCAAGCTTGGCGTCCCTATGGCTGGACGCCTAAAAGGTTTTGAAAATATTTTTCAATTACGGATCAGAGCCCATGTAAAACAATTTATAAATATTTAGCAAGCATTTACATTGCAATTTTAATGAACAGTTATTAGATAGACATGTTAGGTTGTGTACATTCTCTTGAGTTACTCACCTCTAGTCTATAATCCGCACCTAACATCTTCTACTAAGCCCACCTAATCAAGCTACCCAATCTAACTAGGTCCCAAGCCTCTAACTAATTATAAACTAGTCTACCTCACTCTTACCACCCATATACTATGCTACAGTATACCCCTAATTATCATTAAGCCTTTAGTTAAGTTTCTCATTAACTTACCTCATACCGCCCATACTATATGTTATCGAACAACTAATAATTAACATTATTCTTATGTTATTATTATTATCCTCATGTTAAGTACTCACACTTAGATTATCTTTAGATTCGCACAATAAATATATTTTCTACTATTTACACGTAAGTGGATTAGGCATTATGTAAGATATACACTATATAGTGTCCTTACTATCAAACATAAGTAAGATCAAACACTCATGCTTATACTATATATATATATATATATATATATATATATATATATATATATATAATATCGCATCTCCTGAACTGGTCATAACGATGTGCACTCGCATACTCTGTTATCAGTCCAAGTACCTCTCGTACTTAATTATGGACTATCGGTTCGAAATGTCTCCTAGAACCACCAATCAAACTACACATACTGTAGGCGAATATATCACTAAGTCTTTGGGGCTACGCATATACCTAACGTACCCAAACGACTTGCCAGCATAACTATTTCTCTCATATAGTTATCAACTATCAGTACTATGCCCTGGGGCACAAATCCAGACCTCATTGGAATCATCGAGGTAGGATCGCCCACTATGGGGGACCTCCATGATAGTAAGTAGCATAGGTATGTTAACATACACGAAAGCACATAATGGCATACACATAACCTAACCATATGTATATTTAGTACAAGGACACACACGACCTATAAGGTATACACTCAAGCTATAATTATAACCCATTTGGGTATCCTCTCACCTATAATAATCACCCGTACGTAGTATTTATCTCTCAAATGCTCATCGTATAATTAATTCACATGTATAACTCTCAATTATATCTATCCGGGTATCACTCTCTACTCGTACGTCCCAAAGTTACCCCTTATGTTAATTCAGTAGATACTACGCTTATACACTATTGGTTATAATCTTAGATTATGGTCTACTCTTTCCGTAATCCAAATTCTAATTTTTTTCTGGTGTACAACTCACTCAATTTACTATCATCGATTAATTATCCCAACTTAACCCTTACTAATATAAATCGAATCTTAACCTCAAACCTACTGACCTCTCCTCACTCTCCACATAATCACTAAACTATCACCAAAGTTCCTCATAATTCAACTCATGGGGATATATAAACAAAAGAGCAAATTTGGAATTTTCTGGGCAGCCGAATCGATTGGAAATGTAGCACTTCATCTCCTTAATTCAATTCTTGCATTTTCCCACCATTTTTACTCCCATAAACCTTCATGAAAATGACCCAACTCCCAACCAAACTTAACCAAACTTCAAATAGGGTTATTCTAATAGTTCCTAACGAATTATATCATTAAATCCTCAATAAAAACGGATCATACAAGATTTAATCTTCACAAATCATAAAAAACCTAGTTTCTCATGTTCTTCACGTCTTTTAATCAAGAACTGAGTTTTCTTTGTTATAAATAATACCTAACCCTTTGATTTTGTGTCACCAACATAAGGAAATGTAACTGCATGCAATCCTACTTCAATTCATAGATTACACGAAATCAAACGGGTAGATATAAACTTACAATTTTGGAAATTCCTCTAACCCTAAGTTCTCAAATGATCGAAATGCCCTTAAACGGTGTCGGTTCGGCCTAAAATCACCCCGGAACCCAAACTACACACCTGGGTATAGTATTCTGACTATTAGATCCTTTAGGAATCAATTGTGACCTTTAAAGCATCATTCGAGTCACTTTATGCAATCCTCTTATTTCCACCTCAAAATACGGCATACGTGAAATTAAATAAACCAAATTAATTTAAACTCCAAATCACTAAATTAAATAATTTATCCGATTTAATAAATTCCAAATTACCGATTTAAATAAATGCCAAAGCACCAATTTAATTAAATCCTATATCCTAAAAAATACGGGGTATGACATTGAATGTAAATTAGGGTTTGTGTTTAGAAAACTTAATCATGAATGATTAAGGAAAATTTGGAGAGATTTTGGGAAGAGTTTTAGCACTCAAAATCATGGAAAAAGTCTTCCCCATAACCTCTATTGCGCACTTCTTAAAAAAGGAAATTCTAAGATCATGGTGTAATGGAAAGAGATATATTTTTTGAGAAATGCACCAAGTCGTTGGAATGAAATGGTACCTCGTTCGAACGACGACCCCATTCTTATTCGAACTGCTTCTAATGAAAATTCTAGTGAAGGCAAAACTAATCTCGTTCAAAGTTCATTAAAACTCATTCTAACAAGGTATATGATCTCATTCAAATAACATCAAATATCATTCTAACGACCTCGTGAAAAATGCATATTTTCTCTAAAATATATAAAATCATTTAAATTTTAAAATAATGATAACACCCAATAATAAGTTATCCAAAGCTCAATATATATATATGCATGCATACTTGAGAGATACTTGGAACTTTAATGACAAAACATGGCACGAAATAGGGCATGATGGCGTGTTCTCTTCAGCTTGGATACAACATTTTTAACAAACACGTCATAGGCTTGAAAGGTCACTAATTCAAGTCCCAATGTACGATTCAATAGTTTTGTCCAAACACGGAATTAAGCCAATATACATACAAATTGAATCCATTGGAAATTTTTCCTTACACCTAGAATCTTTGCAATGAGTTGCAGTCTTGATTTGTAGTTCCCGAGCCAAAATGCGAGGTCACCATAGACCGGACCATAAATTATGCATTTCTTTTCAGAGATAAACCATTGCCTAGTTCTTTTCTTTACAAATAACAAAACTTGGACATTATTTCCATAAAATTTCTAACTACTTATAGTGAGAATACCTACCTTTCGGCTATTCCACAACTACTGAGGAATATGAACATTCCTTAACCCAAATCGTCGTTCCTGAGACTTAGCCTTATCCTTCTACTTCCCTTTCTAGAATTTATTAAATCTCTTCGCAGACAACTAACACCAACCATTGGATACTGATGACTCTCACTCCCAGATTACGAAACGGTACTAGGTTTTCTCACCATGTCTTATCCAAAGAATCCTTAGTTATATCAATGGTGGAGATCATTCCAAGCACATAATTATTAATTGAGTGTAATTAACCAACATAGGTGTTAACAAATTCTCATCGACCAATTCTTTAAAATTAAATGTTCATATAGAACTCACCTATGGGGGGATTTAACACATGCACTACTTAATTTAAAAGAATTATATACATTTTAAAATATCGTGATTCCATGGGCTGGTCATCCTAACTGACCTGAGTAGTTAATCACATAACAATTTTAAAATGTTGATGGGAATAATGGGTTAAAATAATTTATAATCCCCTTAAGTTTGAACAATGCCCAATTACATTTTCAATCCTTTATACCCATTCCATTTTAAACTTGAAGACTAAACTAGTGAGAAATTTTTTAATTTATATTTAAAATCTTACAATCACCGAATCAAAATAATTAACTTCCAATTAATTTCTGTAATTATTTTGATTAAATTTTTAAGTGTCATACCTCAATCATCATTTTTAAAACTAATATGTTGGACATCCTAGTTTATCTTATAGGGTCAGATTTCTCATGGGGAGTTTAAATTACCTCACCTTGAACCATTTTTTTCCATATTTCATTATGCTATATGGATAACTCGGGCTTTTGTCCAAAATAATGAATAGCCGATGATTTTTGGTCCAATAATTAATGATAATGACTCCATAGGAGAGTATATTATTAATTATGTTTAAGTGTATACCACCGTTTCATTTCTGGAAATAGAACCCGATGATACCATATTTTACACTTGGTGTTTGAAAGGCTGTTAAGATCCTCAACTACCCTCATGCAGGGACATAACTTCTACGGTTAACTTCTAACCTCAGATAGATCGTTACTTTATTATAAAGACTTTAAATTCCGTACAAGTTAGGCTATGGTACAATAACAAACCCCAGTTGTGCTTTCTTCCACCTATGAGGGTCAGTCGTTCCAACATGTCTCCTCAATTAAGAGCATAGACCACATCACCAAGGTTTCATTAAGATTGACACCCATAACATACCTAAATTCAAAGATAAATAATTCCCAAGGTATCCTAACTCTCATAGCGAGTTGTATTATTTCATAGAACCTCAAGGGCATCTTATGCTAATCCTATAGTATCTCTTGAACTTTTAGACCTTCGGTAAAGTTCCTGTGACTAGTGTGTCGAGTAGGTGGAAAATATAACACTATTCCAACTATGACCACTACCCAACTCCATTTGCATTGAATGTTCCCATCAGTATTTAATGCTACCCACAACCACCTTACACCACTTTCATTAAATCAAGAGTTTCAAGTGTTTACAAGAGTATTAATCCTTCTTCCACACTTCCAACCCATTATTGAGAGAAAATACTTGTAACTTGAGTCATTTACAGGTACAAAACATTTTATATATCTTATTGAGCCCAAAAGAAAATATTCAAGAACCTTTAGAGATGCCAATCAATTAATTACTAAGATCCTTTTAATCACTAAGAAAGGATGCAAGACCTTAGACTTTCTTAACACAAGTGCAGTAGGTCTCTAAGATTATAATAACTCATTTACGATGTAATAAACAAGTGCAACCCTTTTGACAGTGGACGCATGACCCCCTCTTGAGGTTCGAACCACTTTAAATCATTATCTTAAATTTTTATACTTTTCTCCTCTTACAAGTTTGAGGTTAAGAGCATATGAATATGCACTCCAACTCATAAAAGATGGATCTCTCTCTCTCTCTCTCTCTAGGGTTTCTCCCTAGGGTAGTCTCCATTTCCACATTAAACCCTAATTAGGGGTTGCATGGCTTCTCCAATCTCCACTAACCCTAATACCAAACCTCTAGATCCACCCAATGTATGGCCAAAATCCTTTTTTGATGTTCTCATAAAAAAAATTCGGACTCTTCTATCCAGCTAAAATCTCATTCCAAGTTTCTTAAAGAGCCAAGAATTATTTTATCTAAAGAAGATATTGATAAACTAGACTATCCATTCAACCTATCCATTGTTGGTAAATTTTCATATGGCCGTCCTACTCTCAAATTCATTAGAAAGAATCAGGATGAGTTTTTATTGAAAGCAACCTTCACTGTGGGCCTTCTAGACCACAAGCATATAGTCATTAGATTGCATAATAAGGAGGACTTTGTCAAACTTTGGACTCATGATCTTTGGTGCATTGTAAGAAGCCCCATGTGCACATTTAAATGGTCTCCTGAATTTAGGGTGGATAAAGAGAGTTCCATTGTCACAGTTTTGATTTCCTTCCCTTTTTTACCCATCCATATCATTGCTAAAGAATCCCTTTTTTCTCTTGCCCAAGTTGTGGGTAAGCCTCTGAAGTTAGATGCCTCTATATCAACTATCAACCACCCAAGTATTGCGAGAGTATGTGTTGAAATGGATGTTTTCAATCCCAATCCAAGAAGAATATGGATAGGATTGAAGTACCCTATATCTTTGACTCACTTGAGTCTATATTATATAGGTGCTCATCTAGTTTGGAAATAATGACAAAATTGAGTCATACCTTTTCAAACCAACAAGCCTTTAGACTCTTCATTTTGATTTCCTCTAATAGTCCAAAGGTATAAACACCAACACAACACCTAGGATCATTTATATGTCGCATATGACATTGAATTCTTCATAATATGAGGGTGTGTGAGTTAAATCCCTTTAAAATAATTTTCCATTATTTTTAGGATATTTTAAATAATTTTTAAGATTTTTAAAATATTTTTTAGAAATTTTAAATTGGCTTTTACAAAGTTTGTGGGCTGTTTTGCAAATTCATTAAACCTGTTAGAAATTTGCTTGGGTAGAAACCAAATGCGCTTGATAATTGTGTGGGTACAAATTGTATTTTTAAAAGTTCATAAACACGCGTTTTACAAGACAACACAACCGTACACGTGTTAATCTCACAACAGTTGGATTTGTGTTTTCTTACCCTCACATTCCTATGTTTGATTGTGAACCGTTAGATCTTTTTAATCTATGGTCTGCATGTGTGCTTACCTGATCCCTGTGTTTTTGTTTAAACCAATCAGAGGCTTTATAATTGCGGTGCATTGTTAGCCATCAAATTTACCTTGATCACTTAAGATTTATTAAGGACCATTCATTTGCTTCGAAGTTCGAGAGGCATCCATGGCTTAGTATACATACATGACTTATGTGTTGCGATTACAATATTTTGCTTACCTCACTTCTGAGAGAAAATAAAGAGAGAAGAGAGAGAGAGAGAGAAAAGAAGAGAGAAAAAGAAAACCCAAAACTAAACTCCGACGAAATCTCACCAAAAAAATATTTATGAGAGTGTGTTAGTTCGAGAGTTGTGAAGATCATCCCTCTTCCGTCCTTAATCTCTTTTCCAACTTAATCACAACAGTTTGATCTCATTTTCTCTCATAGAAAACTGATATTGACGTTCTGTGATACATTCCACGTTTATCGCTCTTTGTTTTGATTTCATATTTCCAGAAATCATAGTTTTGTTGGCTGTTTTCAAACCCTAAAACCAACAAAATAGTTTCTAATTTCAGTTTCTTTGAACATTTAGACTCAGATCTAGTTTAAGATCTTGATTGGGGATTTACACTTTCACATATTTCACATCTTGTGAAATAGTTTGTATATTTTTTAAATAAGAAAGTGTTTAAAATCTTGGCTCATGTTTATATTAAGATTCCCTCTTTATCTTTGGATATATTGAAAGATCCAAAGTCTGATAGTTTCGATTAAAATGATTTTGGAAATCTGTACATATTTGTGATTTGTTTAGCATCCTGTCTGTAATTAAGTGTGTGTGAGTTGCGTGCATGTGATTTAGAGCTCATCACCCTTGCACCTTCACACTATTACACTAAAAAGTGTTGGTAACTTGGACTTTTGAGTTGACGTAAAGCTAAATGGATTTGAGTTACAAAGCTGAGAGAACATCAACAACATCATAGCCTTAGGAGAAGTCCAAAAATCCGGAGGAGTTGGTACATTTTTGAACTTGGAATTCAGTCCGATTGTGTGTCTTAATTGTTATATAGTTTGTAAACTGCTACTTTATTTTAGTGGAATTTTACTTTTGAGGTGTAGAGACCTCCGTGGATATATCCGCAATTGGGTGGGGTTCTACCACATTAAAATTGTACTTGTATACTTTCTCTTCCTCTCATCCCTTTCTTGAGGAAATCTTGATTTAAGTTCCTAATAAGTTTTGGTTTTCAAAACTGGTATACCTATACCTTAAATAACTCGTTCATAATGTTTTACACATATTGTGTTAAAATTTTGTTTTAAACAAAAGAGTTTCTTCAACAAACTGTTCGGAGCCATTTAGATAGTTTAATCTCGAATTAAACGACTTAAGTTGTACTTTGTTCAATTGGTATTAGAGCTTTGATTTTTTCAAAATTCTTTATATCTTGAGTTTCTGAAATTGTTTTCTCAAAATAAATTAAGGATGAGAAATTTGAGAGACTAGGTAAACTATCCAAGCCCCCTCTAATTGATGGAACTAACTTTCCTTACTCGAAGGTAAGGATGGTTGCCTTCATCCAAAGGACATTTGGAGATGATGTCTAGGAAGTTATTGAAAATGGTTACAGTTTTCCTACTAAACTAGACACTGAAGGAAGTACTATGAGGATTAGAAAGTTACTAAGTGAATTCACTAAAGAAGAGAAGCAGACTTCCCTTAACAACAACAAAGGCAAACATGCCATATTCAGGTCGTTAATGAGCATAAATTTAAGAGGATATCATTCCGTTCTACCTCTAAGGAAGCATGGGACACCCTAGTGACTACATATAAGGCTGATACCAAAGTTAAAGCTGCTAAAACATAAATATGAATTCATGAGTACAACTCCTTGATCATGACTGAGACAGTCATTTGATGACTTCTATATTAGACTGATAGACTTTGTGACGAATTTGCATGCTAATGGGATTGTTCATGATAGAAAAGAAATTGTCTCTAAAATACTAAGATCACTTCCACAAAAATTTGATAATAAGAGATGAAATTGAGGATATGGATGATCAAATCTCACACCTAAATTCCTCAGTAGAAAAATTGAGAACTGTGGAAATGAAATTAGAATTTAAGAAACAATTAACCCAGTCCCAAAAGCAACAGTCTACCTCCAATATTGTTTTTTCATCTAAGTTGACCACACCTAAACTTAGCATACCTAACATTGACTTAGACTCCGATGAGGACTGCAATTTAGATACTTTGGATAATCAGACACCTTAATGTCTAAATAGTTTAAGAAAATTATGAACTTTCAAAATAAAATAGCAAAAAGACAAGGCAAACCTACTTATCCAAACCAATCTAACAATATGAATCATAAGAGAAGACAAGACAAATACCAGACTGACAATCATAAGAGACCTGAGAGAGACCTTAAATTTTTTTAATGTTATAGATGTGGGAAGTTAGGACACATGGCTAGTGACTGTAGAGTTAACTTAGACAAAATTCACCAACATAATAGGGATCATCGATGAAAGACTTGGGATTACTCAAGTGACTCTAAAAATGATGAACCTGAGTCATCTAACACTTTTGACTGTTGTATGTCATTCTTTGCTAAGATAATCTACACTGATGACGAGGAATCTGATCATGCTATGTTAACTGATTGTATGCCTACTAGTTTATCTACCTTATTACTTGAGAATGTTGATAATGCTTCAAACGTCGTATGTGTGAGTTAAAGGGAATGCTTTATTGTTGATGTTAATGGGTGTGTGAGTCCTAAAAAAGAACCGCTAGGGGACACTGCACACTTAGTGACTCCGACAATGATGATATTTTTGACATTCATACACTATACACAAAAACTCTCACGAAAAGCACTAGGATTGAAAAGATTGTCAAGGATCTTACCTAGAAGATAGAAACCCTAAGTCAGATGATCAAATAGAATGCTAAAGAGTACACTAATCAATGTCTAACTCATGAGAATGAAACCTAAAATTTTAAACAAAAACTGAAAGAGTTGTCTAACTCAAATGAAATTCTGGAAAAGAAATACAAAGGAACATTGTTAGAATTGGAACAAACAAAAGAAAAGAAATCCACAGTCTTAAAAAAATTTGCAAAATGTGAAAATAATTCTAAATGTTTTGAAGATTGTGTTGCTGAAAGTAAAACCAATTCTGATGATAGAACTGGAATAGGATTTTGACCCAACTCTAAGATGCAAATTAAAAACGTTGAACTAATAAAGTTTGTGTCTGGTGGCAAAATATCTATTGAAACATGTCCAGACTTTCAAAGTTTGAAAAATGAGTTTGAAATAAAACAACTGAAGTTAGACATTGGTGAATCAAGTAACTCAAAGCATAATGTTGAATAAAAGGCTAAATACGTCTCCCCCTATTTTCCAAGCTAATTCGACATTTCATCCTGTGCCACCTAGGAACAAGACTAGAGCTCAAAACCTACACAAATCTTTGAATAATAATTTTCCTAAGGTTGTGAGCTCTACGTGCCATCTTTAATGCTCCTATTGTGATGTCTATGAACATTCCCTTGATGGTTGCTATTCCAAATGTCTATGTAATCTAGTCTATAACTCTCCTGTTTACCATTGTAGGAGGGGATTAATGATAAGCCTCCCATTTAATTATTTAAATGAGGTTAAAGATTATTAATATTGATAAAAGTCCATGTGTTTATACGACTGAGTATTATTATGCGCGTCAGGCATATCACGCGTATTTGTGTATTATTTACGTATTAACTAGACAATATTCTAGTATTGAGAGTTTTGACATATGTTATGGGACACATGCCACTTAAAATAAGACATGTGTCACCACGGGTTATTTGACATGTGGCGACCCACTTATGTTGGTTTTTAGCTATAAATATGCCTCACCCCCATACATTTGAGGAGAGATCTTCTTAGGAGAGAAGAGTGATTTTCTTGTCATATGAGTTTTTAGAAAAGAGTTTTTGAGAAGAGTTTCAACACCTCCCATCTCTCCGAAAAACCAACACAATGAGTTTTTCGGTGAATAGTACAAACCCACGAACTACGTTGACTTTGATTCCGAGCATAATGGATACGTAGGCGCAACCGCAGTTGCTCAAGTCAAACACGTGCTAAAATTTGATATTTCCCCAAAATTAGACTACTCTCTTACATTTGGCGACTCTGCTGGGGAGGTATTCACAATTTTTATCGTGTAACGCCTCATTTGTGATTGGAAAAGTGGTCGGAGATAGAGGAAAGCGGTTGACAAAGCAACATTCTGCTCTAACATTCACCAGAGAAATGTTCAACTCCATTTCAGATAAGGAATCCAATACTTTCTTTCTTATGATTTCTCATGCTTTATATATATAAAAAAATATATAATATATATATATATAAATATTAGTTGAGATGTCTATTTTGAAAGTATGCTCTAGACATTAATATTTACAGAAGAGGTCGAATAATATGTGTTTGCATAAATTTTTTATTGATGAAACTATTAAGACGCGTGTATATTTGTTTTTGCACAAGAGAGAGGCAGGAAAGAAAGTTATCATTTGAAGTATGAATGACAACATGATGCAATTGTTATGCACCGATGAGCCTCAAATTGTCTCTATAAGCATTATTTTTTTTAATTGGATGATCATTTCGGGCATATCACGCGTATTTGTGTATTATTTATGTATTAACTAGACAATATTATAGTATTGAGAGTTTTGACATATGTTATGGGACACATACCACTTAAAATAAGATATGTGTCACCACGGGTTATTTGACATGTGGCGACCCACTTATGTTGGTTTTTAGCTATAAATATGCCTCACCCCCCATACATTTGAGGAGAGATATTCTTAGGAGAGAAGAGTGATTTTCTTGTCATATGAGTTTTTAGAAAAGAGTTTTAGAAAAGAGTTTTGGAGAAGAGTTTCAACACCTCCCATCTCTCAGAAAAACCACCACAATGAGTTTTTCGGTGAATCGTACGAACCCACGAACTACGTTGACTTTAATTCCGAGCATAATGGATACATAGGCGCAACCGAAGTTGCTCAAGTCAAACACGTGCTAAAATTTGATATTTCCCCAAAATTAGACTACTCCCTTACATTTGGCGACTCTGCTGGGGAGGTATTCACAATTTTTATCGTGTAATGCCTCATTCGTGATTGGAAAAGTGGTCGAAGATAGAGGAAAGCGGTTGACAAAGCAACATTCTGCTATAACATTCACCATAGAAATGTTCAACTCCATTTTAGATAAGGAATCCAATACTTTCTATCTTATGATTTCTCATGCTTTATATATATAAAAAATATATAATATATTTATATATAAATATTAGTTGAGATGTCTATTTTGAAAGTATGCTCTAGACATTAATATTTACAAAAGAGGTCGAATAATATGTGTTTGCATAAATTTTTTATTGATGAAACTATTAAGACGCGTGTATATTTGTTTTTGCACATGAGAGAGGCAGAAAATAAATTTATCATTTGAAGTATGAATGACAACATGATGCAATTGTTATGCACCGATGTGCCTCAAATTGTCTCTATAAGCATTAATTTTTTTTAATTCGATGATCATTTGGCCTGAAAACGCAATGAAAAAAAAAGAACTGTCATAAAGAGACATTCTTGAAAAGATAATGATGTCCCTCGATTAAATTAATTGATGGACTGTAACAATTTAATTGTGTTTCGTAGCTGAACGACCTAGAAGGTAGAAAGTACTGACTAAAAGTAAATTAGTCAGGTCTTGCTGCGAGTAAATAGTAAAATAGTGCAAATTGATAATATTTTACATTATGATATACTGGGATATTTTCAAAATCACATGGTCGTACAGTACGTCAACATGTCAGGTCATGCCACATGAGTAGGCCTGTGTGTGTGTCTGTCACAGATTGATTAGAAAATGTGTAGTACAGTTATAGATAACCCTTTATTACTTTAGTACAACAATAGAATAGATTTTCTTAGATTTTCCTTTGCGTGTTAGACTTCAGCAATAGTACACTATCAATTGATAAAGCTATAGTGATTTATACATTTTGGAGTCACAAAATGAGAAACCTTTGAGGTTTCCTGTATCCTTGCTCCAAAGAACGTTGCCTCCGGTAGAAATCGATGGATCTTTGCTCCGATTAACCTCGACTGAACCGTAGCACCTGTTCAAAGAAATTCGTTCGAAGAAACTCAAAACCCAGTCACATCTGAGATTTTACAAAAAACCAAAAGACCACATCAGCTCCCTTGCATTTTGATATATGCCACTTTGCAAAAATAAAATCTAAGCCGACTCAATGGAGTAACAGAACCGTTTCACCTCAAATGGGTACAGACCAAATCACTTTCTGAAATAGCTTCAACAAATAGATTCAACCCATAACTGACGGAGCTTTGCTCCGGTGAATCGCTTTCCTACGAAGCTCGGACTGAACCATAATGTCTGGTTCGAAGAAGCTCAGAACCTTATCCAGCAATATTGAGATATAAAATTGGTCCACTAAACATTAAAATGGGCACACCTGAGATTCGATTGAGTTTGTGTCTGACGAGTTACCACAGATTTTAGTAGGGGTGAACAAAACACCATGGGATCTTGAAATGTAACAAACCTCCGAGGGAGCTACAAACTGACGAACCATTAGTTTGAATCACCGTGGGATCTTGAAATGTAATGAGCCTCCGTGGGAACTACAAATTGATGAACCATCAGTTTGAACCATAGTGGGATCTTGAAATACTAAAATAACTATGGGAGCTTCAAATCCGGTGAACCTCCATAGAAAAATACCGTGGGATCTTGAGAATAATGAACCATCGTGGGATCTGGAGATACAAAAAACCACCGTTGGAGCTTGAAATAACACCAACCACCGTTGGAACTTGAGAAGAAGAGATTTAACTGACACATCACTCCGATAGACTTTGGTCCGACTGGAATTCGTCGTCGATGCATCTGAGAGTCGAAGTCCGTTCAACCTTATTTTATACCATATAAGATTGAAACTTTAAATGGTGCGGGCAACCTGAGATGGACTCACCATGGAAATAGTTGGTAGTATGAACAAACGGGGGTTTTGAAATTGGAAGAAGCTTTAAAAAAAACAAAAACAAACGGTGGGTACAAAATAGGGAGCCAAATTTCATCCCTCACCTTTTGGATTTATTTATGAAGAGTGTTTGCCATCTTGCATGGGAAGTATTTTAAAAAGAGACCCACTTCCATCTGACAGTCACATATCACTTTGGTGGGATTACGTGTTCCCTCAGATAGAACACCAGTTGGAACGAATTTGGTGTGTGCGTATAGTTAAGAAACGAGTATTTCTAAGCTATTTATGGAATAGTTAAATGGTTAAAATATAATTATGATATTACTGAATAAATGAAATTATTTTATGTTTATTTCGGTAATTATACATATATATTATATATATATTGAAAGGTATATTTACTCTCAGTTTTAAATCCATGGTATTACACACCAAGTGTCGATTGGATTATAAATAAATTACTATTGAATTAGATTCTTCAAAAACCCTTAAATTGACGAGGCATGTCATTTTTTATGTCAATTCACGAGGGTGTTATTTATTAACAATTATGAGTATTGTTGTGGCATGTGATTTGAATACAATAAAAGCGAGAACAATATCAAAACGATATGCGAGACTCCACAATTGAAAATGAATGTCTTTATCACGCTTAGTGGCGAATCATGTATATCATTTTTGGGGCTATGTGCATGTCTATTGAGAAGTGTTATTCAATGAATTTAGACAAATATAGACATGGTTTATCCTTCGAGAATTAATTTCAATACACCTATAACATGTATGCGTGATGAACCACGCCATTTGGGATATAACTATTGGGGTTTTCCATTAGAATTCATCACATGATCTCTCTATACGTTATCACATAAAACTAAAAGTGACTCAGATACAGTCTGATGGATATTATGCGATGTTTCATAGAAAAACTTGTGCATATTATTTTATGTTTATTTAATAAATTATGAATCATTTATTAAAGTGTTGAGTATGTTACAATTCATGATTAACTTTGATATTTTACACACTCGTGAGTTTGAAAAGACGTGTGCTTAAACGACATTAAATTGTGCGCAATACACCTACGAGAATTGGTGGTCATGATTCATTTTCACAACTTTCCCCAAACTTTATTTAACTTTTATTTTATTACATCAAATAAAATAAAAATAAGGGGGTATAATGAGAATTGATCTTGGATATTTCCTGAATTTTAATACCCATTTGCAATATTATATTATTGTGTCAGAAAGATATTATTTTGCAGAGGCTTCTGAATGAGAAGATATGAAGCGAGGCTCACATCAAGCCATTGTTCGAAGATATGATAGTTTGAGTTACACCCCATGAAATGTAATAATTAAGTTGATTTCATTTTTCTCGGGTGGGAATTGTAAATGATATATGTAATTTATTTTATTTTACTTTATCTTGAGATAAAATAAAATAAAGGGGGCGGATGGATATTATGATGTAACGCAGCTTGTAGTCTAAATCTTCTTCGACTTCATCTACGCTAATGTTAGACTGATGAACCTTCAGAGTATAGTAACGTCCAAGTAGACCATTACAAAAGTTTCTTCAACTTCTTTCGCAAAGAGTTTAGACGAATTAAATAGTTGTCGCTCAGAGATTGAAAAAGTCAAGTCATCTTTCAGATATGACATCATATTACAAGAACTTTGAGAGTATTGTGGTAAGTCTTCTTCAGAAGTGTATTATATTCCAAAAATTCCGATGAAATTGGTAAGTGGTTGAACCACGTCGTTGTGACTTGACTCGTTCGGAGAAGTTGGTCATTGATGCAAACAGATGAAGGACCACGCTCGGTTTGCCATTCGGTAGGTATGGGCTCCCGTTCTGAAAAAGTGATAACAAAGAATGAGTTTTATAAAAATCTTAACAAGTGTTTTCATTATTTAGTTCCCGTTATGGGTGTCACCTTTATAGGTGGAGTTTACGAAAAATCTTAATAGTGTTTTCATTGTTAACCCACCGTTATGGGTGTCACCGTTATAGGTGGAGTTTACGAAAAATCTTAACAAGTGTTTTCAATGTTAAGTCACCGTTATAGGTGGAGTTTACGCAAAATCTTAACAACTGTTTTCATTGTTAAGTCACCATTATTGGTGGAGTTTTATAAAAATCTTAACAAGTGTTTTCATTGTTAAGTCACCGTTCTGGGTGTCACCATTATAAGTGGAGTTTACAAAAAATCTTAACAAGTGTTTTCATTGTTAAGTCATCGATTATATGTGGAGTTTACGAAAAATCTTAACAAGTGTTTTCATTGTTAAGTCACCGTTATGGGTGTCACCGTTATAGGTGGAGTTTATGAAAAATCTTAACAAGTGTTTTCATTGTTAAGTCACCGTTATAGGTGGAGTTTACGAAAAATCTTAACAAGTGTTTTCATTTTTAAGTCATCGTTATAGGTGGAGTTTACGAAAAATCTTAACAAGTGTTTTTATTGTTAAGCCACCGTTATAGGTGGAGTTTACAAAAATCTTAACAAGTGTTTTCATTGTTAAGTCACCATTATAGGTGGAGTTTTATAAAAATCTTCACAAGTGTTTTCATTGTTAAGCCACCGTTATGGGTGTCACCATTATAGGTGGAGTTTACGAAAAATCTTAACAAGTGTTTTCATTGTTAAGTCACCGATTATAGGTTTATTACGAAAAATATTAACAAGTGTTTTCATTGTTAAGTCACCGTTATGGGTGTCACCGTTATAGGTGGAGTTTACGAAAAGTCTTAACAAGTGTTTTCATTGTTAAGTCACCGATTATAGGTGGAGTTTACGAAAAATCTTAACAAGTGTTTTCATTGTTAAAGTCACCGTTATGGGTGTCAACGTTATAAGTGGAGTTTACGAAAATCTTAACAAGTGTTTTCATTGTTAAGTCACCGTTATAGGTGGAGTTTATGAAAATCTTAACAAGTGTTTTCATTGTTAAGTCACCATTATTGGTGGAGTTTTATAAAAATCTTAACAAGTGTTTTCATTGTTAAGTCACCGTTATGGGTGTCACCGTTATAGGTGGAGTTTATGAAAAATCTTAAAGAAGTGTTTTCATTGTTAAGTCACCGATTATAGGTGGAGTTTACGAAAAATATTAACAATTTTTTTCATTGTTAAGTCACCGTTATAGGTGTCACCGTTATAGGCGGAGTTTACAAAATATCTTAACAAGTGTTTTCATTGTTAAGTCACCGTTATAGATGGAGTTTACGAAAAATCTTAACAAGTGTTTTCATTATTAAGTCACCGTTATAGGTGGAGTTTACGAAAAATCTTAACAAGTGTTTTCCTTATTAAGTCACCGATGATAGGTGGAGTTTACGAAAAATCTTAACAAGTATTTTCATTGTTAAAGTCACCGTTATGGGTGTCACCGTTATAGGTGGAGTTTACGAAAAATCTTAACAAGTGTTTTCATTGTTAAGTCACCGTTACCGGTGGAGTTTGCGAAAAAACTTAACAAGTGTGTTTTCATTATTAAGTCACCTCTAACAGTAGGGTCTGCGAAAAACCTTAACAAGTGTGTTTTCGTCATTATGTCACCTCGTAGGTGTGAGTTTGCGAAAAGCATTAAAAAGTGGTAATTTGGGCGAGTCAGTAATACGTGCATGCAGAAGAAACCTCATCATAATTTAGGCAAAGCAATAACACCTACATGCATAAGAAGCATCATCGTGATTAAGACGAGCCAAAAACACGTGCATACACTATATGATGAAAGAGAACGATGAAGTAGTTATTATGTGTCCATGATAATAATTTTTACCAAAAGCAGAGTTACGAACAACCACAGTAAAATCGTGGATGCATGACCATTTAAATAGGAATGGGGGCAACACTCATAATATATCATTCATATGAAAAGAATGATAAATGAGGTCCTTCGGAATAACCTATGAGATCAAAGCCTAAAAAGAATTGAGATTTAAGATATGAGATATGAGATTGATGTATATCATGTAACTGAGATATGAAATATGAAATTGCAGTATATCATAAAATGTGAGATATGAGGTAAAAGTACATCATCAAGATTAAATGAGGTTTGAGATTATTACCCATGATTCACAGGTTGATCGAAAATATCAAAATCGATTAAAGGTGTTTCGTACATACAGATGATATATTTCAGACATGCATCAATATATCAACTATATATATGAGGGGGCAAATGTAGGAGGGTCTTAATGATAAGCCTCTCATTTAATTATTTAAATGAGGTTAGAGATTATTAATATTGATAAAAGTCCATGTGTTTATGTGACTGAGTATTATTATGCGCGTCAGGCATATCACGCGTATTTGTGTATTATTTATGTATTAACTAGACAATATTCTAGTATTGAGAGTTTTGACATATGTTATGGGACACATGCCACTTAAAATAAGACATGTGTCACCACGGGTTATTTGAAATGTCGCGACCCACTTATGTTGGTTTTTAGCTATAAATATGCCTCACCCCCCATACATTTGAGGAGAGATTTTCTTAGGAGAGAAGAGTGATTTTCTTGTCATATGAGTTTTTAGAAAAGAGTTTTAGAAAAGAGTTTTGGAGAAGAGTTTCAACACCTCCCATCTCTCCGAAAAACCACTACAATGAGTTTTTTGACGAATAGTACGAACCCACGAACTACGCTGACTTCGATTCCAAGCATAATGGATACGTTGGCACAACCGAAGTTGCTCAAGTCAAACACGTGCTAAAATTTGATATTTCCCCAAAATTAGACTACTCACTTACAACCATAACTTTAACTATACTAGGAGAAGCCGAAACAACTATGTCCTTCCTAGATAGCCAGACAAGAATTCTAACAATCATAACAGAAGGAGAAGGACTAATACTAAAAGGCCATCAACAAGTAGGAATCCTAGATTTTTTTCTAAACCAATTGCTCAAATTGTTTATAATACTAATAAATATTCACAAAAATCTTTTAAAGAAAAGACAAAAGATTATAAGTTGTATCAATACGAGCTAATAATCACAAATTCAAAACTAGAGCAATTTGGGTTAGAAAAGATGATCTATTACCCCAGTTGAAATGCAACATTGTGATCAGTGCTTTTAAAGCTGAACACACGACAACTTGATGGTATTTAGACTCAGGTTGCTCCAAACATATGACCGGGGATGATTCCAAACTTTCAAATAAAACTAACTTCTCTGAAGGAAAAGTCTTATTTAGAGATGGTGTATCAACCCAGATCATTGGTAAAGGAACAGTCCATGAAGAAGGATTACCCATTCTTAAAGATGTTCTCTTGGTAAAAGGTCTAAAAGCCAAATTACTAAGTATATTACAGTTTTGTGACTCAAACCATACTATCACTTTTTCAATGAACAATTGCAAAATTTTAAATGCAAAAGGTGATTGCATTATTACAGGACTTCATACTCCGAATATCTGTTACACAGTCAATCCAAGTACAAAGGTTTGTAACATTTCTAGAATGGATGACGATGAGATATGACATAATAGGTTGGGTCACATTAATTATGATAGTCTTGGCAAATTGTGCTCCCAAGAGAAAGTTAGAGGTCTTCCAAAGATCAAACCAATTTCAAACATTGTTTGTGGTCCATGGCAAGAAGGGAAAATTGTTAAGGCTCCCCACAAAAAATTTAAAGAAGTTTTATCCACTAAACCTCTAAAACTCATCCATATGGAACTAATGGGTACTTATCGCACTGTTAGTCTTTGCGAAAATAGTTCCATCCTTATTATGGTTGATGTCTTCACTCGATTTACCTGGGCTGCCTTTTTAAAACACAAATTAGAAACCTTCCATAAGTTTTTGAAAATCTTAGTTCGTATAGAAAACGAAAAGGACTCCCAAGTAGATAGAATTCGTAGTGATAGAGGAGGAGAATTCATTGATTTAGGTGCCATTGAATATTGTGACTTGGTTATAAACATGAATTTAGTGCTCCTAAGACACCTCAACAAAATGGAATTATTGAGCGTAAAAATCGTACTCTTCAAGAAATGGCCCATGTGATTCATGCGAAGAACCTACTTAAATATTTTTGGGTAGAGTCCATTCGTATTGTCTGTCATATAATCAATCGAGTCTACTTAAGGAAAAATACCAAACAAACATCCTATGAGCTTTGGTATGGGAAGAAACCTAACCTAAAATACTTTAGAACCTTTGGTAGAACCTGTTATGTCTGTGGACAGAGAACATCTGTCTAAATTCGAAACCAGAGGAGATAAATCCATTTTCTTAGGATATTCTCCAAATAGTAGAGCCTAGCGTGTCTACAATCTTCGTACCAAAGCTATGATGAAATCGATTAATGTAGTTATAAGTTACACTAATGTAGAAAGTAAGACCAAAGAACCAATTATTGAGGATGAGTTCAAAAAGATTTTAAATTATGACTTTTAAGAAATAGTAGAATCCTTACCAACTGAGACCCCTGAAGTACCTAACGGGGTATCTAAAGATCATCCTTTAGATAGTGTAGTTGGTAATCCTACTGAGCCTGTTCGTATAAGATCTCAACTTCGTAACATTGCTCATTTTGCATGATTTGTGTCTCTTATTGAGCCAAAGACTGTAAATGAAGCCTTGAATGACACTTTGTGGATTAGTGATATGGAAGAGGAACTTCTTCAATTTGTCATTTATGATGTATGGTATCTTATACCTAGGCCTGAAAATAAAAGGATTATTGGCACACGTTGGATTTTTAAAAATAAGATTAATAAATCTGGGATGATTATTCGGAATAAAGCTAGATTATTTGCCTAGGGATACTCTGAGATTGAAGGAATAGATTTCGAGGAAACTTTTTCTCTTATCACTCGTCTCGAATCTGTTCGCTTACTTTTTGCAATAGCTTGTCATTTTCACTTCACACTATATCAAATGGATGTTAAGTCAACCGTCCTTAACGGAATTTTAACTGAGGAGACCTATGTAGAATTGTCCAAAGGGTTCACTGACCCTCATCACCCAAATTATGTCTATCACCTTAAAAAATCTCTTTATGGGTTAAAAGAAGCTCCTAGAGCTTGGTATGAGCGTCTATCCACCTTTCTTTTAGACGACAAATTTAGGAGAGGATGGAATGACCAAACCTTATTTGTTAAACATCTTGACAAAAATATTACCATAGGTCAAGTTTATGTTGACTATATCATTTTTGGATCTACATCCCCTTTACAAGTTAGGACCTTCTCGTACATTATGAATAAAGAATTTCAAATGTCACTTATGGGGGAGTTACAATTCTTCTTAAGTCTCCAAGTTAAACAAAATTCGGACATATTATTTTTATCACAATCCAAGTATGCTTTAGAGATTGTCAAACTTTTTGGCCTAGAAACATCTAAAGAAGCTAGGACTCCTATGAGTACTTTTGTCAAAAATTATAAAGATGAGAATGGGAAATTAATTGATTCTACTTTTTACCTTAGTATGATAGGAAGCTTACTTTACCTTACTGCCTCCCGTCTTGATATCATATACTCTGTCTGCGTGTGTGCCCGATATCAAAATAATCCTAAAGAGAATAATCTATTGTGCGTTAAAAGAATTATCAAATACATTAAAGACACTTCTAGTAATATAGTAGGTTACATCGATGCTGATTGGGCCGAGTGTACCAATGATAGTAACAGTACTTTAGGAGCGTGTTACTACATTGGTAACAATTTGGTAGGATGGAGTAGTAAGAAACAAAACTTCACTTCCTTGTCTACTATCGAATCCGAATATATTGCAGTAGGAAGTTATTGTGCTCAATTATTTTGGCTAAAAAAAGGCTGAAAGATTACGGTGTAACTGAAGATAAGTTACATCTCTATTGTGATAATAAAAGCGCGATTAATATTTCTAAAAGTCCAGTTCAGCAGTCTCGTATCAAACATATTAAAATCAGATATCATTTCATATGTGAGTTAGTTGAATCTAAGGAGTTAGAAATTGATTACCTACCTACTAAATTGCAATTAGCTGACCTGTTTACTAAACCATTAGACTTTCTTTGATTTGAATCTTTACGCAAATCTATTGGTATGGTTATGGCAGAACAATGATTTATTATTTCCTACTTGTTTACTTTGCCCTTTGTCCATTTGAGACAAAATGGGGGAGAAATTTGAGTCCTCTTGGACATTTTGGTGTATTCTCAACTAAAATCTTGATCTTAGTTATCTTACTTTCAGGAATCAATACCTTCATTTGCAGTAGAATTTTGATAGGGTATTGGTCTGTATCTAGTTGAGTTATGTAATTTTCTCTTTCTAGGATATTGGGTAGATCGAATTTTTGTATAGGACTAGGTTTTTCATATTCTTTTGTATCCATACGAGTCCTAGATGACTCAAAGTATATTTTGTCTCATATTTACAAAGGGGGAGATTAAAGCACCCTATATCTTTGACTCACTTGAGTTTATATTATATGGGTGCTCATCTAGTTTGGAAATAGTGACAAAGTTGAATCATACTCTTTCAAACTAACAAGCCTTCAGACTCTTCATTTTGATTTCCTTTAATAGTCCAAAGGTATAAACACCTAAACCACAACTTAGATCATTTATGTATTGCATATGAGATTGCATTCTTCATAATATGAGGGTGTGTGAGTTAAATCCCTTTAAAATAATTTTTCCATAATTTTTGGGATATTTTAAATAATTTCTAAGATTTTTTAAAACAATTTTTAGAAATTTATAATTGGCTTTTACAAATTCTGGGCTATTTTGTAAACTCATTAAGCTGTTAAAAACTTGCTTAGGTAGAAACCAAATGCGCTTGATAATTATGTGGGTACAAACTGTATTTCTAAAAGTTTAGAAACACGCGTTTTACAAGCCATCATAACCTTACACGTGTTAATCTCACAATGGTTGGATTTGTGTTTTCTTACCCTCACAATGCTGTGAATGATTGTGAACAATTAGATCATTTTAATTAATGACTTGCATGCGTTCTTACTTGATCCTTGTGTTTTCATTTAAACCAATCAGAGGCTTTATAATTACGGTGCATTGTTAGCCATCAGATTTACTTTGATCACTTAAGACTTAATCGTGACCATTCATTTGCTTCTAAGTTCCTGAGGCTTCCATGGCTTAGTATAAATACAAGCCTTATGTGTTGCGATTACAATCTTTTGCTTACCTCACTTCTGAGAGAAAATAAAGCGAGAAGAGAGAGAGAGAGATAGAGAGAGAGAGAGAGAGAGAGAGAGAGAGAGAGAGAAGAGAGAGAGAAAAAGAAAACCCTAAACTAAACTCCAGCCAAATCTCACCAGAAAATATTTCTGAGTGTGTGTTAGTTCGAGAGTTGTGAAGATCATTCCTCTTCTATCCTTAATATCTTTTCCAACTTAATCACAACAGTTTGATCTCATTTTGTCTCATAGAAAACTGAGATTGACGTTCTGTGATACATTCCATGTTTATCTCTCTTTGTTTTGATTTCTTATTTCGAGAAATCATAGTTTTGTTGGCTGTTTTCAACTGTTATGTTTTCAAACCCTAAAACCAACAAAACAGTTTCTGATTTCAGTTTCTTTGAACATTCAGACTCAGATCTAGTTTATGATCTTGATTGGGGATTTACACTTTCAGATATTTCACATCTTGTGAAATAGTTTGTACACACTACAAAAAAAGTAGTTTTTAAAACGGAGGCTTTTGAGACAGATAAAATTTAGTCCCTAAAGCATACCATTTGGGATGGGTAAAAACACCTGTCTTAAAAACTAATGGTTTTTAAGACCCCTATTAGTATCCGTCTTATAAAGTGATACAAATGAGACTCCTATTGTTATCCGTCTTATAAAGTAATACAAATAAGACTCCATATTAATAGCCGTCCCAAGTAATCCACCTTATGAGACGGCTAAAATATTTTTGGTTTCCCACCTTGGCAATTTTAATTCCCGCCTTCTGTATAGAAATGAACCCTTCTACATACAAAAAAAGAAAGTTAAAATAAAACCCAAGTAAATCGTGGTTCGAAATCGTCTCCTCCTACTCTCCTTTGCCATCGCCTCTAAATTTTTCCGCTGACATCGCCGCTCGTGCTAGATCTCTCCCCTTCACCCGCAGCTGGTAAGTCGTGCTCCCTTTTCTTTTGGTTTTGGTGGGATTATGATGGTGTAGGTTGTTAGTTAGATAGGGTTTAAGAATTAGCATTAAGTGTAGTTGGAAATTATGAAATTGGGATTTTATGGTTGGAGACATCAAATTAGGTTTGTTATATATTGATTGTCAATTTCCTTGTTTGGTTGCTCTTAAAATGAAAGAAAAGGTAATGAAAAAGTAATTTGATATCTCGTTGATGTAATTGGTTGGTTATTGAGATATTTCAAGTTTTTAATATAGAAGAAATTACTTATAATAATAGAATATTAATATTTCTGTCTTATATCATAATTATGATTTTTCAATGGCAATCATATATTTTTTATTGATGGTTATTTGACAGGGGGATTATAGATTGCCATATAGATTTTCATTAGCGTTTAAATATTTGATCTCATCTCGAGAATTCAAGTTATAATATCATTCAATTGAGATGGATACAAGGTAATTTTATTTATTGGTTATTGATTAATATCATTAGTTTTGTACTGGATTGGATTGATTTGTAGTGGTGATAGGAGGTTGAGGGTGAGCCAATTGAAAACCCGGATTGTCAATTGGTTGTTGTAGTATAGTTTTAATATTAATTTACGAGAATATTTGTATATTTTTTTGTGTGAATTTTTGTTTGAATTATTGATATGTTCATTTGTGTTAATTAATTAATGTCCTTTGCAAGTAGTTTATGCCATTAGTTTGATATTTAGTATTCGATTATGATTTAATTTTGTGATATATGGGATGGACCCAATTAATACAAATATGTATTAGCGTTGAAAAAATCTCTAATGTTATCCTACACCATATCAAATACTAAATCTTAACATTCAAATCACTAAGTATTGGGACACAAACTCCAACATACAACGCGCTACCCGAAAGTAATAAATAAAAAAATAGGCACTAGTTAAAATTCTAGATTAAAAAAAAATTAGTCAAAACAAAAAAGTAATCTCACAATCTTTAAAGAATCGAAAATGATAAACTTGATATTTCATGATTTGAGTGGCAGGAAATAAGGCATGAACACCCCAATACGCACAAAAGTAACCTAAGTAAAGTGGTCGTGTCCTCACTGAACTCCTATTCCGCAATTGAATACTATACCATTGTTTTTAGAATTAAAAATAAGATTTAGGAGTCAAAAACTCAAAATGATAACTGAGTGGCCTAAAGAGAGGGACGAACACCCTAAGAGATACCAAAGAATCTTGTGGGAAATGTCCATTTTGTCATAGGACTCGATTTTTTAAGTTGACTAGTAAACATTCATTTTTGAAATTAACTAGTAGACACCCGTTTTGGGATTAAAAAGAGTTCAAAAAACATAAATGAAGTGGCATGGAAAGAGTCACGAATAACTACAAAGGTATCAAAGTAACTTGAGGAAAGGATCATGTCCTCACTGAGCTCTTAGTTAATTAGTATACGCTTGTTATTTTGCGTGTTAAAAACTACAAATGTTCTTTTGCATGGAAAGAGTCACGAATAACTACAAGTTTGTTAGTAGACGCTTGTTCTTTTCCACTGTGGCATGAAAAGAATCAGGAATAACTAAAAATGTTCTTTTGCATGTTAAAAATGGGTTTTTGGAGGCAATAACTCAAAACATTAACCGAAATACCCAAAGACTTAATAAAGTATCTCATGGGAAGTGTTTGTTTCGTAATTGAACTCCAGTTGCGGAAATTTACTACTATACGCTCGTTTTATGGTGTAAAATGGACTTTAGGGAGAAAAAACTCAAAACATCAATCAAGTGACCTCGAGAGAGGCACATGCACCCCAAGAGGTACCAAATAACTTGTGGGAAGTGTTTGTGTTCTGATCGAACTCTCGGTTTCTGAAATTGACTAATAAATGATTGTTTTGGTGTTATAAGTTGGCTTTGGGGGTAAAAAGTTAAAACAACACCGAAGTGGTTCAGAAAGAGGCACGGATAGCTCTAACGGTATCAAATAACCCGAGGTCTCTTCACAGGACTCTCGATTTTTGAAAGTGACTAGTGGGAAGGGTCTGGGCAAGTCTAGATTTAATCAGAACTCTGTTCAAGTATGCGTTGGTTTTACTCATTTTGAATGTGTTCTCTTCATTACTATTTTGTTCAAACACGGGGATGACAACATCAACCACCCAGACAGTGGCGGGCGAGTCATTGTTCCCCGCATTGGATCGTCCATATGATCCATACTCGGTGATTAGTTGGAACCGACTACTGGAGACCAAATTTGTCGCCTTCTTCCGCTCTGTTCTTAATGCCAGGTTCCAGCATAATTGTATTAGTACTAAGGATGGCACCGTCATTTCAACCAATGTTAAGTCTTTTTGGGAACTGAAAATCGGCATCGTCCGTTACAGTTGTAGTCATCCACTTATGCTACATCTCTTAGCTCCCTAGTTTTCGTGCCATTCATAAGCAAAGATATTCTGACTTTATTGTGGATTACAAAGTTATTCATTTAACTTCGTTATATGCGCCACCTGAGGGTGTAGATTAAAAATAAAATGAGGTTTTACTTTTGCAGCAATGCCTACCATCAATTGGCGACTAAGTTTATGAATTATGACCGCCATTGTGAGCGTCATCTACCTCGGAACTATGTGGAGAAAAGTGTTATCATAGTTCTTCTAATACCACAGTGGCTTCCAAAATAAAATAGATTGGAAAAATATAAATTCTCCTGCTTTTACTGATGTTTAGAAGCAACAATGTCACCACTAGGATTTTCGAGCATCATGATGGCACTCCTGCTCCTGACATTGTTTTGGATAATTTTTTGCCCCCAACCTCACAATGACAAGAGGATCCCTAATCCTTTTAAATGCTTCTAAAAGCACCTCTGCACTTAGATTGCCATAATAAATGCGTCCCCTCCTGCCCCATCTCCGAAGAACATCAGAGAATTCCTTTGGCAACATACAAGTTATATCACCCCTCCCGAGAAGTTCAGCAAGTACTGACAATACTCTATTCCCGAGTTTTCACAAAGTAAAGCCATTATAAGTTATAACAAACAACTTCAACACCGAAAGCTACATTAATACTTGATTTATGAATCCATGTTATTGTGGCCACTTTATCATAAAGAACCCGATGAGCTACGACAACCACAAAGTTGTAGATTTCCCCTAAAGACGCATCAGTTTTAAAACTGTTACTTGGATCGGCAATTGAATGCTGATAGATAAGACATTCGACAACTGAGGATTTTGTTGTGAAAAAAAATTCATGTGAATTGTATACCGAGATCGGAAGGTGCTCCACAAGATACAAGATAAAAGAAACAACTAGGTGAAATATAGTCAAATAATTTATTCCAGTTGGCATTATAATAATCTTCCAAAGCTTTATGTAACATTCGAACTCGAGAGACCTCTTTTTGAGCTCCACCCATAGATTTATGGAACATTCGAACTCGAGAGACCTCTTTTTGTTACCTCAAAGATATGAAGAAGATACATGCTTTGGGAAAACGCAGAAGAGTAACTCCTTATTGACAAATGATGGAGAGCTTTAATAGTATCCAACACCTTCATATCCACATAAAGTAATTTCAGCTGCCAATAACTCCGAATGGCAGATACCAACTGTCGAGAATCAGTAGAAACCAAATTTCCACCACTTTTTCGAAGAAATCTTTCATCAATATCTCTCGCCCAATCAGCATCACAGTTCAAAAACATGTAAATGAAGTCCTCCAACTCACTACTTAACTGCCTCAGCACACCAAAATAGTCAAAACAGAACTCGCTGTAACCCAAGTGATCTTGCGTTTCAAATCAAACTAAACACTCAAAGATATTCATAATTTTTTCTTTCCACTTGTTCCAAAAGTACACCAAAGTTTGAACAGAAACTCGGTTCTTTGAAATCCTATCTTTTGTCTGATTTACGATATCCACGGGCATTTCATCATTAAACTCGTACTTTGAGGTATTTAAATGAAAATGGAAGTCCAGAATTTTTCGAGCAGATATGATTTCTCCTCTCAGACTTCTATGTTGTTGGGAAGCTTGTAAAGACTTATTCCAGTCAATCAAATTACCCTGCTCATGTGACAAAATATCAACCTCTATACAAACAAACTCATATAAGTGATCTGAATCCTTCTTTGCAAATGACTTAGCTCTCCCTAACATTTCCTCCTTGTTCGTAAAATGCTTCAAGGGCCACCCTTTGCTTCCAGGAGCCCATAGAGAGTTGGAGAACACAAACCCAAGGATGAGTGAAGATGCCTCATTCAAATGTCCATAATTCTGTAGCAAATTTTCCTCGACTATAAGATCTCCTCTTAGCCTCACAATCTTTGCAGCCCTGACAAAGTTTCCTCATTCTTCTTCCAATAAAAAAATCACATCCAGGCACTCTAAAGACTTCAAGAAGTTTCGGCTTGATTCCATTGAATGAAAAGCTCTGATGAACATCATCATTGATTTATTATCCTTGATATTGTAATAATGGTGTGCCTAACTCTCTTGAAACTCTTGCTCAATTTTGTCAATCTTTTTACTCCTAATGACTAAACCATTAGCCGTAAGGTCATGTTGTTTCATTACTCCTAATGAAACAACATGTTCTCAATTTCATTACTCCTAATGAAATGCTTTTTATAAAGCTCTTTCTCGCTCATTATCCACAACTGGAAAGGATGATAGTCGAGGTGAGTAGTGAAATTAGTGCCAACGAATTGCTAAGGTTTTCAAGAGAGTTACTCCGCTTCTCTTGAGCACCATCAATAGCAGAAATAATATACTAAAACTGAAACTCTAATGACCCTGAAAGTGAAAATATTTGGTTTTGATACAACTGGTCTACTACTCTCAACTCTTATTCCTATTTTATGGATACCTTTTTTGTACAGGCTTGAAGCACAAAACTAAATAGGAGTACATATGTTTTACATTTGTATACATAATTGGTAGCATGCCAAGGAAATGAACATAGTAAAAAAAATTCCATACTTTCTCACTGAAGGCTGATTTGAATATAGGTCTGCTATACTGGTTTGGATACTTCCATTTTACCTGAGCAGCCTCTTGTGGACACTGCTCAGGTGAGTGATTTGTCAAGTGAGGCGATTGACGCTACTCAGTACACTCTGCCTCAACTGCAGAATTCAGAGTTGAGCTGTGATGTGCTCACTAAGCAGCCCGAAGTGGCCTATACTCAGGTGTTTGAATTGGCAGTCCAAAATAACCAATACTTACATATAACTTTTTGGTCAGAATTTAAAAGGAATGGCGAATAGTAGAATAAATATTTTCAAAGGAATGGACAACAGTAGAATAAATATTTCTAGGTATTGTAATGACAAGAATGTTATCATTTAATTTTACAGACATATGGTAGATAAATATTGCTATATATTTCATGATAATCACTAAGTGAGGATAATCGTACTCTTATAAATCTTATTTTTGTTCTTCTCTTCACTTATAAATGGCTTAATTTGATTATATTTTAATTTTGCATCATTGTAGGCTCAATTATGGCAACGAATCTTGCATTCTAAGGTGGATGGATGGCTCTTATAATCGAGATCTTATAATCATGTGTACTTGGTTTATGGTTTTTCGAGAAAACTACATAAACGACCCATGCGACTAAGGTATCCCACCGTTGACTACAAATCTTCTTGAATATTTGGTGGCAAAATAAAATGATCTTATCTCAAAATTAAAAGTAGCACTTTATGATCCTACTTTATAGTTAATTGACTTCTTTTGACGACAGAGAACTTATTTGCGAATTTCCACAAACCTCCCCTTGTGAAGAAATTCTTTCAAGAATGGTCTTGAAAATGCCTCAAATGTTCACATTGCAATCCCAAATTGGTAATATTGCATATATATAGTCTCATAATTCATGTTTAGAGTTTAAATCTCATATTGTCATTTCCTTTTCTTAAGAGTTCATGAAAATTTACCAATCTGGGATTTTAGAAATCACAAAATGCGAACCAAACCAGAACTAAAGTTAAAGGTCCATATGGTAATAGATGTTACTTGCATGCACTGAATGAATCATTTTCCTCTATGAATGTCGAAACTGATATTTCCATTTGAGATGCAAGGTTTCTGAGGAGTTTATAACTTGGAGAGAAAGGTACATATCAAAGATAACACATTATATATTTCTTTTTTCTCGTCTATCTTAGGAACTAAATATCACGGACCTCCCCTAACATTTTTCATAATTAGATAAATCCCCTCTTATTTTAAATATTACATATGCCATATATTACACTCATATCCTTTATCATTTTCAAAGTTTCACATTCACTACGCTTCTACTCTCAATTGATACAGATTGGCAAAAGAAGGCAAGACATGAGTTTCTCGGTGTGTTTGGCTACCAATATCCAAATTCAGATAACATTCCAAAACTAAAACTGTTATCATTTTTACATTTTGGAGACGTTATGGTGGTGGTAAGAATTTGCTATTGGTTGGTATATAATATTTTTGGAATAAATTTTAATGTTAAAACATGTTGGCTACCTATGATTTTCATTAATAAATAAAGGAGACTTCGTCGATTTTTTAAAAAATAGTAGTAGTTAGATATTTATTAAAAAGATATCATAGTTTAAAATTTATGTTGTTTGTTATGAGAATGTACTATATTGATTCATTGCACCTTGTATTGTTGATGAGTGGGTTATTAGTTTTGACCTAATTGACAATATTTTTTTTTGCAGGTGGCATGCAATGCGAATCAGTGATTTTGGAGGTCGTACACTTTAAGATTGATAGATTACTTTGATAAAATCATTTCGTGTTTTGGAGTATAAGAATTTAACGTATTTTTGTTGACAAGTCGAAGATTTGAACTTAGTGTTATATTTTTTGTTTTGATAGATATTTAGAGATGCTTGTAAGAACTCCAACAATTATTGAATGAAAATGATTCGTTGTATTGGTTGAAAATCATCTTATGTCTTATATTTTTTGATCATTTGGTGATGAATTAATAAAGTGTCTCAAATTTAATTCAATTATATATTAAAGTTTAGTGATAGATTTTATTCTCTCTATTATATTGGCGCAAAAGTTTTAAGATCTCTTCACCTCTTTTGGTATGGTTAAAACTGTCCCAAAAATATATTAAAGATGGCTTTCTTGCCATCTCAAAAAGTCTTATAAAATAGTAACTTTTTAAGACGGATTAATTCCCATCTCAAAAGCACTCTTTTGAGGCAGTTCTCTTGCCGTCTCAAAAGGGTCATATACAATGATGACCTTTTGAGACGGATTTGTTCCCGTCTCAAAAAACTCTTTTGAGACGGCTATGGCGTCACAAAAAGTATTTATAACCCCTATCAAAAAGACCCCCCTAGCCGTCCCAAATACCGTCCCAAATACCGTCCCAAAAAGTATTTGAGACGGATAAACCATCTTTTGGAACTGTTAAGCCACCGTCTCAAAAACTACTTTTTTTTGTAGTGACATTTTTCAAATAAGAAAGTGTTTAAGATCTTGGCTCATGTTTATAGCAAGATTCCCTCTTGATTTATGGATATATTGAAAGATCCGAAGTCTGATAGTTTCGACTAAACTGATTTTGGAAATCTTTACATATTTGTGATATGTTTGTAATTTGATTAGCATCCTATCTGTAATTAAGTGTATATGAGTTGCATGCATGTGATTTAGAGCACATCACCACTTACACCTTCACACTACTACACTAAAAAGTGATGGTATTGATATCTTGGACTTTTGAGTCGGCGTAAAGCTAAAAGGAGTGGAGTCACAAAGCTGAGAGAACATCAACAACATCAGAGCCTTGGGAGAAGTTAGAAAATCCAGAGGAGTTAGTACATTTCTAAACTTAGAATTAGGTCCGATTGTGTGTCTTGATTGTTATATAGTTTGTAAACTGTTGCTCTATTTTAATGGACTTTTACTTTTGAGGTGTAGAGACCTCCCACTACACCAAATCTGTCAGATTGTCACGGTCATTGACCTTGATAAGTTGGACTTGTCAAGGTCAATATCTGTGATAATTCTGGGGGGTG
The DNA here is from genome assembly GCA_949130495.1 of Sambucus nigra. Classification (NCBI taxonomy): domain Eukaryota; kingdom Viridiplantae; phylum Streptophyta; class Magnoliopsida; order Dipsacales; family Adoxaceae; genus Sambucus; species Sambucus nigra. The sequence continues at coordinate 459,608,720 of OX422216.1, read as the reverse complement.
ACAACGTTTGTTTTCACGAACTTGTCACAGTCATTGACCGTGACAAGTTCATTAGACTTGTCACGGTCATGTCATGGTCCTTGACCTTGAAAAGGTTTGTCACGATTAAGGACCGTGACAAACTCGTGACATTTAGTAAAAAATTGTCACGGTCAATGACCGTGACAAGTCCGTGACAAGTTTCCTTTGTCACGGGCTCGTCACGGTTATTGACCGTGATAATTTGGACAGAATTGAAAAAAAATCTGCTGGGTAGTATTGCCACTGCCCAGTAGTATATTTGTACCCGTTATAGCAACGTTGTACCTGTTCAAACATCATATATCCAAATAAAATAGAGATAATGCAAATATAAATTCAAAACAATATGCATCACGATATAATCCAAATATAATTCAAATATAACAACTCAAAATAATTCAATTCAAATAATAATGTCACTACATGTCTGGGGTAGGGGTAGCTCTGAGGAGGTGAGTATGCCACATGATATATGAATTGATACACCTAGCAATATACATCATGGGGCATGGTTCGCACAACCACAATGGGGAATTCTCCTTCCCGGCTATCACATGCGTGACGAGCACCTTGGACTCGATGTCTTGAAGAAAACGTCCATGAATTGGCATACCTTGGATGGTATTCGGGTCCCTCAACCCCCGCCCTATATGCTGGCCATCAAATATGTCTAGTATAAACACACTCAGCCAACCAAGTGTTGACATCGGTCGGTCGAAGGGAGCCAAATAGGGGAATGGATCATCAAAGTTCGCATGTGTCGGTGGTGAAGCAGCGAGGTCCACATCCTCATCCTCCTGCACCTCATCCTCCACCATCTTTGCCTTCCCTTTCCTCTTAAGGTTTCCAACTAATTAACGCTTCATGAATGAGAACATATCTTGGACCGTCGCCTCCAAACGGGACAACTTCGCTTCATACGAGTCCACCGTTCGAGCCAACCCGGTGTCCCTCATCTCCAATTCGATGATCCTAGATTTGGCCACCCACGAGCTCATATCCATTATCCTCCCCTTATGATGAGCACCAAGAACTTGGCTAAGTGCATCTCTGGACAAATATGCCTTGTCGACATCAAACTGCGACCCATGTACTTCCTTACGCTTTGCCTGAAATGACAAAAAGCACATGATTAGTAAAATAGGTAAACAAAAAAATTATAACGTAAGTAACAAAAAGTAAACTGTCTAATTACTTACAATTAGGGCCGTGATGCTCTGGGACACCTCCTTATCCTTCCCCTTCTTCGTTCGAATAACCACATAAGTATCGAGCCTATGTGGCCTACTCCTAGGGCCACTCCCTGTCCCCTGAAATAAAATAATGCAAAATTAGTATCGGCCCCGCAAAGTAAAATAATGTAGAATATATATTTCTGTAGTTATAGAGAAATTAAATCTTACCATCATCCTATGCTCCACCTTGGCATAAGACGTCTTCCTAAAGCAGTGCACGTCCGTCTTTTTTTCTCGATTTTCCCTCCCCGATTGGCGAGATGCCAATTGTCGCTCCCCGATCTCATTGGCAATGAAAATTTTCCATTATACCAATGAGATCGGCTCCTTCGGCAGGACGGATTCACACATTCTAATAACGGACTCTCGATTCTTCCCAAAGTACCGGGTCCGTATATTTTTCTTTCACGTCTTGTGTTTCTCCCTCAACTACTCCAAGACGAAATCGCGTAGCTTTGGATCGAGGCTGAATTGTTCCTGTCCAACAAATACAATGTTAGTTGTGAATAAATATAAATGTAAATATAAAATGAAATTGAAATTGAAATCGAAATCGAAATCCAAATTGAAATTGAAATATTCATATAAATATAAATCTAAATACATTACCTGTAGTACCACCCAAATAGCAAACTTGAGCTCATTTGGCACCTCCCTCCAACTAGTGTACCCCAAACCGATGATCGTCTTTACCAGATCGAGGTATCTCGCTAATATCCCTGACTTGTTCTCGATGCCCATCCCCAATTAGCCATATTTGGGGAGCCTAGGGGCCGAGGAGCCCTTGTCGCCTCCTCTACCACCGAGCCCAGACGACATCATGATAATCAGCATCATCATCCTTGCCTTAATACCTGAAGGAGACATTTTCTGTAAAAAATGTTGTTATTAGTACAAATCAAAATGAATTAGAAGAAGACATGAAAATATGTACTATTACTACAAATCCAAATGAATTGTTACTGTTTAACACCTTAATTCTGAATTCCAAAACAACAACATCTGGCTCATAATATGTAAAATTACTAAAAATTCGAAACGTCCACACCCCCAACCCTACTGCCCACACACACGCACACTACACATGAGTAAAAATGATAAAGTGCAAATAAATTAAAAGCATTAAAAATGGATTGATAGAGTACAAATTGGAATATTTATTACAAATTGAAAAATTATTTCAAATTCGGGTTATCATAAAAATGGATTGATTTTCGGTAGGAGTAACCAAGTCATCCACACTACTATTTAGACGCTTTGGCATGGGTAGGAAAATTGACCACGACTCATTATTGATATACTCCGAGTAAAACTCTTGGTTAACCTTTTAAAATGCACAAACAAACGACTCATCGCTCACGTGGTCGTTGCTTTTCAACTTGGACAAGTCAACCATGATCAAATTGGTGACATGATCAACTTTATAAGCATTTTTATCCTCAACTCTTACACAGTCTCAATAAAATGCAACCTCTTTGAAGCTTATATAATTCAATTGAAATATATTTCGAATTACACCATAGTAAGTCATTTCAGCTTCAACGAGATTTTTATCTTTTGCACTCGCTCGAAAGAAAGTAAGAGCCTTGCATGAAATGCTCGAGTTATGTACATTTGTACTTTCCTCGTACACTTTTGCACCAAATACGTAACCGTTCAATCGATACTTTTGTACTCTTGTGCCACAAACAAGGGTCCAATGGCTAGACGAGCAAGCCTTGATGTCGCATCACCCGTCTTTAAGAGCTGAGAATATAGATAAATTAATTAGATTAGTTGTAAAGTTTGAGTGTAATGTAACGTTATATAAGTATCATTTTCATTATAATTACCTCTTGTGACAACCACAGCCTAAATTCGCTGTCTGATTGTACCATTGTTTTTCGTCTTTTATTGTTCTCACAAGCTTCATATTTTCTGCATATTACAAAATTAATCATGTATAAAATAATCTAAAATATTCTAAAATAATGTTAAACATTAAAATAATTTAAACTTACTTTTTCCATTCTTCGACATCTTCATGTGTGTCAAATAGATAACGAGCTACTTGTTCATGTTGCAAACTCATTAATTTCACTCGTTTTCCCATTACATGACTACCATCATCGATGAACTCATCAGTGTCATCAACACCGGTCGAGTCAGGAATATATTCCCAAGTATATATTGATGACTCCATAGTGATGTATTCTTCTGCAATTAATCCCGCAATGTATCGCGTATTCTTGGCGTAATATTATAAGGCTGTCATGGTCAATGACCGTGACAAGTCCATGACAACTGTACTTGTCACAAACTTGTCATGATCATTGACCATGACAAGACCTTGTCACGGTCAATGACCATGACAAAAATGCTTGTTTTTTTTCACGATCAGTGACCGTGACAAAGCTGGACGGTTGAAGGGTACCAATTTGACCATTTTGGTGTAGTGTCCGTGGATGTTTCCCTAATTGGGTGGGGTTTTACGACATTAAAATTGTACTTGTATACTTCGTCTTCCTCTAATCCCTTTCTTGAGGCTGTGTTGATTTAATTTCCTTATAAGTTTTGGTTTTCAAAACTGGTAAACCTATACCTTAAATAACTCGTTGATAATATTTTACACATCTTGTGTTAAAAATTTGTTTTAAAGAAAATAATTTCTTCAACAAACTGTTCAGAGCCATTTAGATAGTTTAATCTTAAATTAAATGACTTAAGTGGTATTTTTTTCAAGGATGTGAAGAATCAAGTTTTTGGCAAGAAATAACCTATGAAGATATTCCTGAATACTGCAGTAATGCTACAAATTAGGCCATGCTGAATCCAAATGCATTTTCAATAATCAAGAATGGAAGAAATCAACAGATGTTACTAAAAAATTCTGGGTGAAGAAGAAAGTAGATAGAGTTGATCAATTGGTCCCTCTCCCAATTACGGGGACAACAAATAATGAAGAATTCGTTTTAACTTCTAAGAGTACAGTTAATATTGTTGGAGAAGCAAGTAATTAAATTTTGAAGAGGTAGAGATGATGGAAGATGTTCTATAGAGATGATGAGTTACCTAATAGTAAAATTAGGCCTTTGAAGATACAAGAGTTTATGGACAAAGTCAAATATGTCAATGTGGAATTAAATGAAATCAAGATAAGGGATATTTTAACACTTTCCCCTAAAGCTACAAAATTCCCCCCAAAATAAACGCTTCCATCCCATGATCCTTCTTACATGTCAGGGTCAGATTTATCCAAGGAAAGGGGGATCCCTTCCATTGAAGAGTTAAATCTCTTTTCAAAACATATGGATACTAAATCGAAGACCATCACCAGGAAAAATACTGAAGATAAGAAAAAGCTTCCACCTCAGGATGATAAGACCCTTAATCAGTCTTTGACGAATAATGCTCCTAAAGGTTTCAAGGTATATGATCCAATGTTCAAAAGGATCACTAGATTTCATAGAAGATCATCCAAAAAAGTGTCATCTCCCCAGTCCAAATGATTAATGCAATCATATGGAATGTACGTGGTGTGGGAAATAAACCAACCGATAGAAGACTCAAAAGGTTATAAAATTTCTACTCTCTTCCTTTCTTTACAATCTTGGAACCAAAAATGAAGGCTGAAAAGATTCAAGATCTTTGTAGTTTCCTAAAATTTGAAGGTTGTTGTGCAACCTCAAGTAATAAAATATGGTAGTTCTGTAGTCTTGACTTAGATGTGAACTTGATTAACCATGGTATCCAACAAGTTTTACTAAATGTTTCTCACCCTCATCTACCTAAATATTTTTGTATTTCTCTAGTATATGCAAAATGCTACAAGGTTGAAAGATTATGATTGTGGGAAGATTTAATGATCAATATTTCTTTAGTTAATGACAATCCATTGATGGTTGTGGGGGATTTTAATACCAAATCTCACTCTTATGGGAAAATTGGTGGCAAAAATGCTGATCAAGTAAGTATGGATGACTTTAATCAATTCATTTAGTATGTTGGCCTTATTGATGTTGGTTATGGAGGTTATAAATTTACTTGATTGAATAAGATGGTAGTTAATCTTACTTGTGAGAGGTTGGATCGAGGTCTTATTAATGCTTCTTGGATCTCTTGGATGCATAATACATCTATCAAGCACCTTAACAATAATTTCTCGAATCATTCCCCTCTTTTAATTTCTATTCAAACTTAAGCAGATAATATTTTTAAACCTTTCAAGTTCCAGAACATGTGGACCATGCATGTAGATTTATAAAGACTTGTGAAGCAATCTTGGGAAGAGGATTATGGGGGATCTTATATGATGAAGTTATATTTAAAACTAAAGAGACTCAATTATGATCTAACAAGGTGGAATAAAAAAACTTTCAAGGACATCTTTTAAGAAGTTGCTGATCTGGAAGGTGAATTGCTTGCTAAAGAAAAGGGTTTTATGAATGACCCTACTGTTCACACTAGGGAGGAGTTGCAAGCTACTCAAGCAAAGATAATTTTTTCTTTATCTTTAGAAGAACAATATTGGAGACTGAAGCAAAAGATGAGACGTCTTTGTATTCATAGGTTGAGAAAGGAGGAGGGAAATTGGTTGGTGTCTCAAGCAAATATTTCTACCGAACTCATTAATCACTTTAAGGATATTCTCAATACAAAAGACTCTTTAATCTCTAATGATAATGAAATTCTCAATGTTATTTATAAGGAGGTGACTGAAGAAATGAACTTGAATCTCACTGGGAATCCTGTGGAAGAAGTGATTCTTACAGCTATTAAATCCATGGATGGAGACAGTGCTACAAGTGTGGATGGATTCAGAGACATTTTCTATTTAAAATGTTGGGAGATCATAAAAGAAGATTTAGTAAATGCTATCCAAAGCTTCTTTTTGGGAGCTATCATTCCAAAAACCTGGAATGTTCCCTCTCAAAGCTCTGATTTCAGGCCAACCAGTTTGTGCATTGTTTGCTACAAAATTATTTCAAAAATTGGCACATCTAGACTTGCTCCTCTCCTTAACTTAATCAATTCTCCTAACCAAACAGGCTTCATTAGAGGAAGTAACATTATTGATAACATCCTCCTTACTCAAGAGATGAAATTCCTTCTATATATGGTGACAATGTGACTATCAAACTAGATATATCCAAAGCTTATGATAGACTAGATTGGTTTGCTCTAACAATAACCCTCAGAGATTTTGGTTTTTCTGAAGGATTCATAAACATTGTTTGGAGATGCATTCATTCTTTTTGGTTCTTAGTGATAATAAATGGCCAACCAATAGGGTTTTTCAAGTCTTCAAGAGGTTTAAGGCAGGGAAATCCCCTATCTCCTGCCCTTTTTGTAATTGCTTCAAAAATTTTGGGTAGAGGCCTGCATCATCTTATGATATCTGGAAAGTCTCCTCCTTACTCTCATCCTAAACATGCCCACAAGAAAGTCACTTAATGTTTGCTGATGATACAATTATTTTCACTATAGTTGGAAAAACAAATCTCTCTTCTTATATGTTTTTTCTAGAAAAGTATGAAGAGTTTTCTTGTCAACTCATAAACTTGTCTAAAAGTAATTTCATAAATGGATCAAAGGTTTCTAGAAGAAATTTTTAACTATTGATTCATCAACAAGGATTAAATTTGATCATCTTCCTTTGAAATACTTGGGATGCCCATTATTTAAAGGTATAAATAAGTTTGCTTATTATGAAGATTTGATCCAAGCTATTAGAAACAAGGTTATTGGCTGGAAATCAAAATTTCTATCTTTTGGAGGTATAATGGTTCTTATAAAGTCAGTGCTCTCTTCTATTCCTATATATATGTTACCTACTTTAAGTTCTAAAAGCATTATTTATAGAATTGAGATAATTTTTAGCAACTTCTTCTGGGGTTGAACTAAAGAATTTGGAGCTAAATTCCATTGGATGAAATTGCATGATCTTTGTGTCCCTATTGAGGAAGGGGGTCTTGGATTCAAAAGACTATCAAATGATATAAAATTCTTTAATATGAAGCGAGCATGGAAATTTATAGTTGATGACACTCTTTGGGCTAGATTTATGAGGGCCAAATTCTCCTAAGACCTCAAAATCTCAAAGTCTCAAAAGAATTCAATCCATAAGGAGTGATTTGGAAAATAACTCTGTATTTATGGAAGGAAAATACTACTGAAATTATCTACATTTGGTTCCTTTTCTATTCAGAGTGCTTTTCAACTCGATAAAATTTCACCCTTAAAGTCCTTTATTGCTTCTATTCCTTGGAAGCTGAACATACCTTTTAAAATGTCCATATGCTTGTGGAGATGCTTGAATAAGAACATTTAAACTGAGTTAAATGTTCAGAAAATAGGAATCAAATTATGTTCCATGTGCATACGATGTTTTAATTTAGAAGAATCCTCTAATCACCTATTTATCAAAGGTCTTGTTGCTCAGAATGTTTGGTCCCATTTTGGGGGTATTCTCAATATTAGATTGAACTACACTTCTCTTAATAGAATGCTTATTTACCATTTGCATCATTTGGTAAATTGGGAAATCAAGGAATAGAGCTGTATTTGATGGGAATCATATGGTCTCTTCTTAAATCATTTTGAAATTCCATAGTACAATCAGAGATATAAGTTGCAACAAAGTTTTCAAGTGTTCGTCTTCAAATTCTTTAAGCTCTTCTTTCTCTTTAAATTCTATTATCCATGAAAGGAAATGCAACATCATAAGATGGAGAAAGCCAGTCTAAACAACTCTAAAGCTTAATATTTATGGAGGATAAGGAAAGCCTAGTCCCAGTGGACTTTTCCAAAGGTATTCTTCTGGTTCAATGATAAGTGGATTCTTAGGTTTTGAAGGGAGATACTCTAGCATAGCTGCTGAAGCTAGAGCTATTATTGAAGGCTTAAAATTATGTTACATGCATAATATCCTTGAAGTGGATCTTGAATCTGATTAAAAGGTTATGATTGATCTTATTGCCAATAATAAAGTCACAATACCTTAGAACATCAGTAATCTGTTAAAAGACATAATCATTTACAAAGGATTAATGTCCATAAATTTCTCCCATTACTATATAAAGGATAATAGAGTTATTGATTCTTTGCCCAACCATGGTGTTCAAAGTAAAAGAGACTATTTTTTCAACAAGTTCGAAGAGATTAAGCTTACTCATTCTTCAAAAGGCCTTTTAAATATAGACAAATAGAATCTTCCATCTCTACATATCTTTTGATGTATTTTTTCTTAATTTCCTGTTTTTAAAATTTTCTTGTATTGTTTGTTATTTATAAAACCAACATTCTCTCTAGCTTGTATTCCACTTGGGAAGGCTTTTTTTCATTTTAATCTTAAAAAAAACAATTTAAGGTTAAGATGGAGCACCTGTGGGTCTGAAGTCACTTATGACTTCTACACCCATCATTTTGGAACCCAGCGTGGGAAAGACAAGTTCTAATACTTTTAAATATACACCTCACTCCCTTAAAAATGGTGACGACTGATGACCTAGATTGTTCTTTTAGAAAAATGGGGGAAGGAAAAAAATTCTCCAAGAATAATTATTCGCCATTCTCAGTAGGATTACTTTACCCCTTGATGGTAGAGGAACTATTGGTACTAGAGCATAGCGATACTAGGGAAATCCAC